>JADWQK010000081.1:0-2400000 GCA_017933935.1 Sesamia nonagrioides
ACATCGGCTGCCGGCAGAAGTTACCACCCACCAGACAAAGTCTTGCCGCCAAGCGATTCGTCGTGTTCCGGCATGATGTCTGGTGAAGCCTGTACGGGTCTGAGCAGTTGTGTTGCGATGTGTGCCGGGTACGATGCGCCAAATGTTGTTGTGTCGGGAGTTTGGTCGTGGAGAGTCTCCAGATCAATCTCCCTCTAGCGCAGCATCGTTTGGTCGTGTTGGTCTTTGGTTTAACATTGCATCACCTCGCTAACTGCCGTCATCCTTCCTCTTCCTAGAGGAAAAAACAAAAATACATGTCTAGTGTTTCTGTCACATTACAATTTGAGCGTCTTCAAGGCTAGAGTGAATAGGCTCTTAATAAACTAGCGCGCTTTACCATCAACGATTGCATCACTGCTTACCATCAGGCGGGATTGCAGTCAAACACTAGTTTATAACTATTTAAAAAAAATAAAAACATTGTTTCAAAACACGTCGATCAACGAGTCATCTTTAAGTGAGTTTATGCACTATTTTAATAAGAGTCAACAAAGAAGAAAAGCAACTGCTGCGAGCAATGAGCAATGTTGCTGGAACGAGTCGTTTGACTAAAAAGTAAGGACAAAAGACGGGAGTTTGTGCAACCTTGTTCAGAGTTTACTGACACTTCTGTTCACAGAAAATTTCGAATTTTGTTGGCTTTGCGCTTGAATATGTCATGTCGCATAAACTTTGTTTGAAAATTTTGCTGGATTTCCGCCAGAATCTTCTGCTAAAGGCTTGAATACATGTTCGTTAGCTGATGCGCATGATACTTTGTGTCTCTGTTTTTGGAGTCGAAAACCGGAGTGTCTACAATTGTGTGGTATTTTTGTTATATATTAAATTATATTGGTTATACAACGTGTAACAAAAAGGGTATATACATACCAAGGGCATGGCATCTTTAGATGATATCAAACGATATCGGAAGGGTTTCAACTCAAAATAAAATTCTCAAAAAATTGGTACCAAATATTCGGTTTCGTGTGTTTCTTAAAATTAAATCATAACAAACGTGGCAGCACACTACATACGTTAATAACTACTCGTTACCCGTCACGTTACTTGCCAAAATCCGATAAATGTCTTCAATATCTCTGTACGACTAGTATGATTGTAGCCTATCACAGGCGGTGTTTTTCCTCATAACTTCCAAACATAAAGAGATAGGATTAAAAAACCCTTCCAATATCGTTTGATATCATGTAAAGATGCCATGCCTTTGTTATGTATATACCCTTTATGTTACACGTTGTATATTAACAGCAGTACGAGATAATTTCATGTTTATCTGTAATTAAATATATCATCTGTAATTAAGTAGTGCAGTGAGAAGTCGATTGCGATGCGCGGTCGAGTAGGGTCGCGTTTGCGCTGCCCTGTACGAATATTGCATTCACAAATTGTGTGACCTTAGCCGCTGCCCCGTTCCCACTATGAGTTCTCAAACTCTCATAGTCATTGAAGTACTGGCATTCATCAAATATGCCATTGAATACATGGACGAGATCAGCATCTTGCAGATCTGCAAGTCATCTTTTAAGGAGGATGAGATTAGCAGTGCCAAGTTGCTGCTGTTCACGACGCTCGGCAAAGTTAGCTAGATGCCGTCTCGTCAAAGAGATAGTACCGAGTAGAGTCTCCAGGACATCCTGACGTTGTTCAAGGAGACCGACCCGGACGACGTGCCTGAATTCGTGGTGAAGGGTTTGCACAAGTTGCCTCCTGTTGTGTTCGACTACGTAGACGTCACCAGTCCACACATTCCTGAAGCAAAGTCAGGTCAAGATGCAGCATCAGTTGAAGGTTTCTAACAACACCATTAGCGATCTACGGACAGAAGTAGTGTTATTACGCAATGCAATTTCTAAAAGTAGGTCACCTACCGACACCGCAAATGTGAACACTCGTCGCGGGGCACAAAACCCCAGGGCACAAAGGCCCTGTGCGGGTTGGTGGATGTCACATATCTTAGATTTTTTTTAACCAGCATATCCTAGAGATATTTTTGAGATATTTTTTAGAGATGGTTTCCTCATGATGTTTTCCTTCATAGTTTTGATAGCAGAGAGTTTGAACGCGCTAATCTCAGGAACTAAAGATCCGCTTTGAAAAATTAACCCAAGAAGGCTTTATCCTATACAATATGTAAAGAAAACCCTGTCCGATCCGTGAAGGTATTGTTAGGTATCGATAACTGATTCTACTAATGCCTACAAAGTCGGCCTAAACTTTAAAAGAAAATCCCGCTAAAAAAATAAATATTATTTCGCAAAAAGAGGTAACTTAAAATATGTGCGGTAGGCCATCCAGGCGCGGGCGAAGACGGGCAGGGCACGCGGCACGCGGTCGCATCGCTATTCGCTCAGAATTATACCGTCAAAAATAATGTTGTCACTTTTTAAAAATTACCAAATTTTGGGGAAGTTGGAATTAATTCGCGAGAAAAAACGATAATTTCAAAATTCGCTAGTATTGTTACTATGATGATTATGTAAAATTTCATAATATGTTATTTGATCATATGTTTACCTAACCTTTACTATCCTTACGGGTCGGATAGGGTTTTCTTAACATATTGTATAACATCACGCTGCGACCAATAGGAGCGGAGAATATAAAAAAAATATCGAAGCCTCCGCGGGTGAAACCTCGAGGCGCAGCTAGTAATTTAAACAAAGTAAAGCGCCTGATAAGTCTGTCTGCTAGGTGCCTGATAAGTGATAAAGCCTGATAAGTGAGTCTGTAAATCGTGGTGGCCTAGTGGATAAAACACCAGCCTCTCAAGTATAAGTGTGCGGGTTCGATTCCAAGTCAGGCAAGTACCAATGTAACTTTTCGAAGTTATACTTTCTAAGTATATCTTGGACACCAATGACTGATTAAAAGGTGAAGGAAAACATCTTGAGGAAACCTGGACTTTAAGTATGAAATCGCCAACACGCATTGAGCAAGCGTGGTGATTAAGCTCAATCCTTCTCTGTATGAGAGGAGACTTGTGCCCAACAGTGGGACGATAAAAATGTTGATGATGAAGAAAACGTCTGATGGGGTTCGAACGTACGATCTATAGCTTGTAAATCGCGGCCGATCCCACTAGGCCACCGCTGCTCAATCATAATGTCTAACTTGATATCTTCTTCTACATATCAGTGACATACAATATGTAAAGAAAACCCTGTCCGATCCATGAAGGTATTGTAAGGTAGCGATAACTGATTCTACTAATGCCTACAAAGTCGGGCTAAACTTAAAGAAAAATCCCCCTAAAAAAATAAATATTATTTAGCAAAAAGAGGTAACTTAATACATGTGTGATAAGCAACCCCTTCCGCGGGCGGCGGGGGGCAGGGCACTCGGCACCTGTGACGTGGTCGCCTCGCTATTCGCTTATAATAATACTGGAGTTGTCACTTTTTTAAAAATTACCAAATTTCGGGGAAATTGGAATTAATTCCCGGGAAAAAAGGCTATTGTTACTATGATGATTACGTAAAATTTTATATTATATTTGGTCAAGCGTTTACCTAACCTTTGCTATCCTTATGGGTCGGACAGGGTTTTCTTTACATATTGTATACACGCATAGAATAATTATATCTATAAAATAAACGTATAGGAAATAAGCTCAGGAGCCACGCTAGATATTTGTTTTATCATTCCTTACTACGGTTTCACGTAGGCTGTTTCAGTAAAGTTGTAGTTGACTTAACTAAACCCAAAACTAGGCGTGTATCGTAATTTTGAGAAAGCAACTTGTTATTTACATTAAACGGAGAAGGGTCATGTGAAACCACATCTGTTTCTATTTTAGTAGGACACTTTAGTATATATGAGCAGGCCATATTGAATAGACAATTAGCCTATAATGTTTCTATAGCTGGGTTAAGAACCTCCTTTCTTTGAAAGGGAGTAGGCTGTAATCGATCACGCTGGCCCAGTGCGGGTTGGTAGATATTACAAATCTTAGAATTTTTGGCTCTAGGACATCCCTGTTTCGATGTTTATCCTCACCATTTTGAAAGCAGTAGTGTTGGAATTACTTACACAAAGTATAGCATCAGCCTAGGCTCAAAACCACAACAGATATAAGAACTAACTTATTTATTGTAAGTGTCCTCCGTGGCGCAGCGGTCAACACGCCTGCCTGCGACGTGGAGGCCCCGCGTTCGATCCCCGGCCAGGTCATGATGAAAAAGGATCTTTTCCTGATTGCCTTGGGTCTTGGATGTTGATCTACATATTTCATCATCATAATCCCAGCCGTTAATCCCAGTCGCATCCGAAGCCTTTTCAGCTTTGGAGTCTGGGGTCCGCTTTACCAGTCTAATTGCTGATATGGCTAAACTTCGACATTTTCCGTGAAGCGACTGCCGTCTGACCTCCACAACCCGAAGGCGACATCGAAGCATTGCAGTTACACCAATTGTTGGACTTTTGAGGGCTCCAACAACCCGTAACGACGGCCACTAGATGTTCGTGACCAGTGCAAATATTCATATTCATGCATACAAATACTTGCACTGTGCGGTGATCGAACCCGCGCCACCTTGCGCAGCGGCCGCGTCCGCTACCGCTACGCCACGGAGGCTGTCCACATGTTTGGAGATTCATCTCTTGTCTCTCTCTTGTCGTCCTTCGTGGCGCAGCGGTCAACACGCATGCCTGCGACGTGGAGGCCCCGGGTTCGATCCCCGGCCAATAGAAAACGATCTTTTCCTGATTGGCCTGGGTCTTGGATGTTGATCTATATATTTATCTATTATAAATATAGTATCGTTGAGTTAGTATCCCATAACACAAGTCTCGAACTTACTTTGGGGCTAGCTCAATCTGTGTGCTTTGTCCGTACCTATATATTTATTATTTATTTACAATATACTATATACTATTTTATTTACTATATATTTTTTATTTATTTACTTGGTACAAACCTATGATCTACAACTTCATATTTTGCATGGAATAGTATTTATTTTTAATGTAACTTTTCTAAGTTATATGTACTTTCTTAGCATATCTTGGACACCAATGACTGATTAGAAGGTGAAGGAAAATATCTTGAGGAAACCTGGACTTTAGGTCTGAAATCGCCAACCCGCATTGAGTAAGTGTGGTGATTACGCTTATCTGTGTGAGAGGAGATCTGTGGCCAACAGTGGGACGGTAAAAATGTTGTTGATGATGATGAATATTTATAACAGCTCCTCAATTCCTTGAAAAATAACTCTCGCAGCTCACACCCCACAAAATCACCTTCACTCCTACACAGCTTATCGGTTATATCTCCTACTAATCAAAGAATCCACCCAAGATAAGCACTCACTCACTCATAGTCTCGCAATATGACTCAAACAACAAGCGATGGAAAAGTGTAGGTATGTATTTCTTGTTGTAATTAATTCTTCTTTTATTTGTGTTAAGCATACCTATTGTTTAACTCTTACTTAGTTTTTATTTTTGTTCAGTATTTTGTTTAGCTGCGTTTTCTGGACGGTAACTCTGTAAAAATTAGTTATAGACGTGGAAGGGACCTGGTGACCTGTAACACAGGTTCTACTCAAATACCTACATCAGGCACTAGTCTCTCCATCTGTGACTTTTTTGTACACATACCTAAGCATATACAACTATGTATATCATCTGAGAGAGAATATATTACAAATTGTTATATTATTTTTATTTGATAAGCCACTTTATGGCAGAGCTAATAAAATTCAAGTTTATGCCTCCACACAATAAGGCATTACCCATAATTCTCTTCCATCTCAGCCAAAAAGTCTTTATTTTGTACGCGGAGAGACAAATTGCCTAGCTCTAAAAAAACAAAGCGTCACGTAGACGTCAGTTACAATGTAAATAAAAGTATAAACAAAGAGTATAACAATATAATGTATAAAGTAATTAAGTGTTTATAAAATGGCTATAATATTATACTTGGACCATCCATTGACTCAAACCTACATGGTACACTCAGCAATTCTGGTGGTGAAGTTGTTAGCGCTAAATCCCATGGTGGCCATGACTTGGATAAATAAAGGATTATTCCCGAACCACGACATTGTCCGAAGAGCATATTTATCGGAGCTGAAGAACTTAGCTCCGTTCTGGATAGTGGGAGCTTTATATGTGACGACACGACCACCGACAGACATCGGCATAAGTCTATTCAGAATGTTCACAGCAGCAAGGATGATTTTAATGCTTGGTTATGCGACAAAGCCAATTCCACCAGCCTTCACTGACTTTGCACTCGTCCTCTCGTATTTCATCACTTGTTATATGTCTATGCAAGTAGTGTTTTGCTACAGAAACGCAATTTAAATTCGTTATGAATCAAATACTTGTTTGATTCAACACTGTAAAGTCCGGGTAACTTGTTTCAAGGAACTAAATGGGAAGGATTTTTAGAGTATAGAGAAACGACTGACTTTCTATAACCGTATAAAAATGGAATGGAATATGGAAATGTGAAATGATTGTTTTTAATGTTGATGGCGAATCTGTATCTACATTATTCATGAAGGGTCTTTAAGTTGTTTTTACAACTACATATTCTTAAGTCGATTAAAATATTTATGATAAAATGCCTATATTATATGCCTATATGCCTTTATTTATTTTAAGTAAAACTGGTTATAGTCAAAAAGAAACCGTATTGATATTATTGTAAAAGGTCAAAAGATTGATTGATATGAAACATTTGACCTTTTCGATAAATGGAGTGGGCGTCGAGTCGAGTCAAATGTCGCTATCGTTTCGTTCCCACAATTTGATTCAGGACTCGCAATATTAATTAATTAAACCATCTAATTCAGACCAAACTGCCTAAATCAGGACACGGTTGTGGATTTATTTTCAATCCTATTTATTTTCGCACAAGTGAGTTACTTCAAATCATTGCCAACTCGGTAGTAAACATATTAATTGAAACTTTAAAGTAATCTAATACGCGAGCAATAGATTGTATTCTAACCTCTATGATAACTGCGTGGTTCTAGCTAAACATGTTCTATTTAAAAAAAAAAAATACCAAACACGTCCCCGGAAACAATCGTCCCTTCCGCTTCAAAGGAAAATCTCTATGTGACAAAGAGACTGTCGTCGACAACGTTACTCCGTAAGATTGGAATTTATCTTTGTTTTCAATCGTTTTACTCTTCCGTATGTCAACTACTTGTACTGCTTACTCTGTGAATCAATCCCAGGGAAACCCATATATACACAAGAATAGTTAGCCTAATAAGTATGTCTACATTAACTAAAGTATATTAGATTTGAGTATCTACAGTTTGTGTATTAATTACTGTATTAATGTGTAGCTAAAATTACGTACTCAATAAACCAAATATTTTTGGCCTTATCTAAACTAAACTAGTATTAAGTTTAGTTTTTTTTCTTTGTATTTCATTAAGAAGAGGATAGAAGATAAAATTTTAGTTTAATTCTGTCAAATTAAGATATTCCATAGACAGTTTAGATGCGATTATAAACATGGCTACCAAAAATACATCAATTTGCGTCAAGCGCGGACTAATTTGACAGGTATTAACTAACATATCGACGCTGGAAAGCGATTTTGTCGTATCTCGAAAAAAGGTACTTTTGTTTTATTGCACAATTGAATTCAGAAAAAAATACTGCGTCGGAAAGTCTGCTCAATGTATTCCTACGATGTTTCTTTTTTATGATATGACGTTGACTTTTTCTAAACTTTTTCTGAATTTAATTATGCAATAAAATAAAAGTGCCTTTTTTCGAGATACGACAAAATCGCTTTCCAGCGTCGATATTATGTTTTGTCCTTTTCGAACCCTTTTATCCTTTTGTCCTTAGCGAACGCGGCCGCTGCGTAGAAGGCACGTGTTCGATCCCCGCGCCGTGCAAATATATTTTGTATGCATGGATATGAATATTTGCACTGGTCTGGTCGTGCCTCGCAAAGCACGCTAAGCCGTTGGTCCCGGCTGCCATACGAACATCTAATGGCAGTCGTTTCGGGTTGTTGGAGCCCTCAAAAGTCCAACAATTGGTCTAACTGCAATGCTACGATATCGCCTTCTGGTTGTGGAGGTCAAACGGCAGTCGCTTCACGACTGGTAAAGCGGACCCCAGACTCCAAAGCTGAAAAAGCTTCGGTTTTTTTTTAATATTTATAAATTAGTGTTTGACTGCAATCCCGCCTGATGGTAAGCAGTGATGCAATCTTTGATGGTAAAGCGCGGTAGTTTATTAAGCCCAATCACTTAAAAAAAAACTTAGTGAATAGGAAGGAAGACGGCAGTTGAGCGAGGTGGTGCAACGTTAAACCCAACAACCAATGATGCTGCGCCAGAGGGAGATAGATGCGAAGACCGTCCACGACCAAACTTCGACACAACAACATTTGACGCATCGTACCCGGCACACATCGCAACACAACTGCTCAGGCCCGTCCTCCGACGGGACCGATGGGACTGGGATTAACGCTGAGATGATGATGATATGTTCTGTCCTTTTCTTAATGAAATGTAAGGAAAGAGACACACTGTACTTAAATTTGGATAAGTTCGTGAACAAGGGAATCGAGGCCATTAGATATTTATTTTAGAATCGGGCTAAAACCATCGAACCATTTAAAATTTGAAACATTACTCCGATGACGATAAAATTCTAAACACAAATACTAATTTTAAACTCGAATTTATGTTGCCAAACTTTGAAATTAGAACTTATTGTTTAGTCGGTTAGAAACGTGTTGAAATGTTTTGAGCGTGGGACAATGATAGAACTCGTTCTGTAATAAGATGGATTATGTTTTGTGATATATTGATTCCAAACTATAGGACAAAGACTGTAGATACCTAATTCTTGTCTATGTTTAAACGTATTAAGAGGGGACTCTAGTGCCGGGAAATTTGGGAAATAGGTATTTGAAGAAACTATTGCCGTCGCGCTGATTCCAACCTCTCAGGGTAAAGTACGAAAAGGACAGTTGCAGCTCAGGCTGATTTTACCTATAAAAACGTTGACCAAAAGACGTTTTGTATTCCGCTGTTTTATTTTTCAAAATACGACAGATCTCAATTATTTTTATATCAAAACTAGCTTTCCGCCCGCGGCTTCGCCCGCGTGGAGTTCGGTTATATCGCGCTTTTTAGATTTCCCTCGGGAACATCTCATTTTTCCGGGATAAAAGGTAGCCTATGTTCTTTCTCAGGGTCTAAAGATTGTGCCAAATTTCATCAAAATTCTGCTGAGAGGTTTAAGCGGGAAAGCGTAACAGACAGACAGACAGACAGACAGAGTTACTTTCGCATTTATAATATTAGTATGGATGTGGAGGAAAAGTATACCTATGCTTCTATTATTTTCTTTTTTGTCATAAACTAATCACGTTTGTCTAATAATTATCTGAACATCACGGTAAAAATGTGTTATTTTTCGGGATTTTGAAGTATCGTATTTCTTTTATTAATTAAGTTTCGGAAAAAAAGTAATGATAGGGGCACGTAGAATCACAGGATAAAATTGTAGAAAAAAATAATTGCTCTAAAAGCATTATCCACGAAGAAAACAGCGGAATACGTTTGTGTAGAGAAAGCACGACTAGAGTTCCCTCTTAAGGCTGATCGTACAGAAGCCAGCACATCAAGCTACTACAATAATTATGTCAAAATACCGATTAACAACAAAAAAGAACAGATTTTCAACTTTATCGATAAAGCTTTATCGATATTCTATAGGATGCGTTTTGGGGAGTGTGCAAGGCAATTGCATGATTTAATTCCCCCATCTCCGTTCCACCATCGGACGACCCGTCGTACGGCGAGTTTCCACCCTTACGTTGTTAACACCACTACGATTCGGACGAAGCGTTTCGCCTCCTCCTTTATACCGCGTACATCGAGGGACTGGAACAATTTGACAGCGGCGGTGTTTCCGTCGGACTACAATTTGAGTGTCTTCAAGGCTAGAGTGAATAGGCTTTTAATAAACTAGTGCGCTTTACCATCAACGATTGCATCACTGCTTACCATCAGGCGGAATTGCGGTCAAGCGCTACTTTATAATTTATAAAAAAAAGCAGAGTTAAAGCAGGTTCAAGCTTGATTCCATGGCGGGAAGGCCAACTGTGCCTCCTCCGGAAGGAAGGGCGGCCGGCGGACTCCCCCTCGGCTTACCGGCCCATCGTTTTGCTCGATGAGGTCGGTAAAATGTTCGAGGGGATTATCGCCGGCCATCTCAAGCGGCATCTGCGGAGCGTGGGACCGGACCTGTCGGACGCCCAGTTCGGATTTCGTGCTGGTCGTTCGACAGTGGACGCCCTGGCCCGTCTAAAGGGCCAGGTGACAGAGGCGGTGGGAGTGGGGGATGGAGTGTTGGCTGTGGCATTCGACATTGCCAACGCCTTCAATTCCGTCCCCCACTCCACCATCCTGGAAGCGCTCCGGTTCCACGGAGTGCCCCTGTACTTGCGGGGCCTCCTGGCCAGCTACTTGGAGGACCGTGCTGTCCTCCTCGTAGACGGGGCTGGCCAGCTCCGTCGATACGCTGTCGGAGCCGGCGTTCCACAGGGGTCCGTTCTAGGGCCTCTTCTGTGGAACGTCGGTTATGACTGGCTCCTGCGGGGACCCTCCTTCGAGGCACGAGTGTCATCTGCTATGCAGATGACACTCTCCTCACTTCCCGCGGGAGCACCTTCCGGGAGGCGGCCAGTTTGGCGTCGGCGGGCGGATCCTTAGTGGCGGGAAGGATCCGCCGCCTGGGCTTGAGGGTGGCGCTGCACAAAACAGAGGCCGTGTTCTTTCACGGCCCCCGGCAGCGCCCCCCGCCTGACGCCCACATTTATGTGGAGGGGGTGAGGGTCGGGGTTGAGGCCCAGATGAAATATCTGGGCCTCATCTTAGACAGCAGGTGGCGCTTCGGCCCGCACTTTAGCGGGCTGTCGTCGCGCCTGCTGAAGGCTGCGGGAGCCCTCTCATGGCTGATGCCAAACTTGGGAGGGCCCAGCATGCGGTGCCGGCGTCTATACGCCGGCATACTGCGAAGTATGGCCCTTTATGGGGCCCCGATTTGGGCGGACTCCCTCCATAGGAGGGAGAACCTCACCGCCCTTCGGTCGCCCCAAAGGGCCATCGCCCAGCGGGCATCGCGGGCCTACCGCACGGTGGGCTTCGCAGCGGCGTGCGCTCTGGCGGGCACCCCGCCTTGGGAGCTCGAGGCGTGGGTGCTCGCCAGAGTGTACGAGTGGACGGCGGGGCGCAGGGCGCTGGGCGAGCGTCCGGCCCCAGAATTGAGGGAGGCCGTCCGGCGGGAGGCGAGAGTCGCTCTTGTCCAGCAGTGGACGCAGGACCTCGCCTCCGCCGTCTTCGGCCGCCGTACCCTCGACGCCATCGGGCCGGTCCTGGAGGACTGGCTCGACAGGCGTCTACTTACTACGTAACGTCCACAGTAAGTGTTTTAATGGCCTAGCGGTTTCCACATTGATAGGCGTTCAAGGTGGTTCGAGTTCAAATCTAATAACTTACAAAATATTTTTTAAATGTTTATTGGTGAGTTTTGAATACTGACAACAAAAATATCTAAAAATACCGATCCGCAACTTAAAGATGCTACTTTCTTTTAAGATTTTATCTATATTAGAGTCATTATAAGAAGATGACGGTAGATTTGAAAAAATCTGAATCACTACTTCACAAAAAACATTCCGCTACCTACAATAACTATTATTAGCTACAATAACACAAATAATATTACTTAGCTATTGTTGGTTGGTGAACATATAGTTACCAGTTTGTGATATTAGTTTTACTTTTTTAATCAATATGCAGAAATATGCAGCAATATATCTCAAATATCATATGAAACCGGCTTTTGTGTAAGTTGTTTTTATTATTATTTGTGTAAGGTGGAAACCAATCGCTTGTTGCAAGTGTATAATAAAATTGTTATTGTTTTAGAGAAATACTGTAAGCCGTTGGAGGTCAAGGTCAAGAGGTTGGAGGACGAAGGTAGCTGTCGAGACAAGTGAAACGAAACGACAATATTTACCGATGAATAAACCTTTAAATCCTGCGAAGAAGGGAAGTTGCATTTGTGGTTTAAAAATAAACAGGCGAGACTGGTGGAGTCTTATCGAGCTAAACAAAAAAAAACTATTTATAACAATCACAGTGCAGAAGTGTCCTACAGAGTGTTTTAAATATATACCATTATATATCTTAATAACGGACTCTAAACCATCTCTAAAGTAATTTAGCTAAGTGACAGTAATATGTTCGGTTGACTTAATGGCTAACAGCTGATGTCGCCTTTTGCACTTTCAATACAAATTACTTTTGGTAAATTATAAAAACAATAATTTTGGAATTCGATAAGAAATAAGTTCGTTAACTTTTGATCTAAGAAAGCGCTTGAAGATTATAATCTCATGCCATCAAACTCCGCAAAAAGTCACTGCAGGATGAAAGCACTAGTACTATGCTATACACGCAAAAAAAATGTAAATGTAATAAGCACTGTTTTGTGTTCTAAGTATAGATTATTTTATGATTGTAATAATATTCAGGTTAAGCTTCAATCCTCTTTTCTTTAAGAAAATGAATAATTAAGCTATAACCTCTTTAATCATAATATATGTATAATATTATAATTTTCATATCTAACAACCAAAAATGTTTTTTGTATTTTTTACCATAACAATATCATAAGTTTGTCAAGAATTACTTTTAAATAAAATATTACAATGCTGCCGTTTTAACGTTTGTTTCATTTGTTAGTTAGTTTATCATAATTTTAAACTATATGAAACAACAAAAAGATTTGCCTTTATTAAGGATCGAACCCACAATCGCTCGCTTATGATAGCACCATTGTTAAGTGCGGCCGCTAACTTAACTTCAAATGAAGTAACGAAATTTTGCATTACTTTAAAGAAAGACGAAGACTGCGATAAAAAATAATGCGGTACTGTGCGTGGCCGGTTTAGCGCAGGCAACAGTAGTCTTTAAGGTGGGAATGGACTTCTACAGCTGATAGTACGTGGTATAAAAGACGAGGCAAGATGCTTCGTCCGGATCGTAGTGGTGTCGTACGTAATGTTATCAAATGCAAATATTTGTGAATATTTGCATTGACCCCCAACGTATGTAAATAGATATTAGTTCTGTGTGGAAACTTAGCGGGTTGCACAAACTTTGGCAACAGGTTGTGATAACGACAAATTGATAGTTCTTGCGACTGCGTTGTTGGATATTGTGAAATGGATTTCCATTTACAGTATTTTATTTATTTATTAATACTTCATGCACAAAGAAAAACATTGCACAATGGCGGACTTAATGCCTTAGGCATTTTCTACCAGTCTACCATAAGGTGATGCAGAGACAAAACATGGTAGGTGCAAAGATATAAAATATATTAAAGTTAAAGAGAAACAAAAAAATATATATTATAATAAATACATACAAACAAAATATAAACAGCAGAGAGAGATAAAAAAGATAGAGAAAAAGAATAAATTACATGTTTGATGAATCTCCTCTCTTGGCGTCCTCCGTGGCGCAGCGGTCAGCACGCATGGCTGCGACGTGGAGGCCCCGGGTTCGATCCCCGGTCAGGTCATCATGGAAAACGATCTTTTCCTAATTGACCTGAGTCTTGGATGTTTATCTATATATTTATCTATTATAAATATAGTATCGTTGAGTTAGTATCCCATAACACAAGTCTCGAACTTATTTTGGGACTAGCACAATCTGTGTGATTTGTCCGCATATATAAAAAAAAAAACTGCCAACTCCCGAGCTTTAATGTTAAATGTGTACCGACTGGTGAACGTCCTGATATTCTGAGGAAGATCATTCCAAATGAAAACCGCCTGGACAAGAAAAGAAGACTTAAGAAAACCAGTGCGATGAGAAGGACATCGTAGAAGACAATTATTGGAAGAACGAATATTCCTATGATGCGCAGACTATCAGCTTTTGTTTTTTGCGGCATTACTAACCATAAATTCGGGGTAACACGTTTCCCCTTCCCAAATTTTCATCCCCTATTTTAGGGAACGGGGAAAGATATGAAAAAAAATATGAGACGGGTATTTTTCGTTAATAATAAAGACTCTGTGTTCCAATTTTAGCTTCCTACCTTAAGAAGTGGGAAATCTCATAAATTTTACCGCCTTGTCAATTCATCAAAGACGGCCAAACAGACACACACATATTCCCATTTGTAATATTACTATGGATTGACTGTAGGTATATAATATATTGTGGTAGGAAAGACAGGTAAGCCATTTTCGTTTATTCATCATCATAATCATCTCAGCGTTAATCCCAGTCGCATCCGAAGCCTTTTTCAACTTTGGAGTCTGGGGTCCGCTTTACCAGTCCAACTGCTGATATGGCTAAACTTCGACATTTTCCATGAAGCGACTGCCGTCTGACCTCCACAACCCGAAGGCGACATCGAAGCATTGCAATTAGACCAATTGTTGGACTTTTGAGGGCTTCAACAACCCGTAACGACTGCCACTAGATGTTCATATGGAAACCGGGACCAACGGCTTAACGTGCTTTCCGAGGCACGATCAGACCAGTGCAAATATTCATATTCATGCATACAAATATTTGCACTATGCGGGGATCGAACCCGCGCCACCTTGCGCAGCGGTCGCGTTCGCTACTGCTACGCCACGGAGGCTGTCTGTTTCGTTTATTCATCATCATCAACCTTTTTATCGTCCCACTGTGAGCACAGGTCTCCTCTCATACAGAGAAGGATTGAGCGTAATCACCACGCTTGCTCAATGCGGGTTGGCGATTTCAGAATTAAAGTCCAGGTTTTCTCAAGATGTTTTCCTTCGCTTTCAGTCACTGGTGTTCAAGATATACTTTGAAAGTACATATAACTTTAGAAAAGTTACATTGGTACTTGCCTGACCTGGAATCGAACCCGCGCACTCTGGCTGGTGTTTTAACTACTAGGCCACTACGGCTGCTTAAAGAAAATGTGAAAAATGAAAAATAATTTCCTGTGACTAATGGACTTATATGATTTTTTTATGGGTAGACTGAGAATGTGTTGAGGTACACGATGTTTAATTTATTGGCGTATTGTCAGCACCACTCTGTATAGTATCATGGTACTATGCTATATTACCGTTTTACTAATGTGTGAGATCGTGGACTCACTCGTGCTTCATTTAGTCCCCTGAACGGAGGGTATTTTTCTCAAGGTTCTTCTAAAATCAATGCATTGTTTTTCACTTGATTGAACTTTTTTACAAAAATTGTTATTTAATACGTTGTGATTTGTTTGTTATTTTTATTATTTCTTTGCGTGTAAAGTTTGAAACAAGAACCAAAAGGTGGCTGGTAGTGGCGGCGGAGAACTGCTCAGGATCGTGCTTGTTGGCGTGCCATGAAGGAGGCCTATGTCCAGCAGTGGACGAGTAGGGGCTGATGATGATGATGATGTGTAAAGTTTTGTTTTTGACATTTACCCAACTATGGCTTGGATTCCGTTTTTCTAAAACGTCCATGGAAATTTAAACAAATAAATAAATCTCAGAAGTGAAGACACTCAATCCTGTAACAAAAACAATTATCTCTAACCCATAGATGTTTGTGCCATGTGAAGAGAGACCCCATCGGTGGATGTGATATTGATATGAATTATGCCTAGAACGGGGTTAACTTTGAAGATTTATTGCACATAAATTATCCTTAACCATTTCTGGATATGATACGATAAGTTATAAGTGAGTAGGAAGTATTAGGCACATCCTAGGTGCGTAAATTATCTTGACGCATTTCCTTTTCCGTATCGTGGTGGCCTAGTGATTAAAACACCAGCCTCTGAAGTATGAGTGTGCGGGTTCGATTCCAGGTCAGGCAAGTATCAATGTAACTTTTCTAAGTTCTATGTACATACTTTATAAGTATATCTTGGACACCAATGACTGATTACACGGTGAAGGAAAACATCTTGAGGAAACCTGGACTTTAAGTCTGAAATCGTCAACCTGCATTGAGCAAGGGTGGTGATTACGCTCAATCCTTATCTGGGTGGTAGGCCATAACATCGGCTGCCGGCAGAAGTTACCATCCACCAGACAAATTGTTGCCGCCAAGCCATTCATCGTGTTTCGGCATGATGACTGGTGTAGCCGTACGGAGGACGGGTCTGAGCAATTGTGTTGCAATGTGTGTTGGATACGATGCCAAATATTGTTATGTCGGGGTTTGGTGGTGGAGGGTCTCCAGATCAATCTCCCTCTGGCGCAGCATCGTTGGCGTGTTGCATCACTTCGCTCAACTGCCGTCTTCCTTCCTGTTTACTCAGTTTTTTTTTTGAGTGAAGATGCTCTTAATAAACTAGCGCGTTTTACCATCAACGAAAGCATCACTGCTTACCATCAGGCGGGATTGCGGTCAAGAACTAGTTTACAATTATAAAAAAAAGAATACGCTAGGAGTATAGGTCTGGTGTTAGTATACATAATGTATATCTATTTAATTGTAAGAAGAAGGCACCCTGCGTCGTTGTTAAATAAATTGGAAAAATACTACAAAGATACTGTTATTTTTATTAAAAAAAAGTTTGTTCATGGCTTCAGGGCAAAATATTCCTTTTTACTTTAGTTGATATCGACACTACCGATAGTTGTATTAATCTTTTTTTTTTTTTTTTTGTAATGTGGCACTAGTTATGACTTTGTGCCAATGCCAAGTAAAATAAAAATCTTCAAAAGTTCTTCTTTCTTTCTCATAGGGCTTCGCACGGTTTGTGCATTTAGCCAATGTCACGTAATGAATTATATCACAGGTCTGCAAAAAAAAAACAAAGTTGAGAGCTGTTTTGGTTTTTTTCTGTAACACATGTTTTTGGGTGTGCTGAATCTGAAAATGACTTTCATTTGCTCGTAGTACGTCACGTTTTCTGACAATATAGGTATCTATGTTAAACAAGTTATCATCTTAAAATAAACGATAAAATACTAAAAAGATTTTTTTTATTTATAATTACGTAACAAAACATAGTTTTTTTTTATCGAAAATACACTCATAAGTAATCACTAAACACATTTCTTTTTCCCAGTGAGGCTCCTTTTGGTACATTTTCGCTTGTAGGAAGCATCTGCAAGGTCTCTCTGAAGCATCCAACAGTAGTCTGAAATCATTGAGACGCTCCATCTTCTCTGATATTTTTTT
Organism: Sesamia nonagrioides; assembly: GCA_017933935.1. NCBI lineage: Eukaryota > Metazoa > Arthropoda > Insecta > Lepidoptera > Noctuidae > Sesamia > Sesamia nonagrioides. Next base: position 17,223 of record JADWQK010000081.1, read on the forward strand.
TCCATCTCCTTAATATCTTGATGAAATCGTTCACCTTGCTCTTTACTCACATCGCCTAAATTTTCTGGGAAGTAGTCGAGATGGGAATGAAGAAAATGAATTTTTTAACTCATTAGGCAACCTAAATCTTGAAATGCCCTTAACATTCTATTGACGATTAGTTTGTAGTCGGGGTCTTTGTTATTACCTAAAAAATTCTCTATGATCTCTTTGAAAGCAATCCATCCTTTTCTTTGAGGATCTGTCATGGTTGCGATGAATTGTGGATCAGCCATAGGCCGTCTAATATCTGGTCCAGTGAAAACACCTTCTTTCAACTTTGCCTCCGAGAGACCTGGAAACTTTAATATTAGGTATTTGAAGCAACTTCCATCTCTTGGAAGTGACTTTACATATATTGCTTCATCAATCCCAGCTTTATGTATAGCGGTGGAAAAAGAATTCTATGACGAGGCACCAAAGTTTCATGCAGGACGTTCTTTTCGCCAACCTTAAGCTCCCTCGAAGGCCAACACTTTTTGGTCCAGTGATTTGCTCGGTCTCTACTATCCCATAGACATAAAAAGCAAGGGAATTTGGTAAACCCAGATTGTTGTCCGAGCAACATGCCCAAGATTTTAAAATCACCGCACACTTGCCAACCGTGATCTTTATATTTTAATTTGCAAAGAACCAATTCTAAGTTGTTGTAGGTTTCCTTGAGATGTACGGTATGACCGGCAGGAATGTAAGCATAGAAACCGCCATTGTGAAGCAGAACTGCTTCAAGGCTTCTTTTTGAAGAATCTATGAAAATACGCCACAGCGCTGGGTCGTATGAGATTTTAAATACCTTCAATATTGGTACAATAAACCAACTCGTCCTCTTGGACAAAGTAGGAAGTGAACTGCTTTTCACGATATCTAAACCATGAGTAAGACACTTTCGGCAAAAGTAAGTTCTTGCTTTTGAGCCTTGATCCCAGCAACTCAGCAGCGTTTTTACGAAGATTCAAGTCTCTTACCAAATCATTCAGCTCGCCCTGGGAAAATAATTTCGGACTGCTATCATCTTCAAATTCAAAACTTGTCTCATCACTGGGTTCAGGTACAGCACCATCTTCGTCGGAACTTGCAGTCTCTTCCAAGGTAGGAGGGACCTTGGGCACTGGCATTTCAGTCCCATGAGGGATGGGACGAATAGCGGATTGCAGATTGGGGTATGAAATTGACTGCTTCCGCTTTGAATTATACCCTTTCACATTACACGAACAAAAATAACAATCATCACTATGATTCTTTTGCTCACGCCATACCATAGGAATCGCATATCGGAAAGCTTTCTTCTTGCCCTTAAACCAATTTCGAAGGTCTTCAACACAGCGTTTGCAGACTTTATGAGGTGCCCAAACTTTATCCTGATCTCTGAGTTTCAAGCCAAAATACGCGAAGTAAGTACTTTTTTTTACAAAGTCCGTAATATTAAGTCGTTGCTTTAATATCATATATTCGCCACAAATATAACAGAAACTGTCAGGCGAATTCAGACACTTTCGCACAGACGACATTGCACTACAAGATCTATAAAACAATGACGAGTTAAAACGTATTACGTAATTGTATCGCGCCACTTTTAACACTGTTGGAGCACGCACGTTCAGGTTACAACATGTTTATGTTTGTTAATTTAGCACACACAGGGTGTTCTTTATTAAGAAGGTAATGATTGTTATGGCCTGTATACATTTTTTATTTTATTTTTGTATTTTATTTTTATTTAAAAACAAAACAAAATAAAAATGTACTTATTTATTTATGACTACAAGTTAGATAAAAAAAAACATTTTATTTAAGAAAATTTAGCGTTTTGCAAAATAACCAGACGTTCTAGAATTTTTTGAGTATTTTTTAGGGTTCCGTACCTCAAAAGGAAAAAACGGAACCCTTATAGGATCACTTTGTTGTCCGTCTGTCTGTCTGTCTGTCACCACCCTTTCACCCTTTCCCGTTATCTCAAGAACGCGTGGACGTATCAAGCTGAAATTCTCATGAAATACTCGGGTCTATTGTCCCTTTAAGCTGGGCAAATATCAAACTTCTAAGCCAAGCCAATCAAAAGATACAGCCGATTATGTCGATATTTTCAACAAATTTTCGACACTCGCAAAGGAATCAAAACCTACAGGATACTTCCCGTAAACTCAGAATCTTGAAATTTGGCATGAAGGATTGTCATATAATGCAAATATAGGAAAAATTGCGAAAATCACATTTTTTTAGTTATATAATATAATAAACATATTTTAATAAAATGGAACTTACTACCTTATTTCTCACGAACGAATAAAGTTATCAAATTGAAATTTATACTAAATACCTAGGTCTATTGTCCCTTTAAGCTGTGAAAATATCAAACTTCTAAGCCAAGCCAATCAAAAGATACAGCCGATATGTCGATATTTTCAACAAATTTTCGACACTCGCAAAGGAATCAAAACCTACAGGATACTTCCCGTAAACTCAGAATCTTGAAATTTGGCATGAAGGATTGTCATATAATGTAAATATAGGAAAAATTGCGAAAATCACATTTTTTCAGTTATATAATATAATAAACATATTTTAATTAAATGGAACTTACTACCTTATTTCTCACGAACGAATAAAGTTATCAAATTGAAATTTATACCAAATACCTAGGTCTATTGTCCCTTTAAGCTGTGAAAATATCAAACTTCTAAGCCAAGCCAATCAAAAGATACAGCCGATATGTCGATATTTTCAACAAATTTTCGACACTCGCAAAGGAATCAAAACCTACAGGATACTTCCCGTAAACTCAGAATCTTGAAATTTGGCATGAAGGATTGTCATATAATGCAAATATAGGAAAAATTGCGAAAATCACAATTTTTTAGTTATATAATATAATAAACATATTTTAATAAAATGAAACTTACTACCTTATTTCTCACGAACTAATAAAGGTATCAAATTGAAATTTATACCAAATACCTAGGTCTATTGTCCCTTTATGCAGTGAAAAAATCAAACTTCTAAGATAAAGCGATCAAAAGATACAGCAATTTATACCGACACCTTAGACGAATTTTCGTCACACGCTAGGGAATCAAAACCTACACGCAAAGACATTAAAATTATATGTACAATAGACAGGACATCACGAACAAAATCGTAAGCCAATACTTTTATCGACTTGATTAAAAGTCGCTCAGTCTAGTCTGCGCGTCAGGACGTAATTTGTGTCCACTAAGAATAAACATTTTCTAAGGAAATATGCCATGTTGCGCTTTGTGTTACTGTACATCTCGTTATAGTAAAACGACTGGACCTAACTTCGGAATGTTTTTCTATGAATTATTTATATTTCGTCTGCAATTCAAATTTAAAAAAAAAAACCTAGTTCTAGAAAATTTTCCATTATTGTAATAAGCGCCCTCTATTGTTGAGTAGTTTTACTATTTTCTTATAGAGGTGTAGTAATGTTGTTTATCGATTTAGTTATCGATAATACTTATTAAGATGAATACATTTTGTTGTATTTTATTGAAATTTAAAATATAGCTAAATAAACTTAAAATATTACTATATTTCAAGTTTATTCATTATTAACTCTATTTAAACATAATCATATCATATTAATAAACAAAATTGAATGAACAATTACTATTCATTTACCTAGGTTTTTGTTGTTTTTGGTTTCCGAATAAAAATAATGTCGTAGGGAAAAAGTGGATACGATTTGTCCAGATAGACCGTAGAGAAGAAAATTGGCTTCCGTCTCATTCGTCGAAATTATGCTCAATGCATTTTAAAAGAGAAGTTATCTACTTTGGAAAGACTTGTCGATCAAATTAAAAAAAAAAAAGAATCGGTACCTTGTATTAGAAATGAAATAGTAAGTTATTAATTTCAGTACTTTTCTACATATCCGTAAAAATTGGAATAAAATTTACGGTTAAGTGGATAAGTACATAGATTACATAACTTATTTATAATGAAATATATTCATAAAATATGTAGGTACGTATATGTAGTACAATGATTGCGAGCTACTTTGTGATTTTGAGGATTCCGTACCTAAAAGGTAAAACGAACCCTATTCATGAGACTTCTCTGTTCGTCTGTCCGTCTGTCACCAGGCTGTATCTCATAAACCGTAATAGCGAGACAGTTGTAATTTCCAGAGATTGTGTTAGTATTTCTGTTGCCGCTATAACAACAAGTACTAAGAATAAAAATAATAAAATATTTAAGGGGGCCCCATACAACAAACGTGAAAAATTTAAAAATAAGCAATTATTTAGATTTTCAGTACTAATCGGCAATTTTAAACTTTAACGCCTATTATATTAAAAGAATTATATAAATAAGAAACTTGTAAACTTGAAATTACCCATAATTATTCTGCTTCCTAAGTTTTTGTTTCAAGCTATCATAATGCGAAAAAACATCGTCGTAGTAACTTCTTTGAATATTATCGATAACTTTATATCGAAATGATACAAACCCTACCACAGTTTTTTGCATTGCCATTTAAAAATATTTGCAAACAAACGTGTAAAAAGAATAATTTTGCTAAAAACGAAATGCAAACGAAAATTGCAAAACAAAATGCGCTTTATGGCCTAAAAGGTCTATTACACTCAAAAATCGCAATAAACTGAGCGTTAAAATAATTCGTAAGCATAAAACATCTAAAATGCCAATAGACGGTGTCACGGTAAATGAATAGTGCGAATAAAATTCTAAAACAGTTTTTGTTTGTACAAGACAAGTTTCACTTAATTTATTTACTTTTCAATATTTATTTACCCGATTTGAACTATACTAGGGTATTAAATCGGATCTGGCAACATAGACCACACTGGCCACCTACCGGGCAATAGCTGAATATATTTTATGTAAACTTATTTCATTTTTACTATTTGATGTCTCCAATTGTCGATCTAATTTTGCTATATTGTACTAGATGGCGGAACTGAGCCATGGGATCACAGTTTTTCTATGCCATTTTGACACATGCCCTCTCTATATATCCTAAATCTCTTTGCCTACAAGGTACTTCCCGTGAACTCAGAATCTTGAAATTCGGCACGAAGCAACGTTATATTATAGTACAGATAGATAAAGGAAAAATTGTGAAAATGATAAATTTGAAGTTACATAAAATATTAAAATATTATTTTTGCTTACATGACATAAAATATTTTTTTAATAATTATAAACTTACTACCTACCCTTTTTCACATGAACGCGTAGAGATATTAAAATTGAAATTCATATCAAACACTTCTTAAATCTAATTGCCTCTAAACTGTGAAAAATTCTAAATCAATGCTAGTATTATAAATGCGAAAATAACCTTTAGACCCTGAGAAAGAACATAGGCTACCTTTTATCCCGGAAAAATTTGATGTTCCCGAGGGGAATTTAAACAGCGCGATATAACCGAACTCCACGCGGGCGAAGCCGCTGGCGGAAAGCTAGTACGTCATAAATTGTAAACCGCTACGTTTGTACAGCGGAACCCTCGGTGTGCGAGTCCGACTCGCATTTGGCCCGTTTTTTTTAGTTTTCAGAACACCTAAATACATAGAAATCAGTTGAAAACATCCAGACAGCTTTTTCTTTGCAGACCTGATTCATGTCGAAAAAGACGGCCGCGCGGACCGAACACGGAGGATTTGGTTCAAAGCCATGATGTGGCCACTATGCTACAATATTTCACTGTTCTTTATGAATTATTCACTGAATGCACTTTTTACTACATAAATCACGCGTTTTTATTTAGTAAACGACACTATAAATGATTTAAAAGTCCAATGAAAAACGAGCGTGGCACTCATCTTGTTTCCCGCCAAAAACCCTTTGTATTAATCTTACTCTCTAAAAAGTATCTATTGACTGACATTCAGTAGTGATTATAAAAGTCTGAAATACAATGATTCAGCGGCGGGCTAGTGGCCAGTAATCATATAATAACAAAAAAAAAAGGTAATTTAAAAACTACCGCTGGCTTCACTCTCTTTTCTTCAATTCGCATACTCTTTACATGATATTCGTTTTAATTCCGTCGGTCCGATATTATCACTGAGCAAGTAATCACTAATGTTATGAACGGTGACTGCGGTAAATGACCCCTGCGCTACAATTAATACAGATTGCTTCAAGATGCTGTTTTAGAACTTTTGTTTTTTAAACTTTTAATTTTGTTCGCTTAGTTATAATTTCTTTTATGCCTCTCCTTCACTTACAGGAGACCACAGCATGGTCTCCTGTAAGTGAAGGAGTAGGTACACCTTCATGATAATATTGTCGTCCATTTTTACTTTTTTCTTGATTTGGTATATTCTTTGTTGGAGATCCTGAATAAATAAATAAATAGAAAATTGAGAAGAAAAGAAACATATAATAATATTTACAGGCATTAAAATATCTTCATGAAACGAAAACGCGAAACCGTAAACGTGTGTTAATTAAATGTCGAAGTTGTGCATTGTAGCATCACGTTGTAAATCTAACTTTTTGTCTTCGTAACAAGGGCCAGCATAAGAAACGTATTTAGAAGGTCCATCACACACCAACCCGTTGGAGGAACGTATAACGAAGCTGGCACTACCCCGCTTAGTATTTTAGGTTACCTAAAACAAATTTTCCGACCCGTAATATCTGCTCATAAGTTGGCGTACCGACTATCAATTTTGTTCGTAATTGAAATCTATATTACATCAAATACCCGTTTGGGTTCGGATAGTAATAGTTTCAATAACATTGTAATATGGACTTATGAGTTCGGTATATTAGCATCGAGCCGAATGGATATGTTTGAAATACATATTTGTTTATTTATTTAGGAGTCACTTTATTGGGAAGTCTTCGGACGTGTTTGTGCATTGACAATTTTAAAAACATGAGAAGTTTATATGCGATTGGAGTGGATAGCAAATGCTGAGTTGAATACGGATTTAAAAAGGGACTATACTGCCAGGAATTTGGAAAATAAGTATTTGAATAACCTATTGCCGTCGCGCTGCTTCCAACTTCTCCCGGTAAATTGCGAAAAGGACAGTTGCAGCTGAAGCTGATTTTACTGACAAAAACGTTGACCAAAAGACTTTTCGTATATCGCTGTTTTCTTTTTCAAAGCACGACAGATCTCAATTACTTTTATATCAAAATTTAGAGAAAAAGTACACCTATGCTTCTATTATTTTCTTTTTTGTCAAAAACTTATCACATTTGTCTAATATTCACCTGAACATCACGGCAAAATTGGGTTATTTTTCGCGATTTTGTGGTATCGTATTTCTTTTATTAATTAAGTTTCGGAAAAAATCAAATGCACGTATAATCACTGTGTGAAATTGTAGAAAAAAAAAATATTGCTGTAAAAGCATTATCTAAAAGCACCACTAGAGTTCCCTCTTAAGGCAACGTTATACATTCAAAGCACAATTCCGATTAAAATACTCATAATTATTTTACCCAGCACCCTAATTACGTAACACACTATTACTATCACTTGGTCTCATTTCGAAGCATATTGCTAATCCATTGCTGTTGCGGTTTTCAGTTTAACCAGCCGGCTATCCACCAATCGGCGAACACTTTTTGTCAAATGATTGCTACTAGTTGGGATCTTTTGGACCGCTCATTGGTCCGTTCGGTACATGTGCGGTAGGCAATACAGGGGCAATAAAGGGGGCAGGGCAAGCGACACGCGCGATCATCGCTATTCGCTCATAATAATAACTTCAAAAATGGTGTTTTCACTTTATTAAAAATTACCAAATTTTGGGGAAGTTGGAATTAATTCGCGGAAAAAAAAAAAGATTATTTCAAAATTCATTAGTATTATTACTATGATTATGTAAAATTTCATAGATAATTTGGTCAAGTGTAACGTTTATTTATCCTTATGGGTCGGACGGGGTTTTCTTTACATACCGTATATGCATTTTTTTCATGTTTATTCGCGGATAACTTTATCGTTTACGAACCGATTTTGATATTTTTATTTAGTTGGAATGACGACATCTTCAAGGTCGGTCTTATGATAAGGAAGGGTCTGATAATGGGAGACCAAAGAAATCGAGTGGAGCTTTCCAAAATCGTATTGGCGACTATATAAACGAAAATAAAACGAATATATAAAAACCAAAGACACCATGCACATGACATGTATATTCTTCTTTTTACCACCGACTTCCGAAAGTAGTTATTTTTGTTTTAAAGTGTTTTTTTTAGGAAGTCGGTGGTTTTTTTATTGTAATACTAGCTTTCCGCTCGCGGCTTCGCCGGCGTGGAATTTGATTATATCGCGTTTTTAGATTTCCCTCAGGAATATCGGTGGGATAAAAAGTACTCTATATAGCGTGGCAACCCGATAGCGCGCTGTCTATGCCATCCGTGAGAGGCATAGAGAGAAAGAGATAGTTATGATATGGCGGTGAAAAGGTGCGAGCGCGCTAACCACTCGCGCTTTAAAGTAGGAAATTGTCACCAAATTATAAGTTATTGTTTGTGTTATTGTGTTAAGCTTGTGTTTCTGGACCATTAAACTGTAATCGTGATAACTGAGTCCTTATTCGCTCCCCTCCGACGCTATATCTATTATTTAATCCAGACTTCTAACTTAATGTCTGCAAAATTTCAAAGCAATCGGTTCAGTAGTTACGGAGGGAAAGCGCAACAAACAAGCAAACAAACTCACTTTCCGATTTATTATATTAGTAAGGATTAAAAACTCTAACAACCCAATTGTTTACAACACTCGTTTCTAATTTCCATCAACATTCTAATAGCAACAATTAAAAGCGCGTATATCTACACAAGATCGTAATACTTAACCTCACTTTATAACGCAATAAAGCAGTTTTATCGTCCCTTTACGATTGCCAAGACTTGAATGCGATGTTACCCCTGTTATGATAAGCTTTATTGTTTGTTCGTGATGTCGACATCTCATGAATTTGAAAAGCTGTAATTGTGATGCGTTTCTTATGTGGTTTGAAGTATGCTGCGTTTAGTATTATGTTCATTGTTCAGTTGAGGTATGATGCTACTGGGTCAGGGTTGCGGGTTGGTTAAAAAAGTAACCGTAGCCCTGGCATACAGACAAGTGAAGGAACACGGGTGGGTTTTAGTCAGTAAAAGTCTGACACGCCTTTCCGCTTCGCCCAGAGCGGGAGAGGTCATTTGATGATTTCCCATCCCAAACAAAAAAAAAAAAGGTATGTTGGTACAAATTCTTTTTTTTTTTGCTAAAATCTAAAGTTACGTTTTTCAGCAACAAAGTGAGTTCTGAAAATAAATTTTTCAAAAATTCGTGTTCCTGAAAAATATAAGGAGTTTTCTATTATTTAAACTATTGTATATCATGGTCGGCACTATAGGTCTATTGTAAGGAATCAATTTTCTTTTTAAATTATGGTTTGTATATGACTGATTCCAAAATAAAATAATAAAAAAAATATGTATGTCGGAGATCGTCGGTATAATTTTATTAGACGTTGATTTGATTTACGTAGTAGTGGGGCAAATGCTTGTGACGTTATTTTGTGATGGCGGCACACGGACAAGTCGTTTTGGAAAGTGGGGACTGTCGAACGGTCACTTTGCACTGAGGCGTGGACCAAGGCACTTTTCCGGGGCGAAACTGTCGGTTAGCCTGTTTAAATTATTATTGTCAAGATTGGAGGGTCTATGTACAAGTCGTGCTTTAATTCAAAACTTCACCTACAAAATGGAACCCTTACCCCCACACCAAGATGCTGTCGACCCCTACCGTATATAAAAAGGTTATTTCTAGCAATTTATTTTGTAACGTCGTTCGACGTACATAATGACATCAAACATTACCATTATCATTTGGTGATGGCTCCGTGAAAGGTATTCTTTCACCTTGTATTATAACTGTATGTCAATGGCTTAGCTGATGTGTTGCTTGAGGTAGCAGCGTGATGCGGGAGTGGTGTGGTGATGTGATGAGACAGAGAAAGCTCAGTGATTCATCAATTTGTGACTACTATATCCCCCCCCACACCCCGCCGCACTGGACAGCTACCTCAGGCGACGCATCAGTTGAGCGGTCGACCTTATCAACGAACTCGTTAAGATCGATTACAATCTCATCAAGAGTTGTATGCAAAATGCACAGTAAATTCATGTATTTCGCGAAAAGTAATTTCAAATACTTGTGTGGTTTTAAGCCTGCCTTAATGCCGAGAGAAGCGTCGTGGAATTCTTCCTCGTCTCCTTCTGCTGAATCGGGTTCAGGGCGTGGTGGTTCTGGTTGTAGCGTCACTTGATCACATTCTTTCTCCCCCTCTTGGGTTTGCGCTTCACTGTCCTGAATCTCAGCGGATGACTCGTCATCACACGACGTCAAGTCATATTCCGATGTTGCATTGGGTGTACCCACCGAGCTCGCTTGTATTTGACTGTTTACATCGTTGACCGTTCCTTTCATGGGTATAAGCTGATTTGTATGTTTTTTCAACTGTCGCAATGTTTGACTGTCCTTTACTAAATAAACAGTTTTCCCTATGCGTCTTATAACTACACCACTGTTCCAAGTGAATTTTTTATTTACATTATAGATCTTATACATAATATTATCACCTGCCTTATAACATTGTTTATTTGTACCTCCGTAAGCTTTACTCTGCAAACACTGTTTGTGTTTCACTACATTAGTGAGAGTGTCGGATGATGTCGGCGGTGGCGCGTCTTTATTCAACAAATCTAAGCGCGAACGAAGTTTACGACCAAACACCAATTGCGCTGGTGAAGAGCCTGTTGTAGTGTGAACCGAATTCCTGTAATCTAATAAATATTTTAATAAATTTTTGTGTCTGTTGTCCGGGTTATTACTCATAATTAAACACGAGTTTATTCCCTTTTTCACTACTTTCACATAGCTCTCCGCCTGACCATTACTAGCTGGATGATAAGCAGGAGATGTTACATGCGATATTCCATTTAACTTGCAAAAATTGTTGAATTCTTCGGATACAAAAGATGTAGCATTATCACTGACCAACGTGTGTATCAAACCAAACCTTGACATAAATTCATATAGTATGGCTATGACTACAGCCGAGGATGTGTTATTTACTTTGTAAACTTCGGGCCATTTGGAATGCGCGTTCACTAACACTAAATACGTGTGACCTTTGATTGGGCCGAGGAAATCAATGTGTACACGCCAAAAGGGCTGATGAGGGTGCGGCCACGCAGCAAGCGGTGCACGCGCCGGAGAAGGCCTGAGCTGAACGCAAATATTACAACTCGCGATCATTGTTTCGATAGCTTTATCGATTCCCGGATACCATACCCTACCACGCGCGTCAGCTTTACATTTTACTATGCCTAAATGTGACTGGTGAAGCTCGGACATTATTCTATTCCGCAGTACTTCTGGTATGACCACTTTGTGGCCCCGCATGATAATACCATCTTCTACGGATAATTGGTTTTTACATAAAAAATAAGGGGATATACTAGGATCGGTTATTTTCCTTGGCCAACCATTTAAAATACATTTTACCACTTTAGCCAACTTTTTATCTTTTTGTGTTTCCACAAGTAATAAATCTCGTGTAATAGGCAAACTAGCGTCGACTACAAAATTGACATAAGTAGCTTTATCTTCAATTTCTGTTAATCCGCTCACCGAGCGGCCCTCCGTGTCGTCGCTTATGCTCGCGCGGGATAAGTAATCAGCACAGTTATTACCACTACGTATGTATTCTATTGTATAGTTGTAACCACTCAAAAATATTGCATACCTCTGCAGCCTATTAGCCGACACTTCCGGTATGCCACGATGGGGCCCAAAAATACTGATGAGCGGTTTGTGATCAGTTCGGAGTGTAAACGGAACAGATCTACCATATAGATATTGATGAAATCGGCGTACCCCAAATATGATGGCTGTTGCCTCCTTTTGTATCTGAGAATACCTGCGTTCAGCCGCGTTCAACGTACGTGAAGCATATGATACTGGGCGCTCCTCCCCGTTACTATCCACCTGCGACAACACAGCACCGAGTCCGCTCGGTGACGCGTCTACTGTTAAGATAACTTTCTTGGTTGTGTCAAAGTGCGCCAGAACCTGGTCCGATGCAAGAATTTTTTTAATTGTGTTAAATGCGTTTTGATGTTCCAAATCCCAAAGCCATTTACCATTCTTTTGAAGCAACCTATATAATGGGCTAAGAATAGATGATGCGTTTGGCACAAAATTTCGATAATAATTGACAAGACCCAGAAATGATTGCAAGTTGCCAACATTTTTCGGGACTGGGGCCTTTAAAATGGCTATAACCTTTTGGGGCGATTTTTTCAACCCATGTTTATCTATTTTATAACCTAAATATTCTACTTCATCCTTAAAAAAATCACACTTTGATTTTTGAAGTGTAAGCCCAGCGTCCTGCAACCGTCGCAACACTTCATGTAATCTATTTACATGTACCTCTCTGGTCTCCCCCGTAACTAACACATCATCCAACATGCACAATACTCCATCCATGCCCGACAGCACGCTTCCCATAATTCGCTGAAATATAGCCGGTGCGCAAGCGAGGCCGAACACTAATCGAGTGTACATAAACAAACCTTTATGAGTATTGATGCATGTGATTTTTTGTGATTCATCATCCAAAATACACTGGGAATATGCTTGAGACAAGTCCAACTTACTGAACTGCTGTCCCCCGTGCAGCTTTGTAAACAATTCGTGCGCGGTAGGCAAAGGATATTGATCAACTAACAACTGCTTATTAATCGTTACTGAATAATCGGCACACAGACGTATCGAGCCGTCACGCTTCAACACCGGCACTATAGGTGACGCATATTCTGAATACGAGACCGGTTTTAATATACCAGCACTTACCAAACGGTCGATCTCCATATCTATTTTATCGCGTAAAGCAAAAGCTATAGGCCGTGGTTTGAAAAAAATTGGTTTGGCATCTACCTTCAAATTTAATTTAATTTTGTGTTTATTGAATGCCCCAAGGTTATCTGAAAAAACACTGGGATACTTACTTTGTAACTGTTTACAAATGGTGCTTGAATAATCGCAATAATGTAATGGAAGCATTGTTAGTTTATATTTAGATATAAAATCCCTACCTAAAAGTGGAGGGCCTCCGTCGCGAATTACGTGTACATCTAGTGTATGTTTAATGCCTGTGTAAGTAAAAGGCAACCGTACAACTCCTATGCATTCAATTTTATTTCCTGTATATGTAAATAAACGCTTGGTTGTGTTGATCAATGGCACATCTTTAAATAGTTTTAAGTAGGTTTTCTCGGAAATCGCAGTAACAGCTGATCCGCTATCGATCTGAAACTTCATTCGCACTCCTCGGACATTCACTACTTCAGTCATTGGTTCGCCGTCATAAGTACAAATATTGTAAAGCTTACCGTCATCGCCGTCATCATCAACACTCTCATTTGCAACATAGTTCATTTTTTTACACATACGGGCTAGATGGCCTTTCGTTTTACATTTCCTACACATATAGTTTGCGAAACGACACAACTCTTTTGCATGATTAGTATAACCACAGACCGCACACTTCACTTTTCCAATACGCCGAGGCCCGGCGCTCTGCGACTGATCGATTTTGAAGCACTGATCAGCTTCATGCGCCGGCGCGGGTGCAGGCGCCGCGCTGGCCGCGGCGGCGCGCGCGCTGCGCAGCCCCTCGGCCAGCTCCACGGCCTTACTCAGCGTGAGGCCCGCCAACTCCCGCACGTACATCTTTTCTTTTTCTACTCCCGGCAGCATACCCATGATGAACCGATCCCTTAACATTTCCTCGACGTTATTGAAGTAGCACTGCGACGTTAGGCCACGTAGCCTGGCAGCCCACTCCGAAGGACTTTCCGTGGGAAGTTGAACAGCGGCATAAAACCGATGGCGCTCGCTGAACCCAACCTGTTTCGGTGTGAAATGGGTATCCAGTAGTATGAGGATATCTTCGTATGGCACGTCCTGTACCTCTTTGGGCAGCGCAAGGTCGGCTGCGAGTTTGTACGTGCCCTCGCTGAGTGCGCTGAGTAGAATCGCACGTCGTCTCACTCCCGCAGGGTCCTTCTCCTTGTTTATGTCATTTGCGATGAACCATTGCATCAACCTGCATTTGTACATACTCCAAGTATGTACATTATGGTCGAAATTTTGCAAAATTCCAAATGTAGAGGACATTTTTTTTTCCTCTTTTGGTAAACACGTGGGTACTCGTCGCCAATGTTACGTATGCGAGCGAAGGACAAGTGAAACGCAAGACTGCTGTCAACGCACTGACATTTATTAAGGAATGACGGGTGGCGTAGCTACTGCATATAAGTAGCTACACATACCTATACAACAGTACGTGACGACAGAGGTCATTAATATAGATGAGGAACAGGGTAGGTCCAATGATACTACCCTGTGGCACACCGTAAGTTATAGGGAGTTCATCACTTAACCAGTCTCCTATCTTCACACACTGACGTCTACCCGTAAGATAACTCGCGAAGAGTGACAACTGAACACCTCTGATACCAGTCTTCTCAAGCTTAGCAATGAGAGCGGGAATTGAGATCGTGTCAAAGGCCTTTGCCAGATCTAGGAAGATACCGATAACACACTGTTTATTATCGAGATGAGATGTGATGTTAGTTGTGAGATCTAAAACCGCATTGCTGGTAGACACCCCCGAACGAAAACCATATTGACTAGAGGACAAAAAATTACCCTGCTCAAGGTATTTGATGAGCCTATTGTTCATGAGCCTTTCTAGCAGTTTGGATAATGTAGGTAGGATTGAAATGGGTCTGTAGTTATTTGGTTTACCTCTGTCACCGCTCTTATGCACAGGATGAATGACTGCTAGCTTGAATGCATCAGGAAAGACTCCTGTGGTGAAAGCCAAGTTGTATAAATATGTGAGGTGGGGAATAAGTAACTGTTTTACTTTTTTAAGCAGCGTACCAGACACGTTATCGGAGCCTACTGCACAATCGGTTTTAAGTGCGTTAATTAATTGTTCCAATTCAGTATCATCAGTGTGTAGGAGGACAAAGGTTTTATAATTCTGGATGTCGTCCTGTCTCAAGGGTGTATCTGGAACGAGTATGCTTTCAGCAAGTGTGCGTCCAATATTCACGAAATATGTATTGACTTCATTAACAGAACATTTGGGATCAGATGATGACAAAAGATCGGTTGCAAGTGTTTTTTGTTTAGCCGTGTTCGTAATTGTTTTTATAGCTTCCCATAATTTTTTACTATTGTTTTGTGAGTTATTAATAAGTTTTTTATCAAAGTTTCGTTTAGGACTTTTAAGCAACATGGAACAGTAATTCCTGTACCTTTTAAATGTAATTTTAAGAATCTCGTTTTCTGGAGATTTGTGTATTTTTCGATGCAACTTGTCACGGTTTCGAAGACATCTTAAGAGCCCTGGGGTCATCCACGGCTTTCTCAGCCGTTTCCGATATGGCACAACTTTTTGGATTGTGTTTTGTAGCATGATTACATTTAGTGTATTGATAAAGTAGTTAGTTGCTTCATTAACATTATCTATACTGTATAGCGGACTGAAATCAAATTGGTTAAGCATAAGTTCAATGTTATCGTAGTCGAGGGTTTTTGTCATTTTAGTTTTTAATGGAAGGACTTTGGAAGAATTAGCATTTTGAACGAACAAGAGAACAGTATCATGGTCAGTGATTGAGGTGCAAGCGACATACGAGAAAGCTGGAACTTTTGATTTCAGCATTACATGGTCAAGGCACGAGCTATTGTAACGAGTGGGAAGCGTATGGGCCGGCAACATACCGTGAAATGCGAACATAGTGAGATACTCAGTAGCACGAGAGTCGGTACTACTGTCAGAAATGCCAATATTCATGTCGCCCGTGACAATAATATTACAACCATATCCTCTGATATGGTTGTAATAAGCTCGTTCAAAGATTGAATGAATGGTGAGACATTTCGATAAGAAGGAGGGCGATATATAGCTACGATTACTGTGTCTTTGTTAAATTTCGTCACGAGACAGTTTGCATCCTGAAGAATGTGTTCCGTGACAGAGACGGGGTGGTGGTTCCTAAAATAAACCACCACACCCTCATTTTGTGTGCTATGTTTGCTAGTAGCCGCGGATGTATAGTCATCAAGTATAGGCAATGGGGGGGAATTATATAACCAGCATTCAGTGAGTATTATTATATCCCAAGATGTTCCACTTCTTTCAAGCAAGGCTGAAAGTTCAATAAAGTTCTTATTTACACTTCTTATGTTTTGACACAGAAGCTTTAGTGCATTTCTGTGTGACCTAGCGATTTTGATACAGTCTTCTATATTACATGTTGCAGAGTCGGCCACTGATACTTTGTCCAGCTCACCTTGAATATTACTTAAATTATCGAATAGTTACGGAAGGTACAACATTGGATCGAACTAAAGTAGTGCGTACGGATTTTCGTAAACATGGAACGCAAAACATATAAAAAGGACAAGACAATGGTGTGGTTTAAACAAGTATGAAAGCGGTTTTGTGTGTAATGTAAGGTGTAATTTATTAGTTTATTTGTGGCTGTAAGGTGTATGTATGTGTATATTTGTGTTAGGTGATTAGTAATTCTCAGTAAGTGTAAATGTGTAATTATAATCGCATACGATACAGGTAAATCAAGTAAAAAAGCAAAAACATCAAAATGCTTAAAAGTATAACTAACAAAGCAAAAAAAGAAGATTATACCAATGGTGACATTATATATTACATTGTAATGGTCTACACAGCGTTTTAGGGAAGACATATATCGTTTATCTAGTCATTTTTCAGCAATCTTGGGTAAATCTCCTTCCGAGCCAATGCAAAACCGTTTCGCTCCGTCTTCCTTGCGAATGTACACCTTGCCATGAGCTGTCCAACAGTGTTTGAATTGGTGAAGGGTAGAAAATTCTCTAGCCAAGAAGAACAATTTCCTGGTTTTCGTAGGCAGATTACCTGAGATGTATACTGGGAGTTTTGGACCATCAATCTGCAGGGTGGCGGTATTTAATTTATTATTCCGGTTCTCCTTATTGTAAGTCCTGGCAGCTTGCATTATAATGTCTTTTTTATAACTGTTGTGAGGTCTAACATGATGGTATTATTCAAGGATGAGGACGAATGGATCCTAAATACATCCTTAATTTCGTTTTCTGCTATCTGAGGCTCAAGGGTTGTACTGATATTTTTAATCACATTTACAAGATCCAGTTTAGATTCGTTTAGTTTTTTTGGGATGTTTTTAATTTCAAGGCACGTGTTTTTTGTTTGCTTTTCCAGTTGATCCACCCGTTCTTCCAGCCTCTTAATGTACAACCCACTCTCCTTTCTTTCAGCCTCATATTGTGACATTTTATTTATTACCTCGTCATATTTCTTAGCAGTGAAATCTACAGATTGTTGAAGTTTGCTGTACTGAGTTTTAATTTCTTGAAGTGAGGTTTGCATAGAAGAAAAAAATGATGATTGCTCTCTTCTAAGATCTTTTATCATAATAGTCATTTCATGTTGAAAATCTTCTACGTGGCCCAGGTTTCCCTGATCCGGGCGTTTCCTCTTAAACCGACTGGTGATATTAGAAGGCGGGCAATCCTCAAAAAAATCCTTTGGGGAATTTAAATTCGGCTCAGAACGATAGCGAGTAGGTGAGGTTTCATTTAAAACAGCTGGCGACACTGGTGGTGTTCGTTTAAGTGGCATTTTATATGAAGATATAAATGGCAAAAAGAGAAACAAAATTTAAAATGGAAAAAGACTGCTCAGGCCGGATTTGAACTTGCGACTCGTCGATAGTTTGCTCGAGGTGACTTGTACTTGACGGAGCTAACTAAGCTTTCTGTAATACCTTTCAAATTAGTGATCGCTATTCGCAGAATAGATGTTGCCAAAAGCAGGGTAGTTGGGAATATTTTGTTTGATGATAGTCCAGAATTTACTGTACTTTGAAGTTATATCGACGATTGGGGTATATAAATTATTGTGTGTGTATTCTTAAAGAGATCTTTCACTAAAACTTTGCACTTTGCATCACTGTGACAATATCGTATGTCCTTAGTTATTCGCAGAAAAAATGTTGCCGAAAGCCGGGTAGTTGGAAATTTTTTGTTGAATCTAAGGCCCACAATTATTTTAAGTTGTGCCTACAATTAGAGTATATATATTATTGTTTTTGTTATTATTATTATTAGAGAGTTATTTCACTAAAACTTTGCACCTTATATCGCTGTGACCGTATCGTATGTGTTTAGTTTGTAGAAACAGTGTACCCACACACTTTCTATGGATCGTCAAAGATGGAGTAAATACGGCGCATTAAAAGTTATTTCACTTAAAATTTACACATAAAAATCACTGTTTTTATGATTAATGATGATATGATTTCGCTATTACTTTTAATGATTTTAAGAAAATAAATCTATTAATCTTATGAGATGGTTTTTTAGTGAGTAGTTAGGTTGAAGATAACGTATATAATTATTTTTGACAAAGATATCTTATTTTTAACCGACTTCAAAAAGGAGGAGGTTACTCAATTCGACCGTATATATGCTTTTTTTTTTATGTCTGTTCGCGCATAACTTTGTCGTTTATGAACCGATTTTGATAATTCTTTTTCTGTTGGAAAGAAGACGTTCCCAAGGTGGTCCCATGATAAGGATATCAGGGTTTGATGGTGGAAGACCAGAGAAAACAAGGGGAACTTTCAAAAATTGCAGGGACGACTAGTGCATTTCTTGGCATTTTCATTAAGTATTTTAAAGCACTAAAATTTAATAAAGGTCTGGAGTAGATCTGATGATGGAGCCGGGAGACAGTCGAAGGAACTCCTCAACAATTCACAGCAGCTACCTTGTGTTTGGGCTCAATTAATTTGTATTGATAAGAACTTTACACCTAGATGGGTTGTGACTGTCATAAGAGCTCTGACGATGAAGACAAAGGCCAGTTCCGGGAACTCCTCAACGGCTTACAGTAGCTACTTTGTGGTTGGACTTAATTCATTTATATTGATGAGACCTTTGCACCCATTGGGTTAAAATAATGGTCTGCAGTAAATTTGATGATAAAGACCATAGGCAGTTGAGGGAATACTTAGGTACGGGTAAAAATTAAAGTAAACAAAATTACGTCGTTTCCCAATTATATTTGCGTCAGCTTCCAGTCTGACCGGATGCAACTGAATACATAGTACTTTTAACAACTAAAAAGTGTAAAATAAAAACTTTTTTACAAAAAAAACAACCCACTTCCAAAAACCACTACAAAGTGAAAAATAACTAATTTCGGAAGTCGGTGTCAAAAAACAAATATACAAAACCAAAGACACCGACTTCCGAAATTAGTTATTTTTCACTTTGTAGTGGTTTTTGGAAGTCAGTTGTTTTTTTTGTAAAAAAGTTTTTTACTTTTTCGTGTAGCGGGCACGACTTTTATTACATTCTGAAAGATACCTACGACAACCGTTTCGCCTTTGTTAATCGAGACAACGATTCTCTTTTCATTATTTCACTGATAGAACGTTTCAAAGACGAACGCAAGCTCTTGTTGGCTTGAAACTGCCATTTCTACAGCGACGATGACAGCAGTGCAGCGGTGGCATGTAACACTAACCAACGTGCTATTCTGACCGTGAAAACTAAAGTGAAGTAAGCTGCCATTCTAACTTATACTAGATATAGACTTTATTGACTCACTCCTTTGAGTGTCTTAAGTTAGGATCCAGGGATATTTGCCGACCAATCCTAACCAAGCCCTTAAGTGTGTGTTGACGCCATCTATTGGCGTTTATAAAATGGAAATGTTGCGCTGTATTCTCATAGCTGAATCCTTGTCCCCGTAACCCTCTACGTCACGTCATGCACCCGCTGCCCGTGAAATGGCGCTGTTTCGTTATTGATCGAAACAACGCCTAGATTATACGAGAAAAGAAGATTTTAGTGTGTCCCATGGAACCTCCGCGTGTGCGCATCCCGTACCGCGCGCTAACCGCTGTTTAAAAACCCGCATTTGCATAATTCTGCTGTGTGAATTTATCGCTGAACGATATAATCATTCGATTATAAGTTGTAACCATCCGCTCAAATTGGAGAAGTGTCTTTGTGGCTTCAAGAAAAGAAACCGAAGCTGTTAGCGGGGAACTTTATAACCACGTGTGTTGTGCTTGTGCCGTACCGCGAGGGTGAAGAAAGTCGAAGACGGAGAAGACTGGTCGAACTCCTACGAGACGACGGAACAGCCCGTCAAAGAGGTAAGGTGCATGATATTTCCATAACCCGTTCCTAGGTTAAGAGTTTACAGCGCGACAGTGACGCCATTTTTTGTTTTCCATATAAAAGTTACAGTCTAGATCGAAGGAAGGTATTAAACCCCGCGAAGCCATTTGGCCCCTCCATTTGTGGTCCTTTCGAACCGGACCAGTTGTGGTCCTTCTAACCTCTGATTATCCAGTTACCGCCCCCCTTTTTAGGGCACCTATTAGATTAGTGGTAAAACCCGCCGTTTGTAGGTTTGTTAGCCTATATTTCGCTGTCACCTACACTATTACGCATGTAAGCGCTGACGTGTAGGTAATTAATTCATTCGATACCGCTTTACACTAAATAGGTACTATTATATATATTTACCCGCTGTTATACTAATATTTATCTTAATATTCGCTGTAAGTAATAAGTATTCATACTTCCAGTAGAAATCAAAAAGTTTCTATATCGATAATTTTCGCTAAGATTCGTAGGTATCTACAAAACATTGTGATCACAAGCCGAGCGCAGCGCTCGCTAGAAAAAACATTGTTGGATACCCACCCGCTAGTATTCATTTTGATATTACTCGCAAATTAATCAACTATTACTATATTTAAAATTCTCATTTCATAATGAAGAAAGCAATTAAGTCTGATAGTACAGAATTAACGCTGTCGGCGTTGGAAGCAAAGCGAAATGCATTATTTGAGTGCTTACAATCAGCCCACGACTTATCAAAAAACATCAAAAACGATGTGGATAAGAGGGAGGCATTTTTAGACGCTAGCTCGAACATTGACACTATTCGCTCCGAATTTCATCAGGTTATGGATCAATACAATAGTTGTCTAATAACTAAAGATCCAACAACCCGCGCGGACTATAAGGCTTTGGTCTCTTTCGAGCAACTATATGGCAGACTGAAACGCTTAGTAGCTTCCAACACCGCAGATGATATACCACCCGTCGTGGAGAGGGGACCGTCCATGATCAAGTTACCACCGATTGAATTAATGAGTTTTAACGGTGACATTCGCTCATGGCCATTGTTCTACTCAAATTACAAGTCAGCCGTTCATGATAATCCATCTCTCTCGGATCATCAGAAACTACATTATTTACAAGGTAAGCTAACTGGCAAAGCCCTAGCGGTATGCACCGGCATTGTGCCCACCGCAGAAAATTATGAACTCATTTTTAAATCGCTAGTGAGTAGGTATGAAGATAAACGCATGCTAGCGTCCACATATTTAAAGCAGATCTTGGAATTTAAACCGCTAACTTCAGCTACTTCAAATAATTTTGCGCATTACAACATTTAAAAATTCCAGATTTATTGAATCTAATCTTCGTACAATTAGCTATTACGAAGCTAGACAGTGAAACTGTACGTAACTTTGAAAACAGTCAGGATCAATCTGACGTCCCTGCATTTGATGATTTAGTAGACTTCATCAATAAACAAGGTAAGATATTGTATCGTGCTCACGCCGTCAGCGTAACACCGGCTGATCGTTCTCGCATTTCTAATAACAAAGCTTCGCAGTCCTCCCCACGCTACAATGCCTATGTCAGCACAGTCGAATCTACTGACAAATGCTTGTGTACTAATGTCGCACATCAACAGTTATTTAAATGTCCCGATTTTCATAAACTGTCTCCGTATGAACGCCTACAGATTGTTAAGAAAATTAACGGTTGCGTCAATTGCTTAAGCATTAAACACAAGATGTCGTGTTGTCAATCCGCAATTGGATGTAGGACGTGTAATCAGCGTCATCATTCTTTGTTACGTTTTACCCAAGAATCGAACCCGCGCACCGGAGCAAACAATTGTACTCAACCGTCTAAGAGCGAGCCGCCCGACACAGCGGCGCCTACGCGAGCAAACGCAGCGGTATCTTTCGATCACACGCGCACGACAGAGACAGAGCAACCTGCCGCGCGGTCTGACGTAGCATTGTGCTCGGTGTCTAAAGACGCGCCGCGTTATTTAACCCCAGATACATACACCACTGTTCTACTCGCCACCGCGCAAGTAATAACATACGACGGTAATGGTCGTAAGCATTTGCTGAGAGTTTTGTTAGACTCGGCGTCTCAAAGCAATTTCGTCACAAATGAATGTTGTGACTGATTATGTTTACGTCAAAACAATACACAGTCCACGACTGTACGTGGTTTCGGGGGCGCAGAAAAGGCGTCGTTTGGGACAGTAAATTTAACCATATTTTCCCGCTTTAATAAAAATATCCGATTTGATATCGACTCGTTAGTAGTCGATCAAATTACGGATAAATTACCTTCTGCCTTTGTCTATATTAAGGCCTTGCCTTATTCGAATAAACTTCAGTTCGCAGATGATAGTTTCGCCACTCCAAGTAAAATTGACATTTTAATTGGAGCTTCGCTGTTCCCGCATTTACTTATGCCTGGCGGGATTCCTGGAGGCCCGTCAGTGCCCGCCGCTGTCAATACGGTGTTAGGCTACGTACTAATGGGGAATGCACCAACAGTTAACCACCGCCCAGCGTATGTTGCATCGTGCTGTACCGTAGTTCCTTCGTCTATGGATAACAATAATAATAATTCTATTTCCCGCTTCTGGGAACTTGAAGAAGTTCCCGGCCCGCCCATTCAACACCCCGCTGATGTTGAATGTGAACATTTTTATCGTTCGACTACGCAACGGGACCCAGTTACTGGTCGCTATACCGTGGGTCTACCGTTTGATAAAGATGTGTTCACACTAGGTGACTCTTTCAATGTCGCTCGTAAGCGATTTTTATGCTTGGAAAGGAAGCTTGAAGCTTCACCGGGGCTGCGCGCCGCTTACGACGAGGTCATAAATGATTATCTTTCTAAGGGTTATATCTCGCCCGTCTCAGTTCTCCCGCGTGAGACCGTAGACGTGTATCCTACTTATATAATCCCGCACCATGGGGTTCTCCGTCCAGACAAATCTTCGTCTAGGCTGCGTCCCGTACTAGATGGCAGTTGTAAGACGTCATCCGGTGTCTCACTGAATGACTTGCTGCACGGTGGGCCAAATCTACAAGGTGACTTGTTCAAAATTATTTTAAACTTTCGTCTGCATTCAGTAGCAATGACCGCTGATTGCAAGCAGATGTTTTTGCAAATTATGCTTCGCGAATCTGATCGACGCTATCAGAGAATCCTTTATCGGTTTAATCCCAACAACCCGCTTCGCTTGTACGAATTCAACAGAGTCTGTTTTGGCTTAAAGTCTAGCCCTTATCACGCTTTGCGCACTGTGCAGCAACTCGTCACGGATGACGGAATTGATCATCCCGCTGCTGCCGTCGTCGCCTCCTCTTGTCTGTACATGGACGACGTCGCATTTTCTGTCGATACAGAGGACGAGGCGATTAGCACCGCCAACGACTTAATCGCTCTGTTTAAGGGCGCTCAATGGGATCTTGTGAAATGGAACAGTAATTCGAAAGCTGTGCTCAACGAACTTCCCGCTTCTCATAAGGTGCCGACTGAGGTTGAATTTGACAAAACCGCCGACCATAAAATCTTGGGTCTTCACTGGTCTATAGACCAAGATATTTTCTATTTTAAAATCAACTCGCCATATTCGAATGCCGCGTGCACTAAGCGCACTATACTGTCGACAGTCGCGAGACTGTGGGATATCATGGGATTCGTCGCTCCTTCCATCTTGATAGCCAAGCTTCTTGTTAAGCAGTTGTGGCAGTTGAGAGTGGATTGGGACGTCCCTGCTCCTGCTCAAGTCGTCAAGGCTTGGCGGCAGTTTACATCAGAGTTACCAGCCCTAAATGAAATTAAAATACCGCGTTGCCTAGAAGTGACGAGGGACAGTGAATTGACATTGGCTGGGTTCGCCGACGCCAGTGGAGAAGCTTATGGTGGCGTAGTGTACCTGCACGTTAGCTCTCCCTCTGGCAATATTGTTCGCCTTTTGTGCTCCAAGTCAAAGGTCGCTCCTTCTTCGCCCATTACTATTGCTCGTATGGAACTTTGTGCGGCACTTTTACTGTCGAGCTTACTTCGGACTGTTATAGAGACTTATAATAGTCGGTTTTCGGTTAAATTTTACGCTTTTACCGATTCAAAGGTTGCACTCTATTGGATCAAGGGTCCGCCACACCGTTGGCAAACGTTCGTTGCCAATCGCGTTATTAAAATCACTAATAATATTTCCGCAGATAACTTCTATCACGTAGCAGGGATTGACAACCCGGCAGACTGCCTGTCACGTGGTGTCTCTCCTGCTAAATTGTTAAACCACCCTCTGTGGTCTCAGGGGCCCCCCTGGCTAACTTTACAACCGTTACAGTGGCCTACCACTGAATGTACGGAGCCGCTCTCGCTGAACGAAGTACCTGAGCAAAGAAGGCTCGTTCACACTGTTTTAACTTCCGCAGACAACTCCCATGTTTATGATGCTCTCTGTCGTCTTTCGTCGTGGAGTAAAATACTCCGTGCGATGGTCTACATTCTCAAGTTTGCTAGATTGTTGCCACGTCGCGATTCCACACAAACAACCGCGGCTGATTTGAGTTTGGCAGAACACAAATTGCTGAAGCTCATACAACACAAACATTTTGATAAAGAAATTTTAAATTTAAAGATGGACACGCAAGTTTCATCAGCTCTTGTTAAACTGAGACCGTTCTTATATAACGACTTGGTCAGAGTTGGTGGACGACTCACCCATTCTGATCTAAGTTATTCACAGCGGCATTCTTACAAAGAGCTATGCTACAGTACTCACTCAGAGCGAGTATTTGTTAAATTCTAGGCCTCTCACAGTTTTGAGTGCTGATCCCGCAGAGCTTACCGCATTGACTCCGAGCCATTTTCTGCATACCGCACCTCTGCTTTCACTGCCCACACCTGAAGTAGAATCAGATAATCTCAATCTGCTTCAGAGACATTCTCTACTTGATAAGTTAGTTCAGTCCTTTTGGAGAAGGTGGAGAATGGAGTATTTACACGGTTTGCAAACTCGAGAGAAATGGAATACTCCGACTGTGCCAATCAAGGTTGGCATGGTCGTAATCATCATAACTGATAATGCGCCCCCTTTATCGTGGCCGTTAGCGATTGTGGAAAGGACGCTTCCTTCCGACGATGGGGTGACGCGTGTAGCTTCTGTAAGAACCGCTAAAGGTACATACGTACGTCCAGTCGTGCGTTTGTGCCCACTACCTACACAGTAGGATTATTAATTTGATAAATACAAGTAGTTTAAGTGTTAGCAGTTAGGTAGTTTAGTATTATCGCAGTTATTTATATAAAGTCGCAGTTTCAATATTATATTTTCGCAGTTTTCGCTGTATTTAGGATTGGGTTTTGAAGGTGACCCTTCAAAAGGGGGGAGGATGTTAACGCCATCTATTGGCGTTTATAAAATGGAACTGTTGCGCTGTATTCTCATAGCTGAATCCTTGTCCCCGTAACCCTCTACGTCACGTCATGCACCCGCTGCCCGTGAGATGGCGCTGTTTCGTTATTGATCGAAACAACGCCTAGATTATACGAGAAAAGAAGATTTTAGTGTGTCCCATGGAACCTCCGCGTGTGCGCATCCCGCACCGCGCGCTAACCGCTGTTTAAAAACCCGCATTTGCATAGTTCTGCTGTGTGAATTTATCGCTGAACGATATAATCATTCGATTATAAGTTGTAACCATCCGCTCAAATTGGAGAAGTGTCTTTGTGGCTTCAAGAAAAGAAACCGAAGCTGTTAGCGGGGAACTTTATAACCACGTGTGTTGTGCTTGTGCCGAACCGCGAGGGTGAAGAAAGTCGAAGACGGAGAAGACTGGTCGAACTCCTATGAGACGACGGAACAGCCCGTCAAAGAGAGAAGAGTTTACAGCGCGACAGTGACGCCATTTTTTCTTTTCCATAAAAAAGTTACAGTCTAGATCGAAGGAAGGTATTAAACCCCGCGAAGCCATTTGGCCCCTCCAGTGTGTGTGTGTCTGACTTCAGGCATTTGGAGCATTTTTTTTTCTTATGTCGAACTGTGTAACTTATGACACTCAAAGAGTTAAGACGTTTCATCGTGTGAGATCTTTACAGAAGCTCTTTGCAGAAACCATGCTCAGTGTGACAAAACATTCAGTCACATTCCTGTGACTTTCCTTTGCGCTGCTAAGGATACACAGGTACCTGTAAAGTACCACCACTCACCAGACAAAGTCTTGCCGCCAAGCGATTCGTCGTATTCCGACATAAATTCTGGCGAAGCCGTACGGAGGAGTGGTCTGAGCAGTTGTGTTGCAAATTTGTTGAGTCGGGAGTTTTTTCTCCAGATTAATCTCCCTCTGGCGCAGCATCGTTGGTTGCCCTGTTGGGTTTAACATTGCATCATTTTTTTTTGTTCCGGTGTGGAAAATGCTCATGCATATCCGTCACCGTGGGGTGGGCCACGGAATCTGCCAGGCTCCTACTGACTAAAAACCACCCCGGTGTCTCTTCTGTTACGTGTGCGGGGGTCCATGGTTCTGCTGCGGCCCCACACTCTCTTACCAGCCCGGTCTGTCCGGGCGTCGCCTCCTGCACGGGGTAGTGAGATGTTAAACTACCCCGTGCATTTTCGCAATCGCGCGAGTTTCCACGCGCGCCTCCCCTCGGGGTCCATCGACTAGGGGGCGGGGACTTCCGTATGTCCTTTGCCCCTGGACCCATTCATGGGGGCTGGAAAAGGGCGTTGTCCGGCCTTCCCCTGCCCAAGGTGCGTCTTCTGCGGCCCGGGAAGGGAGTTGAGATCTCCCTCTCCCGTTCCGCTTCCTTCTGCGATATTACCTCCTCGCAGAAGGACACCACCGTTTCCCGCGACTCTGCGCTACCGACCATTCTCCACACTACTGCCGGCAGCGTCAGGTCGCCTCCTACTTCATTTGTGAGAACACGGCGTTGCTCCTCCCAAGCTACACATTGCATCACCTCACTCAATTGCCGTCTTTTTTCCTATTCACTCAGTTTTTTTGACTGAATAGGCTCTTAAAAAACTGGTACGCTTTATCATTAACGATTGTATCACTGCTTACTCTCATACGGGATTGCGGTCAAGCACTATTTATAATTAAAAAAACACACGGAAGACTCCACAAAATACAGTTAGATATCAAGAGAACAAATTGACACTCGACCACATTCTGAGACCTTTATTATCAATCAATCGAAGAACTGGTTGAAGCTGACCCTTCTGGTCATATAGGTCGTTAGATTAAATCAATTGGAGCATATTTCACTGTCAAACCGTATTGGAACCTTTAGGAGCTGCGTATATCTCGGGGTATGGTATAGAGAGGTTGGAAGCCATTTTTGATGATTGCAATACGTTCTTGTTACCAAGCTATGAAACACTTGAATGAAAGGAAATCTCTTAGGACCTTTTGTTAGGAGTTTTACATTAAGAACTGCCCTTTATGGTTGGAGGTTTTTATTTAGGTATTAATAAGTTCAGTTTACGTTGCAAACATTTAAAATCACATACACAAATAGTCTCTATGTTATAGCCTTTCTGTTTTGTGTCTTAAAGTTAATTATACACACATGACAGCTGTGCTTTTAGGGATTTTTTCATTCCCAGTATAATCACTAGGAAGTGGTGAAGGGCGGATGATTTGAGAGACTGTATTATGTAATTTTACTTGTAAAAAGTGTTGATTCTCAGTCTAATTTGAATACATAACTTTTGATTTTTATTTTGATGAAGAAAGTCAATTCGCGAAAGACAATTGTATGATTATAGTATTATTATAGGAACAACATTTAGGGTCGCGACACATCTGCGGAACGTACGGCGCCGAAAGCTCAGCGGCTGAAGTGTCAGTCGCAATATTCAGTTGTTATGACAAACCAAACGGTCAGAACTCGGCGTCTTGTTCAGCGCGGTACAGGACGCAAAGTTACTTGGCGTCATCGTCAGTCTGTCTGTGTCGACACTTTATGGTGTGCGGTTTTTGTACCGTACCTGGATTGCCCAGAAAAATGGATTTAATTAGAATATTAGCTATAATTGAGGGCTTAGAAGACGTGGCCGCTCTTCGCTACCGCCACGCGCGCGATGCACAACACACGCCGGACGTTCAGCTACGCCCGTCGAACTTTCGGTCGCGCAACGCATCGCGTGACGTGTCGCTTGCTATGCAAAATACATTATAATAATAATAATAATAATAATAAACGTTTATTTGGAACAAGTTTTAGGACACAAGTTTACAAATTGAAACGAAGATAGCTGCAAAAGTTAAAACTGTGGCGCAGCTATCGACGCCTAGCTAAACAATAAGTTACATTGCAGTTCCAGACTAGTAATAAATTTAATAATTAATTAAACTACATCCCTATGTGTGTATGTGTATGCGTGTGTGTGTATGCGTGTGTGTGTGGGTGTGTAGGGGTGTGTGTGTGTGTTTGTGTGTGTAGAACGCGTAAGTGGAGGGGTGGAAGGTATTCAAGTAATAAGATTGATGTTATGGGAATCAGGAATATAAGTATTATGTTAGTATTATGTTACCACAAGTTGTTCTGTTGCTTCGTAGGAGAAGGATTTAAGCAATTCTGACAGTTTTTTTCTGACTGAGGCTCTTGTTAATGGATAAATTTGAATAATCCTATTTATGGTATTGTAGAGTTTAGGGCTAAGGTAATTGTAGTGGCGTTTTACTAATGCCAGTCTGGAGAAAGGTGTCTTACAAATTAGGTCGGAACGTCGCTTCTTGGAGCGGCATTGTGGATCATATTTCGTGCGATCGTGTTTCTTAAGAACGGTTTGAAGTATAAATAATTGTCTAAAAGTGAGGACATTACAGAGCGAATAAAGCTCCAACGTCGGGAATCTAATAGGTTTCTTGGCCAATACCTTTAGTACCGCTCTTTGTGCTCTCTCCAAACGCAAAATCGTAGTCTTGTGAGTACCTCCCCATACTGTAACGCAATAACCAAGAACTGACTGGACGAGTGCCTGGTATATTAGTATAAGGCATGGGAAATCCACAACCGACCTTAGCTTTTTGAACACATATATAAGTCTTCTTACACGGACCACCACTGAGTTAACTTGTTTTTTCCAGGTTAGGCAATTATCTACTACGATTCCAAGATACTTGATGTTGTCGGAGCGTTCTATTTGGTTGGCACAGTTACAGGATATGGTAGCCACAGTATGGGAGCAAATATGGGTTTTAATTTGAAAAGATGTTGGTGGTTGCGTAAGAGTTCCTGGTGTGAAGGGAATGAACTTAGACTTTTCGATGTTGAGTGTGAGTAGGTTTGAGGTTAACCACTTCATGACTAAACCTAGTGCGATCTCCGCACTCACACGAGTGTCAAGCCAGTCCCTACCATGCGTCACAAGAGCTGTGTCATCCGCATAAGCAATTATTTTTGTGTTTGGGAGTTTTAGCTGACACAGCTCATTGACATAGATAAGGAAAAGAGTAGGTCCTAAAACACTACCCTGAGGCACACCAAATGCAATGTCTTCCAAAGAACTAATGAAACCATCGACTTTGACAACCTGTTTTCTCCCCGTCAAATAACTGCGAAAGATTTCGAGAACGTTTCCTCGTATGCCAACTTGTTCCAGCTTGTCAATTAACCTAGGAATAGACACAGTATCGAATGCCTTCGATAAATCCAGGAAGATACCAATTGCTTTTTGCTTATTATTAAGCTGTTCAACTATAGAGTTTGTAAGTTCCAAGGTAGCATCCTCCGTAGATTTACCTGCCCTGAAACCAAACTGGTTGACGGCCAAAATATTAAATTTGTTAAGGAATTTTACCAGTCTCCCGTTAATGACTTTTTCAAAGATCTTTGAGAGGGTTGTAAGTACGGATATTGGCCTGTAATTAGTAACGATGTACTTATCTCCTCCTTTGTATATGGGATGTACAATGGCAGTTTTGAAGAGATCAGGAAATATTCCCTGGGATATGCACAAGTTGAATATGTGAACAAGTATCGGAATAACAACGCCCTTGGTGGCCTTAATGATTGCGGGTGAAATTCCGTCATATCCAACAGCACATTTATCTTTAAGGCTCAGTATGATGCTTTCGATTTCGTCATCGTCTACAGCATACAAAGCCATGGATTGTAGTGGTGAAGAGGAAGAGTTAACTGTATCAAAAGGAGAAGATATTGAGATTGGGAATTTGGACGCAAGATTACTACCTACATTGGCAAAATAGTGATTAATAATATTGACAGAATGAAGAGGATTGTTGCCACACTTTAACAATTCGGTGGATGAAGATTTACTCGTATCCAAATGGGATACTTGCTTTATAAGCTTCCAAGTTGCCTTCGGATTGTTTTTGGCCCTCTGGAACTCATATTTCTCATACTCGCATTTTAGTTTTTTTAGTAAATTGTTACAGTAATTTCGATAACGGACAAATATAATTTTATGAACATCATTTCCTGGGTGCTTTTTGAAAGTTTTGTTGAGTTTGTCTCTATGACGGATGCATCTCAGAAGGCCAGGTGTAATCCAAGGTTTGATGATGCGTTTTCTACTTGATATAACAGAGGAAGTAGTATGCCGGGTAACGGAAGAAGATAAAATAGACACAAGGGTTTCAACAGCAAGGTTAGGATTATGAATTTGGAGTATATGAGAAAGGTCTGTATTTTCAATGTCATTTCTAACTTTAGTTATGTCAATTTTTGATAACAAACGTTTAGGAGCAGTTATTAAAGTATCAGGATTGAAGAAGAGGAGAACTGGAGCATGGTCTGTTAGATCACAGTCTAGGACTAAGGTTGTGGCAGTGTGTCTGGATTTCAAAATTACATGGTCGAGGCAATTTGCTAGTCTAGTGGGTAAAGTATGTGCGGGAAGCATAGCGTGTGACGCTGCAATATTTAAATATAAGTCTGAGTTTGGGTCCAAGCAAGTAGGAGCAATATTTATGTTAATATCTCCCACCAAAGCAATACTGTTAAATTTTCCTAGCTGTTGCAACAATGTATCTAGACTAGTGAAAAATTGAGTGAGATCTCTAACTGAAGGAGATCGGTATAAGGCAATAACTGCAGCTTTCTCAGAAAATTTAATTACTAGGCAATTTGCATCACTGAAAGTAGGAGTTTCAAAAGAGCACCGAAGATCATTTTTGATGTAGGCTACAACTCCATCATTCGAACAACATTGAATGCGTTTTAGCACTTTTAGCTGAAAAAACCGGTTAGGCCCTACGCCGAACGCGGCGTAATTTCGGCTGATGTGTCATAGAGTACTTGAAATACACTGCGAGCGTATTTAGTCGAACTTTCGGCGCCGTACGTTCCGCAGATATGTCGCGACACTTAGTTGCATAGTAATGGATCGTTTTTATTGAAAGTCATACATAATCAGCCTATAATGTTTCCACTCCCGGAACACAGGCCTTCTCTCAATAAGAGTCTCTAATCTACCACGACAGCCCACATCACGCTAATACTTACATAATTACTGCGCTAAGTTTATTTTTTTTTATATATATATATATATTATAAACTAGCGCTTGACCGCAATCCCGCTTGATGGGAAGAGCAGTGACGAGTGTTGCACAACAGGCAGTCTCCGAATGGGGCAATGCCAATCTTGTAGCATTCAATGCTGCCATAACACAGGCATGTCTTTTCACCTCCATAAGGAGCCCGTTCACCTTGGCTCCTACTTTTCGAAATGTATCCTTGGAGTGTACCGACCGCCTTCAGCTTTTAAGAAATGAGATTTCCTCGAACCTAAACTTGGGGCGGTTCATTGAGTCCAAGGCCAAGGTGGCTGCCAGGAAACTTGGCGTTATCGCAATGGTCCGGCAGCACTTCACACCAGAGAAGCTTCTAATGTTGTACAAAGCACAGGTCCGTTCGTGTGTGGAGTACTGCAGCCACATTGGGGCTGCTGCTGCTAAGTGTCACCTGGCCACTTGGGATTCGGTGGAGAGGCGGGTGAAGAGGCTGATTGGTGACCCTGACTTAACTCGAGACGGTCTCCAAAGCCTAGAGCACAGGCGTAGAGTAGTCAGCCTTTCGGTCTTGTATAGGATGTATTTTGGGGAGTGTGCGAGGTAATTGCATGATTTAATTCCCCCATCTCCGTTCCACCATCGGACGACCCGTCGTACGGCAAGTTTCTACCCTTACGTTGTTAACACCACTACGATCCGGACGAAGCGTTTCGCCTCCTCCTTTATACCACGTACATCGAGGGACTGAAACAGTTTGACAGCGGCGGTGTTTCCGTCGGACTATAATTTGAGTGTCTTCGAGGCTAGAGTGAATAGGCTCATAATAAACTAGTTATGAGTATTGCAATTCCTAGAGTCTATTGGAGTCTGAAGAGGCTCTTAGCGACTCCTCCTGAAGTCGTTCCCCTCACTACGGAGGGTCGTGATATCCCTGTGGAATTATCCTCTCCTTTACAATAGTTCGCCATCTGTTACGATCCCTGGCCGTGAGTATAGCATCATGCAGGCCGGAGTCCAGAGATGAACGAATTTGGTCCGTCCACCTTTTTGGATTGCGGCCTCTAGAACGTCGTCCATCCACCTTCCCAATAACCATCAGATGCTCGAGGTTGTCTCCATCCATCCGTCTTAGCGACACGTGTAAGGATATATTATTTACATAAACTGGAATTCTCATACCCAGCCACCACTTTGCAAAAATGTTTAACAGGCAAGAATTTCATTAAAACTCTTTTATTACGAGTTTCATATTGCTTTTAACAATTTTTCATTTAGTGACTGGATGTTGATGGAATTTGTCGTAATATATTTAAAGAAAAGACGTTGATTGAACATTTTTGGAAAATTATCGTTGACGTTTTGGAAAATGGTGCAAGTAAAACATTTAGTCCAAATATATCCCATGTTTTGCCTTTTCATACCTTTTCCTTTTGTTTTGGATGGGAAATCATCAAATGACCTCTCTCCCGCTCTGGGCGGAGCGGAAGGGCATGTCACACTGACTAAAACCCATCCGTGTTCCTTCACTTGTCTGTGCGCCAGGGCCACGGTTTCTGCCTTCTCATATTGGTTCTGTAACTATGGTATAACAAATTGAGCTAAAAGGTAATTAACCTTTGTAGGTTAGGTTAAGTTCTGCTTGAGAGCAGCTGTGATGCGGCTCTGGGCCAAGAAGGTAGCTCCGAGGCCCGACTTAGTTCTAGATTTGAAGGAGCTAGAGCCCCAACTGAGAGAGAATCTACGGAGAACACTGCTGTGGATCGTCGGGTACGACTGGGTCCTGAGGGGTGAGCTCAAACCGGGGAAGTATTATGCTGACGACATTCTGCCACGGAGGAGTTGGCACAAGGATGGGAGCGTTGCTGGCCACTGTTACGGTCTTACAGGTGATGGGCTGCACACGTTGCTTAGGCCTGGAGGTGGCCCTCGGCATGTCAGAGACCATGAGGTGTTATGGCCTCCGGTGGTTGCTACAGCTTTGTTCAAATATTGTGGTCGGTTTGCTTGGATCGCTGACGACTAGACTACCATTAGGGCTATTTCCCAATTTCCTGCGAGGCGGCTTGTGTACTGGCTGGATTTCCGCGCTGGGACCTGTAAGCAAAGGTTCTTGAATGGCGGGATAGGCTATCACGCTTTACCTCATCAGCTTCCTTCAAAGGAGTCAAGTCGTCCAAGCGTCCCCGAGTCCTCCCGCCATGCCCTAAGACCTAAGGTACGCGACGCGTAGTTTGCGACGAGTAGTTTGCGACGCGCGCCCCTCTTCGACGACGTGGAGGGAATCATTTTATTCACCACTGACCCGAGGAGGCCCGCGTTAGGATTAGTCAGAGGTTTCAGAAGGATCGTACGTTTCCGCGACCCTCAGCATAGGTGTGTTTTATATTACCGGGTTGGTTTTAGTCACTAAGAGTCTGACAGACCCGTCACCCGCCAAAAGGCTGCGAACATCTATGATGATTTTCCACACCGGAAAAAAATTGCTACTACCAAAATTGCGAACCACATTTTAAAGTACATTACATTTTAAATATACATGTAAATCTATCCCAATTTCGTTACTCAAATGTGATGGTAACGCTGATCTAATAAGCGGGGATCTCGGCTTCAGTAGGGTTGGTTCCGGGCTTATTATTGGCACCTGATAGCCGTGTAACAGGTGGTCTTGTTTTAGAACATCGATGTTGTCTAATAGAGTTTTGAGTTCCGGGGGTGAGGCGCTTTATGTAAAACATTAATATTCAGCCACCTGCTACACAAGCACCATAATTACGTAACATACTACAACCATTCATGTATACAATCAATAGAATGCATATAATGACCCCTTGATCCGACGCATTTAGGCCACACTATTTAAGAGTTCATTGCCCCGACTGATAGTCAGCATCGATGCTGTCGGCATTTGAATTTCTACGCTCAGCTGAATTTCCTTTACCGGGGTCGAATTTCCGAAGCCGAAAACAACGCTATTATCACTGGGTTGCCATATTCGAACCGTTAGAGACCAACCACACTGAAGTAGGTCGTTACGGAGTAGTTTCCACCTGATAGAATGTTCTGTTATAGTTTGTAAAGTGTCCTTTATAGAAGTGTATGCTGTATGAATTAGGAATGTTTTGGATTGTTAGATTTTACGTATATATATGTGTATTGAATTGGTGGAACAAAGCTTTGGTTTGAACGTTGCGAACTAATTGGTCAAAACTGTTTTGAATGCGGGTGTAGGGTGAGGTATGTACCTATATTATCATTTATGTGCTTGCTTAGCATTCGTGTATGTTATTAATATTGTGTGAGGTTTGGAGGAAAGTAACTTCTATCGGAAGAATAATGTTTAATTCAATATCTGTAAAGCGACAAATTATTAAAGCACAATCATAGTGTACATCACAAATATGTAATAGAAAATATGGTCTTGCTTATAGAGTAACAAAATGGTTATATACTCTTAAGAACCAGAAGTGGTAATAAATAAAAATAAATGTACTGTGAGTCAGCCTAACTTACTATTTAATAGGAAACAATCAATTTCAACACAATAAACAAAGGCAATAATTGCAGAAAAAAGAAAATGACATCTTTTTTTGTTTTCGGGAGGAAACCTTCAAAAAGCACCCGACCTCTGGGGATCAAGGTCGGGGAGTGTAGGATTTTGACCTCACTAAAATCACCCCGGTGATCACCATCCCCCCCGGTTCCTCTTAAAAGACCAATTCCGGAACCGCCCCTGGGCAACAGCCGTGATCCAAGACGAAATCCAATTAACTCTCTGCGCAAGCGCTGTCAAAAAAATAGGGTGGGGGTCAGTTGACAACCACTTTTATAGGCATTGGGGTGACGTATCAGATGACAGCTATACAGAAACTCTTAACATAATACGGCTTCTCATGATTGTGCAATGCTCTCATTCACGTCTGTAGTGGCGGTTTCCTGAGATGGCTCCTCGTTTAGGCTCGCAGGTGGGTCCTGCCTGTGTATCTACACCATTATCTTCGCCTAAAATCATGACATGATTAGGGAGGACCATAAGCTTATTTTTTGCCTCCTCAATTATTTATCACACATTTGAGGTCGTCTATCAATGAATCAATACAGCTAAGTTATCAGGTAGATTTCAGTGAATAACAGGTATATTGTTCTTACATCCATCAATCTATATCAAGCACCGGCGCTAGACATTCTCATTATACAAGTATACACTTCGCAAGTCTATCCAAAGACAACCCCCTGTTGGTGCAGGACTCTCCTTCTTCATCTCAGCGGTAATCCCAGTCGCATCCGAAGCTTTTTCAGCTTTGGTGCCAGGGGTCCGCTTTACCTAACTGCTGATTTTGGCTAAACTTCGATATTTTCCGTGAAGCGACTGACGTCTGACCAGCACAACCCGAAGGCGATATCGAAGTATTGCAGCTAGACCAATTGTTGGACTTTTGAAGGCTCCAACAACCCGTAACGACTGCCATTAGATGTTCATATGGCAACCGGGACCAACGGCTTAACATGCTTTTCGAGGCACGACTAGACCAGTGCAAATATTCATATTCATGCATACTGCGGCCGCGTTCGCTGCCGCTACACCACAGAGGCTGTCGGACTATTGCAGAACATCATGATTTAGTCTTTTTCCAACTACATAATTATTGGGGTCGGTTTCCAGTCTAACCGCATTCAGCTGAATACCGATATTTTACATGGAACGACTCTGATTTCCGCAACCCAGCTACTGGGTACCAGTTACTGGGCCCCTTGGTAATGATGTTGGTCAGACTTATGGACTTCTGACTGCTCGTAACGACTGTCAAAGCTGTACAAGTAACAGCCGGAACCAATGCAACGGTTTTCCGAGGTACGGAGGGGTCGCAGTATTTAAAGATGGTCATCCATCCACAAACCAACAGCGGCAAGCGTAGCTTAACCTGATCAATCAACCGGGCCCTAGTCTGCTATTACAATACTGTCAGAATGGTCGATCAGTGATCTCATAATGATCGATTTTGACCAGATTCGTAATATGTACAAATTGAAGTCATTATGACTTTCCAGTGGTCAATCATTGACACTCCACTCCATATTAATAAATGTTCAAATGGAGTATTTAAAAAAAAAACGTTTCTAATAACGGGTTTTATAATAATGACAATACGTCAATGTCATTCTATCATTATTCCATTACGAGACGACTGAGATAATTGATCGATAATGATGAATTTAGCAGATAGTGAAGCTTTAAGCATAATGACAACGGAATTGTGTTGGAATGACAAATTTATAAAAATAGCAGACTATGGCCCCTGTGCGGTTGTTATTATTTTAGTCATGAGACTATTGCAGAATATGTAAACAAAACACATTGGGCTATGGGTTTCAGTGAATATAGTGGATTTACTTGCAGCAACGGAGAGGGCTATGCTTGGGGTTTCACTGCGTGATTGAATCAGGAATGAGGAGATCCGCTGAAGAACGAGAGTAACCGACATAGCCCTAAGAATTGCAACACTAAAGTGTCAGTGGGCCGGGCACATTGCCCGTGGGACCGATACCCGATGGGGCCGACGGGTTCTCGAGTGGCAACCACGCGCCGGTAGACGCAGCGTGGGTAGGACCCGACAAGGTGGACCGATTACCTGGTGAATGTCCCGGGAAACCGCTGGATGTGGGAGGCGCAGGACCGGTCGTCGTGGAGATCCTTGGGGGAGGCCTATGTCCAGCAGTGGCCGTCCTTCGGCTGAAATGATGATGATGATGCGTGGATTTACTTCAGCTAAAAATAATGCTTTGTGACATATATACAAGCATGTAGTTCAAGGTTCGATTACCAAGAATTAGAGAAGTACTGTGATCTTGGCTGATCAATATATTCTTCTAATCCATACTAATATTATAAATGCGAAAGTAACTCTGTCTGTCTGTATGTCTGTCTGTCTATCTGTCTGTCTGTTACGCTTTCCCGCTTAAACCTCTCAACCGATTTTCATGAAATTTGACACAGACAATCTTTACACCGCGAGAAAGGACATAGGCTACCTTTTATCCCGGAAAAATAGATATTCCCGAGGGAAATCTAAAAAGCGCGATATGACCGAACTCCACGCGGGCGAAGCCGCGGGCGGAAAGCTAGTAATCTAATAAATGGTTTATTTGTATGAACACGCTTTGGGTTTGAAAATTACACCAAAATTTTAGCGTAATAATTGATTGGCTACTAATTAATTCTACAGTTATGTGTTAAATACAATTTGAAAATTTAAACGTAGGTAATATGTATAAAAAGTGGTAAATAATGACCCTAATCATAGGACAGGCGCAAATTAATTCAGCCCCAGATTAATGATGGATTAGCCAAGTTACCTTCTACCCGTATCAAACTCATAGTTCCGCTAATTTCGAGAAATACTGACTTTTTGTGGCCGGAATTTGATGCATGGTGTAGGTTCATTATTCTACTAATCTGTTATAAACTAGCGGCCGCCAGCGAAATTGTTCGCGTGGAGTTAGTTATGCTCCGCTCCTATTAGTCGCAGCATAATGTTATGTAGCATAAAGCCTTCCTGGATTAATGGGCTATCCAATGCAAAAAACAAAAAAATCAAATCGGACCCGTAGTTCCTGAGATTATCTCGTTCAAACAAACAAACAAACTCTTCAGCTTTATATATTAGTAGAGATCTGAAAATTGGAGAAAATGTACGTTATTTTTATGGGTGGATGGATGTTACTCTTTCAAATAAAAAGTACTGAACGGATTTTGATGCAGTTTGACATAGATGGTTTATAATTCTTTTTTTCTTTACAGACTCGGCAGTTGTGTTGCGATGTGTGTTGGGTACAATGCGCCAAATGTTGTTGTGTCGGGAGTTCGGTCGTGAGGGTCTCCAGATCAATCTCCCTTTGGCGGAGCATCGTTGATCATGTTATTGGATTTAACATTGCATCTTCCTTCTTATTCACTCAGTTTGTTTTAGTGAATAGGCTTTTAAAACATTAGCGCGCTTTACCATCAACGATTGTATCACTGCTTACCATCAGGCGGGATTGCGGTCAAGCACAAGTTTATAAATATATAAAAAAATAAAATAAAAAAAAGAACAACTACCTGTAGGCCATACAAATATTTTTTCCGTGTGGGGATCAAACTCGCGACAAGCAGCGCAGTAGCCAGCCTTTCGGTGTTCTATATGATTCATTTTGGTGAGTGTGCGAGGGAATTGCATGATTTATATTTATTTATTTGGCTCAAGCAACAGAGGCCCATAATAAAATACAATAATACTATACTATAACATACAATAAAAACAAATATAAAAAAATACTATACATATTGAACTTTATAAACTCTATATAAAAGTAAACTCATACACGATTATTTTGCAGCATCGGCGTCGTGTATTGCGCTGTGTCAGGTATCCGGCCATGGAATCGCCGGAAAATAACGCCTTTCGGCCAAAATTCTGGAGACATGAATTTCTCGAGATCCTCAGTTGCTACTCCCACCACAAAAATTCACGGTGTGACGAGACTCCAACCTCGCAACCCTCAAAGTCCTTCTCGCCTTGATCTGTATGTACTCCACAACGTCCTCGGATTTTGTAGAGTAATGCAGCCTGGATACATACAGCGGCGTCACTGGTACAGCGGGACGCAGCAAATGGTTCGCTCCAGTTGGTGCAGTGCCGCACTTGTTTTGGGCTGGCTTCCTTTTTTTCTTTTACACCGTGATAAAGCCATCCTTGTCGACCTGCTTTTTCGGACTGTCTTTAATGGTACAGCGCTTCTGCTTATTCTCTTTTTCAATTTATCGCTTTGTCTGCACTGCAGCTTGTTTCTTAGCAACCCGTCGTACGGCGAGTTTCCGCCTTTACGTCGTTAACACCACTACGATTCGCCTCCTCTTTCATACCGCGTTTGTTATTTCCGTGGACTACAATTTGAGTGTCTTTAAGGCTAGAGTGAATAGACTCTTAATAATAGTTTATTACGAGTCTATTCACTCTAGCGCTTGAGCTGTGCGCTTTACCATCATCGATTGCGTCATTGCGTACCATGAGGCGGGATTGCGGTCAAGCGCAAGTTTATTAATTATAAAAAAAAAACAGTTGATCGCTCAGCCACTTCGTTGTGTCGTCGTTGTTTTATTTTCCTAACTAGGAATAATACATATGATACTTTTTCATCTCTCTTCGACAGCCTCTGTGGCGTAGCGGTAGCGAACGCGGCCGCTGCGCAAAGAGGCGCGGGGTCGATCCCCGCGCAGTGCAAATATTTGAATGCATGAATATGAATATTTCCACTGACCTGTTCGTGCCGTTTCGGAAAGCACGTTAAGCCTTTGGTCCCGGTTGCCATACGAACATCTAATGGCAGTCGTTACGAGTTGTTGGAACCCTCAAAAGTCCAACAATTGGTCTCACTGCAATGCTTCGATATCGCCTTCGGGTGGTGGAGGTCAGACGGCAGTCGCTTCATGGAAAATATCGAAGTTTAGCCAAAATCAGCAGATAGGCTGAGGCCGCGCTACGGTTAAATCGCGGCGGTTTTTAATCGCGTGAATTTGTGTCCCTAGAAGACTAATACAACCGGCCGAGCATTTTGTAGGAAAAAATCAGTCGCGGGAAAAAACCGCAGCGGTTTAACCGTAGTGCGGCCTCAGCCTTAGACTGGTAAAGCTGACCCCAGACTCCAAAGCTGAAAAAAGCTTCGGATGCGACTGGGATTAACGCTGAGATGAATATATGACTTTTTCATTTCTATTTACCCGAAGGATTAAATTTACGTTCAATGTCGACATCGTCTTTCAGGTCAGCTGTAAAAATGTGACCTAAGTATTTGACTTGCCCCACTTTCTCAAGCGGTGCATTATTTATAAACACAGTAGGTACACTATTTACCAAGCTCGCCCCAAACACTTTGAATTTACTCTTCCCTGCATTATATTTCAACCTATGGATCGAGGCATACTCTTCTCAGTTTTCCATCAGTTTTCCAAGACCGCAGATCGATGAGCTCAGCAGCACCATAGCAAGCATAGTATCATCAGCATAGCACATATTATTGACGCATACCTACTCACCTCAAATTATTGACGCATACTCAGCTCAAATTATTGACGCATATTCAGTTTAAATTACCGACGCATACTCCATCAACAGTGCGAGTGAAACCACGGGACGTTGGTAAATACTAAAATGTAAGCCTCCCACATTTATGGCTATAAGAATGTACATATGTGAAACCGTGAATTGTGATTCATGCAGATTTTTTTTGCGATTTCTATATGCATACGTTACTATTTCCACCCGTCAATAAACTAAACGCTAGCAACCCTAAATTAACAGAAAAAATATCCTCGTTCTTTTTTTATTTTTATAGAGAAGTGTTTTGAAACTTTTAATCGAATTCGTTTAAAAGATGAAGCGATTGCATAAACAAAGAAATAATTTAAATAATTACGTTTTCTTTTATATTATACAACAGGGAAATTTACTAAACCCATTTCGAGAAAAATAATGGACTTTATTAAAATTGACACTGAAAACGTTAACACCATTTTCAATTTTGCTTTCTCTTTCTTTATATTTTTACTTTCTAGGCACAAAATAAACTTGCTTACTTAGACATTTCATACAAATAATGAACCTTTGGGAATTTAATTATTATGAGAAAGTTACTTTAGCCTTCTCTTGGTAGGTCTAATTATTAATTTTAATATCATTAAAACCATCCCTGGATTATTATTTTATTTTAAAAGGATTTATGAAAATATCGTTGTTACATTCTAGACTTAATTTTATTCAGAGGCAATGTCAAGCTTTCTTATTATAATAATGTTTTAATTTAAAAGTTAAATTAAAATATAAATCATTTTGATATACGACTTAGTTTAAAAAATATTACCTGACAAATAAATCTTAACCACAAAATCTTCTTAGTCTGCGAGTTGAAAATTAAATGCTAATGTAGTGTACAGACTCCACCAGGTCAAGCTACCGAAGTTGCTTTATTTTCCCATTTAACCTTGAACCTTAGATACCTTAATTATAAAGTTGAAAATATATTAACGAAATTTGACAGCTTTTACTTTTCATAGGTACTATGAGATTAATGTGAAATTTTTACAACTTTTATTCTTATGTAGATAGTTTTTTTAAATAGAAAATCTATCTACCTTCCTAAGAATATGTTAGAAAGAAAAGTCCTGTAAAAGTGTACAGTGCTGCAAACCCCACTCTATGTCAAGTTAAACAAACTTCAACCTTATATGAATGGATATTAAGTTCATTTCAGAATAGCCAATGAGATTGAAGAGTCATAAAAAAGTTATTTGAAGTTGTAGCGCAACTAAAATTCAATATGTCAATATTAAAGTAATTATTTAACAAACTCATTTTTGTTTACATTTTTAGACGCAATGCTAGAATAGCCATCAATGCCGAAGGCATGATGTTTGGTGAAGCCGTACGGAAGACGGGTCTGAGCAGTTGTGTTGCGATGTGTGGCGGGTACGATGCGCCAACTGTTATTATATCGGGAGTTTGGTCGTGGAGAGTCTCCAGATCAATCTCCCTCTAGCGCAGCATCGTTTGGTCGTGTTGGTCTTGGGTTTAACATGGCATCATCTCGCTCAGCTGCCGTCATCCTTCCTATTCCTAAGTTTTTTCATTTTTAAGTGAATAGGCTTAATAAACTAGTGCGCTTTACCATCAGGCGGGATCGCAGTCAAGCACTAGATTATAATTATTGAAAAAGGTGAGTCTAGAAAATTCAATCACTTTTCTAAACTACATAGATCAGTAGGGTAATTGTGTAACATACTATCAGTAGCAATGGGTTTCATTTCAACAGTACAACAACATTGTTTGTGTATTGTGATAATTTGGTGGTTTGATAAATTCCTTCGATAAATGGAACTGCGTCACGAGGCACGTCTTACTGAGAAATTCTTAATTCAAGCATATTACAGAATATGGATAGAAGGATCGAATGGGACTCACCAGAATATCCAGGTTATCTCGCTCCGCCTGTTGCGTAGGGGCCCCCACGTTGAACCCTGGTTGAACCTTGGTTTAAAGATGCACTCGCTAATTGCTGATTTATCTGATTTTGGTCTGATGCTTGATCGATGATTTAATGATGAATGTCATAGAGATTGCTTGCTGTCTATGGACTATGTATCCGGTCTTGAACCAGAGACAAGTTGCTGGTTGTGTTTTTAGTAAGTCCCAAATGGCACGGGATCTAGCCCTTTAAGCGAGATGTGCATGGAAGGAGGGAATACATAGGAGGGAATCGAGAAATTAGAATATGCTTGACTTTAAAATGATTTCATGCTTTAACAAACATTCATAGCGTTATCTACGTTGTTAGACAGACACATTTTCCGAATACATGGGTCAATGGATTAGCAATAAGATCTAAAATGATTACAATAGATAGTAATAGTGTGTTA
Organism: Sesamia nonagrioides; assembly: GCA_017933935.1. Classification (NCBI taxonomy): domain Eukaryota; kingdom Metazoa; phylum Arthropoda; class Insecta; order Lepidoptera; family Noctuidae; genus Sesamia; species Sesamia nonagrioides. The sequence continues at coordinate 60,457 of JADWQK010000081.1, forward strand.
CGCAATTAGGTCCAAATAACAGAAGAAACTCAAACATTGATCTCTGCTTAAGCATTAGTTAAAACTAGTTTCAACCAATCAAATGGCTTGAAACGAGACTTAAGTAGAGCTCGAGTTTTGAGTGACGTTCTGTAATACGGACCTTAGTGTGCAGATGTTTCCAAAGCTATAGTAGCATACAAACCATTCTATATGGCGTAATATTTACGAGTTTCAACATTAATTTAAGCTAACCTTTTTTTTTTGTTTCCGGGTTGGAAAATTTTCATGGATGTCCACCACCCTGGGATGGGTGGCTAACAAGCCAAGTCAGCTATAAATTTTATTGTGATCTTTGAATAGGAGACAGATATCCAGTACAAAAATTGCTATTAAATAACATTTAAACATAAACGCCATATTTGTTTACTAAAGACTACACTTAAATGAAACATACTAAATGATGTCCGCTTTTGGAGCATACCAATTAGTTGCTAAACCCGTTCCCCTGTCACGTTCTATAATTAAATTATTTGCTATAAAAGATCGATTACTAAACACGTATGGTGGCATATTTCAGCTCGATGTATCGTCAGTAATTTACCGTGAAGTACAGTCAAGACCAAAAGTCGAGTTGCAATCTCACAAAACTATGGCCAAGCAATACTAGTTGTAGTTACGACCTTCTTCTATAATAAAGTTTGATACACACTCATACACTTTGCTGCCCGCTTATGATTGTTAGGTACTACTTACTAATTTCAACGTCCACAGTAAGTATTTCAATGGCCTAACGGTTTTCGCCTTGATAGGCGTTCAAGGTGGTTCGAGTTCAAATCTGATAACTTACAAAATATTTTTTAAATGTTTATTGGTGAGTTATGAATGCTGACAACAAAAATATCTAAAAATACTAATCCACAACTTAAAGATGATACTTTCTTTTAAGATTTTTTCTATATTAGAGTCATTATAAAAAGATGACGGTAGACTTGAAAGAATCTGAATCACTCCTTCACAAAAAATATTCCGCTACCTACAATAACTATTATTAGCTACAATAACTCAAATAATATTACTTAGCTGTTGTTAGTTGGTGAACATATAGTTACCAGTTTGTGTTATTAGTTTTACTTTTTTAATCAATATGCAGACATATGCAGCAATATATCTCAAATATGATGTGAAACCGGCTTTTGTGTAAGTTGTTTTTATTATTATTTGTGTTAAGGTGCAAACTAATAGCTTGTTGCAAGTCTGTAATAAAATTGTTATTGTTTTAGAGAAATACTGTAAGCCGTTGGAGGTCAAGGTCAAGAGGTTGGAGGACGAAGGTAGCTGTCGAGACAAGTGAAACGAAACGACAATATTTACCGTTAAATAAACTTTTAAATCTTGCGAAGAAGGGAGGTTGCATTTGTGGTTTAAAAATAAACTGGCGCGACTGGTGGAGTCTTATCGAGCTAAACAAAAAAAATAAACTATTGATAACAATCACAGTGCAGAAGTGTCCTACAGAGTGTTTTAAATATATACCATTATATATCTTAATAACGGACTCTAAACCATCTCTAAAGTAATTTAGCTAAGTGACAGTAATATGTTCGGTTGGCTTAATGGCTAACAGATGTCGCCTTTTGCAATTTCAATACAAATTACTTTTGGTAAATTATAAAAACAATAATTTCGGAATTCGATAAGAAATAAGTTCGTTTACTTTTGAACTAAGAAAGCGCTTGAAGATTATAATCTTATGCCATCAAACTCCGAAAAAAGTCACTGCAGGATGACAGCACTAGTACCATGCTATACACGCAAAAAAATTGTAAATGTAATAAGCACTATTTTGTGTTTTAGTATAGATTATTTTATGATTGCAATAATATTCAGGTTAAGCTTCAATCCTCTTTTCTTTAAGAAACTGAATAATTAAGCTATAACCTCTTTAATCATAATATATGTATAATATTATAATTTTCATATCTAACAACCAAAAATGTTTTTTGTATTTTTTACCATAACAATATCATAAGTTTGTCAAGGATTACTTTTATATAAAATATTACAATGCTGCTGTTTCAACGTTTGTTTCATTTGTTAGTATAAGTATATCTATACCGAATAATATATAACTTTATAGTATATTGCATTATAATATGCTTATTGTTTTATTTTTATATATTTTTTTATTATATTACCTCTATAGTAAACTAAAACATATAATAAAAACCTTTTTGGGATAAATATTCAATAAATTTTCCTATTCGTTTAAATATTATTTGCAAACATTTTTACTTTAAAATACAAATCAATTATCATAATTTTAAATTATATGAAACAACAAAAAGATTTGCCTTTATTAAGGATGGAACCCACAATCGCTCGCTTATGATAGCACCATTGTTAAGTGCGGCCGCTAACTTAACTTCAAATGAAGTAACGAAATTTTGCATTACTTTAAAGAAAGACGGAGACTGCGATAAAAAAATAATGCGGTAGTGTGCGTGGCCGGTTTAGCGCAGGCGACAGTAATCTTTAAGGTGGAAATGGACTTCTACAGCTGATAGTACACTTTATTTTTGTACTAGTTACGCAATCAATGCAAGTAGGTACTCGAAAAGAGTTAGTTTTCCATGGAGTAGGTACTTAAGATACTACCGTACGTGCTTTAAAATGGGAAGGTAAGTTTTGAAAGTATCCGGGAATCGTGTAACAGGACCGAATCAAATATCCCACAAACGGAAAATATATAGCCACATAAGACGTCACATAAATACAGTGAAACACATTGCGATGATTACACTGTCGCCAACTGAAACCCAGTGAAGTGCGAACCAAAATACACGTTCGATCTACAAATGCGGGCTCACCACTCAACTGTGAAAATCACATTCGAAACTCGAAGGATTTAGCTTCGAGTATTAGTATTAGCGGTCGCTGTTACAAGTGATAAGAACACGTCGCAAGTACTGGCAAATGACGTCAGAAGTCCTGTGCCGAAGTTCGTCCTTTGTGAACCCGATTAGATTAACACTTGAATGTTCTGCGATGTGTTTGCTCCAATTCCTTTTAAGGAAATTGATTTTCCCAGACATTGTTTAAGAAGAATGGCTAAAGATTTGTTAGTCAACATTTGAATGTAGCAAGCAATTTACGGAATCTCAATACATATCAAATACTCTCGAACCTGATTGAAATGTGGAAACGTACAAGAAATTAAAGTTATAGTTTGAACACACTGAAACTTTTGCCTCTGGAAATAATTTATGACTTCTTCGTCTCCTATAAGAAAAAACAAGCTGCATGGGACAAAATTATTCAATTACTAAGAACAGCACGACGCTTATAGAAACATATGCCAGAATAAATTCTGAAGATAAAAATAACCGTTACTTTCTCGAAGAGAACGTCGACGTCTGTATTTGCCATTCCAAATGTGAATATACGTTCGTTTTGAATTTTATATGACCAGAGCGTTGAGAGTGTTGCCAGTAAATTCTAACTGAGGTGTGGCCAATAAATCGATCGTGAGTGCAATTGAATGAGAGTCCCTGGTGAGTCTACAGGACTTTGCACTCTCGTACAAAATAATTTCGGTAGTAAAAATAGGCCACTTAAAATGAGCTGTTATGTACGAACGAACAAATTGTTTCGGGCACGTTATAATCACGCCACGGTAGCGTGCCCCCAGGGGGTATTAACGCTCACAAATAAAGACCCTATCACGAATGCTCCATGTTTAATTTTCATACATTTGCCAAGATGCTGAAGATTTTATGAGGTCATTAGGGATTAGCATTTAATAAACTCCGTATAAAACTCCAAAGTGTTGACTATGGAGCGAAAATATTTTTGAGTCTTTAAATATTTAAGAAACGTTCCTATAGGGAAGTGAAAATAAATTATTTGGATACGTTGGAATGAATAAAAACTATAATATTTTTTTTTGCTAAGAGTGAGATTATGACAATTCCACCAAAAAAAAATAAATACTGTACTATACAACGTGTAACATAAAGGGTATATACATACCAAGGGCATGGCATCTTTAAATGATATCAAACGATATTGGAAGGGTTTTTTAAACCTATCTCTTTATGTTAGGAAGTTATGAGGAAAAACACCGCCTGTGATAGGCTACTATCATATTAGTCGCACAGAGATATTGAAGGCATTTATCGGATTTTGGAAAGTAACGTGACGGGTAACGAGTAGTTATTAACGTATGTAGTGTGCTGCCACGTTTTTATGATTTGATTTTAAGAAACACACGAAACCGAAAATTTGGTACCAATTTTTTGAGTATTTTATTTTGAGTTGAAACCCTTCCGATATCGTTTGATATCATTTAAAGATGCCATGCCCTTGGTACGTATATACCCTTTTTGTTACACGTTGTATATTATGAGGAAAAATAATTGGCTTTGAATGTATTCGTACAGTTTTCTGAGATTAGATTAGATTTGCATAATTTAAAAACAAATACAGAGATTGTTTTAGAAGAATTTAACTAAAGTTCTTTGAAAGTCTTGCTTGACTTTTAGACTTCCCAAAATTTGCTGTAAGTGCTGTACGCTTCCTCCGGATCGTAGTAGTGTCAACAACGTAAGGATGGATACTCGCCATACGACGGGACGTTCAATGATGGAATGAAGATGGGAAATCAGTTATGTAATTTCCTCGCACACTCTCCTAAATGCAAGAGGCTGGCTACTCTTCGCCTGTGCTCTAGGCTTTGGAGACCGTTTTCAACTAAATCTGAGTCTCAAATTAGCCTCTTCGCACATCTCTCTATCGAATCCAAACTTGCAAAGTGGCATTTTGCAGCACCAGCTCAAATGTCGCTGCAGTACTCTATTCTGATACATGATGATGATGATTCCCTTATTCGTCTCTTAGGGCACGCACGACGAGGAAAATATTGATCTATTCTTGTCCAGACAACAAGGATGGTAATGTTAATTTAATAGCTAAAGTATGTATGCTCGAAATATCGCATCCCTCATATTAATATCAAAACGAAGTGATTTCATAAATTTTATTGAATTTAAAATTTTATAGAATGGACATACGGGATCACTACATACTATAAAACAAAGTCAATTTCTTTATCGCTATTTCCCTTTTTAGTCATTTACTTTTTACGACAAATACCGGCGAATTTCCGGAGTGATTTTAACCAATACATATCCAATTTAATACCTTAAATACATTGTTGATTTAATATAGAACTATATCGCCCTTTACAGCACATGATTTAAATGAATATTTTCGAAGATATTACAGATTTAAAAATTGCGGGGCGTCGCGTTTACGGCGGTAGCGACCGGCCGCGGGCGGGGCGGGAGCAGCGGGCCGCTATGTTTTCTATACAACGTTCACAGTTTTATTTGTAATGTATTTAGTATCAGCATTGCACTCGTGCAAAGCCGGGGCGGGTCGCTAGTAAGTAACAATAGCCACACAGATCGATATAATTGAATAAGCTACACTTGTCAGGGCCGATTGAGTGAACACCTTTACATACTTCGACTTCTGCCTGCCTCGGAAAGCACCCCATCGTCGTGGCTGTGATTCTTGGGTCTTTGACAGTTCATCAGAAGCCCGAAGGTGAGACAACCAGTTTTTACTGGTTAGACTGGAACCTAATATTAATAGGAAAAATGTGTGAGGCAGAATGATTTGAAACGGACATACTTAGGTATGGTGTTGTTTTTATACAGTTGTTATTAAAGAGTGGTGCTGACAATACGACAATAAATTAAACATCGTGTACCTCAACACATTCTCAGTCTACCCATAAAAAAATTATATAAATATATCCATTAGTTTAGTCACAGGACATTATCTTTTATTTTTCACATTTTCTACATGATGTACATGTTGTTAAGGAAGCGCTTACAGGTTAATGACCGCTGCATCCAGCGGTACTAAACTTTAATAATAATGGCGCGAAAAAGCAAGTCAATACAGGATCGCGCTGTCGCCCGCTGATCGGAGGTCATTGAACCAATATTTTAAAGGATGAATTGAATTTTGAATTCCGTCTGCAATTTTATGCGATTTAGTTTGTTGGAAATTTTCATTTTTTTATTTTTGATGTTTTTTTTTTTTCTATTGTTCAGGATTATTCCTATGAACCAGCATGGTCTGTGTTTTCATTTATTGTCGTATTGTCAGCACCATTCTGTATATCATTTAAATTGACATTAAATGAAAAAGTGTATGTTTTTAATCACATTATTTTTATCAAAAATTTAAATAAAAATGATATGTTTTACTGTTTTTGTTGCTGATTAAACCTTTATATTCTGGAAAGGTATTGAAGATACCTTAGAGTAACTTTAATGATTCATTCAGATATGAAATGTGAATAAATACAGTTGGTCTTAAATTTTTATATACTGTGGTTATTTGCAGCCTCGGTCGGTTAACTGGAATTCGGATTTGATTGCTGTAAAATTGCTGTATACATAAAGACACAATAGAAAATCTATTGGTGGCGGACACATTCGCTTCATCGGTCCTTTTGTTCCCACAAGTAATACCGAACTGTACCAGCGGTTGTACCTACAGGGGGGAAATTGTTGTCTATACAACAAATTTTTTTCTTTGTACGAAACCTGAATATAGTTTGTTCAGAATAAGCAACTGAATCGAGTCCAATAATTTTTACACCATGTTATATTTTTTCCCAAATACATTTAGAAATTGCTGCAGTGTGGTACCAAGCGCGCCACGCAGCTTACGGTAGATCATAGTAGTTGCGCCCGCCTGCGCAGCAGATGACGCCACAGGTCAACGAATCGCTTGCCTGTCCGAGCGTTGACCATATTTTTGTTGGGCAAACAAGTAGGTTAACAAGCTCTTAACTTTGTGGTTTTTCATGATATGTTTTTGAAATTTTCTACATAGATTCTTTACAAAATATTGGACACGTGTTTTGAATTTTGCATAAACAAGAAATAATGTTGTATAGTAGGTATCGCCATTTACTTAGTAGTACTGGTGAGATATATAGTAGTAGTTGATTATAGTAGTTATAGTAGTGGTAGATTACAGCCCACTCCCTCTCACCAAGATGTCTGTGTCCCAATAGTGGGAACATTATAGGTTGATTATGATTAGTGAGGTTGTTTCTTTCCAACCTTTCAGTGACGTAGCTTGCTCTGGGTTGTTGTCTGACGTCATAGTCTAGAATAGAAGGTAAGTAGCTAGTATTTGTATCGTCCTCCGTTCATAGAGCCTCATACGTAAGCAGCCAGGTCAGGTCTCCTCTCTGTGAGAGGAAATGAGCCGTAATTGACCACACGGGCCTAGTGTCAGCTAGATAGATGTCACATGTCTTCGAACTTTTGATTCTCTGATTCTAGGCCACGCCGGTTTCCTCACGCTGATTTCTTTCGCCGTTTTTAAGAGTAATAGTTATGAAATAAATTACACAAGTAAAGTGTCTGTCTAGGTCCAAATTCACGAACTAACTGCACTATCTCTAAGGTGGGTTCATTACCACTGGGTCTCGATATCTCTTAGCCTCATATACCGCACCAATTTGAATTATAATTAATACTTTGACACTGTGCTTAAGAAGTAGTTAGTACAAAGGAGGTTTAATAATTATAATCGATTATTGAATTATGACGGTCTATTTTCGAAAAAAATAAAAAAAAATATTTAAAGGATAGAAAATTAAATATAAAAAAAAATCTGAAGTGTAATATTTTGGGTTTTTGGCGGGAAGCTAAGATGAGTGCCAAGCTCATTTCATTGGACTTTTAAATTATTTATAGTGTCGTTTACTAAATAAAAACGCGTGATTTATGTAGTAAAAAGTGCATTCAGTGAATAATTCATAAAGAACAGTGAAATATTGTGTCATAGTGGCTTCATCATGGCTTTGTACCAAATCTTCCTCCTAGTGTTCGGTTGGCGCGGCCGTCTTTTCGACATGAATAATTCATTACAAATGCACAAACCGTGCGAAGTCATAAGAGAAAGAAAGAAGAACTATTGAAGATTTTTATTTTACTTGAAATTGGCACAAAGTCATAACTAGTGCCACACTACAAAATATATACATATATATATAAATATATATCATATATTTTGACGGTATATGGCCAGTGACTGTTTTTCATCGCTCAAAATATCTAAACTAAATAGGTTGCAATGCGATAGCAACGAGTTTTTATCCAAACTGTAAACTCAGAAGATTTGAGATTCGACATACGTTGTTCTCGGGTCCCAAAGAACCTCTTACTAAACCGTCGTAAGTTCGTGTATTTGGGTCCAATCGGGGGCGCTTTCGAGCTATACCGTTTAATTACATTATCCTTACTAGAAAACTTATAACCTTATTTAATCCAAGAGTTACACATCTCTTAACTTGCGTCCAAAGCAAAATGGCCGATAGTGAAACACGACATTTCTAACATCATTAATGGCTGTGTCTAATTGCCACATAAGTCAGTTAGGATCTTCCAAGACTTCATGTCTTTACTATTGTTTTTCATCTCACTTTTCGAGTTCTTGTTATTACTCAAGTACAGCGTAGGAAAATGGAAGACCTTTGTCGAGTCGTGAAACAGCACAGAAATAATTAATTTTCCTTTATGTCAAGCATTTATTTTTCATTTATTTAACGACTATGTATGGGAGTTCCGGGGTTAGATTTATAGGCACCCTCGCGCTGGGCAATCGGGACGCCCGCCATGACTTCCGCGATCCCAGTGTGATTTATAGGAACTTTTCGCGGAAGATCGTCGGAATTGTGTAGCATGTGTGTGGCTGCTACAGTGGCTGCTACATTTGTATATTCGCAACATAATAAATTAATTACAATCCAAAAAGGCAACATACGCCCGTTATCTAATAAAGGTAAGTAGTTGTAAAATATCTGACGGCCCGTCGAATAAAAAAGAAATCTTTCTACTTTGTTGCACTCCAACATATTATCATAATTTATTAAAAACAGCAGTTTAAATACATATTTATTAGTTGCTATTCATCTTTTTTCGAATAGAATGTCGAGATTAAGTTACCGGAACGAGATTTTATTGGACCAAAATCCCAAATTATGGGAAGCAGGGACTAAATGTGAACATTTCAGTGGAGCTCCCACATGACCCCTTAGAATGCAAGCCAACCGTAACTGACATACGAGACATAAAGCCAGCCTAATAATGAAACAGAAAACCGAGTTCGAGTTTTGAAATTCTCGAGAGTACCTAATAGAGGATCTCAACAGTTTCGTCTAGTTTGCTTTTTATGGTTCCGCAGCCAAATGGCAAAAAATGGAACCCTTATAGATTCGTCATGTCTGTCTGTCCGTCCGTATGTCACAGCCATTTTATTCCGAAACTATAAGAGCTATACTGTTGAAACTTGGTAGGCAGATGTATTCTGTGAACCGCATTAAGATTTTGATACAAAAATAACAAAAATAATGATAAATATTGAGGGCTCCTCATACTTAGAACTGATCCTGAAAATTTTTTTTCACATCTGACACCAAAAAAAAAAGAGCATTACCTTTCCTCTATATTGTGAGAATTTGTTTATTATTTGTATCTATTTATATATTTTAGTATTATGTATTTATTTAAGTATAGTTATTTTGTTCGTGTTTTCTTGTTTTGTAATATTGTTGTGTTTTGGTTTTATGTTTAATATTATTACTTTAGGTATAATTAATGTTATTACTTTTATACTTATCATAGTCATATTCTATTTCCTTCTTGTTCTTACACACTATTGTCTACATTACTGTTTTACTTCTCCTTTCGCAGGTCTACTGGAAGAAATTTCTTAAGAAATAAGCAGCACCTTTGTACTCAGATCTTAATTTTGTTGTATTTTTATGTATTGTATTGTGTGTACATAAATAATAAAATAAATAAATAATAAATAAATAAATACGTGTCTATGGATAGGTCTCCAAAAATAATATCGAGGTTTCTAAAATATTTTTTTTTTTCTAAACGGAATAGTTTGCGTGACAGACGCTTCCAAAGTGGAAAAAAGTTGGACCCCCCTCTAACTTCTAAAATAAGAAACTGAAAAATCTAAAAAAAAAAAACATATGATGTACATTACTATAAAAACTACCAACGAAAATTGTTTTGAACGAGATCTAGTAAGTAGTTTTTTTTAATACCTCGTAAATCGTAAACCGCTTATTACCGCGTAATCTTTCATACAAATAACTTAATCCTTTAATTTCATAAATCAATGGTACGGTACCCTTTGTGCGTGAGTCCGACAAGCACTTGGCCGGTTTTTTAAAAATACCTTTCCCGCCGTAAGTAAGCAAAATGCATTTTGAGCGCCGAACAAGCACGGACTACGGATAAAAGTATGAAAAACTGTTTTCATAGGTGCTCCATCAACATGTCGAAAAATTCGTGGGTGAAACTGGATACAACGTATAACTGCCTGGTATACAGTTTCGGAAATGGATTACTCTTTCTGCATATGAAGTTTTTTTATGGATTGTTTAATATAAAGATGCATTCATTTGTATAAACATGTGTAATATGATACATAGATATGCAGATATGGATGAAAACGAGAGTTTAATATTGCCTGTTCAACATGTTTTGCCATATTCAAAATACAATGATATTTATTTGGAATTATAAAATAAGAAATAATTAAATTGTAATCAGTTTTTTTATATAAATTATAAACTAGCGCTTGACCGCAGTCCCACCTGATGGTAAGCAGTGATGCGATCGTTGATGGTAAAGCGCGCTTGTTTATTAAGAGCCTATTTACTCTAGCATTGAAGACACTCAAATTGTAGTGTGACGGAAACACCGCCAATCAATTCAATTCATTTCAATTACCTAATTAAAGCCAATAGAAAAATACAGCTTACACATAATTATAATTAAAACAACAGAATGATTAAAAGATTCGTTATACAAAAATTTCGTATCCCTTAAAATTAGCAATTGTTTTAGTTGACTCTTTATTAACAATCTTTTTGTAACGGAAATAAGGAATTTTATTGTTATTAATGCGGCATATTATACTGTTTTCTCAGAAATGATGTTTTAGCGGAGGGTGATTTCATGAAACTTATTGCATGTAATGAAACTGGATTCTTTCTTCTTTCTTGCTCAGGATTTTGGACATGGCAGTATTCATTAAATTAAACCCAGATCGCTTCGCACGTTTGTAGCAGTCTGTGTATACCCGGTGCTAGAACAACTCTGATGCGCAAGGATGTCTGCTGCATGGCACCAGTGCTATAATTATAATAAAATACTAAGTTTATGAAGTGAGTGTAATCTGTTATTGTTTAAGAAAAGACTTCGTATTTTAAGTACACAAAGCTTATTATAGTGTTGCAGACTTTTTATTGGAGAAAGATTTTGGTTGAATATTTTATATAATGTATTGAAATAATTATTAGAAACTGTGTCATTAATTATATTATAATTTACTGATGAAATGTATATAGAATTATTATGACAATATTTATTTTTTAAATTGTGTACATTTTAATTTCGCAAGCCTTGTAATTGGTGAACTATGGATGTTTATCTATTTATACTATGTACCACCATGACTTGTTTTCCTATTTGCAAAATAAAATATTTTTATCTTTATCTTCATCAAACATATTGGGAGAATTTATTATATTGGTAGTGCTTCCATGGCTTTTGCAACAAAATTGTGTTATAGGAAATCTACAAGATGCTCTTCTTGTTCCGTTAAACAAAGAAGAATAAGTGGAAAGGCAACCATAATACTATCCAAGATAACATACGTAAACATAAAACCATTTTGAAGAGGTTTTAAGATTTGAAGCTAAAACAGCTGAACAAGAAAACAATCAATGGGTAGCCAGTAAAAAGTCTTATAATAGTAAAGTTCTTAATATTCGTGATTCGAGAACCAATAGTTAGGAACCAATTCTCGTCAAGTAATAGACAGTTGAGTAATAAACTCACTCCCTTGCTTCCGTAAACATCGAAGTTTGTCAACATAAGTTAAAGATGGCCGCACTTAACGACTCGTTTGTTACAATTTCAATTATCTGAAGCTTAATTGATTACATTAAACTGGGTTATTAGTTAGTCCCGATATTCGGGATATTAAATTTTCAAAGTATTTCAATTTTATTGTTTCGAACTAATTGTTGTGGAATAACGAAGTAATTTTAGGGGATATTTACAAAGTGAATATTATATGGTATGTGTGTATATTGTATATGTATTAATCTACTCTCATATCAAAAAATTAAAAATATAAAACCAAAAAGTACTTTATATTGACATAGTTTATACATAGTATATCGAAAGGAAATTAAAAAATTAAATTATAACATTATTTTTCTAACAAAATAATGTTATAATATTTTTTTTTTCATTACGGTACAAACCATAGACAGCCATTGATATAATATTAAACTAAGGTAGATAAGTCACTAGTATAGCGCATTGAACTTGAAGCGTACAAAATATCATATCTGTTTAATATTATATCAATGTAGACAGTACTATTTAATTTTTTATCTGTGGCTGCGCGTGCTTTGGCGTATGTGCTGTGATGCAGGGTGCAGAATTGTTAACATTTTGCATATTACAATTATGAAACTGAATAAATGAAATTGTGTTGCGTTGGCGTTAGACGCACTGAGATTAGATAAAGTAGTGTATGAAACTGTACATAATTAGGTATTACACTCACACTCGTGCTTAATATCCCTCATTATGTATCAGTATCATAAACTACTATTGTGAACCTATTTAATAATTCAATTGTTTTATTAGTTTTTTTATCATTGTTTTATTCAACCAATACACCCGTTCTGTAATGTGGTCAACCATCCTTGGTTGACCGGTAGAGAGTGCCTAATAAATAATTCTTAAATCATTTTTCTATCCATATTTATCACATATCTGACAGAGTTATTAAGTCGACCCCTCTTAACGACAAAGGTTCATACGTAACAATCGCTATGGAATGAAAGAGAGATTCTGGAGCAGATGAAAGGGACATTTGAGCCAATGGAAAAGTGCCTGAGCTAAGACATCAGTGTGAAAAAGTAATGAGTGGAAATCAAGAAGTTTTGGAAACGATTGTGCCCTAGATTCAAAATGTTAGATGTTCATTTTATATTCAATCTTAAGATCATGATGTAGATGCGATTAACGTTTTACAACGGTCTGTCATGTACGTTGATTATGGCACAAAATCCTGAGAATGACGGTTTCTTCAAGAGGTGAGGAGTGCTGGACATTCCAGTTTATGTATACCTCAAGATAGGCATATAATGTTATATTTAACTACTAAATCAAATAAGCTAGACAGAAAATAAACTCGATAGTAAATAATAATATGACAATAAGTCTTATAATAAATAATAAAATTAATGCATTTGCTTGACAAAATATTGTAATTAAGTGTATTTGTTTATTTATTTTATTATTACTCAAAGAACACAAAAAATACATAGGGATATGACAAAATGAAAATCTAGTAGAGCACAAAGGTGCTGCCTGTTTCTTAAAAAAAAATCTTCCGTCAGACCTGCGGAGAGAGAAGTAAAATAGACATTTAGACGATAAATAGTGTGTAAGAACAAGATACAAAGGCGTATTTGGATCATAATAATTATGGGTCATTATTATAACAAGTAACAAGATAAGTCGTGGTGGCCTAGTGGTTAAAGCACCAGCCTCTCAAGTATGAGTGTGCGTGTTCGATTCCAGGCCAGGCAAGTATCAATGTAACTTTTCTAAGTTATATGTACTTTCTAAGTATATCTTGGACAGCAATGACTGATTAAAAGGTGAAGGAAAACATCTTGAGGAAACCTGGACTTACTGAAATCGCCTACCCGTATTGAGCAAACATGGTGATGACACTCAATCCTTCTCTGTATGAGGAGAGACCTGTGCCCAACAGTGGGACGATAAAAAGGTTGATGATGAATTGTATTAGTATTATAGTTTTATTTTACAAATATGTGAAAATAATAAAAAGAAAAAAATCCGATAATAATAAATTAGTCTAAAATGTTCTCACTGCTGGGACATAGGCTCGATCACCTGCCTCCTCTATTCTTCAGCCTTCATCATTGTCATCACAGCGTTAATCCCAGTCGCATACGAAGCTTTTTCAGCTTTGGAGTCTGGGGTCCGCTTTACCAGTCTAATCGCTGATTTTGCTTAAACTTCAATATTTTCCGAGAAGCGATTGTCGTCTGAGCTCCACAACCCGAAGGCTATATAGAAGCATTGCAGTTGAGTTGAGTACTAAATTCGGATTTTATAGTCTCACCCAATGCACTACCTTTATTTGTCATGAAACGACTGCCTGTCTGACGTTCACAAGTGAGTGAGTGGCGGTACTCCGTGCAACTGTCAAAAATCTACAAATGACAGTCCCGATTGTCAGTCAACGGTTACACGTGCCTTCCGAAGCACGCATCTGCCTGCGTATGTGAATATGGTTCATTTCAACAGACCAGCCGATCGATACTGTAAAAATCTCAAAGTGAAAAGTTAAGTGAAACGTTTTTTTATAAATTACTAGCGGCCGCCAGCGACTTCGTTCACGTGGAGCTAGTTATGCTGCGTTCCTATTGATCGCAGCGTTTTAAAGCCTTCCTGGATTAATGGGCTATCCAACGCAAAAAGATTTTTTGTAATCGGACCAGTAGTTCCTGACATTAGCGCGTTCAAACAAACAAACAAACAAACTCTTCAGCTTTATATATTAGTATAGATAAACTAGTGCTTGACCGCAATCCCGCCTGATGTACTTAAGCAGTGATGCAATCATTGTTGGTAAAGCGTGCTAGTTTATTAAGCCTCTTCACACAAAAACCTGCGTGAATAGAAAGGAATACGGCAGTTGAGCGAGGTGATGCGATGTTAAACCCAACAGCAGGACGAACGATGCTGCGCCAGAGGGAGATTGATATGGAGACCCTCCACAATAAAATTTTCGTGCCGCCATTACAAAACACCGTCACAGCATTTGCCCCACTACTATGTAAGCCAAATGAGCAACTTTTATTAAAATGATATTGTTATCCACGACAAATTCATATTTTTTGTGAAACTAAAACTATCTCCTACAGCTGTTTTTGTTAGAAGAGGTCTTCAAAAACTTCAAAAAGAAAAGAAAGAAATACCTAAGAAGAAAAGAAAGAAAATACCTAAGTACCTACTAACTCTTGTAGAAGTTTCTAAAGTGATAACTTACCTATTAACGTAAAAGCTACACCAAGCCAAATCTATTAGCAGAGAAATTTCTGCAATATCTTTTGATCGCAGTTACGGTCGATGTCGGCCAAAACTTTTAGCCACTGCGCTTGATTCACGATAACGTTACCCAGAAGTCAAAAAAGGTTTTAGGGTACACTTTGTAATAAAACTACAATTTATGTATACTGTGCTTTATAAGAGTTAAGAGGGAACTCTAGTGGTGCTTTCCCCATACAAACGTATTCCGCTGTTTTCTTCGTGGATAATGCTTTTAGAGCAATTATTTTGTTTTCCACAATTTTACACCGTGATTATACGTGCCCATATCATTTGAGTTTTTCCGAAACTTAATTAATAAAAGAAATACGATACTTTAAAATCGCGAAAAATAACCTTTGGTTGGGTTGGGGGTCTCCCTACGAACCGTAAGACTTTTACTACAAGTCTACCAAATCTGAAATGTTCCCTAATTGGCTCATACATTGCGACAATAAGGATTTTTTAAAATTTTGCAGGCTTCCTATAAAATACGAAGCTGTGTTTGATTGTCATTTTCTTATCGATAATTAGTATCTACCTGTAAATGCTATCTTCCTTGTTTTTGGCCGATTTGCGTTATTTAGTTATTATTGGTTTATTTTTATTTTGTTATCGTTGTTACGACTTACGAGTTGTTACATTTTTACCTTATTAAAATTAAACGTTGTGTGTTTGTTGTTGCGTGTGTTACAAGCTTTAATGTTTATCTGCACAATAAACGTAAACCAGCTATCGTAAAATGTACTGACAGGGTACCATAAGTGTTCGAAAAGGGCACAGAGTATCCAAGTTACACGAACTGAGAAGCAAGGGAGATATGATAACTATAAGAAAGCTCTAAAAATGAAGGTGCTTTTCTAGGAGAAAAAAAATCTCCTAGTAAAAATTTTGGTAAATTCAGCTTAGAGTGCTGCCAATCATTACCGAGTGTCAATCAAGCGTTAGTTGAACTGGCAACTCACTCCACACTCACTTCACCTGAATTTTCACGAGTGAGATGGTTGCATAATCGCACATCAGGTCCTCATTGGTGCTGAGATACTAGGAAGAAATATCTTAATGTACTGACTTGAATGTCAAAATAGTAATCTTAAAGAGACTTTAACTGTATACATGGCAGGATGCAGAAGTTTAGTTAACCGTTGCCAGACCATATAATGCAGAAATGATATGAGATAAAAACAATCGAAAAGTTATATTTTTCTATTTTTCATAAAGTAAAACAGTAAAACCAAAACACACTTACAACCAGGAATCCATGAAATGCGTGTGTATAAAAACCAAACCATTCCATTCCCCTATTTTGAATACTTTATTTGGAGTTAACGAGCACGCCGCTTCATATTTGGCCCCGAGTTCCTCACGGCCACGCGAGCGGCCAAGCACCGATATTATTTCTGCGTTTATTCCAACCAAGACTATAAAATCAAAGAAATAATTTTTTATCTAGAACATTTCAATGTTTAAAGCGCTACTAGTCCGGGGGAATGCGATTGTGCTTCCGGCGAGATATATTTTATTAGAATACTAGCTGACCCGGCGAACTTCGTTCCGCCTTAAAGGCAATACTACTTTGTCTGTTAATATCACATGACTACTTTTTAAATTAGGATAATTTTAAATAAATAAATATTATTATTCATTGATTCTTTATTTGGGAGCACAATCCTGGCGGATCTTCAGAAATCTTTAATGTGCTACAATACTCGGAAACAACATCCATTGGCCCAATGCGAATGTCATTGCGCTATATTATATGCGTATAGAAATGCTGCCCGATTGAAATCAGTATTTGATGAATTTCTTCTTGTGCTTCGTAAATTATTATCTAGCGCTTGATCTCTGAGGTTTGCTCGACGATTTCGCATTGCCAACTGAGCCGTTTCATGGGCTGCCTCCCTTTGCTCTGGTGAGTGAGAAGCACGAAGTCGAGCCATACTAAGTCTGCGCTCTTCAAGTGCAATTTCTTGCTCTACTTCAGTTCTTTTTTTTTTGTTTTGGATGGGAAATCATCAAATGACCTCTCCCGCTCTGGGCGGAGCGGAAGGGCGTGTCAGACTTTTACCTAGACTAAAACCCACCCGTGTCCCTTCACTTGCCTGTGCAACGGCCAGTGCCATAGTTTCTTTTTTAACCACCCCGCAACCCTGTGGACCAGTCCTCGTAGACCCCGTCAAGGTGTGCTGATATCTTTTTGAGGCGTGTGTGAAACACAACGCGCCGTCAACTCGGGCCTGGTTCTTACCAGGAGGCGAGCTGCCTATCGCTCGCCGCCCGTAAGCCCGCGCCTACGATGGTCGGGAGTCCGATGTTGCCACCCGACCAGGGCGCTTCCTACGGCGGTTTGAGGCGTGAGAGTAGTGGGATTTCCGCTCCCTCACGCGCTACGCCTCCTCCTTTGCCAGCATCGCTGCTTCACAGAAGGAGGTGAAAGCTAGCCATCATGCACTCTTGCTCCGGACTATGGCCCGGACCAGGGTCGGACGCGAGAGATCGCCGCCGATCGCCGCCACGAGAACACGGCTGTGCTCTACCCAAGCCGGGCAGACCTCCACCATATGCTCCACCGTGTCCTCAGGGCGATGCACACAGTGGTCACCCTGGCGTTACCTCCCGCCTCATACGGAACAGGAACCTCCCGAAACAGCCGTGTCCGGTGAGGACCTACGTCAGTCGGAAGGTGAGGACGCCGTGGCGCCTCTCTAGCTACTCCTCAAAGAGAGGACTTACCGCCGCTATTGTGGCGTGCTCTGTGCTGGATTGCGACAATCACACTTTCCATGTCGCCATGAGATCCCGCCGGAGCTCTGTCCGCTGTACTGGGATCTTATGGATTGGATATGGACACAATTTAATGGATGTTATTATATATATAAACGTTTCTTTTTAATTACTCTATCTATTAAAATAAACCTCATCAAAATCTGTTTCGTAGTTTTAAAGATTTAATCATACAAAGGGACATAGGGGAAGAGAAAGTAACTTTGATTTATAGTATGTAGTGAAGTGGTAAATGGCACAGCAATACAATATTAGAAATTTTGAAGTTGAAGTTTGCTTTGGGGCTTTTATTAAAAAAATTAAACCGGCAGAGAGTATTTATATTCCTTGCTTTAAATGAATGCATCAACATTAAACCGGTAAGACTTTTTTTAATATGCTGAGTAGTGCAGCAGTGTGTTTGTACCATTTTTAACAAATGAACCACTAACTTATATTTTCACTGAGTCGTTTTGTTATTCCATGTCACGTCACACGGGAACGACGGGAACAACGGGAACGGGATAAAAAGTATCCTATGTGATATGTCCTTCTCCCAGTTCTTATCTACCTCCCTACCAATTTTGAGCCATACTGGTTAAGCGGTTCTTGAGTTATAAATAGAGTAACTAACACAACTTTCATTTATATACATAGACTTCATTCAAATCGGACCAGCCCTTTAGGAGGAATTCAGTGACGTACACAGGTACAGCAGATTGAGGAATATACCCATGGAAAGCATTGTCATCTACATTTGTAACAAAGATATCATACCTCTCTCTACCCCTAGAGCTCTTGTTTCAGTCTCTTAAAGTTAAATAAAAAATCTTAAATATTTATTTATTTCTATTTATTTTTTTCTCTTTTAGTTCATAAGTACAATTTTAGTTAAATAAAAAAAAACTTTTTTATTTTTTCCCCTTTTAGTTCTTATGTACAATTTTCTTTTTAAGTAACTACAAAAATTAAAAAAAACTATAAACTTGTCTAAAACAAAAAAAAAACTTGTGATTGCCCGGGTTTGAACCGAGGAACACCAGCCATCGCGAGTAGACCATACCACTATCGCCTACGCTACAGCCGCTATGTCAAGCCGCGCGAAATTAGCGCCCATATTATGCGTGAAATATTGCGAAAGAGAAAACTCGAAAATATGCGCTTTCCCAGACATAAAACTGAGCTAGATCAATTTCTCGTCCCCGAAAACCCCCACGTATTAAATTTCAGCGAAATCGTTAGGGCCGTTTCCGAGATCACATGCTTCTTCAAGCGATCAGCGCCATCTGCCGGGCTGATTTGTGAATCTAAACCATCCAGGTCGCTACTCAAACGCATACAGAAAAATTCATTAAAATCGGTCAAGCCGTTTAGGAGGAGTTCAATGACATACACACGTACAGCAGAATTATATATATAAAGATTATACTAGTTGGTTGAGAAGTCGAAGGTATAATGCTTTTATAAAAACATCAATGGTTTAGATACGGATTTCGAACTGTTATTTCCAATGAACTAGGTTTAAAATTATAGTACTGGAACAATTTGCCAGCGGCGGTGTTTCCGTCTGACTACAATTTAAGTATCTTCAATGCTAGAGTGGCGCTTAATAAACTATTGCGCTTTACCATCAACGATTATATCATTGCTTACCATCAGGCGTGATTGCGGTCAAGCGCTAGTTTATAGTTATAAAAATATAGTTAAAAAAACTGTCTTGCCGATTCCACCGTTCACAAATTTAACCTAAAAAAATAAATGTTTTTATTTCTTTTGTATTACATTAAGAAAAGAGCAGAAGATAATTAATATAATATAGTTCTGTCAAATTAGTAATCGCCCGATGTCATAGACTTATACTAATGAACATGCCGTACGCGTATTAGTAATAATAATAAATTCTTTATTCGAGTAACCATGACTCAATAATGTTAGTAATACTTAAAACTATGTTAGTAACATATCACAATTTAATTAATACTAAAATATACAAAAAACGCACACGAGTCACCGCTGCTTCACCCCATGAGTTAAAGCGCAACATCGATTCACGTATGAGCAATCAAGACGCCCAGCAATCATACGCAGGACACTGTTGGAGCTGGCCCGCACCCTGCGCACCAGAGAAGCACACCTCTTTCGCATAGTCGCATAAAAACAATCTACGTGTGCGTCAGCAAACATCCCCGATGCGCTACAGAAGCGAGGCAGCCCCACCAGTAGCCTAAACGCGTTATTGTATTGAACGCGGAGAGCACCGTACGACTTTTGAGTATATCTGGCCCAAAGGCTACATGTGTAGAAAGAAGTGCAGTATGCTCGGAAGAGTGTGATCTTCACCTGAAGGGAACAACGTGCAAACCTTCGGGCCAGCATGTTCGCTCGAATCGACAACGCTCTCCGCTCCCGTTCAATATCGTCATTGTCCTGGAGGTTGGGGGTTAATAAGTGGCCCAGATATTTAAATCTATGTACTCTCTTCAATGGTATTCCATTGAGTGTAACGGGTGGTATAGTACTAGTGTTTTTTCCTCCAACCTCAAAAACCATGATTTCCGTCTTTTTGGAATTATACGTCAGACCATGTTGTTCTGCGTATCTTTCACAATGGGCCACAAGTTTCCTCAACCCGCAGACCGACGCACTTAACAGCACCATATCGTCTGCGTAACTAATATTATTTACGCAGACACCATCTACATGGCAACCGACTCTGGTGCTGCCAAGCTCCTCAATCAGCTCATTCATATATAGGTTAAAAAGCGTAGGTGAACTTAACCCCCCCTGCCTCACCCCGCACTTCAGCCTATATGGTTCAGACAGCTCTCCATTCCATCGCACATTGTTTATCTGGCTTCCATACCAATATTTAAAGATGTTCAGGAGTTCTTTTGGCAGGTTACTATTTTCCAATTTTTTCCATAATTTATTGTAGGAAACCAGATCAAATGCCCTAGAAAGGTCCAAAAAGCAGGCGTAAACGGGCGTCTCTCTCTGAGTGTAATACGTGACCGTATGCTTAAGACTCAGCACTGCAGCCTCCGTTGACAGCCCAGAACGAAATCCGAACTGGTTATCGTTAAGGCTGATGACAGAGTTCAACTGAGAATTAAGCACACTGTCAAACACCTTTGACATCACCGTGGCAAGTGAAATTGGTCTATAATTGCCACTGTCTGCGAGGTCCCCAGTTTTGTTTTTAACAACGGGGACAACAACTGTACGCGTCATCTCATCTGGCATGTAACTATGATTCACACAGAAGCTGCAAATTTTTTTTTTGGTTTGAAAAGTATGAGAGAGGTTGCCTATGCATTCGGTCTAGCACTATCTCTTTTCTCATAGATGATTGATGATTTTGAGAGAGATAAAGATAGACGAAACTTCGTTTCCTCTCGATCTTTCGGAATGCCACAATTCTCATCTCTAAGGCATGTCCATTAGTAAATGTCGATGTCTGACGTCAACTGTAATGTTTTTTTTTTTAAAATTTTAGCATCCATGTTTTTGATCACGTCTAAAATATTTATGGAGTATCATAATTTTATAGGACTAAACTTATATTGGTCTTATGTCCTTTTCTTAATCAAATACACAGATTTTTTTTTCTACTTGAATTTAGTGATATTTCTGAAGAAGGGGAAACTAATATTTATCTTATGTCTTTTCTTAGGGAAGTTGAAAGGTTGCACTGAACTCTTTCGTATGCAGTCTTTTTTGTAGGCCTACTTATATTTTCTGCACACAAACTATGATTTTATGCTAAATGTATTCTTATCAATTTATTTTGAACTGTGTCTGTGTCTACTATTTGGACAATCAAACAATTCTGTTATTATTATTCCTTGAATAATATACGGAATGATTATTGACTATTAAACCATACACCGCCCCGTGTGGTACCGGGCTTAGAATAGTACCAACCCATATCCTCCCGTGGGTGTCGTAAAGGGCGACTAATTGAACTCTCACCAGGGAAGCAGGCAGCAGAGCTTTTCCTGTGGAATAACCTGTCTGCCAAGCGTGGAAATTATGGCAAACCTCCTCAATGTAATGGAAAACCTTGGGGGAGGCCTTCTTCCAGCAGTGGACCTCTATAGGCTGAAGAAGAAGAAGAACAAGTTATACTATAAGGAGATCCCAACATTACTAAGTTGGGAAAAGGCTAGGAGTAGATTGATGAAAAAATTATTGTACAGACCTCCTTAAATCTCATCATCATCATCGTCTCAGCGTTAATCCCAATCGCATCCGTAGCTTTCCAGCTTTGGAGTCTGGGGTCCGCTTTTACCAGTCTAACTGCTGATTTTGGCTAAACTTCGATATTTTCCGCAAAGCGACTGCCGTCTCCACAACCCGAAGGTGATATCTAAGCATTGCAGCTAAACCAATTGTTAGACTTTTGAGGGCTCCAACAACCCGTAACGACTGCCACTAGATGTTCGTATGGCAACCGGGACCAACGGCTTAACGTGACCTCCTTAAATCTATACTAATATAATTATAAAGCTGAAGAGTTTGTTTGTTTGTTTGAACGCGCTTATCTCAGGAACTACGGGTCCGATTTGAAAAATTCTTTTTGCGTTGGATAGCCCATGCGATCCCCAACCCGCCTACCACGCTTGGGGATAATGCCCCCCCCCCCCCAATGCAATGAAAGCCTTTTTTTTTTGCGGGGTGAAAATCCTCATAGGATGTCCGCCGCCCTAGGGTGGGCGACGAGGTCTGTCAGACTTTTACTGACTAAAACCACCCCGGTGTCTCTTCTATAACGAGCGCACGTGGGGCCGCGGGAGTCTAAATTCTTCCGCAGCCCCACACTCTCGTCCTGGCCCGGTCTGTCCGGGCCTCGTCTTCGGCACGGGGTATTGGGGTGTTAAGCTACCCCGTGCATCGCCTCAGAGGCGCGCGCTGACACTCGCGCGCGCCTCCGCCGTGGGGTCCATCGAATAGGGGGCGGGGACTTCCCCATGTCCCTCGCCCCTGGACCCATTCATGGGGGGAGGAAGAGGGCGTTATCCGCCCTTCTTCGGTGCCCGGTGCGTCTTCTGCGGCCCGGGAAGGGAGTTGAGATCTCCCTCTCCCGTTCCGCAGCTTCCTTCTGCGACATTACGTCCTCGCAGAAGGACACCACCGCGTTCCACGACTCTGCGCTGCCGGCCATGTAATGAAAGCCTTGTCCAGCTGTAAACCTTTATAAGTTGAAGAAGAAATCATACATTTTTGAACGTCTATTAACTTTAAGTGTTGTTTAAGAATACCCCCTATGTCGTAAAACCCATGTTTGGCATTAGACTTTATGGAAAACATGAATGATGGATATTTGGTAGCGTCTCGGTGGTAGGCAACAACATCAGCCGTTACGCACCAGACAAAATCATGCCGCCAAGCGATTCGTCGTGTTCCGGTCTGATATATATGATGATATCTGGTCAAGCCGTACGGTGGACGGGTCTGAGCAGTTTTGTTGCCATGTGTGCCGGGTACGATGCGTATAATGTTGTTGTGTTGGGAGTTTGGTCGGGAGTTTATAATATATATATATATAATATATATAATATATATATATATATATATATATATAAAAAAATGAATCATGGATATTTGGTAGGACTCTGCCGCAGTGAAGTTGTTATAAGCATTTATGATTCCTTTTATTTATGTAGCTTTGTATTTATAGCAGTTGAGCGTAGTTCTTATATTCTGTCTCAACATTAGTAAACAATCTATCACAATTGTTATTGTTTTCTTATTCCTCCGAAGAGAAAATACAGCGGGAATACTCTCTTTGAATTATTATTATATTGCTGAAAGTATAATTTATTACCTTTTTGGCACGAAGTAGCTTTTATGATTTGTGGGTCTAGATTTTCTCGAACTTTTGAAATAGCCTCATTGTAAAAGTATTGCCGTCAGTAGAATTATTTTTTATTTCAGGTTAAGTTTTTAAAAATGTTTTTAACTGCTTTTTTATTTTTTCTTGGTACATTCGACCATTTTACAAATTCGAATTTTAAAGCTTCGCATTTTGAACGAATTAATGAAAGCTGAGGTAATATTTCATACCAATCCATACTAATATTATAAATGCGAAAGTATCTCTGTCTATCTGTCTGTCTGTCCGGCTTTCACGCCAAAACTACTGAACCGATTGTAATGAAATTTGGTACACAGATAGTCTAGAGCCTGAGAAAGGACATAGGCTATGACCAAACTATAACATCCCGCTATGACCAATAGGAGCAGAGCAGTAACATAATAATTTGCGAAAACGGGAGCACACGCGTACGTACATATTGCTCCCATTATTTTAACAGGTACTTATTTTATAATTATCAACTGAGCTCTTTTTAATTTTTGTCGGAATGGACTACGGCTTTCCAATTTGGCATAAATATTGTTTACTATAAGCCGTATGTTTGCTATCGGGAACCACCCCGCGCTGTAACCTGAATTCCTCGCGGACGGAGTAGCGTCATCATATTTTAAGTCTTAAGTTAGGTACCTCTTTATTATTTTACACTCCCACGTGTCAAAAATGATGTCACTTTCTGACTGATTTACGAGGAAGAACCAGTGAATCGTGTCCTTTGCGTGGTGTACCTACAACTAAGAGCTTATCACGACGACGTGCCGGAACGGAGACGTTCCTATAAATCGTTTAATTTATCAAGGTAAGTGTAAAGTGATCCTAGATACGGTGACGACGTGCCGGTGAGCAATTGAGTTAGTGATACGAATGGGTGCTTGATTTATAGTGGGGTGCGTCATAGACTTTGCATACCTATACGACGTTAAGGAATTGAGAGCAGGTGTTCCGGCTTCTGCTCCATACTGACACGTTATATTCTTAGGTATAGATACTGTATTCTTTTAAACTTGTTCCTTCGCCTTTGTGTCAATGTTCTACATCGAACTGTGAATTTGAACAGTCTGCACATCACATCTTGTGGGAGTGTATTCTTTGGCAGAATGAACGCAATATTATGTTGGATAGTGCACAAGTTACATCCGGAGTCGTTTATTATACCGACCTTATAGAAACTAGAACCAATTTCCGTGCGTTCGGGCGCTTTTGCCATACCTATTATTGGAATCAATTGTAACAGCACATACCTACTTAGGACCCATTAACTTAATCAAATTTTATTCCGTGGTGCTTGGCAATCTGGGCTTCTCCCAGTTGCAGTAATGTCCGTTTGTGCCGGTTGGCCTAGTTCTGTTCTGTCTCCTGCTTGTTATGGAGGGAAGTGGAAAAAATATTTTTTTCTTACTTCTCCGCTATTTTTTTTCTGATTAATTTCGTTGCGGGACCCAAGACAGTTGAATCGTTTCTCCGGGACTCGTCGAGCTTCATTGCTCGTCGTTTTTCTGGCGGTCTCCACTGTTGACTCTGGCTTTCAGGAGTTGCAGTGGGTGGGATAATGTGTGGCGGGTTTTGTCCCATAAAAAAAAAAAATACTTAGGTATGGAAACGTTATATGAGTTCATAGAATTTGCTTTTTTTACAATGCATAAATATGTGAGCTGTCAGGCTTTGCTGGTTGTAGTGTTTGTATCTCTAAAAGGTACATACTAACATTGTCTCATGTACACTTGTATCCGAAGTACAGCTGTGAGCGGTCAATCGAGTAGTCTGTCACCGACACTGGTCCAGGTTAGACGCGTGCTGCTTGCGATACGAGTGTAGTGGTGAGCCAGTGAATTACAGGTGTTACCGTAACTACAAGGGTCCTTACAAGTGGCGACGAGGAGAAAAGGTCAGAATTCAAATTTTTTTTTTTGGGGGGGGAAAGGTGGCGTATGGTACCTACCTAATGTTTTGTTGTTGCTAACCTTCCAAAACTCAAAAGATGTGTAATTCATACTAGTACTAGAAAAACATAATTAAACATAGTTAAAACGCATTTCTGAATAGAAATTATGACCCCAAAGCAGAAATAAGAAACTAGAAAAAAAAAATATTTTGTTTACATACGAGGAGACGATGAGTCATAATATTCTGTTCCGTAAGTAACTTACCTGCCGCCTCAGCGAGTCCACAGTCTGTTTACTGTGGCGAGACTAAGGCCGCTTTCACATTAGTATGATAGCAGCGTGATAGTAACGAGCCGCGCGGGTGCGTCTGCGCAGCTTAGATCCTATCATTCGGTGTCAAAATCTCTCATTGCGCAATCTATAAGCACATGTAACTTTCTACACGTGGTTTTAGATTGCAGTGCAGTGCAGTTATAGAGTGTAGTGTTGGTTATACTACCATTACTGTCCCATCACTGACTGAGCAATTGATTATTGAGCACACGGCATTGGCTGTGCCGTAATTCCGTTTATGAAAATTCTGTCCGAGCACAGTTGCGCGTCTGTCGCGCTGCTCTTCGCCTAAGTGTGTAAGCGGTCTAACATAACGTAAACAAAGTACAAATAGGCGGTTGATTGAGTTACCTACTATTATTTACATCAAGATCTAGACGGCTTTTTCGTTGGTACCTACCTACCTTGTTTATTTTATAAATTGCAAACAAGTAATGATTTATTAAGAAGACCACTAATAACGTTTACTCAGATTTGCATTGTACGTAGTCTAAATGATACTTTATTCTATAATGTAGGTACCCTAGATAGCTATGGGATACTAATATACCTACAGGTCCATAATATTAATTGATTGCGTGCCTACTTAATTACCCTTTGTAAAATATTATTATGATTTAATTTAGGATTTCAACCTTAGGTGGTTGAAATCCAAACAGCTTAACAGTTTTCGTGACAGACATAAGGTGACATAGGTCACCTACCTATGGAACTTTTAACGTTTTTAATTAGGTTTCGTATCAGTATTTTAACAATTGACAGTCTCCGTGGCGAAGTGGTAGCGAACGCGGCCGTTGCGCAAGGAGGCGCGGGTTCGATCCCCGTACAGTGGCAAATATTTGTATGCATGAATATGAATATTTGCACTGGTCTGGTCGTGCCTCGGAAAGCACGTTGGGCCGTTAGTCCCGGTTGCCATACGAACATCTAGTGGCAGTCGTTACGGGTTGGTTGGAGCCCTCAAAAGTCTAACAATTGGTTTAACTGCAATACTTAGATATTGCCTTCGGGCTGTGGAGGTCAGACGGCAGTCGCTTCACGGAAAATGTCTCAAGTTTAGCCAAAAATCAGCAGTTAGACTGGTAAAGCGGACCCCAGACTCCAAAAGCTGAAAGGCTACGGATGCGACTGGGATTAACGCCGAGATGATGATGATCAGTATTTTAATAATTAACACCATATATGTATATACCATAACAATAAACTTACCTACATGATATTACATTACGGTTTGCACAGGTACGCTAACAATAAAATATAACCATACCTACCTTTCGCTCGCCTAGCTAACGGAGTAATTGTTTAAAATATTCCATTAAATTGGAATTGAGTTCGCCGGAATTCCATTAAATTGGAATTGAGTTCGTCGGAATTCCATTAAATTGGAATTGAGTTCGTCAGAATTCCATTAAATTGGAATTGAGTTCGCCGGAATTCCATTAAATTGGAATTGATTTCGTCGGAATTCCATTAAATTGGAATTGAGTTCGTCGGAATTCCATTAAATTGGAATTGAGTTCGTCGGAATTACATTAAATTGGAATTAAATTCGTCGGAATCCCATTAAATTGGGATTGATTTCGTCGGAATTCCATTAAATTGGAATTGAGTTTGTCGGAATCCCATTAAATTGGGATTGATTTCGTCGGAATTTTATTAAATTGGAATTGAGTTCGTCGGAATCCCATTAAATTGAGATTGATTTCGTCGGAATTCTATTAAATTGGAATTGAGTTCGTCGGAATCCCATTAAATTGGGATTGATTTCGTCGGAAATCCATTAAATTGGAATTGAGTTCGTCGGAATCCCATTAAATTGGGGTTGATTTCGTCGGAATTCCATTAAATTGGAATTGAGTTCGTCGGAATTCCATTAAATTGGAATTGAATTCGTCGGAATTCCATTAAATTGGAATTGAGTTCGTCGGAATCCCATTAAATTGGGATTGATTTCGTCGGAATTCCATTAAATTGGAATTGAGTTTGTCGGAATTCCATTAAATTGGAATTGAGGTAAATCTTCGAACACCATTAAATTAAAACTGAGGTAAATTCGAATACCATTATTATTTCTCAGCTTTGTACATAGTTTTTATAATAATATTCTTGATTCTAAAAGCATCTGCTATCAGTGTTGACATTAAAAAGAGAGCAACGTTATTAGTGTAGGTGAATCTGCACTTCAAGACATATTTATAACTCGCCAGGAGCTTATGTTAATCCTGGAAATGACGTCAATGTTTTGATATAGCTATTAGTAAACTAGATGATTACCTTCCTCTCAAACAAAATAAGACCTTTGAAAAACTACATACAAGAATAATACCAGATGGGTGACTCAAAACAAACGATCTAGTAATTGCGATAAAATAGCCATGCAGTACATACTCCTCAAGGTTCGGTCTGTCCAGCTTCAGGAAAACTTGCAATGATTGTGGCAAATTAGGCCCTGTTATACAACCATTCCGAAGAATACATAGACCTACAGAAAAATAAATAAATAAGAATCCCAAAGAATCACTCGAATTAGACATCATCGAGGAAGTACACGACCCATCACCGTGGGTTCCTTCCATCGTACATATTCTAGAAAATAATGGCGATACGCGTCTGTGTTAACAGCTATGTTAAGAGAAAACCATTGTTTTTACCGTGCATGGAACATTGTCGCCGGAAAATAAGCAAAGCAAAATATTTCTCGAAATTGGATATTAAGGACGCTAGCCCTATATTGTAAGGGGCGGTTTTGGTGAAACACGATAATAAAGGACCTAGAATTACTGCGTTCAATAATCGTGCCTACACTAAATGACTGTGAAAGAAAATATAGTCAAACGGAAAAAGAAGCGCTTTCACTCGTTTGGGCTGTTGAGCATATAAATATATTTCTCTGGTTAAATAAAGTGTTTGATTTGGTTACCGATCACAAATCTGTCGAATTTGTATTTGTCCCCAAATCTAGACCATGCGCTAGAGTTGAGAGATGGGTGTTGAGCCATCAGGCATATCGTTATAATATACAAAATAGATCTTTGCCACGATTGTGTGAGAGTATGCCCAACCAACCATTGGTAAAAGACTATGTTCATCAAATAGTCGAGGTCATGCAAAACCTCAGGCAATTCCTATGACGGAAACAATTAGTGAATCAGAAATCCATTACAAAATCAGCAATGTTAAGAAAGAATTTATGACGTTCAACGGAATGACTCTCTTAAATGTTTTAAGGTCTTCGCAAATGAATTATGCTTCTATGAAAATATACTCCTTAGGAGGAGCAGAATTGTCATTCCAGTAAATCTATGGACACGCGTATTACATGCGGCACATGAAGGTCATTCAGGAATCGTGGGCAGGAAAGGTCGATTACGATGCGAGGTTTGGTGGCCAAGGATTGATAAAGATGTTGAGTTGTTCGTAAAAAAATGCAAGGACTGTACACTCGTTAGTTTACCAGATCCTCTTGTACCAATGATGCGTCGGCTCGGGACCTTCCAGCCGAGGCGTGGATGGACATTGCTATGGACTTGTTACGGCCATTACCAAATAGCGATTATTTTTAGTGGTAGTTGACTATTATAGTCGCTAAAATGGAAAAAAAGATTTTAGAGAAGCGCTCTATGAGTATTTGATAATATATAACACTATCCCTCATTCAGTGACAGGAAAGATGCCATCAGGACTGTTTTTTTAAAAAAGAATAACCGGGATTAAATTCCATTCCAAGATATAAGTAATTCAGGAGCTGATTCGGAAGTTGGAGATAAAGACAGATTGCAAAAAAGAGAAGGGGAAGGAGTATAGTGATTGGAAAAGAAGAATGGATGAGCCAGGATTATGTCGGGGGGATAGGGTATTTGAAAGAAATGGAAAAGACAAATAAGCTTTCAACTAATTGTAACCTCGAATCTCATGTGATTGAAAAGTCGGTTTTTCTGTTAGTAATTAAATAAGTAAATAAGCAAAGGATAATAAAAAATTGTTAAAAAGGAAGGGATGTAGTGTTTGTATCTCTAAAAGGTACATACTAACATTGTCTCATGTACACTTGTATTCGAAGTACAGCTGTGGCCTGTGAGCGGTCAATCGAGTAGTCTGTCACCGACACTGGTCAAGGTTAGACGCGTGCTGCTTGCGATACGAGTGTAGTGGTGAGCCAGTGAATTACAGGTGTTACCGTAAGTACAAGGGTCCTTACACTGGTATTTTGGCGTGGTTGGATAAATAATTTTATCGATATTGTATTCATTACTGATGATTGATGATTTGATGATTAACATTAATCATCGTTTATGAATAAACACAATAGTGTTTAAGGGGTTTGTTCATAAACGATTATTAACCGGTGTTGTATGGTTAAACATTCGCTAATCAATAGTTAACTTTGAGCAACGTTTATGAATAGAGGGGATAGTGTCTAAGAGCTGATAGTGTAATCATTGTTGTGAGAGATTACTCGTATTACTGTCAGCTCATGAACGCGTCTAAGTTACGCTGATCGCTTTCAGTTCCATTGGTAAAATTAGCACTTAATAAGTCAGTCAACATTTATTTGTCATTATTAAATCTTCACTTTATAAGGCGTAGGCTGGATACTGAAATAGAACTCTAAATTCAAATAGAACTGATCAATTCTCATTCAACTTGAGTAGCTGCGAACAATTTAGAACGAATTCAAATAAACTAGATAAACGAAACTAATTTAATTAAGTAGGTATAGGCGTACTACTTTTGAATATTGTATTAGAATTTGCTCAGGTAAAGTCTTGTTAACAAATGTTAACAAGACAAAAGAAATATCTTTTTGAGTATTGTATTTATTGCAGATATTTTTTTATAAATCTTGTAATATTATCGTCATTGTCATAGATATACAGAAATAAAGAAGAATTCGTAAAGAAAACCCTGCCCGATCTGTGAAGGTATTGTTTTTATATTGTTTTTAGGGGGATTTTTTTTAAAGTTTAGCCCGGCTTTGTAGGCATTAGTAGAATCAGTTATCGATACCTAACAATACCTTCACGGATCGGACAGCGTTTTCTTTACATAATGTGTACTTGACAGTGCTTACATATATGTAAGCACTGTCATCATAGCTATAGCTATGCAAAGAAAGAAAAAGAAAGATAGATAGAAAATACGATCAAAAAATACATAAAATACAACAAACAAAAATATCAAATAAAGCATAAAAATGCATTAGACAATGTTACGATGTGACAATTTAGAATACATTATACAGTGTTCGTTAATAGCACCCAGGGAGAGGGTCTGACCAGTTAGGTACTGAGTTTTAATTTTATGTTTCGCTTTTTGTAGGAAGAGGTACTAAAATGCTTAAGAAACAATTCACAAAAAATGGAAAAAGTGCAAAGACCAACGTAGCTGATAAAATATAGCACGTACCCTTTACAGAAGCAAAGAAAGGCTATAGATAAAGCAGAGATGTGTAATAAAAGTCAGGTGAAGACTGAACTCTCCTGGCAAAGTGGCAATGTGACAAGACTTGTTGGTACAAACTTTTTATTACCATCTTACGAGTATGTTGGGGATATTGGTTCACGAATTAAATGATAGACAACTAGCTTTCCGTCCGCGGCTTCGCCCGCGTGGAGTTCGGTTATATCGCGCTTTTTAGATTTCCCTCGGGAAAATCTAATTTTTCGGAGATAAAAAGTAGCCTATTTCCTTTCTCAGGGTCTAAAGATTGTCTGTGCCAAATTTCATCAAAATCGGTTGAGAGGGTTAAGCGGGAAAGCGTAACAGACAGACAGCCAAACAGAGTTACTTTCGCATCCATACTAATATTATAAATGCGAAAGTAACTCTGTCTGTCTGTCTGTCTGTTACGCTTTCCCGCCTAAACCCCTCAACCGATTTTGATGAAATTTGGCACAGACAATCTATAGACCCTGAGAAAAAACATAGGCTACCTTTTATCCCGGAAAAATTTGATGTTCCCGAGGGAAATCTAAAAAGCGCGATATAACCGAACTCCACGCGGGCGAAGCCGCGGGCGGAAAGCTAGTTTATAATATTAGTATGGATAGATTTTTGCTGTAAACATAGTGGGATGCAAAAAATTCGGTAAAGTTTTAGTGACCTGCTTAATAATATATGTTTTTTTTTTTTTCACTTAAAACAGTTCTTCGAGGTCATATATCAGCAATCAACTGGAATAATGAATGTGCAAGCAAACATGGTGGCCTAATGGTTAAAACACCACCTGTATGAGTGTGCGGGTTCGATTTCAGGTCAGGCAAGTACCAGTGTTACGTTTCTAAGTTACCTATATGTACTTTCTGAGTATATCTTGGACACCAATGACTGATTATGAGCTGAAGGAAAACATCTTAAGGAAACCTGAACTTTAAGTCTGAAATCACCAACCCGCATTGAGCAAGCGTGGTGATTAAGCTCAATTCTTCTCTCAAAAGAGGTTGATGATGATGAAGCATACAGCATTGCATCAGGGATGTTTGCTGCAGCTCGAGTAATGCGGAAGCGGTGCGCATCCTTGGTCCGTAGGGTAGGGGGCAACATCAACAGCATCTTAGATAACTGAAGGGATAAACTGTCCTGTCAGTTTGTGAACTACTTCTGCAAGGTTTCGGCTGCGCTTTTCACCTTGCAGCAATGATGTCGCAATCTGTTTCGTTTTGTTTGTAAACATACCTACTTTAAAAATAAAATAAAAATAAAAAATGTTTTATTGAAAAGAAATTACAAATTATAACCTACGAAATATATTAGAGGAATTACGTTACAAACAATCAAAGTGAGCCCTAACGTCTAAACTAGGCCGAGCCTGTATCATAGACGTTAGTGTACATTAAATATAAATGCAAAAGAACATGTGCGCTAAAACTAATTAGGTTATTAATACAAAATTTACTTTAGGTTTAAAATGGAGGTAAACATAAGCCACAAGAAAAAAGAAGCAGTTAGTTTGTAGGTACATTGTTACTAACTCTGAGTCTTGTTGCTCTAAATACATTGATGAATAAATTAATTAAGAAAGGAGCGTTTAAAACAAACAAAGAAGAAGTAATATGTAATTAAAAACTTGTAATCCTGAAAAGCATATTTTCACAGGCCGGTGAAGTTAAGCCTGCTTATCAAAACCAGCACCTGTTTTAAAGGGGCTCAGAATCGAATAATTTAGCTAAACTGTAGGTAACTTTAGCCCACAAATTAGCCATCTAAAACCAGCCAAGCAACCGTTCCACGTGCCATATTTCATAAACAGCGAAGTCTATAACAAAATGGTTTCGTTCAATTTTACAAAATATCTCTGGTATATTCGGAAAATGGGTATACTCTATAGCCAAAGAGACCTTAATTGACGACGAAGGGATCCGACCCCAAGATCACACGATAGCTGCTCCGAATATAAAGTGGCTTTCAGTTATCTAGGGAAGGATATTTTGTATGTAAAAGCAGTATACTAGTGACGTGTTACAGTATTTAATTTTAATGACAGTTCTAAATTTCTTTGTGGAGTCCAATAGGCAAACGGTGGGCAATCATTCCGTTTCCAAAAGATAAATCAATTGAATAGGAAGGTTCGGATAGCTAATACTTTGGGCTAATAATGAGAATTTTGTTGGCAATAAAATCCTTACTAATATTATAAATGGGAAATAGAATTTTTTTTTTTTTTGTTACCGATTGCGTTGAAATTCGAAGTCCGGATTAAATAATAGGGGTTTTTATCCCGGAAAAAATTGATATTCCCGAGGGAAATCTAAAAAGCGCGATATAACAGAAAACCACGCGGGCGAAGCCGCGGGCGGAAAGCTAGTAGGTAATAGTTATAATATTAACGCAAAAAAAACAAAAATTTATTGCCAAAGAAAGGTTAGGCCTTGTATTGGCTACTTTTAATAAGTGCGAATATTATTAAACACACTATTCAACTCTCTGTACGTAAATTATACATAGGTAAATATACACCACCCGATAGTCAGAAAACTTTATTTAACAAAATACAAACTTTTTGTAAGAATGCCGCTGATGGACGGGCTCATTATCTGAACGCCATAAAATACAACACCTCGAGATGAATTCTTTGTAGAAAATTTGCATTAAATTGCTCCGGGAAAAATGAGATTTTAACCTTGTGGACGTGGAAATGATTTGTTATTAAAATTTTCAGCCCCTGTGAGTGTGACCTTTCTTTTAATTTTTCGGTCTTTTGTTTCACTTTTAGCGCGAATTTTGAAACAATGAATTTTAAATAAGATGTGTTATACCAAACTACGCCTAACTCATCATCATCATCATAATCTCAGCGTCAATCCTAGTCGCATCCGAAGCTTTTTTAGCTTTTGAGTCTGGGGTCCGCTTTACCTCTAACTGCTGATTTTGGCTATGTCTAACTAAATGTACAAACTATTTCATCAGTAATTCCACTAGTCACTATTCATCATCATCATCAGCCTTTACTCGTCCACTGCTGGACATGCCTCCTTCATGGCACGCCAACAAGCTCGATCCTGAGCAACTCAGACTGAACTAAACTGCTCATAGTCACTATTACCCATACCCATTCTTCTGTAACTTTTCCAAATCCATACTAATATTATAAATGCGAAAGTAACTCTGTCTGTCTGTTACGCTTTCCCGCCTAAACCTCTCAACCGATTTTGATGAAATTTGGCACAGACAATCTTTAGACCCTAAGCAAGGACATAGGCTACCTTTTTTGCCAGAAGAATTTGATGTTCCCGAGGGAATTCTAAAAAGCGCGATATAACCGAAATTTACGCGGGCGAAGCCGCGGGCGGAAAGCTAGTAAGAAAATAAATGCAGCCTTCATGAACAGAAAGTGGTTTGTTATTCAGCTACGTGAGAATAACAGCTCTCCCTGAAAAAAGTAAATAAAAAATATGAAAGTTCTGTTGTAATCGTATTTGAAACTAAATGTACATTAGACAATTTAAGAGAAAATCTATAGCGAATTGGCACAGCTTAAACTAATTCATTCGTTGAAGTTTTTTTTTAATTATTATACACTAGTGCTTGACTGCAATCCCGCCTGATGGTAAGCAGTGATGCAATCGTTGATGGTAAAACGCACTGGTTTATTAAGCCTATTGACTTAAAAAATTAAGGAATAGGAAGGATGACGGCAGTTGAGCGAGGTGATGCAATGTTAAACCCAAGACCAACACGACCAAACGTAGCTGCGCTAGAGGGAGATTGATCTGGAGACTCTCCACGGCCAAACCCCCGAAACAACAACATTTGGCACATCGTAACCGCCACACATCGCAACACAACTGCTCAGACCCGTCCTCCGAACGGCTTCACCAGACATCATGCCGGAACACGACGAATCGCTTGGCGGCAAGACTTTGTCTGGTGGGTGGTAACTTCTGCCGGCAGCCGATGTTATGGCCTACCACCGAGGAAAAAGTTAGTTTAATCAATCAACTTGCAAAACATTATTATCCTACACCTAGACTTAAATAAACTCACGCTTCTTCATATTCATAGATTATGCTTATTATGATATTGCTTTGTTTACGTTTGTAGTGAAGACTACAAATGCGTGTTCAGTTATTATCTTCTATTGTATAGACTTAAGGCAATTTATACTGCACTAGCTTTTCGCCCGCGGCTTCGCCCGCGTGGTGTTCGGTTATATCGCGCTTTTTAGATTCCCTCGGGAATATAATTTTTTTCCGGGATAAAAGGTACCCTAAGTTCTTTCTCAGGGTGTAAAGATTGTCTGTGCCAAATTTCATCAAAATCGGTTGAGAGGTTTAGGCGGGAAAGCGTAACAGACAGACAGACAGACAGACAGAGTTACTTTCGCATTTATAATATTACTAGCTTTCCGCCCGCGGCTTCGCCCGCGTGGAGTTCGGTTATATCGCGCTTTTTAAATTTCCCTCGGGAACATCAAATATTTCCGGGATAAAAGGTAGCCTATGTTCTTTCTCAGGGTCTAAAGATTGTCTGTGCCAAATTTCATCAAAATCGGTTGAGAGGTTTAGGCGGGAAAGCGTAACAGACAGACAGACAGAGTTACTTTCGCATTTATAATATTAGTATGGATAGTATGGAAGTATGGATTATTAATATTGTGTAATCAAATGCACATTGCACACATAGAAAGGAATTTTAGATGATTCAAATAAAATAAGTATTACAAGTTAAGAAGATTATGAAATTAATTATAGCTATGTATGCCTACACGTTCATGAATTTGCCGATGGAATCTGTAAATCTTACGCTGAAAAGTGAAGCGTCAATAGCGTAAATCTCTAGCATTAATTGGAATGTCAGCTGTTTTCATTCTAACTTTACATAAGCTTTCACGGCGATTTGGTTATAGGATCACAATGCTGTTCATACACGCACGCCAGTCGTGAGTCCTTCGCGCTTAAGTCACATATATGAAACATGTCATAAACACCGGTAGACAGCCTAGCCTCCTAGCGTGTCTACCGGTGTTTCCGTTTTGATATATCTAGAATTACAAGAACCAAAATTAAATAACAACGCAAGGCGATGGAATAAGGCGGCGTGGATCGAAGTAGCAAGAAATTTTACATGGACGAAATTCATTAAGAAATAGACAGAAGATAATTAATATTAATTTAGTTCTGTTAAAATAAGAGACTTCATAAAAATTCTAGGCAAGATTAAAAACATAACTATTAAAAATATGTCAATTTACATCCGGCGCTGACTTATAATCTTCTGTCCTTTTTCATCCATACTAATATTACAAATGCGAAAGTATCTCTGTCTGCCAGTCTGTCCGGCTTACACGCCAAAACTACTGAACCGATTCTAATGAAATTTGCTACACAGGTAGTCTAGAGCTTGAGAAAGGACATAGGCTACATAACATCCCGCTGTGACCAATTGGAGCAGACCAAAAAAAAAAATTCCAAAAACGGGAGCGCGGATGTATATATTGCTCCCATTATTTTAACAAGCGCTTATTTTATATCAACTGAGCTCTTTCTAATTTTTTTCGGAATGCATTCTCACGGAAAGGGGAACCACCGCGCGCTGTAAACTGAAATCCACGCGGATGGAATCGCGGGCAACAGCTAGTAATGAAATGAAGGAAAAAGAACTGAAATTGAGTTTAGTTTGAAAACAAGAAAACCGGCAGCACTGTCTCATCCTAACTGCTAACTTATCACGTCATAATATCTTCATAGAGAGACCAAGTCGCAACCTAATTGAATTCAGGGCCTGAATGTAATTTGATTCAGGTCTAGTTTTAGACCAAAGGTGCCATGACAAGGGTACGCGTCTCAAAACGTCACTTGTGTCAGCGGGAATCCGGGAATTATCTGCACGCTACCTTTCTTGGCTCATACATAATTTACAAACAACAAAACCTTATACAAAATTGAACCTTAAACCTTGGTATTAAGAGTGGAGGAATTTCGGCGGGGTTAAGATGGGTTCGTGGTGTAGATGAGTAATATTGAAAGACATTGATTGTTAATGGAAATTCTTGTTTCAAGTAAGAATTTTTTCTTAAATACTTTTATTTGTTTTTAATGCGTCTCCGATGGCTGGACTGATGAGTATTTGCTGTCTTTTTAAAAAACTGTTCATAAAAATGTAAAAAAATACAGTCAACTTAATGGCTGTAATTTAAACCAAAGTATCTTTTTAACACGCTTTTATTGGCTTCACCTGTATGTATATAACGGAATCTTTTAACTTCATTTTCATCTAAGTATTTCTACGAGTCTGATTAACTTGAAAATTTGCACAGGGTTCAAGGGACAATGACAATATAAAACCCTTAAAACAATATGTTTTCTACTTTTTGATTAAAAATACATAACACATTGCGTGTTTTTTAGTTTTATTTAATCTATAATTTATTATAACGCGTTTTTCTTCAACAAGTTAACATAAAAACATTGCAAACGTTTTTGGAACAATCTCTTTTCGGATTTAAACTTTTAGGTTTCTGTCTTTAACAATAAAGTTATATAAAACTTATCTCCTTTTTATAAGCGACCCGGATTTTTTGCGGTCCAGTGTATAAAAATAGGTAGGTATATTATGTTGTATTGCTCTGATTGCTCGTAACATCACACCAGCATCTTACTTACGTAAACTACGTAGTTTTATTAAAATTATATTACTATAAATTAAAAAATTGTTCAAGCTTATTACTAACCCATTGATCCATACGTTCAAAAATGTGTCTGCTCACTAACGTAAAAAACGCAACGTATGTTGTTCAACTGTCAACATAAAACCCATTGCTACTGATAGTGTGTTACATAATTACCCTGCAGGTCCCATTAGAATACCAGCGCTGCGACATTTACTTTTAAATGTGGAAGCTTTTTGCTGAGGTAGAGACCTTTTGGCCTCGTAAGGGACTTTCTGATTTCTTGTTACCTTTTTATATTTATGACGACGTCAGCGACGGTGGAGCGATAGGGTCACCATCTTGGTGTGGTGGTAAGGGTTCCATTTCGTAGGCGGAAGTAAAAATTGCCTAGGAAATAACAACTGACAATAGCAATTTAAATAGGCAAACCGACACTTTCACCCACATTCGCCCCAGAGAAGTGCCCTGGTCCGCGTCTTAAAGCGAAGTGACTGTTCAACAATCCCCACTTTCCAAAACGACGCTTCTACGTGCCGCCATTACAAAATAAGATATGCAGTGGCAACACTGGCCGAGTGACATTGGGCTCTTGATATTTTGTGATAAATAATTTGTTAATATAGTTTTTTAATAGTTTTGTCGTGTTTACTATCGCATAAAGTGGAATAGAACTCATAAACTGTGTGAAATAATATTATTAAGAACTTAGGTGAACAAATTATAAAAATAAAGCAAACTAATAGTGAACCAGTGAACAATCTAACTACTGACAAGTTTTAAAAGTAAGCAATATAATTGGAATAAATAAGCATTTCCAGTCTATTGAGTGTCATTATCAGTGATATATATACCAATTATCAAGTCTCTCGGAATAAGTGAGATACATTTTCGATGCAACGGGCTTCTTTTTTTTTTTTTTTTTGTAAATAGCGGTCAGTCGAGGATTGTCGATAATTGGAGTAGCGACATCTGTTGACAAGTAGCAGAACACAGTTAACACATGATACTAGATCACGCATGAATACCATTCATTCTTTTTACAAACCTGGAACATAGCATTTTGGCACATCAATCAAATTGACAGATGATATTCTTGCCATATAACAAGTACAGTGTGCCCAGGGTATCCTGTTACTCTATTAGTTATTGCAACAAAAATCTATCCAAATTTTTGAACGAACCAGTATGTCCACTAAAAGCACATCTAAAATTAGCCGTAAGATGCCAGAAAAAACTACCTGTTTTAAATGCAAGAAATCTGTTGACATCAAAAAGACCGCATTATGCTCAACGTGTAACAAGCGCTATGAACCAGATTGCATTGGCTACCCGGAACAAACTTACCGCCTGTTAGACCAGGAATCCAAGAGAAAATGGAGATGTACTGCATGCATCAAAAGTAAAAAATTCTTAAATGATAGCCAAACGTTTAACGTAACTACAAGGAAAAGACCACAAATAAACCGCTCTTCTCCAGAACAGGTTCAACAACAGTTCCAGGGCAGTCCACAAATCCAAGCAGAAAATTCCGGAACTCCAAATAGCTTCAAAATGTTAGACTCGCATATAATAACTGAATATGAAACATCGGATGAATCGTATATCACCCCTAGTAAGCTGTCTAAAAGCGTGGACGGTACCATATCGGAGTCTTTATCTATTCTAGAAATGAAAGACACAATAACAGAGCTCACACGTAAACTAGATAGTACAGAAAACGAGCTAGAAAATACGATTCTTGAAAATAATAGTCTTCGCCAACAATTGATCAAGTTAAATCTAGAAATAAAAATGTTAAAATCACTCTGCCATTCTCCAGTTGAAAATAATCTTGACGTCACTATTAAAGGAAAAAGACATTCTTTACTACACCAGACATTCTCTACACCTTCTACTCCTCTTACAAGCAAAACAAGTGCGGATAATAGCATCAAAATTATGCATTTACAACAGAAGATCACCAACCTGCAGCAAAAATTAGTAAGCGCACAACAACAGATTGAAACTTTTAAAAATAAAATAGATTCACTAAGACAATACAACTACGGTAAGCCTATACTACCCCAGGTCCAAAAGTTCTGCCCCCAAACATCATCGGGTACTGAAGAACAAAAATGTGTCCCGCCAAATCGAATTCTCATCTTCGGCCCTCAACAATGCGTCGGCCTAGCAGCAGCGATTATAGATTCTAGACAAAACACACAATATGAGAAATATAGTGTTATCTCAGAAACAAAACCAAATGCTTTAAGTAGTCAAATAACCATTAATTGTCTTCATGCTAAGCTAAATTTCAATGACAAACTGGTAATATGTTTGGGAGAAAATGATCACAGTTTACGGAATGTTTTATCACATTTGCAAACTGTGCTAGAGACATTCTATAACAACACGGTAATTGTATTAAACGTGTTTAAAAGTGAGTACTTAGACATAAATAAGCTTAATTATCGCATAAAAAACATATGTAAAAATTATAAAAAATGTACATTTCTAGAAAGTGGAACCTCTAAGATAACTGAATTGTGTAAAAGTATCAATCACATTATAGACTGTAATGATTACAAAAACAATTATTTAAATCCTAGGGAACTTATTAAGAAAATAGCGAAAAACAAACAAAGCCCATTAAGTACTGAAAAAAACAAAGTGACTGAGCCTAAAAAAGGAACAATTCCTTTCTATTTTCGCCGTGTAATTTCTAAGTTGCAACAACAGGAAAATATTGAAGATCCTGTAGAAAAAAGTCACAGAGGAACCATTCCGTATTATTTTCCGACCATAAAACGTAACACTACATTTTTTCGAGACCAAACCCCTTATAACTGATACCCCTAATACCCTAACAATTCTCCATCAGAATATTGCCAGTATTGTATGTAAAAGAGAAATTCTTGAACTAACTCTGCAAGAACTTCAAGAAGCTCACAATGACCCAGATGTAATATGCCTCTCAGAAACCTTTATCAAAAAAGGAAACGAAAACTATATTAAAATACACGGCTATGAAATGGCAGCCACCTACTGCAGAGAAAAGCAAAGAGGTGGCACTTGCATCTTAATAAAAGAACATATTTTCTTTAAAGACCTACCATTTGTAAAAGCCTATGCCACGCAAAATACGTTTGAGGCTTGTGGTATTGAACTTACATATCATAAACTAAATATTATTTGCATTTATAGAACACCTCAATCGGATCCCACTCAGTTTCTAAGCAAATTAAATAGCCTCCTGCACAATGTAATGCAACAATATAAATCTAAATTTAATGTAGTTTTGGCTGGTGACTTTAATATCAACACCTTAAAAAAAGGTCATATATCAAATCAATTACAGGATTTAGCATATAATTATAACCTGAAATTTCATATCAATGGACCAACACGTAAATTATCATGTATTGACCACATTCTTAGTAACATACCAGACGCAACTGCTGTTGTGATGCCCCTTCACTTATCAGACCACGACACTGCACAAATGTTGACCATTCCGCTAAAATACAATACACAAAAACTACCGACATATTATGCATATAAAAGAGATTTCAGCAAGGATAATATTCAAAGGTTTAAGGAATGCTTATGTAGTTTATCATGGTGTGACACATATACAGCTATTGACGCAAACGTGGCATTTAATTATTTTCATGAAATGTTTTGCTTACTCTACAATCTCTGCTTCCCTAAATTAAGAGTAAAGGTTAATATAAACAACAAAAAGAAACAGACTTGGATAAGTAAGGGCTTAAGAAAAAGCTGTAAAACAAAACGTTCACTACGCCATAGATTCTATAAAAATAAAACGGCAAATAATAAGATCAAATACATTAACTATTCTAAAATCTTTAAAAAATGCATCTTCAACTCCAAAAAGAATGCAAATATCAACTTTATTGCCAAAACCGACAACAAATGTAATGCTACTTGGAAGGTTATAAAAGACGAGCTTAACAACACAAACACCAAAAGTAATATTGGCCATATTAAAATTGACGATACGGTAATATCCAACCCAGTTGAAATAGCATCCGCTTTCAATAATCACTACATCAATTCAACTAATAAATTAATAGATACAAACGAGGGAAATATCTTTGTGAAAAATGTAACTGTTTATTCAATGTTCCTTAAACCCATGACAGTAAATGAAGTTAGACAAGAAATAACGCTTTTGAATAACACCAAATCTGAAGGTTACGATGAAATCAATACAAAAATTATTAAAGTATGTGCTGATGAAATCATTGACGTAC
This sequence comes from Sesamia nonagrioides, assembly GCA_017933935.1. Classification (NCBI taxonomy): domain Eukaryota; kingdom Metazoa; phylum Arthropoda; class Insecta; order Lepidoptera; family Noctuidae; genus Sesamia; species Sesamia nonagrioides. The sequence goes on from JADWQK010000081.1 coordinate 102,918, forward strand.
TGACATACTTAATTAATTTGTCATTCAGCTGTGGAATTTTTCCAGAAGCACTGAAGTTTTCCATAATCAAGCCTCTATACAAAAAAGGAGAAAGACATGATATGAATAATTATCGCCCTATTACTCTAATACCCATTTTTTCAAAAATATTTGAAAAATGTATGTACAAGAGACTTCTACATTATTGTAATAAATTTAATATAATAAAAAATGAACAGTATGGGTTCCAAAAAGATAAATCTACCACATTAGCCATCTACGCACTTATGAAAGTAGTATTACCTAGTATTAATGATAATAATTTAACCACGGGTCTGTTCTTTGATTTATCAAAAGCTTTTGACCTAGTCTCCCATGATTCATTATTACAAAAACTAGAATCACTTGGAATCAGAGGGCCACCCTTACAGTGGATAAAGTCATACCTTTATAACAGGAAACAATGTGTTACTATATCAAATATTAATGATGATAAAGACTTAACACTATACGCATCTGAATATATTTGCAACAGATTTGGTGTTCCTCAAGGAAGTATACTAGGGCCAATCTTATTCTTATTGTACATAAATGACATCACTGAAATAACTAACCATAAATGTATTTTATTTGCTGATGACATTTCTATTATTGTGACATGTAACAAAGATAATAATACAATTTATGACCATGAAGCTGACATTAACAACACAATTGACATCTTAACTAACTGGCTTAATAAACAAAATTTGACAATAAATCTTGACAAATCAGTGTACATTCAATTCAATAAATGTAATAATAATAAGTCTAATATCAGTCTAAATATACCCAAAATCAAATCTGTAACAATGACCAAGTTTCTGGGTGTAACTATTGATGAACATTTAAATTGGAAAATGCATGTAGATAATGTCTGCAGTACAATAAATAAATTTGTATATGCGCTCAGACAAGTAAAACAAGTTACTAATTTAAAAACAGCCATATTGGTTTACCACGCATACGTAGAATCTATACTGCGGTATGGACTTGTTATATGGGGCAACAGTACCGACCAACATAGAACATTTGTTGCCCAAAAAAAAATGTATTAGAGCTCTATACGGACTTCAACCTGACGAATCATGTGAACCAGTATTTAAAAAGCTATGTTTGTTACCGCTACCTTGTCTATATATTTATGAAATATGCATGTTTGTGTGGAAACATAAAGAGTTGTTTAAAACAGCAAACGATATATGTCTTCGAAACCGACGAGACCCTTATAGGCTCGTACTAAGCAATGCTCCTAGGCTTGCAAAGTATAGCAAAGGCTGCTTAGCTATGTGTGTACGGATATATAATAATTTGCCTGGTGACTTTAAGTTGGTAAACACAAGATATTGTTTTAAGCGGAAATTGAGTGCATGGCTAAACCAACATAACTTCTATAGTCTAAAACAGTTTTTTGACACGAAATGTTGAGTACTTTTTTTTTTTACTTTTTCTTATTTTGTATTCTAATTTGCGTGCTGAGTCTAAGCTTGGCAAAACATGTTTGTACTATTGCTATCTGTAAGACCTGTTATACCATGTTTTGAGCAAATAAATATTATTATTATTATTATTATAATGTCACAGAGCTTGTCCCACAACTGCATAAATCAAATGAGCAACTTTTACTAAAATGATATCGTTATCCACGATATATATAAATTGTTCTTATTTTAAACTGTGTTTAACTTAGTTTAGTTCTAAGATCCTCCTGAACGACTCACAATCATTACTTTTCCTTTTTTTCTCTCTAGTTTATTTGTTAATCCATAACATCACAGATTACAGAATACTCCATACAGATACCTTAAGGTGAACAACAAAATGAGTCCAGCTCAAGTCGAGCAGACGGTCGAGCAAAAAAAGTTTCTTAAAGAGATCACTAGATGGCCACCAGGGAGCGCTTGACCGGTCGGCCACTACCGCCATATATGTCTTGTCTACATTGTCATATATACATCCATGCGTCGTGCATCGAGAAATACGCATTCTAAAAGAAGATAACACCAATATAATGGTTAGAAGACATCTTATCTTAACCTAAAAAAAAAATATTTTATGACAGGATTAATTGAGTACACTGCCATCTATTTTGTCCAGAGTGTAAAATAAAAATCATTGTCAGGACTGAGCCCATTTTACCGTTTTGTTTAATTACGTTATTATTAATACGTTATTATTATATAAGAGGTTTAAAATCATTGCTAAGTTTTAAACCGCAACCTATGCTGCCATCTATTATCTTTTGATAAGAACTGAGAGTGTGTTGTACTAGATGGGAACCCTTGATAACATCAATTATTAGCTGGTGAAAGTCTCGTTAACATCGGTTCAGCTGTATCGAGAATTAGCCGGCGCAAACAGGTAGACAGACAGTAACAATACTATTACAATAAAACTACTATTTTCGCTTTTTACTTAATGAAAAGTATATAAGTTTTTTCCATTAATCAGAAAGCTGTTAGTTTTCGTATTACAAACAGGCACTTCTATCTTACTTATTTGTTTAGATATAGTTTTTATTTACTTACGTATTGTTTATTTGTACATATATAGATTTTGATTCTTCAATTTTAAGGAAAAAAAATATTTGGCTTCACGATCTATCAATCCCGCTAAAATAAAACAAAACTGGCTATGCGCGGGTCGGAATCGCTCAAGAACCAATCTATACAAAAAAAAAAAAATTTGTAGTATTTTTAGTTTATAGCGATAACACTTTGCCTGAAAAATTCACCTGTCTAGTAATAACGGCTTATGAGATAAAGCCTGGTAACAGACAAACAGATAGACAGACTGTTGGAACCAGCACGTCCAGCACCCTAATTCGATCAGTTGGAATTATTTCGAAGTGTCTGCTCAACAATTTAAATGACGCAATGAATATTGTTGAACTGTCAAAATAAAACCCATTGCTACTGATAGTGTGTTAGGCAATTACCTTGCAGCTGTTATTCACAGTTCCGATATCATCTCATCGGGTAGTGAGAAATACCACGGGTATCTAAGGGTATTTACCCAGTAATGGGGTTGCGTAAAATATATAGCCTAAGTACCATAGTCATTAATATAGCATTAAAATAGAAATAGGCTAAAAAATTGTTAGATAGAGAATTAGAAGTAAGTAGATATAGATTTTCATAAATAATACAGGGTGTATCTGACATCGTAACGCAAACTTCGCGTAAAGGCTAGACCGCATGCCACTAATAAAATTATGATAGTCATTTATGTCGTTAATGAACGGTTACAGAATACACAGTGTTTAAATGAAAGTGTCGGCTCGGCTTTTAAACGTTACAAGCGTGCCGCCGTGCGAGTTTGTACGTATGACGTTGATCCCTGATGTGAACTCTATTAAATCAGCTGATAAGATCGTTTTCGGGTTTTGTTATCATTGCGCTTTTTTATGTAATTAGCGAATTATTTAATTTTTAATTTAAAATCTTAATGGGTTATAAAAGTATAGCAATTGTGAATGGTCTGAAGTGAAAAAAAACTACATTTTTTAAATCATTAAAAAGTCGACGAAAAATTCCACCACTGGGGCGTTCAAAATCATGTACTGAATCCATGGTACTCGTTTGTGCGTCGATGTCAGATACACCCTTTATAAGGACCACCTTGTTATATTGTGACATAGTTACAAGCATTATACTATAATATAAAGAGAGAAAAAGAAAGAAAAAAAGGAAAGGGAAAATGAAAGAACAGATGAAGAAAAAAAAATTGCAGAAATAAGGGCTCTGACAATGTCAGAGGACATACAGGCGAATTAAAAAAAGAAGCGGTTGCGTAGGTCAGATATGCATACTCTCCTTATAAAATACTAGCGGCCGCCAGGGACTTCATTCACGCGGAGTTAGTAATGCTCCGCTCCTATTAGTCGCAGCGTGATGGTATATAGCCGAAAGCATTCCTGGATTAATGGGCTATCCAACGCAAAAATATTTTTTCAAATCGGACCAGTAGTTTCTGAGATTAGCGCGTTTAAACAAACAAACAAACTCATCAGCTTTTATTATTACCTACTAGCAGCCGCCAGCGACTTCGTTCTCGTGGAATTAATTGTGCTCCGGTCCTATTGGTCGCAGCGTAATGTTATATAGCCGAAAGCATTCCTGGATTAATGGACTATCCAACGCAAAAATATTTTTTCAAATCGGACCAGTAGTTTCTGAGATTAGCGCGTTTAAACAAACAAACAAACTCATCAGCTTTATATATATTATTATTACCTACTAGCAGCCGCCAGCGACTTCGTTCGCGTGGAATTATGTTCCGCTCCTATTGGTCGCAGCGTGATGTTATATAGCCTAAAGCCTTTCTGGATTAATGGGCTATCCAACGCAAAAAAAAATTTTCAAAACGGATCAGTAGTTTCCGAAATTAGGGCGCACAAACAAATAAACAAACTCTTCAGCTTTATATATTAGTATAGATAGATTTAAGTTTGTAGATGATAAGTTAGGAAAGTATTTGGAGAATAGGTAGCCAAATGATTATAATAAGTCTTTATTGAATTAAATGACATTTATTAAAATGAGTTACAAATACCCATGAAACCTGTGGAACCCAAACTAGGTAAAAACTAACGGATTCAGTGATATCTCTCAATTTATTACCCAACAACAACCCGAACTGACGTCACGCAACTCTTGCATCTCGCAAGCAGAGTTAACTAATGTAAACTTCCCAACATCAACCGTCGGGCAGTCAAAGGATTTTTCCTTTTCTGTAGAGGATGATTGAACTTTACACACACCTCTTACCTCGTTCCTCATACCTCTAAAATATTTTATACGAACTGAGATTTTTAATGAAGATGATCACTTTGAGCATGCAGTAATTACAAAGAGGTGGTCAGTTAGTTACTGGTCAGTGAAGCAACTGCCTTAAGACACTAGTTCCATAAAGTAAGCCCTTTTTTTTCGGGGTGGTAAATCCTCATGGATGTCCGCCGCACTGGGGTGGGCGACGGGTCTGTCAGACTCATCATCATCATCATCTCAGCGTTTTTCCCAGTCGCATCGGAGGCTTTTCAGCTTTGGAGTCTGAGCTCCGCTTTTACCAGTCTAACTGCAGATATGGCTAAACTTCGACATTTTCCGTGAAGCGACTGCCGTCTGACCTCCACGACCCGAAGGCGACATCGAAGCATTGCAGCTGACCAATTGTTGGACTTTTTGAGGACTCCAACAACCCTTTAACGACTGCCACTAGATGTTCGTATGGCAACCGGGACCAACGGCTTAACGTGCTTTCCGAGGCACGACCAGACCAGTGCAAATATTCATATTCATGCATACAAACATTTGCACTGTGCGGGGATCGAACCCGCGCCACCTTGCGCAGCGGCCGCGTCCGCTACCGCTACGCCACGGAGGCTGTCGGGTCTGTCAGACTCTTACTGACTAAAACCACCCCGGTGTTCCATCTCACACTTATACCGGGGATTGCGAAAACGAACACTTCTTCCGCAACCTCCGATTGGTGCTACTCCTCGGGTCAGTTAGGTGTATGACTCCTCCCGTATCGTTTAAGAGTGGGGCGCGTGGAAAACTTCGCGCCGCCACCTCGGGTCCTGATGTTAGGGGGCCACAGATGTCCCCGAATTTGTCGCCCCTGGACCCATTTATGAGGGGATGAAAGAGGGCGTTTTCCGCCCTCTGCCGACGCCCGGTCCATCTGCTGCGGGCCGGGTGAGTAGACGTGATCTCCCTCCTCCTTTCCGCAGCCAAGGTAAGGATCTTCGCCTCCAGATCCCAGTGCGGGGATCCAGGCAGTAGACAGGCCGCCTCATAGGAGATCGTGCGATACCCACGTATGACTCTCGGCGCTCGAGCCCCCCAGATTGGCGAGCAACGTTGAAAGTGCCCCGGCCGCCCCTAACAAGTTGAGCGCCAGCCGCCAGAAGTGGGGGCCGAAGTCCCACCGGCTGTCGAGCACCAATTCCAGGTACTTCATGGTGGACTCGACAGCAATCCGAACCCCCCGACCACGATGTGTGAGCCGGGTGGTGGCGCCCGCCGGGGACCATGAAACACCGTGGACTCCGACTTGTTGAGGGCCACCTTCAGGCCTAATAGTGTCAACCCTGCTTTAACACCAGACAAGAGCTGTAGAATTAACTCCCTATGAATACATGAAGCCACACTTTAATTTGTTTTTTCAATTCGGTGACTTACAGAAAATATATTTCGTTTTGCCAAATTTGAAAGGGTTCGCAATTCGTGTCGAAATTATATTCTCGAAATGAAAAGGTTTTATCTCCCGTTTAATTCAGTTTCGCAAACGGATAATTAGGTTATATCTGATTCTATTATGTAGGAAAGGAGTTTCATTCATTGTCATTTGACCTTAATAATACTTTTGGATTAGGGGCTTCATTAACACGATGTACTGAACGATTGATTCCGAAAAGCGCATAGAAATAGAGAGAATACAGAGTTACAGTTTTACTATTATATACGTCGGAGACCCTCGGTATAATTTAAATGGAGGTTGCTGTTTGCTGTTATTTGATTTACGTGGTAGTAGGGCAAACCCATGTGACGTTATTTTGTGATGGCGGCACATTGACAGAGTCGTATTGGAAAGTGGGGATTGTGGAACGGTCACTTCGGATTGAGACGGGAACCAGGGCACTTCTCCGGGGCGAAACTGTCGGTTTGCCTATTTAAATTGTGATTGTAATTGGACTTACACTTCGTGCTATAATTCATAACTCCACTTACGAAATGGAGCCCGTACCACCACACCAAGATGCTGACGACACTACCGCTCCGCCGTCGCTGACTCCGTCATATATGTAATTCAGCAGGGTAATTACGTAAAACGCTATCAGTAGCAAAGCTTTTCGTTTCGACAGTTCGGCAGTATTCATTGCGTCATTTACGAAGTTAAGCAGACGCATGTTTCGAACATATGGAGCAATAGATTAGCAATATGCTTTTAAATAATTCCAATTGATAGTATGTTATGTAATTAGGATGCTGAAAGTGTTTAGGTTAATGTAATACAAGATCACATGACTTACGCAGTCACACGTTGTATGCATACTCCGAGACCAACACTGAAACGTTTGTTCGGGTTGTTTAAATTGTTTATAAAATATTCTACGACTTACTACTACGTGAACATACATAACTACACACATCAAAAGTGTCTAGGGATCAACATATATTTTTGCAATAACTTTTCTCCTGATTGATATTAATTAAAATTTTCTTTAAGGATTCATCAAATAAAGTGTTTTCGTTTGTCACAGTAACGATAAACCAAGTCACCTTTGCATTAATAAAGAAATTTGCCATTTTCCTAATAAAGGGATATTTGACATTTGAACCACTAACACAAAAGTTCGAAAAAAAGACTGAAATAACAGTTTTCTCTAAAATTTTATTGGGTAACTTAAACAATTAATAATCCGTGTTTCTACCGCGAACACTAACAACACAAGAACATCGGTTTGGCATACTCAAAATGAGTTCATCCAAATCACGCTGTGGAATGGCCGCCCATGTTCGTTGCAACAACAAAAAAAGGTCTTCTTGCGACTGGATACCCTCCATATTCGGCAGAGCTCTTCTCTGTAGCATATCCCATGCATGCTCAATCGGGTTCAAGTCTGGCGACTGAGCAGGCCAGGGCAGGACATTGATGTTAGCTGCGGCGAGAGTCTGTCTTACAACTCTTGCGGTGTGCGGTCGTGCATTATCATGCATTAACTGAAATAAGGGACCGATTTGCACTTGTAGAGGAACGATGACGTCTGATACAATCGTCTCAGCATTAATTTGAGCGTTGAGGTTGCCTCTGATCCAAATCAACTCAGTTCTTCCGCCGATCCAAATACCCGCCCATACCATGATGGTTCCACCACTATAAGGATGGACTTCCTGGCAGGATTTTAATCGCTGTTGGCGTCCAGGGGTTCTCCAGTGTCGTATACGTCTTGTATCCGGTCTCATACCAAAACGAGACTCATCAGAAAAGCACACGAAACGCCATTGTTCTTCTGCCCAATTTCTGTGTTCAAGAGCCCATTGATATCGAATCCTACGATTGTGCATTGCTATAGGTGGTACCCGTAGCGGTCTTCGGGAATGAAGGTTCACTTCATGCAAGCGGTTTCTGACTGTTTGGTCGCTAATTAAGTTCCCTGAAGAGTGATGAAGCCTCACGGCTAACATCATGGCGGTTATTGTTGGAGCTCTTCGAGTTAAGATTTGAATGTATCGGTCTTGTCTCCGTGTGGTGCAGCGATACCGTCCTCCATGGCGCTCAGCCACGGTACCAGTGCTTCGGTAACGTGTCCAAAGTCGACTGATAACACTCTGACTTGTATTCAGAGCTAAAGCCACAGTACGTTGCCGGGAACCAGCTTCTATCATTCCCACGGCTCTGAGCATTTCTTCCCTGCTTAAATGACGTCGCCGCTCCATAATAACGTTGGTTTTAATCAGTAGTAGGGAAACAGTAGCACTAATAATGTCTTCAATGCGTTGTATGTTTTTATAGGGAAAATATTGACAGCTGATTTTCATCTTTTACTCGAATTTGATTCACAGTTCCTGATTCAAATTATGAAATGCACCAAAAAGGATCCATATAAATTTATAAAATCATAAATTTATTACAAAGCCACATCTCAATCTCAAGAAATCCGCATAAAAATGCTTGATCCCTAGACACTTTTGATGTGTGTATATTAATTACTCACACATATCGCACCTCGCATCGAGCAATATTTAACGACACTTTACTTTTTATTGTTAATACATCACTTTTATATATTTAGTATTCTTTTTTCAAATATTTTTCTGTGAATATTTCAAAAAATAATATTTTTGTAACAACCATGGTCCTATTATTCTTTTACAGATTTTTTTAGTGATTACGGAAATTATGTTATATGTGTAATTAACTGTGTGTGTTATATGTGTGTTGTATTATGTGTAATTGAGTTATGTTATGTGTATGTATCATATTGAAACATAATATTCAATATGTTAAGATGACGATATTATTATTAGTGTAAGAACAGCTGTTGTAGTAAAGTATTTAGTGTGTTGCTGCTTTCTGGAAGGGTCACTGCGTTCTCCTATCAACCCCAGGGTCTCAAAGCAGGGAAAACAAACATGCAAAGCACTAACCTGGATCCAACAGGACAGGAAAGAGGAATCACCAACGACGGGGCAGGCGCCGGCCGGTCAGCTATCTTCTTTATGTGGACTTGATGCTGCTTGTTCACTGCCTACACTCGTCAAGCACAGACACACCACCAATATGGAAACTGAGGGTTTATTTGGCCAGTGAAGCCCTTAGAAAATCAGATATTCGGAATTATTTAGAATACACGCGGCGTCGTATGAGCTGAGTCCGCCATACTTCTTTTATTTTGTTCTTTTTCTTGGCACTCTTGAGAGAGGCGCTACCAGCACGAGTTAAGAGAAGCCCGCTCTTATTTAAATCGTCGTTAACGCAACAAGGATGGAAAATGGAAATGCATGGATAAATTATTAGGATAGTTAATGCTTACACATTTCCCCCCACCTGAAATCCACAAGGGTTTCAAGAAGAATGCAAAAAATTAAGAGTGAAATCAGCAATAGCTGGACTATGAGCTACTGCCGAAAAAATGCATAAAAATCTAGTCAATAAGTGTAAATATTTGGTGGCTTATTTTAAATAACCTAAAGACAGTGTGTACTTATACTCTAGTTAGGTATATAAAAGGAAAATAAACTAATTAATTGGTAAGGGACAAACCTTTACCACCGGCCTACGAAACGTCTTTCCGTTAGCAGTTTGGAGAGTAACGACTCTAACTACCTTGTCTGAACCTGCATGCACTTGCACGATACGAGCCATTTTCCAAAACATCGGCGGAGTATTAGGTTCGTTAACTATAACTATGTCATTGACTTTGATATTTGGTTCAGGCAAGAACCATTTGCTCTTTTGTTGCAATGTGTGAAGATAATCGCGTTGCCATACGCGCCAAAAGCTTTGAGTAATTTTCCGAAGCATCATCCAACGAGATCGAGGACACGAATTATCACTTATCGGTTCTTCGGGCAAGGCTACTAAAGGACCTCCCGTTAGAAAATGTCCTGGAGTTAGAACGTCAGACTCTGAAGGATCCGTAGATAGAGTACAGAGTGGACGGGAATTTAATACAGCTTCTATTTTAGCTAATATGGTAAAAAATTCTTCTAGAGTAAGAACTTGAGCTCCAACTACTCGCTTCAAATGATACTTTGTTGATTTTATACCACTTTCAAATATTCCGCCGAAATGCGGTGCTCCAGCTGGATTGAATTTCCAGGTAATGTGGCGATTCGCTAAACCATTTGAAATTTCTGGATAATGCTGATGAAGCAGATTCGCAACCTCATTTAAATATTTATTCGCGCCTACGAAATTTGTCCCACAGTCTGTTACTATTGTATGGCATATGCCACGACGAGAGACAAAGCGGTCTAAAGCGGCAAGAAATGCTTCAGCACTCAATTCTGTTACGGCTTCTAGGTGTACAGCCTTTGAGCTTAGGCACACAAATAAACATAAATAAGCTTTGTAAGTTTTTGCGCCACGACGGCGACTCTCTTTAATGATAAAGGGACCCCCTAGATCTATTCCCGTGGTACTAAAGCAGCGAGCTGGTTGAATCCTGGCTGCAGGTAGCTTGCCCATCATGGGTTGACAAGCAACTGGATTCACTTTAAAACATTTGACACATTTGGATAACACGGTCCGTATCAGGAGCCTTAATCCGGTTATCCAAAATTTTCTTTGAATAAAAGATTGTAAAGAGCGAGGGCCACAATGCAAATATTTTATATGGAAATATTCGACTATCTTTCGAGAGATAGGACATTGTTTAATTAACAAGAAAGGGTGTAACGCAGATGGCGACTGTTGAGCCTCATCGATGCGTCCACCTACTCGCAAAATACCATCATCGTCTAGGAAAGGTGACAGCTTTTGAATAGATTTTACACAAGGTTCATTTTTACGCACCCGGTCAACTTCCGAAGTCATGTAATTATCTTGACTGAATTTAACCAGCACTTTCATTGCTTTTTCAAGCTCAGCACTACTAAGAGGAGAGAGATTTCGGTCTTGCCTGGCCGTTTTAGAGTTAGAAACAAAACGATTACACCATGCTACTATTCTTTGAATTTTTGTAAATGAAGAATGTTTAGAAATTAAGTTCAAAAGTGGATTCTCATCATCCGTAACAAGAAGACTTTTACTTTCTATTGATTTAAGTTCAGGCAAGTTCTCCTTCGGAAGTAATACCTGCCTTTTAGGCCATTGCTCAGGTGATTCTTTCAGCCAAGAAGGCCCTGTCCACCAAAGCGGGTGATCTAGAATCTCTGGACATGATACTCCGCAGCTACAACAGTCGGCGGGGTTATCATTTGTTGATACATAGTACCAGCGATCTCGACTAATTAAATCAGTTATCTGAACCGCACGATTGGCTACATACATTTTTAGTAAATGAGGGTCAGTGTTAAGCCAAGACAAGGTAGTGCTGCTGTCTGAATAAGCTCGAATGGAATCGATGGAAATTTTATCTTTAAGTAAATTATACATGTGTGATAGAACCTTTGCTAGAAGCACAGCTGCGCTTAGCTCAAGTCGATTCACCGTTGTTGGTTTTAAGGGGGCAACTCTAGATTTCCCTATTAACAAACTGGTCGTGGTTACATTACCGGGTTCATTATGAGCCTTTGATAGTAACGATATAATATCGTTTTTTAATGCAATAGTTTCTTCGAGAGAAGATCCGCCAGAGGTGATATCGTCCATAAATGTCTCCTCTCGGATAACCTGTGCTGCACGACTAGAGTACTCAGCACCGTGGTCTTCAGCAAGTTGATGAAGTGTTCGAATGGCTAAGTAAGGAGAACTACTAACTCCGTACGTAACGGTATTGGGTTCGTATTCCTTTAACACCTCAGTTGGGTCATTACGCCAAAGAACGTGTTGATAACATCTTTCTTGCGGTCTTATCAATATTTGTCTATACATGCGACGAATATCCGCAGTAAAAACAACTTTATGAATTCTGAATTTTGTGATTAGATCAACGATGTCTACTTGAAGTTTTGGACCCACATGAACAATATTATTTAGTGACAGGTCACTCGAAGTCCGACTACTAGCATCGAAGACCACTCGTAACCGTGTCGTGGTACTCTCAGGTCGGATTACACAATGGTGGGGAATTATATAACAGTCAGTAGACGAGGACTGCACTGGCTGCATATGTCCGAGATCCTCGTACTGTTGCATGAATTCTTTATATTCAGTTTTTAACTCATTTTGACTAGCAAGTCTTTTTTCCAAATTTAGAAAACGATTAAACGCTTGTTTATATGATTTTCCTAAGGCTGGAGCATCATCTTTAAGCATAATTGGGACAACATAACGCCCATCGGAGGTGCGATACGTGCCTTCTTTATATTTTTGTTCGCATATTTCATCCTCGGGGCCGGAAATTTTACATTTCGGCGGCTCCTCGGACTCCCAAAACCGTTGAACGATCTCGTCGAGCGCACTAGAAGACGCGACGAGGAGCGTAACAGGTGTAGCCGGAGTTTTAGCTACCACGTTTTGAAGAAACTGACCACTTATCACCCAGCCGAATACACTAGAGAGTGCGCATGGAAAGCCCGGGCCTGGACTGAAACGTGAGCCAGTATATATCTGGTCAAAACAGTCTACTCCTAACAACAGATCGATCGGACCGGATTTATCAAAGTCCTGGTCGGCGAGATCTAGATGTGTAAACTTATCCTTGACGATTGTCGGCAACGACACCGAAGGAATCAGGGATGTGATTTTAGGTAGAACCACTAATTGAATATCAAACTGAGGAGTGTCACTTAATCGAGGTATTATTGAACCGAAGGTGTGACCTTTAATGCTACACACATAATTTTGACCGATGCCACTTACATTTAATTTACATTTCTTGATATGTAAACCTAATTGTCGCGCACAGCTACTTGCAATAAATGAATCCATCGAGCCACTGTCAATAATTGTACGGACATACTGCCACGAACCATCCGATCGCTTCAAACGAACTACTGCTGTACCAAGAATTTTTGTGCTAATAGGTTGATTTGAAATGTTTGACTGGGTAGCACTAGTTAGAGTAGTGTTTATATCGGGATGCTGGGATGAATCCAGTTCACTAGTATGAGACAGTAAACTCTTATGCTCTTCATGTAACAAAGTATTATGCTTTGCATTACAAATGAAACATGTTGACTTAGATTTACAATCGGTAACAGTGTGACCCGGCCTTAAGCAGTTTTGACATAATTTTAAATCTTTAACTAATTGTTGTCGCTGTGTCATATTCATAGAACGCAATTTACTACAACGGTAGATTGAATGATTTTCATTACAACACACACAAACAATCCGACTAACTTTATTATTATTGTTGGAAGAAATTAGAGATGATTTTGGTTGACGCGATAAATAATCTTTATTTGTATTAGGCCGATTTTGTTTACTTGTAGAATTTGATGATGGAATATTAACTGGTTGGCTAACTTCTAATACTTTTATGTAATTTTGTAAATAAGTAATGAAGTTATTAAATTTCGGAATTTCTTCAGTGTTTTGTAATTCAAACCTTTTTTTTGTTTCTGTATCTAAAGGCCTAGACGCAATGTAGAATAAAATAAATTCGCATAAATCATCAATACACAAACCGCGCAAGGCACTAACGCATTCATAAAGTGTGTTAGATAACTCAGATAAGTTAGACAAAGATGGTTTTTGTATGGGATTAATTTTAATTATTTTTTCTAAATAAGCTGTTGCAAGAATACGTTTGTTGTCATATCTGTCCAGTAAAGTTGCAAAAACCACTGAATAATTTGCCGATGTCACAGGCACGCCCTTCGCTAATGTCAGTGCATAACCAGATAAACATGACAGCAAATAGTGAAATTTCTCAGTGTCGGATAATGAACTATTATTATGAACAAGTGCTGTATAACTATCTTTAAATGTTTGCCACTTTTCTATATTACCATCAAACTTTGGAAGTTCCAGCTTAGGCAACTTCACTTGCGAACGCACGTGACCTTGACCTAATTCCGGGCGACAGTCGCTACCTGCGCTCGCATCGAGAGAATCCGCAAACTCAATAACACAGTAATACAATTCATCGAATGACAGTAACACTTTATGATCGATAACAAACGAAGGTTTAAGCTTTAATTGCAACTGGTTAACATCATCGTTGCATTCCAAAAATCTATTACGAATCTCGTCAATCTTTTTGTACCTAGCTCGAAAAGCTGCAAATTTAGTTTTAGTTTCTTTAACTGTTTTGGCTAAATCGTAAAGTATCTGCATACTTGTAAACTCATATTCCCGCCTTTTAATAGCGGTTATTAATTCCACTTCGCTCATAGTTCACTTGGTATACGATATCCGCACGCTCAAAAAGATAAAAGTTATAAAAGTAGGTAAAACGGAAAAAACGTAAGCCGGTAGGTAGGCAGCAATGCACGCGCGAACGTATTGAATGAAATACAAGCACACACGTCTCAAAGTTATTTGTTAGAATATAAGTTTTGACTTTGAGGTAGTTCAAAGCTAATCCGTCTCCCGCCGGAGACAAGTACTACGAGTGTAGGTACCTCGGTACTAAATTCGAGAAACTTCGAACTCACGTTTTTTTTTAAAGTAATTTATGCAATTTGTTATTTAATACAAATAAATGCAGCTTATTACAAGGGAATTAACGAGGTATGAATGTACGATTGAATAGTCAATCGGTCTCAAATAAGAAACAATAACTAGGTATCATGGAATGACCTAGGTTTTATTTAGACACTTAGAACTTGAAAGGCAAATTGAAATTGCCTTAAGTAGGTAAGTATACAAATAAATTATAATTGGGATTACGTATTTAACGTAATAACGAGAATGGAAAGATTTAATTTCCGATAGTAGGTATTTTTGAAATAATTACGCGAGGAAGATTCCTCACAGGAGGCACCATAATTAATGTTGCTGCTTTCTGGAAGGGTCACTGCATTCTCCTATCAACCCCAGGGTCTCAAAGCAGGGAAAACAAACATGCAAAGCACTAACCTGGATCCAACAGGACAGGAAAAGAGGAATCACCAACGACGGGGCAGGCGCCGGCCGGTCAGCTATCTTCTTTATGTGGACTTGATGCTGCTTGTTCACTGCCTACACTCGTCAAGCACAGACACACCACCAATATGGAAACTGAGGGTTTATTTGGCCAGTGAAGCCCTTAGAAAATCAGATATTCGGAATTATTTAGAATACACGCGGCGTCGTATGAGCTGAGTCCGCCATACTTCTTTTATTTTGTTCTTTTTCTTGGCACTCTTGAGAGAGGCGCCACCAGCACGAGTTAAGAGAAGCCCGCTCTTATTTAAATCGTCGTTGACGCAACAAGGATGGAAAATGGAAATGCATGGATAAATTATTAGGATAGTTAATGCTTACACATAGTGTGAATTCCTAGCATTAGTTGGAATTACAGCTAACTTCACGCTCACACAAGTATTGTCTTGTCGTTTGCGTGGTCCTGTCTTGTTTTGTCATAGGGTTATACTTACGTTACCTTCTTTCCCAGGATCGTCTGCGTGGCCCACGTCTTAACAGTGAGAAAATTTTGAACTGATTTGTTTGTTTGGTGTATAAAAAGAAAATTGACCAAAATTATCTTTTTTGGGTTATACATGATCAATTCTCGAATTAGTCGGAATGATTTTGAACTTTATTTCTAGAAATAAAAAAAAAATATAATAAAAAAAAAACTTACTATACTAAGGCAACACATGTTTAGTAGTTAAAAAACTTTGTAGGAATATGATAAGAATTCCAGAATAAACTTTAAAACTAAAGTTATTCTTGTAATAGGACCATCATAGTAAAGGTTGGTCAAGTAAATTTTAACTTGTCGTTAGAAAATTAGGCACCGTAATTTTTTTTTATTCTATGGCATAGCATTCTATTGTTTTCACACGAAATGTCTGAGCAATCCATCGATCTCTCTCTGGTCCCAATTAAATCTTGCGCTTATCAATTTCAATATGCAAATAATAATCCGACTCCTTATTCAAATCACAGACGCACTCCAAAATATCATGACGACCCTATAAAACATTAGACCTCATTTAATAAAACTTATCAGCGCATTTATTTCAGCTGTGAAGATTATGAAGTGAGTGATGTGGGGCCATAAAACATCACGCCAACTTTTTCTAAAATCGGCGGTTGTACTTATATAATGTGTACCACCATTTTGCAAATTCGTTCTGGGAGCTATTGAGAAATTCACAATGAGGAAACCCAGCAAAAAATACTCTGTCAGTCCTAAATTTGGACCCACGGCCCCAAATTCAGGAGTCACACTTTTTTTTTTGGATTATGGCATCTCGTAGTTGACCTTGAGAGGTCGTGACTACTTAACCGAACTATACTGTGGCTGCCTTAAATGAATTGAAAGCCTCCAGCCAGGGCTACTAAAAACTAAGCGTCTACACGTTAAGGCCACCCCCTGTGGGGTACGAACTTTGGCTTAGGGCGTCGCTGGAGAGAACAGCAAGGCAGGGCTGGATCGAAGTTTTATTTTAATTCGGTTTGATGACCGCGGCGTTTCCTAGTACTTACTCTGAGAAGAAACGTCCGAAACAAACTCATAGGTCATTTATATTTTCAGTTGGGAATTTGTATTTACTGGCTCAGCTGCGGCGCGGGCTGGCCTTCATCGGACAAGAGCAGTCACATTTTCGACCATTATACTAACGAGAGTTGACACCTGGGAGGAAGGTGGTGGACGTCCTTTTGTAAAATTGATTGTAAAAGTTGTACGAGTTTATGCAATAAACCTTTTAATTCTTTTATTTCAGAAATTGTTAAGATATAATAATAATAATGTAATAATAAACGTTTATTTTTTCCACCACAAAATTAAACATAAGTTTAACACAAAATTAAGTATACAAGATATAACGATGTAGTGGAAACTGGAGCCTGTATTAGGACAACCTGTGTTACAGGTCTCCAGGCCTCCTGACTACACGGTCGTGTCACAACTTATACAAACGTATACTAACAGATGACAAAGATTATGGGATGAAAGATATGAACAGGAATTATGTAAAAAAAATCACATTTCTTCGATAGTAACAACGGATTGTGTCTGGATCTCAGGCACTATCAACAACAAAATCTAACAAGTGTCGAAAAGCAGTCTTGACGTATTAGCGATGCACTGAATCATAAGTATGATAATAAAGTAATAAGTTAATGGAGTGTGCATGAAATATTCACCATATAGAGTCATGTATTCGCTAAAAGGCGTATAAATTTTTGTTGCCTAGACGTTGCTATATTTTCGCGCTAGAAGCACGTGTCGAAGAACAAATGAATAGTCAGTTACTTTAATGTTATATTTACAGACACTTTTATCGTAATTAATTATTGGTTTCGCTTTTTATTAAATATAGCTCTTTCGCGTTGCGGAGTTCATTTGCAGGTTTGTAATATATTACAGAAGAGAAGGCTTTTCTTTGTCTGCTTTGATTATACAAAGAGGCGCTTCGACGTTGTTTAATAAGTATACAGCTGTAATTAATACGCTTCTTGGAGAGTTTGTTGGAAAGCCTTATCGTATAACTAAAGCATTCAGATTTATAATTAAACTAGCTTTTCCCGTGGCTTCGCCCGCGTGAAATTCGGTTATATCTCGCTTTTTAGATTTTCCTCGGACAAATCAGTTTTTTCATTAAAGGTAGCCTATGTCCTTTCTTGGGTTCTAAAGATTGTCTGTGCCAAATTTCATCAAAATCGTTTGAGAGGTTTAAGCGGGAAAGCGTAACAGACAGCCAGAGTTACTTTCGCATTTATAATATTAGTATGGATAAGATGATGATCCACCATTCATTGAATTCATTTGTTACAAAAAATGTGACAAATGAAGAACCGCTCAACCGATTCTGTTCAAACTTCACATACACCATCTATTAATGAGTCGAAACAAAGCCTGAATATTTGGTTTGGATAGGTAAATTCGTTCTTTCCTTCTGCGAGGACGTGATGTCGCAGAAGAAAGCTGCGGAGCGGGAGAGGGAGATCTCAACTCCCTTACCGGGCCGCAGAAGACACACCGGGCGCCGAGGAAGGGCGGATTACGCCCCCTTCTGCCCCCCATGAATGGGTCCAGGGGCGAGGGACACGGGGAAGTCCCCGCCCCCTATTTGATGGACCCCGAGGTGGAGGCGCGCGCCTCTGAGGCGATGCACGGGGTAGTTTAACACCCCACTACCCCGTGCAGGAGACGAGGCCCGGACAGACCGGGCCCGCACGAGGGTGTGGGGCCGTGGAAAAATTCAGACTCCCGCGGCCCCACGCGCGCTCGTGATAGAAGGGACACCGGGGTGGTTTTAGTCAGTAAAAGTCTGACAGACCCCGTTGCCCACCCCAGGGCGGTGGACATCCTATGAGGATTTCCAACCCGGAAAAAAAAGGTAAATACGTTCTTGAGTTATACAATTACAAAGAAAGTGGCATTGATTTTTATTATATAGAATATGTAAAAGATTTAATTTAAATTAGAACTCTTTCCTAGTATAGTTACACACATATAGTATACATGGTATATTTTTTAGTTTATTTCATAGTGCCGTGTTTTTATGCTGCAGCTTAAATAAAACACAGTTCCTTTGCAGAAATCAGTAATGTGTTCTTTGAGCGAAGTGATCCATTAACATATGTACACAGTTTACAATTAGCTTGAGCACGTAAAAGCGAATCGTGTATGCTAATTAATATCTCCTTTCCGTTCCTAGCTTCTAGCGTTTTTAGATTACATGTTAAACTGCGCTTATAACGGTCTGTGAACGAATTACCATCTTTACCAGAATTTAGTGAGTCAGAAATCCAAACATTTTCATGAAATATAATAAAGATGAAGCTATGTTCGCTCGAGGATATTTGAAATATGTTTATCGTTGAACATATATCTAGTGATTAGTGATTCAAGCGTAGCCTCAGTACAATGCATTAATTAGTTGGCCAATTAGAAGCATCAAAGGCTTTCATTAAGAAAAAGCTTATTACTCAGCCAAAATTGTGTTCTATGTCATCAGTAATAGTTATTAGTTCTAATTTAGTATTTCGTGTAACTACGAGTTGTTTACCGTAGAAGTAAGCTCCTTTATATGTATTTCTCTTTTACTCACATTTCTTACTGAACACACAATAATAAATAATTAGGTAAATACTCAGAATAGTTACGCTGTGATAGGTGTGTTTTTCTTGGTAATGAAATTATTGTACCTAAAGTTATTGAAATTTTTTGATATTATTGGTAATTTGGTAGTGGCTTGCCTAGCAGGTACATCCGACGGCATATCAGTGGTAACGATTTGAAATTGACAGAGCCTTAATGACGTGGCATTAAGAATGATTTTCGTAGTGCAGTGTTATCTACGAGAGCAGTACAGCCAGTGCAGTGCATCAAAGTTAGCAGATTCTTATCATTTATTTATTTTATTTAATAATTTTTTCACACATATGTATAAACAGACAAGAAAAAAGGTACAGATGTAATCCTTTTCTCATTAGAAATCTCCAGAATACCTACAATAGGACAATAAGATATGAAGACAGCGTGTGAAAAAAATAGACAAAAATAAAACGATTCACAAAAACTACATATTATAATCATTACAATCATCAGACCGTAAAATAATTTAATTTAGTTTCTTACTTTTAATTGTATGCAAAACGTCCGCCTTAACTTAAACTACAGTAAGTGTTCTTATAATAAAATTAAACCATTGTTGCGAACCGGAAAAAGTTGACGTAATTACCATGATACTTTATATTCTGTGTTAATATTAGAAATGCATCTAGTACGCATCTAATTGTAACTGGGACACTATTATAATGCCGTATCTGTCGTGTGCCATTGAGCGCCTGCTTTATTCAACTGAGTATCCATTTTATTTCAAGGTTTTTGTTAATGTTTTATCTGTGTTGCTTTGTGCAGTTACCGTTCTGTCCTACTTACTGGTTTTGGATTGTTGTTTCAATATTCCTGCAGGGTAATTATTTAACACACTATCAGTAACGATGGGTTTCATTTTTACCCGACTACGGCAAAGCAAAAGGAGGGTTATGATTTTGACAGGCTATGTATGTATATATGTATGTATGTATGTATGTATGTATGTATGTATGTATGTATGTATGTATGTATGTATGTTCATCTGTTCCCTCATAACTTCTAAACTACTTATTCGAATTCGATAAATGACATATCATTAGAAGCGTCTTAATTGTCCGCTGGTTATAGGCTAGGAGCATAGAATAAAGAAGGGAAGTAGGTTATCTGCGACCCAATCCGCGATTTACAAATATTTATAGACTAAGAGCTTATGTTTAAATTATTTGCTTAGTATTTAGTTTACATATACTAGTCAGTTTTTTTTTTGTAATTTTTATTTTTAGTTTTGTACACATAAAGAACCATATTTATTTTTATTTTTAATTAATACAAATATAAATAATACAAACATAACATCTATTGAATCACACATTTAATACAAAATTACAAATTAGCTACAGAAAAATACCTACTTTCTTCAGTTTCGACTATTACGAAACGCGTTGTTATTAAACTTTAATGTGTAATATATCCGTATCCTTGTAAATAACTTTTAGAAATATAATTTGAAAAATATAAGTCTTTTATTTGTTCATAAATAGACATACCAACTTTGCAGTTTATGTGATCATTTTTTAAAAGCTAATGTGCCGAAAAGCCGTGACGCGCGAACCTCGTTCCGTGCTAGCCGCGACTAGCGCAGTCATAGGCACTCTAATATTGTGTTTAGGTGTGCGTGCGGCGACGCATAGATACTATGGCGCACACATACAAGCCGCGCGCGGTCCGTTTGTATGAAGATAACGTACTTCCCTCTCTTTATTCTATGCTAGGAGTTTCACAAAATCTAATGTGGCGCCTTCTAGCGGACAAAATACACAGAGTAAAAAAATAAAGTTAAGATAAATGTTTGGTATCATTTGAAAGGGCTTTACTTGTACATTTTGAATATATATATATTACTAGCATTTGCTTGTGACTTTACCTGTATTCAAGGGCTGATTGCATATAATTCACATCTTTTCGTTCATAGATAGCTTCTTTACTACTTATCAGAATAAGACCACTGCAGAACCATTAGAAGGGCCTTGATATTCTGTTGGTTATGAGCTATAAAGCTTGTCACCAAATTTAGTATTACGCCCTCTAGCGGACAAAAAGTTCTATGTTAATATAAAATTAAAATAAATATACCGTATTTGGTATCATCCGAAAGAGCTTCACGAGTATTTTATGTTTGTACATATTTTGTAGTAATGCTTCGTAGAAATTTGAATGTAAACCAGGGTTTGGTAAACGGAGCGATGGGAGTGGTGAAGGCCTTCGAATGGCCTGATCTTCGGCGCGATCAGTTGGAACAGGAGAACGGCCAAGCGCTGTTCTCATACAATTTGACGACGAATCCATAAAAGCAGATATTAACGGACTTATCAAAATCGAGCCTCGCCTCATTGAATTTGACGGCTTGAGGGGTTCTGGGCAAATTCAGCGTAAAATGCTCCCGCTGATTCTTTCTTGGGGTTGTACTGTACATAAATTACAAGGTTGTACTCTAGATAAAAAAGTTACAGATCTAGGAAAGTCATTGTTTGCTAAAGGACAGGCCTATGTCGCTCTCAGTAGAGTTAAAACCATAGAGGGATTATTTATAAGTGCCTTGGATCATAATAAATTACTAAAAAATCCACATGACAGTCGATCGTTAGCAGAATTAGATAGATTAAGAAATCTTCCCAGGTCCTCTTAATACATGTTTTTTTTTTAATAATTATAAACTAGCGCTTGACTGCAATCCCGCCTGATGGTGAGCAGTGACGCAATCGTTGATGGTAAAGCGCACTAGTTTATTAAGCCTATTAACTTAGGAATAGCAAGGATGACGGCAGTTGAGCCAGGTGATGCAATGTTAAACCCAAAACCAACACGACCAACGATGCTGCGCCAGAGGGAGATTGATCTGGAGACTCTCCACGACCAAACTCCCGACACAACAACATTTGGCGCATCGTACTCGCCACACAATGACACAACGCAACACAACTGCTCAGACGCGTCCTCCGTACGGCTTCACCAGACATCATGCTGGAACACGACGAATCGCTTGGCGGCAAGACTTTGTCTGGTGGGTGGTAGAAAAACATCCAATCTATTTATACTAACGACCTCATCCACTAATTCGTGACCCATTCGGTGCCATCCACGCAAATGTGCGTCGCTACTACGAAAAACCGGGAGCTTCATACGGGGAAACCGTTGCTATACGCGCTACGATCCAAGCGCTACGAAATAGTAAAATAGGACATCTCTACATATTACTATACGCCGATACATAAGTCAAAAGTGTGTCGAACTGAACAAAGTTGCTAATATAGTTGCAAGTAAATGGACACAGTAGACTCTACCAAGATGCCTTCGTTGTAAATTGACAATAATGTCTAAATTTTCATGTTTGGAAAGGCGTAGTCACACGTTACATATACCTACCTACCGTAGCACTTTGATAACGTGTGACTGCGGTTTTCCAAACATGAAAATTTATCTCTACATAGTGAATATTGCATACTTCAGAATAGTATTGTAAGACATTATTGTCAATTTACAACGAAGGCATCTTGGTAGAGTCTACTGTGTCCATTTACTTGCAACTATATTAGCAACTTTGTTCAGTTCAGTATTCTGAAAATCTTGTTTTAAACTTTTTCAGCGTCGTTTTTTGTCGTAGTTGGGTTTTAGATTTTTTTACTTTTGCATTGCGATAAATGAGTGTTTTTTTTTTTAATTTTGTTCCAATACGATGTTTTTAACCGACTTAAACAAAAAGAATCTATACTAATCTATAAAGCTGAAGAGTTTGTTTGTTTGTCCGATTTGAAAAATTCTTTTTGTTTTGGATAGCCCATTAATCCAGGAAGGCTTTAGGCTATATAACATCACGCTGCGACCAATAGGAGCGGAGCATAACTAAACCACGCGAACGAAGTCGCTGGCGGCCGCTAGTTGGAGATAAAGAGATCTCTAAAAGTACAGTACCTACCTGTATTCGAACACATGACCTGTGACACACAGGTAAGTCAGAGCAGTTATCAGAGGGTCACCTTATAAAAATAACTTTTAGGTGTACAAATAAGTTTCGGCCGTTTAACAAATGTCCTCACTAACAGGTTACGTTAAAATTGTCAGATGTAAAATGCGATATCTTAAGTTCGGACATTTGGTAAAAACATACGCTTAGAGTATTAGTGACTCTGTATCAGTATCACAAAATTATTTTTGTGCAAAAATGACAGGTTTTGTGCCGAATAAGCGTCATTTGTGGGAACTTTTGTTACTTCTTTAATCTGAAGATATTGCTGCTGACGCTAATCTATTGCCTGTAGAAGCTTATGGTGAAGCTGCTTTAAGCGAGAGAAGTTGTCGTGAGTGGTTTCAAAAGTTTAGAAACTGTGAAGGCAAAGGCCGAAGTCTTACGAAGACATGGAATAAGAAGCATTATTGGAGGAAAATAGGAGGAAGAGGAAAAAACGCGGCCATTACTACTCCAGATATGACTAAATCGACTATGACTCCTTAAAATGTTCAAAAAATGGCAGAAACCTATTTGTACACCTATTATTATGTATGTATGTACAATTTGACATATAAAACCTTTTAAATGAAGTATATTTTTATCGTATATGTACACTAGGCAGGTTCGCTATATATTGTAATTTCAAACGCTGGAATCACTTTGTATTCATTTTTATTTGTGACTTCCCTGCCAGAACATGCCTATGACGTAACATTTCTGAACATGAAATATTCATTTGGAGCTGTTGTGTTTGATTTGTATTAAGCCTCCAGCATTTGGTAAACTTCAAACGACAAATTCATTCAGCAATCATGAGATCTTTTTCGTTTTCCCTCGAATGTTGATGAAATATATTTTTTTACCTACCATTGCTATTTTTACAGCGATCATAAAATGAAGTAAACGTTACATGTATGTACAATATCATATAATTTTATAGTTTTTGTTTAGCTTTGAGGGGGCTTGTGGCTTGTGGAAGTATTAACAGCTGAAAGGTTCAATAGAACAGGGTTAAGCTAATTTTGCTGCGCTTGGTCCATGAATGGGTGACACAATGGGTGGTCTTATCGCTAAAAGCGATCTTAGCGATAAGACCACCCATTGTGTCACCCTTTGTAAAATCTTTATATTTATGTTCTGTAATCTATATGAGCCTGCGCAGACGACAGAGTTTTCTCCGCGGCAGAGAAAAAATTACGCTCCACGAATAAAAAGTCCACCGCGAATTTACCGTGAACTTAACACACACGGTGTGCGGTCATCTGTTGGCGGGAAATGTAGAGAAGTGAGAGCACACCACGCGGACTAAAGTCCGCCATGTGCGTTGCTTCGCCGAGTCACACGAGTTCTGTTTTATTCGGGGACTCCCCCGTACTTTTGTCCGGTCCGCTCTCTGTATGTCCTCGGTTTTTCGGGCTAGTTATTGTCCACGGTGATCTATTTTAGCGGACAAAAAAGTCCGCGGATAAAAATCCGTACATACATGCACACATGCGTACATAATAAAAATTATTTATTCTATTCTACGTGGTTCAAGGTTAACCGCCAACGAAAATCTACTAGAGTTAATAGAATACAAAAAAAAAAAAAAACGGATATTTTACAATCAATATTTTTCTGAGTGTAAATTGTAATATTGTTTTGCTACTTATCAATTTCTGTAGAAATCATTATATTAATTATAGAGTACATCATGGCACGTCGAAAAGTACACTGAATTTACGGTGCTAAGCGGTGCGTTGAAGATCCTCGCGGGAATTATGCGCCCATATGTACCTAATGTACCTGTACTGTAATCCCTATATACGGTTTATAATGGTACGGCGTAGAAACGTATGAATCAATAAGTTCCCACCGTACCATTATCAGTACACAAAAGGTTCTGAATTTATCGCGTTTATTTATTTTGTTGTTATCGCGACAACAAAAATACATCCATATGTGAAAATTTCAATATGGTATTTGACAAAAAAAAAACTAATTAGTCCGTCAGTCAGATTTCCAAAAAATACTAGACACGTATTTTTTCTTTTTTCATATACTTAAACAAAAAATGAAGACGACACAGCGCGTTGAAAACTCGTGTGCCGTCACTGCACGCTACAATTTTTAGCGGCCGGTGACGTCACCAGCCACCACTCCTGATCTTTGATGCCTTTTATATTTGTCAATTTTTATTGATTTGATGAAACAAAATAATGTAAAATAATCCAATATATTAATATACATATATAAAATAATTCCAGAATATTTTTTTTTCCAGTAAAGATCCCTATTGTCTTGCTATCAGGGTTCCTGTGATAGTCTAGAAAACTGAAGAACCCGTTTCTACACACACCGAATAAACGCACCTTTTTACGGCAAAAATTGTGTGTATAAAGGGCCTTATTGTAACATTTTCCAAAACGTATAATTTATTACAAAAACTTTCTTTAATTTGGAAGTAAAATAATCTTGGTTGTACAAAAAAATGATAGGGCTTATTCAATAGCCTGGAGCAACAGGCTTGAACATTACGGTTTCCGAGTTTCAGTTTGGTATTCAGGTTCAAAGTATTTGTCGAGATACTTGGGCTTTACGTGATTGGAAAACTAATAAAGTCCTCAACGACCTAGAAGTGGGGAGGCGAGTGATCCTGGGAATACCAAATTTAACTGAAGTTAAAAGCCACTCTGTGGAATATTTAGAAAAAAAAAATATCGTTTTACAGATGTGATAGGTACCAATGGTTTGATGTTCGACAATAAATATAAATTATTTATATATTCATTTACATTCCATACTCACAAAACAAGCAATATATTTTTTATTTCCAATACCTCTTGCTTACCTTAACGCTTCACGCTTCATACATGCAAAGGTTAAAGAAATAAGATGATAGGTATTTTTACTTACTTTAATAAAAGTAAATTGTAACTATTTTTTTTAAATGTAATTATAAACTAGTGCTTGACCGCAATCCCGCCTGATGGTAAGCAGTGATGCAATCGTTGATGGTAAAGCGTGCTACTTTATTAAGAGCCTGTTCACTCAAAAAATAAACTGAGCGAATAGGAAGGAAGACGGCAGTTGAACGAGGCGCTGCAATGTTAAACCCAACACGACCAACGATGCTGCGCCAGAGGGAGATTGGTCTGGAGACATTCCACGATTAAATTCTCGACACAATAACATTTGGCGCATCGTATCCCGCACACATCGCAACAACTGCTCAGACCCGTCCTCCGTTTGGCTTCATCAGACATCATGCCGGAATACGACGAATCGCTTGGTGGCAACACTTGGTTTAATATGTATTATCTTCAGTCCGTTTCTCATTGAAGTAAAAATAATAAGATACACAGAACTTAAATTTTGTTTAATTTGTGAATAAGGAAATATTAAACAAATTTCTTTTCTGAACTAAAAAGGGATAGGTCGACAACATGACTTCTTTCTGCTCGACTAACAGATGTCAAATCTACGGATCCTGACCAAGGGTCATTACTCACTGCAAGCTATTAATGTAATGTCTTCCAAATTCGAACTAACAGCAACTGTCCACCGATGACAAATCGAGTTGATACTGCAGAGTTCCCAATTTTCCACGATTAAAAATGAAGCAATCACAGACGACAGCCTCCGTGGCGTAGCGGTAGCGAACGCGGCCGCTGCGCAAGGAGGCGCGTGTTCGATCCCCGCGCAGTGCAAATATTTGTATGCATGAATATTTGCACTGGTCTGGTCGAGCCTCGGAAAGTACGTTAAGCCGTTGGTCCCGGTTGCCATACGAACATCTAATGGCAGTCGTTACGGGTTTTTGGAGCCCTCAAAAATCCAACAATTGTTAGGAAATGTAAAAACACTATTTGGTTAATAAATGATTATTATTATTATAAAAAAACTGCAATGCATCGATATCGCCTTTGGGTTGAGGAGGTCAGACGGCAGTCGCTTTACGGAAAATATCGAAGTATAGCCAAAAATCAGCAGTTACCCTGGTAAAGCGGACCCCAGACTTCAAAAGCTGAAAAAAAGCTTCGGTGATTAAAATGAAGCAATCATGTCACAACCGTCCCCAATAAACCCTTATCAAAACAAGTTCCCTACTAATTAAACAATTACAATATCTGTGACACTTATGTTGAAGACATAAAGTCTAAAATAGAATATCGTGTATATCAGATTTCATTAAGAGTCAATGAATGGAGCCGCTCGTTGGCAATTTACTTCGACAAGGTATACCTAAATAATTAATTTCATTGGCGTTTGGAAGTGAAAGAACCCTCATTTGCACTTTACTTTGCCAATTGGTATTGGATGTGAATTCAATTTAGATTCGATATATTAAAGAAACTCTGATGAACAGCCGATCGATTCTGTAAATACCTATAAATGAGCATTAGCACTCTATGCTCATTTCACCTAACTTTTTATGAAATGATTTATACAGAACTAGCTTTCCGCCCGCGGCTTCGCCCGCGTGGAGTTCTATTATATCGCGCTTTTTAGACTTCCCTCGGGAATATCAATTTTTTCCGGGATAAAAGGTAGCCTATGTTCTTTATCAGGGTCTAAAGATTGTCTGTGCCAAATTTCATCAAAATTGGTTGAGAGGTTTAAGCGGGAAAGCGTAACAGACAGACAGACAGACAGACAGACAGACCGACAGACAGAGTTACTTTCGTATTTATAATACTAGCTTTCCGCCCGCGGCTTCGCCCGCGTGGAGTTAAGTTATATCGCGCTTTTTAGATTTCCCTCGGGAATATCAAATTTTTCTGGGATAAAAGGTAGCCTATGTTCTTTCTCAGGGTCTAAGGATTGTCTGTGCCAAATTTCATCAAAATCGGTTGAGTGGTTTAGGCGGGAAAGCGTAACAGACAGACAGACAGAGTTACTTTCGCATTTATAATATTAGTATGGATTAATACACTGAACAATATTGACAATAGAATAGTTTTAGTATGTTGCTTGATCTGGAATTTCACTGATTTCGCCCTATGAAAGAAAGGTTAAAAAAACCAAACCAAAAAATGTTTGAAATTCATCTCATAGACCAAAAGAATGTTTTTGTTTATATTCCCTCGATATATGTATAGAGTGGTTAGAGGCCTCCACCAAATGTTCACTTAGCGCTATAAACTTACTGATAAGCTCACCGGCTGATGGCGGTTGGGATTTGGTTACTTGATGTTGTTCAAACCACGGTTACGGAGGGAAAACCACGTTTTACTGCTGGTGAATGGAAAAACTTCTTGCGCTCCGTTCGTCATCCATTCTTTAATAATCATAGGATACTCCGCTAAGCAATGAGGTTAAAGTTTGAATATGCTTGCGTATTGATGTATCCAATTGTTATTATAAAAGTATATATAGTTATTAAAAAAGACATGGCAAACAGGCTCTATTAGACCGGTCGTTGCTTGTACATAGTTACGTAGTCATTAGCGACTGTTTCCATTCATTTTTATTGTTTAAATGTCACACTTTCATTGTTTGAGTCATACC
The DNA here is from genome assembly GCA_017933935.1 of Sesamia nonagrioides. Taxonomy (NCBI): domain Eukaryota; kingdom Metazoa; phylum Arthropoda; class Insecta; order Lepidoptera; family Noctuidae; genus Sesamia; species Sesamia nonagrioides. Next base: position 131,693 of record JADWQK010000081.1, read on the forward strand.
GGATACTTTAAAAACTAGTGAAGACTTTTCTATCCATTAAAATATCAAGATTGATAATATTCATGACTGAAATATTATTTTATCATAATTAATTGATGAAATATGCAATGCATATTAATTAAGCTCACAAAATCGAACCGTCTAAGTTTAGCAGCACAGACTGATGTTCAGCCCAGTCAGAACATGTGTCGGGATTAAGACAGTGGCACATCCAATTCCGTAGCGTGGCGGAACATACAATCAATCTGCCGAGTTAATTGGGTCTAGCTAGTGTCTTGAGAGTTATTACTCAATTATATCGACCTATTTCAATCAATGTTCAATTGCAACCACTAATATAGCGGAATACTAATGTAACGGAAAGGGTTTACATAAATACAGACAAAAATGGCACTGCTTCTTTAGATGATATCAAATGATATTGTAATATATAATATAGGTATATACGGACAAATCACACAGATTGAGCTAGCCCCAAAGTAAGTTCAAGACTTGTGTTATGGGATACTAACTCAACGATACTATATTTTATAATAAATACATATATAGATAAACATCCAAGATCCAGGGCAATCAGGAAAATATCGTTTTCCATCAGGACCTGGCCGGGGATCGAACCCGGGACCTCCACGTCGCAGGCAGGCATGTTGACCGCCGCGCCACGGAGGACGTCAAAATGTGTGTGAGTGTGTAATGGTTTTTAAGCCTTAGGCACGCCACAATTCCGGCAGTAAGTCCCCTCTTTGAGGAGTGGCTAGAGAGGCGCCACGGCGTCCTGACCTTCGGCTTGACACAGGTCCTCACCGGACACGGTTGTTTCGTGAGGTTCCTGTTCTGGATAAGGCGAGGGGAAGTGCCAGGCTGTCAGCACTGTGGGAATCTCCCCGAGGACACGGTGGAGTTCTGCTAAGCTTCGGCGAAGCATCGCCTTGACCTCGTGGTGGCGATCGGCGGCGTTCTCGTGGCTTTGGCCAGGTCATGGTCCGGAGCTGCACGCCATTCGAGAGGTCCAATCATGATAATTTAGGGTTTTTAATCGTATCTCTAGATGTTCGGAAGTTATGAAAATTTTAATTAAAACAATGGGTACTAGAAACCGAACTATTCAAATTGAAATAAACTCATCACTTTATAGTGCGATCGTCTCGCTGCATTGTTATGATGAAACATAAGAAACCGAAAATTTGTGAGTTCATAGAGTATTTTATTTTGATTTAAAACTTTGTATAGTGATTCTGTACCAGCGCATCTTTAGTGCATAGGGTTTCTGTTAAACTAAACTAAAACTAAGGAGCGACTACGCACTAAGGGCACGCCCTGTGGGGTACGAACCTAGGCTTAGGGCGTCGCTAGAGAGGACAGCAAGGGACGGCAGGATCGAAAAGTTTCTTAGTGGTTTGATGACTAAGGCGTTTCCTAGTACTAGCTCTGAGAAGAAACGCCGAAACAAACTTAGAGGTCATAGTTGGGACATTATAATTACTGGATCAGCTGCGGTGCGGGCTGGCCTTCATCGGGCAAGAGGGCGAGCGCGGGGAAGCTTGAGGTGGGGTGCCGGTCTTCCCTAAGAATATTATAAACTAGTGCTTGACCGCGATCCTGTCGCTTGATGGTAAGCAGTGATGCAATCGTTAATGGTAAAGCGCGCTAGTTTATTAAGAGCCTATTCACTCTAGCCTTGCAGACACTTAAATTGTCGTCAGACGTAAATACCGCCGCTGGCAAATTGTTCCAATGCTTCGATCTATGCGGTATAAAAGATGATCCTTTGGAATGTTTTTCTTAATGTTGTTTATGTATATCGCAAGTAAAACGTTGTTAACAAAAGTTGTGAGACTTGTATATACAAATCATGGTGCTATGATTATTTGCTACTGGCAACACTGCGTTTAAACTCAGTGTTGTTACCAACATGAAAACATAATCTATACTAATCTATACTTAAGAGTCCGTGCACAAAATTCTCTCGCTACAGTTTAGGTAAAATCGTTGCGATGTTATCTTTGTGTGCATCGTTCTAGCAGCTAGACGCACACGCGCGTAAATATCGAGCTTAGTGAACGCTTAAACATTTTGATCCTTTAGAAGATATTATTCTAAATTATATAAAGTATGATTTGTGAATAGTCGGAAACGAGTGCACATTGTATATTTATCACAATTTAGATGAATATTGATACATTTTGACATTAAAAAAATATGGTGTAATGATAGTTTATTACATAGGCAATTTAAGAAATAAAAACATATACGGTAAAATGAAATATCAGAATAAGTAATCAGTTTAATTTAATATTCCTCACATTTAGAAATCTATTAACAAAATTTTAGGGTTAACATAATTATTACGCGATAATATATCGACGCTTGAAAGGCAATCATATCTAAGCGACAAAAATTCGTAAATTGAGTTATATACAATTATACACCAAACGACGCAGAAAAATCTGGCGGTTCGAATGGTGTATATAACTCAATTTACGAACTTTTGTCGCTTAGATATGATTTCTAGGGTCATCACGAATCGTCTCGCTCGCAGGTTCGACGACTTCCAGCCTCCCGAACAAGCAGGCTTCCGAAAAGGCTTTAGCACCATAGACCACATTCATACGCTGCGGCAAGTTATACAGAAGTCCGAGGAGTATAACAAACCACTATGCTGGCGTTTGTGGACTATGAGAAGGCATTCGATTCGATTGAGACTTGGGTGGTGCTACAGTCTCTCCAGCGGTGCCAAATTGACCATCGATACATTGAGGTGATAAAGTGTTTGTACAAGAACGCCAGCATGTCAGTCCGTCTCCAGGATCAGGACTCGAAACCGATCCAACTGCAGCGTGGAGTGAGACAAGGAGATGTCATATCTCCTAAATTGTTCACTGCTGCGCTGGAAGATGTCTTCAAGCTCCTGGACTGGAAAGGACTTGGCAACAACATCAACGGCGAGAACATCACTAATCTCCGTTTCGCAGATGATATCGTGGTCATGGCTGAGACCCTGGAAGACTTGGGCAAAATGCTCAATGACCTCAGCAGAGCTTCCCAACAAGTGGGTCTAAAAATGAACATGGATAAGACGAAGATCATGTCGAACTCTCATGTCGCACCCACTCCAATTGTAGTTGGTTGCTCTGCACTCGAAGTTGTTGACGAGTATGTATACCTGGGACAAACAGTCCAACTAGGTAGGTCAACTTCGAGAAAGAGGTGTCTCGGTGAATCCAGCTCGGTTGGGCAGCGTTCGGGAAGCTACGCTACATCTTCTCGTCGTCCAAGATACCACAGTGTCTCAAGACTAAAGTCTTTGACCAGTGTGTGTTGCCGGTGATGACTTACGGAACTGAAACGTGGTCGCTCACAATGGGCCTCATACGAAGGCTCAGAGTCACACAAAGGGCAATGGAAAGAGCGCTAGGAGTTTCTGTGCGTGATCGAATCAGAAATGAGGAGATCCGCAGAAGAACCAAAGTCACCGACATAGCTCTGCGAGTCGCTAAACTTAAGTGGCAGTGGGCAGGGCACATTGCTCGTAGAACCGATGGCCGATGGGGCAGTAAGGTTCTGGAGTGGCGGCCACGTAGGTTCTGGAAGACGCAGCGTAGGGAGGCCCCCAACAAGGTGGACCGATGACCTGGTGAAGGTCGCGGGAAGCCGATGGATGCGGGCAACACAAGACCGGTCAGCGTGGAAAGCCTTGGGGGAGGCCTTTGTCCAGCAGTGGACATCTATAGGCTGAAGAAGAAGAAGAAGATATGATTGGCTTTCAAGCGTCGATATCTATGTCCTACCTACTCTAGTAAGTATATATAAATAAATTAATTTTCCTTTTGAGTTTTTGCAATAACTAAATAATTAGTTTATGGATACTAATATTAAAGTGTAGTGTAAGTACCTACATATACAATATCATAATCATCTGCCTAGCCTTTTTACCAACTATGTTCGGACCGGCTTCCAGTCTAACCGGATGCAGCATTTAGGATTACGATAGATACCTCCAGTTAGACAGATTTCCAGTATTTAGGTAAACGATATATAAAACAAAAACATGTTTAAAATATTATTTATCAAAGAATTTTAAAGCAACCGTAAGAATACCTTAAAGAAATCTCTTAGATGAACTTCAGGACCTAGCTGCCGGCATTAGCCTCCTATTATTTTAAAATGAAGTGTCTCGTAGAGGCATTGAACGAGATTTTCTTGGAACGACAATTTCGGGCAATAGGCAAAAGTTGGTTTTTCGTCTGTGCAGTAATAGTTTTCACATTGTGAATGGTCTCCATAAATATGTTGTGGGCTGTTGATAATGTCTTTTTGTAAGTTTTTGATTTGCTCAGTAAATGGAACATTTTGAGTTCCTCGGAATCTTACTGCTGCTTTCACAGCAATGCGTAATCGGTTCACTCGATCAGAATGTAGTAGCTTGCGTTCGTTTAATGGGATGGACGTAATAATAAAAATAATGGGAAAAAATTAAGTTTGATGAAAGATATTCATCAAACTTAAATTTTTCCCATTATAATTGCGCATTAAGTGATTGGAACACTCCACTTTTTCAACCGTAACGTTTGAATATGGCCTGCTTTCCAATATGTTTTTATACACACTTGAGTCACCATCAGCAATAAGTTTTGCATACACTAAATTATGTGTTTTCACAGATTCTCTAAATCCCTCAACGATTATTGATTTCTCCATACTTGTGGAAGAGCCAGTATGATTTTTGACACCGGTGTTTCAGGGGTGTAATATTTTTATTAGCTGCACGGGAACATGTAAAACAGTATTTATTTTTAATACCAACATGTAATAATTTGCCACTTTTCACCCCTATTATAGCTCCAACGCCTGCTGCGGAAGAAAAATTTGTTTTATATGAACGTTTTCCCCAAGCAGCATCAGCTGTTACGGCTATAGTTGGTATACCTGATGGACTTATATTGCCACTTTCGAGAGCTACAGAAGCCTCTTCCTTACCAGCTTCTATCATTGTGGCTTCGGCTGTAGTTTTCCACCAGTTAAATAAATTGACGTGACATTTATTTAACTTTACTTTTGATTTATTCATAAGTGGCAAATCTATGGAAGCAGCTAGCTCATTTAAGTTGGTTCGACCACATCCGATACTTATAACTCCCGAAACAGCGCTTTGGTTAACGTCCAGTTTGTTTGTTTTAATTTGACACGTCTTTAGCAGGAATTGACTTCCACACATTGCACGTGACAATGAAAATGTTGAACAAAACCCTTGCAATTTTTCTTCAATTATAACGAGGTTTGATGCATTGCATCCAAATTTTGAATTGTGACCTAATATGTTAATAAATTGGTCAAAAAAATACTGAAAATCAACTACTCTTCGTCCTTCTATAACTACGACGAAACTGGTGACTGCTGAAACAACAAAAATTCAAACTTATGTGTGTTTCTGGTGAATTAAATTAATTATTATTACTTAATGTGCATTAAATGCAGCATAGTTAGTACATCCAGTACATACCTTGTTTGACTCAATTTCAAAGACATCGCTTGAAAATAAATTTGTTGCCAAACAACTAATAATAATTAATGATATAGGTATTGTTCCTGTTTATTATAGTCTAAGTATATATTGTAAATATATTATAAATGTTTCTTTACTAATTATTCTGACTTTATGTATGTATTGTTTTTTTTTTTGTTTTGTATAATTTATTCTTACTTATAGCACTGAATTGGAATGCTCTGTAATAGTGCTATAATTGTATGTTTCTAAATAAATAACTTACTCCCTTTCGATTATTTTCTTTACTCTGCAATAAATAGCATATGATTATATAAAGAAAACAAAAAGCAAGCTGTATTTGATTGAAAGACTTGTGAAATAAAATTAATAAATAATTGTAGGTTATTCATGAGATAACACAGGTCAGCGAGGTTTGGAAGTAAAAAGGCCTCCCCCCTACTACCTAGCCTAGCCTACTGTGTCTCCCTTTGCATAGCAGAGGGAGACACATTAGGCTATTAAAAAAAAAATTAGATAGCAGAAACGTACTGTGCCTACATCAACTTCGACACTCATAGTAGATGACGAAGTGGTATCCAGTTGATTAAAAGTACGTTCTTTAAGCACTTGTCTGGCTCTTGCCATTCCCTCTCTATTCCTCTTTCTTTTATTGATACATTGGTAATGTTCTCCCTTGTTTCGCCCCATTATCTTAAAAAAAAAATGAGTTTAGGTATAACAAAAGCATTATGTGAATTGACTTTAATAGAGAAATAAAAAACCTAAGATATTTTTAAATTGGTTCACAAATGATAGAAAAATCTACGAACTCAAAAAAAATATACTCCTTCATTTTTAAAGTCGGTTAAAAATTAGTTAAAGCAATCCAAGGGATAAGTCGTAAATATCCTAATATAATTCACAACTAATATAATATTACTAAGAAAGAAAAATTATTAAAGGACCAAGTTGTGGTAGTCGCAGTATATTTTTTACATAAACCTACGAAAAAACTCGCGAGCTCTAGCGACACAAAGTGATACGTCCACTCGTTGCGCTAGCCGAGTTACCACTGAGCCGGCTGCGTTAGCGCGCTCGTAAATATAGTAGATTTTGACATTGATTTTCATGATGAAAAACATTTTTTTTTAGAAAATAAACTTTTGTTTCTATTATAAAAATACCTTAAAATTAATGAGGCATTTTTTAATTTTTAAAAAAAGTTGATTTATTATAGAAAAAACATACTTGTTTGGCTGCAGTTTTCCCTTGAATTTCTTAATTTCCGTCTTCGTTTTTGGCTGAATTATGAAATAAACTCGAAAAAGTGGTCAAGCTAGCACCAAGATAGTTATATGCTGATGTGAATAGTACTTTTTTATAGGCAAAATCGCTTGTAGTTTCTTCAGAAACTATGGTCAAACTTCACTCGAACGTGAAATTTGAGAAAAAGAGTATTGGAAATTGTAGATTTACTACTAATTATGAAGTTTCTTGAAAAAAGTAGTCAAGCTAGCACCTAGATGAAGAGTTGTACCATCCATATCATACATAATTTTACTAATATTATGTAACATATTCTCACAATCATGGAACAAAATTGATCAAAATGAGCAGATTAACAGGACGGACCCTTAATATATAAAGCTGAAGAGGTTGTTTGTATGTTTGTTTGTTTGTTCGCGCTAATTTCGAGAACTACTGGTCCGATTTGAAAAAAATCTTTTTGCGTTGGATAGCCCATTAACCCAGGAAGGCTTTAGGCTATATAACATCACGCTGCGACTAATAGGACCGGAGTATAACTAACTCCACGCGAACGAAGTCGCTGGCGACCGCTAGTTAAGTATAATTTGTAATTATTTCATTTAAATTTTAAATAACTATGAGCTTGATACTAAATAAATAAAACGCATTGATTTCGGTTACAAAATATAATTAAAGATAAAAATTGTTTAAAAAAATGCGGTCACTTTTCCTTCGAGATTCCAGAAAAGTGTATTGAACCCGATAGATGGCGTTGGGATTGAATTATATTTCAGTATGGTTTTTTTTTTAATAATCATAAACTAGTTCTTGACTGCAATCCCGCCTGATGGTAAGCAGTGATGCAATCGTTGATGGTAAAGCGCACTAGTTTATTAAGCCTATTTACTTAAAAAACTAAGCAATAGGAAGAATCGTACTCATTGTGGTTTCTTTATAAAGGTTCCTACGTATAAAAACCGTCGGCGAAAAATAAATAAATATTCATTAAATATAGAGAAGGCATTTTCCACCGAATTTGAGAGCTTGATTTTTTTGAAAGATCGGTCGATCCCTACAGTGTGATCTGAATATAAATGACCAGCTTCGAATGTCTCACTCGGTGATCACCGGTGATTGCTGATATTGGACGGCTTATAGGGATGACACCTATGTAGAGGCGGCATGCCACCGTCGCAGCTCAATATTACTAGGTATGGTATATAAAATAAGTTTAGAACCATTAGACCTACTAACCTTTTTTTTTTGTTCGATGACAAACCTTCGGATATACATCCGTTAGGCCTGAGAATAGGTTTTCATCTAATTTTTATATTACTACTACTTACACGGGTGGAACCGCGGAGCGTAGCTGGTGTGCATCCTTACTTCATATAAATCGGAAAATGAGTTTGTTCGTTTGTTCCACTTTCACGCCGTAACTACTGAACCGATTACTTTGAAATTTTGCAGACGTAAAGTTAAAAGTCTGGATTAAATAATAAGGTACTTTTAATCGGAAAAAAACAATTAAATTCCCGAGGGAAAACTAAAAAGCGCGATATAACCGAATTCTACGCGGGCGAAGCCGCGGGCGGAAAGCTAGTAAATGTGGTGTTATTCCGAACCCCAGTATTACCGACGCTTTACTTGTTAATATTATTCATGACACTACAGGGTATGGTCAGTGGTTTTATCATGTTTTTTATATCTATTGATACCAGCTGTCAATTTAGGTATCATTATAGGACACAGTGTTGAAAAAAAAAAACAAAAAGTTGCGACAATAGGTGCTTCAAACCAGATCAGGCTTCATACAAAAATCTTCAATCACTTTCAAATGTCTACCTATTACAGTTCAAAAGATACAGCCCTGTTCTAGACAAACTTACAAACAAAAAATGCTGTCCATCCATTGTCTATCATCATCATGACGTCACGGTTAAGTAAACGACCAAATTAATTTTATTTATTTACTAGCGGCCGCCAGCGACTTCGTTCGCGTGTAGTTAGTTATGCTCCGCTTCTGTTATTCGCAGCGTGATGTTATATAGCCTAAAGCCTTCCTGGATTAATGGGCTATCCAACGCAAAAAGAATTTTTGAAATCGGACCAGTAGTTCCCGAGATTAGCGCGAACAAACAAACAAACAAACAAACTTTTCAGCTTTATAGATTAGTACAGATATGTAAATTTATTGCAGTTGGAAAATTCATCGTTACTTTTATCGATGTATCATATCAAAATCTTTTCTAAGTTTATTTATTTATTTATTCTTTTGCACACATGACATGTACAGAGGCGGACTTAATGCCTTAGGCATTCTCTACCAGTCAACCCCAGGTGGTGAAGAGATAAGATGGTAGGTGCTTTAGCTTGAAAGAATATTTAAAGGAAAAAAAAGCCCCTATAATTATTAAAAAAATACTTAAATAAGCTAAATATACATACATACTATTAACAAAATATATACTTATAATATATACATAAGAAAAAAAACTAAAATTTGGGAGAGGGGTGTAGCAATAACTCTACGCTAGTTGTTGCGAAAATAACTCTGCAATTTCCGCTTAAATGCAAACCGACTGGCGGCCATCCTGATATCAAGAGGAAGCGCATTCCATAGAAAAATGGATTGAATGTGAAATGAAGAATGAACAAAGTCAGACGTATGTGAAGGACAGAGTAAGAGGGGATTGCTAGAAGAACGCAGATTCTTAGAGTGTGAAGAACATAAATATTGGAAATTCATCGCACCTAGGGAACCTTCCATTGTGCTTCCATTGTCCAACTCGGTTACCGTAGTTAAAACGGTCCAACATAGTCAAATGGAATCCATTGCTACCGGTAGTTCCACTATGCTATGGTATGGTATACTGTTAACATAAGATGTACGTAGTATCTGAGCAGGTACATTGTTTGCTGTCAATACTTGTCGAACTATGTAATTCTGCTTTGCATTGCCCGTCTGAATGCATTCGATGAATGGTTGAATTCTAAATTGCAATTTTGTAAAAAAATATATCTTTGTATGCTCAAAATATAAATTTAAATGTAATGTTTTGAAAATTATTTTTGGCAACCATAAGAATGTAAGATAGGCTAGATTTTATTATTACTTAATTGTTATTAATGTTAAATAATTTAATTACTCTCTAATTCCTAAGTAATCGAATTTGTAATTTCTGATTTGCATGTTGTATTTAAATTTATTGAATATTATATTTAATATTTGTTAATTGTTATTTCTATATATTTCTTTATTTTATTGTATATACATATAAATTACATTTTTAAATATTTCTACATAAAAAATACATAAAAAACATTTAAAAATATAAAAAATAGTAGCCCACCGGTATCGGGAACAGGGTCCAAGCTACCGGCGGTCAGGGCTCCAGAGAGAGGAACTTCCTGACGATGCGAGCCGTGTCCAGCAGTACCGCTTTCTGAATCAAGCCCTTGATCCAGCTGCCTAACGAGAGCCTCCTGAGGTGTTGGTCGAGGCTCTTGGCTATTAAGCCATTGGCTGTCACGACTATCGGTACAATGATTGCTGAATCCACCTCCCACATGTCGACAACCTCGTGAGCCAAGTCAAGATACTTGATTTGTTTATCTTTCTCGGCTTTCACGAGGTTCTCATCATGCGGGATGGTTATGTCAACAATCATTGCACGCCGCTCTGATCGATCCACCATCACTATATCAGGCTTATTGGCAACAATAGTCCTGTCAGTGATGATGGATCGATCCCAGTACAATGTGATATAGCCATTTTCGAGAACTGGGTCGGGCGTATACCTGTAGTACGGCACCTCCGATTCCACAAGGTTGTATTTAAGAGCAAGTTGCTGATGAATGATCCTGGCTACAAGGTTGTGTCTATGCAAGTACTCTCCGTTAGCTAGACGAGAACACCCGGAGATAATATGCCTTATTGATTCCCCCGGCCGGTGACATGCCCGACAGATGTCAACTGTGCCGTCTTTCACAATAAATCTCCGGTAATTGTTCGTCATCATAACTTCGTCCATAATTGCAAAGACAAAACCTTCGGTTTCCCCAAAGAGGTCACCGAAACGTAGCCAGGCTACGGACGCTTGTAAGTCTACATCGGGCCCGTGTAGGGCTCGGAAAAAGCGTCCGTGAAGCTCTTTGCTCTTCCATACCTCCATGCGATCATTTGTGTCAAGCACTACTGGTTTACGCCAGTTCTCTTTAGCCAAGGAGAGCGGAGTGAGGCCCTTGTCAGCCGCGACCACATCTCGATGCATCCCCACGTCGTTTACTAGGAAATAGTCCCTGAGACTGCATACCTCGCGATTGTGGAGGGTCTTGGCGTTTAAAAAGCCACGACCTCCACATTTTCGCGGGATATACAGCCTCATAACCGATGACCGTGGGTGATGCAATCGATTTGCAGTCAGCAGCGTACGGACCCTCTGATCCAGGGCGTCAAGTTCGATTTGAGTCCATTTGAGTATGCCGAAAGAGTACATCAATACCGGCATGACCCAACCGTTGAAAGCGCGCACCTTGTTTCCGCCTGATAGAAGACTATTAAGTACTTTTTTCAGGCGGCCAAAGAAGCGTTCTTTCAACGATTGCTTCATGTCAGTAACATTGATACCCAACGCTTCCGACATACCCAAATACTTATAGGTTTCGGATGCGGAGAGGGCTCTAAGGTTTATGGAATCAGTGAGTTGGGTTCCCACGGATTCCATAATCTCTCCTCGCTTTACATGCATGACCGCACATTTGTCCACACCAAATTCCATCCTGATGGAGCTACTGAAAGTTTCAGTAATTTTCAGTAGCTCCCTCAGTTGTGAATTGTTGGGAGCAAAAAGTTTTAGGTCATCCATGTAGAGGAGGTGCGATATAACCTGACCACCTCTCCTCAACCGATAGCCTAGACCTGAATCCTCTAATAGTGTGCTTAGAGGATTCAATGCTAAGCAAAACCAAAGTGGACTCAAACTATCGCCCTGAAATATTCCTCGCTCGATCCGTATCGGTTCGCTATTCCTCTGAATATTTCGACATCCTGGATAGCGAAGGACTGTCCTCCATGTCTTCATACACGACATCAGGAAGGTGCGCAGAGTTGCATCCACTTTATACAACTCCAGCACCCGCATGAGCCATGTATGTGGGACTGAGTCATAGGCCTTCCTATAATCTATCCAACATGTCGACAGATCCTTTCGGGAACGACGAACCTGTTGGCTAATGGCCATATCAATAAGGAGTAGCTCCTTAGTACCGCGGGACCCGCTCTTACATCCATTTTGAGAGGCAGACATGATGGAGTTGCTGTCAATATGTTTGTTAATTTTAGTTTTCAAAATGGATGTAAGAACTTTATAGACCGTCGGTAAACAGGTGATCGGCCTATAATTTTTGGGTTCCGCGGTGCTACCTGATTTATGGAGCAGGTGGGTTATTCCAGTAGTTAGGAACTGAGGTAACGAACCAGACACCAAAGCAGTCTGGAATTGAGATGCCAAGCGAGCGTGCGACCTTGGAAACCATTTTATCCAAAAGTTATGCAGCCCGTCCGGTCCTGGAGACTTCCAGTTAGGTAACGGACGGACTGCACAAGCTACATCTTGGGGGCAGATGGTAATAGCCCCCATTTCAGGTATTGGATCGCAGGCTCTCTCGACATCCCGGGCCCAGTCACCTTCAGTGTGACTGACAGGTACCGACCAGATACTGCGCCAAAATGAACACATGGCATCATCATCCGGTAGGCACGTGTCAGTCACACCTTGTTCTGGTCGTTCCCAGTCCCTATAAACCCACCTTTCATTGCTTTGGAAGGTGCGATTCTGGGTGTACCGTTCCACTCGTCGTTTGTATCTTCTGATACGGTTCGCCCATGCATACACTTTCTGCTTCAGGAAGTCGATGCGCTCCGTGACACGGGCCATATAATTTTGTGGGCTGATATTTGTACCTGCAAATGCCCGCCTCACAAAGCGCATCACTCTGGGACGAGTATTACCCTCCCTGAAGCAGATTAGTTTACCGATGAGTGCTCTGGCCCCACCAATACGACGTTCAATCCTGTGCTGCCAAGCTGGTACTACTGGTTTAGGTCGTGTAGCTCTAGAGTCACTGGGAAATTTGACATGAGCTACACGACAAGCTGCTACAGCTGCGCAGTACAGGATTGAATGAGTATCAGTGAGGTCCTCGCAGGTATCAAAATAATCTGATAACTGCGCATCCAGAGCAGCCATCAGTGCCCTATTTCTGTTATGCATGGGCAAACGTGGCAGGCGTGGTCTTAGTTCTGCCGGGGTGAAACGATATTCCCGAATCGCAGCCTCCAAAGCATTTATTAACTCCTCATTGCACTGGGTACTTACATTGGTAGCCCTATCATTACTCCCCTCGTCAGCATAGTTTGTGGGCTGCGGTGGTATCTCCGCAGTCTGCGACTGGTGAGCAATGATACGGCTACTCTGCATTTCGTTTCGCAGGCGATCAAGCACAGTATCATCCAACATATGATTACGCTGGATAACCCGTACCTGATCCGACAGTCGTTGCGCCGACACGTTGACAGCTGGCTCAAGCACCTGAAACAGAGAGAGCATTCGAACACGGTACGCGGTCAGGTTGTTTCCTCCCTCTGTAGCCCCATAGTATGAGCGCATGACATTTTCATTAATGGATTGTGTCCATCTCATGCGCTGCACACTACCGCCGGGAGCTGGGACCCTGTCAGAAGCCGATGGGCCTCGAGGTCCTAAGCGGTCCGGCGGCCGGCGTCCTCCCCGTCGGCGTGCAGGTGGTGGCGTCGTCGGCGGAGAGAAGTACTCGTCGCTCGAGCTCGACGCAACTGCCGCGGCCGGGGTCGTCACAGCACTTACAGTGGCGCTGGAGGCCGGCGGCGGCGAGGCGGAGCTGAGCAACGAGTCCGGAGATGGTGGGCGTGCTCTTCGAGCGGCAGATCTTGTCAACATCGCACAATCATATTATTCACATATTTTTCTGGTTTGTATTTTCCGACATGACATGACAGATGTCATTTCCAACGGGTCGGTTTGGTTCGAGTAGAAAACTTCTCCATCGTGTATAGAAACTGTTTTAGTTGTTGAATTTTATTATTTTGGATTTGGGCTTGGGTTTTCTCTTGAAGATATCACAATATGCAAATGAAAAACTGATATAAAATAATATATTTGATATGGATGAAAATATGAATGTCATGTTATTAATTATTTATTTCCTATCTAGTGGCACTCATTATCATATTTTCTTTTGTTAATATGTGGATAATGTAGTGGTGAATATTGCTAATATTATGTATTATTCTTCCTCTTTTACACATATTGTTGTTGTTTATTGTCCCTGAAAAAATAAAAATAGTGTGTTTTGTAATTATCCTGCTGGTGCCACAACAAGTCTATTTTTTATGCTAGTAGTGTTGTATCATTTAGAATGTGATTTTTGAATTTAGTTTTGAAAATAGTAAACGAGTCCGCAATCTTTACCTCTTTAGGTAAGTAATTTACTAAATTTAGATCAAAATTCAAGTTTCATTTTGACAGTTCAACAACAATCATTGCGTGATTTACGTTGTTGAGTAGATACATTTTTCGTACACATGGAGCAATATGCTTTAAAATGATTCCAAGTGATAGTAATAGTACGTTACGCAATTTGGATGCTGTTTCACCGGCCTAATTTAAGGTATGGACGACAGCAGGTTAAGCTACCTGAAACTGTCAAATATTCCCAATCAACCTTGAGCCGAAATCTGACAGATTGTAGTAGTTTAATGTGCTGTCGACTGTACTTTGTAAGGGATCGTAGTATAATTTCAGTGCAATTCTGTAAACATTTCACTTTTTATTTGCATACTCATAATATTTGTATGTAGTTACTATCAGCTGTAGAAGTCCATTTCCACCTTAAAGACTACTGTCGCCTGCGCTAAACCGGCCACGCACACTACCGCATTATTTTTTTATCGCATTCTTCGTCTTTCTTTAAAGTAATGCAAAATTTCGTTACTTCATTTGAAGTTGAGTTAGCGGCCGCACTTAACAATGGTGCTATCAAAAGCGAGCGATTGTGGGTTCGATCCTTATTACAGGCAACTCTTTTTGTTGTTTCATATAATTTAAAATTATGATAATTGATTTGTATTGTAAAGTAAAAATGTTTGCAAATAATATTTAAACAAATAGGAAAATTTATTGAATATTTATCCCAAAAAAGGGTTTTATTATATGTTTTAGTTTACTATAGGGGTAATATAATAAAAAATATATAAAAATAAAACAATAAGCATATTATAATGCAATATATTATAAAGTTATATATTATTCGGTATAGATATACTTATACTAACAAATGAAACAAACGTTGAAACGGCAACATTGTAATATTTTATATAAAAGTAATCCTTGACAAACTTATGATATTGTTATGGTAAAAAATACAAAAAACATTTTTGGTTGTTAGATATGAAAATTATAATATTATACGTATATTATGATTAAAGAGGTTATAGCTTAATTATTCATTTTCTTAAAGAAAAGAGGATTGAAGCTTAACCTGAATATTATTGCAATCATAAAATAATCTATACTTAGAACACATAATAGTGCTTATTACATTTATATTTTTTTTGCGTGTATAGCATAGTACTAGTGCTGCCATCCTGCAATGCCTTTTTTCGGAGTTTGAAGGCATGAGATTATAATCTTCAAGCGCTTTCTTAGTTCAAAAGTAAACGAACTTATTTCTTATCGAATTCCGAAATTATTGTTTTTATAATTTACCAAAAGTAATTTGTATTGAAATTGCAAAAGGCGACATCTGTTAGCCATTAAGCCAACCGAACATATTACTGTCACTTAGCTAAATTACTTTAGAGATGGTTTAGAGTCCGTTATTAAGATATTTATTGGTATATATTTAAAACACTCTGTAGGACACTTCTGCACTGTTTTTGTTATAAATAGTTTTTTTTTGTTTAGCTCGATAACACTCCACCAGCCTCGCCAATTTATTTTTAAACCACAAATGCAACCTGTCTTCTTCGCACGATTTAAAAGTTTATTCAACGGTAAATATTGTCGTTTCGTTTCACTTGTCTCGACAGCTACCTTCGTCCTCCAACCTCTTGACCTTGACCTCCAACGGCTTACAGTATTTATCTAAAACAATAACAATTTTATTACGCACTTGCTACAAGCGATTGGTTTGCACCTTACATAAATAATAATAAAAACAACTTACACAAAAGCCGGTTTCATATGATATTTGAGATATATTGCTGCATATGCCTGCATATTGATTAAAAAGTAAAACTAATAACACAAACTGGTAACTATATGTTCACCAACCAACAACAGCTAAGTAATATTATTTGAGTTATTGTAGCTAATAATAGTTATTGTAGGTAGCGGAATATTTTTTGTGAAGTAGTGATTCAGATTCTTTTAAGTCTACCGTCATCTTTTTATAATGACTCTAATATAGAAAAAATCTTAAAAGAAAGTATCATCTTTAAGTTGCAGATCGATATTTTTAGATATTTTTGTTGTAAGCATTCATAACTCACCAATAAACATTTAAAAAATATTTTTGTAAGTTATTAGATTCGAACTCGAACCACCTTGAACGCCTATCAAGGCGAAAACCGTTACGCCATTGAAACACTTACTGTAGACGTTGAAATTAATAAGTAGTACCTAACAATCATAAGCGGGCAGCAAGTGTATGAGCGTGTATCAAACTTTATTATAGAAGAAGGTCGTAACTACAACTAGTATTGCTTGGCCATAGTTTTGTGAGATTGCAACTCGACTTTTGGTCTTGACTGTACATCTAGCTTTCCGCCCGCAGCTTCGCCCGCGTGGAATTTGGTATTTTTGTTTTCCCTCGGGAATGTAAAATTTTCCGGGATAAAAAGTACCCTATTATTTAATCCTAAGACTTCTAACTTTACGTCTGCAAAATTTCAAAGCAATCGGTTCAGTAGTTACGACGTGAAAGCGGAACAAACAAACAAACAAACTCACTTCTTATTTATAATATTAGTAAGGACGATGGAGATGTTCAGCAGATTGATTATGTATAGGTTTCACCACCACAACGTTCCTTGATAAATCTTTTACTGTTCAGGCTCATCGTTTGAGAATAGTATATTTCATTACAAGTGCGGAAAGCCTGTCATTACAACGAGTTCCGACAAATGTCGACCCGAGCCGAGGCGCAGCCGAAGGTGAGGGTTGACAGTCGGAACAAGTTGCAATGACGGTTCCGCACGTGTACTGAACAACTATTTTTAATACAGTTGCGAAAAAATTAAGCAATTTATTAAAATAATAAAAACACAATAAACTCAACTAACTAATAATTTATTTCTTAGAAAAGTTATAATCCACATATACATTGAAATTGGTACAGTTTTTTATACTAACTGGGGAAGTTTTAGGTTGCATATTTACTGTTTGAGACAAACTATTATTAATTTCGTATGACTGTTCATGTATATTTGTCAAAGGTGTTATACAATGGCGTTTGCTAGTTGATGGAATTGGAGCTAATGACTTATCATTATCAACGATGGACGAACTTTCTCTTCACTATTATCATGTGAAGGTGACGGACTGGACTTTAAATTAATGGATTGTGTGATTTTTTTCCCAGTTTCTAGTTTGTTGTGTAATGAATCAGCAATATAGCCTTCTGCAACTTTGTCTGACTTCCAACCTCCTAGTCGCTTTAAGGACGTCAAATTGACTCCTGAATCTGCCAATAATGTAGCAGAGGTCCTCATGAAGCTGTGCCCAGTATAATACTCTGCACCCGGCAGACCAAGAAATGTAGCTATTTCTTTTGGCATATTACCAAATTTGTTTATCCCGATTGCTTGAGATGTACACTTTCCTTTTTGATAATTTTGGAAAAAACGGTCGGATTTTCCTTTTTGGGACCGCTGATTCATATATTTTTGCACTATTCTAAGAAAATCTCCTTCAACAACAAAGCTTCTCGGTATCTTATTTTTTGTATTCGGAATCTTGATTAGTAGCATTTTTTCATGGGCTTCAATATCTTTTAAAGTAATATTGGATAACTCCTCTCTGCCGCAAGCACCAACAATGCCAAAAATCAGCGCAACCTACAAAAAAAAGGGATTTGATTAATATTCTTTTAAATAATTTAAAGAGGAGAAATAATTTACCCGAAGAAGTGAAGAATACTACAGAAGAATTAGCAGAGAGGAATGAAACAATAGTGCAACCATCAACCCACACTACAGCTGATGATGCAAAGGAAAAGCAAAAAAAGAAAAGAAGAAGTATTACAATAAAAAGATTTTTGGAAGACATGAAAAGTATCCTATTCAGTCATGAAAACATACAGACTAAGATAGAGCTTTTTATTAAGTATATACTTGAAGAAGTTATTGCACTTGTAGGAAGTTATTTAAATCCAGACATAATTTGGCGGCTATTGGGGGTCAAAACTACCAATGGATAATTACACCAAAACAAATAGTATCATAAAAATATTACAATGGAATGCGAATAGTTTGAAGCCCAAGTTAAAAGAATTTGAAATATTATTGAATAGAGAAAAAGTTCATATAGCAATTATCAGTGAGTCATGGCTGTCAGAGCAAAATATCATTAAAGTAAGTAATTACAATATTTACAGAAATGACAGAGATGACAACTATGGAGGCATATGTGTGATTGCACATAAAAGTATTATGTTAATTCCAAAACCTTGCATCATCCCATTCTCAGACATAGAAATCTTAAAACTTGAAGTGTTGAATATACCTAACATAAAGAACATAATAGCCTTATACTGTCCCCCTACTGCTAATGATGACCAACAAAGTTGGGATCACCTTTTTCTCTGGCTAACTCTGAGACAATAATATTGGGTGATATGAACGGTCATCACTGCTTATGGTCTCATAAAAATGAGCGAAGAGGGGAGCAAATTTACAAAGCTATGTTTGAAAACGATTTTATATGTTTAAGTGACGGAAGTATGACAAGAATCAAACTGGTAAATGGAGTGCTACAACAATCTGCACCTGACATCACATTTGCATCTGTGGATATAGCTCACAAGTTCACATGGAACGTTACAAATGAGTCACTAGGTAGCGACCACATCATCATAAGCATGAATTTTGGTTTTAAAGCATCTGAGACATTTGTTAAGAAACGAAACTTTCGGAAAGCTCAGTGGGAAGAGTACAAAGAACAAACAGAAGAAATATTTTATGAACTTCCTACTTCTTCTGATATACAATCAATGTATGACACATTTATAGAGAAGATTGAGTCTGTAGCAGAAAAAACCATACCTTGGATAAAAATTTGTCAAGACCCTACTTCTAAATTCAAACCAAAACCATACTGGAATACAGAGCTATCTAAAGTTGTTGCCGAAAGAAGACTATCCCTAGCACAATTAAGAAGAAATCCCACTCCAGAAAACTACATAAAATATAAAGAAAAAATCTCTAAAGCTAAAAAACATATTCAGGACAGTGTGACTCGTGGTTGGACTAAATTCTGTAGTGAAATAGATAATGAGGCTTCACCAACCGTGTTATGGAAGAAAATGAAGTGGATGAAGGGAGAGAGAAGAAGTAATTACTCCACGATAACACAAACTAAAGCGACAGAGTTACTTCAGTAATTGACACCGGACACCGTGCAAGATCCACCACCAATATTTACAGATGGGCCCCCATGCACAATAGAAAAGAAAATCACTATGGTAGAGATGGAAAACTCTCTAAAACGTAAAGACACTTCACCAGGGACTGACAATTTTTCGTATTCTATGTTGTATAATTTGTCAACATCAGCCAAATTATTTTTACTTAACATTTACAATAGGATTTTACAAACAGGAATTGTACCAAAGCAATGGCGGGACATAAAAGTAATACCAATACCAAAACCTGGCAAAGATACCTTACGGCCTATATCTTTGATGTCCTGCCCTTGCAAACTATTTCATTTAATTATTATGAAAAGATTAGAATGGTATGTGGAAAACAAAAGATTGATAAGTAACTACACTGTTGGTTTTAGAAGGGGTAAATCTTGTATTGATGCTTTAGTTGCGATGGTATCCACAATTCAAATTGGTTTCATAAAAAATGCACCTACTATTGCTGTATTTTTAGATATAGAAAATGCATATAATAATGTCAATATTTCATGTTTGGTGGCGACATTGCAAAGCATTGGCGTCGGAAATAAAATATGCAAATACCTATGGAACTTTCTATCAGAAAGGTTGTGCACCATTACCGATAGCAGCAATAACCATATTACTAGATATGCTAGAAAAGGCCTAGCTCAGGGCGATCCGTTATCGCCATTGCTTTTTAATGTCGTTACCATGAATGTTATTCAACATCTTTCACATGTAAGGGTATCACAATATGCAGATGATTTTGCTTTGTACTTAACAGTTGAAAATAAGGATGTAAAAGCGGCTGTGACCAGTATTAAAGAAGACTTGGAATCTACAACAACTAGCCTAGACCTAATTGGACTTAATTTATCGGAAACAAAAACAAAATTATGTATTTTTAATAGATCCCATAAGCAAATAACTGTTGATATAGATATCAATGGTAAAAGGTTATCTGTAGTCGATAAAGTTAGATACCTTGGGTATTGGTTGGATAGATCCTTGAGATGGGCAGTACATATAAATGAAACGTGTGGAAAATGTTAAAAACACATAAACATTCTTAAAGTGTTATCAGGTAGAACATGGGGAGTCCACCCTAAACATCTGCGTAGACTCTATATGTCATTGATAAGAAGTAGGCTAGACTATGGAAGTTTTTTGTATGCAAACGCAGCTAAAACTCATCTCAAAAAGCTTAATTTGCTACAGAATAGAGCTATGAGGATATGTGGTAGTTTTATAAGAAGCACCCCGGTCCATGTTATGGAATGCGAATTGTGTGTCCCTCCGCTGTTTATCAGAAGATTTGAATTAGCCTGTAGATTCTGGATAAAAATAGCCTCCATATCAAGCAACACTCTCGATTTAATTGAAGAATTATCTAGAGAGAATTGTTATTGGAATAATAAAATAAAACCTTTATTAACAGACGTACATCATAAGTTCCAGAACATGGACCTTTACAGGAGTGGTGGCATCCTAGAAGTGTATTCTTTTGATGTAGGGTTGTCGGCTGCAGATACATCCTTTTTATCAATAAATATTACTGGTATAAATAGATCTAAAAAGGATACCAATGTCGATATGCTGAAGAATCTGACACTTCATCACCTCGAAAAGGAATACTGTGAATATTATAAAATATACACAGATGCATCAAAGGAGAGCAATGGAGCTGGTGCTGCTTTCTACGACCCTCAGTCGGGAACCACCAAGATGTGGCGTTTAAGTGGAAAGATATGCATCATGAGAGCAGAACTAGTTGCCATTGCAGAAGCCTTAAAGTATGCTGCAGATTTAACATCTACTAATATTGTAATCCTTACGGATGCAAGAAGCGCTCTGCAACACTTGGCTCGGTGTACCTCGGGCAGCCGAGGTATGCCGATAGCCTATGAAATACTGGGAATGGTATTAAACACGCACCAAAATATCAAGTTGCAGTGGGTGCCGTCCCACGTCGGAATTCGAGGTAATGAGGTGGCAGACTTGGCAGCGAGACAGGCAGTTTGGGGGGGAACGGGAGGTCTTGTGCCTGCCCTATGCCTCCGAGCTATTACCTACCGTTAGAGAGTATAGCATAGCAAAATGGAGAAAATACTTTGACAAGTGCTCGGAGACAAAAGGGATTTGGTACAGGACAATCCAAGACTCACCTATGCTGGTGCCCTGGTTTGGCTGTGTTGGCTTCTGTAGGGAACTTCTTGTCTGTGCTTTTAGAATTAGATCTGGCCATGTTCCGGTAAATAAGTTACTTTCACTAATGCGTGTAACTCAAACCGATTTGTGTACATATTGTGGTGCAACGGAAGACCTGATACACGTGTTACTGGAATGTGGTCAATATGCAACTCTACGGGATAGGTTTTTGGCTGAGGTGCCGCTGTGGAATGGTTTGCTGAACATAGCGTTGAGCAATCCATGTTCACATGCGGCAGGGGCCGTATTTCGTTTGTGGAGAGAAATAATGAGGTTAAGATGATTCCTATTAGTATTGGAGGTTCCCCATGAGGCTGGCATAGTCACTCCATGTGTACTGAAGCCTCGTAAAAATGTAGATTAAAAAAAAAAAAAAAAAAAATTTAATGACTGTATTTTGCGATTTCGTAAACTGAATACTAAAGAAAAATATAAGTTTTTATTAATTAATTACCTTTGTGGCTAAATAACGATCATCGGGAGCTTCGTTTAAAAACCTTACCACTTCATTCGATGTTAACGTTTTCGACTTTTTAGTTGTAAAACCGTCTGATTGTCGTTTTAAGAAAGCATTTAGTTTTGGGTATTGACTTATATCCACGTTGTTTCTTATTTTCAGCATACTTTTTACTATCGAAAACCTCGACCATAATGTAGAAGGTTTTAATTTTGCTGACAGTTCGGAGAAATATGCCAACATAACATTTTCTGAAAAACTATTTGCCTTTTTCTCTTCTCTCCACGCAATAAATTTGTTGTATATAGATATGTAGCGACTTTTTGACTTTTCGGTAAAATGTTCTCCGAAGCATTTTGTGCAATTATACTGAATTCCGGTGGTGTTAATTCAAATAAAATATCGTCGAAATTACTCATTTTGTGCAACAAACAACTAAACTCGCAAAGAATTTTTTTGAAAAATGGCGCAAACCGTAAAAGAATATAAGCAGAGATTTTTTTTCTTCACCCATTCGATTAGGCAAAGGGAACTGTGCCCATACAGCCAAGTCTTCAGTAGAATTTTTTTATTGATATGAAATGAAAATGAAATGAAATGAAATTAAATAAAACCTAACCTATCTCATTGAATTAAATCATTAAATCTGATATTGAAACAAATTAGTAGCTTCTTTTTAGAATGATTTGCATGAATCATAAAAACTTCTATGATTTTTTTAAAGTAAAAACTTCATGGTTGGTTTTTTTTTTATTTTTAATAGACAATATTTTGACAGTTGGTAAAGAGAACGCACTAGTTCGGAAAAGGTAAAGAAAAAGGACGAATGTGTAATAGCCCACTTTCCGAACGCTATACGTCCCTGTAATACACCACTTTTTGAGCAACTGTATTAAAAATTCATTGCCAAGTGAAACAAAACGCACGCAGTTGTTGCAGGGATTCAAGAGAATTATGAAGGAACACTACTTGTGGTTATGATCTTATTCAACAAATTAAGTAAGTATTTCCTAATTACTTTGCCTATTATATTCAGTATTTACATATTTACTTACATATCTATAATTTTGAATATGCACAATATGTATATTTGTTTCTATTTGAGTGATATTTTTTTTTAATATTTGCACCAACGACAGTCCCAATTATGGTTCAAGAGAATCTCTGTCCATTCTTTGGTTGCCTGGAAGAGATTCCATTAGCGATAAGGCCACCCATTGTGTATTTTGTTGTGTTGAATGTATATTTAATCAATGTCTGTTTTTAGTGTATAATAAAGTAAATATAAATTAAAAAAAAAATGTCTATAGTGTCGTGGAGTAAACTCACCCCACGGTCACTTTACCTACATAATAATATGTATGTTTTCACGGTGAGACAGTTAGAATCGCGCTGCTGTACGCTTTCTTACCTTTCTTAAAATAGCCATCTATTTTGTCACCTAGCACCGTAAAAGAGACGGTATTAAAAAAAAGTCAACCCTAATGACGTCACTCGCTATAAATAAATTTTCAACCTTTTTTTTTATCAAAGTTGTGTCAATCAAAAGAAGAGGGCATGAGCTATTCCAAACTTTTCAAATTTGATTTGGAACATGATACTTTGGGAGTCAAAATACTTTTCATCTCTTATTTATTTTTGGGATTCTAAATAGATCGAATGAAGCTTCGAGAGCACAATAAAATATAAATATTGGTAATAATTTATCGACTTCGATTCTATTCGTTATTTATGAGTGCATTCAGTGTTATATTAAGGCTTTCGAGAGCAGAAAGATGTTTGTAAAATGTATTAATCTTGTTGGTGAATATAAACGTTGTATGCCAAACGATATATCAAATTATTTTACAATTTACATTCCCTACATTAAGTGGACTTACAAATTAATCATCAATAATACCTGAGACCCATATTATTAGGCAAAACTTAATCAGTTAGGTACCTACCTAATTAATATCACAAATAAACAGTTTCAAACGTTCAAGATTCTCTTCCCAACTACATTTAGTTTGACATTAGATATGAGACAATAAAAACACCATACCATTATCTAATAAAAAAAATTGCTCTACTTTTAGTGTTTGTTCTAGTGGCATTAGAGTGTGTGCAGATGAGTGTCTTATGCACACACGTTGGAGCCTATGACACTCAATAGACACTCAACGGTTGTACATAAGACACTCAACAGGCAAAAAAAAAATATTTTATCTGTGATAATTTCAACTGTCTAGTTATAGCAGTTCATGGTATACAGCCAGGAGGGTAACTGCATAACACATTATCAGCAGCAATGGGTTTCATTTTGACAGGTCAAAAACATTCATTGCGTTATTTGCATTGTTGAGTAGACATACTTTCTGAGCATATGGAGCAATGGAATAGCAAAAAGCTTCAAAATGATTTCAATTGATAGTAATGGTATATTATGCAATTAGGGTGCTGATCATAATAGGCATATAGTTGTAGAAATAGACTCCATTTTTTCCATCGAGTTTTAAAGTTGTAAGAGTAAATAATAATAGTATTTTTCGTTTCACAAATTTTATTCTTTTGTATCCTTGATACTGAAACAACAACATCAAGATTCCGAACAAACATTTTTCTCTTTCCTTAACGAACGTGTGAGCGAACAGCTACAAGTTTCCACACAACGAATGTTCAGCGAGAGTCAAACAAACACCAACAATTCAGTCAGTTCTTCTTACTGTAAGCTAGCCACGTGCTTCATTTCCTACTCCTGACAATGCAGCACCGAAACTCATTAAGGAACACCGAACGAGAGTCCAACTTTTTCCTATCTCAAGTGAAAGTTAATAAACATAGCGAGTACTTTATTGAGTGATTAGTCTAGTCATTCTGGCAGTCGGCTTCCCCTCGTACCATGTTTGTTGGATAGATATCAGGGAAACGAACTCATATAGTTTATCTATATTAGGCCTGGGACACAGGCTTTTTTTTATATATATTATAAACCAGTGCTTGACCGCGATTCCGCCTGATGGTAAGCAGTGATGCGATCGTTGATGGTAAAGCGCGCTAGTGTATTAGAGGGAGTGTGCTATTATCAAACACGTGCGCTCAGTGCGAGGTGGTAAAGGGCACATGTTTTCGAATTTTTGGTTCTAGTTAGTTTCCTGACGATGTTTCCCTACATTGGCTTTGCCCCATTCAGAGACAGCCTGTAGTGCAACATTCGTACGCCCTACCTTCACTTTTTGTCTTTCACACATCTTCCAAACATGACCAAACCGTCGAAGCTAATCCTTTTCAATTTTCGTCACTTCACTATGTCTTCACAAACAGTACTGTTGCTTTATCAGACTTCGTTCATTGCAAATCACACATAAAAATACGCACAATCCATATAAAATTGGTAACAACGGTTTAATAACTACTTAAAGGCTGTATTTAGAAAACCTTACTAACCTTTTTGGATAGGAAATCATCAAATGACCTCTCCCTCTCTGGGCCGAGCGGAAGGACCCACCCGTGTTTCTTTATTTGCCAGTGCGCCAAAGCCTCGGCTTCTTTTTTACCCAACCCGCAGCCCTGGTCCAGGAAGTCGGTACTCGTGGACCCCGTCATGATGTGCTAACATCTCTTTGAGGTGCGCGTGACACACAACGCGCCGGCTTACTAACTAATCCATCGGCAACCGGATAACTACGAACCGGTTGTCGATGTGTTAGTTAGTAAGCCGGCGAAATAATAGTAAAAAAAAGTTAGCACGTGCCTCTGCACGCAGCACCTAATAACCGGACTGATCAACTTGTCAAACAATGTCTTTAGAAGCAATAACTACAATCATGTTGTTGCGGTTTTCGCCCATCCTACCCAGCATTGATACCACCCTCTTTATCACATCATTTCTCAGTCTACCATTTCTAGTCCACCACACATGCCGCATTTATTACACTTTCGTCGCTCTTTTGTGACCAACCCAATGAGAACGGGGCCTTAAAAATTGTTCTGTTCTATAATTTTATACAATCTCGACGTTTTAAATTAACTTAAAGAGTTTTTGACAAGGTCCAAAGTTTTATTTGTGTTGTTGTAAATTGGCCTGTCAACGGTTCACAGAAAATAACTTTTAATTTTGTAATTAATATTAGGTATGCTTTTGTTTTATTTTGAACAAACCTGAAATAAAATACCTCTTCGGATTTGTATTAGGAATTTATGCTAACTAGTTACGATTACTAAGTCAATACAGACTATTATTTTGCTGTAAGACCAATTGTGGCCAAGTGTGACGATCCCATCTTACAACTCTTACAAGTTATAGATCGTATGTATGATCGAACCCAAACCAATGCCTTACCTTTAGTAAATTATTTCACCATCACTGCTCTCATAAAGATGAAGAGAAACGACATAAGGAAACCTGCACCATAATTGCGTAACACACTGTTACTATCAACTAAAATAACTTTGAAGCATATTGCTAATTCATTGCTCCATGTGTTCGAAAGTGTTTCTGCTCAACACCGTAAATAACGCAATGAATGTTTTAGAACTGTCAAAATGAAACCTATTTCTACTAATAGCGCGCAATTACCCTGCAGCACGTCTTATAACCAAAACATCAAAGATATGTGTAGTCCGCATACTATTGTAGTGGTAAGAACGCCATATGCGTACAAAGCGTCATACTCCCGTCGCGCAAATCCTGCATCTCGCAAGAAGAGTTCACCGCACAAGTAGTATACATAATACTTCCCGATATCAACTGTTGGGCAAGTGCCCGCCAGACCCAACACCCGTCTGGTCGGAGGATCCTCCCTTTTCTATAATAAGTGCTCTTTACACCCTGCTCCTCATACCTCTTTTTTTGTTGGTATGAAAAATCATCAAATGACTTCTCCCGTTCTGGGCGGAGCGGAAGGGCGTGTCAGACTTTTACTGACTAAAACCCACCCGTGTTTCTTCACTTGCCTGTGCGACGGCCAGGGCCACGGTGCTTTTTTTACGGTGCTACTCCTCATACCTCAACTGGTCTCTAAAGAATATTACGGTAGGTACACTACCTCTCTGACCTGGGTTCCAGTAGAGAGAACATTATTGCTTGTATTTTATGTACTTACTTAAAACTTTTTAAAATATTTTTTAAACTAATTCCATTTCAAATTTTTTAATAAAAGTTCATAATTAACTGACATTGGAAATTAAATTTACTTTGCAACTTATCATAATTACCCTGGAAAATTCTAATTCAAATTGAGCCCTGAAAAATCCTTATTAGGCATTTAAATTAAGTAGAAAGTAGCAGAGCATGCTGGAACAAGACCAAAAATTTCATAACAAGGCCCTAAAAGCAATGAAAGCGGATTTATTAATCAACTTTTGAGACAGCTGATGTCATTCAATTTTAAACCTGTCATTCGTAATTATTTTCTTGTTTATTATCTGTTTTTGAGTGACAAGTACTCTAATTGCCCCAATTCCAAGTAATAAAATTTATAGAATTTGATGAATTTAGTAGATGGAACCTTTATATTAACCGATATCATCATCAACCTTTTTTTATCGTCCTATTGCTGGGCACAGGTCTCCTCTCATAAAGAGAAGGATTGCGCGTAATCAACACGTTTGCAGACTTACCCCCTTAATCATAAACCCTGCTTAAAGTTAACTAGTGATTAACGACTGTTTAATCATACATTTTCGACATTTGCACGTTACTTAACTTTAATCATCCTTAATGAATAAACGCCTTAAATACTATGATGTTTATTCATAAACGATGGTTAAAGTTAAGTGACGCTAAAACGTCAAAAATGTGTTGTTAAAAGTCATTAATCACTAGTTAAATTTAAGCAAACTTTATGAATAAAGGGGTTAAAGTCCACGTTTCCTCAAAATGTTTACCTTCACCTTGTTATCAGTCATTGGTGTCCAAGATATACTTAGTACATATAACTTAGAAATGTTACATTGGTACTTGCCTGACCTGGAATCGAACTCGCACACTCATACTTGAGAGGCTGATGTTTTAACCATTAGGTCATGAAGACTACTACACACTAATATTCATCATCATAATCTCAGAGTTTAGCGCCGGTTGCATCCGCGTTGTAGCGGCTTTCGCGTTGGACCCCGGAGCCCGCTTTCTTGCTTCTTTATTTCGCCCAATCTTTAGCATCCTGTGGTGTGAGATTGGTGGGACGCATGGTCTAGCCGCCGCAGAAGACACCCTGGTCGGGAGTCAACATCGAAATCCCGGCCACCGTAGGCGCGGGCTTGCGGACGGCGAGCAGTGGGTTGCTCGCCACCCTGTAAGGACCAGGCCCGGGTCGACGGCGTGTTGTGTCTCACGCGCGCCTCAAAGAGATGTCAGCACATCAGAATGGGGTCCACGAAGACCGATGCCTGATGGTCAGGGTTGCGGGTTTGTCAAAAGAGGGTTTTAGTCAGTAAAAGTTTGATATGCCCTATTCGCTCCGCCCATAGCGGGAAAGGTCGTTTGATGATTTCCTATCCGCACAATGAATGAAAATGTCATCTTTTACAACGTCAAGCCAGCACTTTTATGATCTACCCAGCTTGTACGCCCGGCGGAGGCGTCATGGCAAGACGTTTGTTACCCACGTAACATGCCATTTTCGTAAGACATCATTATAAAAGTAAAAGTTTGTGAGTAGAGTGTTTTGTGTATGTTTTTTTACTTCTTCTTGATGAAATTTGGCCCACAGGCGATTTATAACTAGGATTAATACACAGACTATTTATATTCCGAATTTTACTCAATTTTCTAATTTAAACCCAGAATTGAGTTGACCGCCCATTGTGTTACCCTTTGTAAAATCTTTATATTTATGTTTTTGTAATCTATATGGTGTACACAATAAAGAGTATTCTGTTCTGTTCTGTTCAATTCAATTCTATTCTATTCTATTCTACCTCTTTTCTATTTAACCTTATTCTTGCTCTTAAAGTACAGTGACTGAAAGGCAGTGAAGTGTAGAACTCAGTTAAAAATTATTTTCGGGGATGAACGTGTACCATACTGGTTTGGCATAAAAAGTGCCTCAACCACACGTTTATTGAAAAAGTTCCTACCAATATTTAGTGCACTTAAAGTCATAGCTAACGCCATTGGCTAGCGAGCCAAGTAGCTAAGTGATGGTTTTCCATTTAGCCTTCCGAACTTTGTTATTGGAATAACTTTTTTTTAACGTTCGTTTCAAGACGCAACAACCTGGTTGGTGCAGTTTCGGGTCTGGCCAGGGGCGTAGCCACACTGGGGCAAGCTGGGGCGCTTGCACCACCATCATCATCAACCTTTTTACCGTCCCACTGCTGGGCACAGGTCTCCTCTCATACAGAGAAGGATTGAGCGTAATCACCACACTTGCTCAATGCGGGTTGGCGATTTCAGATTTAAAAGTCCAGGTTTCCTCAAGATGTTTTCCTTCACCTTGTAAACAGTCATTGGTGTCCAAGATATACTTAGAAAGATGCCTAACTGTACTCTCTTGGGATAGGCTGACTCCTGCCCCATCCTGAGCCCAAGGCTGGCTACGCCCCTGGGTCTGGCTGTTTGTGTACTTGACTTTAAATGTTTGTAAACGCACCCACTATACAGGAAATAATACCCCGTAATACCTATTGTTGGTCAAGGTTAAAAAAAAAAGATTATTTGAAAGAAACGGATACATACAAACCCTTTCTATGTAGATGTTTAGGAATATGACGTAGGAAGGAGAATAGTGTTTACTTGAACTTGTGCCTGGTGAATCCTGTACTTTTTCGTCTTGTTCTACATACATTTTAACTAAGCTAAAAATGCTTTTTGGGATCAAAACAATGTTATTCCAACATGTATTTCATATTTATTTTGGCCTCAAAAGTATTTCAACCGCACGTTTATTAAAAAAGTTTCTACCAAAGCGGAATGCACTTGAAGTCTCATAATAAATGCCATTCGCTCGCGATCCAAGTAGGCAAATAATGTTCTTCTGTTTTTACGAAAACTCTCTTGTTGGATATTTATATTTTTTGTTACTGCTAAACATAAACCCCCTTATTCATAAACGTTGCTTAAAGTTATCTAGTGAGTAGCGATTGTTTAATCATAGATTTTTGACGTTTGCACGTCACTTAACTTTAATCATCGTTTATGAATAAAACTCTTAAACACTGTGGTGATTCATAAACGATGATTAAAGTTAAGTGACTTTAAAAAGTCAAAAATGTATGGTTAAAGAATCGCTAATCACTAGTTAACTTTAAGCAACGTTTATGAATAACAGGGAATATGAAAGAAGGGTTTCAATGCAAAAGTCTAGTCTATATGTAGGTAATTTATAATTATGTATATAAGACTTACCTAAATGTGATTGTACAGACGACAGCACATTAAGTTACTATAATATTTCAAATTTCTTTATTAGATTTTCAACTTTATCGCTGAAGAGTTAAGGTTCAAGATCGATTGGCAATGTTTGAGTGTTTCTGGTAGCCTGACCTACTGTCGTCCGTATCTACGACAGGTACACTTCTTCCTAATCCTACAGTTTACCCGACGGATGTATAGGTATCTATTATTTTATAGTATAACTAGCTGTGCCCGCGACTTCGTTCGCGTGTTTGTCAAAACAACGTTATTTAGATAAGAATAGGCTATAAACATATGTACTTTATTCAAGAAGGTATAGTATTTTTTTGGACAATAATGATCCTAACTTTGGTATAGTTGATTACGTTAATGCTTCTCTATATACTATTACCCGGAGCATATACAAATTCTACGCGAGATTGACCCTGTTCTACTGTTTCTGCTCGTCTTAGTTCATCTATTCTTTCCCTTTCAGATGCAAGATAACTTTTATTGTTTCTTTGTACACCTACATAGTTATCTCCAGCTATTTGTAATCTTTCTTCTCTTTGTGAGAGAGATTCAGACTCGCGTGAAAGAGCGTGTCGCTCTCTGGGTCAGAGGACAGACGTGCTTGGCATTCCTCGATACTCTCTTGGAAGCGCAAATCTGTGGTCCGAGTTCTTTCGAGGGCGTGACGCTCTCGATCAGCTGATAGTCGTACTTCGCGTTCTTGGATGCTCTCTTGAGAGCGCAAAGTCGCGGTTCGTGTACTTTGCGAACTTAAGCGCAACTCTTTTTCGGTGAAAGTCTCGGACTGTAGTGAGAGGACATTACTCTCTCGAACAGCTGATAGCCGTACTTCGCGTTCCTCGATGCTCTCTTGAAACCGCAAAGTCGCGGTCCGTGTTCTTTGTGATTTTGTGAACTTAAACGTGACTCCCATTCGGAGAAAGTTTCAAATTCCTGTGAAAGAGCGACGTGCTCACGGTTAGCAGATAACCGTGCTTTACGATCGTCTTCTGATTCCTAAGACTTACTAAGTCTCATCTTTTTCGCTTTTCGGCTACATAGCGAAAGGTATGTTTTTCTTCTTTGAGGCATTTTCAAGGAAAATATCAAAGCAATAAACAAAACCAACAACACTTGTGACCGAATAGCTTGCAAACTTAAAAGAATGGTGCGTCAAACAGTCTCGTATGACAACGAATCGTCTGTTCGTGGTCGCGACTCAACGAATTGGCAGCATTAACTGTAAAACGATTCGCAATTATTCAAACTCAGAAGTAAATACTACTTGTTTCAAATATCAAGGAGCATCTTTACTTCGTACTTTAAAACCAGTGACCAAACGACACCAAAAAGCCAATACATCTTTTTCGACCAATTTAGAACATTGATACTTTTCCAAGCAACCAAAGACCTTTTACGACACACGTAAGAACGTTTATGACACCCAACAAAACCCAATTTGTCATGTAAACACGGCCGAAGGTGATTCTCACGCCGAAAATCTTAACTCCGCCATTCAGAAAATGACGCCATTTGCACAACGCCATCTAGCGGATTTGGATTTCAACTGAGGAGAGACTTTTCAAAAGGACTTATTTCTCTTTCAGAGTTCATGCAGAAATAAACTCTTTCGCAAAGTCGCAAAGACGTATTTCTCTGTAGAGTTCACATAGAAATAAGTCCTTTAGAAAAGTCACTCCTCAATTATCAACATTAGTTCTATTTTTAATCTCAAGATGTCGTTGCAAGTACTAAACTGAATTGCGTGTTGTAATATTTTACTTCTTGAACTCACTAAATTAATCATATCTTTTAATAGAGTAAACCGATTTCGATGAAACAAAAACTTAGTTATATCTAAAGTTGCGTATAACTTTCGTATATAAAGATTGTCTGCATTGAATTCGTAGATTTTAAGTGATGCGCGCACAAACAAACAGACATATAGACAAAAATTGCCGTGCGACAGCAGCCTTCGTTACTGTGATTCGTTGGTGGGAGAAGTGGTGGGAGGCGTCCGACGTGACGGCATAGTGGTGACATGCGCGTGAGCTGCGCGCAGTACTGGACAGTACTTAGATATTGCAACATTACATTATTATTCTAAAATAAAAGAATTTTTCTAAAATAAAAGTAACCTAAGTTACTCCATAATACATAAGCTATCTGCCAGTGAAAGTCCGGTCCAAATCGGTCCAGCCGTTCTGGAGATTAGCCGGAACAAACAGACAGACAGACAAAAATTTAAAAAATATGTGTTTTGGTATGTGTACCGTATATACATTCATATTTATGTAGTAGAAAGCGGTTATTTTAATATTACAAACAGACACTTTAATTTTATTTACTTGTATAGATGATTCTTTTACGGAGTTACACAATACTGAGCATCCTTTTACCAGTCACAAGTCTATTGTTTGCCATTGCACTCAACTTTCTTTTTTAACCTTCCCTCACACTAAGTATTACTCCTGTATCGGTGCGGTTGCGGTAACAAACATTTAAACTCACATAGGTACTCAAACTGCTAGACTGCTTTTCTTTACTAGTACTTTTAAATGACTAGAGTGTACTGAGTATTGATCTGAATGCCAAATCTCGTAATTTAAAACGTTTAAAATCTAGTTACAGCCTCATCTTGGTGAAAAAGAAATGTCAAAAACTTGTCAAAATGTAGGGAAAATATAAGTATTTGAGATGAGCAGGGAAAAAAATATAAACAACAAGAAGGCTAATTACTTTGCATCGATCTCGATCGTGCACAAATATCTCAAATTTAAAAATTGTGGGGCATCGCATTTGCGGCGGTACCAGCCGGTTAGGCGGCGGGCCGCTATGTTTTTTATACAACGTTAACAGTTTTTTTGTAATGTATTTAGTTGATACTAAATACACGCGCACGCTGCGCGGCTCCGGACGTGTGCAATGCTGATGCTTTGCACACGTGCGAAGCCGGGAGGGTTGCTAGTTTACTTATAAAATGATAGCACCGAAATTGAAGATTCAATCTCAGCCTTTTTGTATGTTCATAGGATTCTATTTAATAAGATTCAATATTCCCTTGATACAAACCATTTTTTATACATTTTCCACCGATA
Organism: Sesamia nonagrioides; assembly: GCA_017933935.1. NCBI lineage: Eukaryota > Metazoa > Arthropoda > Insecta > Lepidoptera > Noctuidae > Sesamia > Sesamia nonagrioides. The sequence continues at coordinate 165,223 of JADWQK010000081.1, forward strand.
TGTTATTACCAGAGATATTGAGTTCGTAGCCCGCGTCTTGTGGGGATAATAAAGTCGCCAAGAAACCTTGCTACTTGAACTGGATCGATGACTCAATATGGTCTCTTAAGTGAAAAAAAAAAAAATATTAAGCTTCTGTTATGAATCTGGGTTTTATTGATGTTCAGGATTCAAAATATCTGATTTCGGCAAACTTATCAAAGACTCAGAGCTCTGTGTTAAATATTAACCATAATCCGTATGATCCAACCCCCAACTGTTATGGCAAACATCATTCTTTATGATGCATGAGTGTTTCAAGCTTTTTGAAACATTTTTGTATTTTCTTGATTGCCCTGATATGTGTCTTTTTGTTTTTGCTGTAATGATTCAAATTACCTGGAACATGGGAAAAATTACGAAAATCATTATGCTTATATGTTCCAGTATCCTTGAATCATATTAACTCTGTTCTTAATAACATCCGACTACATAAATAATGAATCAGAATGAATATCTACCTAAATATAGAAAAACGAAAAAACTTATTCTTAGAAAACGATTTACGGTGAAATCTAAAATTATCATTAAAATACAATATGTAAAGAAAACCCCGTCTGACTCATAAGGATAATAAAGGTTAGGCAAACACATGACCAAATAAAATATGAAATTTTAGATAATTATCATAGTAACAATACTAATGAATTTTGAAATAATCTTTTTTTATTCGCGATGTAATTCCAACTTCCCCAAAATTTGGTGACAACACCATTTTTGACGGAATTTTTATGACCGATGCGACCACTTGCTGCGTGCCCTGCCCCCCTTTGCCCGCGCATGTCTTGCCTACTGCACATGTAATAAGTTACGTCCTTTTACGAAATAATATTAATTTTTTTAAGGGGAACTTTTTTTTAAGTTCAGCCTGGCTTTATAGCCATTAGTAGAATCATTTATCGATACCTAAAAATACTTTCAAGGATCGGACAGGGTTTTGTTTACATATTGTATATCTTTTAAAGTAAACAGAATATAACTTTTTAGCCAGAAACCTTAATTAAGTAGGCATTTACTTATTTATTTAAACCTTCCATATCCAATTTCAATATTTTGTATCTTAAATAAAATTTAATTTTTTGGATGTGTATTCTATTTTTATAAGATAATAAAATCAATTTGTGGTCATGTAGTCAAACTTATTGAAATCATTTATGCATATTTTTTAATCAACCGTTTTTAACAGACTTCAAAAAAGGAGGAGGTTTTTTTTGTATGTATATTCCTTGATTACTCTAAGACGCCTGGACCGATTTGCAAAATTGTTTTTTTGTTTGAAAGTGATCCCTTGGTCACCGGGTCAGGATCTGATGATGGAAGACCAGAGAAATCAAGGGAAAATTTAAAAAAATCGTAGGGGTGACTTGTGCATTTCTAAGTATTTTCATTAAGTATTTTAAAGCAATATAATTTAATAAAGGTTTGGAGTACATCTGATGATGGAGCCGGGAGACAGTGGTAGGAACTTCACAATGATTCACAGCAGCTACCTTGCGTTTGTGCTTGATTAATTTGTATTGATAAGAACTTCACATCTAAATAGGTTGTGACTGTCATTAAGGCTCTCATGATGAAGACAAACGCCAGTTCAGGGAACTCCTCAATGGCTTACAGTAGTAACCTTGTTTTCGACTTTCTTTCATTAATATTGATGAGAAGACTGCATTCATGTGGGTTAAAGTAAAGGTCTGCAGTAGATCTGATGATCAAAACCCTAGACAATCGAGGGAACTCCTCAACGATTCACAACACCTTGTGTTTGTGCTTGATTAATTTGTATTCTTTACACCTAGATGTATTGTGATTGTTATTAGGGGTCTTATGATGAAGACGAAGGGCTGTTAAGGGAACTCCTCAATGGTTTACTAACAGTAGCTACTTTGTGTTTAGAGTTAATTCATTTATATTGATGAGAACTTTGCACCTACACGAGTTAAAATGATGGTCTGTAGTAAATCTGATGATGAATACCATAGGCAGTCAAGGGAATTCCTTAAAAAATTACAACATTGAAGTTTAGCATAGATGAACCACTACCTACTCGTCACGTTTATGCAACAATCTACACAAGTTGTAATTTAATATAAAATTTATTTTGTAATAAGGATTCACGCACATATTTTCTTGAATACCTATTAAACTATTAAATTTTGTTCGCTAAATACATGCATTTAAATTACTTTAGTTTACCTAGAAGATCATAAAATTAAAAATACAGCATTTAGCATTACAAAGCCAGAGAAATACCGGAATAAACTATAAACTCAATTATCTCGAAATGAGGTTTACGTGGGCGTGGGCTGGATCATATTTCCAGAAAGCGGTCCAATTAAAATACAATACTTTTAGCAATCACAAGTGGTGTTTATTAAAAATAAAAGGAATCAGGAGGTAGACAGTCTAATGTTCGTGTATTATCAATTTGAATTACAATTACAACCTCAACTAATAAGTTTAGATAGGAACAAAATAACAATCGCTGAGTACACAGTAAGATTTAAAATGGTAGCAATCAGCTATTAATTAATACGGAAAATATAGGTCTCACAGAGTTTCGGCGATGTTACAGCTTTAAGTCACGATTCATAAAAGAGAGCGGGTGCGGGTAAGCCACGCCTTTTATAGTGAGCTTGAGGTTGGGTTGCCGGTCTTCGCTAACAATATCCATTAGATTTTTATCGCGAGGAAAATTTGTAAAATTTCCAGACAATTAAGTGAGAATGTTTAATCTAGCCGTATTGGCCTAGTGGTATCCACCGCAACTGACAAGCCCGAACAGGTTCGAACAGGTTCGAACCCGGTCATTGGCTTTACTTTGTGTAAGTATTTTCATCACCACTGCTCTCAAAACGGTGAAGGAAAACATCGTGAGGAAACCGGCATGTCCTAGAGCCAAAACTTCGAAGGCATGAGACATCTAGAAACCTATCTTAGCTTGTTCCTAGCGAAAGCACTAGGAAGAAAAAAAAAAAATGGGTGCAACATGTACGTCCGCGTTTGCCCCTGTTTTCGCAACATTTTCTGTTACTGCTCTGGTCCTATTGGTCATAGCGGGATGTTATATAGCCAAACCAAACCGCTAGACTATCTATGCACCGAATTTCATTACAATCGGTTCAGTAGTTTTGGCGTGAAAGCCGGACAGACAGACAGATATACTTTCGCATTTATAATATTAGTATGGATTGACGTTAAAAAAGTGCCGATTCTCAGCCTAATTTGAATAAATGACTTTTGAATTTGATCTAACAACTTTTCGACTCTTGTTTTGTGAAATCCGTGAAGTCATTTCAAGTGGAGGGGAACATATGAGCTTGTAATTTCCTGCGTCTTACCCTCTTTCCTAAATTGTAGTTCCTAACACCGATCTACCCAACGTAGTGTGCTCCTTTACCTTCAGTGTACAAACTCGAGCGCCGCGGAGCATGTCGCCCATATTAACGCATGCCAGAAAATTAATTAAAACTCTTGTCCGAACTGAATTAAATCCTAATTTGAAAATCGCAACTAATCGTGCGAGCACATGGAATGCTTAATAACGATCGTACGCATAGGATACTCTGATGAAATCTGTATGTTTGAACTTATCGTACGAAGAGAACGCATCGTGTCATCGTGAGATCTTCGCCAATTAGGACGAAGCTAGCACTACGATCCGGACGAAGCGTTTCTCCTCGTCTTTTATACCGCTTACATCGAGGGAATTCTTTGTCAGCGGCGGTACTTTCGTCTGACTACAATTTCTTCAAGGCTAAAGTGAATAGGCTCTTAATAAACTATCGCGCTTTACTATTAACGATTACATCACTGTTTACCAGGCGGGATTGCCGTCAAGCACTAGTTTATAATTTGTAAAAAACAATCTGATAATTTTCCACTATACCAATGTAAATAAATGTGAGTATATATACAATCATTTGCAAAAAAACGGGCTTTTTTGATTTTCATTCATCTTTAAGACGATACAATACTAAAAGGTGTCAATCATTTATTCACGTTACTGGCGGGTTTTAAAATGCCGTGGTATTTAAAAAAGCACGTTCTAAATTAAAATTTTCATTTTATGCTCATTTTTACAGAAAACCCCCTTTTATCTTACATTTTTGGCGCGAAGTTCCAGAAGTTAACATTGACTTTCATAACTTTTATTCAATTTTTATCAATTAATTTCATATCCTTGACTGTCTTTATTGCTGTTTGGCTGTATCAAAAATTGTAGATAAAGTGGTAAAAGCTACCAAAATTATCGCGCTGCTTGAAGAGGGTTGCAGCCAATGCTTCAAGCCTAGGAGGCTAAATGTTAGTCGGTCGATGATCCAAAGGATCTCGCAGCGATATCAGAAGACTGGTTCTGTCAATAGAAGGCCTGATTCTGGAAGAAAACCATGTACCCAACCACGAGATCGCGCAGCATTGCCTCCGTATTGCTGGGTCTCGACCCACCTGATGGGAAACGCCGGGTACAATATATCAAACCATCATATTTATTCTTCAGATAAAAGTTATTGGACGTTAAAAAGTGGGTCTAAACTATGACATAACAATAACATCAAAGATGAGACACAAAAAGGTTCGTGTTTTAAGCCGCTACCCATTTATTTGCATATTATACTATATTTTTGACAAATGTAAAGGTTATACCTGAACAAACTACATAATTTATCGTTTGTAGGCAGAATAGTTACTAAACAAAACAGTTTTGTGTCGAGTGTCAAAGTGTCTCAACTCAGAGTTGAGGAAAGCCTTTTTTGGATGAGTAAATCATTTAACGACCTCCCCTGCTCTGGGCGGAGCGGATGGGTGTATAAGACTTTTACAGACCCGTATTCTTTCACTTTCCTAGGGCATCTCTTTCAAACCACGGCCCTGGCAAACAGCGGTCCTCGTAGACCGCGTCACGATGTGCTGATATCTCTCTTAGGCGCGCGTGGAACAACGCCTTATAATTCCGGGCCTGGTCTTTACCGGGTGGGGAACTGTCCGCTGCTTGCCACCGGCAAGCCTCGGCTGATAAAAGTCTTACCTAGCTAGATTATTACAAACCACCAGTTCACCAATACCTATTGAGCAGAAAAAAGACTCTTAAGTTAAGGTCTCTTGAAAAGTCCAGTATTACATAGCGAAAGTGCATGGCGGTCTTGACGCATAAAAATCTTCACATAGCCAGATCATTACAGAGCCCCAGTGAAGCCATTCTTGAATAATTGTTCTTAAGGCATGTGCGTCTGAGTTGTCTACTGTATTGACGCGCTTGTATCGCCTCTCATTTAGGACTGGTATATGTAGTGCCCAAGTCCTGGCAGCTTGCCAACGTGCAGCCCGTGTCCAAAAAGGGTAGTCGTGCCGATCCTACCAATTATATATTGGCCGATTTCGATAACTTCCATACTTTACAAAATTATGGAGCGTGCGTTGAACTCGCGCCTCTTGGCATACCTGGAAGGCAGGTTACACAACGCGACCTCAATAGAATTTCTAGATTATTTAAACCTCAGACTGACGTCTGGGAGGACCTCTTATCCGAGTGGCAAAGTAGGTGGGATAATTCCATCAAGGGCCGGCACCTCCATCTGTTCTTTTCATCCGTTGGCGATCGGCTGGCTAAGACATGGCTGGAGGTTGACCACTGCGTTGCCCAATTTCTCACAGGTCATGGCAACTTTAAAAGTAAACTGTATTCTTTTAAACTTGTTCCTTCGCCTTTGTGTCAGTGTTCTACATCGAACTGTGAATTTGAACAGTCCGCACATCACATCTTGTGGGAGTGTATTCTTTGGCAGAATGAACGGAATATTATGTTGGATAGTGTACAAGTTACATCCGGAGTTGTTTATTATACGGACCTTGTAGAAACTAGAACTAATTTCCGTGCGTTCAGGCGCTTTTGCCATACCTATTATTGGAATCAATTGTAACAGCACATACCTACTTAGGACCCATTAAGTTAATCAAATTTTATTCCGTGGTGCTTGGTAATCTGGGCTTCTTCCAGTTGCAATAATGTCCCTTTGTGCCGATTGGCCTAGTTCTGTTCTGTCTCCTGCTTATTATGGAGGGAAGTGGAAAAAATATCTTTTTTCTTACTCCTCCGCTATTCTTTTCTGATTAATTTCGTTGCGGGACCCAAGACAGTTGAATCGTTTCTCCGGAACTCGTCGGGCTTCATTGCTCGGCGTTTTTCTGGCGGTCTCCACTGTTGATTCTGGCTTTCAGGAGTTGCAGTGGGTTGGGAACAGTGTGGCGGGTTTTGTCCCAAAAAAAATGCCTGGAAGGCAACGATCTCCTCAGTGATCGACAGTATGGGTTTTGGCGCAATCTCTCAACTGGGGACCTACTAGTTTATGCCACTTACTTGTGGGGTGACACCCTCGGGAAAAATGGGGAAGGGATTGCTGTCTCACTTCATGTCTCGAAGGCCTTCGACCGGGTATGGCCCGCTGGCCTTTTGAGTAAGTTTTTAACGTTCGGCTCAGGGGTCTGTTCTCTCTGCAACTCTGTTCCTGCTGCATATTAATGATCTGCGGATGCCCGGTATCTATGGGTATGAAGATGACAGCACAGTTGTGGAGAGATACTTGCCGGATACTCGATCTAGTAGGGAATCAATCCGGTCCGAAAGAGAGGCTATGGTGGAGCGTACGAATGTTGCACTACAGGTAGTCTCCGAATGGGGCAATGCCAATCTTGTAGCATTCAATGCCGCCAAAACACAGGCGTGTCTCTTCACCGCCAAAAGGAGCCCGTTCACCTTGGCTCCTACTTTTCGGAATGTATCCTTGAAGTGTATCGACCGCCTTCAGCTTTTGGAAGTCATGATTTCCTCGTACCTAAATTTTTGGTTCATTGGGTCCAAGGCCAAGTTATCGCAAAGGTCCGGCGGTACTTCACACCGGGGCAGCTTCTAATGTTGTACAAATCACAGGTCCGTTCGTGTGTGGAGTTCTGCAGCCACATTTGGACTGGTGCTGCAAAATTTCACCTGGCCACTTTGGATTTAGTGGAGAGGCGTGCGAAGAGGCTGATTTGCGTCCCAGATTTAACGAAAAACCCATTTTGGTGAGTGTGCGAGGGAATTGCATAATTTAATTCCCACATCTCTGTTCCACCATCGGTCGGCCTGACGTGCGGCGAGTTTCCACACTTACGTTGTTAACACCAGTACGATCCGGATGAAGAGTTTCGTCTCCTCCTTTATACCCCGTACATCGAGGGACTGGAACAATTTGCCAGCGGCGGTATTTCCGTCGGACTATAATTTAAGTGTCTTCAAGGCTAGATTGAATAGGCTCTCTTAACAAACTATTGCGCTTTATCATCAACGATTGCGTCACTGCTTACCATTAGGCGGGATTGCGGTCATGCGCTGGTTTATAATCCATAAAAAAACGACGTATTGTCAGAATAGAAAGAATTGGTGGTATTTTTGACAGATTGAGAATGTGTACAAAGGGCAATGGCTGGGCTATGCCATCAACTTCTTTGAAACCACAAGGTTTCTCTGTGTAATCAAATCAGAAATGAGGAGATCCGCAGAAGAACCAGAGTAACCAACATAGTGGGTGTGACACCGTGGGTAGGCCCCCAACAAGCTAGACCGACGATCTGGTGAAGGTTGCGGGAAATCGCTAGATGCAGAAGGCGCAGGACCGGTCTTCGTGGAGATCCTTGGGGGAGGCCTATGGACAGCGTTGCATAAGTTTCGGCTGAAATAATGAATGATGATGATGGTGAGAATATGAACGATTTTCTCAATCTGTTAAAAATACCACTTATTAACCTACCTTTTTGACAAGTTTTGACATAACTTGTAGCTAAGATCTTAAACGTTTTTAATTATAGGAATTGTCCTTCAGTTCACTTAACAGCAAATAAAGCACGTTTAGTCAATTGTAATTCGGAGATCGATGATCGCCTTATTATGGATTCATAATAGCCTTTCGAAGCGATGGCAAATTGCTATCACCCAGTGACTACCAGCCTCCGATCGATCTTGTGAACTTATTGTAAGACAAATTGGATCCGGACATTTTGCTAGCGGAACCTTGGGTAGTAAATTTTAAGTAGGTCAATGCGCTATGATGTTATGGAAGGATGTTGGACCTTAAGATTTTTTTTCCAGTTTAATTGTTTATTGGGCTTAAGTGAACAGGATTTGTTGTCATATGACTAATGACAATGATAATAACTAGCCAAAATGATTAATAATTCAACTTCAACTTTGAACAATGGCCCCTGTGGCCACAATTTTGTCAATAACACGTGTAATTAATTATAGAAATTATTTGAAAATTTTGTTTCACGGTAATGGCGGATATCGCAAATGACAGTCGAAAAAGACGGCCACGTGAACTGTCTACGAGGGAGGTTTGAGGCAAAGTCATGATGTGGCCACTATGCTCCGATATTTCAATGTTATTTATGAATTATTTACTTTTTACTCCATAAATCACGTGCTTTTATTTAGTAAACGATTAAACAAATGATTAAACAAACGATATAAACAATTTAAAAATTCAATAATAATAATTAACTTAAATTAAGTAGGTATTATAAAATTTAAAACTATTGACAGCCACCGTTTAAGATTTCCATTTTGACTTCACTGTCGGCTTCAGCTCCCTCGAAAACCACGAAATCGTTTACCATGTTGGATTTTAATTTTGGCTTTACTATTGACTGCAGCACCTTTGAAAATCTTCAACGAGAAATTCAGAATCAAGCTCTCAACCCATGATAACAGAAGAGAGTTGTTATCAAATTGCTTACTAACATATACAGTTACTAAGTATGTATCACAGTTGCGGGCACCCGGAACGAGTTTACTGTAAGATATTATGTATTTTTTAGCTTCACTTAAGTACTATGCCAACATCTAAAATTCCAAATCTCCTATCGGACCGCTATCCCAGCGATATATTTCAGAATGTGCCTCCTATATATTATAGGAACTTATCTTTATAACTTCTTATGTGCACTAGACCACCAGATACGTGGATAAACCAGTTCTGTAAACCAGCCATCACGCTTAATGTGCAGCTCGATCAATCATCTGAAATAGGTACTTAACAGTGTCACGTACAGGCTATTGTAGCCAATACGCGATACTGCGCTGATTGATCTATCTAAGTCTTCATAAATATTTGAGTTATGTACTAGAGAAAATAATGTTCAGATTCCAGTTTAGTCGTAGTTTTACTGAAACTAATGGGATAAGTCTTGAAAAACACCTCAAGAGGAAACCTTTTAGTAGTAGAATTTAAATATAACTCTCGAGCTTGGAAGCATTAGGTCGAGAATTAATTCTTTATTAAATTGGACGTTGTGGCATTGCTGTCACTCTCATAGGACTTTATCCGTTTTACTCCCATTTCTTTTTTCAAACAGTACAGGAACATGACAGAGCATAAGGTAGGTAAGTAAATGCTCACTCGCCGTGAGCATTATGTCGAACGAAATGTTGAACATTCGCAGGAACATTATAATACATGGAAATGCTTTCGGAAAATGAGGTATTGCTTGAATTGTACCATTCGAAAGTTACTCAAGCGTTTAATGTAATGTAACATACATAGTGGAGAAATGCTCGAGTGTATATATTTACCTCTAAGACAAAGTCGTGTACAAAAGATTTTTGATTTATCGTTTCCCGAATCACTTCCAAAAATAATGAGTGTAAACAAGTTTTTGGTAAAAAACATAATGAGCAATTACTTCTCTTACAATATTCCTTAAGAGTTGATAAGTCGGCACTCAAGGGAGAGAGGCTAGAGTATTAGTTGAGCAAAGCTAAGGACTTTTTCCCCTTGACACCCGATTTTCGACCCTAAAGCCCATAGGTCGTGAACCTGTGTAAATATAGCTAATACTCTTGTTTAACTTTTGACGTCGCAATCAACGAGGTCGTATCTATGTTGAATAATAAGCAAGTAGTTGCTGGTTAGTACTTTTGTTAGGGGACTGGAATCAAAACACCATGATAATGTCTTGTAGTGTAATTTTATGAATCAAATAAAAAGCAATTTTCATTTTTGCAAGTCAGGTCTAGGTGGGCAAGTAAAATTTTTAGAGTGATCGCACGCGGTGTCAATTACACCGTACATTTTGTCAGTGTCTCAGTGTTTACTGCGTGGTATATTTAAAAGTTAGAGATAAGTCCTCCTTTATACTTTGTTTAGCTTTTGCAGCTGCCCCCTGTAACTTGTTAAGGAGGTCTTTTCAATGAGTGTGCCTCATTGAAAAGAAGGTTGTCTCGAATATCTTACAATAAAATATACTGAAAAGTGCCAGCGAAGGCACGTCGATGCCGCCGGCTGGTATCCCCCCGCGGTGCGCGGGTGCGTTAACAAGCTGGCCCCTTCAGAGCAGGAGCAGCATCCTGGTCCAACTTCATTGGTAGTGGGCAGAGTATGTTCCAAGCTCTGCGTAGAGTTCCTGAAGTAGTTGCTATGTCTGCCACACGGTTGACACCGTCAGTGCCACGGTAGACAGTGGTGCCACGGCCCAGCAGCCATCTGTTGGGAGGCAGTCGGTCGTTCTTGATGAGGACCATATCTCCTGGCTGTGGTTGTCCTTTGTCTGTGCACCATTTATTTCGGATCTGCAATTCTGAGAGCCTGTTCGACCTGGGGAGCCTGCAGGCAGCAAGATTTCCTGGGGCGCAGGGAGGGGCAGCTGCCCCCCCCAAGGAAATCCCCGTCCCTGAAAATCTATGCTACTCTCCCTTGAAATTGGCCGCCGTGGACGGAGTGTGTGTGAGTGGAGGATGTCCTGCAAGCTGTAATTAGGCCATATTGACGTGTACCTCATTAATAATTAACAAATTCAGTAATAACTACAACTTTGTCCCGCACCAATGTGCGCGTATAATAATAATAATAAAACCATAGTAAATAAACAATAGCGTGGCTTTGATAACTAATCACATAACACACTTAGTTTTAAACTGTTTCTTCATATAAACTATTGAACTGAACAGTGGTTTAATGGACCCTAAGTACCTACCTAGAAAGAAAGAAAGAAAAAGTTTATTTGCGTTAAACATCACGCAGAAGTTTACAAAAACACAAAAAAAAAGTTGAAGGAACATGCGTCACATCCACGCAAAACGGCTGCCGCATTTACAACGGCGGAGCATTATGCTATGCAAAACAGAGCCCAGCGCTGGTTTTCAGCGACAGCCGGCGACGACGTCACCCGATACAGCAAGCAATCACAAGTGACACCGAAACGGTACAATAAAAATGTAATAATAATAAAAACATAAAAAAGTAAATCTAAATGGTGAGAGAACAGTTTAAACAAACACAAACAGGAATATAAAAAAGAAAAACAGGATATATAAAAACTACGAGAATATCATCCTCAAAAATGAGCTACGTTTCTTATAGTGGCAACATTAAGAAGCGTCCGGTTTCACGTACGCGCATCCTTATGTATCCATAGACATAAAAAGTCATTACCATTAACAACGAGGTAACCCAATCAACTACGAACCTCGTGTACCTACCTATACGAAGCATTAGGTATGCATCAGTGATTATTCTGAAATGTAATACTTCAGCTAGGCAAGCCCATCTGATAGAAACCCCGACCGCAATTGGTTTTTGGACTGAAAAGCCTATCAGACTGTGTAGAATATCCAATTGAAACTTAGATTAAGGTAGTGATTCGAGTTATTTGGTGCGTTGAGCTAGATTGAATCCCAAAAGGTCTACTAACACACCTTTATATATACTGTGTTTTAGTGATTCGAAATCTAATAGACTGACGAAATCTAAAATAGATCAACAAAGTCTTTAATATACATTTGACACGGTTGGAGCTACGTGGCTTGCGTGTCGCGGATGTAATTTACGAACAGAGCCACTTTTCCCGGCCTGGCTTTTGTATACGTGAGTTTAAATGTTTGTTAACACACTCACGATACGGGAATAATTGCAAGTGTTGGGCAACGTTTTAAAAAGTATTTCTTCTTTACCTATCTAGATTACTTTCTTTTTTTTATAATTACATACAAACAAGGGCTTGACCGCAATCCCGCCTGATGACATGCGACCACAATCCCGCCTGACAGCGATACAATCGTTGATGGTAAAGCGCGCTAGTTCATTGAAGGTTTTGGCGGGAATGTCAAGATGAGTGTCACGCTCATTTTTCATTGGACTTTTAAAATTATTTATAGTGTCGTTTACTAAATAAAAACGCGTGATTTATGTAGTAAAAAGTGCATTAAGTGAATAATTCAAAAAGAACAGTGAAATATTGTAGCATAGTGGCCACATCATGTCTTGACGCTAAACCGCTCCTTATCGTCCAAACGCGGGAAACGAAAGGAGTTAGATTAGTTAGGATAAGTTTAGGATAAGCTAGGATAAGTTAGGATTAATTAGGATAAGTTAGGATAGAAGTTTACTCAAGAGAATATTTACTGAAGACTAGGCTGTATGGCGTACTATGCCTTTGCCTTTTCCGTTCAGAAGAACGGAAAGAATTGAACCAAAAAAAAAAAACAATCGTTGATGGTAAAGCGCGCTAGTTCATTAAGAGCCTATTCACTCTAGCCTTGCACTCCCTCGGTATACGCGGTATAGAAGTGGCAAAACGATTCGTCAAGATCGTAGTGGTGTCAACAACATAAGGATGGATACTCGCCGTACGACGGATCGACTGATGATGGAACGGAGGATTTCCCACGCACCTTACCAAATCAATCAATCCTTTTCTACCCACAATGCTAACTAAAGTTTTATCATGTTATGAGTAATTACTTCATAATTGAGGCCTCCCAAACCAGACGAGACTTTGAATTACGATACATTTTTGCGACAATTCTAAATGATTAAATTCATGTGTATATACATGATTCAAGAACGCTCAACCCTCTTTAATATGTTCTGTTTCATTGACATCAACTTCCTGCAACAAAATAAACAACAACACAAAATAACAACTAAAACAGTAGTTTATATCGAACAAAAACGTCACAGAGTATATCGCTTATACGTAAAGGCATGTTTTAACAGCTGCTCTGCTGAGCCCTGAAAGGTAAAGCGAGACATACATGTAAAAGCGCGCGAATAGCCATTGTTCTAGCGAACAATGAACAGTAGGTACTATTGTGTTGCTTCCAGCATTAACGTGTGCTCGTTGACTTGGCTGAATGCACGTTTGGCTGTGTTAGACTTATCCATTCAGTCAATCAGAAATAGAATCGGTGAATTTAGGTCTCGATTGTTGGCATTGTGACAATGGAGCCAGTTCTCTTATTCACAAACTAAACTAATTTTAAGTTCAGTGCATATTTTCCTTTCTATTTCATTAAGAAAAGGATAGAAGATAACATTTTAGTTTAATTCTGTCAAATTTAGACAGTTTAGACGCGATTAATAAACATTTCGGCCAAAAATACGCTGCTTGGGAGGAGCAGCGCCGTGTCCTCAAAAACGAAGTAGGAGGCGACCTGACGCTGCCGGCAGTAGTGCGGAGGATGGTCGGTAGCGCAGAGTCGTGGGACGTGGTGGTGTCCTTCTGCGAGGACGTGATGTCGCGAAAGGAAGCTGCAGAACGGGAGAGGGAGATCTCAACTCCCTTCCCGGGCCGCAGAAGACGCACCGGGCGCCGAGAAAGGGCGGATAACGCCCTCCTCCGGCCCCCATGAATGGGTCCAGGGGCGAGGGATATGGGGAAGTCCCCGCCCCCTTATTCATTGGACCCCGAGGCGGAGGCGCGCGCGTGTGTCGGCGTGCGCCTCAGAGGCGATGCACGGGGTAGTTTAACATCTCACTACCCCGTGCAGGAGGCGAGGCCCGGACAAACCGGGCCAGCATGACAGTGTGGGGCCGCGGCAGAATCAAGGACTCCCGCGACTCCGTGCGCACGTGACCGGAGAGACACCGGGGTGGTTTTGAGTCAGTAGGAGTCTGACAGACCCCGTCGCCCACCCCAGGGCGGCGGACATCCATTGAGAATTTTCCACGAAATAGAAAGGAAAAGATTCACTGAACTTAAATTTAATATAGTTTGTGAACTAGGGAATCGGGGCCATTATTGCTTAATAGCTGCTTACCTTAATAGCTGCTTAACTTAATAGCTGCTTAACTTATGTTAAAAGCGGTTTGTGTAATGACAGAATGTGGGTTTATCAGAGGGTCGCGTAGTGCGATTTTGTGACCATTTCACTGGAAAAACTCGGGTGAAGTTAGTATGGAGTGAATTATATCATTCTGACTAATACTAAGGGATTGACAATATTGACAGGTCTACTCTATACTCAATTCGCCTAACATAATACGGAGTGCTTAAAAAAAAAAAACGGTCTGCTGTTCTCGGAATTTACTTAGTTACCGAGATATACCTAAGAAGTTTTGTTCACAAAACAGTTTTGTTAACAAAACTTCTCTCTCAGTACCCAAATTTAGTTGTGAGGAAAAATTGCGTTTCCCGATTTTAACTGCTCATTAATAAATATCCAACTATCTACAACAGTGTTCCAGATACCGAAAATAGCTTTTTTTTTTAAAGTTGTATCGTACTAGGATTTTTTCCTGTATCGTGGGTGCTTTTACAAATATTTAAACTTGAATACATACATAAACAACCAGATGGCCGAAATTTCAGAACGCTACCTGCTACGACTTTTACTCGACTGCCAGGAAGGGTTATGTTTTTATGGAGTCATTTTGTTTCGTTTACGTTATTATATCTGTCGGTTTATCCTGTAAAAAACTTGTACTTCGTCTGAAATAAACTCACAAAGTCTTAACAACAGTATCCTGTAGTTGCTCTTTGAGCACACCCCTCAAAATAAAAGTACCTAAAAGGTAAATTAAAATTTACCTTTTACAAGGATGTGAAGGAAGTGAAAGGCGATGAAAAAAATAATAGATTTTCATAAAATCATCATTCTCCTGCCCTTATCCCAATTTATTTGGGGTCGGCGCAACATGTCTTTTTCTTCCATACATCCCTATCAGAAGCCATCTCGGCAGTCACCCCCTTCTTAGCCATATCATCCTACACACATTCCATCCATCGTTTCTTTGGTCTTCCCCTACTCTTATAGCCATCAACATTCATAATTAAAACTCTCCTCTCTCCTCTAAAATAGATTTTCATAAAAACACTATTAAATTAATTTCAATAAAAGTACAAGTACCTATATATAATTAATTATTTGAAAAGTTTTTAGTGAGATAACCCTTTTTTAAGGTATTATTTTTTAAGGTTTATTACTAGTTGTGTTGCACTCCTTGACCGAGTAGAATTGATTTTACATTAAAACTAAGTAAAAATATAGAAAATTAACATAAAAAAACAGTTAACTACTGTGTATACTGATATTTATATTAAGTGGACGTAGTGCTGGCCCAGCCTCCATAGATTACTGAAACATTTTCTTTGTCCGGTAAGGTTAGTGGCTAAATCATAACATCCAGACGGTTCGACTGAATGTTAAGATGCGCTTGCTAACATCCAGAGACTATCCGGCAGGGCAATTGCGTAATACATTATCAGTAGCGATGGGCTTCATTTTGACAATTCAACAACATTGATTGCAGTTTTTATGTTGTTGAACAGATACATTTTTCGAACATACCTACTAACCAATGGATTAGCAATAAGCTTCAAATTGATTCCAATTTATACTAATAATGTCTTACGTAATTAGGGGTGCAGTTTGTATCGAGACCCCTTCGCACCTCAGACATAACGTTCGTTTCATCTGTTTTTTTTTTGTTTTTGCTTAAAAAAAGAAAAACGTTGCCCCACCATCGTGGGTGCGTTTACAAACATATATACTCAGATACAAAAATAGCCAGACCCGGAACAATTACTTGTAGATCATAAAAATATTCGTTCCGAGCGTGAATCGGACCCGCAACCGCAGCACAGCAATAGCTTAACCACTTCGTAGACCTTCGACAGACGTCGCAGCATCGTTGGTCGTATCGTTGGGTTTAACATTGCATCACCTCGCTCAACTATCGTCTTCCTTCCTATTCACTCAGTTTTTTTTTTGAGTGAATAGGTTTATTGAACTAGCGCGCTTTACAATCAACGATTGCATCATGCATGCTTACGATCGGGTGGGATTGCGGTCAACTAGTTTATATTTATGAAAAAAAATAAAAAATAAATAAGATGTATTTAGAAGCATCCGGTTGGATTAGGATCTCTGAATTTACACAGTTGGCTATAGGCTAGGCTGATTGATTGAGATACGATATACTTAACTACCCTAGCGATGTACCTACTATACAATTCTGTTTTTTTAAAAGACGTGAAGATCGCCGCAGGCAAATTGTTCCAATTCTTCGATATATCCATACTAATATTATAAATACGAAAGTAACTCTGTCTGTCTGTCTGTCTGTTACGCTTTCCCGCTTAAACCTCTCAACCGATTTTGATGAAATTTGGCACAGACAATCTTTAGACCTTGAGAAAGAACATAGGCTACCTTTTATCCCGGAAAAATTTGATGTTCCCGAGGGAAATCTAAAAAGCGCGATATAACCGAATTCCACGCGGGCGAAACCGCGGGCGGAAAGCTAGTCAATACATAATATAAAACAAAGTCGCTTTCGCTGTATGTCCGTATGTATGCTTAGATCTTTAAAACTACGCAACGGATTTTGACGCGGTTTTTTTTAATAGATAGAGTGATTCTTAAGGAAGGTTTAGACTACCTTTTATCCCGGAAAAAATTGATATTCCCGAGGGAAATCCAAAAAGCGCGATATAACCGAACTCTACGCGGGCGAAGCCGCGGGCGGAAAGCTAGTATGGTATAAAAGACTCTGCTTTCTTATGCAGGGAATAGGGGCGTTAAAATTTCCCGGGAATATGCTCAAAAATCTTATTTATATAATTATTTGACCAAACCACTTTAATATAATATTTTGCCTGAGATAACATAAAGCTATGAAAAGTGATTACGCCAATTTTACGAAGCCAAAATTTGATCATTTGAAGCTAAAATAAACCGTAAGCCGTGTGCGCCTAGGGATCAACGAATTTCTCAAATTGGAATTGTCTGTTCGTATTAAAATAGTGAACATGAAAATTATAATTATATAGATAACAGTCTTATTTAGGGTGCCATTACCAACTTTTTCCTCAGCCTATAGAGGTCCAATGCTGGACAAAAGCATCTCCGAAGCTTTCCGCAATAACCTGTCTTGTGCTGCCTACATCTATCGGCTTACCGCGACCTTCATCATGTCATCGGTCCACCTTGTTTGGGGCCTCCCTACACTGCGTCTTCCGGTACGTGGCCGCCACTCCAGAACCTTACTGCCCCATCGACCATCGGTTCCATGAGCAATGTGCCCTGCCCACTGCCACTTAATTTTAGCGACTCGAAGAGCTATGTCGGTACGTTGATTCTTCTGCAGATCTCTGTACCAACTATGTATGGTGTTCGTTTTGAGCTTCAAAAAGTCGAAGAGATCGGTGGTAGTTTATACATACTTAAAATTGGCATCACGATTGACCTTCCATGACCTAATTCTGCTATTCTTTTTTAGAGAGGTACTTATCTGTTTATTTATGGGACGGAGTTCTTTATCTCGGTTTGCTTGGTTCGGTAGAAATCGTAAAGTAACATACATATGTGTGCAAGTGGTTTCTTTAGACAGTTTTCATGGTTTTCGTGTGAGTTTAAGCTGACAGTGAGATCAAAATGACAAACCAACATGGTTGCTGGTAAAATAAAAAATGTTTTGGATATCGTTATAATGGCCTTGTATGGTGCTAAACGCGAAATTGAAATCAAATTTAAAATCCAAGAGAGCGGCAGAAACTTTATTATTATTTTTTGTTACGGGTACGTTCGTTTCGGTAGTAGGTCGTGTTATAGGTTGTTGTTACCTATAACAGCCGAAACGAACGTACGGACGTGGCCGCTGCGCAAGGAAGCGCGGGTTCGATCCCTGCGTAGTACAAATATTTGTATTGCTGAATATGAATATTTGCACTGATCTGGTCGTGACTCGGAAAACACGTTAAGCCGTTGGTCCCGATTCCCATACGAACATCTAATGGCAGTCGTTACGGGTTGCTGGAGTCATCAAAAGTCCAACAATTAGTCTAACTGCAAAGCTTTGATCTCGCCTTCGGGTTGTGGATGTCAGACGGCAGTCGCTTCACGGAAAATATCGAAGTTTAACCAAAATCAACAGTAAGACTGGTAAAGCGGACGCCAGACTTCAAAGCTGAAAAAGCTTCGGATGTCACTGGGATTAACGCTGAGATGATGATGATGATTTGTTTTGTACTGGCAGTAAACCGGAATATTGAAAAGTGTTGCCAATGCCACGTCTATCCGTGGACGTCGCGGTTTTTATGTTCTGTGTATGTAACTTATATACAAAATTATAACTCAGGCATTCACGATAATGAACCTCAAATTAACATTTCAAAGATCACAGGCTTCGTGATGTGTATATTACGGTGGAAATTAAACAGAGCATTAACACTAAAGGTGTCTACAGACAGGCGGTGCGGTGCAGTGCGTTATATCGTCGGTTCAGCGCCCGCCGTGCGGTTTATTGTTATTTGCGCCACGCCAACTGATTTGAATGCGCAAGCTTATTCCGCATAGAATGGAAATAGGGGTGTTTAAAATGAGAGAAAGGTTTTTGAGTGTTTTGGGCAGAAAACAAAAAAAAAAAAATCTATTGCATCAGCAACTGTTTATTCTAAAAAGGTATTACATGTAAACGAATGTTATGAGATAGAAATGGAACCATATTGCCATAATATCAGGATATTATGCCCATTTGCTTCCGTTTCTCTTCTAAGAGTAAAATCATATTAGTCGAGAGGTTTTTTAATTATAAAATGGTGACGAACAGCTGCAATATATGTATTTTTTTATATCCAAAAGTGAAAAAATATTTTTTTTTTCAGAATCATTTACTGAATTGACTTCTGTCCTTTTTTCATATAGGTATGTCGTTTTAAATATTTTATCACATAATAAAACTAAGTAAATTATCATCACATCATATTAAAAAATATAATGTTTTTTATTTAATAATAAAAAAAAATCAGTATATTATGATAATAATCATCATCACCATCATCAAACTTTATATCGACCCACTGCTGGGCACAGGTCTCCTCTCATACAGAGAAGGATTGAGCGTAATCACCACGCTTGCTCAATGCGGGTTGGCGATTTCAGACTTAAAGTCAAGGTTTCCTCAAGATGTTTTCCTTCACCTTCAGTCATTGGTGTACAAGATATACTTAGAAAGTACATATAACTTTAGAAAAGTTACATTAGTACTTGCCTGGCCTGGAATCGAACCCGCGCATGATTACAATATAATACTCTAATTGGGGTATTTGGTGTGCGTTAATTCCGGGATATGCCGTGTTCCTAGGTCCTATGAATAAAATAATATAGCTAATTAAAGAACAATGCAGCTTGACGCATACATGGTCTGGACAAAATAAACGTTCCGCCACAAAACAGTCTGTAAACACCCTTAATTTCTAAATTAATTAGGAAGCAATAAGGAATTGAAACGTTTGAATTGAAGCGTTATAATTATACGAATATTAGTAATGGTCTGCGGAATTGCTTTAACAAATATAAATGAATAGGTATTCCGTTTGATAGTCATTGATGTTTTAATGTATCTACAGCGAGCTATTGTAATTTGATAGTTGATTGACGTCTTGGCTAAGCGATTAGTTTTCGCCTCCCTTAACAAATTACACAAAGTAAGCAAGCTGAAAGGAATACATGACCTGCAGGATAAATACGTAACACACTATCAGTGTCGGGTTTTATTTTGTCAGTTCAACAACATTCATTGCTTTATTAACTTACGTTGTTCAGCAGACACATTTTCGAACACATAGAGCTATGTATTAGCAATATGCTTTGATATGATTCCAACTGTTAGTAATAGTGTATTCCGCAATTCGAGTGCAGGTTTCCCTAGAAACGATGGCCGTTGGGGTAGACATGTTCTTGAGTACCTACATACCGCAAATTATTGTTAATTAAATGGTAGCAAGGTTTGAGGCTAGGTTGAGCGACGATTTTGACAGGGTGGCTGGTAGTAGCTGAATAAATGACAAGTTTCCGAGAATCGACCTGAATGGTGTGCAATTGGGATGTTTCCTGGGTAAAAAAATTGATTCTATTTAGTCCGTGTCATTCAGATTATAGAAAAATATTGGATACGTAAGACGCACTTGTTGAAGATTTTAGTCTTTAAACATTGGGCTGGGGTATGGGCGACGAAAATACCCGACGAAGTTTTCCAAATGCTGCCCATCCCAGCTGGATCCTTATAATTGTCTCCTTCTCGAAGTTGTTTTTCCCTAATTGCAACGTTTGCCCGAGGTATAAGTATTCTGAAACAACTTCGAGCGGCATTCCGTTTACGGCAACCGGTCCGGAGTGACCCGTTCATTGAACATAATTTTTGTCTTGTCTAAGTTCATCCGGAGACCGAAGACATCAAAAATGTGGCTGGTAGTGGCTGGCGGAGATCTGCTCAGAATCAAGCTTGTTGGCGTGCCACGGAAGAGGCCTATGTCCATTGTCCAGCAGTGGACGAGTACAGGCTGATGATGACGATGATGATTGGATACGTATATTTTGTTTTATCAAATCAATAAAAATTGCCAAATATAAAAGGCATCAAAGATCAGGAGTGGTGGCTAGTGACGTCACTGGCTGCTAAAAAGTGTAGCGTGCAGTGACGTCACACGAGTTTTCAACGCGCTGTATCGTCTTCATTTTTTGTTTATATGAAAAAATAAAAAATACGTGTCTAGTATTTTTTGGAAATCTGACTGACGGACTAATTATTTTTTTTTAGTCAAATACCCTATTTGAAAGGTTATGTCTGGCAGTGGAGTGCTGTAGATCATACAAATTTATATTTGTATAGCTACAGTATGTAATTTCGGGTGTGATTGATTTTTTATTTTCATTAAAATTAGCTGCGATAGAGGAAGGCCCCACTCTATAGAAAAAGTAATATGGTAAGAGAATCCTTGGGTAATTGCACTAACATTAAGTTTGACGGCGGACAGCCTCTGTAGCGTAGCGGTAGCGAACGCGGCCGTTGCGCAAGGAGGCGCGGGTTCGATCCCCGCACAGTGCAAATATTTGTATGCATGAATATATTTGCCTCGGAAAGTTAAGCCGTTGGTCCCGGATGCCATACGAACATCTAGTGGCAGAGATTACGGGTTGTTGGAGCCCTCAAAAGTCTAACAATTGGCCTAACTACAATGCTTAGATTCGAGCATAGCCTTCGGGTTGTGGAGGTCAGATGGCAGTCGCTTCACGGAAAATATCGAAGTTTAGCCAAAATCAGCAGTGACACTGGTAAAGCGGACCCCAAGCTGAAAAGCTAGGGATGCAACTCGGATTAACGCTGAGATGATGATGATTAAGTTTGACGGCAAAAGTTTTTGAATGAGTATGTGTGTGTTTGTTACTTCTTCACGGATTTGGATGAACTTTATTTAGATCCTGATATTCCCAGGGGTTAAAAAATATGAAAATTGAACCGCATGGCGCAGGGCAAAGGACACACTTCCTTTTCACCTTACTTGATCTTGATATGCATTTATTTGTGATGCGTGTTATATATGTATAATCTATTCATGGTAAATAAAAGCAGGCGGATTTTGAAACTGAAATTTATCGTAGAATTTATTACATCCCTTTCTTAAAAATAAATATCGTCAATCTAAAGTTTCAAAACGCTCTCCTGTAAAATTTGTTTTTGGCAGTTTCGTAAGTTTACCATAAAGGTGACGATTGTCTGGTGATGCCTTACGGAGGACGGTTCTGAGCAGTTGTGTGGCGATGTGTGCCGGGTACGATGCATCAAATGTTATTGTGTCGGTTGTGGAGGGTCTCCAGATCAATTTCCCTCTGGCGCAGCATCGTTGATCGTGTCGTTAGGTTCAGCATTGCATCACCTCGCTCAACTGCCGTTTTCCGTCCTATCCACTCAGTTGATTACATCCATTAAATTCTGGAGAAATACTGTTATTTTTTGTGGTTCCTAATGTGATGTCATAAATAATTATGTTTTTTCCGCGTTTGTAGTGAAACGCAGGCTGAACCCTTTGACATTTATCAAAATAATGTGCTAAATATTGTACACATTGAAAAGGTCTACAAAAAAGTTCGCCCTTTATCTATACTAATATATAAAGCTGAAGAGTTTTGTTTGTTTGTTTGAACGCGCTAATCTCAGGAACTACTGGTCCGTTTTGAAAAATTCTTTTTGCTTTGCATAACCCATTAATCCACGAAGGCTTTAGGCTATATATCATCATGCTGCGACCAATAGGGGAGGAGCATTACTAACTCCACACGTACGAAGTTGCTGGCGGCCGCTAGTAACATATAATTTAAATTAATATTTTCGAAGATATTACAAATTTAAAAACTGCGGGGGTCGCGTTTACGGCGGTACGGACCAAGCGGGGCGGGGTGGGAGCAGCAGGCCGCTATGTTTTTTTTTTATACAACGTTCAAAGTTTTTCTGTAGTGTATTAAGTATCAGCATTGCATCCGTGCGAAACCGGGGCGGGTCGCTATTTACATATAATCTATTCAAACAATATATAATCTCTTCATATTGCGGTGGGTCTGTCGCTGGCCCACCTTTACATCATCAGCCTTTTAATCGTCCTACTGCTGGGCACAGGTCTTCTCTCTCTCAGAGAAGGAATGAGCTTGCTTAATGCGGGTTGGCGATTTCAAACTTAGAAAGTCCAGGTTTCCTCAAGAATTTTTCCTTCACCTTGTAATCAGTCATTGGTGTCCAACATATACTTAGAAAATACATATAACTTACAAAAGTTACATTGGCATTTGCCTGGCCTAGAATCGAACCCCCACTCATACTTGAGAGGCTGGTGTTTTCACCACTAGGTCACCACGACTAAGCCATCTTTTTTTTTGTTCTGGATGGGAAATTATCAAATGACCTCTCCCGTTCTGGGCGGGGCGAAAGGGCGTGTCAGACTTTTACTGACTAAAACCCACCCGTGTTCCTTCACTTGCCTGTGCGATGACCAGGGCCATGGTTTCTTTTTTAACAAACCCGTAACCCTGGCCCAGGAGGCATCGGTACTCGTGGACCCAGTACGAGGACCGAATCCTCCTTTCTCCACCTCCTTTCACGGTGTGCTGGCATCTCATTGATGCGAGCGTGAAACATAACGCGCCGTCCGCGTCGACTCGGGCCTGGTTCTCACCTGGTCGGGAATCCGATATTGTATCCCGACCAGGGCGTCTTCTGCGGCGGTTAGTGGCGTGAAGGCACTGGGATTCCTGCTCTTTTGCCAGCATCACTGCTTCGCAGAAGGAGGTGCCGGCCAGCTATGCACTCTCGCTCCGGACCATGGCCTGGACCAGGGTCGGACGAGGGAGATCGCCGCCGATCACCACCACGAGGACACTGCGGTGCTCTATCCAAACTGGGTAGACCTTCACCTAATGCTCCACCGTGCCCTCAGGGCGATCCACACAATGGTGACACCCTGGCGTTTCCCTCCTGTCTTATGCGGAATAGGAACTTCCCGAAATAAACGTGTCCGGTGAGGACCTGTGTCAAGCGGAAGGTGAGGGCGCCGCGGCGCCTCTCTAGCCATTCCTCAAAGAGGGGACTTACCGCCGCTATTGTGGTGTGCTCAGACTATATCAACCTTACAATCAAAGTTATTTATTTCTACACCTTGGAAAGTACGTTGAACCGTTGATCTCCGCTGTCATGCATGCATATTTGACAGTCGTGACGGGTAGTTTCTGACTACCTGTAATTTCCCGAAAGTCCCTCAACCAGTCTTATGAAGCAATATCGTAGTGCCTTGTAACTGGGTTGTGGAGGGCAGATGTGCAGTCGTTCCATCTAAAATACTGATACTGGTATTCAGCTGCATTGATTTAGACTGGAAGCCGATCCAAACATAGTTGGGAAAAGGCAGCTGTCAGATTTTTACAACATTATTTTTTGTATGTGCGAAACCCGAAACACGTGTCCAGTATTTTTAAGTAAAGAATCTAAGTCCAAAACAGAAAGATACGATGATAAACCACAAAGTTATGAGCGTGCTATTCTGTTATCTCAACAAAAATATGGTCAAAGCTCCGCTCGGACGGGCGAACGCGGTGCGTTGACCTCTGGGTTCAGCTGTGGCGCGTATGCAAGTACTATATGATATAATATGATCTATCGTAACCTTGCGGTAACCACACTGCAATAATTTCTAAATGCATTTGGGAAAATATAACATGGTGTAAAAATTACTTGAATCGATTCAGTTGCTTATTCTGAACAAACTATATCCAGGTTTCGCATTAACAAAAAATAACGTTGTATAGGTATAGGTTAAAGAAATTAATGTTTATGTAAAAATATAGGGATACGGTGAGGGAGAACACTTTTCCAAAGCTTCCGAAATCTCCAGTAATGTTTACCAAAGTCATTAAAGTCTATTTAGAACAAATTCCTTTGCGTGTTGCAGCGGGAATACGTACATAATTTATATGGGTTTCCGTACTCACAAGGGGCTAAAGGGCCAACCTATCAATCTCAGTTTCTAGCCCATTTGTCAATCGGGAACACTTTCGTTTAACGCAAACTTGTTCCTTATAAAGATTTAATTGAAGAAGCAGTTACTAATATTATGTTTATCTGGATTATTTGGTTTGAATTAATTACGAATTATAAAGATGAGTAAGCGATATGTTTCATTTTCGTTTCGAACTCTTGAGATATTTTTATGAAAATTACTGATATTAGGGACTGCCAAACTATTACAGTTTTAAAAGAATAAAATAATACTTTTATACGACTTTTGACAGACAAAACAGAAACAGAGGCTATAATTTTCAAAGCGCACATATGTCGTACGAAGTTTTATAACATATTTGCGAGGAAATAAATAAAACTTTGACTTTCTTAAACGAAGAAATAATAAATTTCTAGGAAGCATTTATAGAAATTTTAACAATTTAGAAAAGTGATTGTTAGTTGCCGGTTGGCATTTTTAATGTTGTCAAGTTATTATTATTAGTTACAATTTCCTCAGTCTCTCTCACTCTCTTGTAAGTAGGAGAAATGAGACCACAAAGTTCTGCAGTCGGTGGCGGAGGCAGAGGTGGTTGCGGCGTCGATGGCGGAATGTACGCGCGTGTGCTCGTAGATAGTTGAAAGTCAACACTTGACTCCAAATATAAGTTCCTTGTAATGCGAGTGCTAATTACTTCTTTATTTCTTATCGAGTCATCTATGTATCCTTCGGCTACATTACTCGACCGCCATCCTCCGTGGCGTTTTGGTGTCAATAAGTCCGTACCTAAATCGGCGAGCAATGTTGCCGAGGACCTTCTGAAACTGTGCCCTGTATATTCATGTACTTGAGGAAAATTTAAGAAAGTGGCAATTTCTTTCGGCATTGCTCCAAATTTATTAATGCCAATGAATTGGTTAGGGCATTATCCTATTTGGTCATTTTAAAAATATCTGTTGGATTAGCTTTTGTTGAACGATGCGCTTCGTATTTCTTCACTACTTCGTAAAAAGGCCCCTTCGTAAAAAGGGTATTGTGAACGACCTAGGAATTTTATTTTTTGTATTTTTGACTTGGACAAGAAAAATCCGCTCATGTTCCTCGACATCATTAGTTGTGATGTTTGCCAACTCTTGACGTCTACATGCACCAATTATACCGAATATTAATGCAACCTGAAAAGAGATAAAAATAATTAATGTATAAACACCTTTATTGTAAAGAAATACGAAAGTGAAATAAATTAATAAGAATAATTTAGTTTCAATTGACCTTTGTTGCCTAATATCGGCAATCCGGACCTTCTTTTAGGAACTTCTTGATATTGTCAGCCTGAGCGTATTTTTAGAAATGCTAGCAAGTTATTGTTGTTTGGTAAGTTGGCTATGCGTGTGCTTCAACTTTTTTTTTAGGCAAAGGTGCAAAAACAGCCAGTATTACTTTTAAGTAAATGAATGTGAATTTTTATGTTTTTTTTTTTACAGATAAATGGTTGTAATTTATTGTCAAAATTAATTAGATGAATAAAATATTTCTTTATTTTATTTTATTTTCCAAAGTTAATTTTATTCATAAAACATTGACCACTATTCTGACGTTAAAACTTTTTGCTAAGGTTTTTAAAAGTACCGTTCATTTTTAGACAGAGGTCGTGCATGTTACTTACTATAAAAAAACTCGTGCTATTTACAGCATTTACATTACAGCACAAGTACCTAATGAGATACATTACGTTATTGAAATTGGTGCAAATACAGCTACTTTGCGAGCAAATATGTTATATAACATATTAAACGCAAATAAATACGATGAGCTTTGCCTTTAGAGTGAACGTAGAGTGAGTGAATTTTTTATATCATTTTACCACAGTTAAAAATATTGTACCTAGTCTTATTCAAATATTTACCTCTGCCATATGATTTGTTTATCCTTATATTGTAAGGATCTGAACCCACCAATTAAAGAAAAATGTAAGTGATTTACCCACACGTGCTTTTTGTTGGTGTTTTTTTTTTTAATTTTCTATCTTTTTCTTTGAAACTATGTGACGGTAACATATATGCTAAATGGTAGGTTTATAACTTTATCTAAAAACAATATATACATAAAAGTATAATAAAAATAAAATGTAATATAAATAAAAGTTCTAATCTGCCTTACACAAGAGTTCTCTACTACGCCGATTTCGGCTGCCAAATATGTAGACATTATATTTTAGACCACGCGTTATTGAAGGACTGTGAGAATCTAGTCAGAGTAAATTCTGATAGCTGTCTATTTACTGACTGAATAGATGATAATCTAGATATTGAAGTACCGAGTAAACCTATATTTACATATTTCGATCACACTGCTTATCTTAAGTTGACGGTTTAGGTTTATAGCCGCATTGAGAGGAGAGGGTTTTAGATAAAAAATAATAGTATGTATATTGTAAGTAGATTGTAGACCCAGAGAGATGTATTCTAGATTTCGTAAGACATCATAAGAAGTAATGACTTCAATTTTGCCCATTCAACAACTTATCATTGCGATGTTTAGATTTTTGAGCAATGCTTTGACCTTAAAAAAAAGTTGTAAAGTTTAATTGTAGTACGGTTCACCCGCGTGGAAATGGTCATTCTAACACGACTTGGCAGGAATGAGTACTATTGAGATATGACTTATGGTTATGTATTAAGCAAATTACCAAATGGTCGTGGAAAAATAAATTTTCTGAACTTATGGAAATTTAAATCAGAGCAGTGGTGGCCTAGTAGTATCGGCCGCGAATTACATGTTCTAGTTCATAGGTTCGAACCCCGTCAGGCGCTTTACTTTGTGTAAATCATTTCATCTCCACTGCTCTCAAAACGGTGAAGGGGGAACATCGTGAGGAAACCAGCATGTCCTAGAGTCTAAGACTTCGAAGACATGTGACATCTACCAACCCGCACGGGGCCAGCGTGGTAGATTACGGCCCACTCCCTCTCACCGAGAGGAGGCCTGTGTCCCAACAGTGGGAACATAATAGGCTGATTATGTATGTATGAATATAATGAATGAAAATTAAAAAAAAAAAAAACGATTTCCTTCAAAATTATTCTGAGATCAATAATGTGTTACGCTAATAGTGTAGTCTTTTTGCGGTAAAAGGACGTATTATAAGTAGTGTCCGACCGAAACTAATTTTGCTACCGAAACCAAAACCGAAAAAGAGTTTCGGCAACGGTCTCTGTTTGGGGCGAAATCGAAACTACATACACCTTACAAGGAACAATTTTGAGAACATATTTTGAGGGAAAAATAAAGGAAACGTGTTCTCTTTAAATTACAAAGATAAGCAGTGATCGACATTATCTTTTATTAATAACTAGCGACCTGTCCCGGCTTCGCACGTGGACCAATGATATAGGTATCTAAGCCTTCCTTAAGAAACGGTGGCCCTTCAATAAAAATAATGTCTACTGTCCCGCCCATCAGCCAATATCTGACTCTGCAAGATACATCGACCTTATTTGTCCATGGATAGCCAGTTCCACCACCTTCAAACAGAATGACAGCCAACCGGGGTAGCAAGTTATGGTCCCCCGCTTCGGCCCACTCCCTCCGCGGTTTAGGCAGAGAAACACTCCAGTAGCAGGCGGCTGGCACGGGCGCGAGCGGCACGCGGTTGTTTTCTGGTGTTTAGTTTTGAATAAATCGTGATATCTCCTGAATGGAACAACCAATTCGAATAATTCAAAAATAGATCTGCTGCTACTGAAATTATCTTAAATATGACGTAATTTATTTGGATAAGGATTAATAATAACGAACAAATAGTGAGCTCTGATTTCGACTGGCATTTTAATTAACTTTTCAAACATAAAAAAGGCATAATGAAGAAATTATAGTAGGTAGACATATGGCATTGCAGACTTTTTTAAGTTCTACAATATTGTAGTACATTATTTTGATCTATCTCATAGGGTTCAGTCGGCGTTTGGAATTTAAGCTCAAAAAATGGGTTTATTTTGAGACATATGTTAACCTCAAAAAATATCAGTGTTCCTCTTATATAATATGCATGTTATATACTTAATAACCTTTTTGTTGAATCACTCTATCTGCTTAAAAAAAACTGTACCAAAATCCGTTGCTTAGTTTTAATGATTTAATCATACAAAGCGACATAGGGCAAGTAAAAGTGACTTTGTTTTATAAAATGTAGTAATCAACACAAGAAACTTTATTTATGAAGAAAATATTAAATGCGCCCCAAAAATACTCACAATAGGTATTTATTTGAGTGGATAAGCTCTCAATACCTCGAAAACTCGCCACCATAACAAAACAAAACGAACAGCAAACAAACAAGCGTATCACGACATTGGCTCCGATGGGATTTATTCCTTCATTCCCCCGAAAACTCCCGAATGCACATTCGGTTTCGGTCGTAGTTTCAGCAAGTTTGCCGCCGAAAGCGAAACTTAACCGAAACTGGTATTTTTGCCGAAACTAAACCGAAAACGAAACCTAAACTGAAACCGAACATTCGGTCGGACACTAATTATAAGTTAAAATAATGCATAATTACGGTTATCTGTGCAGACCAACCTTACGAATTCAAAATAGCTGTTAACACAGCCACGTTTTTCAGAAAACTTGTATTCTAATAAATATTACTAATACTAATAAAATAATATTACTACGCCGCACCGCCGCTCCAATTTTGATCATTCTCGTAATAAAAATGTGGTCGGTACAAAACGATTGAAAACAAATGTTTGTGGAGCTACCAATTCAATTTCTTTCTGAAACTTTCTTTGGGATTTCTTCACTATTGGCTTTGCTATCGCAATCACGAGGTCGTGCTTTTTAATGTGATCATGAAAATGTTGGTATCTTTTTATCAATGGAACCTTCGTATACCGATTTAATTTCTTTCCTGAACCCTAATTCGCGATGACTATTTATTGATTTCCTAATTTCAAAAATTTAAAAACCACGTTAATTCTCTAGTTAATCACGACATCTGCTATTTAATATATTTTGATATAGAAAAGTACAGCCACATCACATACCTACATTAAACTTATGCTAGAATAATCTTAATAACTAAAGGACGCACTGTTAACACAGTGGTCAAGCTATTGACTGCTGCGCTTCGTATTGCGGGTTCGATTCCCGCACGGAACAAATATTTTTATGACCAACAATTAGTTGTTCCGGGTCTGAATGTGTTGTGTATGTGAGTTTATATGCTTGTAAACGCCCCCACGATATAAGAGAAATTCCTAGTGTGGGACCAAGATTAGATTTTACAAAAATTGTATCAAAAATCTTTTTTTTTAACACTTAGGTAAATTTTTGGAACTGCCAAAGAAACACTTTACAAAAGACAACTGCATTGTAAACAATAAATCAATCAATTAATGTAACAATTAATTTATTGATGAAGAAAGTATAATTCTAGCAGATATCTGCAATCGCGAAGGGATACAATTCTAATTTAATTCAAATGTAACATGTATGGCTTTCTGTTGGGAAGCCTCTTGTTGTGGAAGTAAGATGTTTCGTGAAAGTTCGCTATATGCTTAGCACTCGATGCTAGTGCTCTGCATAATAAGCTAAGTAGTATTCCCTATGACTTAAACTATCTAAATACATATTATACGTACGACTGACACTACGATTCCTTTTTTACACTTAATATTAAAGTGGTTTGCAAATGGGAAAATGTTGCGCGGAATTAAACAGAATTGGGTCATGACTACTCCTTTCATGTCGCGTGTAAACTACGGCATGACGCGTGTGTGTGAATCGACATAGCGAGAATAGCTCTTCTTGATTTTGTTGAAAAGATAGTAGAATTGAACAACAATAACGAACGCGAAATCCAGGAGAATTGGTTTCTTAGCAAGTCAGCCCTAATGGGAGGGCAAGTCAGGCCTAAGGGGGGGCAAGTCACATTTTTAGACTGAGTAATCTTTGTGCGCTACAGTCGCACGCTGTTTTGTAACGAAACATATACGAAACATTACTTACTTGCTAATGTCTTTCACCTTTCATAACACTTTCTTTTTGTGTTATATTTATTACTATCCGATGTACTTACGTAGTATATATCTGGTGATAAATCGTCACCATCATCATCAACCTTTTATCGTCCCATTTATGGGCACAGGTTTCTCTTATACAGAGAAGGATTGAGCGTAATCACCACGCTTGCTCAATGCAGGTTGGCGACTTCAGACTTAAAGTCCAGGGTTCCTCAAGATGTTTTCCTTCACCTTGTTATCAGTTATTTGTGTCTAAGATATACTTAGAATAGTCTAGATAATATAGATAGTCTAAATGAATGAATTTCCTTTCTTTTTTTTCTGTCTTATCTTTAGGACTTCAGACACATTGCCCATTACGTTGTTGGTACTTCTTATACTTTGCCAGTAGATACAGTGTTATGCGATAGTGGTCGCTTCAATGAAAATACTGCACGCGGTGTGGCAAAATTTTTTACTGAACGGAAAAATTTTGGCACAATTTTTCTATAGTTAAAAATTTACACTTTTTTAACTGGAAAGGACGATATTAAATATTGTATCTATAGAATTTATTAATAGTTAAAAAATTTAACTATTTTAACTGGAAAATTTCGATATTAAATAATGTATCTATAGAATTTTTTCACACATAAAACGTTTAACTATATTACCCGGAAAATTTCGATATAAAATTTTGCATCATCCCACACTCTGTGATCAATAGGTATTTTATTTTACTGGAATACAATATTCGCGACCGTACTACCATATATTTCACTCCTACAGCAAAATGTATCGAAAATATTCGGCATGGCAACATTGACCGAACGACTCGAATTCTTCACCGTATTGGTCTACAAAGTTATGTTTACCGTTGCAAACATTGCTTACCTCTGCCTTTGTGTTCCGAGGTGAAACTCGGTTAGCGCATATAGGTGACAAATATAAATTTGTCGGGTTATACTAAGACTTTTACCCTTTCTGGGAACCTTTCTCGTGTCGTGGGCGCCAAAGATGTATAGCTTCACAATAAATTGCTCTTAGGTATTGGAAAGATAGCTTATGTGTGTTTTTGGTCATTTTGGTGCTCAGGAGTCTTAGAAGCGTTTTAAGATGGCGGTGAGAAGGTCGTTTTAGAATGAGGTAGTCATTTTAGGGTAAGTTTTCTGGTTTAGTTTAACAACTTGGGTCTATATTGAGACCAAGTATGTTGTCAGGATTTTAGATAAATGTTAACCAAGTTGTATTCTTAGATAATATTTTAGTAACTGCAGCGATTTAAGAGTTCATAGGTTCGAAACCAAGATCGTTCAGAGTTTACTTTTTGTAAATTATTTCACCACCACTCTTAAGAGGGGACTCTAGCGGCGTTTTCTGCATACAAACGTATTCCGCTGTTTTCTTCGCAGATAATGCTTTTAGAGCAATAACTTTTTTTTGTATAAGTTCACACCTTGATGATCATATGATTTTTTTGAAAAGTTAATAAATTGATATTAGAAATATGATATTTCAAAAGGACGAAAAATAACCCATTTTTTCCGGGATGTTCAAACGACTATTACACAAATGTGATAATTTTTTTTACAAAAAGGAAAATAATAGAGGCATAGGTATACTCATCCTCTAAATTTTGATATAAAAATAATTGAGATCTGTCGTGTTTTAAAAAAGAAAACAGCGGAATACGAAACGTCTTTTCGTCAACGTTTTTGTTGGTAAGATCAGCCTGACTTGCAATTGTCTCTTTCGCACTTTACGGGGAGAGGTTGAAAGCGGCACGACGGCAATAGTTTCTTCAAATACCTATTTTTCAAATTCCTTGGCACTAGAGTCCCCTCTTAAAACAGTGAATTAACACATGGTGAGGAAGTCGACATGTCCTAGAACCAAAATTCGAAGATATCTACCAGTCCTTACTGGGCCCGCGTGGTGACATGGCCCTCTCCCTCTCACCGAGAGGAGACTTGTGTCCCAGCAGTGGGAACATTTTGGGCTGATAATGTGAGAGTAGTTTCTGCTTATCGGCAAGCGTAGAGTACTAAGCCCAACTAGATGGAAGGACAACCCATGACGTCACCACCGTCAAATTAGATACGGAAGGTAGACGATTGGGTGTAGTGGCGCAGCGTGGAACTCCATTGGTCCACTAATGGAGAACAGTGGCCTTACTGCATTAGGCTGATTGTTCAGCAGTTCTGTTATTTAATGTCAGTCAAAAGTACTACTCATTATTTAAATATGTAGAAAATAAACGTCCTCTTCTTTTTATCCCATACAGGTCCACTGCTGGACAAAGGCCACCCCCAAGGCTATCCATGATGACCGGTCCTGTGCTGTCTGCATCCATCGGCTTCCCGCGACCTTTAGATCATCGGTCCACTTTGTTGGGAGCCTCCCTACGCTGCGTCTCCCGATACGTGGCCGCCACTCCAGAACCTTAGTGCCCCATCGGCCATCGGTTACGAGCAATGTGCCCCGCCCACTGCCACTTAATTTTAGCAACTCGAAGGGCTGCGGATCTCCTCAATTCTTAGCAAATATACTTAGCACTTTCTAATAGCAACAATTCAAGGAGGTAGGTCAGTAGCTATGCATACTTTCTTGAATTTTTGCGGCACTTGAAACATACAATCACTTCACATTTCTTTTACACATTTTTTGGTTTCCATTTACTTATATTTAGTTCAACCTAAAACAGTATAAAGAAAACGTGAACATTTTCCTTAATTCAAGTGCTGAGTCAAACTTGAATACTCTTCAAATAAAGAATTGGACTGTACCTACCTGTCCGCGGACCGTAAAACGGAATGGAAGGAAAAAAGGGTTACTTTGACTAGTATCCGAATACCGTGAACTATTCTCGTAAATTCTAGTAATCTTGAAAGCTGAGCACTTTTCTTGAGTGCTTATCACGTACTTCGACTACGTTGATACATAATAAAACCTTTTCTTAGAGTCGATGTTTGGCTTTTTCGAAGGGTTAAAATGGCTGAACAGCTGACTTTTTTCGTTCATGCCGCATATTGTGGGTTTTAGTAACACTTATTCATAAGCTTGCATTAGTTTCATCTCTATGCGTGTTTGTTTGTAACCGACTCCTATGGACTCTATTTTCATCATCATCATCAACCTTTTTTTTATCGTCCCACTGCTGGGCACAGGTCTCCTTTAATACAGAGAAGGATTGAGCGTAATCACCACGCTTGCTCAATGCGGTTGGCGATTTCAGACTTAAAGTCCAGGAGCCCTAGCCAATGTAACATCGCTTCCTAGCGAAGCGAAATCGAATACTAAACCAACCAATGGCAGGAACGAATGACCACGTGAATTATCGCGTCGCGTGGTCAATCGTTCCCGCCATTGGTTGGTTTGGTATTCGATTTCGCTTCGCTATGAAGCGATGTTACTTTGGCTACACGCACAGGTTATACTTAGAAAGTACATATAACTTAGAAAAGTACTCGATTTTGGCTCACTTTAAATAATTTAAACTTTGTATAGGTACTTATCAAGTGAACTGTACTGGTAAAAATAAATTACATTAAAAAAAAGAAAAATATAAAAAAAAGCCTTAATGATATTTTGAAGTAAAAAGTGTTGTGAGTTCAAGTTATTATTTTTTAAATTATCAGTTTCGTTTTGAAAACTATCAAATTCTGCAGAATATAATGAATTAGTATAGGCATCTAAACACATAGATCATATTAAAATTATACATGCGGATAGAGCAAAAATGACAAAAAGTACCTACGCGTTTTATATACGCGCTAATCCCACATTTTACGCATATTTTTGGTGTTAAATAAAACATGCGAATTTAGTATTCTCACCAAACCGACCTTGTGATAATGTTTTTAACCAGATGCGTCCATCCGATACTTCCCATAATTATGTAAAAGGGATCGTTTATTTGCATAAGTACTGAATGAAATGCAAATACAAAATCATAGGTAAATGCTTCGTCTATCTACGCAACCTTACTTGTTATAATTATATAAATAGCCTTTTTTCAACTATACTAGGGTCGGCGACAAACTAAAAATATACTGATGAAAAAAGAAGTATTAGTTTTGTCAATACCAAGGAATTTAATTTCTGTGAATTATGGTGTCTCTTTAAAATGGATTTGCGTTGAGACCATTTTCCATTTCAAATGTCGCCTGAAACTAGACGAATCTTACGATATACTTCAAATGGCATTCATGGATGAAGGCCCTTTTAAGGCCACCGTGTATCGGTGGTATAATAAATTTAAGCGCGGTCGACTAACTTTAGGGGATGAAGAAAGAAGTGGTCGCCCTTTGACGGCTGTTACAGAAGAAAACGTGCTAGCAGTGAAAAGTTTGATCCAAGAGAATAGACGAATTACGTACCAAAGTTTGATCCAAGAGAATAGACGAATTACGTACCAAGAAATTCAGCGTAAACTGCAGATTGGATCAGGAAGCCTTCACGAGATTCTACACGTGCATCTTCGGTTACGGAGGATAGTTTCACGTTGGGTGCCGCACAATCTCACCGATGCTCAGAAGCAGGCACGGGTGGAATGGTGCCATGATATGATAGATAAAATTTGAAGCAGGCTTGTCTTAGTCTGTTTTTCCTCGGTCAGGCATGTTTACGACATCGTTACAGGTGTGAATTCCTGGATTTATCAATACAATCAAGAAACGAAAAGCCAGTCGACGGTTTGGGTGATTCAAAACCAATAAAATACACATGCTCTCAAGTATGAGTGTGCGGGCTCGATTCCAGGTCAGAGAAGTACCTATGTAACTTTTCTAAAGTTATATGTACTTTCTAAGTATATCTTGGACACCAATGACTGAAGGTGAAAGAAAACATCTTGAGGAAACCTGGACTTTATAAGTCTGAAATCGCCAACCCGCATTGAGCAAGCGTGGTGATTACGCTCAATCCTTCTCTGTATGAGAGGAGACCTGTGCCTAGCAGTGGGACGATAAAAAGTTGATGATGATGATGATGAAAACAAATAAACGCCTGCCAAAATGAAGCGATCTAGAAGCGGGGGTAAGATTTTGATCGCGAGCTTTTTCAGTTTGACTGGCTACTTGGTGTCAATTCCTTTACGAAACCAAAGAAGCTTTAACCCTCACAGGCCTGACCTAGCACCATGTGACTTCTTCTTATTCCCAAAAATAAAAGATCAGCTCAAAGGCCATAACCATAACATCGGCTGCCGGCAGAAGTTACCACCCACCAGACAACGTCTTGCCAAGCGATTCGTCGTGTTCCGGCATGATGTCTGGTGAAGCCGTACGGAGGACGGGTCTGAGCAGTTGTGTTGCGATGTGTGGCGGGTACGATGCGCCAAATGTTGTTGTGTCGAGAGTTTGGTCGTGGAGAGTCTCCAGATCAATCTCCCTCTAGCGCAGCATCACCTCGCTCAACTGCCGTCATCCTTCCTATTCCTAAGTTTTTTAAGTGAATAGGCTTAATAAACTACTGCGCTTCACCATCAACGATTGCATCACTGCTTACCATCAGGCGGGATTGCAGTCAAGCACTAGTTTATAATTATTAAAAAAAAAAATTGTCTCCGGATGATGCGCTGTCAACGTTCGAGCTAGCTGTAAACGAGGTGTCTGCAGCGAACTGGAAAAAGTGTTTCGATAACTGGTTCAGACCCATGAAACTTTGTATAGTGGCTGGCGGAGAGTACTTTGAAAAAAAGTGATAAAAATAAATGTACATATAGATTTTTTCTATCATAGCAAAACTTTCTGAATGTTCCACGTACATTTACTGTATAATCTAAATAGTACACCGTATACTCCCTACACTAATTGCATCTCCTTCCCTTTAGTCTTCTTCTTCATCTCAGCGTTAATCCCAGTCGCAATCGAAGCTTTTTCAGCTTTGCAGTCTGGGGTCCGCTTTACCAGTCTAACTGCTTATTTTGGCTAAAGTTCGATATTTTTCATGAAGCGACTGCCGTCTGGTCCTCATAATCCGAAGGCGATATCGAAGCATTGCAGTTAGACCAATTGTTGGACTTTTTTTTTTGAGGTCACCTCAACCCGTAACGACTGCCATTAGATGTTCGTATGGCAACCGGGACCAACGGCTTAATGTGCTTTCCGAGGGACGACCAGACCAGTGCAAACATTCATATTCATGCATACAAATATTTGCACTGCGCGGGAATCGAACCCGCGCCTCCCTGCGCAGCGGCCGTGTTCGATTCCGCCACTCCACGAAGGCTGTCAAATCTCCTTCCCTTTAGTTTTGCGTCCAAAATTTGTCTGTAAAAGATCGCTCTTAGCGAAATGACCGCCCATTGTATTAACCTTTCTGAAATCTTTATTTTTATGTTTTGTAATTTATATGGACTACACAATAAAAGTGGAGGAAGAAAAGTGGAGTGGAGGTCATAGATAGAAATCTATGACCTCTACAGCCAAGTTATTCAATTCAAGTAGATTAAAAGTTACTACTTTGCAAGCAGGCAGATTTCTTGAACCGACAAAAGTTGTCGATTGTGTTGGTTTATGATTACAATTGTACCCGTAGGGTTACTATACTAATAATACAATACATACTTTACTAAAAATAATTCTCAATTCAATTAAACCGGTTTTGAACTGGGAATTATGACTTGAAAATTTGTTTTAAATTTCGCAGACTCTCTTTCATCTGAAGGTCTGCTTGGCCAGTTTTCAACTTCGAATTCTTTATTCATAATCTGGGAGATAACAGGGTAGTTAACTAAAAAAAAACTAATAAGCCCGTCAGTCAGATTTCTAAAAAAAAAAAAAAAACTTGACACGTATTTTTTCTTTTTTCATATAGGTATTATAAACAAAAAATGAAGACGATATAGTGCGTTGAAAACTCGTGTGACGTCACTCCTTACTACACTTTTTAGCAACAAGTGAGGTCAACAGACCCCACTTCTGATCTTTGATGCCTTTTATATTTGTCAGTTTTTATTGATTTGATAAAACGAAATATACGTATCGAATATTTTTCTACATTCTGAATGATAGACTAAATAGAACCAATTATTTTTTTACCCAGTAAACATCCCTATTGTACCCGTAGAGTTACTACTATACTAATAATACAATATAAACTATACTAAAAACAATTCTCAATTCAAAAACCGGTTTTGAATTGAGAATTATGAGTTGTAAATTTGTTTTCAATTTCACAGACTTTCTTAGCAAGATAATTATATGCTTGACCAGTTTTCAACTTCGAATTCTCAATTCAAAAACTAGGGTCCGTATTACAGAACGTCACTCAAACTCAAGCTCTACTTAAGTCTCGTTTCAAGCCATTTGATTGGTTGAAACTAGTTTTAAGTAATGCTTAAGCAGAGATCAATGCTTGAGTAACGTTCTGTAATACGGACCTAGGAGATAATTACCACAAAAAAAAAATGTAGAAAAGAATGTAGCTTGAAGTTTTCAGACGCCTCTGTTGTACCTAGTATAATTTCATGTAACGTTGTAAAAGATAGGTGGATGTAACGGTGAACGGAACTGTATTGACCGCCCATTGTGCTGCGTGGGAATACACCACTCCATCACTTCCTTTGGCTGTCATAAGTGACTGAGGCATTATGTACAGAGAATAGCAAGCATCGTTCATTTTCTCTACCCACGTATTGTTGAATACGTAACTGCCCGGAGGCTTCAAACAGCCTTCAAATATCAGCTCTGAACTAATAAAAAATTACATAAAAATAATGCCTAGTAGAAAATACCAATTTTATTTTCAAAATTATAATATTTTTCTGACTGTTGTGGTGGTCGAATGGTTAAAACACCAGCCTCTCAAGTATGAGTTTGCGGGTTAGATTTCAAATCTGTCAAGTACCAATGTAACTTTTCTAAGTTATATGCAATTTCTAAGTATATCTAGGACACCAATGACTGATTACAAGGTGAAAGAAAACATCTTGAGGAAATCTGGACTTTATGTCTGAAATCGCAAACCTGCATTGAGCAAGCGTGGTGATTACCTACGCTCAATCTTTCTCTGTATAAGAGAAACCTGTGCCCAGAAGTGGGACGATAAAAGATTGGTAATGATGATGACCTAGACTATTCACCGACTAGAAGACACATAATACACCAGATACCATAGTACGTACCTACATCGGATAGTAATAAATATATAATATCTCGGTATGAGAGGAGACCTGTGCCCAGCAGTAGGATGATAAAAGGTTGATGATGATGATGAATATTTATAAAAAATACATTATTTGAGATAGTCTAGTCTGAAATTAAGTTATGACTAATTTACACGTAACTAATACTAACAATTTTGATATTAATTGACCCCGAAACCATAGGTAGATAGAATACTTTTTATTATGTACCACCAGCTTTTTACTAACAACTAGCTGTGCCCCGCGGTTTCACCCGCGTAAGCTTCTAGACGAATGAGCTCAGTTGTTATAAAATAAGCGCCTGTTAACATAATTGGAGCAAAATGTAGTACGTCCGCGTTTGCTCCCGTATCCGCAACATTTTTTGTTATGTTTTATGCTATGTCCTTTCTCCGGCTCTAGACTATCTATGTACCAAATTTCATTACAATCGGTTCAGTAGTTTTGGCGTGAAAGCCGGGCAGACAGACAGACGGACAGACAGAGATACTTTCGCATTTATAATATTAGTATGGATAGTATGGATTAAGTGAGCTGTTCAAGTTTATTTTATGGCGCTGAGCTGCTGAGCACAATAATAAAGCGAAATAAACCTTACCAAAGTAAAAGTGATGTTTATCTGGATTTTTGTGTCTAATCTAAGCTGAAATGAACAGTTAAAGCCCTAAAGAAATCAAAAAAATTAATACCGAATAAAGGGACTGCGAGCCACCTCCTCCTTACTTAGATGAGTTCTACATATTTACATAACGCAATTGCATTCCTTTACTTATCACAGCCAAAGGTCACAGTAATGTCTCTAAGTTTCACAGAGCATAAAAATACACTGAGTGCGTATGTCATTCATATTAAGGATACGTCTTGCGCAGAGTAAATGTGAATAACTATTTATTTTATTTCATAATATTTAACGTAATTATACGTATATCATAATGTGTTTATGTTTTACTCTGATTACGCGTGGCATTACACCACGTCCTATAAAAATACCAGCGCTGTGACATTTACTTTTTTAAACTTCAAAGCATAATGCTGAGATAGGAGTCTTTTGGCTTCGTAAAAGACTTTTTGATTTTAGGTTATTTTTTTATAGGTGATATGTTTTTATTTTTATTTTATTAAATTTAGTTATATATTGGGATCTTCCTGTACGATTAACAATAAATACTTTTTCTTTCTTTTCATTCTTTATATTGTGAGTTCAAACTACATGATTGTAGTACACTAACGAAAGTCCAGCATATGTACCTCAAAGTCCCTTCGCT
Source organism: Sesamia nonagrioides (assembly GCA_017933935.1). Taxonomy (NCBI): domain Eukaryota; kingdom Metazoa; phylum Arthropoda; class Insecta; order Lepidoptera; family Noctuidae; genus Sesamia; species Sesamia nonagrioides. Next base: position 205,248 of record JADWQK010000081.1, read on the forward strand.
ATCAGGCGTGCACCGTGTGTGTTTAGCGGCTTGAGAGGTATCCAGTCGACTCCGGTAGACCTATATTGCTCATGATGGTGTAGTGGTAATGTCGTGCCTCCAAGGCTGTGTTTGCAGGATTAGGCAACGTGTATGGCAATCGTGGCGTTGCCTCTAGAATAATATACGAGTGTTTCCTAGACGTCTGCCGTATCTGACAAGAGTGGTATAGATTGTGGCCATTAGTGTAGTTTATTTAGTCTTATGCCTTTATCTAGCCAATCGTCATTTGTCCCTCACACAGGTCGCCCTGATGCTACACTGTTTTGACAAAACATTTAGATTTATTTATTGTAAAGAGTAAGTTATCAGATTACATAGTACAGGGATTATTATCAGTATTTTAAAATAATAAATTTGATATATATATTTCTTTAAATAAATTTTACTAAAAACATTCTTTTTTCTTTTTTTAGTGTGTTGTGTTTTCTATTTTTATTATTATAGGTTATTGAATAACCCATAATAATAAGATACTAGACACTCTCGTACTAAGGCGATAGAATCAACTATTCAACACAAACTGTATGGTATTTATTGGTATCAAATAATCACAAATTTTGTGATATTAACAACAAATTGTGTGTTGGTTTCACGGCTGGAGTGTTTATTGTTGTTATTAATTGTACACAATTAAAATTATGTATGTTTATATGTATTACGTTATGTATAATTCGTGGTTTAATTTAGTGTAAATCTAATTGCCATACTGTAAACATGTAAGTTTAATATTAATGTAATCTTTCCCAATTAAATCTCTAAATGAAACCACATTATAATCTGTTGTCTAGAACATGCCCCCTAATCGACGAACACATTTTTGTCAAATGAATGCGACTAGTTGGGATCAGTTGGGATCGTTTGGACCGCCCATTGTTTCGTTCGGTCCAAACGATCCCAACTAGGTTTAACCCTGTCCATTTAACTAGGCTAGGTCTGTATCTTACTGAGCAGTGCCCGGTTATGGGTTATATAATAATGTGATTGTTGGAATCGCGTTAGTGGATAAGCAAGTAGGTAGATTTGGGCCTCGTGTCAAACTCTAAACGTATGAGAGTGAAATAAATGGTTAAGAGTGAATTGTATTCATTTAGATATTATTACTATTATACAAAGTGGTGATGACAATACGACAATAAATTAAACATCGTGTACCTCAAGACATTCTCAGTCTACTTATAAAAAATCACATAAATATATCCATTAGTTTAGTCACAGCAAATTATTTATCATTTTTCACATTTTCTACATGATGTACATGTTGATAAGGAAGCGCTTACGGGTTGATGACCGCCGCATCCAGCGGTACAAAGCAAGTCGATACAGGACCGCGCTGTCACCAAACGGAGGTCAGTGAACCAATATTTAAAAGGATGATCTATTGCGTTTCCAATTTTATGCGACTTATTTTGTTTGAAATACTATTTTTTTTATTTTTAATGCTATGTTTTTTCTATGGTTTAGGATTATTCCTATGAATCAGCATTGTCCGTGTTTTCATTTATTGTCGTATTATCAGCACCACTCTGAATATAAATGGCTGCAGGCTTTGAAAAAAGGGAAAATAAAAAAGCCTGTTTGTAACATACACACACGCCTGTTGCCAGTACTACACATCGCTCCTTTCTGAGGAAGATCACATTCACCAACAAAGTTACTTTATGTTCTCTCAGGGCGTATCCTCCCGGCTCTTCCCTCACCTTTAACTGAGTTTAAATATTAAAACTGAAGACGTACCTATGCCAAATCAGATGTCTGTAGTTTTCGGGTGACCACAAATTATTTACGCTGTGATGTGGGTTCACAGAAAGACTGAGTGTATGCCACATTCACAATGTGTTTCTGCTGACTATTTTTTTTACGGTCTTGATAATAACTATGTTTCGTTTTTATTTCTATTAATCAAGTGAACTTTTCTTTTTGTTTGTTTGTGTTTCTGTGAAAAATAAACCAATCTTTCTTTTTATTTCTTTCTTTTACTATTGTGGTTTATTTTGTTTTGTTGTTGGTCTTCGCGAGCAAAGCGTTATTACAAAGTTCCAGAAAATCCTACAAATGGAAAAATTAAGTACTAGGTTCGGAAGTTGCTGTTTATCTTGTACTATTAGTTTAAAAACCGCCAATCAGAAAGTATAACCTTTCAAATAAAAAGAACATTGCAAATGGGTTTATCATCATCATCCCAGCGTCAATCCCAGTTGCATCCGAAGCCTTTTCAGCTTTGGAGTCTGGGGTCCGCTTTACTAGTCCAACTGCTGATATGGCTAAATTTCGACATTTTCCGTGAAGCGACTGCCGTCTGACCTCCACAACTCGAAGGCGACATCGAAGCATTGCAGCTAGACCAATTGTTGGAATTTTGAGGGCTCCAACAACCCGTAACGACTGCCACTAGATGTTCGTATGGCAACCGGGACCAACGGCTTAACGTGCTTTCCGAGGCACGACCAGACCAGTGCAAATATTCATATTCATGCATACAAATACTTGCACTGTGCGGGGATCGAACCCGCACCACCTTGCGCAGCGGCCGCGTCCGCTACGCTACGCCACAGAGGCTGTCAATTGCAAATGGGTTTATAAATAATGGAAATAGAGCAATTAGCATTTGATTATTTTTTTAATAGTCGGCTCTTCCTTTTTTGAATTCGGGTGAGAATAGAACAATAACTGACTGTGATTCAAGAGGTAATCTATTCAGTCTTGCATGAATAGAATCAGTATCACAAAGTAGGTACCTTATCTATTCATACCAACTAGTGAACGGGAAATTTCGTCCAAGTATCGATAGTAATCAAATTTTGAGTTGAATGAAGCTTCGATTGATTGGCTCCCGACTACCCTCGTCATATTAACGGCAGCTCGTAATTAATTAATAACAGCTTTGTCTGGCAATGACCTATTGTGTTGGTACTTAGATGGGTCATAAGTACATTGTGGTACTTCAAAAGCGGTGTCAGCACAAAGCATAGTGCTTTGAACGATGCTTTTATAATACCAGCTTCTGGCTTGTAGAATTTTATGAATTTGCATTTAAAGGAAAGACTTGTAGAGAATAGAACAGAATTATTCGCCATGTTTACTCCTCAACATTAATAATCAAATTTATGATTTCGTTAATAATTTAATTAATAATCGTTAACAGTTTTTATTTTTATTTCAGCTTATGTCGTCTAAAATCAACTAACACCATACCGCCCTTTATTCTACGGAGTAATACAAGGCCAAACTTTACACACTTCTACACATCAATATCATCATCATCATCTCAGCGTTAATCCCAGTCGCATCCGAAGCCTTTCACCAGTCTACTGCTGATTTTGGCTAAATTTCTATATTTTCCGTGAAGCGACTGCCGTCTGACCTCCACAACCCGAAGGCTATATCGAAGCATTGCAGTTAATCCAATTGTCGGACTTTTGAGGGCTCCAATAACCCGTAACGACTGCCATTAGATGTTCGTATGGCAACCGGGACCAACGACTTAACGTGTTTTCCGAGGCACGACAAGACCAGTGCAAATACAACATATTCATGCATACAAAGGGATCGAACCCTCGTCTCCTTGCGCAGCGACTGCGTTCGCTACCGCTACGCCACGGAGGGTGGCTGTTTTACACATCAATATCTACCTAGCTTTTTCCTAACTATGTTTGGGTCTACTTCCAAGCTATCTGGATTCAGCAGAATACCCGTATTTTACATGCTGCCACCGCCCCTCGGCACTGCCATCCGCGCGTTTGAGCGGCGCCTGACACATGGGGGGCCGCATAACCACATCGTGGGTGCAGGACGAAACTCAGAAGATTCTTGCCAGTGTCTGTGAACAAACTGGTCACAACCGTGTTAAATATAGGCCGGATTTCTAAGCGGAGGACCGCTAAGAAATCCACTTTACCGTCACCGCTAAAAATGATAGACGGGGCCGACGACTTAACGTGCTTTCCGAGGCACGGAGGGGTCTCGGTATGTAAAAATGGTCAACCATCCAGAGACCAACCGCAGAAAACGTAGCTGATAAATCACACTTTAATCCGAATACTGTACTTTTTTTTAGAGTTTTGTAAGAGTCATCTGAGCAGTTAAACCATGATTTTATGTTCAATATATTCACATGTCGACATATAATAAACAAAATGAACCCACTGGGATACGAGCCAAGAGACAAATTGTTAAGTACCGGAAACACGGAGAGGCTGACGTATGAGCAGACTTACAAAATCGATGCTGAAACCCATTTCATCTATCAGACGTAGAAGTACTTATGCTAAGTTTGAGTATTTCGTTGAACAAAGTATGCACATTATATTGTTGTGCTCAATTTATTTCAAAAAAATATATTTTAAAATACTAAAAAAACATGCTTTTAAAAAATATCAAACTAAAAAGTTAAAAATAATTTAAAAACAGGCGTTAGGCGTTTTGTGCTATAATTTTTGTATATTAAGCGCCTCAATCTTTGTTTAAAATTATTTTTAACTTTTTAGTTTCATGTTTTTTAAAAGCATGTTTTTTTAGTTTTTTAAACTATATTTATTTTCAAAAATTTAAAAAAAAAAAAAAAACAATGAAAGATCGTATTGAAAACGGTGGGATATTTTACAGTAACGAGCCGCTCAATCGTAGTCCAAAGAGTTAGAGACGGATAAACAAATAAACAAGCAAGTAAGCAAGCAAGCAAACATACAAGTGAAAAAAAAAATGCATTTATTACGGTAAGTTTTACATATAAGTTGCCGGGGCTTCCCAGAAAGTAATCATATGATACTTGTGTTGGGAAAGCCTCGCTCTACCGGTGGAAACATAAATTTAGACTTACTAGACCATGAGTAACAATAATATAAGTTCCTTAAAAATTAAAAAGATTAAAAAGAAGCGAGAAGTGTGTGTTTGTTTGTGTGAGTGTGTTAGTGTGGGGTGTGTGTGTGTGAGTGTGGGGTGTGTGTGTGTGTGAGTGTGCGCGCGTGTGTGTATGTGTGGATGGTAGTTTATTTTGGCCACATAACCCTATGAATTCTTTACGTGTGGTATGTGAGTACATCAAGCATGTATCAAATTCAAGCTAATGTAATGTAAGCAGGATCTCCTCCACATCTTCATAATTTAGAGTAAGGAGCCATTCAGTCAGTTTTTTCTTGCACTCATACCATTGCATGGGGTATACATTAAGGATACGGTGAAGCTAATAAAAAACATGTAAAAAGAACAATTAATGACCAGCGAATATCGAGCTCCGACGCCTGCATATCCTGTAGTCCCCTGGAAACAAAGGGCCGTCTCTCCAACTGTAAGCTATTGAAGGATTATATTGTAGTTATTAACAATAGATCTATGTACGGACGACAGCAGGTCAAGCTACCCGAAACTGTCAAATATCCCAATCAACCTTGAGCGATAAAGATAAAGAGCTTCAGAGATAAAGTTGCAAATCTAATAAAGATATCTGACAGATTGTAGTAGCTTGATGTGCTGTTGTCTGTACATATATTACCGTGATCCATGTAGAAAATCTTATGATTCCAAAAAGGACACTTGAGATTTTCTGTAATGGAAGTCTGATTAAAATAATTCTTATGTGGTCACCATATCTTCAGCAATGCGGGAATGTCGAAAAGAAGATGTTTACTACTTTTTAGGTGAAATTGTACCAGTAAACTGCAATATGCAAATGCGACCTTCATTGTCACAAAACAAGGTTCATCTTTGGGCACAGCCATATTTAAATCTCGAACTTTAATCTGACAACGTTATTCGTTCTTACTACAAAAACAGACACGCCGATGATTCACAGTATCTGCTTTGTATACGTTATCCTAATAACATTGAGACAATTTTTTTTAAAATTGTGTTTAGTTAAAATAGCAAAGAATCCTTGCTAATATTATAAATCGGAAAGTGGGTGTGTTTGTTTATTCCGATTTTACGCCGTACCTACTGAACCGATTGCTTTGAAATATTGCAGACGTAAAGTTAGAAGTCCGGATAAAATAGTAGGGTACTTTTTATCCCGGCAAATTGATATTCCAGAGGGAAAACAAAAATATTGTTAGCTTCATACCAGTTCGGTGAAAGATGGCGCTATGTGTCGTTTAAAAAAAAAATAATATTTTGCAAACGAATATGCACATGTAAACTTAGAAGCTGAATGATACGATAATTAATCCCCGAAAATGAGGAATCTAAAAAGCGCGATATAAACGAATTCCGCGATATAAATGATTCGATGGAAAGCTAGTGATTTAATAAGCTTCAACAATAATGTAAACAAAACCAACCTTTCTTTTTGGAAATCCTTGGGGAAGGTTCCTGTGGCTGACATGATGATGAATATGATGAATAATGGAAAGTAAATTGATCAAGCTTTGTCATATGTTATCAAGTGCTTTAAATATTCCTATTTTATTTACTAAATCATGGTAATGTTGTCCACACTTCCGAGTTTTGGGATGTAGTCGAGAAAAACGGCTTGTCATAGGAACAAAAAAAAGAAATCAAAGATTCGCGTGGTGGATTACAGCCCATTCTCTCTAATAGAGAGGATGATTAAAATGATTGATGATGATGATGATTGATGGTTTTGGGAATTAAAACTAATAACTACCTGAAAAATGAATCTATTCCAAATGTCCGCTCCGTTTGCAACTTTGTAGCACTTTGTGGTCACTCCAGACCACCAACTTAATAGTGAATGGCATAGGACCATTCCCTAAGCAACAGTTAAACAACGTCGCCTTGATATCGTATTCAGGTGAGACATGAGATTAATGAAGAGGAATTCTATTCAACGATACAATGTTACTTGACGATGCATTATTGCACTCAAGGAGACAACTGTGACATACATGTAGCACATATAAATAGAGCTGATTTCGTGTGTAATAGTGTTTTGATTGCTTTTTAATAAAAAAAAAAAAAACATGAGAGACTGCTAACTGTTTGTAATTTGTTTCAGGATAGTTATGTTTATAAGCGTGTTATTTTGTTTAAGAAGTTAGTGATTTTTTTTAAATGTACTTTCTTTTTTAATGCCGTAAGAGATTCTTGTTGTCTAGGTAGGAAAATGTGGCCTTGGTTTCCTTCTGCGAGACGACTGTTTTGTCTGCTGTTAATGACTATTTAGGCTGCGGAAAGAGAGGGGGAGCTCTCGTCCACTCACCCGGCTCGCAGCAGGCCCACCGGGCGTCAGACACAGAGGGCGGATAATGCCCTCTTCCAGCCCTTTCCCCTCAATGGGTCTAGCGGCGGGCGACTCGAGGAAGTCTGTTGCCCCCTAAACATCAGGACTCGGCGTAAAGTGTTCCACGCGCGCCACTCTGACGTCACGGGGGAGTCACACACCTAACTCCCCCCTGACCAGTGGCGGGCCGGCACCAATCGGGGGTTGCGGAAGCAGTGTTTGTTCTCGCAACCCCCGGTGTAGATGTGAGATGGAACAAAAAAAAGGATAGTTATGTTTATAAGTGTGTTATTTTGTTACCCGACTACGGCAAAGCAAAAGGAGGGTTATGATTTTGACAGGCTATGTATGTATGTATGTATGTATGTTCATCTATTCCCTCGTAACTTCTAAACTACATACCAGAATTTAACAAATGACATATCATTAGAAGCGTCTTAATTGTCCTTTGGTTATAGGCTATATGGGGTTTCACAAAATCTATGTGGTACCCTCTAGCGGACAAAACTTACACAGTAAAAAATAAAGTTAAGATAAATATGGCGTGTTTGGTATCATTTGAAAGCTCTTTACTTGTACATTTTGAATATATATATATTGCTAGCATTTGCTCGTGACTTTACCTGTATTCATGGGCTGGTTGCATATAATTCACATCTTTTCGTTCATAGCTTCTTTACTACTTATCAGTATAAGACCACTGCAAAACCATTAGAAAGTCCTTTGAAATTGACAATAATATCATACAATACTATTCTGAAGTATGCAATATTCACTATGTAGAAATAAATTTTCATGTTTGGAAAGGTTATTCATCTATTCTGATTCATTATTTATGTAGTCGGATGTTATTAAGAACAGAGTTAATATGATTCAAGGATACTGGAACATATAAGCAAAATGATTTTCGTAATTTTTCCCATGTTCCAGGTAATTTGAATCATTACAGCAAAAACAATAATCATCATTCTCCTGCCCTTATCCCAATTTATTAAATAAATAATTTAGTAAATTTCTACATAGTGAATATTGCATACTTCAGAATAGTATTGTATGATATTATTGTCAATATGCAACGAAGGCATCTTGGTAGAGTCTACTGTGTCCATTTACTTGCAACTACATTAGCAACTTTGTTCGGTTCAGTATTCTGATAATCTTGTTTTATACTTTTTCAGCGTCGTTTTTTGTCGTAGTTGGGTTTTAGTTTTTATTACTTTTTATTATTTCACATTTGTTTTTTTGTTGGATTTTATTTTGTAATGTCGTAAGAGATTCGTGCTGTTTACGCAGGATAGACAAAACACATAAATAGAGAAGCTAATTGTGTTAAAAAAGGCATCCATCACCTCGTGAGTTCGTTAATCCCCCCTCGCCCGTGATCTGCTGTGATCTGTATAGAGCTCTTAATCTATTGCGTACTCAAGTAAGGTGCAGCAGACACAATTTGTCGAAATGGTCCATCCGAGACCTAGTGAAGTGTGGTGCCACTAATCAGACCATGTCTCACTTACTAGAGAACCCTGAGAGACCGTTGACCTACACCTTGAATGAATGCTACTAATGCCACAATTAACCGGCAACGTTAATTGAAACAATCAACTGGCAGTGGGCGTAGCATATTCGTCGTAAAACCGATGGCTGATGGGACAGAACCTTAGTTCTGGAGTGTCGGCCACGTACCAGAAGAAGAGAGCGTAGGTGCCCCAACAGGGTGGATGGATGACATGGTGAAGGTCGCGGGAATCCAATGAATATGGGCAGCACAAGACGGATCATTATGGAAAGGCTTGGGGGAGGCCTTTGTCCAGCAGTGGACCCCTATAGGCAGAAGAAGAAGAAGAAACAATCCTTCTAATATCCACTAATCGTATCCTAGAATCCCATCTCCTATCAATATTATAAACGTTAACATTTGTATGGAATGAGGGATGGACGTTTTTTTTTTTTGTACCGACAAATCACACAGATTGAGCTAGCCCCAAAGTAAGTTCGAGACTTGTGTTATGGGATACTAACTCAACGATACTATATTTATAATAAATACATATATAGATAAACATCCAAGACCCAGGTCAATCAGGAAAAGATCGTTTTCCATCATGACCTGGCCGGGGATCGAACCCGGGGCCTCCGCGTCGCAGGCAGGCGTGTTGACCGCTGCGCCACGGAGGTCGACAAACTAAAGTTTGTTACTCTTCCACGCAAAAACTGCTGAACCGATTTTAGGCACACATATAGACTAAAACCAGAAATTAACACATAGAATACTATTTACCTCGATATTCCCTTGTCATCGAGACTTGTGTGGGTGAAAGTATAAAATTAAAGAAATGTAACATCGACACGAAAAGTTGAAGCACTCATCTCGCAATAATTTATTGCATTCCATAATGTGTTTATAAAAGTAAGTTTTTGAACGGAAATTAAGTTCATTACTAGATATTGAAACGTCAGAGATTTTTATAGGTGCTCATGCTTCATTGAAAAGCTCCAAATAAATAAAACTTTTATCAAAAATATAAATTATTATGTAATGTTTGTTGATGTTTAACAAACATAAAAGCTTTTACTTAATTAAAGCGTTGGGTTTTCTGTAAATCAATGACGAAAAAGGTTACCAATGTTTTTAATTAGAGCACTTTTTAAATTAAACACAGTTGCAGCGACTACTTCAGCTTATATGAATGTGCTTTTCAAGTAATGTTCATTGGTAATTCATTGTTTTTGTGTAGATTTAACAACTTTACACAGCAGTTAGGGAAGTTTATATGAATAATAATAAAATGTTTGTTGATAAGCACATCATTTTAGTACAGATGTATAGCTGTTGCAAGTCATGAGCACACGTCATGTGATTTTTATGATTATTGAAATAAGGTTTAAATTAGAACAATTGGCGCGCGCTCATGAAATGTATAGGCTATAACAGTTTGGCAAATTTTTAGAGTTCCGCACCCAAAGAGTAAAAATAGAACCCTATTTTGACAGATGATGTATTTCTCTTGCCGCTGTAACAAAACATTCTAAACAATTTTTTTTTAAATTATGAAACAAAATGAAAAATTTGAAAAGTTTCCAGCGTAATGTAGTTAATAATATAGCTGTTAAAGATATTGTTTATACAGAATCGCGAATTTCAAATGCGCCAATATAGTGTGTTTGAAACGAAAATCCCCATCGCTGATCTCATCCATCGATTCCCACAGGCGAGATAAAGATATAAAACATTTCATTAAAAAAAAAAAAACGATTCTTTAATTTAAATATGAGAGGAAGAACATCGTTTAGAAATAAAGTAGATCGGTTACGCAGATCTATAGTGTTAAGAATAACTGAAGCTAATTAATTAGCTATACTCCATCGGTTTAGGTAGACAACTAAAGGTAAACTAAAAAACATGTCACTACATTAAGTGACTAAACATAAACGTTTAGTCGGTTAACCCGTATTACGTGGTTTTCTCTTGCCACATAACGGCCGCAATGTCAGTAACAAGGATGACAGCTGGGCTACAATAGGTATGCTTACAAATGACTACGATGTTAAAAACACCACTTTACATCATCATCATTCTCATCATTCTCCTGCCCTTATCCCAATTTATTTGGGGTCGGCGCAACATGTCTTTTTCTTCCATACATCCCTATCAGAAGCCATCTCGGCAGTCACCCCCTTCTTAGCCATATCGTCCTTCACACATTCCATCCATCGTTTCTTTACATACATAACAAAATATAATCAGCCTATATTCTTTCCACCGCTGAGAAACAGGCCTCCTCTTTGAGTAATTAAGTGAGCCATAATGCATCACGCGGGACTAGTGAGGGTTGGTGAAAAACAACTTACAAATATACAATACTAGCGCCCACCAGCGACTTTGTTCGCGTGGAGTTAATTATGCTCAGCTCCTATTAGTCGCAGCGTGATTACATATAGCCTAAAGCCTTCCTGGATTAATGGGCTATCCAACGCAAAAATAATTTTTCAAATCGGACCAGTAGTTCCCGAGATTAGCGCGAACAAACAAACAAACATACAAACAAACTCTTCAGCTTTATATATTAGTATAGATGTAAAGAAAACTCCGTCCGACCCAAAAGGGTAATAAAAGTTATGTATACACATGACCAAATAAAATATGAAGATTTACATAATCATCATAGTAACAATACTAATGAGTTTGAAATAATCGTTTTTCCCACGAATTAATTCCAACTTCCACAAAATTTGGTAATTTTTTAAAAAGTGACAACACCATTTTGGACAGTATTATTATGAGTGATGAGACCACGTGCCGCGTCCCTGCCCCCCTTCACCCATGCGCATGTCTGCCTACCGTGTTGCCTAACGCACATGTATTAAGTTACCTCGCTTTCTCGAATTTTTTTTTAGGTGGACTTTTTTTAAGTTTAGCCTTATTACTAGAATCAGTTATCGATACTTAACAATGCCTTTACAGATCGGACAGGGTTTTCTTTACATTATGGTAAGTATTATAAAAAAAATCCCTGCAGTTACATAATGCACCCCATGATGCACCCCGTATAGCTGCCACTAACTGTAGCGTAAAGGTATGTACCCTCTAACCTAGGACGTTTAAAAACCAAAAAAACTTAAACTTCCTGTTTGTTTTACTGCTGTTCATGTTCAGTCTATAGAGGTAATGGAAGGTAAACATTGCATAATATTGTAGGTATACTTGAAGCGTTTATTCGATGGCGATGTTAGTTTTAGTTGTTCTTTGAAAATGGTAATATGTTACAATAGTAAATATAGGGGATAAAAATTTGATTGCTTGCATTGGAGCTTACGTGGCTTTACCTTGGATAAGTTTTAGTCTTTGAAGAGTAGGTATAAAGGAAACTTGCATGAAGAATATTACCACTACAGCCAACGAAAACGCTCCGTTTGTTGTATCTTCTTCTTCTTATTCTTCAGCGTATAGAGGTCCATTGCTGGACAAATTCCTCTCCCAAGGCAATGGGGGCGTATGCTATAATCCCCACGCTTGGCAGGTAGGTTGGGGATCGCAGTAATTTGATGTTTCACAGAAGAAGCGCTGCTGCCCGCTTCCCTGGTGAGAGTTCCCTTAGTCACCTCTTACGATACCCAGGGAAGGATATGGGATGGTACTATTCTCAGCCCGATAGGACTGGTCCGTTGTATAGCTTGTATAAAAAAAATGTTTGATATTTTCTGGTGTACCATGTATGTATTATACAGTGTTAATTAAGAATTATATTAAGGACAAAAAGGCTTCTATACACTGATTGTTCTTTGATTTTTTCTCTTGTAGTTTTAATTTGTAATTTTTTATGTTTTTTTTTTTTACTCAAAGCCAGTACACACTATGTAGCCAAGCATATTGTACGTTACGGAGTTGCATCGCTGACAGGATTTTCGGCACTGGTACAGCTACACAGGAGCTAAACTTAGTATTCGGGAACACTGTTGGAGCTGCTGAACCTTGGACAAAACTGTCTTTGCATTGTGTAGATTCAATTTCTTAGTATTGTATAATTGCATGGGACACGTGTGATCACAATGTACTTGCTGTAAAGCATCAATTTGTTGGGTTAGTCTTTTTTATTGACTTGATTGTGCTCTGGCTGTTGAGAGTATGTCATGCTCACTCAAATGTCTCGCTAGTGGTGGCGTGTGTGTTGTGTCATTAAGTTCCCTTCAATATGGTTGAGCTCAATGATGCTGATCCATACGTCATGTTCGTGAATGGACGCCGTCAGAAGGGACTGGTCATCTCTTAGCTACCACGGCGTATTTTAATTTCTGAATTGTTATTTTTTTTTTGTGTGGTTTCCATAATGGACGCACTTAGTGTACAATATATTTCTGCATCGTTCTCACACGATTGATTTCAACATGAATGATCTAATCAAATACTTGTATCAATAGCTTGATAATTTAAAAGAGTGTCCATGAAGTTTCCTGCCCGTTCTTCTCCATAGGTACCTACTCTTTGGAATGGGCGACTAGCTTCACCTTACTGACTGACCGACCTTCTGACAATTCAAAAGTGCCTGTAACTGGTTTATTTGAAATAAATGCTTTGATTTTGATTTTATGGAACTTTATTAAGTTTTTTTTCATAAATTACAAACTAGCGCTTGACCGCAATCCCGCCTGATGGTAAGCAGTGACGCAATCGTTGATGGTAAAGCGCACTAGTTTATTAAGAGCCTATTCACACAACATACCCAATAAACTAGGGAATCAATCTGTTGAACGCTCTAATTGCTCAGGAAATCTATGTTAAATGTTTGTATTTCGTTTTTAGGTATGTAAATAAATGTTAGCTCGCTACGCGCATTTGTGTAAACTATGAGTGCAGCAAGAAACTGTTATATAATAAATATTATCGACATTTTGGTGAGAACTAACTCTCGGTGGTAGACCATAACATCGGCTGCGGGCAGAAGTTACCACCCACCAGACAAAGCCTTGTCGCCTAGAGAATCGTCGTGTTCCGGCATGATGTCTGGTGAAACCGTACGGAGGACGGGTCTGAGCAGTTCTGTTGCGATGAGTGCCGGGTACAATGCGTCAAATGTTGTTGTGTCGGGAGTTTGGTCGCGGAGGGTCTCCACTTCTATCTCCCTCTGGCGCAGCATCGTTGGTCGTGTTGTTGGGTTTAACGTTGCACCACCTCGCTCAACGGCCGTCTTCCTTCCTATTCACTAAGTTTTTTTTAAGTGATTGGGCTTAATAAAGTAGCGCGTTTTACCATCAAAGATTGCATCACTGCTTACCATTTTTTATTTTGTTGGGATGGGAAATCATCAAATGACTTCTCCCGCTCTGGGCAGCAGGCGGGATTGCAGTCAAGCGCTAGTTTATAATTATTTAAAAAAAAAAAAATAATTACGTCGGCGGACGGAGGTAAATTTTGTAAAATTTCGTAAGATAACATAAAATATCATAATATCAAGCCCGTGGTGGATTAATTGGACGGCTGACATTAGGCGGATTGACAGCCCCATTGAAGCTCAAACATTCAAGCTTTTAAGACGAAATTATTGAAGACAGAAAAGATCGCGATGAAATTGGAACTAGTGTAACTATTGCGGCAACTCCTTGCCGCAAATCCAAATTGAGCTTCGGGGTCAATGAATTTTCACATAAGTCACATTCCTTCGACGTGTTACAACTTCTGTGAATATCAAACGGGTTCCATTATAACGCGTTTCGAAAGCATACACGATAGGTGTAATTTACAATTTCGGTTTCTATCTTACAAGCAACAATTCCTATGAATTTCAGAGGATTTCCATTAAAATGCGGTTCAAAGACCCATTCAATTATAGGTGTAATTTACAAGTCCTTCTACGAATTACGATTTTGGAAACTTGCCAGTGGGAATGCAGACTTCTGCCTATTTTGTTACAGGATCGCGGTCCTCTGCTTCATGCAAATATTTACCGTGTTTACAAGCTTCGAAAACTTCAAAAGAGACAGAGGAAAGTTTTGTACTTCTTTTTTATTTTAATAACCTGCGGTTGTTTTAAAATGATTACACAAGTATTGCTTCTCTTTTTCTGTTTCAAAAGTTTGATTTTAGACCTTTTATTTTGAGTGAGTAAATAATTATTTTTACAAAGTGAGTTTTTGGCAAATTATCAAGTAGTGCACAAGCCCGTGGTATAGGCGCCAAGTAACGTTGGGCTTGGCCAACGTAAGTCTACTGATGACTTGAATTGACTGAGACTATGTATGACTTGCACATTCGTACGTTAGAATCCAAGCAGCAGCGGAATTGCGTAACACATTATCAGTAGCAATGTGTTTTAATTAGACAGTATCATTCATTGCGTTATTTACGTTGTTGAGCAGGCACATTTTAGAACATAGGGAGCAATGGAATAGCACTAACAGGGACTCATCGATTGGCCCGCTTCAAGGTTGTAAGAACTCTCAACCAATGAGAGCACCAAGCGCGCTTTATATCGACGATCGAGTCTCGTAATGAAAACTCATACTAGGCCTCCTGTTCACACATAGGCACCGTATAACGTTCAACGGATCCGTCATTACTGGATGCCATGTGTGAACAGAAAACTCGCAGTATACCGCCGCTATTTTACAAACCTCTCGCATCTCTCCCCCTCCTACACCCAGCACACACCGTCCGCCACTCACACGGCATCTATCCGTTAAAATTCTACGTATCCGCATATTTTTACTATTCCGTCGTCCAGTATTAGATGACAAAACGGAATGTCATTTTTTACCGCACGATATTTTTACTGTATACAGAATACTGTGCCATTTGTTAACTACATAAGTACATACGCCATCGATGAAAAAAAAAACCGTACACGATAAAACGAAACAAGAAATGTGAACCGGCTGTAACTGGAACATAAAATACCTTTTTTTTTTGTTGGGATGGGAAATCATCAACAGACTTCTCCCGCTCTGGGCGGAGCGGAAGGGCGTGTCAGACTTTTACTGACTAGAACCCACCCGTTTTTCTTCACTTGCCTGTGCGACAGCCAGGGCCACGGTTTCGTGTTTAACCAACCCGCAACCCTGACACAGGAGGCATCGGTCTTCGTAGACCCCGTCACGATGTGCTGACATCTCTTTGAGGCGCGCGTGAAACACGACGATAAAAACATAAAATACCTTAGGTGACAAATCAACAACGGTCTATCTACCGTAAATTACACTCAACATTTAAGACTTATTCTCTCAAATAAGTTCAGCGCTGAATTGACGACCGTTCAAAATTTATTACTGAGAACTGAGATTGTGACTGCAATCGCTGCAACCCGACCTGAATGTAGGTAAGTCTAAATTAAATCTAGTTACTAATTCATGCTTTAGCTTTGCAGGTGCTGGAATATCTTTGTGGGATTGAAAACCGTTTGCTTATAAATTATTATTCACTGGAGATAAGTTTATTGAAGTACCTAAGATTGGTATTAAAATGAACAGCATACGATAATGCCGACCTGTAGTAATAATTGTTTATGTTATATGTATCTTACTGAGAGGTTTGGCGCTGCACGCCGAGATACAGGTTCTACCTACCTAATTCGGTTGCAGATGCTCCTATTTCGCAGGGTATGTATTATATATTAGAGTAAATATATAATACAAACGTATATTTTATGTTTTCTTTTGTACTTTATATCTATATTTATTGGTAACCAAAATTGTTATTTATTTATTTATTTTTATTTATTATTTTTGATGTAAATACATACTGAGAGATAGTATGTTAAAAGGACTGAAGAAGGCCAGAGTTGTCAGTCGAAGGACCGTTAGTCATTGAAACAGACGAGTATTGGAATGGATATCACGAATCAAGCGTGGTGTGATTAAACCTTGGGTTAAAGAAAGAAGAAGTTAACTATACAGAGTGGTGCTGACAATAAATGAAAACACGAGCAATTCTGGTTCATAGGAATAATCCTAAACCATAGAAAAAAAATTAGCATAAAAAAAATAAATAAATATGAAAACTTCAAACAAACTAAATCGCATAAAATTATTATTAAAGTTTGGTACCCAGCGTAGGATGCGGCGGTCATTAACCTGTAATCGCTTCCTTATCAACATATAGAAAATGTGAAAAAATAAAAATAATTTCCTGTGACTATGTGTGTGTTTTATGGGTAGACTGAGAATGTGTTGAGGTACACGATGTTTGATTTATTGTCGTATTGTCAGCAACACTCTGTATATACTTATATTTATTGTGACTTGTATAGGAAAATTATAGAAGCAAACTAAACACAATAAAAATCAGAACAATTAAAGAGTTATTTAAACAATTGGAACAATTTGCCAGCGGCGGTGTTTCCGTCGGACTATAATTTTTTTTTTTTACATATTATAAACTAGTGCTTGACCGCAATGCTGCCTGATGGTAAGCAGTGACGCAATCGTTGATGGTAAAGCGCACTAGTTTATTAAGAGCCTATTCACTCTAGCCTTGAAGACACTCAAATTGTAGTCCGACGGAAACACCGCCGCTGGCAAATTATTCCAGTCCCTCGATGTACGCGGTATAAAGGAGGAGGCGAAACGCTTTGTCCGGATCGTAGTGGTGTTAACAACGTAAGGGTGGAAACCAGCCGTACGACAGGTCGTCCGCTGGTGGAACGGAGATGGGGGAATTAAATCATGCAATTCCCTCGCACACTCCCCGAAATGCATCCTATAGAACACCGAAAGGCTGGCTACTCTACGCCTGTTCTCTAGGCTTTGGAGACCAACTCGAGTTAGATCAGGGTCACCAATCAGCCTCTTTGCACGTCTCTCCACTGAATCCAAAGTGGCCAGGTGATACTTGGCAGCACCAGCCCAAATGTGGCTGCAGTACTCCACACACGAACGGACCTGTGCTTTGTATAACATTAGAAGTTGCCCAGGTGTGAAGTACTGCCGGACCTTTGCGATAACGCCAAGTTTCCTGGCAGCCACCTTGGCCTTGGACTCAATGAACCGCCCAAAGTTAAGGTTAATATAATAGTTAGGTTTAATATAATAGCGCACTTTACCATCAACGATTGCATCACTGCTTACCATCAGGCGGGAATGCGGTCAAGCACTAGTTTATAATTTACTAGCAGCCGCCAGCGACTTCGTTCACGTAAAGCTAGTTATGCTCCGCTCCTTTTAATCATAGCGTGATGTTATATACCCTAAAGCCTTCCTGGATTAATGGGCTATCCAACGCAAATATAATTTTCCAAATCGGAACAGTAGTTCCTGAGATTAGCGCGTTCAAACAAACAAACATACAAACTCATCAGCTCTAATTATTAGTATAGTCAGTGATTCCCAAAGTGGCCTAGGTGGACCCCCAGGGGTCCACGGGAGACTTGCTGGGGGTCTACGTAGGCGTGAACAAAAAATGGGGGTCCATAAGATGTTAATGGGGGTCCACGAAAATTTATCTGCTTTTGATAGTAAAGAGCAAAAATGTAAGCACAGTTTTTATAAGGGCCTACCTACATTGTTTTAAGTACCTATCTAAGCAGATAATATTTTAATAAGGCAAGCGGCTGTTACTTGTCCAAATTTGCGTATTCGATATTACGTACAATTTCGTGTACAGACTTGCAAAGCGCTATCCGCCCGACAATGCTTAATGCTTGTTCAGACATGAACTTGATCACCACTATAAATACTTGATGCCAAAGGCAAACTCATTCATTTGTTTCCGGTATTTCGAAAAAAAGGCGGAATTTCGAAAAAAAGGTGTGAGAAAATTTATATCTGTGTTTGCTAGTGCCGGAGAAAAGTAAGTAGCCTACCTTTTTTTTGTTATAGTACTTAAGTATTTTTTTTACGTGTACTAGTCGGTTGATCACAACGGCTTGTATAGATAGGTAACTTAGTAACTTACAGATATTTTAATTGTCCTCTTTCGATTTGAAGACAAACACAGCACGTTTTATTCAATTGTTTTTTCACGAGAGAAGCACTGCCTCTCTAAAAAGGCCGAATAAGCAATATTGCAGAGCAATTAATTTTGTAATTTTTCTTGCAAATAACTACTAATTTTATAAAACAGTAATTTCATAATCATTTTAAATTGATTTTGAAGTAACTATTTTATCAAAACTATTCCTTTTCGAAAAGAGCGAGCGGTGCGCGGACGACGGGAAAAGGCCGGGGCTTGAACTGGCGGAAATGCCAGTTTGTCACGTTTTAACAATGAAGCCGCAGACAAAAAATACGCAAATACACGGAGCGCGTGAACTTATTGATTTAATAAAATGTTAGTTATCGTTTTTATGGTCAATTTTGGGATTTCGACTTTTATTTTTTCCTACACAAATATGATCAGTATTCGATACTGAGTACACCAATTTTTTATTTATACTATTAAAAATTAGTGGTAAATTATGTACTTTAAAATTGATACCGTTTTGTGCAAACGTCTGTATTTGTCTCAGCGGTTTATTAGTTGGTCCATTTACAAGCCGTAATTCTATTTCTGCGTGCTGACAAAGGCTGCGGTGTGATACCTATATTCAGAAAAAAACTTGGTTACTAAAACATTTTTTTTACAGGTAAGGTAACTGACACGAAACATGGCTACAGCAAAGAAAAAATGTCGACAATATAGTGCCGATTATTTGAAATATGGTTTTGTTCCATCAGAGGCAGTCAAACAATTGCCCATGTGCCTATTGTGCAACAAAGTTTTGAGCAATGACTCTATGAAACCATCAAAGCTCGAAGATCATCTAAAAAGGTGTCATACTGATAAAATAGGTAAAGATTTAAAATATTTTGAAAGAAAAATATGGAAAGAGACCCACCATGCACAGTATGTTCGCTTCAACATCTCAAAGTAACGATGATGGCTTGCGGGCATCTTACAATATCTCATTACTTATAGAAAAATCTAGAAAATCGGAGAACAATTAATTTTACCCGCTGTTGAAGAGGTTTTAAAAACTGTTTTGCACAAATCTCCATTTGACGTACTAAAAAGAATTCCATTAAGTAACAATACTGTACAAAGACGCATTGATGAAATGAGCTCTGATATCGAAAGCTTTTTGTTCAATCATCTGCAAAAAACTCATTTTTCTATACAATTGGACGAGTCAACGTTACCCGGTAATGAAGCATTACTATTGGCATATATCCAATTTATTATTGAGGAAGAAATTCACAAAGAATTGCTATTTGCCAGAACTTTGGAGACTGACACTAAAGGCGAATCAATATTTAATGTCCTGAGTAATTTTTTTACGGAAAAATCGATTCCATTTACAAACATTATTTCAGTGGCAACAGACGGAGCTCCTGCAATGGTCGGGCGATATCGTGGGTTTATAAGTCATCTCAAAAGAATTATACCAGGACTTACAGCTATTCATTGCGTAATCCACCGACAACATTTTGTGGCAAAACATTTAAGTGACAGGTTGAACCAATCTCTTCATTTTGTAATAAAAGCTGTCAACAAAATCAGAAGCAATGCACTGAATACGCGTTTATTTGCTCAATTGTGCGACGAAAATGATGAAGACTTCCAACGACTGCTCTTACATACTGAAGTTGTCGAAAGGTGCATGCTTAACGATATTTTACTCTGTTTTCGATTCCATATTAGAGTTCTTAGAAAGTAGAGATCCAGATTTAAAATAAAAGTTGATCAAATTCAAAGCAGACATTGCGTATTTGACAGATTTGTTTAAAAAATTTAATGATATTAACTTGCAGTTACAAGGGGACAGCCTGAATTTAATAAAAACAAAGGGGATAATTTCGGCTTTTCTTGGGAAATTGAAATTTATGAAGCAAAACATTAGTCGGCGCGAATTCTCTCAATTTCCAAACTTGTCGCAGGTAGAATGTATTGATGAGGATATCCATACCTACAGTCAACATTTAAGTGCCCTGCATGATGACTTCAAAATCAGGTTTGAAGATATACTGACGATGGATCCATGGTGGTACCATGGATCATAAATCCATTTGATGAAACGGAAGTGGCCAAAGTTGTATTACAAGAGGAGCTGCTCGAGCTAAGCACTAATGAGGAGCTGAAGGTGAAATTTAGAAAAGGCTACCCAACATTTTGGCTGCAAGCAGAAATACCCGAAAAATATCCTGGACTGTGGGAAATCGCAAGGAAATTTTTAATAGCTTTTCCCTCGTCATACCTTGTCGAAAGGAGTTTTAGTGCCGTTACAAACCTCTTAACAAAAAAAGGAGCAAATTAAACATCACAGAGCGGGGGGATTTGCGGTTATTGCTCACAAAACTAAAGCCAGACATTGATCGTAGGCTGACACTCCATCAGATACATCCTTCCCATTAATTAAAATTATGACCTGAACCTGATCTTTAGATGACCGATTTTAATGATTTTTCTGTATGCGTTTGAGTGGCGACCTGGATGGTTTAGATTCACAAATCAGCCCGGCAGATGGCGCTGATCGCTTGAAGAAGCATGTGATCTCGGAAACGGCCCTAACGATTTCGCTGAAATTTAATATGTGGGGGTTTTCGGGGACGAGAAATTGATTTAGCTCAGTTTTATGTCTGGGGAAGCGCATATTTTCGAGTTTTTTCTTTCGCAATATTTCACGCATAATATGGGCGCTAATTTCGCGCGGCTTGACATAGCGGCTGTGGCGTAAGCGATAGTGGTATGATCTACTCGCGATGGCTGGTGTTCCTCGGTTCAAACCCGGGCAATCACAAGTTTTTTTTTTTTTGTTTTAGACAAGTTTATACTTTTTTTTTAATTTTTGTAGTTACTTAAAAAGAAAATTGTACATAAGAACTAAAAGGGGAAAAAATAAAAAATAATATTTTCATTTTTTTTTTATTTAACTAAAATTGTACTTATGAACTAAAAGAGAAAAAAATAAATAGAAAAAAATAAATAGAAATAAATAAATATTTAAGATTTTTTATTTAACTTTAAGAGACTGAAACAAGAGCTCTAGGGGTAGAGAGAGGTATGATATTTTTGTTACAAATGTAGATGACAATGCTTTCCATGGGTATATTCCTAAATCTGCTGTACCTGTGTACGTCACTGAATTCCTCCTAAAGGGCTGGTCCGATTTGAATGAAGTCTATGTATACAACGTGTAACAAAAAGGGTATATACTAGGGTGCTTCTTATTTTTCGACTTTTGAAAAGTAACTGCGTCAACCCGCCATTCGCTTCTGTCATCCAAAAAACGAGCTCATTATTTTTATTTTATTTTTAAATCAAATTTTAGGGGTCGCTACCGAGCATTAAAGTTTTAATATTTTGTTTAATTTGTCAATTTTTTTTATTACTTTAAAGAGACATATAATAGTTTTACGATTATTGAATCAAGATAAAATTTGCTTTTTCAACTGTCGACGAATGGTTCAACACAATAAACAGTCGATTTACACTTGCCCCCCTTCTCCCGCAACCTTCAGTATGCGCCCAATTGCCTCGTACAGTCGTAATACTAGTACAACATCAGCACCAAGGAATAATTTGTGCTTGCTAAAAGATCTCAAGAGTTTTGAAAAAATAAACAAAGCCATATCGAAAAAAGCTATAACAAAGTTTCTAGGGCATTTATGGTACCTCTCCGAAGAACTTGTTGCATTTTCTTTTTTTGATGAGGAAGTTTCATTGGAAAGTAAACAAAATATGGTTATTGCACTAAATAAAGAAGGTTTAGACTTTAGCCCTAAGCGGATATCCTTAGATGTAAGTCACATCGACGAAAAAAATTTAGAAGACTTTGTTACCAGCAACACCTTACGGTTTTTTAGAATTCACGGTATTTCATCCGCATTTCAAAAAAGATCCTTCTCTTTGGGAGGAAGATGAAGATTATAAAGCTTCTAGAGAAATTATATGCTCTATGAAAGTAGTGAATGATTTGGCAGAGCGGGGAGTGGCATTAATGGAAGAGTACAACAAATTAATTACCAACGATAAGGAACATAAACAATACCTTCTGAAGTACCCAAATACAAATAAAAATACGTTGTTATGATAGTTAATTTTTCAGTATCATAACTCCCTACTAATTATACGATTTAGGAATGATTATAATTTTTTTCACTGAATAAAAATTCTAATAAAAAATACATATTTTTTTTTATTTTGCTGGCCGGTAGCGACCCCTAAATATTACTTTAAAAATCTGAAAAAAATAATTTACTACTTTTTTGGATCATAGAAGAGAATGAATTGGTGACACGAGAATAAATTGAAAAAAAAATGTTTTTGTCCGTTTAAGAAGCACCCTAGTATATACATACCAAGGGCATGGCATCTTTAGATGATATCAAACGATATCGGAAGGGTTTCAACTCAAAATAAAATACTCAAAAAATTGGTACCAAATTTTTGGTTTCGTGTGTTTTTTAAAATCAAATCATAACAAACGTGGCAGCACACTACATACGTTAATAACTACTTGTTACCCGTCACGTTACTTGCCAAAATCTGATAAATGTCTTCAATATCTCTGTGCGACTAGTATGAAAGTAGCCTATCAGACGCAGTGTTTTTCCTTATAACTTCCTAACATAAAGAGATAGGCATAGGATTAAAAAACCCTTCCAATATCGTTTGATATCATGTAAAGATGCCATGCCTTTGTTATGTATATACCCTTTATGTTACACGTTGTATAAATGAAAGTTGTGTTAGTTACTCTATTTATAACTCAAGAACCGCTTAACCAGTATGGTTCAAAATTGGTAGGGAGGTAGATAAGAACTGGGAGAAGGCCATATCACATAGGATACTTTTTATCCCGTTCCCGTTGTTCCCGTCGTTCCCGTGTGACGTGACATGGAATAACAAAACAACTCAGTCAAAATATAAGTTAGCGGTTCATTTGTTAAAAATGGTACAAACATACTGCTGCACTACTCAGCATATTAAAAAAAGATCTTATCGGTTGAATGTTGATGCATTCATTTAAAGCAAGGAATATAAATACTCTCTGCCGGTTTAATTTTTTTAATAAAAGCCCCCAAAGCAAACTTCAACTTCAAAATTTCTAATATTGTATTGCTGTGCCATTTACCACTTCACTACATACTATAAAACAAAGTTACTTTCTCTTCCCGTATGTCCCTTTGTATGATTAAACCTTTAAAACTACGAAACAGATTTTGATGAGGTTTCTTTTAATAGATAGAGTAATTAAAAAGAAACGTTTATATGTATAATAACATCCATTAAATTGTGCCCATATCCAATCCATAAAATCCCAGTACAGCGGACAGAGCTCCGGCGGGATCTCATGGCGACAAGGAAAATGTGATTGTCGCAATCCAGCACAGAGCACGCCACCATAGCGGCGGTAAGTCCTCTCTTTGAGGAGTAGCTAGAGAGGCGCCACTGCGTCCTCACCTTCCGACTGACGTAGGTCCTCACCGGACACGGCTGTTTCGGAAGGTTCCTGTTCCGTATAAGGCGGGAGGAAACGCCAGGGTGACCACTGTGTGCATTGCCTTGAGGACACAGTGGAGCATATGGTGGAGGTCTGCCCGACTTGGGTAGAGCACAGCCGTGTCCTCGTGGCGGCGATCGGCGGCGATCTCTCGCGTCCGACCCTGGTCCGGGCCATAGTTCGGAGCAAGAGTGCATGATGGCAAGCTTTCACCTCCTTCTGTGAAGCAGTGATGCTGGCAAAGGAGGAGGCGTAGCGTGTGAGGGAGCGGAAATCCCACTACTCTCACGCCTCAAACCGCCGCCGGAAGCGCCCTGGTCGGGTGGCAACATCGGACTCCCGACCACCGTAGGCGCAGGCTTGCGGGCGGCGAGCGATAGGCAGCTCGCCTCCTGGTAAGAACCAGGCCCAAGTTGACGGCGCGTTGTGTTTCACACGCGCCTCAAAGAGATGTCAGCACACCTTGACGGGGTCTACGAGGACTGGTCCACAGGGTTGCGGGTTGGTTAAAAAAGAAACCATGGGACTGGCCGTTGCACAGGCAAGTGAAGGAACACGGGTGGGTTTTAGTCTAGGTAAAAGTCTGACACGCCGTTCCACTCCGCCCTGAGCGGGAGAGGTCATTTGATGATTTCCCATCCAAAACAAAAAAAAAAAAAGAACTGAAGAAGAGCAAGAAATTGCACTTAAAGAGCGCAGCCTTAGTATGGCCCGACTTCGTGCTTCTCACTCACCAGAACAAAGAGAGGCAGCCCATGAAACGGCTCAGTTGGCAATGCGAAATCGTCGAGCAAACCTCAGAGATCAACCGCTAGATAATAATTTACGAAGCACAAGAACAAATTCATCAAATACTGATTTGAATCGTGCAGCGTTTCTATACGCATATAATATAGCGCAATGACGTTCGCATTGGGCCAATGGATGTTGTTTCCGAGTAAAGATTTCCGGAGAACCGCCAGGATTGTGCTCTCAAATAAAGAATCATTGAATAATAATATTTATATAGTTAAAATTATCCTAATTTAAAAAGTAGTCATGCCTTTAAGGCGAAACGAAGTTCGCCGGGTCAGCTAGTGCAGCTACCTTAATATTTTTTTTTTTTGTAATTGTATTATTTTAATAAATAAAGTGATATAAAATGTACTATTTTTTCTTTTGTTTTACATATCGGAATATAGGGACAGAACTCAGAAGTGACACAATTTTTATTTTTTGGCGACTTTAAGAATGTGGTAGAAATGTAGCAGCAGGGGGACCTCCGAAACCAGTAAAATTTTGAAAGTGGTCCACGAGAAAAATAAGTTTGGGAACTACTGGTATAGATAAAAAAAAACAGTTTTCTAACTTTTAAATTTTCCTGATTTTGTGCTACTTTCTATAAAAAAATTTTAGGGGTTTTGGGCTAAACTGACCCTTGGTATTAAAATGCTATTCTTAGTTTATAAAAGTTGCTAAAGATAGAGGACAAGGGAGAAGACTACTACTTCTACTACTACTTCTTCATTTTTTTGTGTCGCTCCTATTGGTCTCAGCGTGATGTTTTTGTAGCCTAAAGCCTTCCTGGATTAATGGGCTATCCAACGCAAAAAGAATTTTTCATATCGGAGTAGAAGTTTCTGAGATTAGCGCGTTCAAACAAACAAACAAACTCTTCAGCTTTATATATTAGTATAGATATAGATTTACATAGTGCAGGTGGATCATTATCCACGGCCAGCGGCCACGTTCGCTACCGCTATGCCACGGAGGCTGTCATTACAGCCTCCGTGGCATAGCGGTAGCGAACGTGGCCGCTGCGCAAAGAGGCACGGGTTCAATCCCCGCGCAGTTCAAATATGTATTTGTATACATGAATATGAATATTTGCACTGGCCGGGTCGTGCCACGGAAAGCACGTTAAGCCGTTGGTCCCGGTTCAGCCCTCAAAAGTCCAAAAAATTGGTCTAACTGCAATGCTTCGATATAACCTTCGAATAGTGGAGGGCAGATGGCGCTTTACGGAAAATATCTAAGTTTAGCTAAAATCAGCAGTTAGACTGGTCAGACCCCAGACTCCAAAGCTGAGTGACTGGAATTAACGCTGAGATGATGATGATTGTGCAGGTGGATGGGTACATACGACACTTTAGCAAATGAGGCATGATCTGATCGGAGGCATCACACCCAGACGGAGTTTTGTAATACAATGGAATTATTTCTACTGCTCAGAATCGAGCTTGTTGGCGTGCTATGGAAGAGGACATATCCAGCAGTAGACGAGTATAGGCTAATGATGATGATTTCATTGTGACAGCAGCGCTGGTAAAGTTAGCTTCCAGTCTTACCGTTAGCAGCTGAATACAACTACTTTACCTGGAGCAACAGCCTTCTTTGAACTCTGAACTGAAATCTCAACTCCACACAAGTTACTACCACTACCAGACACGAGACAAAGTAAAGTAGGGGTATCGTGTCAATATATGAATAACAAACAAACAGCTTAACATGTCTTCCGAGTCATAGATTCTTGATATTTAGGGGTTGGTCATCCATCTACGAGCGTGGGTTATTACGACAGACCCTTCTCAAATGTATGGTAATAACTATGTTTAGGGTTCCTCGGTGACCAACGGACAGATGGCCAGTAGAATCTAAGGTATCATTTTCATCATCATTCCAGTCTAAAGACGTCCACTGCTGGGCATAGGCCTACCCCAAGTATCTCCATGACGACCGGTCGTGCGCCTTTCGTATCCAACGGTTTCCCGCGACCTTCACCAGGTTGTCGGTCCACCTTCTTGGAGGCCTCCACACGCTGCGTCTTCCAGTGAGTGCTCGACATTCGAGAACCCGTCGGCCCCATCGGCCATCAGTCTTACGGGCAATGTACCCGGCCTACTGCCACATATGTGTTAAGTAAGTAATTCTACGGATTTCCTCATTTCTGATTTGATCATGCAGTGAATTTCCAAGCATAGCCCTCTCCATTGCCATATGAGTGAACTTGAGCTTTTTATAAGGCCCTTTGTTAGCGACCACGTCTCAGTCATAGTCGCCCTTTTTTATGCTTTGGGAACGGCACCCTATCACTATGACTTAACTGTCTGTCACCAGGCTATATCGTATGAACCGTGATAACCTAGATATTTAAAAAAAAATACAGATGATGTATTTTTTATCTTGTCTTCTATTTATCTTTTTATTCTTCTTCTCTTCCTCAGCCTATAGATGTCCACTGCTGGACAAAGGCCTCCCCCAAGGCTTTCCACGATGACCGGTCTTGTGCTGCCCGCATCCATCGGCTTCCCGCGACCCTCCCCAGGTCATCGGTCCACCTTGTTGGGGGTCTCCCTACGCTGCGTCTTCCAGTACGTGGCCGCCACTCCAGAACCTTGCTGCCCCATCGGCCATCGGTTCTACGCGCAATGTGCCCTGCCCACTGCTGCCCACTGCCACTTAAGTTTAGCGACTCGCAGAGCTATGTCGGTGACTTTGGTTCTTCTGCGGATCTCCTCATTTCTGATTCGATCACGCAGAGAAACTCCTAGCATAGCTCTTTCCATTGCCCTTTGTGTGACTCTGAGCGTTCGTATGAGGCCCATTGTGAGCGACCACGTTTCAGTTCCGTAAGTCATCACTGGCAACACACACTGGTCAAAGACTTTAGTCTTGAGACTATTATTCTTATATGTCTTGAGAGTATTATTTTGGGCAAAAACAATGAAAAACATGGTACAAATCTCTAAGCCAATTTAGGCTCAGAATAAAAAAGTGGGTAGATACTCGTATTGAATAATAATATTGAGTACCTAAGCCCGTTGCTATAGCAATAATCTCTTGCTCCCAATCGATGTTTATGAATAAAAAGAAAATAAGCACGCACTTCTCAGGTTGTCGCTTTTATGCTCAGATTACGAAGAAACGTATTTCCTTTTAAGCACAGATGAGAAATAAAAAAATGATTCAATAAATACAATGTGTTTGTATTCTTTCAAGTAAGCTAAAGCCCACCGAAACGCCTCCTGCCGGAGGCTCTACGTGGGGGCCGTGCGGTCCATGGCTCTTTACGGGGCACGGATGCGGGTGCAGTCCCTGAGGAAGCGACCAACCCGACGCCTGACCGCGGCCCAGAGACTCATGGCCGTTCGGCTGACATAGGTCCTCACTGGATACGGCTGTTTCGGGAGGTACCTGTTCCGGATAAGGCGGGAGAGAACGCCAGAGTGTCACCGCCCTGAGGACGCGGTGGAGCATACGGTGGAGGTCTGCCCGGTTTGGGTGGATCAAAGCAGTGTTCTCGTGGCGGCGATTGGTTGTGATCTCTCGCGTCCGGCTGTGGTCCAAGGCCATTGTCCAGAGCGTGAGCTCATGGAAAGCTGTCACCTCCTTCTGCGAAGCAGTAATGCTGGCAAAGGTGGCAGCGGAGCGCGTGAGGGAGCGGGAATCTTAGCGCACTCACGCCTTTTACCGCCGCAGGAGACACCCTGGTCGGGAGACAACATCAGTCTCCCGGCCAAAGGTGTCAAAAGACCCTGGCCCTGGCGCACAGGCAAGTGAAAGAACACGGTTGGGTTTTAGTCAGTAAAAGTGACACTCCGCCCAGAGCGGGAGAGGTCATTTGATGATTTCCACACAAAAAAAGGCTTATGTTAAAAAGAGCTCAGTTGATATAAAATAAGCGCCTGTTAAAATAATGGGAGCAATATATAGTAAAACCGCGTTAGCTCCCGTTTTCGCAACATTTTTTGTTACTGCTTTGCTCCTATTGGTCATAGCGGGATGTAATATAGTCTATGTCCTTTCTCAGACTCTAGGCTATCAGTGTACCAAATTTCATTATAATCGGTTCAGTAGTTTTGGCGTGAAAGCCGGACAGACACTTTCGCATTTATAATATTAGTAAAGATTAGTATAGATTGATGATTGTGTTGCCGTCATTGTTAAACAATAGCGCCGATCCCATTGTTTACAAAATAATAAAAAGTAAAAAAACTAAAACCCAACTACGACAAAAAACGACGCTGAAAAAGTATAAAACAAGATTTTCAGAATACTGAACTGAACAAAATTGCTAATGTAGTTGCAAGTAAATGGACACAGTAGACTCTACCAAGATGCCTTCGTTGTAAATTGACAATAATGTCATACAATACTATTCTGAAGTATGCAATACATATTCAATATGTAGAGATAAATTTTCATCTTTGGAAAGGCGTAGTCACACGTTGTCAAGGTGCTACCGTAGGTAGATATATGTGACGTGTGACTACGCCTTTCCAAAGATGAAAATTTATCTCTACATATTGAATATGTATTGCATACTAGGGTTGTAACGGAGGCTTGTTAGCGGAGGCGGAGGCGGATGCGGAGGCGACGAGTCTCACCTCCGCGGATGCGGAGGTTAACGGAGGCGGAGGCGGAGGTGAAAGTACATATAGATAAAATTGAAATTTATGGTTAATTAAACCAAAATTTTTATTATAAATACGTGCATTAATAGTAGTATACTTGGTAAAAAAAATATTACCTTCTTGTAATGAAAATTAAGGAGAAACAAATTGAGCTTGCCGCATTCCCGCCTCGC
Source organism: Sesamia nonagrioides (assembly GCA_017933935.1). Taxonomy (NCBI): domain Eukaryota; kingdom Metazoa; phylum Arthropoda; class Insecta; order Lepidoptera; family Noctuidae; genus Sesamia; species Sesamia nonagrioides. The sequence continues at coordinate 234,937 of JADWQK010000081.1, forward strand.
ACTAGTTGATTCTTGACCATTTCGCGCTCAAACGCGGCCGGACTATTTATTAATTGCATAAATACGTAAATAAACCTCCGTTATAACTCCGCTAAAAATTGTGCGGAGGCGGAGGCGGAAGCGAAGATACGATTTCTTGCGGAACTTCCGCAGTAACGGAAGCGGAGGCGAAGCTCCGTTACAACCCTATTGCATACTTCAGAATAGTATTGTATGACATTATTGTCAATTTACAACGAAGGCATCTTGGTAGAGTCTACTGTGTCCATTTACTTGCAACTACATTAGCAACTTTGTTCAGTTCACACGTTACATATACCTACCTACCGTAGCACCTTGACAACGTGTGACTACGCCTTTCCAAACATGTAAATTTATCTCTACATAGTGAATATTGCATACTTCAGAATAGTATTGTATGACATTACTACTGTGTCCATTTACTTGCAACTAGGTACATTAGCAACTTTGTTCAGTTCAGTATTCTGAAAATCTTGTTTTATACTTTTTCAGCGTCGTTTTTTGTCGTAGTTGGGTTTTAGTTTTTTACTTTTTATTATTTGTACTATTTTGGTGTTAAAGTGTATTTGTGGCGCATAATATTAACAAAAGTTAAACTGATGAACTAAAAACTAGGTACTTGACATATTACATCTACACGCACATATAACAACATAAGCCCGAAGGCATATAGTGCAGAGGCCGTTTTATGGGAGTTTTAGCCCGTTATTAAACTGTTACAGGAGCTAAATTTAGTATTCGGGAACACTGTTGGAGCTGCTGAACCTTAGACAATACTATCTTAGCATTGTGTAGATTCAATTTCTTAGTATTGTATAATTGCATGGCAAACGTGTGAGCACAATGTACGAATGTGCTGTAAGGCATTTATTGGTTGGGTTAGTCATTTTTATTAACTTGATTGTGCTCTGGCTGTTGAGAGTATGTCATGCTCACTCAAATGTCTCGCTGATGGTGGCGTGTGTGTTGGGTTATTGGGTTCCCTTCAATATGGTTGAGCTGAATGATGCTGATCCATACGTCATGTTCGTGAACGGACGCCGTCAGTGGGGACTGGTCATCTCTTAGCTGCCATGGCGTATTTTAATTTCTGAATTGATTTTTGTGTGTTTTCTATGTACGCTCTCAGCGTACAATATATTTCTGCATCGTTCTCACACGGTTGATTTCAACATGAATGATGTAATCAAATATTTGTAACAATAGCTTCAAAATTTAAAAGAGTGTCCATGGAGTTTCTTGCCCGTTCTTCTCCATAGGTACCTACTCTTTGGAATGGGCGACTAGCTTCATCTTATTGACTGACCGACCTTCTGACAATTCAAAAGTGCCTGTAACTGGTTTATTTGAAATAAATGATTTGATTTGGTTTGATTTGTTTCCGCCTTCACCGCGTGGAGTTACTCCCAGCTTATGACGTTTTCATTAGTGCATTACATATTCTATTAATGTTCACACTGCTCTACATTGCATAAAGCGATTCACAGTTCCCGTGATCCGCGCTTTACACTTATCGCTCATATTTAACATCATTAAAGCATTCTTGTAATTATGTACAAGCATAAAGCACTCGTGAAGCTCTTTCACGTGATACCAAACACGGTATATTTATTTTAATTTTATATTAACATAGAACTTTTGTCCGCTAGAGGGCGCAATACTAAATTTGGTGACAAGCTTTATAGCTCATAACTAACAGAATATCAAGGCCCTTCTAATGGTACTGCAGTGGTCTTATTCTGATAAGTAGTAAAGAAGCTATGAACGAAAAGATGTGAATTCTATGCAACCAGCCCATGAATACTGGTAAAGTCACACGCAAATGCTAGCAATATATATATATTCAAAATGTACAAGTAGAGCGCTTTCAAATAATACCAAACACGACATATTTATCTTAACTTTATTTTTTTACTCTGTATGTTTTGTCCGGTAGAGGGCGCCACAGTAGATTTTGTGAAACCCCATATAGCCTATAACCAGCGGACAATTAAGACGCTTCTAATGATATATCATTTGTCGAATTCTGATAAGTAGTTTAGAAGTTACGAGGGAACAGATGAACATACATACATACATACATACATATATGTATACATAGCCTGTCAAAATCATAACCCTCCTTTTGCTTTGCCATAGTCGGGTAATAAACAAAATTTCAGTTCAGTGAATCTTTTTCATTCTATTTCATTAAGGAAAGAACTGAAGATAAATATTAGTATAGTCCTGGCCGACGCTGCATAGTTTAGGCGGGATTCAAAACATCTATACTAATATATAAAACTGAAGACTTTGTTTGTATGTTTGTTTGTTGGTTCGCGCTAATCTCGGGAACTACTGGTCCGATTTGAAAAATTCTTCTATTCTATAACATCACGCTGCGACCAATAGGAGCGGAGCATAACTAAACCACGCGAACGAAGTCGCTGGCGGCCGCTAGTGATGGCTTGTCGTTGCGATAGTAATACTGCTCAGTACGTGAGGAACCGCAGTTTCGGACATTTGGTTCATGCACTCGGCCGAGCGGCCGGTGGTGCGAAGCTACCATCCGCGGGATTATGCCTGAACGCCTCTAAGGCCGAAGCCAACCTAGCCGAATCCGGCAAGGATATGCTCACTGTGGAGCCCCGAGAGTCGGGAGGCTCTAAACAATGTGACTTTACTAGTCGCGCTTCACAACGTGAGGTGCGACGTCGAAGCCCATTTGGATCGCGGAGATCGATGCTGTCCGTTTAACGCGTGCATCACGGCTCCGAAGGTCGGAATTTACCTCAGTTCGATGTCGGGGCTCGGAATAGTCTGTAGACGACTTATGTCAATTAACGTCAGGCGCTGCGTAATTTAGGTCTAAACTTATATATTTCTTCTGTCCTTTTCTTAATTAAATAAAAAGTAAAACATACAATGAATTTAAATTTAGTTTAATTTGTGAACGAAATAATCGGCGCCATTTACTGGAACCTACATTGTTATCATCATCAACCTTTAATCATCCCACTCTTGGGCACCCTCTTATACAGAGAAGACATGTACATTGTTATGACTTCATAAAACTTTTTATTTGTCTCTTCTTATCGTTTTGATTTCATGGTTATTTTTATTGTTACTGATAGAGTCATATTTATACTTTATGATGGCTCTGAAGTCAGCAGGGGTGCGTAATTCCCTTCCCCGCTTACATTTTTTTTTTTAATAATTATAAACTAGTGCTTGACTGCAATCCCGTCTGATGGTAACCAGTGATGCAATCGTTGAGTGTAAAGCGCACCAGTTTATGAAGCCTATTCACTTAAAAAACTTAGGAATAGGAAGGATGACGGCAGTTGAGCGAGGTGATGCAATGTTAAACCCAAGACCAACACGACCAAACGATGCTGCGCTAGAGGGATATTGATCTGGAGACTCTCCACGACCAAACTTCCGAGACAACAACATTTGGCGCATCGTACCCGCCACACATCGCAACACAACTGCTTAGACCCGTCCTCCGTACGGCTTCACCAAACATTATGCCGGAACACGACGAAACGTTTGGCGGCAAGACTTTGTCTGGTGGGTGGTAACTTCCACCGGCAGCCGATGTTATGGCCTACCACCGAGAAAATGCTATGCTTCAAATTGATAGTATTAGTGTACGTAATTAGGATGCAGTTGTTGCTTCTTGATACAAATCAAACTAAATTGCTGTGATCGTACTTACAAACGACACAAATAAACAATGCGTCATACTGACGTCACACGAATTCTACATCTCGCAAGCAAAGTTTACCATGCATTTATTAGCATACATACAACTTCCCAACTTCAACCGCTGGACAAGTGCCCGCCAGACATAACAGCCGTCTGGTCGGTGGATCCTCTCTTTTCTATAAGGGATGAGTGTACTTTACACTCATCCACCTCCACAAAATAAACATATTTTCTTCGATAAATGTTTATTTTTTAGTGTAATCAAGATTATCTAATCAGCTGATAATGATGATATTTATGGCCCAGGAACTAGAATGTTATTTATGTTTATGACATTCTCATTCCTGGGACACAGTCCTCCTCACTGTGAGAGACTTAAGAGCACCAAAAGGCACCCGAAAAGGGTATCTTATCTATACCACTATGGAAGTAAGGACCAAACCGCAAAACGGAACCGTCTGTTGTAGTTTAACCATTGATTATGACCGCTATTTCCGCCTTCAAAATAAATATGGCAATGTAGTTCTCGGAACCGTATTTGTCAGATTAAAATAGATCATAGCCCTCGGCCTTGTTTGTGTCAAATGTCGGATGCTGCGGTTTTGTGGGAGTTCCGAAATAGCCGGTTTCATAACACAACGCTTGGATACCTCAGGTGGTGAGGTAGAGTTATCAATAATTATATGATCACAACATTTCGTACCATCTTACAGCGGCCGAGCCTACTGAGGCGTTATGCTATGGGTGTATGTATTTCTACTTTCATATCTTTAATGATGAACCAATTCATAGTAATTGGTTCTCATAGAACACAGTGTTTATTTTGCACAAGTTTCATGGTCTGCAATCATCATCATCATCATCTCAGCGTTAATCCCAGTCGCATCCGAAGCTTTTTTTTCAGCTTTTGGAGTCTGGGGTCCGCTTTACTAGCCTAACTGCTGATTTTGGCTAAACTTCGATATTTTCCGTGAAGCGACTGCCGTCTGACCTCCACAACACGAAGGCGATATCGAAGCATTGCAGTTAGACCAATTTTTGGAGTTTTGAGGGTTCCAAGAAACCGTAACGACTGCTATTAAATGTTCATATATATATAGAACCGGGACCAACGGCTTAACATGCTTTCCGAGGCACAACCAGACCAGTGCAAATATTCATATTCATGCACACAAATATGTACACTGCGCAGGAATCGAACCTGCGCCTCCTTACGCAGCGGTCGCGTTGGCTAACGCTACGTTGTCTATATTCATGGTCTGCAATATATAGTACTAAAAACTTTGGCATTGATCACCACGATATCACTTCGTTTCATTTAAGAGGGGTTGGCGATTTCAGACTTATAATACCTATATATGTATATATGTCGTGAATAACGATATCATTTTAATAAAAGTTGCTCATTTGATTTATGTAGTAGTGGAGCAAACGCTGTGACGTTATTTTGTAATGGCGGCACGTAAAACAGTCGTTTTTGAAAGTGGGGATTGTCGAACGGTGACTTCGGTTTGAGGCGCGGACCAGGGCACTTCTACAGGGCGAAACTCTCGGTTAGCCTATTTAAATTGTTATTGCCAAGATTGGAGGATATATTTACACTTCGTGCTTTAATTCATAACGCCACTTACGATATGAATCCCTTACCACCACACCAAGATGGTAACGACCCTATCGCTCCGCCGTCGCTGACGTCGTCATATAGTATACTAGCTGCGCCGCGCGGTTTCACCCGCGTAGATTTGGATATGTTTTTTTTTATATATGCTCCGTTCCTATTGGTCGCAGCGTGTTTTATATAGCTTAAAGCCTTCCTGGATTAATGGGCTACACAAAGCAAAAATAATTTTTCGAATCGGACCAGTGAATCCTGAGATTAGCGTGTTCAAACAAACAAACTCTTCAGCTTTATGTATTAGTATAGATATATGTATATAACCAGGCTTTCTTCCGATATTTTCCTTTACCATTCTGGCTAAGTGGTATCGTATTACACAGTAATTATACTGTGGAGGTTCGATAGACGACGGCAGGACTGGCGCAATGGTTTAGCGGTTGACAGCAGCGTGTCGCGGGTTCGATTCCCACAAGGAACAAATATTTGTATGATCTACAGGTCTAGCTGTTGGTGTATGGGAATTTGAATGATTGTAAACGTATTCACGATACAGGAGAAATGCTAGGATAGGACAACGTTTTCTTAAAGAAAAACTTTCCCACATTTGAGCCTACAACCACGTACATGAGGGGCTAAAATTTCTGCCTTAGACGCGGGTTATTCGAAAAAGATACTGTGCCCCCCGGCGCACAGGCAAATCTTACACGCGTTTCCGCTTCGCCTAGAGCGGGAGACCTTATTTGATGATTTCCCATCCGCAAAAAATAGGGTTAAAACCGTCGGCCGATAGTTAAAGCCTCCGGAATATGCCGACATTTTTATAAATTACCCAGTAATAAAAAAGTAATTCTGACTACGAAATAAATTAATTCTCATGTTCAATTTTTGCAGTGTTCTCGTTTGACGTAACGTTGATGCGTCCAAGATTAATTAAATTCCATTTTAACTCTTTTGAACGCTTTTTGTGTACGCACTATTAATGTGTTCTTTTTTCGAAAGTCCCTTTTTGTTTCCACTCTTATTTTCTTTATAAATCTTTTGTTAGTCGCCTCTTCATTCATCTTCTCAACTTCACCAAACCATAAACGCATACTCTCTTGAATTCAAAAAACCGGGCAAGTGCGTCGGACTCACGCACAAATGGTTCCGTACAATTGATTTCTGAAATTAAAGGATTTAAGTTATTTGTATGAAAGATTACGCGGTAATAAGCGGTTTGCGATTTACGAGGTATTAAGAAAAACTACTCACTAGATTTCGTTCCAAACAATTTTCGTTGGTAGTTTTTATAGTAATGTACATCATATGTTTTTTTAGATATTTCATTTTCTTATTTTAAGAGTTAGAGGGAAGGGGGAAGGGGTACCAACGTTTTTCCACTTTGGAAGTGTCGTCACGCAAACGATTTGGCTTAGAAAAAAAATATTTTAGAAACCTCGATATCATTTTTGAAGACCTATCTATAGACACTCCACACGTATGGGTTTGATGAAAAAAAAAATGAGTTTCAGTTCTAAGTATGGGGAGCCCCCAATATTTTTTTTTATTTTTGCATCAAAATCTTAATGCAGTTCACAGAATAAACCAAGAACCTACCAAGTTTCAATAGTATAGCTGTTATAGTTTCGAAAAAAATGGTTGTGACATACGGACGGACAGACGGACAGACAGACATGACGAATCTATAAGGGTTTCGTTTTTTGCCATTTTGGCTACGGAACCCTAAAAAGGTATGTAATAATTAGAGATCGGATATTCCGGCGCATAAATACCTAAACTTGATTTGATGAAAGAAAAATATGGACATGCTTTTCGGTACACATAGTTAATATGTATAAGACCAGATGACGTATAATAAGGTATTTCGTTACCTTTTGAAGTAAAAATGTATGTACCTGTTAGTATATCCATAATAATATTATAAATGCAAGTATCTCTGTCTGTCTGTCTGTCTGTCTGTCTGTCCGGCTTTCACGCCAAAACTACTGAACCGATTGTAATGAAATTTGGTACACAGATAGTCTAGAGCCGGAGAAAGGACATAGGCTATAAAACATCCCGCTATGACCAACAGGAGCAGAGCAGGAACAAAAAATGTTGCGGAAACGGGAGCAAACGCGGACGTACTAAATATTGCTCCCATTATTTTAACAGGCGCTTATTTTATATCAACTGAGCTCATTCGGCTAGAAGCTTACGCGGGTGAAACCGTGGGGCACAACTAGTAAATATATAAAAACTAAAATATTTTACACAATTGTTAGTAAAAAGGTATCCATAATATTATTTAATCGGTTATTATTTTGTTCAAGTTTACGGAAAAGATTAAGATACCAACACTTTTTCACGTTTTCATAAATACTTTACTTTGATTGACAAATAGGTACAATCATTTTCATTGTATCTAACTGGTCTTCTGATCACTCTACCACTTCTACTAATTACTACTTCCCTGTTACTATTTGTCTTAGCCTCTCTGTCACTACTATTTATGCTTCCTTCGCTAGGATTACTATTGTTTCCTATATCTGCCATTCTCTGTTCCTGATCATTGTATCTAACTGGTCTTCTGATTAGTCTTCCACTCCTACTAATCACTACTTCCCTGTTACTATTTGTATTAGCCTCTCTGTCACTACTATTTATGCTTCCTTCGATAGGATTACTATTGTTTCCTATATCTGGCAATCTCTGTTCCTGAACCCCCCAGTCCATGTCCGGTTTTATTGAAAAAGTATTTCTGCTATGACTGAGATGCTTCGTATTTCTTCTCACTTCTGTCCCTTTTTCCGTTTTCACTATATAAGATCTTGTTCCTTGTTGCTTAACTATTTCCCCCGGATACCAGATCCTATCAGGTCTGTTTTGAAACCTAACACTTTCCCCTTTTTTAAAATCCTTCCTATTTATAGCAGTTTTGTCATAATTCACTTTCATCTTTTCTCTAACGCTTTTCATTTTTTCTTTAACATCTACAGGTAACTTAGGTTTAAGATAATTTTCTGAACAGGGCAAGTTAGTGCGCAACATTCTACTCATTAGTAATTGTGACGGACTATATTCTAACCCCGCAACTGGTGTTGTTCTGTAATTTAGTAGAGCCATATTTAGATCTGTATTACTGTCTTTACATTTCTTAACTAGCCCTTTCACAATTCCTACTGCTTTTTCACTTAGTCCATTTGATTGCGGGTATCTTGGACTTGAATGCATTAACTGTATACCCATAGATTCAGCAAATTGTTGAAATTTATAACTTGAAAATGGCATGTTATCACTTACTATAATTTTTGGTAGTCCGTGAACAGCAAATATATTTTTTAACTTCAAAGTAACTGTATCAGCCGTCTTATCTTTAATTTTCCTTACTTCAATCCACTTAGAATAATAGTCCACTACAACCAAGTAATCCTGAATACCATATGTTGCAATGTCCATTCCTATTTTACAGAAGGGCAAATCAGGGACTTCATGTGAGATTAATGGTTCTTTACTATTGGAAACTCTATATTTTTCACATGTGTTACATGACAAAATAAAATTTTCAATATCCTTTAAAATTCCTGGCCAGTATAACATAGTTTTAATTCTCTTTTTGCATTTCATGATACCAATGTGACCAGCGTGTAACTTAGTTAATATGTCTTTTCTCATATTTATAGGAATAACAATTCTATCATTAAAGTAAACAATTTTATCTTTTACATGTAATTCTGTCCTTAATTTAAAGTAAATTTTTAATTCTTTACTAAGTATATTTTTGTCATTATTAGGAAACCCTTTTTCATACCATATTATAACTTGACTCAAATTTGGGTCCTTTAAACTTGCCTCCTGAACTTCTAGCAATTTTTGGTCAGACACTGCTAATTCGGTTTCAAATCCATGAACTAATTCTTTCATTGTATGATCTACTTGTGCATTATCCTTTATAAAATGTCTGGATAAGTAATCTGCAATATACATTTTTGAACCCGGTATATACTTAATTTCAATGTGGTATTTTATTAGTTTAAGTACCATTCTTTGCAGTCTTGAGCTAATTTTATTTATGTCTTTACTAACAATTGTCACTAAAGGCTTATGATCAGTCTCAACTATTATTTTTCTGCCATACACAAACTGATGGTATTTCTCTAAGGAAGCACAGATAGCAAAAAGTTCTTTTTCAATAGGAGCCCACCTTTTTTGACATTCCGTATAACTTCTGGAGTAAAAAGAAATAGGCCTACCATTTTGCAGTAAACAGGCCCCCATTCCATCCTTTGAACTATCTGTTTGTAGAGTAACAGTACCTTCATTGCTTAATATACCTAAAGTTGGAGCACAACTTAGCTTATTTTTCAACTCTTTGAACGCCTGTCTCTGAGAATCTCCCCAGCACCATTCATTTTCTTTCTTAAGTAATTGTCTGAGTGGTTCTGTGGATTGTGTATACTGTGGTATAAATTTACTTAAGTAATTACACATCCCTAAAAATTTTTGCAACTCTTTTATACTGTTTGGCTCTTTTAATTCTGTAATAGCTTTTATATGATCTGAATCTACTTGAATTCCATTTTTTGACACAATAAGTCCCACATATTTAACATGATCTAACTTATATTGAATTTTATTTTCATTAAACTTGACATTGTATTTTTTAGCTTGTTCAATTACCTTTTCTAAAATTAAATCATGCTCAGTAGTATTTTTAGCACTTATAATTACATCATCATAATATACTGCTACCCCTGGTATGTCACCAAAAATTTGATGGTTAATTTTTTGCATTATTTCAGGTGCTGAAGAGATACCAAAAGGCATTCTGAGAAATCTATATCGCCCAAAGGGTGTTCCAAATGTACATAGTTTATCAGCATCTTGTAACTCTATTTGAAAAAATCCATCTTTGAGATCTAAGACGCTAAATACTTCTTTACCTGCTAAACTATTATACAGTTCCTCTGGTGAAGGAATTTGATATTTTTCCCGTAAAATACACTTATTGAGTTCTTTTGGATCTAGGCATAATCTGAGAGACTTATCTGGTTTTTCCACTATAACTAAATTGTTACACCACTTTGTTGGACCTTCCACTTTTTCTATTACCTTTCTTTTTTCATAATTATGCAATGTTTCTTTCAATCTATCCTTAATTGCAACAGGGATTCTTCTAATTGGTTTAACCACAGGTTGTGCTTCTTCTTGTATCTGTATTTTATATGTACCTATTAACCCTAATCCTGTAAAAACATTTTTATTGTTAGCCACAAACCTTTCCTTCTCCGATCTATAGTCACAAACAATTTTATCAATTTTCTTAATTAAGTTTAACCTAACACAATCTGATAATCCCAAAACTGAGGGAGCTTTAATATCAATTACAGTAAACTTAATTTTATGTTTTGTTCCTTTCACAATGCAATCTAAAACTACTGTTCCTATGGGATATATTCTTTGACCATTATATACAACTAATACTTTATGACACTTCTGTAACTCATATTTAAATTGGCAATTAATTTTATCAAAGATGTAAAGTGGCAAGGTATTACAGTCAGCTCCTGTATCTAACTTGCAATTAATTTCTACATTATCAACTTGAATTTTTTCATTCCACTGCAACTTATTAATATTATGAATGTAACTTACACTATTTAATTTAAACTCATTTGTTCCTTCCTCATCCTGATCTTCTTCCACTAAGTTTATCTTAGCCGTTTCATTGCCTCTCCGAAATGGCCGTTGTTTTCTCCTCCTGTTAGTGGCACACTGGCTCGCAAAGTGGTTAAAGTTTTTGCATACTGCACACATCTTTTTGTATGCTGGACAGTTATTAATAGGGTGTGTTCTTCCACAACGCCCACAGTTAACTATAACTTTCGAACTACCTGCTTGTTTTTCACTTTTTATCCTGTCGATTTTATTACTTTCTTCAAATTTTTCCACGTGTCTCTTGCTTTCCTCTGAAACTCTACACATTTTCACTGCTTCCTCTAACTTTATGCCTTCTATTCTTAACATACTTTCTTTTAAGTTTTTGTCTTTTATGCCAACAATTAGTATCATAGTTTCCAGCCTGTCTTCTAGCTCACCAAATTGACATTTTTTCCCTAATTTCTTGATTCTCGTTATAAAATGCTCAACCGGCTCATCTTCTTCTTGTTTTATCTTGAGAAATTGGTATGTATTTATAAGGGTCCCTTGCCTTGGTTGCGAGTAAGCTTTAAAATCTGCTACCAGTTTTTCAAGATTTTCATACTTTTTATTAAAATTATTATATACTTCCAGCGCTTCCTCGCCTGCTGTGTTTAGAAACAGTGCAACTTTTCTCTCTTCTGAAGCGGATTTTAAGTTAGTCGCCTCTAAATAAATGTAAAATGCTTGTACAAACTTGTCCAAATTGGCGGCTTCCCCAGTAAGTGTTAGTCCACTTGGGGGCTTAATTCCCTCCATCTTTTCTGATTTATTGTTTTGTTTTACACCTGACACCATGTATGAGATTTGGAATATATTAGTTTTAAATTAAAAGCACAGGTCCGACATCTTGATGATTTATTTGTGCGCGTCCCCATGGACAATGTCATCCTCTATGATAATGTTGCCATATCATACAGTACTAGTGGCCCTATTGGCCTCTTGGAGGAGGGTAATGGGGTCATCAGGGTCGGTGAGAGCGTGCCTAGGTCGGCGAAGCTTGCTAATTTTGGAGGGGGAGTAATTTACTGCCGCGACAACCAGAGGGTTGTGATGTACAGCGGCTGTGTCAAAGAAACGCTTGGAGAGGCGTTTCCTGAAATGCTGGATAGTGGGGATTTTGAGATCTAGATGGAGGATCTCATTTCGGACGAACCAAGGGGCGTTTGTTGCTCTGCGAAGAAAGCGGTTTTGGAGTGTCTGCATCCTATGGATATGACTGGGCTTAGCGTGTGCGAAGACTACACAGGCGTATGTCATGATGGGGCGTATGCAGGCTGTGTACAGGCGCATTTTGCACTTGAGGGACAGCTTGCTGCGCGGGTTGAGGAGAGAGTGGAGACGAGAGAGAGCGTAGGCGGCGCGCGAGCGTACCGTCCTTATATGCTCTCCGAAGGTGAGGTGTTCGTCTAGGATAACACCTAAGTATTTGGCTCGCTTTTCCCACGGGATCGGCTTGTCAGACATGATGATTGGTCGGGGAAGGGTGGGTTTGCGCGGCGGTCTCGAGTAGAGTACCGCTTGGCTCTTTTCGGGATTGACTTCTATTCTCCATTTTTTAAACCAGTCAGCTAGTGCGTTGACAGCGGTCTGGAGATTTAGTTTTATTTGATTGGGGTTGGTTCCTGAGCAGTAAATGGCTGTGTCGTCTGCGAAGAGAGCGAGGTGAGCCTTTTTACTTTTGGGGACGTCGCTGGTGAATAGCGTGAAGATCAGAGGGGCCAGTACGGAGCCCTGGGGGACTCCGGCCCGGATGAGGTGGGAGGGGGAGACAGCTCCTTCGGTCTTGTAGCGGAAAGTTCGGTTTGACAGGAAGTCTCGCAGGATGAGCACGAGACGGTCAGGCACGCCGAGTTGGTACAGCTTGTATATTAAGCCGTTGTGCCAGACTTTGTCAAAGGCTTTCGCTATATCGAAGTAAATAACACCTGTCTTCATACCACGTAGGAATCCTGCGTGAATATGCTCGGTGATGCGGAGGACTTGTTGGACACTGGAGTGCCGGGAGCGGAACCCGAATTGTTCGTCGGGGATGAGGCCCTTGTTCTCGGCAAAGGCTCTGAGACGCTTATAAATTAGCCTTTCATATACCTTGCCGAGGACTTTTAGCAAGCTGATGGGGCGATAGCTCGAAGGCTCAGATCTTGGCTTGCCGGGCTTAGGAATGCCTATAACGGTCGCTTCCTTCCACGTTTGTGGGAAGATATTGTTGCCCATGGCTCCATTGAAGATGGTGGCCAGTAGGATGATCAGGTGGGCAGGGAGGAGTCGGATCACTTTGTTGGTGATGCCGTCAGAACCGGGAGCTTTTTTGGGTTGGAGGCCTCTGATAATATCCTGCACTTCGTCTGGAGTGACGGGAGGCAGAACCTAATAAGTGTAACCTTATTACCTTCTAATAAGTGTAACCTTATTACCTTCCTAAATATTTTTTCAAGCATCCAATTCAATTTGGCGTACAAATAGTTTAGTTTTTTTACCCTGGTAGTGCCTACTTTACTGATAAAATTTCTGGCGTCAACGCGAGCGAAGCGAAACGGCAGGCAAAAGCCAGTATCCCATAATCTCCTTCACTCCCGGATTGTATCAAGCTTAGCCTCTGTTGGAATACTTCCGTTAATTAATTATGAACTCATTAATGCAAAGAAAAAAATATGTCGACTTTTCCTTCCTTTGCAATTTACTTTGACATTTCTCCGAAGACAAATTACTTTTAAATTGTACATCATCATCTCCGCTTTGGTAATTACGCAATGTTTGGAATAATTATTAGGTCGGAACGTTGGACCATAGGGTTTGATTACACTCTCTTTTGTTGGTCGTCTGGTTTAGTCTATTCCCAATTGTATTGAAGTTGTCTTTCAGTCTTACCGGCAGCTGAATCCCAATATTTAAGGTACAGTGACGGTTTATTTGACTTGTACTACCCAGTTACTGGGTGTAGCCGTATCTACAAACGCCACACGCGAACAACGCGTCATACTGACGTCACACGAATTCTACATCTCGCAAGCCGAGTTTACCGTGTAAGTAGCATACATACAACTTCCCAACATCAACTGTTGCGCAAGTGCCCGCCAGACATAACACCCGTCTGGTCCTAAGATCCTCCCTTTTTTATGGAGGATGTGTGAACTTTATTCCCTGTTCCTCATGTTTCTAAACAGGGTAATACCTTACCAACCGCTATGTTAACACTGTGTGGCTACCATGGGTTTTCATTATGAAGACTCGATCATCGATATCGACCGCGTTTGACTCATCGATTGGCCCACTTCAAGGTTATAAGAACTCTCAACCAATGAGAGCGCCAAACGCGGTCGATACAGATCGAGTCTCGTAATAAAAATTCATGGTAGCTACACTGATTGTTAGATTTTCGGGATTCTGCGTACTCGTAGCGATAGTCAAAGAACTATACATAATCAGCCGGGACCAGAACATGCTTTCAGAGGCACGGAGGAGTCTTAATATGCATAGATGGTCCTATGACGATAATATATGATATTGACGTTCAAAAAGTAGTGACAAGCGAAGCTTATCCTGCACCCTAATTGCGTATCACATTTTTCTTCTTTCTAATCAACTAGTGCTTTTTGAACGTCAATCCATACTAATATTATAAATGCGAAAGTAACTCTGTCTGTCTGTCTGTCTGTCTGTTACGCTTTCCCGCCTAAACCTCTCAACCGATTTTGATGAAATTTGGCACTGACAATTTTTAGACCCTGAGAAAGAACATAGGCTACCTTTTATCCCGGAAAAATTTGATGTTCCCGAGGGAAATCTAAAAAGCGCGATATAACCGAACTCCACGCTGGCGAAGCCGCGGGCGGAAAGCTAGTATTACATAAGACAGTCCCCCAAAACGCCCACCCACCGACACTTCCTAGTGCTTTCGCTGGGAAGAAGAAGTGGCGGAACAAACTCCCCAGCAAATGAAGGTGTGGTCTCCCCATTAAGTGATAAATGGCACAGCAATACAATATTAGAAATTTTGAAGTTGAAGTTGGCTTTGTAGCTTTTTATTAGAAACTTTAAACCGGCAGAGAGTTTTTATATTCCTTACTTTAAACGAATGCGTCAACTGGTGAGACTATTTTTTTTAACATGCTCAGCTGTCAGTAACGTTTTGTTATACCATTTTTAACAAATGAACCGCTGACTTATATTTTGACTGAGTTGTATTGTTATTCCATGTCAGTTGCGTTTTGTTATACCACGTTTTATGTCACGTCACACGGGACGGGGTTCTTAGCTACCTCCCACCAATATTCAGCCAAATCGGTTCAGCCGTTCTTGAGTTATAAATAGTGTAACTAACACTACTTTATATATATATATATATATATATAGATTTACTGAATGCACACGTGACACTCATCTTAGCTTTCCCGGCAAAAACCCACGCATTTCTTATTTGATTGACATGTTTATAGACAGTCTCCATTTTTAAACTAGATGGCATTAAAATTATTTGCTTTTCGAAATAAGCATCTATGTAAATCTACTTATTTCGTTTACAAATTTTAATACAGCCTATGTTTGTCCTTAGTACCTCTCAAATGATTTTTCGTCTAGAAATGATTTTCATCATCTCACTCAGCGTTTATCCCAGTCGCATCCGAAGCTTTTTTACCTTTGGAGTCTGGGGTCCGCTTTATCTGTCTAACTGCTGATTTCGGCTAAACTTCGATATTTTCCGTGAAGCGACTGCCGTCTGATCTCCACAACCCGAAGGCGATATCAAAGCATTGCAGTTAGACCAATTGTTGGATTTTTGAGTGCTCCCAACAACCCGTAACGACTGCTATTAGATGTTAGTATGGCAACCGGGATCAACGGCTTAACGTGCTTTCCGAGGTGCACCAGACCAGCGCAAATATTCATATTCATGCATACAAATATTTGCACTGTGCCTCCTTGCGCAGCGTCAGCGTTTGCAACCGCTACGCCACGGAGGCTGTTAAAAAGTTTCACGGTCTAAAATATTTGGCACTAAATACTTTGGCATTGATCACAACGATATGGATTCACTTTATTTAGAAATGATTTTGTTTTTATTCAATAACATTTTGCTTTTATGGTTTTTTGTAACGAATCGTGACTAGTAGCTGTAGAAAAAAGGCAAAAGTAAATTAAAGGAAAATAATATTAATTAGAAAAGTAAATGTCGGTGAGATAGTTACTTTTTAATTAATTTTGCTCGGTATGACGTCAAACTTGTCACAAACGAGAAAGTTGCAGTCTTTTGGTTCCTTAAAAATTATGGTTAGAAAGAAAATGAATTTAGACAAAAGGCATTGATTAGCATTATTTTACACAAAAGATCGTTACTAAAATCAAAATGCCAGATATTAAAAAGAAATAAAAGTTTCTTTCGTTCCATGATGAAACGAAAGGAAATTTTTCTCGTACCTATTATCATAATGGGTGTTGAGAAAAATGGCATTACCGATCGCTCTTCATTCTCATTACCATGGATTTAGTATCCATGAAATCTCAGGTATTTGAGTTGAAAGTTTGGGTTGAAATATAAACCGGCATCGGCAAGAAACCGGGATGTCCTAAAGGCAAAACTTCGAAGGCACGTGACATCTGCACTGAGCCCGTGCGGTGGATTTCGGCCCACTCCCTCTCACCGAGAGGAGGCTTGTATCCCAGGAGTGGGCTGTTTGAATAGGCTGATTATGTACATAAGGTGAAGTTTTTTTTTTTGTATAGTGGCACCTTGTGCCAATTTCAAGTAAAATAAAAATCTTCAGAAGTTCTTCTTTCTTTCTCTTATGGCTTCGCACGGTTTGTGCATTTACAGGTACAAAGCCATGATGTGGCCACTATGCTACAATATTTCACTGTTCTTTATTAATTATTCACTGAATGCACTTTTTACTACATAAATCACGCGTTTTTATTTAGTAAACGACACTATAAATAGTTTAAAAGTCCAATGAAAAATGAACGTGGCACTCATCTTAGCTTCCCGCCAAAAACCTCAAAGGTGAAGTTATTAATAACTAATGACGTGCTTATTACTGTTGCTGATAGCAACATTTAAGAGTGGACTCTAGTGCCGAGGAATTTGAGAAATAAACTCTTGCCGTCGCGCCGCTTTCAACCTTTCCCCGTAAAGTGCGAAAGGGACAGTTGCAACTCAGGCTGATTTTATCTACAAAAACTTTGACCAAAAAATGTTTCATATTCCGCTGTTTTCTTTTTCAAAACACGACAGATCTCAATTATTTTTATATCAAAATTTAGAGGATGAGTATACCTATGCCTCTATTATTTTCTTTTTTTGTCAAAAATGTATCACTTTTGTGTTATAGTCGCCTGAACATCGCGGTAAATATGGGTTATTTTTCGGAATTTTTAAACATCATATTTGTTTTATTAATTAAGTTTTCGAAAAAATCTAACAATACAGGCAAGGAATTTTAGAAAAAAAAAAATAAAAGCGTTATCCACGAAGAAAACAGCGGAATATGTTTGTATGGAGAAACAACAGTACAACATCAATTCAACAGCGGAATACGTTTGTATG
The DNA here is from genome assembly GCA_017933935.1 of Sesamia nonagrioides. Taxonomy (NCBI): domain Eukaryota; kingdom Metazoa; phylum Arthropoda; class Insecta; order Lepidoptera; family Noctuidae; genus Sesamia; species Sesamia nonagrioides. The sequence goes on from JADWQK010000081.1 coordinate 252,489, forward strand.
GAGGAAACACCACTAGAGTCCCCTCTTAAGTTTGAACGTAATTTAGCGTAATAATTGTACCATCTTCGGTACTAGCCAAACAATAGAAGTTTATTCTAACCGTGCTATTATTATCATTGCAATCAATATAGGCGTTAGATGTAACGGAGTAGATTGCCGCGAGGTAATTGTTTATTCAATCAGAAATTATTCAAAGTCAACTCTCCGCGTGGGTTGTTTTCAAAGATTCATTTTAGTTTAACTATTATTTTCTAAGAAATAGTGCTAAAATCTTCACACTTAATCGTTGTAGGAAATAAAATGAAACAATAGGTCAACTAAAAATCAATAGGTACAGAATGTTAAACAAATAAATGGAAAGGATCCCTGCTCTCTTATTTTTGGTAGGTATTCACTTAATCGAACTATAATAATAATGATTGTGCCTTCTTTCGTGAACTTTAGTTTTCAAGATACTAAAATACTAAATAGCCAAATGAATGCAAACAACTTGGATGTGATGCTCACCAACTGATGCAGCGGCGACTGATACTGCGGCACTATATTCCTTTTTGCTACCAACTTCCGAAATTAGTTATTTTTCTCTTTGTAAGTTTTTTTTTGGAAGTTGGTTGTTTTTTTTTGTAAAACAGTTTTTATTTTAGAATTTTTAGTTGAAAAAAGTACTGTTCAGCTGCATCCGGTCAGACTGGACGCTGCCACCAACATAGTTGGGAATAGGCTAACAAACAAACGACGCATTTTGTTTACTTGAATTTTTACCCGTAATTTTGGTTTCAATACCAAACTACTGTGATGAAATCATACACCTCAAGTACAGCTTTAATAACGTTTATTCACTTTTCTCTCCACACAATTAGGTTATACACTTACACACACATACACATACACATACATATTACACAGCAAGATATAATAAATGTAGCACGGAACCGTAAGATATGCTTACAGTTCGACTTCTGGCCAAAGAGACTCGGTCTGTCCAAGCAAATCAATTGCCAACCGAATGTTTCCCGCCTTAAAAGAAAGTGAACACTCAGCCGACCATTCGACCAATCAGAGTAAACAAGAAATATTAAAATTACTTCACTAAAATATATGAAACTAAAGATAACGACTTAAACAATAATTATTATAAATAGAGATATAAACGGTATTGATTTATTAATAATTTTACAAATGAATATAATACTATCTTAAACGGATGTATAAACTACATGCAACCACTAGCGCCATCTATCGCTTATGATGAGTTTTATTTCTACTTATTTTACAAAATCATTACATTCGGCCATCCGACATCGTGCGATCTCCTGACGCACGATCCTACAATATTCTGAATGACCATTACATAACATCAGCCTTACATTTATACAATCATTACATTCGGCTATTTGTTGATCTCAGATACGATCCCGGTATATGTTTTGTCGTTATCGTAAATACTTTCAGTACCAGAAGATGAGCAGTTCATTTCATTTATTTTCATTCATGAAAACAATTTACATTGTGTTGAATATCTACATATGCAACCTACACGCAAATATAAAGAACTGAGAATTATTCATTTACATACATTATAAGCGAAATTTATATATAGTGCCAAACAGTTTTAAATATAATGTCAACCAAAATCAAATACAATTATACAAGTCAAAAACAGTTACTAATTGAATTTCAAAAGTTGTTTACATCATATGTACTAATGTCTAAATATAATGTCAAATAGTTTTCAATTTAATGTCAAAGCAATTTACAGTATAATGTCAAACAGTTATATGTCAAAAGTTTCTAGATTCAGAAAAAATAAAAAATCATTTATTAATTTGTGACCTTAGTTCCGATACATTGTACAAACATTTATCTAATGAAATTAAATTATGATCATGGGAATGAATACTTATTCAAGGTTTTACACGGTCTATTTTAACTCTATTTTTCCGTTTACTAAAACCCGGAATTTCAGCAATTTTATATCGGTCATTACCCAAAACTTGTATAATTTTGTACGGATATGACAAAATATTTTGAAAGTAGCTATAATATTGCTTTGTAATTGAAATAAGTTCTAGTAATCTTGACCAAATCGCCTTTGTAAATACTAGCAGTTATCCTACCGGCATCATAATCAATTTTTTTTTTGTCAACGTGGATATTGGTGCTGACCTCGTCTAATGAGGTTCGTAACGTGTCTGGTATGGGGTCAGCTTCAACATACAATTTTTTTATATAACCTGTCTTTGAATCTAGTCCCAGTAGTCAATCCAGTGGAGGAACTAATGGAATTATTTATACCCCACTGAATTTTGGTAAAAAGATGTGTGCATGTCCCAGGTCCATCATTATGTTTTGCCAAGCATTCAAAATACTCTGGTTATACCTTTCAACTTGGCCCTTGGCCCTGGGATATGTTACAGCGTATAATGACTTACGCAAACACTCTTGAAAGAAGCTGAAGTTAAAGAGGTACCGCGATCACATATGTATGTTTCCAAATGATAAACCAGTCATAAAATGTATTTTCAAGAACCTTCGCCTATAGCGAACCTAGTTTTCGTAACCTTTACCACTTCTACAAATGTGCTTTTTAAATAAAGAGTGACCCGCCCCGTCTTGGCACGGGTGCAATGCAGATACTAAATACACTACAGAAAAACTGTGATGGTTGTATAAACAACATATCGGCACACTGCTCCCACGCCGCAATTTCAAATCTGTAATATCTTCGAAAATATTCATTTAAATCATATTATGCATTAGGCGATATAGATCTATAATAAATCAACAATGTATTTAAGGTTATAAATTGGATAAGGAACAATGCTGTATTGGTTAAAATCGCTTCGAAAAATAGCCAGTATTTGTCGTAAAAAGCGAATGCCAACAAAAATGTAATTGTGGGATATTCATAATAGATAGACATATACCATCGACTTTTTTGTAGACCTTTTCAATGTGTACAATACTTTTATGATAAATCTAGTAGGGTTCAACCTGCGTTTCACTGGAAATACGCATAAATGTAATTATTTACGACATCACATTAGAAACCTCGATAATAGCATTTTTCCATGATTTAATGGATGTTATTATACATTAAAACCTTCCTCTTTAGTCACTATATTTAAAAAAAACCGCATCAAAATGGATTACGTAGTTTTAAAGATTTAATCATACTATGTAGTGAAACCTTCAACTATAGTAAGGATGTTGCGCTTTCCACTCTTCACAAATTGGACAAGATGATCAATGACTAATATGAAACAGGGTGCTCACTTTATCTATAGGGTATAATTGTCCAGTCTTTTGTCTAGAAACATCATCTTTATTGTAAGCACACAGAATACAAGAAAATACTAAAACACTGAATTCAAAAATATTTCTTTATCAACCGCCTTGACTTTGGAAACCAAAACTGAGAATGAATTATGTCAGTAGTTGTAGGAATTCCTTAGTGTCCTACGTCATCTTTATTATAACTAATGAGCATTATTAGAATCAGATTTCTGTATTACATGACTTTACAATAAGTCATCAAATTTTTGCATGGACCTGTTCTCTTTATTTATGATATGATAAACGATAAGGACTATAGGAGACAGGTCTATCGTCAAGTAAATTATGTTCATTTTAATGGAGTCATTCTAATCTATAGCACTCAAATGAAACGCAAAACCACGATCACGATACAACTCCAATAGTCCGTAGAGTCCTTAATAGTCCTTTGTTTTGTCGCCAACTTGTGGACCGACTTTAGTTTCAAATTTATCGAGAACGAAACTAGTAATGTTCTTTCGGCCAATATTGCTTATATAAAATTTCTTTTTCTTCATAAGGTATCGTTTTGGCAATTACAGTGTTTTAGGCAAAGCTAGAAATATATACACACACATACACATACATATTACACAGCAAGATATAATAAATGTAGCACGGAACCGTAAGATATGCTTACAGTTCGACTTCTGGCCAAAGAGACTCGGTCTGTCCAAGCAAATCAATTGCCAACCGAATGTTTCCCGCCTTAAAAGGAAGTGAACACTCAGCCGACCATTCGACCAATCAGAGTAAACAGGAAATATTAAAATTACTTCACTAAAATATATGAAACTAAACATAACGACTTAAACAATAATTATTATAAATAGAGATATAAACGGTATTGATTTATTAATAATTTTACAAATGAATATAATACTATCTTAAACGGATGTATAAACTACATGCAACCACTAGCGCCATCTATCGCTTATGATGAGTCTTATTTCTACTTATTTTACAAAATCATTACACTACTGAACCGATTTTTATAAAATTTCTGAGACCGGTCTGAATGAGCATTGCTAGAGGTGACACTATTAGACGACTTAAATTCAGTTTCCTGATTTTTTTGGTGGTCGCATCAGCATGGCGAGTAGCAGTGGCTAGTGGTTGTCCTACGTTAAACTTCAATGCTTTAAATTGTTGAGGATTTCTCTCGACTGTCTATGGTCTTTATTGTCAGATCTACTGGAGACTTTCATTATAACTCAAATGGATGCAAAGTTCCCATTAATATAAATGAATTAAGTCCAAACAGAAGGTAGTTATTGTAAATCGTTGAGGAGTTCCCTGAACTAAACTTTGTCTTCATCATCAGCTCCCTAATGACAGTTAGAACCTATCTAGGTGTAAAGTTCTTATCAATACAAATTAATCAAGCACGTTTCAATAAAACTGCAACTTGTAAGGATCAATATATAATAAGTTTATTCGTCACAACAGGTAACAGCCATATTATACATAAATCAAATACATGAACGACAGATCCCAATATTCCTTGACTATTACGTCCGAGTGATTCAGATGACGACCAATAACTGCGCCTACTGGCTCTAAGAAATGCTTATTTATCATTCCATTCCCGCCACCACTTTGGCGTACTAAGTGAGGGTACTAGAGAGTTGGCGCGATTTCCGGTTTCGCCATTTCTAAATTATTAAATTAAAACAAAAACTAATCGTTAAAATACCAATAAATATTCTTAATTATTTAGAAAGAATCATTACATTACATTCGGCCATCCTACATAGTGCAGCCTCCTGGCGCACTACAGCTCATGAAGTACACAACTTAATTCTATCGGACTTCCTACTTCAATAATATACAACAATAACAAATACTATTAAAACACAATCATAAACAATTCATAAATTACATAATATAGAAGTACACAACTTAATTCTATCGGACTTCCTACTTCAATAATATACAACAATAACAAATACTATTCAAACAAAAACTAATCGTTAAAATACAAATATATATTCTTAATTATTTAGAAAGAATCATTACACTAAATTATCTTATTTAATTAAATCATAATATTGAACACCTGCTTCAGACTCACATAGTTCATTTCTTGTAATCTGGCTAAACAAAATCAGGATTCAATTAATAGAGCAAACATTGTTTTTAGATAGAATCTATTGTTCAATTGGGTAATTGACGAAAATAAAATAAAAAAAAATAATGAAATAATGACAACTAGTTTGCCACGTCATTCTCGTTTTCACTACCCGAACTACTTGAGTCACTGTCATGAATTTCTAATGCTTTCACATGAATCCACGGCCTAATCCTATCCGTAGCTACGACAGAGTCATAGAGTTTGCCTTTCTTTTGAAAACCTGGGACATCAGTTATTCTATATCGGTCGTTTCCAAGAGCCTCTACAATCTTAAACGGACCTATGAATTTCGATAAGAGTTTTGAGCTTTTTCCGTCGTTAATATAGTTATTTCGCGAAAGTTTGACTAGATCTCCAACATCATATTTACGAGCCGGCACCCGGTCAGCATCATGCCTTTCTTTTTGTCTGATTTGGTCTTTCTCTATATTTGAACTGACTGTATCTCTAATAGTTTTCAAGTCCTTATCGTTGGCATTGTTTACAAGGCCTAGTTTATTTGACAAAATATCTTTCATCTTTACACCGAATAAAGCCTCAGTGGCGGTTTTTTGTGTAGTTGAGCTGACCGTATTATTAATTCCCCACTGAATTTTCCCCAGTTGCTTGTCCCAGTCGCGTTCATGGTTATTCGAGTTTTGTGCTGCTAGGGAATTAAGAATAATTTGGTTATATCTCTCGACTTGGCCATTGGCTCTGGGACAAGCAACTGCGTTTAATACATGCTTAATGCCATTCTCGTCGCAAAATCTTTTAAATGCCACAGAAGTAAATGATGAACCGCGATCAGACACAATCCTTGCCGGAACACCAAAATCGTAAATTATGTTTTGAAGTACCATAATAGCACTTTTCGCTTTCGTATCTTTGACAGCCTTTACGAAGACGTATTTGGTAAAACCGTCTACTATGGTGAGAATGTGGGAATTACCATTCCTGCTTTTCACGAATGGGCCTAAATGGTCGATGTGTAATGTGTGAAAGGGTATATTTACTTTTTCGATAGGGAACAAGTGACCGGACTTCTGCCTTGAGGCACCATCTTTGTTATAAGCGCACTCGATGCAGGCAGAGACATATTTTTTGACAAATGTCCTAAGTTTAGGAAACCAGTACAGACTTCGAACCTTTTCCAACGTCTTAGTATAACCGTGATGGCCAATATCGTCATGGTTAGCCCGACACACTTGCCATCTTGCATTTCGAGGAACAACTAAAAGTATTTGGTCGCCTACCTTTCTGTAAACCGTGCGATTTCTGACTATATAGTTTTGGCGAATGCCTTTGCATTCTTCGTCTTCTTCTGGCTTTAGAATTTTATATATTCGTGAAATGTCGGGATCAGCTAGCTGCAACGTTAGTAGCCAACTGTCTTGAGAAATAGTGTAAATACTTACACTAGGATCTTCCATTTCTGAAGATAGTGTGGTATTTCGACTGAGTGCGTCGACATGAGACATATGCGTCCCAGGTCGATACTCAATTTCAAAGGTGAACTCCGAGATCTGTAGCCACCACCGGGCAATGCGCGGCAACAGATCTCGTTTTGTCAAGGTTGTTCTGAGAGCTGCACAATCAGTAAAAACCTTAAATTGTAACCCTAATAGATACACCCTGAATTTTTTTAATGAACACACGACGGCCAATGTTTCGAGTTCGTAAGAGTGTAAATGCTTTTCTTCTGGTGTAGTTTGCCTACTAAAATAGGCAACAGGCTTAACTACTCTAATACCCTTCTGCCATTGCATTAAAATTCCTCCTACGCCAAGAGCACTGGCATCGGTATGAAGTTCAGTCTCTAAATTGGGGTCGTAAAGCGCTAATACGGGCCGGCACACTAATTTGTTTTTAAGAACGATGAAAGCATTATTCTGTTCTTCTGTCCACTTCCAGACAGAGTCTTTTTTTTAAAAGATGTGTCAAGGGCCGGGCGGACTCTCCATACCCTTGTATAAATTTCCGATAATAGCCAGTCAATCCCAAGAACTGCCGGACCTCGTGCACGTTACGAGGAGTTGGAAACTCCTCGACAGCTCGAAGTTTTTCTTTACCCGGTTGAATACCATCAGAGGAAACCTCGTAACCAAGGTATTCTACCTTAGTGTCGAAGAAGCGGCATTTAGAAAGCTTTAGTGTGAGGCCGTATTGCCTGAAAAGCTTAAGAACTTCTTCTAGGCGCTCAAACATCTCTTCAATGTCTTTTGATGGTATTAAGACATCGTCCAAGTACGCTAGTGCATATTTGAAACGCTTGTCCCCTAAAATCTTATTGATCATCCGCTGAAAGACAGCCGGGGCGTTCGCCAAACCGAAGGGCATACGCTTAAATTCGTAATGCCCATCGGGTGTGACGAACCCCGTCAGATGTTGGCTATCTTTGGACATAGGTACCTGGTAATAACCAGATGCCATATCCAATGTGGTAAAAAATGAATTACCACTAAGGTTTGAAACCTGATCATCGATCATAGGCAGAGGAAATCTATCTTTTACAGTCTTATTGTTGAGAGCCCTGAAGTCAACACATAGCCTCTGTTCACCAGTCTTTTTTTTTACCATTAGTATGGGGCTAGAGTAGCTAGATGTAGATTCCTGAATTATATCATTACGAAGAAGGTCATCGATTGTTTCTCTAACCTTTTCGCGCTCTGAATGAGAAAGACGATATGGTCGATATACCACTGGCCTATTATCCAAAAGCTCGATATGCATTTCTACGTCTACTGCACAACCCACTTCGCATAAATTTTCTGCAAAACAATCTCTATAGCTCTGTAGCAAATCGTATAACCTGACTACGTACTTGTTATCTAAGGTATCGCCTATGTTAATAGTTGTCCGGTCTAGTGGATCTAAAGTAGCAACGTCGGTATTCATTTTTCTAACGTCACAAGATTCTAGCTCTTTAACTGGCAATGCCCTCGCTAACAAGATATCTGATTCTAACGTTATGTGGTTTGTTGCTAAATTAGTAACAACAATATTACCCTTCCCATTAGATAACTGATAAATACCTTGTAGTAAACTAAATTCCCTTTTAGGCTCAACAGAGTAGTAACCTTCTATATAAATATTGCCAGTGAAGTTAAAGTCCCTGGCATGAATCGGAACAATACTCGTTTGCGTAAACCTAGTGGGAACCGTAGTATACAGTTTAATCGGAATTTGTGAAGACTCCGTGTCAAAGGTATCGTAAGTAGGACTCCTATAAAATGTTAGTCTGCAACTATCCTTCAGTACAGTCACAAAAGGCAACTCCGTAAAATTCTGCCCAATGATCAATGGAGCATGCATGAATTCATCGTTGACTATTAAGACATTGATAGAACTCTCAATTTCGTCAACTTTCAGAGTCACAGACGATTTAAATAAAGGCTGTACAGCAGAGTTACCAAAACCCCGCACTATTGGAATTTTATCATAATTTCTAACTAGTTGTAAGATAATAGCATCGTTCTTACGTAGAAGACTACACTGACTCCCGAAGTCAATATACGCTTTTAAAACTTGATCATTAACAGATACATATTTAAAATATTTATCATCATTCTTACTTGAGGCATCAATTTGTAAAGTCTTCCTTTCGGTTAAATTATCTGTCCCTAATACGGAAGACGCGCGAGATCGTAATGGTAGTAGTTTGCAGTCATTGTTGTCATGCCCAACCCTATGGCAGACTTTACATTTAATTACAGGTTTGTTACATCTATAATACGGATGACCCTTCGACAGGCAATTGTAACAGGTTATATTTTCATTCAAACTAGTACTAACCTGAGCCGTGGTAGTTACATTATTTGAATTGCTAAATTTACGAGCATTACGATCACGGAACCTTGGTTGAGTAGGAAAACTAGTCTGCGAACGTTGAGAGCATAAAAAATTTAAAAGATCTTCCGGTTCAGAACAATTAAGAGTTTGAGCGCCATTCCTAATCGACCTATCAGTCAACCCATGAACAATACAGTCTACCGCCTTCTTACCATTAATTTCACATCTGTTCAATAAACTTAATTTATCGTAAAAATAGTCGCGAAGACTTTCTTCATTACTTGAAGTCCTATTAAGCATCTCTTCTAAAAGGCGTCCATAGTTTTCTTCACTAGGGAACGCCTTTCGAAGCTTTGCTTGCCACTCGTCCCATGTATATACTACAGTCTGCAAGGTCTCAAACCATCTTTTAGCTAGTCCCGTAAGTTTTTGAAGGGAAAAATGGACCACTTGTTTTTCATCCCAGCCATAAATGCTTGCGCACTCGTTTACTTTCCTAAGCCAGCTGTCAATAGTTTGAGCCCTATTGGCCGGGTCGAATTCGGAAATAACATTATTTAGATTATTATAATTGAAAACTAAACTTCTACTTGGTTCTCCTTTGAAGTTGGCGAGCAGCTTCAACACGTCTTCTGCGGTAAACCGACTCGATGTCCTACGAGCCTTCCTTGGTGTGGCCTCTTCGCTAGAAGTAGAAGCCGTTTTCCTTCTTTTCTTTTTTGATTGCCTCCTAGGCGGAGTAGTTGGAGGTGTCCCTCCTTTATCATCCTCGCTTGGTGCCATGGCTGAAAGATAAATTTAGCCGACTAGAAATCCATACGCTCATTATCCAAAACAGTACAAATATATTCATTGCTAATAGTTTCATAACCTTTAAGCTAACTCATTATTATCCAAGCAACTACTGAACATACTCCATTAAATCCTAATAATAGTCCAGTGGACAAACCTAGTCCACGCAATCCTGACATTAATCCCGTGGACAAACCTAGTCCACGCAATCCTAGCATTAATGCAGTGGACAAACCTAGTCCACGCAATCCTGACATTAATCCCGTGGACAAACCTAGTCCACGCAATCCTGACATTAATCCCGTGGACAAACCTAGTCCACGCAATCCTGACATTAATCCCGTGGACAAACCTAGTCCACGCAATCCTGACATTAATCCCGTGGACAAACCTAGTCCACGCAATCCTAGCATTAATCCCGTGGACAATGCCTAGTCCACGCAATCCTAGTATTAATGCAGTGGACAAACCTAGTCCACGCAATCCTGACAATCCCGTGGACAAACCTAGTCCACGCAATCCTGACATTAATCCAGTGGACAAACCTAGTCCACGCAATCCTGACATTAATCCAGTGGACAAACCTAGTCCACTCAATCTTAGCAATACTCCAGTGAGCATACATAGTTACTGTATCCGATCAGTGTCTAAAATTATCTTTTCAAACCATACCCTCATAATTATTATGTTCATAAAAATAATCATTCTAAACATCTAGGTACCCAAATTACATACAGTTTCCTGTAGTTATCATGATCCAACAATATTAAGGAGTAGCCTTAACCAAATGTTCGCCGCGATAATCCACAAAATGTGAATAAATAGCATTGTCAAGGAGTTGCCCTGACCGAACGCTGCCCATTCATTATTAGAAACTGTACGAACTTAAAATCCAAAACTTCAACGTTGGCATATTATCACCAAAACACCATGAGGGAGTTGCCCTCACCAGATGAATCAACGACAATAAAACCACCGATTCGATTTGGTTCCCGTAAGATTAATATTTTAAATACTAAAATCCAAAACTTCAACGTTGGCATATTATCACCAAAACACCATGAGGGAGTTGCCCTCACCAGATGAATTAACGACAATAAAACCACCGATTCGATTTGGTTCCCGTAAGATTAATATTTCAAATACTACATGGCATGGTTTGAAATAAAGATAAATTATATATACCTACATATATTTTTTTTTATTATTAATAAAGGAATGAATATTGCTTATACATACCTTTTACTTTATGGGCTGAATCCTCTTCTCACTTCTGAGATTTCAATAAAACTGCAACTTGTAAGGATCAATATATAATAAGTTTATTCGTCACAACAGGTAACAGCCATATTATACATAAATCAAATACATGAACGACAGATCCCAATATTCCTTGACTATTACGTCCGAGTGATTCAGATGACGACCAATAACTGCGCCTACTGGCTCTAAGAAATGCTTATTTATCATTCCATTCCCGCCACCACTTTGGCGTACTAAGTGAGGGTACTAGAGAGTTGGCGCGATTTCCGGTTTCGCCATTTCTAAATTATTAAATTAAAACAAAAACTAATCGTTAAAATACCAATAAATATTCTTAATTATTTAGAAAGAATCATTACATTACACACGAATATAAGGTAGCTCGCCTCGCCTGTCTCCCGGCTCCATCATCAGATCTCCAGACCCTTATTAAATTCTAGTGCTTTAAAATACCTAATGAAGAACCTTACAAAGGCACTAGCCGTCCCTATAATTTTTGAAAGTTCTCCTTGTTTGCTCTGGTCTTCCACCATCAAACCCTGATGTCCTTATTATGGGACCACCTTAGGAATATCTCCTTTCCAACAGAAAAGAATTATCAAAATCGGTTCATAAACGACGAAGTTATCCGCGAGAAAGCATAACAAAGCATATATACGGTCGAATTGAGTAACCTCCTGCTTTTTGAAGTCGGTTCAAAACAAAGTGTCGTTAGGAACAAGTGATAACACCCAATTTGTAAAGTTATTTAGAACTTAATGCTACATTTATGTTCCGTATATAGATATGTCGTGGATCGTCGAAATTATTTGAAGAAAAGTTGCTCATTTGATTTACGTATTATAGGGGCAAACGCTTGTGACGTTATTTTGTGATGGCGGCACATGGACAGAACCGCTTTGGAAAGTGGGATTCGTCAACGGTCACTTTGCATCGAGACGAGGACCAAGGCACTTCTCCGAACCGAAACTGTCGGTTTGCCTATTCAAATTGTTATTATCTTCAAATTGTTATATTGGAGGGTATATCTAGGTACACGTCTCGCTTCAATTCAAAACTCACCTACGAAATGGACCACCTTTACCACCACACCATGATGCTGTCGACCCTACCGCTCTGCTGTCGCTGACTGCGACATTTAAGTATCTAAGTCTTTTGACTCAAAGGATAAACGGTAAAATATTATTTATTTATTTCATTAATTACATGGCTAAAATTTACATAATTAAAAAAGTAAAAAAAAATAAAAGTATATACAAGTATATAAAAGTGGAATTGAAAAAACTAGAGGGTATCAAAAATTCATCCGCATCGCTGTCAACAGGAAACGTGCCCAAAAGGCTGGCAGCATTGCTACGTTGTATGGCGATGCTGATTCTTTGGCCAAGAAATAGCCCAGCCCTCTGGTCACGTGAAGAGTCGGTTATACGTTTGGCATAGGATAAACTGAATTACATATGAGGACGTCAGCAGGTAAATTGGATAGAAAGATGGGTATGTATATTTAATTCAAGCAGGTCACTAAGTAACATAGATGTAATTATACGCAATATAAACTAGTTTTTGCCCGCATGGATGTCACAAAATATCCCACGGGAACTTACTTCCGGCAGTAGCAGAATATGTGTTCATCCAGGTAAGAAAATATCTGTGAGTTAATTTCATGTCAATTCGTTCAGGCTTTATTGTGCTATTCCGAAACATGTACAATAAGACAAACGGAAAACATATATTTTTGGTATCAAATTCATTTCCACACCTCGCAGCGATTATTTTTTGTCAAAATAAATCAATGTATAATTTTGACTTTATTACTAGATATTTTATTGTAAGTATAGAAAAACATGCTAAAATGGGGTACACTCTGAAAATATACTAATTATAATTTTTAGGCGCTTAAGACACGGCACCGAGCACCGCCTCGGTAGACGGTGAAGCGGATCTCATGTCGCATTGACCTCTATTAAATCCGTAGATGCCTAACACACATACACCACCCGACCACGCGATCGGGCGGTGTATGTGTGCAATGCGTGTATCGTGGGTGCAGAACGAAAATCAGAAGATTCTTTCAGTGTAAAAAAACTGGTCACAACCGTGTTAAATCCATCCGCGCGGAGAGGCGCGTAAACTGCCTTACCGCGCGGAGTACTGCCACGAAATCCGCTTTACCGGCTCCGCCCTCCGCGGTGGTGTTTTCATTTTACTTTATACAACATTTCGATGCCATGGTAGTACATAATATCTGCCATATTGCCAAATCCCACATCGTAAACCTACAGGGTTATTGCATAAAACTCTATCAGTGGCAATGGCTTTCTCTCTTAATTTTGACAGTTCAACAAAATTCATTGCGTTATTAACGTTATTGATGAATGAAGCAATAGATTAGCAATATGCTTCAAAATGAATCAAATTGAGGGTGACAGTAGTTTCTAACTAATTTAAGTTAAGTGCAACTTTTTCTTTATATTTCACTAGCTTTCCGCCCGCGGCTTCGCCCGCGTGGAGTTCGGTTATATCGCACTTTTTAGATTTCCCTCGGGAACATCGAACTTTTCCGGGATAAAAGGTAGCCTATGTTCTTTCTCAGGGTCTAAAGATTGTCTGTGCCAAATTTCATCAAAATCGGTTGAGAGGTTTAAGCGGCAAAGCGTAACAGACAAACAGACAGACAGATAGGCAGACAGACAGACAGAGTTACTTTCGCATTTATAATATTAGTATGGATTAAGGAAAGGACAGAAGATGATATGTTAGTTTAGACCCGTCAAATTAGTCCACGCCTGACGTAAATTGGTGTATTTTTGTTCGCAATGTATACAATGGCGTCTAAACTGTCTATATAATATCTCAATTTCACAGGATTAAACTAAAATATTACCTTCTATCCTTTTCATAATGAAATACAAAGAAAAGGATGCACTTAACTTAAAATTAGTTAAGTTTGTAAACAAGAGAATCGGCGCCAATGTGTTAGTTTAGAACTGTCAAATTAGTCCGCGCCTGACGTAAATTGGTGTATTTTTGTTCGAAATGTTTATAATGGCGTCTAAACTGTCTATAGAATATCTCAATTTCACAGGATTAAACTAAAATATTACCTTCTATCCTTTTCATAATGAAATACAAAGAAAAGGATGCACTTAACTTAAAATTAGTTAAGTTTGTAAACAAGAGAATCGGCGCCAATATGTTAGTTTACAACTGTCAAATTAGTCCGCGCCTGACGTAAATTGGTGTATTTTTGGTCGCCATGTTTATAATGCCATCTAAACTGTCTATAAAATATCTCAATTTCACAGGATTAAACTAAAATATTACCTTCTATCCTTTTCATAATGAAATACAAAGAAAAGGATGCACTTAACTTAAAATTAGTTAAGTTTGTAAACAAGAGAATCGGCGCCAATATGTTAGTTTACAACTGTCAAATTAGTCCGCGCCTGACGTAAATTGGTGTATTTTCGGTCGCCATGTTTATAATGCCATCTAAACTGTCTATAAAATATCTCAATTTCACAGGATTAAACTAAAATATTACCTTCTATCCTTTTCATAATGAAATACAAAGAAAAGGATGCACTTAACATTAGTTAAGTTTGTAAACAAGAGAATCGGCGCCAATATGTTAGTTTACAACTGTCAAATTAGTCCGCGCCTGACGTAAATTGGTGTATTATTGGTCGCCATGTTTATAATGCCATCTAAACTGTCTATAAAATATCTGAATTTGACAGGATTCAACTAAAATATTATCTTCTATCCTTTTCTTCATGAAATACAAAGGAAAGGATGCACTTAACTTAAAATTAGTTAAGTTTGTAAACAAGAGAATCGGCGCCAATATGTTAGTTTAGAACTGTCAAATTAGTCCGCGCCTGACGTAAATTGGTGTATTTTTGGTCGCCATGTTTATAATGCCATCTAAACTGTCTATAAAATATCTGAATTTGACAGGATTCAACTAAAATATTATCTTCTATCGTTTTCTTCATGAAATACAAAGGAAAGGATGCACTTAACTTAAAATTAGTTAAGTTTGTAAACAAGAGAATCGGCGCCAATGTGTTAGTTTAGAACTGTCAAATTAGTCCGCGCCTGACGTAAATTGGTGTATTTTTGGTCGCCATGTTTATAATGCCATCTAAACTGTCTATAAAATATCTCAATTTCACAGGATTAAACTAAAATATTACCTTCTATCCTTTTCATAATGAAATACAAAGAAAAGGATGCACTTAACTTAAAATTAGTTAAGTTTGTAAACAAGAGAATCGGCGCCAATATGTTAGTTTACAACTGTCAAATTAGTCCGCGCCTGACGTAAATTGGTGTATTTTTGGTCGCCATGTTTATAATGCCATCTAAACTGTCTATAAAATATCTCAATTTCACAGGATTAAACTAAAATATTACCTTCTATCCTTTTCATAATGAAATACAAAGAAAAGGATGCACTTAACTTAAAATTAGTTAAGTTTGTAAACAAGAGAATCGGCGCCAATATGTTAGTTTACAACTGTCAAATTAGTCCGCGCCTGACGTAAATTGGTGTATTTTCGGTCGCCATGTTTATAATGCCATCTAAACTGTCTATAAAATATCTCAATTTCACAGGATTAAACTAAAATATTACCTTCTATCCTTTTCATAATGAAATACAAAGAAAAGGATGCACTTAACATTAGTTAAGTTTGTAAACAAGAGAATCGGCGCCAATATGTTAGTTTACAACTGTCAAATTAGTCCGCGCCTGACGTAAATTGGTGTATTATTGGTCGCCATGTTTATAATGCCATCTAAACTGTCTATAAAATATCTGAATTTGACAGGATTCAACTAAAATATTATCTTCTATCCTTTTCTTCATGAAATACAAAGGAAAGGATGCACTTAACTTAAAATTAGTTAAGTTTGTAAACAAGAGAATCGGCGCCAATATGTTAGTTTAGAACTGTCAAATTAGTCCGCGCCTGACGTAAATTGGTGTATTTTTGGTCGCCATGTTTATAATGCCATCTAAACTGTCTATAAAATATCTGAATTTGACAGGATTCAACTAAAATATTATCTTCTATCGTTTTCTTCATGAAATACAAAGGAAAGGATGCACTTAACTTAAAATTAGTTAAGTTTGTGTGCAAAAGAATCGGCACCAGTGTGTTAGTTTAGAACTGTCAAATTAGTCCGCGCCTGACGTAAATTGGTGTATTTTTGGTCGCCATGTTTATAATGCCACCTAAACTGTCTATAAAATATCTGAATTTGACAGGATTCAACTAAAATATTATCTTCTATCCTTTTCTTCATGAAATACAAAGGAAAGGATGCACTTAACTTAAAATTAGTTAAGTTTGTGTGCAAAAGAATCGGCACCAGTGTGTTACGCAATTACGGTGCTGTTTAAACTTATACCGCTCTTTCATACCGCGTACATCGAGGGACTGGAACAATTTACCAGCGGCGGTGATTCCGTCGGACTATAATTTGAGTGTCTTCAAGGCTAGAGTGAATAGGCTCTTAATAAACTAGTGCACTTAACCATCATCGACTGCGTCACTGCTTACCATCAGGCGGGATTGCGGTCAAGCTCTAGTTTATAATTTATATAAAAAAAAATGGGCTATCCAACGCAAACGAATTTTTCAAATCGGACCTGTAGTTCCCGAGATTATCGTGTTCAAACAAACAAACAAACTCTTCAGCTTTATACAGTATGTTAAATAACAGAGGGCGTTCCCTTAAACTCGTTAATATATATCATTAATAGATTAAAATAAAAATATCAGCATAGAAAAATAAGCATAAAATAATCCGAATAAAAAGAAATTATAATCCATATCCATACTAATATTATAAATGCGAAAGTAACTCTGTCTGTCTGTCTGTCTGTCTGTCTATCTGTCTGTCTGTTACGCTTTCCCGCTTAAACCTCTCAACCGATTTTGATGAAATTTGGCACAGACAATCTTTAGACCCTGAGAAAGAACATAGGCTACCTTTTATCCCGGAAAAAATTGATGTTCCCGAGGGAAATCTAAAAGCGCGATATAACCGAACTCCATGCGGGCGAAGCCGCGGGCGGAAAGCTAGTTATTATAAATGCGAAAGTAACTCTGTCTGTCTGTCTGTCTGTCTGTTACGCTTTCCCGCTTAAACCTCTCAACCGATTTTGATGAAATTTGGCACAGACAATCTTTAGACCCTGAGAAAGAACATAGGCTACCTTTTATCCCGGAAAAATTTGATGTTCCCGAGGGAAATCTAAAAAGCGCGATATAACCGAACTCCACGCGGGCGAAGCCGCGGGCGGAAAGCTAGTTGAAAATAAATTTGAAACCTCCTGTTTTAAATCAAAATAGTAGCGCGGAATAGTATCTACCTAACGTTGCATTGCCCAACACACATCAACCAACACACATCAATCAATTAGATCTTAGATCGCCGCCGCATACGCGGCTCGTCATTCATAAATAAATTGCGACGTTGCCGTCTTTCATGTTCGCGTGTACAGTGTGTTTCTTTTACATGTCAATTTAAAATTTTTATTGAATATTTTCATATTGAAAAAATTTTAAAACATTTTGTTTTCGAATGGAAATATTTTTTTTAGCATGTATGTATGCTATACTATTTCGGGTTAACGGGAACGCCCTCTGTTAGTTAACATACTGTATATTAGTATAGATTTAAGTAACTTACATATTCAATGCTAAAGTTCACAATAACATGAACTATTTTAGAAACAGCTTAAACATCTCCTGTCTGTATGCTAACCACTTTAATATCTGTCTAACTTCTGAGTATTTGAATCCCATCGTGTATAATATTAAGTACGAGTTTTGAATAGTTGATTTCTACAACGATTTATGTAGCAATGCAGGTGAAACAATTCAGATGGTCATATAATAAACACGATTTTGATTTAGGAACGGAATATTCGTAAAACCACTAGTCAAATTGTCTTGATACAAAGTCTGCTTTGTCACAAAACTTAGTGGATAAGAGGGAAGACGGCAGTGATGCAATGTTAAACCCAACAACACGATCATCGATGCTGCGCCAGAGGGAGATTAATCTAGAGACCCTCCACGACCAAACTCCCGACACAACAATATTAGGCATACATCGCAACTGAAATCCTCAGACTCGTCTTCCGTACGGCTTCACCAGACATCATGCCGGAACACGACGAATTGCTTGGCGGCAGGACTTTTTCTGGTGGGTGGTAACTTTTGCCGGCAGCCGATGTTATGGCCTACCACCGATTGCGATATATGTATGATGGGATGGTATATAATTATTATCATATATGTAAATGATATGGCACTAAGAGTGAGTCGCTCTATCATCTTGTTTTAGGAGGTAAAGATTTTGCTGCATAATCGCAGTAATATCGCTGCGCCATAAAGAACTCTGTAAAAGAATTACTCAGCCATTGCCGTCTCCGTTCCACCATCGGACGACCCGTCGTACGGATAGTTTCCACCCTTACGTTGTTAACACCACTACGATCCGGACGAAGCGTTTCGCCTCCTCCTTTACACCGCGTACATCGCGGGACTGGAACAATTTGCCAGCGGCGGTGTTTCCGTCGGACTACAATTTGAGTGTCTTCAAGGCTAGAGTGAATAGGCTCTTAATAAACTAGTGCGCTTTACCATCAACGATTGCGTCACTGCTTACCATCAGGCGGAATTGCGGTCAAGCACTAGTTTATATTATATATAAAAAAAAAAATATGCATTGCCACATTTACTTTGCATGAACAAGGGCTTTCTTGCAAAGCCATTAGATTCCATTTAGTTCTTAATTACCTGTTTCCATTTACATGCATAATTAAAGCTTTGTTTGTCGTTATAATTGTTAGAATGAGCTATTCATTCTACACTTAACCTTCTCTTATGATATTATTAGTAACTTCCACACATTAGGGCATTTAGGGCGGGTTGTTTCAAACGGCTGGCTATCTTAACATACGTACGTCAAAAAGTTACGTCCGTTAACGTAACTTTGATGATGTTTAACGTTCGTTAAATGCCGGGGCTACATTAGCAGGCGAAGATTCGTATCGCGTTGGCGCGCAAAATATCCGTTGTTGGACATACACGATGTTCTTGTCTCAATGGCAGGCGAAGATTCAGTTATATTCGTTGTTTAGTTATGTGGCCGAGACGATGGAGGCAGCAGTGGCTTTGCATTATATGTCAATAAATTATTATTTAGTTTACAAAACAAAAACAATGTAAAAAATATGCAAAAAGAACGTCAGTCCTACTTCAAAGTCTGGACGACACTGAAGTGACGTAGGTGTGACCACTCCAGCGAATATTGTCGCGACAAGTCCTTTGAAGCGCGCCACTTTACCTACAGCGCCCCGATGCTACATCGTCTGCGCACGAATACATTGCGTTGCAACGATGTACCCGGCCACATACATCGCCCCAGCAAATGTTATCTAGGCGACTGTCATGTGCTGTATTTTATCTAACTTTCTTGGTATTATTGTTTATTGTTGTGGGAAATAACTTCGTGCCATTTCATAAATTAAGTCCGTTTATACTAGAAAACTGTGTACCTATAGAAAAGCTATACTTTGCCGAAAAATGGATACATTTTATTTTATATATTTGGGACAAAAAACAATTATATGTTACAATATTAATAGCCGGCTAAGGTATAATACATAGTAAACAAACATAAACATTGTCGTCCTCCGTGGCGCAGCGGTCAACACGCCTGCTTGCAACGTGGAGGCCCCGGGTTCGAACCCCGGCCAGGTCATGATGGAAAACGATCATTTCCTGATTGGCCTGGGCCTTGGATGTTTATCTATATAATATCTATTATAAATATAGTATCGTTGAGTTAGTATCCCATAAGACAAGTCTCGAACTTACTTTGGGACTAGCTCAATCTGTGTAATTTGTCCGTATATATTTATTTATTATTTATATAACCCACACCATACACACCAAAGTAAGTAAATTACTACACTCACTCGTACTACTACATACACTTAAACATAGTTACTATGTTTAAGGCCTTAATAAGTAGGTATATGTTAAACATTGCAATCTAACAAAACACGTATATTCTATAATGTAAACATTTTTTTTCATAGAACGGAAAAAAAAATAAAACATGACGTGTAAAAGTGATCAGTGATCCTACTTGCTTAATAAACGATTTCATTTCATTTCACTAACTTCACAAAAAATGAGAAAGATCGCTTTCAATCTTCTTCTTCGTAAAGAAACAGACAACAATAGTAATTAAAAAAAAAAACAGAACTTGGGCTGCTAAACACCTTTCTTTTTCTTTTTACCCGACTACGGCAAAGCAAAAGGAGGGTTATGATTTTGACAGGCTATGTATGTATGTATGTATGTATGTATGTATGTATGGATGTATGTATGTATGTATGTATGTATGTATGTATGTATGTTCATCTGTTCCCTCGTAACTTCTAAACTACTTATTCGAATTCGATAAATGATATATCATTAGAAGCGTCTTAATTGTCTGCTGGTTATAGGCTATATGGAGTTTCACAAAATCTAACGTGCCGCCCTCTAGCGGACAAAATATACAGAGTAAAAAAATAAAGTTTAGATAAATATGCCGTGTTTAGTATCATTTGAAAGGGCTTAACTTGTAAATTTTAAATATATATATATTACTAGCATTTGCTTGTGACTTTACCTGTATTCATGGGCTGATTGCATATAATTCACATCTTTTCGTTCATAGATAGCTTCTTTACTACTTATCAGAATAAGACCACTGCAGAACCATTAGAAGGGCCTTGATATTCTGTTGGTTATGAGCTATAAAGCTTGTCACCAAATTTAGTATTACGCCCTCTAGCGGACAAAAAGTTCTATGTTAATACAAAATTAAAATAAATATACCGTATTTGGTATCATCTGAAAGAGCTTCACGAGTACTTTATGTTTGTACATAATCCCTAGTAATGCTTCGTAGAAATTTGAATGTAAACCAGGGTTTGGTAAACGGAGCGATGGGAGTGGTGAAGGCCTTCGAATGGCCTGCTCTTCGGCGCGATCAGTTGGAACAGGAGAACAGCCAAGCGCTGTTCTCATACAATTTGACGACGCATCCATAAAAGCATATACTAACGGACTTATCAAAATCGAGCCTTGCCTCACTGAATTAGACGGCTTGAGGGGTTCTGGGCAAATTCAGCGTAAAATGCTTCCGCTGATTCTTTCTTGGGGTTGTACTGTACATAAATTACAAGGTTGTACTCTAGATAAAAAAGTTACAGATCTAGGAAAGTCATTGTTTGCTAAAGGACAGGCCTATGTCGCTCTCAGTAGAGTTAAAACCATAGAGGGATTATTTATAAGTGCCTTGGATCCTAATAAATTACTTAAAAATCCACATGACAGTCGATCGTTAGCAGAATTAGATAGATTAAGAAATCTTCCCAGGTCCTCTTAATATAAGTTTCTTTTTTTAAATAATTATAAACTAGCGCTTGACTGCAATCCCGCCTGATGGTAAGCAGTGACGCAATCCTTGATGCCTGCGCACTAGTTTATTAAGCCGATTCACTTAAAAAACTTAGGAATAGCAAGGATGACGGCCGTTGAGCCAGGTGATGCAATGTTAAATCCAAGAGCAACACGACCAACCATGCTGCGCCAGAGGGAGATTGATCTGGAGACTCTCCACGACCAAACTCCCGACACAACAACATTTGGCGCATCGTACTCGCCACACAACGCAACACAAAGTGCTCAGACGCGTCCTCCGTACGGCTTCACCAGACATCATGCTGGAACACGACGAATTGCTTGGCGGCAAGACTTTGTCTGGTGGGTGGTAACTTCTGCCGGCAGCCGATGTTATGGCCTACCACCGTTAGAAAAACATCCAATCTATTTATACTAACGGCCTCATCCACTAATTCATGACCCATTCGGTGCCATCGACGCAAATGTGCGTCGCTACCTACTACGAAAAACCGGGAGCTTCATACGGTGAAACCGTTGCTATACGCGCTACGCTTCAAGCGCTACGAAATAGTAAAATAGGACATCTCTACATATTACTATACGCCGATACATAAGTCAAAAGAGATGTCGTATCTTAACTACCTAGTTTTTAGTTCGTCAATTTAACTTTTATTAATATTATGCGCCACAAATACACTTTAACACCAAAATAGTACAAATAATAAAAAGTTAAAAAACTAAAACCCAACTACGACAAAAAACGACGCTGAAAAAGTATAAAACAAGATTTTCAGAATACTGAACTGAACAAAGTTGCTAATATAGTTGCAAGTAAATGGACACAGTAGACTCTACCAAGATGCCTTCGTTGTAAATTGACAATAATGTCTTACGATACTATTCTTATGCGTTTAGAGATAAATTTTCATGGGACGTAGTCACACGTTACATATACCTACCGTAGCACTTTCATAACGTGTGACTGCGGTTTTCCAAACATGAAAATTTATCTCTAAATAGTGAATATTGCATACTTCAGAATAGTATCGTAAGACATTATTGTCAATTTACAACGAAGGCATCTTGGTAGAGTCTACTGTGTCCATTTACTTGCAACTAAATTAGCAACTTTGTTCAGTTCAGTATTCTGAAAATCTTGTTTTATACTTTTTCAGCGTCGTTTTTTGTCGTAGTTGGGTTTTAGTTTTTTAACTTTTTATTATTACGGTACTTGTATCATCATCAGATGAACTACCTACTATCGTCAATTAAAGACCAAACTCGCGAATACAAAAGGGAGTTTATGTTGTTTTCACTAATTGACACCACGGCGGACTAAACACAACTTGACATAAGTTACGTTAACCAGTGCTCAGAGCATCGGTTAACGTAATTGTATTTTTTTGCGTGCGTTGACGTTTACGTATTGTGAAACAACTCATTTTTTGACTTGACGATGGTTAGCACCATTTTTAACTTTTACGCATGCGTTAAGTGAACGTGAAACAACCCGTCAGTTAACGTAATCGTATCTTTTTTTGCGTGCGTTAACGTTTACGTATTGTGAAACAACTCATTTTTTGACTTAACGATAGTTAGCACCATTTTTAACTTTTACGCATGCGTTAAGTGAACGTGAAACAACCCGCCCTTAATATCCCAGAACATCACAAAATGTTCTTCAAAGTTTTAAAGCGCTTTGCGTTGGTACATTAACCACAAGCTTGCATTACTCTCCAGATAGCCAGCGATTTATAAACTTAATGTTACGCTGCCTTGACCAAACGTTGTAGACAAAACGTCGCGAATACAGTAGGTCTAGCGCTAACCTCAATATAAGCGTCTAGCTGAACTCATCTAGCGAGAGTGTTACGTTAAGTTCAGAGATGTTCTATGTTCTATGTTCTATGTTATTCGTTTGGTTTCCGCACTCAGTCCCTCCAGCGGACCATTGTGCGTGGACCATGGCGGCCTTTGGCGGTTATTCCAACCAGCCCACCTCCCTCCAGAAGCCCATCAGGTCTCCTAGCCTGTTGAGAACATCTGTGTAAGATCTTGGTGCTCCTATGGTTTCGTTTCTAATTTGCGTAACGCCTGTACACTCGAAGAGTACATGCGCAACTGTCTCGTCAGCCTCTATGCAGGCTCTGCACAGAGGGCTGTCTGTTATGCCTATTGTGTGGAGATGCTTATTCAGCGAGCAGTGGCCCGTGATGATCCCCGTCATCAATCTTAGATTCCTCCTATCCAGGCGCAGCAACCTTTTGGTTAGCCTGTCATCCAGAGATGGCATGGCCTCCCTGGACTGCCTGCAGCCCGGTGACGAGGACCACCAAATCTCCGCTTGTTCGTAGGTATGCTTTTGTAGCCATCTGCGTATTTGAATAAAGGGAATAGGCACAATGGGCTCCGGTCCGCTGACCAACGCGCTGGATGCCCTTCTAGCCAGCTCGTCAGCTGCGTCATTGCCCAGTGAACCGCTGTGACCCTTTATCCACTGTAGAGTCACGGTGTTGCGGTTTGGTACGGTTATCCGTTCCAATGCATCGTGGCACTCAAGTATTAGACTTGATGTGATGCATCCCTGCTTTAGGGATTGGAGGACGGAAGCACTGTCAGTGAGTATGCGGACACGCGTGTCCGCAACTCCTCTGGCTTTTATGGCTAGGGCCGCCAGAGTTATGCCCACACACTCTGCTTGATAGACTGTGTTGAGCATCCCTAGCGGTCTGGATATATTTATGTTGAGGTCTTGTGAGAACACTCCAACGCCCGTTCCTTGATCGGATTTCGATCCGTCGGTGTACACTCTCAACTCCTCCGGTCCTGAGTGGTCGCACTGCTCTTCTTCAAGTACTATCTGATAGTGCTTTTGAAAGCAGTACTGCTTTTGTACCCTGTCATTGGGTGCTTGTAGTATTGGCCGCCTCTCGATTGCATCCAGCATCAGGCGTGTGTGTTTGACCCTGGAGTCTTTGCTCAGGGTTCCCGATAGGTGGAGTCTGAAGGCAGCCAATGTCGCTTCCTCCCTCACAACGAGGTGAAGGGGGGGCAGTCCCAACATCGCCTGCAGGGCGGCAGTAGGCGTGGTTCTCATGCAACTGGTGATTGCTACACACGCCAACCTTTGTAGTTTCTCGAGGTCTTTTTGGGCTGTGCTCAGACTAGTTCTTGGCCACCAGACTAGTGAGCCATATGTTATAATTGGCCGGATGACAGTGGTGTAAAGCCAGTGAGTGACCTTGGGGCTAATTCCCCAGTTTTTCCCAAGCATCCGCTTGCACTGCCACATTGATATGCTGGCTTTAGTTGTGATGTAGTTGGTGTGTTTCGCCCAATTCAGCTGTTTGTCCAGGTATATACCCAGATATTTTGTTTCAGCGGATAGACTTAGGGTGGTGCCAAAGAATCTTGGTAGATTTAGCGATGTGAGCTTCCTCTTTTTTGTGAAGAGAATCAGCTCGGTTTTATATGGGTTCACAGAAAGTTGGTGTGTATTACACCAATTTTCTACGATTTTCAGGGCCTGGTGCATTAAATTGCACAGGGTGTTTTCATGCATTCCGCTTATTATTATTGTTATGTCGTCGGCATAACCCACGGTATAGTAGCCTTTGTTATTTAATGTATTTATTAGGCTGTCAACAACCAGGTTCCATAGTAGCGGCGAAAGAACGCCCCCTTGCGGACATCCCTTCGCCACGATGGCCCTTGTGGTGTCGTTCACGGTAACTTGTACGGCTCTTTGGCCGAGCATGTTAGCGATCCAGCCTCTCAGTGACGGGTCTATGTTGTGCCTGTTCAAGGCCGAAGTTCAGAGATGATTTATGAGGTTATATTCATAAAATATTAAACGTTAATAGTATGTTAAGTTGAAGAGTTAGTAAAGGGCTTTTAAAAAACCATTTTGCTTTAAATAAATACCTTCGTGTTATACCCATTGTATGAGATTTGGAATCAAGAATATATTATAAGTTTTAAATTAAAGAACAGATCCGACATCTTGATGATTTATTTGTGCGCGTCCCCAACGACAATGTCGTCCTCTATGATAATGTTGCCATATCATACATCCCCCCTTTTTAACTAAACAATTTCCCATTACCAAATACAATACACTAATCCTTAATCACTAATTAAACAAAACCAAACCACTCTAATACTAATAATTTAACAATCATCTTAATTGCTAGTTACAGTATCTGAAAACATGAGTTACAAACAATTTCCCTTTACCAATTACAATATACTAATCCTTAATCACTAATTAAACAAAACCAAACAACTCAATTACTAATAATTAATTTTATCTTAAAACATATACCTATTAGTTATAATCATTTTCATTGTATCTAACTGGTCTTCTGATCACTCTACCACTTCTACTAATTACTACTTCCCTGTTACTATTTGTCTTAGCCTCTCTGTCACCACTATTTATGCTTCCTTCGCTAGGATTACTATTGGTTCCTATATCTGCCATTCTCTGTTCCTGATCATTGTATCTAACTGGTCTTCTGATTAGTCTTCCACTCCTACTAATCACTACTTCCCTGTTACTATTTGTATTAGCCTCTCTGTCACTACTATTTATGCTTCCTTCGCTAGGATTACTATTGTTTCCTATATCTGGCAATCTCTGTTCCTGAACCCCCCAGTCCATGTCCGGTTTTATTGAAAAAGTATTTCTGCTATGACTGAGATGCTTCGTATTTCTTCTCACTTCTGTCCCTTTTTCCGTTTTCACTATATAAGATCTTGTTCCTTGTTGCTTAACTATTTCCCCCGGATACCAGATCCTATCAGGTCTGTTTTGAAACCTAACACTTTCCCCTTTTTTAAAATCCTTCCTATTTGTAGCAGTTTTGTCATAATTCACTTTCATCTTTTCTCTAACGCTTTTCATTTTTTCTATAACATCTACAGGTAACTTAGGTTTAAGATAATTTTCTGAACAAGGAAAGTTAGTGCGCAACATTCTACTCATTAGTAATTGTGACGGACTATATTCTAACCCCGCAACTGGTGTTGTTCTGTAATTTAGTAGAGCCATATTTAGATCTGTATTACTGTCTTTACATTTCTTAACTAGCCCTTTCACAATTCCTACTGCTTTTTCACTTAGTCCATTTGATTGCGGGTATCTTGGACTTGAATGCATTAACTGTATACCCATAGATTCAGCAAATTGTTGAAATTTATAACTTGAAAATGGCATGTTATCACTTACTATAATTTTTGGTAGTCCGTGAACAGCAAATATATTTTTTAACTTCAAAGTAACTGTATCAGCCGTCTTATCTTTAATTTTCCTTACTTCAATCCACTTAGAATAATAGTCCACTACAACCAAGTAATCCTGAATACCATATGTTGCAATGTCCATTCCTATTTTACAGAAGGGCAAATCGGGGACTTCATGTGAGATTAATGGTTCTTTACTATTGGAAACTCTATATTTTTCACATGTGTTACATGACAAAATAAAATTTTCAATATCCTTTAAAATTCCTGGCCAGTATAACATAGTTTTAATTCTCTTTTTGCATTTCATGACACCAATGTGACCAGCGTGTAACTTAGTTAATATGTCTTTTCTCATATTTATAGGAATAACAATTCTATCATTAAAGTAAACAATTTTATCTTTTACATGTAATTCTGTCCTTAAATTAAAGTAAATTTTTAATTCTTTACTAAGTATATTTTTGTCATTATTAGGAAACCCTTTTTCATACCATATTATAACTTGACTCAAATTTGGGTCCTTTAAACTTGCCTCCTGAACTTCTAGCAATTTTTTGTCAGACACTGCTAATTCGGTTTCAAATCCATGAACTAATTCTTTCATTGTATGATCTACTTGTGCATTATCCTTTATAAAATGTCTGGATAAGTAATCTGCAATATACATTTTTGAACCCGGTATATACTTAATTTCAATGTGGTATTTTATTAGTTTAAGTACCATTCTTTGCAGTCTTGAGCTAATTTTATTTATGTCTTTACTAACAATTGCCACTAAAGGCTTATGATCAGTCTCAACTATTATTTTTCTGCCATACACAAACTGATGGTATTTCTCTAAGGAAGCACAGATAGCAAAAAGTTCTTTTTCAATAGGAGCCCACCGTTTTTGACATTCGGTATAACTTCTGGAGTAAAAAGAAATAGGCCTACCATTTTGCAGTAAACAGGCCCCCATTCCATCCTTTGAACTATCTGTTTGTAGAGTAACAGTACCTTCATTGCTTAATATACCTAAAGTAGGAGCACAACTTAGCTTATTTTTCAACTCTCTGAACGCCTGTCTCTGAGAATCTCCCCAGCACCATTCATTTTCTTTCTTAAGTAATTGTCTGAGTGGTTCTGTGGATTGTGTATACTGTGGTATAAATTTACTTAAGTAATTACACATCCCTAAAAATTTTTGCAACTCTTTTATACTGTTTGGCTCTTTTAATTCTGTAATAGCTTTTATATGATCTGAATCTACTTGAATTCCAGTTTTAGACACAATAAGTCCCACATATTTAACATGATCTAACTTATATTGAATTTTATTTTCATTAAACTTGACATTGTATTTTTTAGCTTGTTCAATTACCTTTTCTAAAATTAAATCATGCTCAGTAGTATTTCTAGCACTTATAATTACATCATCATAATATACTGCTACCCCTGGTATGTCACCAAAAATTTGATGGTTAATTTTTTGCATTATTTCAGGTGCTGAAGAGATACCAAAAGGCATTCTGAGAAATCTATATCGCCCAAAGGGTGTTCCAAATGTACATAGTTTATCAGCATCTTGTAACTCTATTTGAAAAAATCCATCTTTGAGATCTAAGACGCTAAATACTTCTTTACCTGCTAAACTATTATACAGTTCCTCTGGTGAAGGAATTTGATATTTTTCCCGTAAAATACACTTATTGAGTTCTTTTGGGTCTAGGCATAATCTGAGAGACTTATCTGGTTTTTCCACTATAACTAAATTGTTACACCACTTTGTTGGACCTTCCACTTTTTCTATTACCTTTCTTTTTTCATAATTATGCAATGTTTCTTTCAATCTATCCTTAATTGCAACAGGGATTCTTCTAATTGGTTTAACCACAGGTTGTGCTTCTTCTTGTATCTGTATTTTATATGTACCTATTAACCCTAATCCTGTAAAAACATTTTTATTGTTAGCCACAAACCTTTCCTTCTCCGATCTATAGTCACAAACAATTTTATCAATTTTCTTAATTAAGTTTAACCTAACACAATCTGATAATCCTAAAACTGAGGGAGCTTTAATATCAATTACAGTAAACTTAATTTTATGTTTTGTTCCTTTCACAATGCAATCTAAAACTACTGTTCCTATGGGATATATTCTTTGACCATTATATACAACTAATACTTTATGACACTTCTGTAACTCATATTTAAATTGGCAATTAATTTTATCAAAGATGTAAAGTGGCAAGGTATTACAGTCAGCTCCTGTATCTAACTTGCAATTAATTTCTACAATTATCAACTTGAATTTTTTCATTCCACTGCAACTTATTAATATTATGAATGTAACTTACACTATTTAATTTAAACTCATTTGTTCCTTCCTCATCCTGATCTTCTTCCACTAAGTTTATCTTAGCCGTTTCATTGCCTCTCCGAAATGGCTGTTGTTTTCTCCTCCTGTTAGTGGCACACTGGCTCGCGAAGTGGTTAAAATTTTTGCATACTGCACACATCTTTTTGTATGCTGGACAGTTATTAATAGGGTGTGTTCTTCCACAACGCCCACAGTTAACTATAACTTTCGAACTACCTGCTTGTTTTTCACTTTTTATCCTGTCGATTTTATTACTTTCTTCAAATTTTTCCACGTGTCTCTTGCTTTCCTCTGAAACTCTACACATTTTCACTGCTTCCTCTAACTTTATGCCTTCTATTCTTAACATACTTTCTTTTAAGTTTTTGTCTTTTATGCCAACAATTAGTATCATAGTTTCCAGCCTGTCTTCTAGCTCACCAAATTGACATTTTTTCCCTAATTTCTTGATTCTCGTTATAAAATGCTCAACCGGCTCATCTTCTTCTTGTTTTATCTTGAGAAATTGGTATGTATTTATAAGGGTCCCTTGCCTTGGTTGCGAGTAAGCTTTAAAATCTGCTACCAGTTTTTCAAGATTTTCATACTTTTTATTAAAATTATTATATACTTCCAGCGCTTCCTCGCCTGCTGTGTTTAGAAACAGTGCAACTTTTCTCTCTTCTGAAGCGGATTTTAAGTTAGTCGCCTCTAAATAAATGTAAAATGCTTGTACAAACTTGTCCAAATTGGCGGCTTCCCCAGTAAGTGTTAGTCCACTTGGGGGCTTAATTCCCTCCATCTTTTCTGATTTATTGTTTTGTTTTACACCTGACACCATCTTGATGATTTATTTGTGCGCGTCCCCAACGACAATGTCGTCCTCTATGATAATGTTGCCATATCATACACCCATTTATTTACTTAAACATTAGGAAGTGGTGAAATATAAGAATTTTTATGGGCACATAACACCCTTAACTAAACAATACCCTAAAGCAGAAAGTCTACATAAGAAATAAGTACTCGCATGTAACGTTACTTACGAAACTTGGGAACTTGTGACTCCAGATGACGACTTCCCGAGTACTGAATCCTCAAAGTTTGAAGTGCACGTTTTCTTTGAAACGTAATTCTTACTTAATTTAATAAAATACCTGTAATACCCGAACGAATCCTCTGAACACAAATAAAACAGTTGTTTAAACTTTCGTACGTAAGTGCTTTGTCGGAGTTGGTTTATTGATTCAAATCATAAGTGGTTTAGTACTTAACTGTTTTATTGGTTTGAATGTTATAAAGATGATCTAATTTTGTCTTTCCAAAAGTGTATAATATTACAGCTCGATACCTAGATGGCATAAACTAAAGAAAAATGTACACATTTTTGAGGACAACCATAATTTTACATAGTAGGGACTCATTAAAATGTAGACCTAAATTAATGACTTAACTAAAATTATTCTATTTTATTTTAAACCGCTTATTGACTCTTCTTGGGCTGACTTTTACCTGCAATATGGAGAGAGCGATTGTCGCAATCTAGTGCTGGGCACGCCACAACAGCGGCGGAGTCTTTATGGAGTGGCTATGGAGGCTCTACGGCGTCCTCACC
Organism: Sesamia nonagrioides; assembly: GCA_017933935.1. Classification (NCBI taxonomy): domain Eukaryota; kingdom Metazoa; phylum Arthropoda; class Insecta; order Lepidoptera; family Noctuidae; genus Sesamia; species Sesamia nonagrioides. The sequence continues at coordinate 283,451 of JADWQK010000081.1, forward strand.
TTTCGCCAGACGTAGGTTCTGACTGGATACGGCTGTTTCGGGAGGTTTCTGTTCCAGATAAGGCGGGAGGAAAGGTGTCACCTCTGTGGGCATCGCCCTAAGGACACGGTGGAGGTCTGCCCGGCTTGGGCGGACGACAGCACAGTGTTCTTGGGTATAACTCTGGATGCTAAGCTTCAATGGGGTTCACATATAGAAAAATTGTCAAAAAAGCTAAGTTCTGCTGCATACGCAGTTAGAAAATTCGTAATTTGACTGATGTTGAGACGGCCCGTTTAGTGTACTTTGGCTATTTCCACAGCGTAATGTCGTACGGCATTCTGTTGTGGGGAAATGCCGCCGATATTCAAACAATATTTGTTTTGCAGAAACGAGCTGTTCGTGCAATTTATAAATTAAGTCCGAGACACTCTCTCAGAGAAAAAATTAAAGAGATTAATGTACTGACCGTGCCGTCTCAATATATTTATGAAAATCTTTTGTATGCTCATAAAAATATAAAATTGTTTAAAAATACAGTGATGTCCATGATATAAATACTAGGAACAGGCACAAATTTATTGTACCTACAACAAGGCTCAAGAAAATAGGTGGCTCTTTCAGATGCCAATGTATACATTTTTACAATGGACTTCCAGAGGTGGTTCAAGATCTGAGCCTGAATAAATTCAAATCCTTCATTAAACGTAAGTTGTGTCAGAAAGCATTTTATAGTGTGAAGGATTATATTGAGGACAAAAAGGCTTGGGCTTGAGCTGCGTCCGATTTCTATACAATGATTGTTCTTTGATTTTTCCTCTTGTAGTTTTAATATGTAATTGTTTATGTTATTTATTCAAAGCCTGTATTACACACTATGTAGCCAAGCATATTGTACGTTACGGAATTGTATCGCTGACAGAGGTGTTCGGCACTTGTACAGCTGCACAGGAGTTAAACTTTCCACAGATTCGGGAATACTGTTGGAGCTGCTGAACCTTGGACACAACTATCTTAGCATTGTGTAGATTCAATTTCTTAGTATTGTATAATTGCATGGCAAACGTGTGAGCACAATGTACGAATGTGCTGTAAGGCATTTATTTGTTGGGTTAGTCTTTTTTATTGACTTAATTGTGCTCTGGCTGTTGAGAGTATGTCATGCTCACTCAAATGTCTCGCTGATGGTGGCGTGTGTTTTGGGTCATTGGGTTCCCTTCGATATGGTTGAGCTGAATGATGCTGATCCATACGTCATGTTCGTGAACGGACGCCGTCGGAGGGGACTGGTCATCTCTTAGCTGCCACGGCGTATTTTAATTTCTGAATTGATTTTTGTATGTTTTCCATAATGGACGCTCTCAGCGTACAATATATTTTTGCATCGTTCTCACGCGGTTGATTTCAACATGAATGATGTAATCAAATATTTGTAACAATAGCTTAAAAATTTAAAAGAGTGTCCATGGAGTTTCTTGCCCGTTCTCCTCCATAGGTACCTACTCTTTGGAATGGGCGACTAGCTTCATCTTATTGACTGACCGACCTTCTGACAATTCAAAAGTGCCTGTGAACTGGTTTATTTGAAATAAATGATTTGATTTGATTTGATTTGAACTCACATACACAGTTGGCGCGGGCTTGCAGGCGACGAGTAGAGGGCATCTCGTCGCCCGGTAAGGACCAGGCCGGGGTTCACGACATCGTGACGGGGTCCACGACAACTGATGCGGGTTGTTCAAAGGAGAAACCGTGGCCCTGGGGTATATGCCACTTGACCACTTGGCCAGTAAAAGTTATGGAGTAAAAGTCTGACACGGCCTTTTGCTCCCCTCAGAGCGGGAGAGGTCATTTGATAATTATCAATCCACACAAAAAATCGCCTCGCAATTACCTTAACTTGAGGCTAAACATTGCCATACAACGTGGCAGTACCACCATTCCCTTGGGTACATTACAGGATAGCATAGAGGTGCAATATTTCGATGCCGTATTTTAGTTTTTTAATAGTTTTAGTTAGTACAGGTTATTATATTTTTATTTTTATAATTTGTAGATTATCTAGTATTAGAAGTAAAAATATTATCTTTAGATACCCTGTAATAAACTTTCCCCTTAAAGTTCTTCCCTTCCAAACAGTAATGGAATAGAATCATAAAAATAATAAACATCTAACGTTTCTTAAAAATCCCTTGGATTAACAATAAAGGAATATATCTAAAAATAAAACTATGAACGTAGTTCCCAACGGAAAAAACATGGAGTTTCCTCAATATTTACTTTACGACACAATCGAATATATTGCACACCGGGCGTTCATTGTGTCGTCATGAAAATAGACATCCACGTTCATCTGTTCGATTCGAAATGGATGTGTGATACACAAAAATATTGAGATGAACATACGCCCTTGGGCTTGAAAAAAAGTTGATTGAAATCTCTATTGCGTGGCCCAAGACGGCTATTGATTCAAATACATAATATATCTAAGTTTACCAGGATTGTCTAAGAAAAGAACAATTTCTTTTCTTAGACAATCTTGGTAAGTAATTTGACATGTGCTAGAACCTAAACTCTGAAATTATGTGTCAGTCACATCCTCTAGTTCAACTGACTTCACTAGGGGCAAAGTGGTGAATTATGGCCCGCTTCCTCTTGCAGAAAGGATTCCCGTGTCTCAGCAGTGGCTGTATTATTATTACTTCTCTTATGTATGCCTGAGTTTAATTTATTATAAGGGGTTTTATTACGCCATTTTGTCTCAGTGTACACTATACAATACTACACTACAAAAATATGTGTAGTGAACAATAAAATAATTGGATACATGTCCGGTAGCATATGTTTGCCAAGAAAACAAAGAAATAAAACAATAATATAAGATCTAAATGGTAATATAATGGGTATTTTTTTTTTCAAATAATTGTAAACTAGTGCTTGACTGCAATCCCGCCTGATGGTAAGCAGTGATGCAATCGTTGATGGTAAAGCGCATCGTACCCGCCACACAACGCAACACAACTGCTCAGACCCGTCCTCCGTACGGCTTCACCAGATATCATGCCGAAACACGACGAATCGCTTGGCGGCAAGACTTTGTCTGGTGGGTGGTAATTTCTGCCGGCAGTCGATGTTATGGCCTACCACCGAGAGAAAAGTTTTTTATTGAAATAAACTTCCTGAAATAATATCCCCAATAAAATTATACTACATTATCCACAATATCCGTCTGCTGTAATTATAGTAACTCCAAATCCATTAGTATCCGTCTGCTGTTATTATAGTAATTAACAGTACCCGTCTATTGTAATTATGGTCTTAGTTCGTAGTCAGCGTAAACATTTGTTTCAAGCTGTAAATGTATTAATAATATGCTCATTTCACACCAACACTTCTACATTCAGACTACAATATATTTTGTTTTATTGGCATTTTGGACAGCGTATTTACACTAAAAATTTAAAGCAAAATGTATTTCCCATTTCACAGTATCCGTTAAGAACTAGGGTTGAAACTTGGTTGGTTGTTTTGATTATTCTTGGCGACAGATGGCTCCCACGACGCATGTCAAATTTATTTTGTAGACGTAATGTGTTTCGACATTCTGATATAGCATACTCACCTGGCACAAATATTTTTGTTAGGCTGATATTTGACAATATAAAATATTACTCGAGAATAACCGGGGCTCATGCTGGAGCTAAATAGGTTTCTTTTTGTATTTATATTATACTAGCTTTCCGCCCGCGGCTTCGCCCGCGTGGAGTTCGGTTATATCGCGCTTTTTAGATTTCCCTCGGGAACATCAAATTTTTCCGGGATAAAGGTAGCCTATGTTCTTTCTCAGGGTCCAAAGATTGTCTGTGCCAAATTTCATCAAAATCGGTTGAGAGGTTTAAGCGGGAAAGCGTAACAGACAGACAGACAGACAGACCGACAAACAGACAGAGTTACTTTCGCATTTATAATATTAGTATGGATTTTTAATACTACTGCTTGATTGTAATGCCACCTGATGGTAAGCAGTGATCCAGTCGTTGATGGTCATTATTCACTCTGGCCTTGAAGACACTTAAATTATAATCGGACAGGAAGACGGCTGCAGGCCAATTTTTCCAGTCCTTCGATGTACTCGGTATAAACTACGAGCTGAAACGCTTAATCTGGCTCATAGTGGTATCAACAACGTAAGGGTGGATACTCGTCTTGCATTGGGTTGTCCGATTATGGAACGAATGTTTACGCTGACTACGAAGTAAGACCATAATTACAACAGACGGATACTGTTGATAATGGAGTTACTATAATAACAGCAGACCGATACTGTTGATTATGGAGTTAGTATAATTACAGTGGACGGATATTGTGGATAATCCATACTAATATTATAAGTGCGAAAGTAACTCTGTCTATCTGTCTATCTGTCTGTCTGTCTGTTACGCTTTCCCGCTTAAACCTCTCGACCGATTTTGATGAAATTTGGCACAGACAATCTTTAGACCCTGAGAAAGAACATAGGCTACCTTTTATCCCGGGAAAAATTGATGTTCCCGAGGGAAATCTAAAAAGTGCGATATAACCGGCTCATAGTGGCATCAACAACGTAAGGGCGGATACTCGTCTTGCATTGGATTGTCCGATTATGGAACGGTGATAGCGAAATGTGTAATTTCCACGCAATCTTCAAAAGACTTTCTATAGAATACCAAAAGGTTAGCTTTGACCCTACATTCTTCAGGCTTTATAGTTTGGTATTGATCAAATCTGAATTACCAGTTAGATCCCTTGCATGCCTCTCCAACAAAGCTGCTACATGTCATTTTGAACACCTACCGGATCCATATGTAGCTGCAGTACTCCACACGCGACAAATCTTGATGTTAGGCCTTAATTTCCATGTCATTGGTAAATATCACTTTATAAATGTTACATAATTATAGAATGTGATGGATAATATTTTGTCTGGTATTTTCATGAAGAGTTTTTTTAGTCTCTGTAGTTATCTAGTCATCATCATCAACTTTTTTTTTATCGTCCCACTGCCGGGCACAGGTATCCTCTCATACAGAGAATGATTGAGCGTAATCACCACACTTGCTCAATGCGGGTTGGCGATTTCGGACTTAAAGTCCAGGTTTCCTCAAGATGTTTTCCTTCACCTTCAGTCATTGGTATCCAAGATATACTTAGAAAGTACATATAACTTAAGAAAAGTTACTTTGGTACTTGCCATCACGACTGTACTAGTTATCTAGTATAGAATCGCAAACCTTCTATTATCCCAAAAATACTCACCGGCTAGATCTGAAGCAAAAAATGCGAGAACAGCAATTTGAAAACTATAAACTACAGTTTCCGTCAAATCCGTCGGTATAACTTCAACATTAAAAACCGGCCAAGAGCGTGTTGGACCACGTTCAGTGTAGGGTTCCGTAGTTTTCCGTCAGTCATAATCATCATCATCATTAACCTTTTTTTTTTATCGTCCCACTGCTGGGCACAGGTCTCCTCTCATACAAAGAAGGATTGAGCGTAATCACCACGCTTGCTCAATGCGGGTTGGCGATTTCAGACTTAAAATCCAGGTTTCCTCAAGATTTTTTCCTTTACCTGCAGTCATTGGTGTCCAAGATATACTTAGAAAGTACATATAACTTAAGAAAAGTTACTTTGGTACTTGCCTGACCTGGAATCGAACCCGCGTACTCATACTTGAGAGGCTGGTGTTTTAACCATTAGGCCATCACGACTGTACTAGTTATCTAGTATAGAATCGCAAAACTTCTATTCTCCCAAAAATACTCACCGGCTAGATCTGAAGCAAAAAATGCGAGAACAGCAATATGAAAACTATAAACTACTGTTTCCGTCAAATCCATCGGTATAACTTCAACATTAAAAACCGGCCAAGAGCGTGTTGGACCACATTCAGTGTAGAGTTCCGTAGTTTTCCGTCAGTCATAATAAGTGTCACGAAATCCTAAAAATGCGTCCGCCATGAACGGTGATAACTAATGAAAGAGGTATAGATTTCAATTACACGTGGAATGTTCGAAAAATGTTGTCATTCGAGTCACGGAAGGGGTGAAAACTAGGCAAGGCAACTTCAAGTTGCTACGGTGTCTGCGGATCAGTTACTATGTCTGTCTATCGGTGTCGGTGTCCACTCGAGTCGATTTATTTTTGTGCTCAGTTGGTGTGTTTACAAAGGCCACGTATTCTGTTGTGTATGAATTGCATTAAGTAAATGATCATGTGCTGCATACACATGGTTGGGTATTGTATGTGTGTATAGTTAGATATAAATATGTTTAAATGGTACAACCATTGCATTAGGTTAGGGTTACCGGTAATGATGGCTTTATGTTAATAAATAAATATCCTGCAAGTGTTTATATATCGTCGTTATGGACAATGAACAAGTTTCACGGTAGTTGTTCTGAATCTGGCTGTTTGTGTATGTGAGTTTATATGTTTGTAAAAGCACCCACGGTATAATAAAAAAAAATCGATCGGGAAGGGTATGGAACTCATGAACAATCATAACAACGTGAAGTTACGCCAAGTACAGCGAAATCTCTCGGATTCCTAATATACAAAGTAGACGGGTTTAGATGTTGGATTTTTGTTGTAATTTTGGATTTCGTGAACCGATTTTAATAATTCTCATTTTATTTGAAAGAATATACGTTTCTGGATGATAAAATATGTAAACTAAGATAGCAAATATGCTTGCATATATGGTTAAATTACAAAAAAAATCTGAGCTGCTTTATAAAAAAATTCTGATCTAACAGATTTTTTTTATACAGCTTTTCAATAACTATCCAACCTATTAAGGTAATAATAATTTTCCAAGGTCTTTATAAAGTTCTACTTTTGTAATTTTTTAAACTTATGCAAAAAAATCACTCCCCACTTTACTTGTATGGGAGGTAATAAAACATATTTTTGCATTTTGTCGGCGTGACACGGCGACATATATGTATGTATGTATATTGGTACGAAATTTCAGATCTCTAGTGCTAACGGCCACTGAGATTATCCGTGGACAGACAAACAGCTAGACTTGGCGAAACTATAAGGATTCCCTGTTGACTACGGAACCCTAAAAAAGGTTCTCTCGGAAATTAAATTTAACTGGAACGGATGAACAACAACATTTATTGAAATTGTATTATTACTCAGCGAAGTGCATTTTCTACTTGCGAAGTATATTCACAAATTGGCAAACGAAGAACTGTGTATATTACTAACTTTAACAATGAAATGCTAAGAGGAAAGGAAAGACAATGAAAGTTTACTTAGAGTTTTTTTATATCGCAAATAATCATTAGCATAGCAAACTAGCAGACTGGTGCCACGTTATATGATGATTGAAGACGTTTAGAACGCTAAGAGTTCGTTATGAAACAGCTATTGATATTGGACAATACCCTTTTGCTTCAACATTTTGCAGACTTTGTGAATTATTTTTTTTTTTTTTTTTTTTTATATATTATAAACTAGCGCTTGACCGCAATCCTGCCTGATGGTAAGCAGTGACGCAGTCGTTGATGGTAAAGCGCACTAGTTTATTAAGAGCCTATTCACTCTAGCCTTGAAGACACTCAATTGTAGTCCGACGGAAACACCGCCGCTGGCAAACTATTCCAGTTCCTCGATTCACGCGGTATAAAGGAGGAGGCGAAACGCTTCGTCCGGATCGTAGTGGTGTTAACAACGTAAGGGTGGAAACCAGCCGTACGACGGGTCGTCCACTGGTGGAACGGAGATGGGGGAATTAAATCATGCAATTCCCTCGCACACTCCCCGAAATGCATCCTATAGAACACCGAAAGGCTGGCTACTCTACGCCTGTGCTCTAGGCTTTGGAGACCGACTCGAGTTAGATCAGGGTCACCAATCAGCCTCTTTGCACGTCTCTCCACTGAATCCAAAGTGGCTAGGTGACACTTGGCAGCACCAGCCCAAATGTGGCTGCAGTACTCCACACACGAACGAACCTGATGAAATGATATATGTGATTAATATACCTATGCGGTTATATTTCTCACTGTCATTAAATACTTCTTAATAATTATAAACGGTGAAGGTCAGCATCGTGAGGAACAGCCAAAAAACTTTGAAGATATGTGACATCAACCAACTCGCATTGGGCCCCGGCCCGCGTGGTAGATTACGGTGCAATTCCTCTCATCAAGAAGAGTCCTGTGACCCAGGAGTGAGATTACAGGCTGATTTATGAGATGATGATGAATTAATATAATATGTAAAAGTGAGCGGTAAGGAAGGCGGTGAGGTGGAAAAATTAAAGGAGACATTAAATATAAATTAGTAATTTCTTTGTACCTATTTCATAAAATAACATTCAGACAATTTTAACAAGATGCAATCGACGCTTCTGCGCGCTGCTGAGCGGAATAATTGGAGTAATGACTTCAGAATGTATGATACTATCCAAATGTTAGTCCTAATTAGAGTGTCGTGTGAGACCACGTAATTAAAAGTCTGCTTTTACTTTCTGGTAACTGCTTTGAACTGGTACTTCAGCGCTGGTCTGAGCCTCTAGATTTAAGTTTAAAAGAGTTGCTGGTATTTATTTTTTATCATACTCGGCCTCAGTCTCAATTGTGGTGGCCTAGTGGTTAAAATACCAGCCTCTCAAGTATTAGTGTGCAGGTTCGATTCCAGGTCAGGCAAGTACCAATGTAACTTTTCTAAGTACCTATATGTACTTTCTAAGTATATCTTGAACACCAATGACTGATTACAAGGTGAAGGAAAACATCTTGATTAAACGTGGACTATATGACTGAAATCGCCAACGTTACATTAATACTTGCCTGACTTTGTCTGGCAGTATTAGTTTCTAATAAATGGATGCGGCAACTGCAACCGAACTAGGCCTAGCCTGTATTTCGCATATAAAGGATGACACTAACATAGTTATACCTACCATTTGTCATCGATCCCAAACTGTTCTGCCCGCATCGTCACTACCGTTCTTATTTTTCCAATATTGACAAATACTATTCAGTTGTTCTATATTGATCATGTTATTCATCCGTATAAGCCTGAATACAAAATGCACAATATTTTGTCCTTAAATTATGAAAAAAAAAAACAAACATCCTGACCGTACCGAACGTGATGAATTTACCGCTTTTCATCTTCCCAGTATTGATAAAAATATCACGTTTTCCTATATTGATCACGTCATTCATCTACTTAAGCCCCAATGCGAATGAAAAATATGTTTGCCCGAAGTAAAATACAAATGTTATTAGTATGTGTCTCTAATAAAATCATTTTAAAAATATTAAATGGCCCACAGCGTGAAGAGGTTTCTGTTTCTAGAGCCTTAACCACCGGTAGCTTGGACCCTGCCCCCGACATCGGTGGATCATTATATTTTTAAATGTTTTATTTAGATTTTTATATCAATAACGTTTAAATTGAATAAATGTAATTTTATGTGTATAAAGGAATAATACTAAACAATTTGTTCAGACCAGATCCATAACTCGTTGGTTAAATTTACTTTTAAAAAAGTAATGTTGCGACTAACATTGGCAACAAAATATTTAAATTTACTCGAAAAAGAATTACTAAACAATTTATTCAGACCAGATGGTTAGTTAAATTTACTTTAAAAAAATAATGTTGCGACTAACATTGGTTGCAAAATATTTGGATTTACTCGAAAAAGAATTGAAAGAAAAATATTGAAGAAAAATTGTTTATTCCGCACAAATAAACCGCATATTGTAAGTAAATATTAATGATAATAAAGAACAGACATAAAATATAATACACATAAAATATAAACACGAAATCTTATAAATAAATAATGTTGCTATTCAGAATGTTTATTAATTTCACGCGAAAAAGTGTATTCAGTCAGTACTATTACTTATAATACAATATGCACTTTATAAGCAAATAATAATAATAAACAAACATAATATAGTAAAGAGTCAAAAGCCTTGTACTCACACACGAAAACATATAAATTAATAATGTTGCTATTCGGCCTGTTTATTAATTTAACGCGAAAAAGTTTATTCAGTCAATAAATAATGAGTTTCCAGAAATAAAAAAAAAGGTTTAAATAGTTGAATAGGTATAAAGAGAAATACAAAGATAGATAAACTAATAATTATGTGTTTACTAACTCAATTTGGTGTTTAAGCTCCCATTCTCTTCTTCCTGAAAAGGTAAACAAAGTACCAAAGGTATAAACAAACAATAAGTACCAAGTTTGAACTTGAGCAAATATCATTCGAAAACAAATACCTGACCCACTCCGCAGGAAGTAGATACCCAGCAGCAATTGTATTTTGATCTATTTCCAAACTTTCAAATTCTCCTGCTATTTCAAGCTTCGCGTATTTTATGCCAGGATTTGTTTTAAACTTTCGCAATATCGTATTGTTTTGTCTGTTTGCTTCTGTTTTAAAATCTGATTTATTCATTCAAAAGACAGCTTTTTGCGTTTCTTTTTGAATCCAAGACTTCGAGGCGTCGCGTTTTAACGATGGAAAATTGTTTTTATATTCTCTGCGGTTGGTTCAGCTCGACCGAGTGTTTGTATTAACTTTTTCCATTATGATCGGTTTAGGTTAGATTGGAGTTTTATTTGCTCTGATTTCTGTCATTTTCAGTTTTTTTAGTTTACGCTGATGTGATCAATTTTCTAACGATATTTCCTTCAAACATTAAAAATAATAATTCTTTGAAACATGTTGGGAAAAAGCTACAATCAGTTTTAAATGTTTTGAAAACTAAATAGGATTTTGAGTTATTTATGTGCTGTTTTTTTTTTTAATATATTTTCAGTGAAATTAGATTAGAGAAAGGTATGACGTGTATACAATATGTACAGAAAACACCATCAGACCCATAAGGATAATAAATGTTGGGCACGCCAAAATAGCGGCGGTAAGTCCCCTCTTTGAAGAGTGGCATGAGAGGCGCTACGGCGCCCTCACCTTCCGCCTGATGCAGGTCCTCACTGGACACGGTTGTTTCGGGAGGTTCCTGTTCCGGATAGGCAAGAGGAAACGCCAGAGTGTCACCATTGTTTGGATCACTCTGAGGATACGGTGGAGCATACAGTGAAGGTCTGCTCGGCTTGGGTAGAGCACCGCCGTGTCCTCGGGGCGGCGATCGGCGGCGATCTCTCGCGTGTGACCTTGGTCCAGGCCATGGTCCGGAGCGAGAGTGCATGGCAGGCCGTCACCTCCTTCTGCGGAGCAGTAATGCTTAAGCTCCCTGGCAAAGGAGAAGGCGGAGCGCGTGAGGGAGTAGGAATCCAAGCGCCCTCATGCCACTAGCCGCCGCAGGAGATGCCCTGGTCCGGAGGCAACTTCAAACTCCCAGCCACCGTAGGCGCGGGCCTGCGGGCGGTGAGCAGTGGGCAGCTTGCCGCCCGGTAAGGACCACGCCCGAGTCGACGGTGCGTTGTGTTCCACGCGCGCCTCATAGAGATGTCAGCACAACGTGATGGGGTCCACGAAGACCGATGGCTCCTGCGTCAGGGTTGCGGAAAAACCGTGGCCTTGGAGCACAGGCAAGTGAAGAAAGACGTGTCGGTTTTAGTCAGTAAAAGTCTGACAGGACCTTCTGCTCCGCTCAGAGCGGGAGAAGTCATTTAATGATTTCCCATCCCAAACAAATAAAAGGGATAATAAATGTTTGGTAAACACAAATGACCAATTGAAATATAAAATTTTACATTTTCTTCGTAGTAACAATAGTAGTGAATTTTGAAATACTCTTTTTTTCCGGGAATTAATTCCAACTTCATCAAAATTTGGTAATTTTTAAAAAAGTGATAACGCTATTTTGACGGTATTATTATGAGCGAATAGCGTTGCGACCGCGTGCTGCACTGCCCCCCTTTGCCCACGCATGTATTGCCTACCGCACATGTATTAATTTGCCTCTTCTTGCGAAATAATATTTATTTTTAAGGGGGATTTTTTTTTAAGTTTTGCTCGGCTTTGTAGGCATTAGTAGAATCAGTTATCGATACCTAACAATACCTTCACGGATCGTACAGGGTAGGGGAACATTGCAAGAACAGTCACAAACACAAATATCATATTACCTATTAAGCGAAATTCACCTGATATAATAATTATTACAACTTTGTAAATATTTATTAATGTCTTATCAGAAAACGAAATGTAATTTTAGTTGCAGACTTCCTCCTTTCTTTTCCTCAGTTCCTTTGAATCAGTATTTGTATTTCGAACTTCGAGCCAAAGTTCTTGTACAAATGTGACAACTTAGTACCGAACAAAGCTGTCATTTTTAAATTAAGTACATTTCTATAACGATTAGATTCGTAATTCAGTATTATCAATACTAAAATAACACTTCTATTGTATCTGACTCAGTCTTTCATTTGATCAATTAATATCAATCAAAACTTAAGGAGCATATCGCTATTGAATCGATATAATTACGATAGTCGTAACAGTAACCACTTTGCATATAACATGAACTATTTGAAACTGTTCGCATGTTCGCACTTCTATGTAATATTAACTTGGGTGTGATCCAACTTAGACACGACCACTTTAGTAATATTCAAGTTGTTGTTGATGATATATGTAAGTTCAGTAGATAGTAAGTAAATAATGGGCAAAATTTCTCTTATACATTGGTGCGAAAAATTGTCAGGCAGTCGTAGTACTTTCCTCAAATCTGATTATCTTAATAAGTCTCAATATTTCAGTGTTGAAAGAAGAATTTGATTATACGATGGGTTAAGGAGAAAATGAAAGCGTCTTTTGATCAAATGAACCCAAAACATCTTTTTTTTTTATTAGTGAAATGTTGTGATGATATATTGGTAGATCTGTACCTAACCTTTTTGCGGATGGGATGGAATCATCAAATGAGCTCTCCCGCTCTGAGCAGAAGGGCGTGTCAGACTGTTATTGACTCCCACCCATGTTCTTTCAGTTGCCTGTGCGCTAGGGCCACGGTATTTATTTCGAACATCCCGCAGCCCTGGCGGCCTTTTTTCTTCATAGGCTCTTTGAGGCGCGCGTGGAACACAATGCTCGTCGATCCTAGTCCTTACCGGGTAACGAGCTACCCACTACTCTCCACTCGCAAGCCCGCGCATCTTTATCTAACCCTTTGAGGTATCCAAGCGTTATGTTATAAAACAGGCTATTTCAAAACTCCCACAAAACCGCAACTAAGATTGGTGTGCCTCATTTCCGACAATGCTGCGAATGTGTGAGATTCAAAATTTGATTCTGTAAAGAGTGTGTGTGAGTCTGTGTAGCTGTCAATGCATAGTAGGTATTAGTTAGACTATTACAGGTGTTGTGCAGGGGGGTTCCGGAATCGGTGGTTTTAGTGAGATAGAAATCTCTCAACTACCATCTCTACCTCGCTCTCCGTAGGTTGGATGCCTTTTGAGTGTTTCTCTTGGGCACGACGGACGAAGGCGGGACGGTTTATTTTTTTTCTTTTCTTAAATGTATACAATTTATGATCCACCATGCATTTTCCCAACTATTTGGGGGTTAGCGTACAGTCTGACCGAATGCAGCAGGCTATCAGTAATTTTGACAGCTAAAAAAGTGTAAAATAAAAACTTTTTTTTTTTACAAAAAAGAAACAAACGGCTTGCATAGAACACTACAAAGTGAAAAATAATAATAATTTTTTTTTTTAAATAAAAACAATTCAGAAATTAAAATAAGCTGTGATGGCACCCGTTCACGAAGACGACAACACATGGATCAGCACCATTCAACTCAACGATTTTTAAGGCAATTTAATGATCCAACACACACGCCACCACCAGCGAGACATCAGAGTGGGCCTGACATATTGAAGTCAATGAAAGACGTAGGTACTTAGTAAGTCATAAAAATAAAAGGAAAATGAATTTCTTGTTAAGGCATTTTTATGTGATCCTTAAATATTTGTATCACTTTACACTAACAAAATAGGCAGCTATATACATACATGTGATGATAATTCATTACAAAGGTGCCTTGGCTCGCGGCACACATGTTGTGACAATGTACACGTGTGCCCGGATGACGTATGTCGCACAAAGAGCGAGTGAAACAAGTGGTAACTCTCTCAATAGAGCAACAAAAGCAGAACCACAGAAGTCAACTTGAAAGATTCCTGTATTTGTTACTTTTTTTTTTTTTTTAGTTATAAACTAGTGCTTGACTGCAATCCCGCCTGATGGTAAGCAGTGATGCAATCGTTGATGGTAAAACGCACTAGCTTATTAAGCCTATTCACTCAAAAAAACTACGGATTACTACTACGGACTACTTACGGATTATTAGTCTTAAGAGCGGACTCTAGTGGTGCTTTCCCTATACAAATGTATTTCGCTGTTTTCTTCATGGATAATGCTTTTAGAACAATAATTTTTTCAAGAATTTTACACCGTGATTATACCTGCCTCTATCATTTGATTTTTTCAGAAACTTAATTAATTAAAGAAATATTTTCAAAATCACGAAAAATAACCCATTTTCGCCGCAATGTTCAGACGACTATTAGACAAACTTGATAAGTTTTTCACTGATAAGAAAATAATAGTAGCATAGGTATACCTTTTCCTTTAAATTTTGATATAAAAATAATTAAGATCTATCGTGTATTGAAAAAGAAAACTGCGGAATACGAAAGGTTTTTTGGTACGTGTGTAACGTTTTTGTATGTAAAAACAGCCTGAGCTGCAACTGTCCTTTTCACATTTTACCGGGAGTGGTTGGAAGCAACGTGACGGCAATAGTTTCTTTAAATACCTTATTTCCGAATTCCTCAGCACTAGAGTCCCTTCATCAGTCTACAATATTCTTATTCCTAGGACGCAGGCGTCCTCTCAGTGAGCCCTTAAATTTCGAAGAAATGTGACATCTACCAACCCGTACTGGTCAGCGTAGATATTAGCTCTAGGTGATGCCGGTTTCCTCACGACGTTTTACTTCTTTTTGAGAGCGGTAGCGATGAAATACATTTACACAAAGTAAAGCGCCTGGTGGTATCGAACCTACTACTGCAACTTGTAAGTCCCGGTCGATACTATTCGGCCTAGGATGCTCTATGCGGTCTTAAGCACTACCAAATAGTATAGTTACTTAATTGATACTGGCTAAATAGCCGACATCGAACTAAACGCAATTTGCTTTCAAAGACAATTAAATACGACTGACAGGTATTGATTTCAAAAGGATGTCAGATATTTTGGCAATATCAGCGGCACAGATTGTTTTACAGATTGATTGAAGATAACTCGAAACAATATTGTCGAGTTTTTATGCTGTCAGCATAAAAACAGGACGAAATATTAATATTCTAAATATGAAAGATTTGTTTTTTTTTTTATTTGTTTGCATTGAATAGGAGCCTCCGAAACATCTGGACTGATTTGAAAAATTCATAAATAGAATCCTACATTATCTGTACAAACATAGACAATACAGAATAAAAAAAATAATAGAAATCCGTATGAAAACTACGACAATAGAACTCAACGTGTGAAAAAAATAGCCTATATGGCGTGCGTTGCGTAAGTTATTGATAACAGAGCAACTTAATGTTACTACAGTTTTATAGAGGACATTAATATCTACAAAAAAGTCCACGATGATATTATATCTAACTATTATAGTTATTTCACTATACCTAAGTACTTTTTAATAGTTGAAAAGCCTATGAAAATCACACAATGTTATCCTTTCTTTTATATTAATTCATCCATACTAATATTATAAATGCGAAAGTAACTCTGTCTGTCTGTCTGTCTGTCTGTCTGTCTGTCTGTCTGTCTGTCTGTCTGTCTGTCTGTCTGTCTGTCTGTCTGTCTGTCTGTCTGTCTGTCTGTCTGTCTGTCTGTCTGTCTGTCTGTCTGTGTCTGTCTGTCTGTCTGTCTGTCTGTCTGTCTGTCTGTCTGTCTGTCTGTCTGTCTGTCTGTCTGTCTGTCTGTCTGTCTGTCTGTGTCTGTCTGTCTGTGTCTGTCTGTCTGTCTGTCTGTCTGTCTGTCTGTGTCTGTCTGTCTCTGTCTGTCTGTCTGTCTCTGTCTGTCTCTGTCTGTCTGTCTGTCTGTCTGTCTGTCTGTCTGTCTGTCTGTCTGTCTGTCTGTCTGTCTGTCTGTCTGTCTGTCTGTCTGTCTGTCTGTCTGTCTGTCTGTCTGTCTGTCTGTCTGTCTGTCTGTGTCTGTCTGTCAGTCTGTCTGTCTGTCTGTCTCTTGTCTGTCTGGTCTGTCACCAATCTGTCTAATCTGTCTGTCTGTCACTGTCACTGTCTGTCCTGTCTAATCATATCTGTCTGTCTGTCTGTCACCAATCTTTTCCATCTGTCACCAATGTCTGTCTGTCTGTCTATCCTGTCTGTCTGTCTGTCTGTCTGTCTGTCTGTCTGTCTGTCTGTCTGTCGTCTGTCTGTCTGTCTGTCTGTCTGTCTGTCTGTCTGTCTGTTACGCTTTCCCGCTTAAACCTCTCAACCGATTTTGATGAAATTTGGCACAGACAACCTTTAGACCCTGAGAAAGAACATAGGCTACCTTTTATCCCGGAAAAAATGATATTCCCGAGGGAAATCTAAAAAGCGCGATATAACGGAACTCCACACGGGCGAAGCCGCGGGCGGAAAGCTAGTATCAAAATAAATTTAAGTTGATTACTTTTTGAATTATTGAAATTAAACCTTCCTTTCAAAAGATTATTACGAAATTGAAAATGTCAATACAAACAAAAAATGCACGCGACCCCGCCGAGGTATGTACACGTATACGTAGCTCTACGCATTATATTTATTGTATCAAAGTTATTTTTAGAGTTCTAACCTTCTAACACGCCTCCGTTCTGAAGAACCTTTAAATTTATCAAAGTCCTTTTTAGAAGTAGGTACCTACCACCTTTCCTGAATTATACTTTAAAAGTTTTTTTATTTCTTTAACTGATTTAAAAAACCTTCCAAACGTTCCTAGAAAAAGAAGGTCGCGACTATCAAAATATAGTGGATTTATACAACAGACACAGACACACACACAGACAGAGACACAGAGAAAAAACGAATAGCGAAAACTAGGTGGAGAGAAGTAACAAGCAGCTAAACCTCTTCTTCTTTTATCTTTTAGTATCAATATCCAATCTTATATGTTTAAAGTTTTAAACAAATATTATTGGACCTGTTTTAAGTTTATTTCAAGAGATTGTTAACCTTATGTGTTCCAATTAAAAATAATAATAACAATATAATATAAGGTATGTTATATTATTATTATTTTTAATTGGGACTATCTGACATTAGTCCGTTCGCATGCTTCATAAATATGTATGTAGGTATATCCCAGTTACACAGAATATGCTATGCCATAAAAATTTAACACCTATATTTTGTTAAATTAATTAATGTATTGCTGTTGCTTACCTAAATAAATATTTACAAGACATTATTAAAACTAGGTCTTACTGTAGATAGAACCTTATTCTAAAAATTCAGGTTGTCCTGCAAGTATGTGAGAGTACGCGTCACAATCGCGGGCTTAAGAATCTAGCGCCGGATGCTCAGTTTCAGATCAAAATGCGAAATCATCACAACTATACAAACTACTGACGTCAGTTAAGCACCGAGCACAGGAAGCATCTTACTGAATGGTACAGAGAAATAGACAACGATCATTAACAAATCTTACACTCAATAGAATTGCAGCTCATATGTAGTAGGTATTAGATCGGTATTTAGTAACGATCCTCAAATTGAATATGTTCTTAAAAACAGCACTCAAATTGAAGCATTGAATAATATTTTGCATAACAAATATTATTCATTGCTTCAATTTGAGTGCATCCGGTTGAACTGGAAGACGATCCCAATATGATTGGGAAAAGGCGGGCAAATGATGACAATGAGATATACAGTATGTTAAATAACAGAGGGCGTTCCCGTTAACCCGAAATAGTATAGCATACATACATGCTAAAAAAATATATTTCCATTCGAAAACAAAATGTTTTAAAATTTTTTCCGATAAGAAAATATTCAATAAAAATTTTAAATTGACATGTAAAAGAAACACACTGTACACGCGAACATGAAAGACGGCAACGTCGCAATTTATTTATACATGACGACTACTATTTTGATTTAAAACAGGAGGTTTCAAATTTATTACCAATTAGATTTTTTTTTTATTCGGATTTTTTTATGCTTATTTTTCTATGCTGATATTTTTATTTTAATCTATTAATGATATATATTAACGAGTTTAAGGGAACGCCCTCTGTTATTTAACATACTGTATATGAGTAGACTAAAAGCGACTCGCCAGACAAAGTCTTGCCGCCAAGCGATTTGTCGTGTTCCGGATGACGTCTGGTGAAGCCACACGGAGGACGAATCTGAGCAGTTGTGTTGCGATGTGTGCAAAGTACGATGGGCCAAATGTTTTTGTGTCGTCAGTTTGGTCGTGGGGGGTCTCCAGATCAATCTCCCTCTGGCGCAACATCGTTGGTCGTGCTATTGGGTTTAACATTGGATGCAATGAAAAATTGTGTATATTTATTAAATTTGTTTATATTATTTTATACTCCCTGTATTGCAGTTCAGTGAGGTGATGACCTCACTCAACTGCAATACAGGAAGTACAATGAAATACCGCAGTGTCTCAAGATAAAAGTCTTCGACTCTTATGGAATTGAGACATGGTCCCTGACAATGGGCCTTATAAAATGGCTCAAAGTCACTCAAAGGGCAATGGAGAGGGCTATGCTTAGGGTTTCACTGCGCGATCGAATCAGGAATGAGGAGATCCTTAGAAGAATGAGAGTAACAGACATAGCCCGAAAAATTGCAAAACTAAAGCGGCAGTAGGCTGGGCACATTGCCCATAGGACCGATGCCCGATGGGGCCGATGGGTTCTCGAGTGGCGACTACGCATCGGAAGGCGCAGCGTGGGTAGGCTTCCAACAAGGTGGACCGACGATCTGGTGAAGGTCGCGGGAAACCGCTGGATGCGGGAGGCGCAGCACCGGTCATCATGGAGAACCTTGGGGGGAGGCCTATGTCCAGCAGTGGAAGTCTTTCGGCTGAAATGATGATGATGATGATGACTTAACTGCCGTCTTCCTTCCTATTCACTCAGTTTCTTAAGTGAATAGGCTTGATAAATTAGCGCGCTTTGCCAGCAGCGATTGCATCACTGCTTAACATCAAGCGGGATTGCGGTCAGGCACTAGTTTATAATTATTAAAAAAAATGTATTAACTGTGGCTGATTCTGGTTATCCATACTAATATTATAAATGCGAAAGGAACTCTGTCTGTCTGTCTGGTTGTCTGTCGGTCTGTCTGTCTGTTTGTCTGTCTGTTACGCTTTCCCGCCTAAACCTCTCAACCGATTTTGATGAAATTTGGCACAGACAATCTTTAGACCCTGAGAAAGAACATAGGCTACCTTTTATCCCGGAAAAAAATGATATTCCCGAGGAAAATCTAAAAAGCGCGATATAACCGAATTCCAAGCGGGCGAAGCCGCGGGCGGAAAGCTAGTAAACTGTATGTGTGCCAAATTTCATCAAAATCCAATAGAGTGTTTTTGCGTCAAAGAGTAACAAACAACCATCCATTCATCTATACAACCTTGCAAGTTCATAATATTATATATCATTATTTTTACCCGACTACGGCAAAGGAAAAGGAGGGTTATGATTTTCACAGGCTATGTAGGTATGTATGTATGTATGTATGTATGTTCATCTGTTCCCTCGTAACTTCTAAACTACTTATCAGAATTCGGCAAATGACATATCATTAGAAGCGTCTTAATTGTCCGTTGGTTATAGGCTATATAGGGTTTCACAAACTCTAATGTGGCGCCCTCTATCGGACAAAACATACAGAGTAAAAAAAATAAGTTAAGATAAATATGCCGTGTTTGGTATCATTTTAAAGCGTTTTACTTTTACATTTTGAATATATATATATTACTAGCATTTTCTTGTGACTTTACCTGTATTCAAGGCTGATTGCATATAATTCACATCTTTTCGTTCATAGCTTCTTTACTACTTATCAGAATAAGACCACTGCAGTACCATTAGAAGGGCCTTGATATTCTGTTGGTTATGAGCTACTAGCTTTCCGCCCGCGGCTTCGCCCGCGTGGAGTTCGGTTATATCGCGCTTTTTAGATTTCCCTCGGGAATATCAAATTTTTCCGGGATAAAAGGTAGCCTATGTTCTTTCTCAGGGTCTAAAGATTGCCTGTGCCAAATTTCATCAAAATCGGTTGAGAGGTTTAAGCGGGAAAGCATAACAGACAGACAGACAGACAGACAGACAGACAGACAGACCGACAGACAGACAGACAGAGTTACTTTCGCATTTATAATATGAGTAAGGGTAAAGCTTGTCACCAAATTTAGTATTGCGCCCTCTAGCGGATAAAAAGTTCTATGTTATTATAAAATTAAAATAAATATACCTTGCTTGGTATCTCATGAAAGAGCTTCACGAGTACTTTATGCTTGTACATAATTACAAGAATGCTTTAAATATGATGTGAATATAATGCTGTAAATATGATATGAATATAAATATGATATGAAATAGAATGCTGTAAATATGATATGATGTTAAATATGAGCGATAAGAGGAAAGCGCGGATCACGGGAACTGTGAATCGCTTTATGCAATGTAGAGCAGTGTGAACATTAATAGAATATGTAACGCACTAATGAAAACGACATAAGCTGGGAGTAACTGAAGATACTGGTTGTTTATTCACAACCACAAGTCAATTGGATCCCCAAATATTGGCTCGGACGGTTGATTTCATTGCTGGCCTATCGAGTCCCCCCATAGAACCATTTCACTTCTCTCCGGTGACCGTGGACGAAATTAAAAAAATCATCTTGTCAATAACATCCAGGGCCGTGGGCTGTGATGGCATCAGCCGTAATATGGTTGTCTGGATCCTTGATTTCCTTCTCCCTTTCGATCACCCACATCATTAACTATTCCCTCGATTCCAGTCAATTTCCATCCCTGTGGCGCATGGCTTATGTCCGCCCACTCCCTAAAATTTCAAATCCTTCCCAACCCATTCACTTTCGTCCCATTTCTATTCTCCCATTCCTATCTAAAGTGCTTGAGGCCTGCGTACATAAGCAGTTCTCTGGGTTTATTTATCGGAACAGCCTCATCAGTCCCTTACAGTCTGGTTTCAGACCTGGGCACAGCGCAGCCTCCGCTCTCCTTAAAGTGACTGGTGACATTAGAGAGACTATGGAGGATACCAAAGTTACCGTTTTGGTATTAATTGATTTCTCCAATGCCTTTAACGCCGTCAGCCACGATATTCTGCTTGCTATTCTCTCTCACCTTATGGTTTCGTCCAAGGCACTGGAATGGTTCTCTTCTTATCTTCGGGGACGTCGGCAGTCGCTTCGCGTCGATGAGAGCACATCGAGTTGGCGTGACCTGGATGCCGGTGTTCCACAGGGCGGTATTCTTTCTCCATTATTATTCTCCATTTTCATTAATTTCTTAACTCTCTGTCTTCGGTGTTCGTATCATCTATACGCTGATGATCTTCAAGTATATGCGGCTGAGCGGGTGGAATGTGTGTCGAACGCTATAGCGGAGGTAAACCAAGACTTGGAGGCTATCAAAGACTGGTCTGATAGGTTTGGGGTGTCAGTAAACCCCTTGAAGTGTCAGGCCATAATTATTGGAAGCTCACGTATGATGAGTAGGTTATCTCTTAGCTCTCTTCCTCCTCTTATCTTCAATGGTACTGTCATACCCATTACCCCCAATGTCAAAGATCTTGGTTTGCATATTGACTCGACGCTTAGCTGGCAACGTCAGGTTTCCTACGTTAGTCAAAGGGTCCTCGGTACCCTGCGTTCTCTGTATCGTCTGAGGAACTTTTTACCCGTTAAAACGAAAACCATGCTTGTGCAGACTTTGATCTTCCCTAATCGACTATGGTGACGTGTGCTACTTTGATCTGAATGCGGCTTTGCTGGATAAGCTTGATAGATTGCTCAACAATGGGATCAGGTTCATATACAATCTCAGGAAATATGACCATGTGTCGAGCTACAGGTCTGAATTGAAATGGATGCCCATTCGTCAGAGAAGAAATTTGCGCGCCTTGACCACGCTTTTCTCCCTTCTTAAATCACCCACTCCTCCTTCTTATCTTGTGACTCACTTCCAATATTTATGTTATTCACACTCTAAGAATCTGCGTTCTTCTAACAATCCCCTCTTACTCTGTCCTTCACATACGTCTGACTTTGTTCATTCTTCATTTCACATTCAATCCATTCTTCTATGGAATGCGCTTCCTCTTGATATCAGGATGGCCGCCAGTCGGTTTGCATTTAAGCGGAAATTGCAGAGTTATTTTCGCAACAACTAGCGTAGAGTTATTGCTACACCCCTCTCCCAAATTTTAGTTTTTTTTTTTTTATATATATATTATAAGTATATATTTTGGTAATAGTATGTATGTATATTTAGCTTGTTTAAGTATTTTTTTAATAATTATAGGGGCTTTTTTTTTCCTTTAAATATACTTTCAAGCTAAAGCACCTACCATCTTGTCTCTTCACCACCTGGGGTTGACTGGTAGAGAATGCCTAAGGCATTAAGTCCGCCTCTGTACATGTCATGTGTGCAAAAGAATAAATAAATAAATAACTCCACGCGGTGAAGGCGGAAACAGTTTGATAACATGCTAAAACTCCCATAACAATGTCCTCTGCACCATATGCCTTCGGGCTTATGTTGTTATATGTGCGTGTAGATGTAATATGTCAAGTACCTCCCTAGTTTTTAGTTCATCAATTTAACTTTTGTTAATATTATGCGCCACAAATACACTTTAACACCAAAATAGTACAAATAATAAAAAGTAAAAGAACTAAAACCCAACTACGACAAAAACCACGCTGAAAAAGTATAAAACAAGATTTTCAGAATACTGAACTGAACAAAGTTGCTAATGTAGTTTAAATTTTCATGTTTGGAAAGGCGTAGTCACACGTTGTCAAGGTGCTACGGTAGGTAGGTATATGTAACGTGTGACTACGCCTTTCCAAACATGAAAATTTATCTCTACATTGTGAATATTGCATACTTCAGAATGGTATTGTATGACATTATTGTAAATTTACAACGAAGGCAAACTATGTCCATTTATTTGCAACTACATTAGCAACTTTGTTCAGTTCAGTATTCTGAAAATCTTGTTTTATACTTTTTCAGCGTGGTTTTTTGTCGTAGTTGGGTTTTAGTTCTTTTACTTTTTATTATTTGTATATGCGGAACCCGAAACACGTTCTAAATGTATTTTGGAAAAATAAGACATGGTGTAAAAATGATTGGAGTCGATTCAGTTGCTTATTCTGAATTATATTCACGTGCCGTATAAAGAGAAATAGAGTTATCAACTTATAATACTATCACAGCACCGCAAATCTACCTCAGGCAACGTCCCAGTTAAGCAGTCGGCCTATAGAAAAAAACTCGTAAAGGTCTATTAGAATATCATCAAGCGTTTACATTAAATTCAAGAATTTCGCGAAAATTAATTTCAAATACTTGTTTGGTTTTAAGACTGCCCTTATATCATTCCTAATTATTATTATTTTCCACAAAATCAAAGCAGTTTTGTGGAATAAGTTAAATTAGGCACATTCTAGATATTTACAGGTTTCACGATAGTTCGAATTATAGCAGAATTTTGATTATTCAGAACAAACTGTAAGTATTAAGCAGGGTAATTGCGCAACACACTATCAGTAGCAATGGGCTTTATTTTGACAGTTTTACAACATTCATTGCGTTATTTACGTTGTTGATCAGAGTTCGAAAAGTTTTTTCGAACATATAGAGCAATGGATTAGCAATAGGCTTCAGAATGATTCTATTTGATAGTAATAGTGTAAGTAGTGTAATATGTTCTAAACTAGCGCTTGACCGCAATCCCGCCTGATGGTAATCAGTGATGCGATCATTGATGGTAAAGCGCGCTAGTTTATTAAGAGCCTATTCACTCTAGCCTTGAAGACACTCACATTGTAATGTGACGGAAACACCGTCGCCGGCAAATTGTTCCAGTCCCTCGATGTACGCGGTATAAAAGAGGAAGCGAAACGCTTCGTCCGGGTCGCAGTGGTGTCAACAACGTAAGGGTGGAAACTCGCCGTACGACGGGTCGTCCGATGGTGGAATGGAGATGGGGGAATTGTATTACGTAATTAGAGTGCAGGTGTCGTATAGATAAAAAATAACTTAGTAGGTATATCAATATCTTTTATGAACCATTGGATGAAGTAACTGTCATTATTTATTAAATATTAATTTGCCCAGATGTTTATTTCCATTCAAGTTTTTTTTTTGTAAACACAAGTTAAAGAAAATGTATTTACATGCTCTACTTAAGTACATTACACAGGTTGGATTAAAAATGATCTCAGTAGGACAGCTCGGGATCTTAAAATCTCAGATAGTTGTGTATAAGGACCAATAAAGGAAGAGAGCAATCCCGGAGAGGACTCACTTAAAACATTTAATTTTCCAAATAGCCTCTGCTGGATACTAGATCATTTCGGGGCAGATATTGTGCAAGAGTGTCAAGGTCAAGCGCAAACGCAGACTATCTGGTTGATTTTACTTTGAGTTCTAAACGTATTTGTGGTTTTATGTTGTGATTGGGTTTCGTTTTCACCCTGTATATAGTTTGACGCATGCACTTCTATTATTTGCAGCTATCAATAATTACAGTCAACGCTCAAAACTTCAGTGGCATACTAATGTAGTCCACGTTGCTATGAAATGTGCAGTCTGTGCGCGCGAGTAATGTCTTAACATTCTAATAGGTCACACACACTAATAGACTGTCGTCGCACTACGAGATACGACATTAATTTTTGTTGCATCTAGAGGCGACCCTGTCCTGTTCTTACTGTACCTGATTGCTTTGCTAAAGTTCACGTAAATGTATCAAATTCTTAGCTGCTTGGGCTAAGCAATACTAGGAGGTTCATGAACAACAAAGTCTGATTTCGAATCTCTATTTCATGAAATATGGCTGTTTTTTGTTATTTGAAATAACAAAAATTTTTGGATAAAGCAACAATTTGATCGTTTTTATGCATTTATTTTATTATTTATGTATATATTTATTTATTTATCTATATAAAATTATATGAGATTACGCTAAAACGTACGTAAGTATTAAAAGATTTCCTGACTGAAGGGTCCCTCCGAGTTGTTGTCGACGGATGTTCATCGGGTGTATGTCGACTAAAGCCGGTATTTCTCAGGGGTCTGTTCTCTTTGCCACTCTGTTTTTTTCTGCATATTAACAACCTGCTGCTCCCCAGTATCTATGGATGTACATATGACAGCACAGTTGTGAAGCCACCTGCCGGGTGCTCGGGCTAGTAAAGAAGCAATGGAGCTAAGCGAATGTTATGGAATTTAACGGCGCCAAAACACGGACTTGTCTATTCACCACCAAAAGGAGCCCAATCACTTTGGCTTCTACTTTTCGGAACGTATCCATGGAGCGTACCGATCGCCTTCAGCTTTTAGGAGTTGAGATTTCCTCAAACCTAAACTTTCGGCGGTTCATTGAGTCCAAAGCCAAGGTGGTTGCCAGGAAACTTAGCGTTAGTGCGAAGGTCCGGCGGTACTTCACAGCAGGACAGCGTCTAATGTTATTCAAAGCGCAGGTCCGTTTGTGTGTGGAGCATTGCAGCCACATTTGGCTGGTGCTGCAAAATGCCACCTAGCAACTGGATTCGATGGAGAGGCATAAGAAGTGGCTAATTGGCGCTCCAGATTTGGTTCAAACGGTCTCAAACGCCTGGACTACAGGCGTTGAGTTTCCAGCCTGTCGGTGTTCTATAGGATGCATTTTGGAGAGTAAGCATCTTCGTTGCATCATCGGACGACCCGTCGTACGGTGAGTACAGAGAGTTTATTGCAATTCTTACGTTGTTGACCCCACTGCAATCCGGACAGAGCGTATCGCATCGTGTTTTATACTACGGTTACAATTTGCTAGCGGCGGATTTTCTGTCTCATTACAATTTAAGTGTCTTCAATGAAGGGCTAGAAGTGCTTATCCAAGCTGATAAAGCGCGGTAGTTTATTAAGAACTTATTCAAGCCCATAATAAACTAACGCGCTTTACCATCAACGATTGCATCACTGCTTACCATCAGGCGGGATTGCGGTCAAGCAATAGTTTATAATGTAAAAATATATATATATATTATAAGTTTCGGTGTTGGAAGGTGGAAATCAAAAAATCGTGGTGAATGTAAGAAAAATGGCTTACTGATTAACAACTAGGTCATCTTGAATCATATCAAAACGTTGAAATTATGAACTTCATTCACTTATGATGATAGGTATAAATATATTTATATTTCCCCAAAACGAGAAGCATACATATCCCGAAGAATTGCATTATTTAAGTGGCAGTGGACCGTGCACATTTCCCGTAGGACCGATGCTCGATGAGTTCCTGAGTGGCGATCACGCACCGGAAAACGCAGCGTGGTAAGGCTCCGACAAGGTGGACCGACGAGCGGATGAAGGTCACGGGAAACCGCTGGATGGGGGAGGCGCAGGACCGGTTGTCGTGGAGATCCTTGGGGGAGTGATCAGTGGACGTCTTTCGGCTGAAATGATGATGATGATGAAAACTAGAAGGACGTCAGTCAAAGCTATTGCTTTATGAGAATGCCTATGGACTTTTGGTCGACACTGTACAACCACTGCTGTGTCTAGTACTATAAAAGCTCGAAATACTAATCAGTGTCATCCGACTACGATGAAGAGCCCATTAACGGTACGTGCTATTAAACCGACATCAGTACAATTTAATACTGTTCCACTTGCAGACGTAATATACGTATTCTTTTTTTACAATTTGTTTGTTAAAGTAATGGTGCAAAGTGCCTCTTTAACATTCAACGCGTAGACACCTGCCAGTGTTGCGGGTTTATTCGAAAGAGATATTGTGGTTCCAGGCGCACAGGCAAGTAAAGGAACACGGGAGGTTTTTAGTCAGTAAAAGTCTGGTCACCCCTTCCACCCCGTCCAGAGCGATAAAGGTCATTCAATGATTTCCCATCCGCAAAAAAGGCGTAGGTATTAGACAAGATATGAGACTACGTCTGCCGATGAATCGCGGCTTAAATGAATTTTCTATTTGCTAATATTCTACTTACGCGTGTTTTATTATGGTTTCTTTAACTGCCAGAATTAAAGCGCTGCGATATTTAAAAAAATAAATAAACAATGATGAGATAGAAGGCTTTTTGGTCTGTATAGGATACTCTATTATTTTAGTTACTATTTTAAATATACTTTTGTTTATATTTATGACTGTGCGATTTGTGCCGCGCGTGTGGATTGATAATTTTAAGCTACGTTTGGGTTGTTTCGTAGATGAGTCATCTTCTGTACACATTAAAGGCCCCTCCAATTCTCCAAGGCTTTGCTGTGTAGGATATAATATATGTAAGATATATCTTAGAGCTTTCCTATACATAAGTAGTAGTACAAGAAGTTAGTAAAGTTTGACCTGAAGTAGTGAAGTTAGAAAATGGCATGTACTAAAACTGTAAAATTCAACGACATGATATCTATATATCATGTCGTTGAATTTTTCGGTTTTAGTACATGCCATTTTCTTTGCGTCGTTTTCCGTCATCGTTTTGAGAGCAGTGGTGACGAAATAATTTTCACAAAGCGAACCTACGATGTATAACTTGCACAATACTGCTCTCCAGCATGCTATTAAATACTATTACTCAATATTGTTTATATGTCACTAGTGCCGACGAGTCCCGCCTTCTTCATGTTTGTGAAGTGTATCGTGCGCTTCGTGTGTTCGCAGTCAATCCTGTAACATATTTACATATATTATAATACTTTTCTTCAATGGCTATTTCATAAACATTCTGATTTCCACAGGTAGTCATTTTGTTATTACTAGCGCATATGACGTGCGTCGCAGCCTTGCTGTTGAAAAAACCAGTTTGCTCAATGGTCACCCCTTCGGAAAAGCCCTGCGGAGTACCTGAAAATACACCGAAAGCAGATGGACATAAAACTGTAGTCACAGGTTGTAATCCCAAGCATGTTCGTTCACCATCTTGTATTAAACCTCCCAAACCTTGTGCTGCCGAGCCCATTATTAAGCGCTTAGTAAAAGGATCCAAAAAATGCTCTGCAGATCCTTCAGAACTCGATCCTATATCTTTCCCTATAAATCCCACATTACCCGAACCCATTTCGAAACCCAAACCAAAACCAGGCCCTACAGATCCCACAGGATCTGAACCCAAACCCAAACCAAACCCTACAAATCCGGTAGATCCTATACCCGAACCATGCCCTACAGATCCAGATTCAAAAGAACCCGGACCGAAACCCAATCCAAACCCTACAGATCCTAAAGGACTCAAACCCAAACCAAACCCTAAAGATCCGATAGGTCCCAAACCCGATCCGTGCCCTAAAGATCCTAAAGGACCCGGACCCAAACCCAATCCAAACCCTACAGATCCTAAAGGACCCGGACCCAAACCCATCCCAAACCCTACAGATCCCACAGGACCCGGACCCAAACCTAATCCAAACCCTACAGATCCAATAGGTCCCAAACCCCAACCATGCCCTACAGATCCTAAAGGACCCGGATCCAAACCCAATCCAAACCCTACAGATCCCACAGGACCCGGACCTAAACCTAATCCAAACCCTTCAGATCCCATAGGACCCGAGCCTAACCGCAAGCCCATCCCCGAACCATGCCCTACAGATCCCACAGGACCCGAGCCTAACCCCGAAACTATACCCGAACCATGCCCTTCAGATCCTAAAGAACCCGAGCCTATCCCTGACCTATAACCGACCATGCCCTACAGATCTAAGAACCGGACCCAAACCCAATCCAAACCCCTACAGATCCCACAGGACCCAGAGCCTTACCCCAAGCCAATCCCCGAATCATGCCCTACAGATCCCACAGGACCCGAGCTAACTTGAAACTATACCCGAACCATGCCCTTCAGATCCTAAAGAGCCCGGACCCAAACCTAATCCAAACCCTACAGATCCCACAGGATCCGAGCCTAACCCCAGCCCATCCCCGAACCATGCCCTACAGATCCCACAAAACCTGAGCCTAACCCCGAACCTATACCCGAACCATGCCCTTCAGATCCTAAGAACCGGACTCAAACCCAATCCAAACCCCACAGATCCCACAGGACCCAGGCCTAACCCCAAGCCCATACCCGACCTTGCCCTGCAGATCTCACAGAACCAGACCTATCCCTGAACCTATAACCGAACCATGCCCTACAGATCCTAAAGAACCCGGACCCAAACCCAATCCAAACCCTATAGATCCTAAAGGACCCGGACCCAAACCCAATCCAAACCCTACAGATCCCACAGGAGCCGGACCCAAACCTAATCCAAACCCTACAGATCCGATAGGTCCCAAACCCAAACCATGCCCTAAAGATCCTAAAGGACCTGGACCCAAGCCCAATCCAAACCCTACAGATCCCACAGGACCCGGACCCAAACCTAATCCAAACCCTACAGATCCGATAGGTTCCAAACCCAAACCATGCCCTAAAGATCCTAAAGGACCCGGACCCAAACCCAATCCAAACCCTACAGATCCCACAGCATCTGAACCCAAACCCAAACCAAATCCTACAAATCCGATAGATCCTAAACTCGAACCATGCCCTACACATCCCATAGGACCCGAGTCTAACCCCGAACCTATACCCGAACCATGCTCTACAGATCCCACAGGACCCGAACCTAACCTCAAACCCGAACCCAAACCATGCTCTACAAGGCTCATACCAAAGCTAATAAATAAAAAATGTAAAATTATTAAGCAGGTAATTAAAAAAATTAAAAATTATTTCTGTTTTTTTTTATCAATCGTTCGATCGCAACGAACGTAATTGATTCCTCAATAGCCCTAAAAAACAATGATTATCTCTTGACAGAGGGGAACCAGGATTGAGATACCTGTCAATTAAATCACATCACTCATCATCATCATTCTCGTGTTGCAACCTTTGAATTCTAAACCTCAAGATTTACTGACCTAGGGCCTCCAGTATGCGAGAACCTGAATCATAACAGGCTCGTAAACGTGCAGTAGATCTTAATACAAATATGACTAGATATTAAGAATAAGACAATATGACTCAAGCTCAGATACTAGCTTCTAGGCTCTTCGCGTTGTCTCAGAATTCGACGGGAACGCTAAAAATTTTAAAATTTGTGATTATACATTTGTATAGAATCTGGCACTGAATTCTTAAAGTTATGCTCATTAAATGGTGAACTTTTTAAAATATCTGGAAGCGTTATAGGCTATTAATGCCTATGGAATACCAGAGAGCTGGCTAAGCATTTGAACAGCATGAAATTTCAGATAAACGTGATGGAAACGTATTGTTATGAATGTACCTTATGTCGATGGCATAACGCTCAATATTGCGTGACATCTCATACCCTCAGACCATAATGTTTATAACTAGCACTATAATCATATAAAGTATCTAGTTTATTAAATATCCTGCCCAGGTTATTTTACAGAATAGTGCTAATAATACAGCAATAAATGAAAACACGGACAATGTTGGTTTATAGAAATAATCTTAAACCATAGAAAACAAAATTAGCATCAAAAATAAAAAAAATCAAACAAACTAAATCGCATAAAATTGTAAACGGAATAAAACATCCTTTAAAATATCGGTTCACTGACTTCTGATCGGCGACAGCGCGGTCCAGGGGCCCTAGCCAATGGTCACATTGGCTAGGGCGCGTCACGCGTCGCGTCGTCTATCGTTTTCGTTATTGCTTTTTTCGAGTCATTATTATTAAAGTTTAGTACCACTGGATGCGGCGCCCATCAATCTGTAAGCGCTTCTTTATAAGGTTTGAGATATCTTTATTTCCCATAAGAAATTAATCACTTACATGAGAAATTTTTAAATACTAAATTAAACAAATATTTAAGACGTACAGTACAGTAAGACATTATACAAAAATAAAAATAAAGAAAATAAAAATATGTAGGGTAGATTGTTAGCACAACATGGACCACGCACAACTAGATGTGGCATGTACTAAGGTGCGCTCGCTTGATTAAATATATGCAATTTTAAATGCTTTTTAAATATTAACATAGACTTTGTGTTTTTAATTTTTTTTGGTAATTTGTTGTACAATGCTGCACCTTCGTACAATTACACTTTTTTTGCCATAGTTAGTGCGCGGTGAGTATAACTGTATATCATTAGCGTTTCTAAGCCCAATGTTGTGTTTTTGATGTTTTTTTGAGAAATGTATTTGTGTGTGAATGTTTTTATTGAGTATCTTTCTAATTAATATGCAGTTATTGTATATGTATGTTTGTGATATATTCATTAGCTTGGTTTCATTGTATATTTTTTGTGTGGGTGTACTATAATCATATTGGAAGAGTGTTTTTATTAACTTATTTTGTGCCGTTTGTAATGCTTGAATATTTGTCTTGGCTGATGTCCCCCATACTTCTATCAGATAGTCCAGGTGAGGTTTTATAAGAGTGTTATATACATTATATCGTACTTGACGTGGAAGACACTGGACGACACTTCGTAGGGCTCCCGTGAGAGACGTCAATTTAGTCCTAACCTTTTCTATGTATATGCGGCTTCCAGCTTAAGTTCTTATCCAAAATTAATCCAAGATACTTTTCATGGTCAACTTTTTTGATTGGTTGGTTATTTATCGTTAATTGTGAATTATATAACGTTTTTTTATTCTTTGCAGCAAAGATTATGTAGTTGGTTTTGGCTATATTTATGGTGAGTAGATTGCACTGAAACCACATATTATCATACATATATGTATACATATATACATATATTATCAACATGTAAATCATGTAGAAAATGTGAAATATGAAAAATAATTTTCTGTGACTAAACTAATGGATACATTTATATGTTTTTTTATATGTAGACTAAGAATGTGTTGAGGTACACGATGGTTATTTATTTGCGTTTTGTCATCACCACTTTGTATAAATAGGGTTCTAAGGAGACATAGAATCTGTTTAAAAAAGCCTGCCTAGTTTGTGGGTGTACGCAAACCAAATCGTTCCTTCTCTTGTCAGAACGCACAGCAATCACAAGATTTCAACGTGCGGGTGTAGTAGGTATATGGTGTTCAGTATAATTAAATGGCGGGCCGTTAACACCTCGCATTCAATGTAAAACTGATGTGTAAAAGATCTGTATGGGTTAAAAGTAGTATTACGGAGGTCGAGCTAGTGTTATGTAAATGTTATGGACTCCGAGCTAAAAGTGTATTGGATTATTTAGAATCACATTTAATCCTAAGGGTCACGAACATTGTGTTGGGTTATGTATTAAGTTATATTTAGCATTATAACCGACAGTCTTTCGTTTGACACATCGAGACAAGTCGAAACCAGTAGGAGTTCGCACAAAAACAAAAATATCTTTAGCGAGTTTTATGGAATGTTTATTCTCTTTATTTTACGGTATTTTCCTTTTATTATATAGACAACATGTTTTCAAAGGATGCCTGAAGCATGTACCTGACGTATCGAATGAAAAGCAGCTTTTAAAAGAATTGCAAAGTACCCAGTATTTTAGTAACCAGTATTTTACATGGAACGACTGTCAATGTGACCTCCACAGCCATATAATTACCTATAATAATTATTATTTCATTCAATACTCTAACTTCTGAATATTACACAGGTAGGCTATAGATTGCCAGTAAGTTTCTGTAAGGCGTTTTATGTTGGAAATGAAGCTCAAAGGACCTAAAATACACAAACACACAGACAAAGTAGATCGTTTCATTGCTATTTTATTTTAGACTAGCTTTCCGCCCGCGGCTTCGCCCACGTGGAGTTCGGTTATATCGCGCTTTTAAGATTTCCCTCGGGAACATCAATTTTTTCCGGGATAAAAGGTAGCCTATGTTCTTTCTCGGGGTCTAAAGATTGTCTGTGCCAAATTTCATCAAAATCTGTTGAGAGGTTTAAGCGGGAAAGCGTAACAGACAGACAGAGTTACTTTCGCATTTATAATATTAGTATGGATAGTATGGATAATAGGTATATATATTTGCATATCATACCAATGTTTTAATTAATATATTTGGGCTTAAAGTCCTAAAAAATTCTAGGGCTAAGTACCTATTTAATAAATTAAACATAAACGTCTGTATAACAGTGGGTACACACAAACAATCCGTCCTCATTTCGCTGCTAAGTAACTTTCCATGTAAGTATAATAACCGTAATGGAGTTATGTTGCGCTGGCCAAGCGTATTTAGTGTGGACGTATGATTTCAAAAGGATCAAGGCCAGACTCTGTTAGAGAAGGAATCGAGATTTTTAATACAGACAAGACAATGCTGAAAAGGGTGTCCGATTAACTACAAAAATGCTATTTACCTAATTCTTACATAAATATTCAATTTACCTTTTTTTAAACTTGATCATTCTGGGAACTGCACTACTAAAACACATAATAGGTACCTACTAAATTCAACTAAAGCAAAACAATTGGGTTTTATCCTAAAAAATATATAATGTACCTACATTAGATAGATTAATAAAAAATATTGAACACGTATTTTTTATTTTTTCCTGTCATTTAAATATTCAGGAAGATATTATATTGATTTGAAATGTCGCATGACGTCACGCCGTGGTATGACGTATTTAGCCCCCACTCCATAACTTTAATACGCTATATCTCAGTAGTTTTTGGTAATTTGGACAAAATAAAAAATACCGGTTTTAATATTTTTTATTATCTACAAGCTTTCCGCCCGCGGCTTCGCCCGCGTGGAGTTCGGTTATATCGCGCTTTTTAGATTTCCCTTGGGAACATCAAATTTTTCCGGGATAAAAGGTAGCCTATGTTCTTTCTCAGGGTCTAAAGATTGTCTGTGCCAAATGTCATCAAAATCGGTTGAGAGGTTTAAGCGGGAAAGCGTAACAGACAGACAGACAGACAGACAGACCGACAGACAGACAGACAGAGTTACTTTCGCATTTATAATACTAGCTTTCCGCCCGCGGCTTCGCCCGCGTGGAGTTCGGTTATATCGTGCTTTTTAGATTTCCCTCGGGAACATCAAATTTTTCCGGGATAAAAGGTAGCCTATGTTCTTTCTCAGGGTCTAAAGAATGTCTGTGCCAAATTTCATCAAAATCGGCTGAGAGGTTTAAGCGGGAAAGCGTAACAGACAGACAGACAGACAGACAGACAGACAGAGTTACTTTCGCATTTATAATATTAGTATGGATAAGACATCAGATTATTTTTTTTATTTTCATACCTTGGATACATCCCTATTGAAATGGATACGTATATTTCCTCTCCATACGAATTCAGATTAAAAAGCAAACCCCGTCCACACAAAAGAACAAATCCATTTACTGCATTTTTATGTATGTTAAAGTATCCGCAAAATGAATCCCTATTACCGTATACAGAAGCCGCGAGTACTAGAGATTAAGGAGGCGAAGAGAATAATGCTTAACGTCTTCTAAAAGGCAAGGCCGGAAGAGCAGAAGAGGGATGAAGGAAATGGGGCAGGCCTTTGTCGACAGATATCTTTAATGTGCGATGAAACAGTCATTGTGGATTTTCCATCCATTTACAACACATCACATATACTTAGCTTCATTTCCGTATCTTACGGAAATTGAAGCATTTTTTTAAAGAAAATTTGTGGCATTGTCAAGGGAAGAAATTAATAAATTGATGTATGACGCAAAAGTAAAATGAAGGTATAATTTTCTTCGCAAAGATTTCATTGACAAGAAATAAAGAGTAGGCACCTACCTACTCACATTGGGTTTGTCGCGGTACCTACAAACGCCAAAAACAAATAACGCGTCATACTGACGTCACATGAATTCTACATCTCGCAATCAGAGTTTACCGTGAAAACTAGCATATATACAACTTCCCAATTTCAACCGTTGGGCAAGTGCCCGCCAGACACAACACCCGTCTGGTCGGAGGATCCTCCCTTTTCGATGGAGGATGAGTAAACTTTACTCCCTGTTCCTCATGCCTCCACAGGCTTATAAAGTCCATCATTACTTATATTGTGTATCACTATAGCGGTAATATGCGTCCGCTTGCTAAAAATAAATGCGAATAAAAACATTTTATATTAATAATTTCTTTTACTAACAGCATTTTTGTCTTTTGCGTCGAAAATTACTTATAGGACTTAAGTTTTAATTAACGTGAGTATAAGTAACTATCTTGAAATTGATGAACACAAAATCTATTAGCATCAAACCACTTTTCAAGGAAAATTCAGCCGGATACTGACATTTAAGAAACCCTTTACAATAGATTACAATGTCTACTCACGCAAAAATGAAATTAACAAATGGATCCAAATTCTCTTTGTCATTTAACACATACAATTTCAGGTATTTACACTCAATGCTTACACGCACTGAACCGGAAAGATAGATAGCACCCGAAAGACTTTTAATGTAAGCGTTCATGAAATAAATTTGGCAAAAAACTCTCAAGGGATGAAAGGCTTTGGAGAAAAACATTGCAGGATTAAGAAATACGGAAGGCTCTGCAATGATTTCATTTTCAAATCCGAGTGATTATATTTAAGCTAATTCAACATGAATGTGCCTACCGTTTCGTATATATAATAAGTTCAGCGAATGTTAATACGAAGGTTTTATTAAAATTGCAGAGTTTTCAGATGAGATTATATCATTTAAGTATAGAATAATTTTTACTTTTTATCACTTGAGATAATCAAATATCATGTTATTCTG
This sequence comes from Sesamia nonagrioides, assembly GCA_017933935.1. Taxonomy (NCBI): domain Eukaryota; kingdom Metazoa; phylum Arthropoda; class Insecta; order Lepidoptera; family Noctuidae; genus Sesamia; species Sesamia nonagrioides. The sequence continues at coordinate 319,370 of JADWQK010000081.1, forward strand.
AGCATAACCTAAAATCTTATTACTTTTAGGATTAGCGCATTTGAAACAAAAACATAATGCCTTCTGCATTTTCATGAACCAAACCGGAAGATATGGAGCCAAAACAAAGACGAGAAAGTGCTGTAGTGCTGTCTTTTTTCCTTTCAAGCTTGCACCATGTTCGCGAAGCACTTTCTCTAGTTTATTCACTTTTAAACGGCCATAGTATGTCATAATAAAAATAATTAAACTACAAAAATAATGAAAATTTTGGTTTATTTTCACAAGATAGTGAATACCCTGTTGTGACATTTAAATAACTCAGTTCTACAGTAATGTTGTATGTGCTTGTGGCCGAGTTTTGCGTAATGTTCCCTATTATTAGAACACTTGACCAGTACAGCTTTAGCTACAGCGGTAAAATAATATAATTTGATTTAAATGAGATTGAAACAGATATATCCTTTTTTGATTTTATAAAAAAAAAGTAAATTTATACATACTAAGAAAATGTCATCCTCAGTAATATTAATTAACTAATACATATTATAAATGCTAAAATTTGAGGATGTATGGATGGATGTATGTCCATGTAAATTACTATATCATCTAAATACACAAAGCCTTTAATTCCCTGTAATTCACTTAAAACATTATTCATTAGCCTATGGAACGTCGCTGGGGCATTTTTTAAACCGAAGGGCATACGAGTAAACTCACATACATCCTCAATTTTTTTATTGGCTTTGCCTTGCCTCAAATTTTAGCATTTATAATATTAGATAATTAAGTGAGTGACAAACATTTATATATTTGTCACCCTTTTACACAAAAAATAATGAACGAATTTGAATGAAATTTGGCACACAGGTATTTATAACCAGGAACAACACGTAATTTTTATCCCGATATTCGCGTCCTCAATAAGCGTTTTATGCCTTATGGAGTGGTAACATACCTGATTTAATTAAATGTAGAAACAGGATTTGTAACAACTGGTACATTACTAATAAATTTACAATAGCCTATTGTTAGGTACAGATTCAATGACATAATGATCATAGAAGTTGAACGTATTATGTAATGTATGTACAAATAAAATAATATCCTTTAGCAAAAAGTTTTCCCAACTTCTTCTTATTTTTTTTTAGCCTATAAAGGTCCACTGCTGGACAAACGTCTCGCCCAAGGCCTTCCACGATGACCAGTCCTGTGCTGCCCGCATGCATCGGCTTACGGCGACCTTCACCAGGTTATCGGTCCACCTTGTTGGGGGCCTCCCTCTTCCCCACTATCTCATGAAAATTATCAATGCATCCGATTTCTTTTCGTATTCGTAAAGTCAAGAGCAAACACATGCGTCCTGTCTGGCTGTTATTTTTCTTCCATCGTTTGCCTTGTTACATACATTTGGCTCTGAAAGATGTCGGAAATCGTAAAATGTGTTGCAATTTACGAATGCCGAGTTAGCAATGAGTTATTGAATCCGAATAAATTCATACGTAGGAAAAGTAAAAATGGGACGCGGAAAATTGTTGCGCTTAGCTTTTGTATTTTGATTTGTTTTGGAAAGATTTTCTTAGGTTGTGTAAGTCAAAAAACAATAACGCAAGAAAAAACACTTCATAACATTAGGCTTTATTTCACCGATAGTTTGTAATGTACTGTACATTCTCAAATTTATTTGCATACAGGCGTGTCTTTTCACCGCCAAAAGGAGCCCGTTCACCTTGGCTCCTACTTTTCGAAATGTGACCTTGGAGTGTACCGACCGCCTTCAGCTTTTGGGAGTTGAAATTTCCTCGAACCTTAACTTTGGGCGGTTCATTGAGTCCAAGGCCAAGGTGGCTGCCAGGAAACTTGGCGTTACCGCAAAGGTCCGGCAGTACTTCACACCTGGGCAGCTTCTAATGTTGTACAAAGCACAGGTCCGTTCGTGTGTGGAGTACTGCAGCCACATTTGGGCTGGTGCTGCTAAGTGTCACCTTGCCACTCTGGATTCGGTGGAGAGGTGTGCGGAGAGGCTGATTGGTGACCCTGATTTAACTCGAGATGGTCTCCAAAGCCTAGAGCATAGGCGTAGAGTAGTCAGCCTTTCGGTGTTCTATAGGATGCATTTTGGGGAGTGTGCGAGGGAATTGCATGATTTAATTCCCCCGTCTCCATTCCACCATCGGACGACCCGTCGTATGGCTAGTTTCCACCCTTACGTTCTTAACACCACTACGATCCGGACGAAGCGTTTCCTCCTCCTTCATACCGCATACATCGCGGGACTGGAACAATTTGCCAGCGGCGGTGTTTCCGCCGGACTACAATTTGAGTGTCTTCAAGGCTAGAGGCTCTTAATAAACTAGTGCGCTTTACCATCAACGATTGCGTCACTGCTTACCATCAGGCGGACAAAAAAAAATACATTCCTGCAAGTCAGAAAAAGCATTCCAATATAGTTAGGCGCTATTCTGATTATTTCCTACTACAGTAGGCTTTATTACTCATCCACAATTAGCTCATAGACACAGCCCTCAACTTCTTAGAGATATCTCAACGTTGGGAACTGTAACCGCACTGGATGGTAAGTTTGTCATTCTAAACACAATATTTTTAATTCAGTGTAACTTTCAGTTTCGTTGTATCGATAATGTATGTTATATTTTGATAGCTTGTGATATTGCTGCTTATTACGCCACCATGACAACCTTTCTTTCAAATTATTGATAACTTGTTATTTTTTCAGCTGACTAGATGTCCAACTCTACTGTCCAAAATGAAGCATTTTTCCTGGCTAATACCGGTTTTAAAATTTCCACTTAAAGACGTTCTGCGGGACCTCAATGTAGATCCACGTTGTGCTATGGGGAGTTCCAGTTTCGCTTCTAAGAAAAAAATGTCGTCATAAGTCTCCTGGTCCTCCTGCCAGCAAAGATCATTCTGGCTGAACTACTGCTGTATACTCCTATGTATATACCTACTCGTATGTATATACCCTTTTTGTTACAAGTTGTATATTTAATCGAAGCTAAAATAATTTTCTGTTTAGGAAAAGAAATAATGATCATAAATTCATAAAACTTTCTTAAAGTTAACTAGTGATTACTGACTGTTTAACCATACATTTTTGACGTCACTTTAATTATCGTTTATAAATAAGCCCCTTAAAAACTATAGTGTTTATTCATAATTAATGATTAAAGTTAAGTGAGCTGTAAATGTCAAAAATGTATGGTTAAACAATCGCTAATCACTAGTTAACTTTAAGAAACGTTTATGAATAAGAAAAATTAAATGAAGAAAAATTTTGTCTGTTATTTTCAACTTGCTAATTATATGTACCCACCTAAATACCGGAGGATGTTAAATTGATGATGATGAAGGATCATGGTAATGTAATAAAAGCCGATCGCTACTGCCATTTTTCTCACCCATAACAAGTGAAGAAAAGTTTTCTGTTCCAAAAAGATTTTTGTTTTGGAGATGACCTTGTGGAATAATGTCCACCACTGCCTTTTCTCCAAACTCATTTTCATTCCAAACTTTCATCCAAATGAAACAACAGACTGTGTAACTTTCTCGGTTGTAACAAGAATTACTCCATATCGATGGGCAACATTAATTATAAAGTCACCATTTCGTCGAAAATTTCATTTAACAAATATTATTTTCCTTTAGCTTCTTTCCCCCTTTTTATTAACGCTGCTTGTCATGCCTCGTCACAACAAAACACAAAAGCAAAAGTTTGTCAAACAGAAATCATATTATGACGAAAAAATCTTTCAGATACTAAAGATCAAACAAAAGTTGTATTAGAATTTGTAACCCATAGACGTATCAAATATGAAGGCCATAGTTTTTCATAAAAATGATAGCCTCCGTGGCGTAGCGGTAGCGGACGCGGCCGCTGCGCAGAGTGGCGCGGGTTCGATCCCCGCACAGTGCAAGTATTTGTATGCATGAATATGAATATTTGCACTGGTCTGGTCGTGCCTCGGAAAGCACGTTAAGCCGTTGGTCCCGGTTGCCATACGAACATCTAGTGGCAGTCGTTACGGGTTGTTGGAGCCCTCAAAAGTCCAACAATTGGTCTAAGTGCAATGCTTCGATGTCGCCTTCGGGTTGTGGAGGTCAGACGGCAGTCGCTTCACGGAAAATGTCGAAGTTTAGCCATGTCAGCAGTTGGATTGGTATAGCGGACCCCAGACTCCAAAGCTGAAAAGGCTTCGGATGCGACTGGGATTAACGCTGGGATGATGATGATGAGTTTTTCATAAAAATATTTCTGGGAAAGTAAGTGTATATACATAAGTTCGGATGCCGCCTAGTGGAAAAATGAAGTCGGTTTAGTCTCATGTCAATCAAATACAAATGCCATGTAATATTCATAGAGTTTCTCGAAGACTTTTCCTTTATTATTTTTGCTTTTTTGTGGAATACTAAAGGTTGAATGAGAACAGGCAAATTCTTCATATAAGTGAATTTCCGATGAAAAAATAAATGTAATATGGACTAAATATTTTGATGAAACGTTGTCTGTATTTTCGTTAAATTTAATGAATGACTAGATTAATTTATTTTATGGAATTTATAAATATGGCTATGCTTATTGCATGAAAAGTATACTATAGTGAATTAATTGTAAAGATAAATACATTCGTGATATATTTGCGATGCGAATAAACTGGTAAAAGTCGAGTATTTTAGTAAAGCATAGTTGACATAGCTTATCAGTCCTATCTAATGAAAGCCTATATAAAGAACAATTATATTATTATATTAGAACAATGAGGCTGGATTGTAAATATATTAATAATAAAAAACCGATAATAAAAATAAACTTGTTCTCTCTTTTCTATAAAGGGTAAAATTAAAAACTTTACTTACAAAACACATGAAAAAATACACAGCGAAATGAAGACCGATTGTATCGATGCACGCAATAATTTTATGACTTATTTTACTCATAGTAATTATTGACAATCCGCCTACCTACTTAGCTGATAATTTTATTGCGATTAAAGCAGAACGATATGATTTTATAATAAATGATGTAATAATTAAGCTAAAAACGAGTCTGCCTAAGTGCCTATTTCATCCAATGTTTTTGGTCCTTTGAGTCTTTTAAGGCGTTAGAACGCCTTAAACAACCGACTGGCAATCTTTAGCTATCCTGTGTTTAAAAATTATATCAAAGATCGTTTTCAATTAAATAAATACGTTACATCTTACCACGTTTTGAACAAAATATTCATTTTTATACAATCATTTTGTTCTCTGTATTCTTGTTTCATATAAATCAAGGCTGCCGCTATTGCAGAAACTTTTAGTATAACGTACATTTTAAGTTATCTCTTGAACAACATGTGCATACGGAGTACTTTAGTCTTATAAATTTATCCGAAAATTGCTGTTTAAACCAAACAATCTTCCCTTTATGATTGTTGTTGTTACATAAATTTCTCTTTGGATTTTCTTTGAATTATGCGCGCACTACGCTTATAAGTCAGCCCAGATTTAGTGAGTATAAGTGTGAGTGGTCTTAATCTATTGAGTGGAGATGCTCATTGGCTAAGTATATCTTGGACACCAACTGACTGATTAAAAGGTGAAGGAAAACATCTTGAAGAAACCTGGACTTTAAGTCTGAAATCGCCAACCAGCATTGAGCAAGCGTGGCGACTACACTCAAACCTTCTCTGTATGACCTGTGCCTGACCAAGTCGCGGTCGATACCATTAGCCTACCACTGCATAATGACTTTCCCATTCTAGGTATAATAATCAGACTACTCTGGTTTTCTGTGGAAAATCGTTCTTTATTTACAAAAAACTTTTCCGTGTATACTTTTAAATATACTTTGAAAGCTTTTCTGTTTTAAACCGCTTTGAAATATTCAGTAAAATAAAAACGATTTTATTTTACGTTTAACATTTGTTTTTTTTTTTTCTTAGTTCTGAACGAAAATGTCGGGCCAAACATACAACGTGTAATATATAAGAAATATTTTTCATTTGGATTGAGGCATAAGTAGATGAACGACGTGATCAATATTGAAGAACGTGATGTTTTTATCAATATTTGGAATATGAAAAGCGGTAATTTCACCGCGTTTAGTATACTCCCGATGTTATGAGACAACACTATAAAAATATACATGTCAGTTTCATTGTTACATTCGGTAGGTACTGTAGAAACTCGCTTTTTACTGGGACATTTTTTGTTTATGCGAAATTCAAAACTCGTGTCCATTAGTTTTAAGTAAAGACTATGTACAAAATTTCAAAAAGATATCATTTTGTTATCTTACTTGGTTGTTGAAATGGAAAGAAAAAGATGCACATAACTTAAAATTACTTTAGTGTTTAGTTGTTTGCCATTTTCAGATAAAAGTTTATTTTTAAAACAAGAATAAGTATTGGTAGCAACTGCTTTTGAATTATAAGGCCAGATAAATAGGTAGGTAGGTAAGTAAAGGCAGACTGTTAATAACGTTGTTTCACATCACATACTAACGATTGAATAGTGAAATAAAGATCTGGGTCTGTAGCCAATGTTACATCGCTTCGTAGCGAAGCGAAATCGATTACCAAACCAACCAATGGCGGGAACGATTGACCACGTGATTTATCGCGTCGCGTGGTTAATCGTTTTCGTTATTGGTTGGTTTGGTATTCAATTTCGCTTCTGGGCCTGAAGTAACATCGCTTCGTAGCGAAGCGAAATTGATACCAACCAATACCAATACCAACCAATGGCGGGAACGATTGACCACGTGATTTGTCGCGTCGCGTGGTCAATCGTTCCTGCCATTGGTTGGTTTGGTGTTCGATTTCGCTTCGCTATGAAGCGATGTTACATTGGCTACAGGCCCTGAAGTATTTACGCCTACGCTAATTATTCCACTCAGCAGCTCGGAGATGCGTCAAACCCTATGCATTAAACCTAACATATTATTACTAATAGTTTTTATATAAGATAGTTCACACCACGGGATGCCAAAGATCGTGCGAAATGGAGGAGTAATTGTAGGAAAGCGGACCCAGGGCTCCAACGCAAAAGCCGTGGATGCAACCGGGATTATACGCTGAGATGATAATGATGATGAGTTATAAACATAAATATAATTTAATATTAAGTCATGTTTTTCATGTTGACACGTTTACCCATGTGTTTAAATCAACCCAGTTTTAAATGAAATAATTAACAACATTAAAGCGCCATTTTTGTTTTTGTTCATATCTGTTTAATTACAGAAGTAATCTATAAAGACACTACATGAAAATTAAATTATATTAAAAACTGAATATCAGTGAAATAGTGAAGCAAAAGTTAAATTTACGATGGCTGTTGCAAAGTTAAAGTCAGCATTAAAACTGACTTACAACTTTTGACAAATTGAAATTGTGAATATTCTTAAAATTACGAAAATTTATATAATTACAAGAATCCTTCTTAGTGTATATAGAAAACTATAAAATGACCTCTTCCGCTCTGGGCGAAGCAGAAGGGCGTGTGAGACTTTTACTGACTAAAACTCACCCGTGTCCCTTCACTTGCCTATGCGCCAGGACCACGGTTCCTTTTTCAACCAACCAGGTCTTCGTGGACGCCGTCATGATGTGCTAACATCTCTTTAAGGCACGCGTGAAACACAACGCGCCCTGGCGTCGACCTGGGTCTGGTCCTTATCGAGCGGCGAGATAACCAGTTCTCGCCTCTCGGTAAGAACCAGGCCGCCCGGAGCCCGCAAGCCTGCGCCAACGGTCTCCCGACCAAGGCGTTTCCTGCGGCGGCTAGAAGCGTGAAGGCGCTGAGATTTCCACTCCCGCATTTGGCAGCATCACTACTTCGCAGATGGAAGTGACGGCCTGCCATGCACTCTCGCACCGGACCATGGTCTGAACCAGAGCCGGTCGTGAGAGTTCGCCGCCGATCGCCGCCACGAGGACACGGCGGTGCTCCGCCCAAGCTGGCCAGACCTCCACCGTATGCTTCACTATATCCTCAGGGCGATCCTCGCAGTGGTGACACTCTAGCCACCCGCCTTATCCGGAACAGAAACCTCCCGAAACAGCCCCTCTGCTAAGGTTAAGTACATACCCTACCATACACGAAAGCAGTATTGTAGGTATACCTTCAGAACTGCTGTTCTTTCATTGGCAATTACTTTTCAAGAAAAGGTCGGTTATTCTACACTAGATTATTTCAGTAGCACGATAAAGTGTGCGCAAAAACAACAAGTACCTAGAATTATTAAATCTATCTGGTTTTATGAATGGCGTTCAGAAAGTGATATCTGTCAATAATACGCAAGACGTGACAACATTAATCTACTAGAATACTATTTGGCTCCAGCCAAAGTGTCGGTAATTCTATAGTAATGTTTTATGCTGTCAAATATCAACGTAATAAAAATGTATTTGTGCCAGGTGAGTATACTATCACAACATAAAAATACATTACGTCTACAAAATAAATTTGACAACTGACGTGGGTGCCATCTGTCGCGAGGATTAGACCTATATTATACCGTTTTCCTGCATCCGCGACGACATATGGAGCTACACATTTCCAGTATAAACTGACTTCTCATTATAAGAAAACCCTATACAACGCGAGGTTAGTTAAAACTAGAAATTTTTAGCTTGATTTAATATTATGTCGCAGTGTGTCCAAAAAGATCAATATAATCAAAACTTTTAATAACAAAGAACCAATCCTAGTTCTCAAGGGATACTGTGAAAAGGGATGTTTGTTTAGAATGAAAGTTTTAATTAAAAGCACGCTGCTTAAAATGTGGACGAAATAAAAATATTGAAGTCTGTTTCCAAGAGAATTGTACAGAATATAATTATTTTTACTCCATCTTTAAACAAATATTTTTTCCGTCTGTGAAATAAAATGAGCGCAATTACAGCAGAATAAATTGAGGATACAGAAATAGCTGTTGATTATGGAGTTACAATAAGCTTATCGAGCCTATTATATTAGGAAGTTCTTTCCACAAAGAATGGTCATTATTTATCTTTAATATCGTAAGGAAATTATTGGTTTATTTATTTTGTTGTCTCGACAAACTGATGAGAATGGATTCCTGTCCAATTATTTTACGTTCATCGTGAAAATTATTCTAGTAATAACGAGATAAAATGACTTAATTATAACTTTTGTATTAAACTAGCTTCTACCAAGGAATTCGTTCAAGATTTGACGTCAAATGCAAAAAGATTTGATTCTGAGTTATTACAGAAAGTAATGAGTTTCATTTTGACAGTTCAACAACATTCATTGCGTTGTTTACGTTGTTGGGCACACACATTTTTCGAACGTATGATGCAATGAAATAATAATGCATAATGGCGTAATACACTATTACTATCAATTGGAATTATTGTGAAGCCTAGTGTTAATCCATTGCTCCAAACGTTCTTCTAAAAATGTATCTGCTCAACAACGTAAATAACGCAATGAATATTGTTCAACTGTTAAAATGAAACCCATTGCTACTGATAGTCATCATCATCATCTCAGCGTTAATCCCAGTCGCATCCGCAGCTTTTTCAGCTTTGGAGTCTGGGGTCCGCTTTACCAGTCTGACTGCTGAATTTGGCTAAACTTCGATATTATCCGTGAAGCGACTGCCGTCTGACCTCCACAACCCGAAGGCGATATCTAAGCATTGCAGTTAGACCAATTGTTAGACTTTTGAGGAATCCAACCACCCGTAACGACTGCCACTAGATGTTCGTATGGCAGCCGGGACCAACGGCTTAACGTGCTTTCCGAGGCACGACCAGACCAGTGCAAATATTCATATTCATGCATACAAATACTTGCACTGTGCGGGGATCGAACCCACGCCTCCTTACGCAACGGCCGCGTTCGCTACCGCTACGCCACGGAGGCTGTCGAAACACAAAAAATTTAAAAGAAAACACACTTGCTACTGTTAGTGTGTCATGCAGTTACTCAGCAGGAAAAATAATCCTAATCAATCAATAACACTCCCCTCGCTGGGACAGGCATCCTCTATGTCAGGGAAAGACCACAGTATATTATACTCAGGTCAAATGAGGGTTAGAAGTTGTCACTCACACATGTCTTCGGATTTTTTGCTCTCGGACATGTCCAATTCTGACAAGGTTTATTCGAACAAGAGGTATAAAGAGGAACAATAAAAAACAAATTGATATCTTTGAATCAACAGTCGTCTTGGACCACCGAATGGAAATTCAATCCAATCAAGTTTTATTTGTTTTCTAAGCCCAAAGGCGGAGTATTACTGTTCATCTCAATATTTTTGTTTGTCACACGTCCATTTCAAATTGAACGGATGGACGTGGATGCCCATTTTCTCACGAACATCCGGCGTGCAATGTTTTCGATTGTGTCGTAAACTACATATTGATGAGCTTACAGACGCCATTGGGGTTGATTACCGTCGGTTCTGAAATTCCGTGTATTTCCGCTTTGGAATCATCATCATCATCATCAACAACCTTTTTACAGTCCCACTGCTGGGCACAGGTCTCCTCTCATACAGAGAAGGATTGAGCGTAATCACCACGCTTGCTCAATGCGGGTTGGCGATTTCAGACTTATAAAGTCCAGGTTTCGTCAAGATGTTTTCCTTCACCTTCAGTCATTGGTGTCCAAGATATACTTAGAAAGTACATATAACTTTAGAAAAGTTACATTGGTACTTGCCTGACCAGGAATCGAACCCGCGCACTCATACTTGAGAGGCTGGTGTTTTAGCCACTAGGCCACCACGACTAATCATATTCATATTTTATTTGGATATGTTCTTTTACCAGTTCATAAGAGATAAGACCTCTATTTGAGATGTTTTTGAAATGTTAGTTGTATACTTTGATGTTTTTATATCGTTGTGTTTGCAATAATGATACTATAATGAGTTTTTTGTGCTTATTAGAATTTAGTTTAACTAATTATAAAGCAAAATAATATTAGTTCCGAATAATTATTTTCTTTACGAATTCATACTAAATCTAAGGATTAAACCAACTTAAAAAAAGTCATAATAATTTAAGGCCAAATAAAACCTAATGAAACTACATAATATTTCTCGATTGAAGGCCATAAAATCGGCTGGCGGCAGAAGTTACGACCCACCAGACTAAGTCTTGTCACCTAGCGAATCTTCTTGTTCCAGAATTATGTCTGGTAAAGCCGTACGGAGGATGGATCTGAGCAGTTGTGTTGCGATTTGTGTCGGGTACGATGCGACAACTGTTGTAGTGTCGGGAGTTTGGTCGTGGAGGGTAGGCCATAACATCTGCTGCCGGCAGAAGTTACCACCCACCAGACTAATGCTTGTCGCCAAGCGAATCGTCTGAGAGAATCAGTGAATCATACTGGGTCTTCAGATCGATCTCTCTTTCTGGCGCAGCATCATCGGTCGTATTGTTAGGTTTAACATTGCATCACCTAGCTCAACTGCCGTCTTCCTTCCTATTCACTCCGTTTCTTTGAGTAAATAGGCTATTAATAAAATAGCGCGCTTACCATCAAGCGGGATTGTGGTCAAGCATGATCATCATCATCATCAGCCCCTACTCGTCCACTGCTGGACATAGGCCTCCTTCATGGCACGCCAACAAGCTCGATCCTGAGCAGTTCTCCGCCAGCCACTACCAGCCACCTTTTTGATGTCGTCGCTCCATCTCGCCCAAGGGCGTCCCACACTACGTTTGCCGAGACGCGGTCTCCACTCGAGGACTCGTTTACCCCAACGGTTGTCGGTCCTGCGGCATATGTGACCAGCCCATTGCCACTTCAGCTTGCTAATTCTCTCAGCTATGTCGGTGACTCTGGTCCTCTGTCGGATTACCTCATTTCTGATGCAGTCCTTCAGAGAGACGCCCGACATAGCACGCTCCATAGCTCGCTGAGCGACTTTAAACTTATGGACTAGTCTGACCGTTAGTGTCCACGTCTCGGCTCCGTAAGTCATGACGGGTAGGACGCACTGGTTGAAGATTTTTGTCTTCAAACATTGGGGTATGGGCGACGAAAATACCCGACGAAGTTTACCAAACGCTGCCCATCCCAGCTGGATCCTTCTATTTGCCTCCTTCTCGAAATTGTTTTTCCCTAATTGCAACGTTTGCCCGAGGTACACATATTCTGAAACAACTTCGAGCGGCATTCCTTTTACGGCAACCGGTCCCGGAGTGACCCGTTCATTGAACATTATTTTGGTCTTATCTAAGTTCATCCGGAGACCGATGCGTTGGGAGGAGTTAGCTAAGTTGGCCAGCATTTGTTCCAGCTCTTGCTGCGTTTCCGCCATGATGACGATATCGTCCGCAAATCGCAAGTGTGAGATGTACTCGCCATTGATGTTAATGCCCCGACCCTGCCAATCCAGCGTCTTAAACATATCCTCGAGGGCATCGGAGAACAATTGGTGGTGGATGTGGTCAAGCACAAGTTTATAATTATAAAAAAATAAATTGCAGCTATTAAACCACTTACGATTAGAATCAATAAATAAAAATCTACAAAGCACTTACAATCGAAACTTTAAAACAACATTTGCGGTCAGGGGATTCTTTCGTATATTATAAGTTTTTTAAAATATTTATTTAATTTAAATGTTCATTTTAATATAAATTATGTCAGGATTACAATTTAAGTTAAATGTGTACGGCATATTTTGAGGACATCCCCAAATCCTTCTAAGCATCTTTTTTCAAAGTCTTTCTGATAAAACCCTTTTTTATCAAATGACCTCTCCCACTCTGGGCGGAGCGGAAGGGCGTGTCAGACTTTTACTTACTAAAACCCACCCGTTTCTTCGTTTGCCTGTGCAATGGCCAGGGCCACGGTTTCTTGTTTAACCAACCCGCCATCCTGACCTAGGAGGCATCAGTCTTCGTGGACCCCGTCACGATGTGCTGATTTGGTGAGTTCGCTGTCGTCTCGTGACCAGGGCGTCATGGTGTTCCAAATTCTGTCTTGTCTTTTATCAAACAAAATGCTGCACTCCATTGCTCCTCAGCAAACTTCAAGGCGTTACTTTTGTGATTGGGGTTTGAGCAGGATGAATTTAAAGAAATTAAATGCATTTGAAATAAACGTAACAATTAAAAAGGTCATAAAAAAAAACAAGTTTGCGAAAACATGCATCATCCATGCAAAATGTACGCAACGCCTAAATCAATATTGTGTTTATTTATATTATTCATCTGAATAGTTTCAACTGACGTAACACCTCTGTAACATTACTCAGATGTTATATTGTAATACCTGAGCAAAGTCTGGTATTGTGTGTCTTTAAGACTTTCTTTCTTTCTAAATTCGTAATGTCTGAGGGGGCGACAAAAGAAGGATCAGTGATTAGATTGTTATGAAGAAAATTCAAGGACAAGTTTATTTTGCTCTATTTTGCAAGCGTTTAGTACAATAATGCGTGAGATAGAAAGAAAGAAGCATGCTGGACGAAAGAGAAAATCGGGGCTCCGAAACATCAGGGAGTGGACCGACATTACTTCCGTCGAAAAACTGTTTCAACTCGCGGTTGACAAGACCGAGTACAAGAAGATGGCGGCTAACCTTCAGGATTGTAGTTTCACTGGAAGAAGAAGAACACTCCGAAAAAGATACCGTGGCCCATGTAAATGGTACCACAGGTAAATGAAAAAACTCGGGTAGGTTTTAGTCAGTAAAAGTCTGACACGCCCTTCCGCTCCGCCCAAAGTCATTTGATGACTTCCAATTAATAAAAAATGGGTAGTAATCTCGGATGTCAAAATAATAAGAGGTTCTTGGTTTAATTATAACCTGCGAAAGGAACGGAAATTAATTCTATTTGCTAGTTTCCTGAAGTAAATTTAATGTCATAATATCGTTGATTCAATATTAACTTCTTCATATATGGGTCATTCTAAGTTAAGAAGTACTTTCGATGGCAACAACAAAAAAATAGCTTTTTTTAAAATAAACTTCATGAATAATCTATTTATCACTTAAAACTAAATGTTTCCTACGTGGTCACTAAAATTTGTTGCAGAATTGTACGTAATTAAGTCACAATAAGCTCTAATATAAGAAAAATATCTCTCCCCTGGTCTGTCCCCCAACCTATTTTATTTCTAAATCAGTAATTATGAATGTATTAAAATTCAATAATTACTTTAACATTGTTAATTTTATAAAGACAGTCAACTTAGTAATAGTATCTTACAAGTAAAAGAGTTTATATTAAAATTCTTCAAAAAAATATTAACACCGAAATTTGTCCACCATGTTTCGTGTCTCGTCCCCTGGTCTTTTGTTTTCGATCAAAAATCAGTTTTGCTTTCCTAGCCTGTAGAAGTTATGACCTTGAATGCATAGTGTGTAACGGGAAGTTAGCAGCAAGTGGCGCATAAGCAATTTTGCCACCAAATTTTCGCCCATTTCGATCACGCCACTCGCTGGGCGCAGAAATATTTAGTGAATGCAGTCTTTCCTCTGGTAAGTTTTACTTTGCAATTATTTGTTAAATTACTAACATATACTTAAATATTTACTACGAATGGTGTATACATTGTTACGTTTGTTTGTGACTTACGTGCGAAAAATACTTTTACGGCTATTTTAGATTTCTATCGAAAATATATCTCCCCTGGCGAATTTCCCCTGGCTCTTTCCATGGCAGGGGATATATTTAATGTCCCGGGGAGATACATTTTTACGCTTTTCCATTAATTCTCCTAGTTTTCTCAAAACCTTTACTTGGCGTTAGGTTTATCTTAGCATATTATACATATATTATATAATATTACGTTTTTACTACATAAAAGTGGCACCACGAAAAAAAAAATGACGCGTGAGGAACGACTTGAAAAGAAGAGGATAACACAACGATTAGGATATCAAAGGATTAAAAATGACCCGGATAAGTACGCCCAACAAAAAGTTAAGGAAAGGGAAAATATGAAAAGAAGATAAAGGCACTATTAAGACTGTAAAGCAAATAGAAAAATATGGAGAAAAAAACAGGTCACGGTAAGGGAGCTCCTGATGGAGTGGGTACAACTTGCAAGGAAACTGTGGATCCACTAGTTGCAAGTGGCACCGATATTTCATCAATAGATGACTCAGCCAAAGCCCATCAGAAAACCCTCTCCAAATATTAAAGTTTTCACCGTACATGATGCAGACATAACGAAAAAAACGCAGCAAAATTGGGAACTACTGAAGGTATACAGACTTTTTCAGGCGCACTTAAGGTTCACCAAGTTACCGGTTATGTATTCATACCCAATTGTCTAATATTGAAAAGTTAGAGCTGCTTCTGTGACTCGGAAGTTTATGTCGTCATAAACTTCGAGTCACATATACGGAGCTAGTGATTCAGACGATGAGCCACTAATTAAATTCGTATGTTACGACATGAAGAAGCCTCAAAAAATACAACTTTCGACAAGCAATATAACCTTTTTTTTTTAATAATTATAATCTAGCGCTTGAATGCAATCCCGCCTGATGGTAAGCAGTGATGCAATCGTTGATGGTAAAGTGCGCTACTTTATTAAGCCCATTCACTTAAAAAATCTTAGTGAATTGGAAGGAAGACGGCAGTTGAGCGAGGTGATGCAATGTTACACCCAATAACACGACCAACGATGCTGTGCCAGAGGGAGATTGATGTGGAAACCCTCCACGACCAAACTACCGGCACAACAACATTTGACGCATCGTACCCGGCACACCGCAACACAACTGCTCAGACCCGTTCTCCGTACGGCTTCACCAGACGTCATGCCGGAACACGACGAATCGCTTGGCGGCAAGACTTTGTCTGGTGGGTGGTAACTTCTGCCGGCAGCCGATGCTGGCCGGCTGCCGACTAGACTGCACAAAGAAGATCCAAAGCCCTTGACATCTGGAAAAAAATAATTCTACAACGGAAAATAATTCTACAACGGAGACTTTGTGCTGATTTAACTTCAAGATAGAAAAATAGAATATCGTTATGTTGCAATTTGCACAGGTGTGGAAAATGATGAGGCTCAAGTTGTATGTCTTTTTCCTCTTCTTTAGCCTATAGATGTCCACTGCTGGACAAAGGCCTCCCCAAGGCTTTCCACGAGACCGGTCTTGTGCTGCCCGCATCCATCCGCATCCGCATTGTTGTATTTTGTAAAATTTATATTATGATGAAATTGGAAAGAACTTCAAAATTAGTGATGACGATATTTTTTTTATCACCTGGGATCAGGTCAAAGAACTACCTGCCCCTAACTTAAAAATGAGGGGATAGCGTATTTTTATGCTTTTAATGAATCCGTTTGTAGCGGTACCTACAAACGCCAAAAATAACGTCACACGAATTCTACGACTGCTAAGAAATGAAAAGTCTGATTATAAATAATTCTTAATTAAAATAAATAAAGATGATTCTTAAAAATAACCTTGTTTTTCTTTTCTCTGTTCATAAAGTATCCTCCCCTGTACACCTTGTATCTCCCCTGTACTGTGTATTTCCCCTGGTCACTTATAAAACTAGATAAATGCAACAAATTGACTGGCCACTTTGTAAACGTTTTTAACTTAGCGGTTTCTATTTAAAAAAAATGTATACTTAAGTAAAAATACATAAAAAAAGCCATGCCGTCATTTCATACAACGAATTACCTCTTAACTTGAGGCAGCCCATATACTTAGATATTTTAATGTTATAACATCTTAGTTAATTTTCTCTGCAAAACCTCGAAATCCTCTGCATTTTCCATCATTTTATTCAGTTACCTCAAATTCTAATATTTTTTTGAAAAAAAAAAAAGTACATGCAATACAATACTGCATAAGCAAACAACTATTGTAATGTAAATATCAGTACCACAAAACTATAGTGACAGGTTTTATTTTTGTCACACATATTCCAAAATAATAACTAATATTCTTCACATCTTTAAAATCATACTTAGTCTCTTCATTAGAGCATGAATAAAACTTTTTTACAAAAAAACAACCGACTTCTAAAAACCACTACAAAGTGAAAAATAACTAATTTCGGAAGTCGGTGTCTTTGGTTTTGTGTATATTAGTTTTTGACACCGACTTCTGAAATTAGTTATTTTTCACTTTGTAGTGGTTTTTAGAAGTCGGTTGTTTTTTTGTAAAAAAGTTTTTATTTTACACTTTTTAGTTGTGAAAAGTAGGTACTATGTGGGTCATTCTAAGTTAAGAGGTAATTCGTTGTATGAAATGACGGCATGGCTTTTTTTATGTATTTTTACTTAAGTATACATTTTTTTAAATAGAAACCGCTAAGTTAAAAACGTTTACAAAGTGGCCAGTCAATTTGTTGCATTTATCTAGTTTTATAAGTGACCAGGGGAAATACACAGTACAGGGGAGATACAAGGTGTACAGGGGAGGATACTTTATGAACAGAGAAAAGAAAAACAAGGTTATTTTTAAGAATCATCTTTATTTATTTTAATTAAGAATTATTTATAATCAGACTTTTCATTTCTTAGCAGTCGTAGAATTCGTGTGACGTTATTTTTGGCGTTTGTAGGTACCGCTACAAACGGATTCATTAAAAGCATAAAAATACGCTATCCCCTCATTTTTAAGTTAGGGGCAGGTAGTTCTTTGACCTGATCCCAGGTGATAAAAAAAATATTGTCATCGTCATTTTGAAGTTCTTTCCAATTTCATCACAATATAAATTTTACAAAATACATACAACAATGCGGATGCGGATGGAGGCGGGCAGCACAAGACCGGTCATCGTGGAAAGCCTTGGGGAGGCCTTTGTCCAGCAGTGGACAAAGGCCTCCCCGGATAAGCTAAAGAAGAGGAAGAAGACATACAACTTGAGCCTCATCATTTTCTTCCACACCTGTGCAAATTGCAACATAACGATTTATAATATTCTATTTTTCTATCTTGAAGTTAAATCAGCACAAAGTCTCCGTTGTAGAATTATTTTTTTCCAGATGTCAAGGGCTTTGGATCTTCTTTGTGCAGTCTAGTCGGCAGCCGGCCGGCAGCCGGCCAGCATCGGCTGCCGGCAGAAGTTACCACCCACCAGACAAAGTCTTGCCGCCAAGCGATTCGTCGTGTTCCGGCATGATGTCTGATGACGCCGTACGGAGGACGGGTCTGAGCAGTTGTGTTGCGGTGTGCCGGATACGATGCGTTAAATGTTGTTGTGCCGGTAGTTTGGTCGTGGAGGGTTTCCACATCAATCTCCCTCTGGCACAGCATCGTTGGTCGTGTTATTGGGTCTAACATTGCATCACCTCGCTCAACTGCCGTCTTCCTTCCAATTCCCTAAGGTTTTTTAAGTGAATGGGCTTAATAAAGTAGCCCGCTTTACCATCAACGATTGCATCACTGCTTACCATCAGGCGGGATTGCATTCAAGCGCTAGTTTATAATTATTAAAAAAAAAAGGTTATATTGCTTGTCGAAAGTTGTATTTCTTGAGGCTTCTTCATGTCGTAACATGCGAATTTAATTAGTGGCTCATCGTCTGAATCACTAGCTCCGTATATGTGACTCGAAGTTTATGACGACATAAACTTCGAGTCACAGAAGCAGCTCTAACTTTTCAATATTAGGCAATTGGATACGAATACGTAACCGGTAACTTGGTGAACCTTAAGTGCGCCTGAAATAGTCTGTATACCTTCAGTAGATCCCAATTTTGCTGCGTTTTTTTCGTTATGTCTGCATCATGTACGGTGAAAACTTTAATATTTGGAGAGGTTTTCTGATGGGCTTTGGCTGAGTCATCTATTGATGAAATATCGGTGCCACTTGCAACTAGTGGATCAACAGTTCCCTTGCAAGTTGCACCCACTCCATCAGGAGCTCCCTTACCGTGACCTGCTTTTTCTCTCGCATGTTTTTCTATTTGCTTTACAGTCTTAATAGTGCCTTTATCTTCTTTTCATATTTTCCCTTTCCTTAACTTTTTGTTGGGCGTACTTATCCGGGTCATTTTTAATCCTTTGATATCCTAATCGTTGTGTTATCCTCTTCTTTTCAAGTCGTTCCTCACGCGTCATTTTTTTTTTCGTGGTGCCACTTTTATGTAGTAAAAACGTAATATTATATAATATATGTATAATATGCTAAGATAAACCTAACGCCAAGTAAAGGTTTTGAGAAAACTAGGAGTATTCATGGAAAAGCGTAAAAATGTATCTCCCCGGGACATTAAATATATCCCCTGCCATGGAAAGAGCCAGGGGAAATACGCCAGGGGAGATATATTTTCGAAAGAAATCTAAAATAGCCGTAAAAGTATTTTTCGCACGTAACTCACAAACAAACGTAACAATGTATATACCATTCATAGTAAATATTTAAGTATATGTTAGTAATTTAACAAATAATTGCAAAGTAAAACTTACCAGAGGAAAGACTGCATTCACTAAGCATTTCTGCGCCCAGCGAGTGGCGTGATCGAAATGGCCGAAAATTTGTTGACAAAATTGCTTATGCGCCACTTGCTGCTAACTTCCCGTTACACACTATGCATTCAAGGTCATAACTTCTACAGGCTAGGAGAGCAAAACTGATTTTTGATCGAAAACAAAAGACCAGGGGACGAGACACGAAACATGGTGGACAAATTTCGGTGTTAATATTTTTTTGAAGAATTTTAATATAAACACTTTTACTTGTAAGATACTATTACTAAGTTGACTGTCTTTATAAAATTAACAATGTTAAAGTAATTATTGAATTTTAATACATTCATAATTACTGATTTAGAAATAAAATAGGTTGGGGGACAGACCAGGGGAGAGATATTTTTCTTATATTAGAGCTTATTGTGACTTAATTACGTACAATTCTGCAACAAATTTTAGTGACCACGTAGGAAACATTTAGTTTTAAGTGATAAATAGATTATTCATGAAGTTTATTTTAAAAAAAGCTATTTTTTTGTTGTTGCCATCAAGGCCTTACCCGGCAGTGGCCCATGTATTCAGTTACATCCAGTCAGACTGGAAGCTGACGCAAATATAGTTGGGAAATGACGTAATTTTGTTTCCTTTAATTTTTACCCGTAATTTTGAAGAATTCTCTCGACTGCCTATGGTCTTCATCATCAGATTTACTGCAGACCATTATTTTAACCCAATGGGTGCTAAGTTGTCATCAATATAAATGAATTAAAACCAAACACTAAGTAGCTACTGCAAACCGTTGAGGAGTTCCCGGAACTGGCCTTTGTCTTCATCATCAGAGCTCTTATGATAGTCACAACCCATGTAGGTGTAAAGTTCTTATCAATACAAATGAATCAAGCCCAAACACAAGGTAGCTGCTATGAATTGTTGAGGAGTTCCTTCGACTGTCTCCCGGCTCCATCATCAGATCTACTCCAGACCTTTATCAAATTGTAGTGCTTTAAAATACTTAATGAAAATACTAAGAAATGCACTAATCGCCTCTACGATTTTTGAAAGTTCCCCTTGATTTCTGGTCTTCCATCATCAGACCCTGATGTCCTTATAATGGGACCACCTTGGGAATGTCTTCTTTCCAACAAAAAAAGAATTATCGAAAATCGGTTCATAAACGACGAAGTTATGCGCGAACAAACATAAAAAAAAAGCATATATACGGTCGAATTGAGTAACCTCCTCCTTTTTGAAGTCGGTTAATAATATCAAAACATCTTTAATTAATCTTATTCTTAAATAAATTTCTTTAACCATTAAAAAAAATACTTATTTAATGAACGTTGACACCAGTTATTTCAAAATTCTATTATGGTATTAAGCGTAAAAATAACGGGCTAGACATCTTCAATTAATCAACTAAGAGCAGCTATTTGCCCTTTTTTCCCCGAATGTCAACAGTGTTTACGACAGGGTATTACTGATCGGGAATAATAATAAAAAAACCCAATTCGTCAACACTCTGAAGGAATGAACAATTTTTTCCCAATCGTCAACACTGTTGGCATTGTGTTACTAACCGGGAATATTGGCAAAAATCTCATTGCTTTTACTCTTCGTAATCTCGTTCAATAAAATATACATCCCTTCTTTATATCCAACCAGCCTAGTGATGTCGTCATTTCGGCTTATCCTTTAAGTCAAAAGACGTGCCTGGAACACAAGTTCTGGTTTAACTCATAATAGAAAGATTTTAGGCAAGCAGTAAAGAGAGACAAAACAACTTTACTAATAAGGTGTTCTTAACTTTCCCCTCTTTGAGAAGTGGCTAGAGAGGCGCCACTTCGCCCTCACCTTCCGCCTGACGCAGGTCCTCAACGAACACGGTTGTTTTGGAAGGTTCCTGTTCCGTATAAGGCGGGAGGAAACGCCACCAATGTGTGGATCACCCTGAGGACACGGTGGAGGTCTGTCCGGCTTGGGTACAGCAACGCCGTGTCCTCTTAGCGGCGATCGGCGGCGATCTGTCAGCCCATGGCCTGCCATGCACTCTCGCTCTGGGCCATGGCCCAGAGCGAGAGTGCATGGCAGGCCGTCACCTCCTTCTGCGAAGCAGTGATGCTGGCAAAGGAGGAGACGCAGCGCGTGAGGCAGCGGGAATCCCAGCGCCTTCACGCCACTAGCCGCCGCAGGAGACGCCCTGATCGGGAGACGACACCGAACTCCAAGCTACCGTAGACGCGGGCCTGCCGGCGGAGAGCAGTGGGCAGCTCGCCGCCCGGTCGAGGACGCGTCGTGTTTCACGCGCGCCATAAAGAGATGTCAGCACATCGTGACGGGGTTCACGAAGACCGATGCCTCCTGGGTTAGGGTTGCGAGTTGGTTAAATCAGAAACCGTGGCCCTGGTCGTCGCACAGGCAAGTGAAGAAACACCGGTATGATTTCTTATCCCAACAAAAAAGAGGTGTTCTTAACTTTCGTTTCAATAAATACCATACATTACCTTGTCTAAATCTTCCTTGAGTCATAGCGTTTTTTTACACTACAATAATACCAGTTGCACAATGCACAGGTTCCCTAGTATGCCATTTTTATAAATTTGCCATTGCGACTCGATTCCATTGTCATTGTGCCAAAAAGTTCGTAATCTGCAAATTAATAATGATCAATTAATTCGCTCAGTCATCTCGCAATGGAACGGTCATAAAATGACATTGCCGTATTACCAATATTATAAAACCCGTTAGTAGAAATGATTTTCTAAGAACTACATAGTTTGAACATTTATTAATATAGAGTGGAGTGTCAGTGGTTGACCACTGGAAAGTCATAATGACGCTATTTTGATCAGGTTAAGCTACGCTTGCCGTAGTTAGTCTGTGGATGGGTGACCATATTTATATATCGAGATCCCTTGCACTTGTAGATCTTTAAAAGTCGTTGCGGGTCGTCAGAAATCAGAAAGTCTGATCACCAGTTTTATCAAGAATTATCATATTATAGATAGTGCAATCCATGAAGACGCGCCCCTTATTTTTCCTAACCGTTAATGCACACATATGTATATTACATATGTGTGCAAGCTTTCATCTCGCAACCACATCGACATTTTGTCGCTACCACAACGCAACTGCAAAAAGTCGCTGCGACACTATTCACACGTAAGCTTGACCACATTTTGTCGCTGCGACATGGTGTGGTTGTGGTACGTGTGAGTTGACGCTAAGTTACCTGTGCATTTTGAATGTATTACCGATGATGCGCAGCCTCCGTGGCGCAGCGGTCAACAGGCCTGCCTGCGCCATGGAGGCCACGGGTTTGATCCCCGGTCAGGTCATGATGGAACACGATCTTTTCTTGATTGGCCTGGGTCTTGGATGTTTATTTATATATGTATCTATTCTAAATATAGTATCGTTGAGTTAGTATCCCATAACACAAGTCTCGAACTTACTTTGGGGCTAGCTCAATCTGTGTGATTTGTTCGTATTTATTTATTTATTTATTTATAGACCTTTAGTACCCATAGTATTAAGACTGGAACTGCACAGAAGTTTTCTTGGACTGTTCCAAAGTGGTAGTGGTATTTTCATAATAGGAAGTGGCGAAGGGTGGGCGTTTTGGGTAACTGTCTTATGTAATATTAACGTTCAAAAAGAGCTGATTCTCAGCCTCATCATCATGTCAGCCGAAAGACGTCCATTGCTGGACACGGGCCTCCCCCAAGGATCTCTACAACGACTGGTCCTGCGCCTCCCGCACCCAGCGGTTTCCCGCGATTCTCAGCTTAATTTGAATAAATTACTTTTTATTGTGATTTTGACTTTTACCACAAATAAACGGTTTTTTCTTGCTTTCAGTACTTCGCCAGAGAAGAAGCTCATCATCTTCAAAAACAGAATTATTTCACTTCTGTTTTCGGAATTCCTAACTCTATGATATTGTATTAAGTTAATTGAAACCAAAAGCAAGGTTTACTTCTGCCAGTATATCCGTCAAAGATGCCTAGATACTGATAACAAGTACTCAGCTAATTACTATTTCGATGAAGTCTTAGTAAGGAAGTGTTGATTACTGTTGCTGATAGGTACGGTGACTTAATCCTGGTTAAGTCCATTGTCATTTCGTGTTACAGTTTGAACATAAATTAGTGTAATTGCGATTTTAGTCTAACAGTCGAGTTTCACTATAGACGTCGTATTAAAATTGGAATCAAAATTATAATATAAGTGCGGTGATTAAGTATTCTTCTTCATCTTCAGCCTTCTTCAGCCAGCTTCACGAGGCCATCAGTCCACCTTGTTCGGGGCCTCCCTACACTGCATCTTCCGGTACGTGACAGCCACTCCAGAACCTTACTACCCCATTGGCCATCGGTTCTAACAGGACTGTGCCCCGCCCACTGCCACTTAATTTTAGCGACTCGAAGAGCTATGTCGGTGACTTTGGTTCTTCTGTGGATCTCCTCATTTCTGATTCGATCGCGCAGAGAAATTCCAAAATGCACCTATTTTAAATAAACCGTTTACAGGTACTTATGAATTGTTCACGGACACTATTGAAATCATAAAATTGATGATTATATCATTCGTGCTGAATTTATCCATGGAAGAATGATGCAGAAAGAAATGCACGTTAAAAGCGTCTAACAGAGAAAATATAAAAGTAATTCATAAATTAGGCCGTGATAGCTAAAAGATGACCGATCCCTACTGACGGCTCCCGTTCACGAACATGACGCATGGATCAGCGCCATTTAGCTCAACCATTTTGATGGGAATTTACTGATCCAACACACGCCACCATCAGGGACACATTAGACTGAGCAGGACATACTTTGAGCCGCCACAGTGAAAGCAAGTTCATGAAAGAAGTACCCATTAAATGGTAGCTTAATAGTAAGTACATAGAGCTTACTTCAATTTTTGTTTATAGAGGTGAGGGTTGTAAACAAAGGTAAAGGACACACATCTACCATATCTTCTAGTTAGCCTGAATATATTATTGAGCAAGGACATCCCCCAAATCCTTCCAGGCATCCTTTTCCAAAGTCGTACTGATCAAACCTATGCGGTACGCGTATACACCGGTCTGAACTATTAGAAATGACAATCAAGCTTATTTCAGAGGCGCTAGCTTTATTGAAAAAAATAATAAAAGGTTTGAATTTGTTGCGTAAACTGAACTATGTTGTGTATGAGTTAACGATACTCTTTCCATTTACCGTATTTGTTTACATTTTTGGCGCATATGTCGCAAATGCAGATTATTGTCAACTTCATTTCTCTTATCGGTGGAAACCGTAATAAGAAGCTATGGTTGGTGACAATATTATCCTATCTTAGATAAGTGGCAAAGGACCTAACGCAATTATAGTATTGGTTTGCTAAAATGCCTAATTGTAATAAATAGCAAACTGTCGTACCTACTTATGCGTCATTCACAAAATTACCATTTGTAAACAAATCAGAATTTTAAAATTTATGTTTTCTTCTTTTTTTTTGAAGTTAAAGAAATTTTCTTCTTTAACAACGTGGACACGTAACAACACTTTTCTTAGAAGGGGAAAAACATTCAATTCGCATAAACGTCCTACCCGACACATATATACATATATTCTGTGTTTTTAAATAGTTTCAGTTTTCACTTTTATCTGTTAGTCATACGATCGCAAATTTTGTTTCAGACCTTTTAGGTGATGTTCTTCATAAACATCAAGTGTGTAGTACTTACAACTTGGCGACGTATAATCAGTGATGATAGCTGTATAACACAGGTTATTTAAGAAGTATTTTGTGGTTTCTACCGTTTGGGAATAAGGCATAAGTTTATGTGATCTGCCTTAGTATTTGTTTTTACATTCTATTTTGTTTAGTTACTTTGACGGCATAATAACTGGGGCCCTAGTCTGCTATTACAATAGTGCTAGAATTGTCGATTAGAGATCGATTTTGACTAGACAAAATGGCGTCATTATGACTGTCCGGTGTTCAATCACTGAAACTCCACTCTATGATAATATATTTTCTAATTGAATAGTTATCTTTAGAAAATCATTTCTACTAACGGGTTTTATAATAATGCCAATACGGCAATGGCATTCTATCACCATTCCATTACGAGACGACTGAGATAATTAATCGATCATTATGAATTTAGCAGATTACGAACTTTTTTAAATCGCTTTAATTATTTTTTTTAGATCGCCACAAGCTATGATGTCAGTACCAATGCACTATATATAGAGATTTTAAAACTGTGTTAATTAAATTAGTGTTTATTATAAATGTTTAAGACTTTCGATAAAAAATATGGTACTACTAAGTATTTATAAGGCTGTAAATGTACTACATTGTAAAAGGAACTAAATAAATTATTATTATTATCTCTTTATTTTTCCGTGTCTATATATCGCTTTACATTTTTAAATATTTATATAAAAAACATACAAAAACATTTAAAAATATAAAAAAATAGTGTTCCACTGATGGCGGGAGCAGGGTAAAAGCTACCGGTGGTTAGGGCTCCAGAGACAGGAACCTCCTCACTATGCGGGCGGTATCGAGGAATACTGCCTTTTGAATCAGACCCTTGATCCAACTGCCTAACGAGAGCCTCAATAGATGTTGGTCGAGGCTCTTGGCCATCAAACCATTGGCCGATACGACAATCGGTACAATGACAGCCGAGTTCACATTCCACATGTCAACAATCTCGTGCGCCAAGTCGAGATTATTATTATTTTTTTTTAAGCACAATGAGAAAGAAATCGTCTTGAAATCACAAATTTATAAAACTAGCACACTAGGGTACTGGTTTATCAAGCAACGACTATATTCTTCTCGCATTGCAAAGCTACTTTATTCAGTCTGAAAACTTGGTAGCACTCAAGTTATGGGAAGTTCCAGAAATATGGTGTAGTTTATAAAACTTCAAGAGGAGACTTCCATGGTCGAGGAAATTTTACTGTAAACTTTACGGAGCTTAAGTTTTAGATTGAACAAAGTGTAGTTAGAAAAGTAAACTAAGTTTTGGTAACAGCAGTGTCTTATAATTTCACACGCTTTTGACCGCGGCTTCGCTCGCGTTTAATTCGGGGTAACACGGTTCCCCTTTTTTAATTTAGAACACAGAAGAGAACTTGGAACAGAATATTATTTTAATACGTTATTGTAGACGATATTACTAAGGAGGGGGACGGATTGCCAAAAAAATAGGTGGACGAATTTTTTTTAGTCTCAAATAGCCCGCATACTATGTTTTGACACGCAACCCTATTTTCGGGACTTACAGGCTAGAGAAAAACAAAAAGTAGCCTATGCCACTGATCATCGCTTCAACTATCGCCACCTAAAAGTCATGTCACTTAGTCTCTCTGTTTTGCCGTCAAAGATACTTTATATCAAGTATACTTTCCTATTTATATTATTAATATAGAAATTCTGATTACCTTAAATAGTTAAATAAATAATTTAATTTGTTGTCTATTTTCGCTCTATTAGGAAAAGTAGTTAGGTTATTGTGGGATTTGTTTCTATCACTTTCTATCACTCGGTCTTTTATAGGATGCATTCTGGTGAGTGTGTGGGGGAATTGCATGATTTAATTCCCCCGCTTCCGTTCCACCATCAGACGACCCGTCGTACGGCGAGTTTCCACCTATACGTTATTAATACCACTACGATCCGGCCAAAGCGTTTCGCTTCCTCTTTTATACCGCGTACATCGAGGGACTGGAACAATTTGGCAGCGGCGGTGTTTCCGTCACACTACAATTTGAATGTCTTCAAAGCTAGAGTGAATAGGCTCTTAATACACTAGCGCGTTTTACCATCAACGATCGCATCACTGCTTACCATCAGGCGGGATTGCGGTCCAGCGCAAGTTTATAATTTATATATAAAAAAAACTTTTGTTTCAGCTTCATTTTTATCCAAAATCATTGTTTTATATATTTTTTTTTTGTTTTTTTTTGCTTCAATTGTATAATTTAAAGATGTAAACGTTTTCAAAGATTTTAATAAATTTAAAGATGTTTATCGTTTTAACTTAGATATGGATTTATTTTACAATTTAATTTTATGTACCTACTTGAAATAATTATACAATAAATTGTTTAGTTACAATAAAATTATATTTTTGTACTACTGTTATTGTGTGTATGTATGTTATTACTTGTTTATATAATTTTTAAACTGACATATAATTATAGATGTATACGAAAGCCGAAACACGTGTTAAGTATTTTAAGTAAAGAATTTATGTATAAAATGTATAAAAGCTATCATGAAAAATCGCAAAGTAATGAGCATGTTATGTTATGCGCCGCTCGCCAGCCTGCGTCTGCAGCGGCGCGGCACGGCGTGGGCCCTAGGACACTATGATCCGCTGTGAACTTTATTGTGCGCTCGGCATCGAGCACATTGGCGCTCGGTAACCAAACTGTAACAGTTTTTAAACATATGGGGGAAAATATAACATGGTAAAAAAATATTACAATCGCTTCCATTGCTTATTCTGAACAAACTATATTTAGGTTTCATATAACGAAAAAGTTGTGTAACTTAGATTTATAAATATTATTATACAATAACTATTTCAGTGCTCGTAAGAAAAGGTTCTTGTGTAAAAGGTAAATATTTCCACTTAATAACTGTCAAGCAGAATATTTCTGAGAACCGCTTTGAAAAATAAGGGTGCCGTAATAACAGGTGCATGACGTAAGTATTTCATATTTATGGGCAAGTACGTGTCCACTTTCTATAATAAACAGGACTTATTATTCTTAAATAGATTATTTTATTTCAGTAGGTTTCCAGTGGTTTCTCCCCAGGTCGTAAATTCGGTCCAGGATCTTTTCGATATGTTTTTCGTTTACCACTGCTCTCAAAACTGTGAAGTAACACCTCGTGAGGATGTATTCTTTCATGACTGAGAACCAAAACAATAACAATATTTGTGACATCTGCCAACTCACCCTTGGTTCGCGTAGCCCACGGCTTACTTCTTCCAGCAGAAAGGATTCCAATATCCCACTAGTGAGAACGTTACAGGCTGATCTTGCACGGCTTATTTCTTCAAACGGAAAGCTGATCATGAATATGCTCTTGCTAATCCTCGGGTCCAATAAAGGGTGTATCTGACATCGACGCATAAACAAGTACCATGGATCTGGATCCATGGTACTTGTTTGTGCGTGCATTTGTGGGATTCAGAATCATGTACTGGTACATGATTCTGAATCCCCTAATGGTGGAATTTCTCTTTTTTCTGATTTGAAACAAAAAATATACCTATGCAATGTTTTCACTTTAGACCGTTCATAATTGCTATACTTTTATAACCCAATAAGATTTTAAAATAAAAATTAATTAATTGGATATTTACACAAAAAAGCGTAATGAGAGCATAAAGAGTCCTCATCAGGGATCAACATCAAACCTACAAACACGCACGGCGGCACGCTTGCAACGTTCAAGGGCCGAGCCGACACTTTTTTTAGACACTGTGATTTCTGTAACCGCTCATTAACGACATAAATGACTAGCATAATTTTATTAGTGGCATGCGGCCTAGCCTTTTCGCGAAGTTTGCGTTATGATATCAGATACACCCTGTACAATAATGCATTTAGGATGATGTTGAGCCGAAAGAGACACCATGGCTCCTGGCACAAGCAAATGAAAGAACACAAGTGGGTTTTAGTCACTGAAATGCGAAAGTATAGTCAATTGAAAAGAAAAAAGGATATTACTGAGGTTCCCTTCATTTTACAGCGTGTCAGGTTGTCGCTACTCACACGCACGCTGTGGGTTCACACTTCGGAGAGTGTGATCTTGGATAAGTACAAACTGTTCAATCTTCAAAATTGTACGTATTTATGTGTGAACTAGATCTTAAAACTAGAACTTATGCTATTCTGCGGATCGCAGAAGAACGAGAGTAACCGACATAGCCGGAAGAATTGCAACACTAAAGTGGCAGTGGACTGGGCACATTGCCCGTGGGACCGATACCCGATGGTGCCGACTTGTTCTTGAGTGGCGACCACGCACCGGAAGACGCAGTGTGGGTAGGCCCCCGACAAGGCGGACCGACGACCTGGTGAAGGTCGCGGGATACCGCAGGATGCGGGAGGTGCAGGACCGGTCGTCGTGGAGATATTTGGGGGGGGCCTATGTCCAGCAGTGGACGTCTTTCAGCTGAAATGAAGATGATGATGTGTGAACTAAAAAAATATACATACGAGTATAAATATACAAATGTGGCTGCAGTACTCAACACACGAACGGGCCTATGCTTTGTATAATATTAGAAGCTGTCCTGCTGTGAAGTACCGCCGGACCTTTGTGATAACGCCAACTGTCCCGGCAGCCACCTTGGCTTTTGGCTCCATCAACCGCCCAAAGTTTAGGTCCTTGTATTTTCCCTTTGCTGTATCAGGTGGAAAATTTAACTTACATATTATATTTTCACATTGTGTTACCCAAAACCTGGCAGATATTATTTATGTTCTCGTTAATTAGGCAAACACCGATATTCTATTCAATAGAGTATCAGTATGACACAAAAGAATCCATTGTGTTACAAAGAATGACTAAATCACGAAAAATATATTCTGTTATACATAAAAGGGAGTTGCCTGTTATGTATGTACTTTATAGCCAGACAATAAAGCAAATATTATGTTCACCGTACTGAGGTATGTTTTCGCTAGAAGGCTTTGTTAGTAAAAATCCTACAATATGTACATATCGCTAGTAATTAATTATAAAAAATGTGAAACTGAGTTTTTGTTCGTTTTGTTTTTTCTTAAAAAAAAAAAAAAAAAAACATAGCCCCACACTAGTAATTTCTCCTGTATCGTGGGTGCTTTTACAAACATATAAACTCACATACACAAACAGCCAGACACCTACCTGTAGCTCACTACCTGTGGGTCATAAAAATATATGTTCCGTGCGGGATCGAACCCACGACACGCAGCGCAGCAATTAATAGCTTAAGCACTGTGCATATATCTTTTATATTTATTAGCATCTATGTATGTATACTAGTACCTCGAACCCGTTGATCACTGCGTTTGGTTACTAGTATAGGCATGAATCTATAAAATACGTAAGATTAACTCATAAATTAATTTGAAACATTAAATTATAAAAACATAGATGTGCCGATATATTACTAGTTGAGCCATATTGTTCAAATTTTTTCGTCTTTCTACATCTTTTGTGATTTTTTTTTTCATACTAACGAAATAAAGTGCTTGATAAATTCTAATATTCCTGTATAAATAAAATAGTACATGAATAGCGTTTCTACTAAAGGGACAGAATAGCACGAGGTCTTTTACTAATAAATTCATTAACGAACACACTTTAGGAGGAGGAATATGTTATCTTCAAATAACTATAAATTTAAAGTCCGGCAATGAAACTTAAAATATATATTGTTCTAGAATTTCATTTAAAATTGAAAATTTGAGTCTGATTTTATTTTTATGGTATACACTTTCGCAATTTTCAATCTATATCTTGAAAGGAACCTGTAAAACCTTTAATTCGTTCAATATCACAGGCTCATACACGCACTTAACGGACAGACTTCCGACACGTCTACTCTCGCCCGTGGCTCTCGTAAGAATGACCGGCGTGGTGCGCCCGAGATAGTGCTATCTGTCTGACAGTGAGAGTGTTGTCTGTGGTCAATGATAAAACGCATACATTACAGTACCCAAAGAAAAATACCTCTTTGCGGTGTGCTGATATCTCTTTGCGGTGCGTGAAACACAACGCGTCGTCGACCCGAGCTTCGTCCTTACCGGGCGGCGAGCAGTGGACGGTGGCTGAGATTTTATTGTTGAGCAGGGTGTCTCCTGCGGCGGCTAGAAGCGTGAGGGCGCTTGGATTCCCGCTCCCTCATACCTTCCGCCTCCTCCTTTGCCAGCATCACTGTCTCCGAAAAGGAGGTGATGGCCTGCCATGCACTCTCGCTCCGGACTTTGGCCTGGACCAATCTCCACCGTATGCTCCACCGTGTCCTCAAGGCGATCCTCACAGTAGTTATCACTACTGCTAATGGCGGGAGGAAACGCCAGTGTGCCCCTGATGTTTCCTCCCGCCTTATCCGGAACAGGAACCTCCCGAAACAGCCGTGTCCGATGAGGACTTGCGTCAGGCGGCTGGTGAGGGCGCCGTGGCGCCTCTTTTGCCACTCCTCAAGGAGAAGGATTTGGCTTTCTTCTGTACTTATATACAAATTTTGTATAGTATCTAGTTGGGTGAATCTAATGGACAATTAATGTTACTAATTGTCCATTAGAAGATAGATCCAATAAATTTGACAGTTAATTGTTGTCTATGAGATAATTTATGAATGGAGATAACTAGCTTTCCGCCTGCAGCTTCGCTCGCGTGGAGATCGGTTTTAACGCGCTTTTTAGTTTTCCCTCGGGAATATCATTTTTTTTCCGGAATTTCAAGGACCCTATTATTTAATCCGGACTTTCAACTTTACGTTTCAAAAATTTCAAAGCAATCGGTTCAGTAGTTACGGCGTGAAAGCGGAACAAACAAACAAATAAACTCATTTTCTGATTTATAATATTAGTAAGGATGTATTGCTACAGTGGCGACTGATTTACGGAACAGAATTCCTTTCACTAAATAGATTTATTTTAATTATTATTATTTTGTTATTTTATTTTGTTTATTTTTTGATTTTTTTTTTTTTGCTACTTGGTTAAGGGATTCTTATTCAAAAGTAATCTTGGTACGTACAATTAATTTCGACTATCATCAACCGTTGCGAGATGTCTTAAGGCAATTTGTGTCGAGAAATTTTTAATTTATGTTATTTTTGTAATAATAATAAGAAAATATCCTATCAAAACTCAATATCTTTATTTCTTTACCATCATAATATTAACCTCACCGCCGTATTTCTACGCTAACGTCGTCGTGGAGATTGTGCGCTGCGAATGCTGTGCTAGTGCCGTTATGCCATGTACACACGAACGAACAAAAAGAACATGAATACGAAAATCGAACATTTGTTCGCACGTGCGTATCACTAGTGAACAAAGTTTACCGAAACCGGGATCTAGAACTTTAGGATTCTGGGACTAGGAGGAGTAGCCAGACCAAAAGAAATACAAAAATTTGCAGGGCAGCAGGTGTTGGCCACTAGCGACCCCATGAAACCTATCCCACGGTCGTAGTAGTATTGTACCTCATCTCTGGGTTGTCTATATTGGCTGGCTGAAGTGAGCTCTGAAGAGGAATATTTATATAGTACGATACAGTCACCAAATAAGATACATACACATTGCATCACGTCGCTCAACTGCCGTCACCCTTCCTAATCCTAAGTTTTTTAAGTGAATAGGCTTAATAAACTAGTGCGCTTTACCATCAACGATTGCATCACTGCTTACCATCAGGCGGGATTGCAGTCAAGCACTAGTTTATAATTATTAAAAAAAACCTAATCAAGGCCGTAGAATAGTTGAAGTTTAGCAAGAAACCGATCAGTGTTTTCCATCGGATTCACCTCTATCCCTTTTGGTGACTATCCTAAAGAAGCTGATATAAATTAACCGTACTTCCTCCAAGTTTTCTAGGCGAAAGTTACCCTCAATACGAATTGTCTTATAAAATGTAAAGGGATTTTAGAAGAATCTTAGTT
The DNA here is from genome assembly GCA_017933935.1 of Sesamia nonagrioides. Classification (NCBI taxonomy): domain Eukaryota; kingdom Metazoa; phylum Arthropoda; class Insecta; order Lepidoptera; family Noctuidae; genus Sesamia; species Sesamia nonagrioides. Next base: position 352,418 of record JADWQK010000081.1, read on the forward strand.
TAGTTGCATGTAAATCATTTAAATAGAATAGAATAGAATACTTTTTATTATGTACACCATATAGATTACAAAAACATAAATATAAAGATTTTACAAAGAGTGACACAATGGGCGGTCTTATCGCTAAGAGCGATCTTTTACAGACAACCTTTGGAAATAATAATATACATAAAAATAACAAGCAGGAAATTATTTCAGCCGAAAATAATACCTGTTATAAACAAAAACCTTTCATGATACAATTCCAAACCTCAGTAATACCACCACCACAAATGGGCAGAGAAATTAACGTTTTCATTACATCTATAATAAATCCATTAGTAATGCTGTCCCGCACTTCGAAAAAACTGTTCAAATAGAAGAATAAGTTACTACTAACTTATTACTACTTGAGATAAAATGCGTCTTATTCACAGTCCGAACTGTGGTTATTAATTACTGTAGTAGCTGTATTACGATGCCAAATTATTACTGATTGCCTTTCATTCAGTAATATGTAGTCCTCGACTATAAATAGGTCCCTTTACTGAAATGAGTAGGTTGTAATTATGTAAGTACATAAATGAGAGTCCGGTTCATTCAAGCTTGGCTTGGCTTCCAAGAAAATTAGGAGCACTGGGGACCTAGACCCTAATTAGGTAACACATCATTACTATCAGTTGTAATCAGTTTGAAGCTTATTGCTATTTCATTGCTCCCTATGTTCTAAAATGTATTTGCCCATCAAAGTAAATAACGCAATGAATGCTGTTGAACTATCAAAATGAAACCCATTGCCATTGATAATGTGTTACGCCGAAACCGATGGAAAACACCCATCCATTTCTTGTTAACTTCAACTGTCCTACGACCTTGATTATTTATCTTATTGGTGGCTGTACCGTGAAGAATAAGTACCTTAATATTATTATAATATAAATGTAGAATAAGATATATTTGTCTTGGGTGACAGTGCGACAGACATTTCGATAGGAGTTGCTCATTTGCTGCGACGTTATTTTGTGATGGCGGCACATGGATAGAGTCGTTTTGGAAAGTGGGGACTGTCGAACGGTCACTTCTGATTGAGACGCGGACCAGGGCACTTCTCCTGGGCGAAACTGTCGGTTTGCCTACTCAAATTGTTATTGCCAAGATTGCAGGGTATATTTACACGTCGTGCTTTAATTCAAAACTTCACCTACGAAATGGAGCTGTACCTCCACACCAAGATGCTGTCAACCACATCGGTCCGCCGCCGCTGCCGTCGTCATATTTAAAAAATGTCTTGTTTTCTTATCAAAAAATCAAGCTACTAAACTTTCCTCGCTTTTCTACCATTTAATATCCTTTTGTCATCCGCTTTACTGTTCTAGAAGAACAGAATCTCTAAATTTATTAGCGATGTAAAGTTTATGACAATACTAAAGTATCTAGTATTCAGTATCTCCTAGTGTCTGAAATAAACTTTTAAATCGAGTAATTTTGACACTTTGAAAGACAACTGGCGTTGTACCCTTTGATTTAATTCTTGCTGGAGTTGTAACATTGCTCAACAGTTGATTGACAAAATTATTGATGCACGAAAACACTACCAGTAGTTTTCACAGTTTTGTCTAGCCTTACTTTAATAAGCAATGACAAATATAGTACTTAGTAAAATATAGTAACACAATCTTCTTGATGGTTGCTGGGATCCGTTGTAACGATTGTAGCGGTATCCACAAGCGCCACATGCGAACAACGCGTCAGACTCACGTCACCCGAATTCTACATCCCGCAATCAGAGTTTAACTTGCAATTAGCACACACACAACTTCTCAACATCAACCGTTGGGCAAGTGCCCGCCAGACATAACACCCATCTGGTCGGAGAACCCTCCCTTATCTATGGAGGATGATTGATCTTTACTCCCTGTTCCTCATGCCTCCACAAAGATTTTTTAAGGTAGTATTGTAAATCATTGCAAAAATTTACCGATGATCCATATGTGATTTAAACAGCACCAGTTTATTTATTCACCACCAATTTATTAAACATAAATTTCATATTATACTAATATTCATCAAAACCGGCGGCGGTGTTTCCGTCGGACTACAATTTGAGTGTCTTCAAGGCTAGAGTGAATAGGCTTTTAATAAACTAGCGCGCTTTACCATCGACGATCGCATCACTGCTTACCATCAAGCGGGATTGCGGTCAAGCACTGATTTATAATATATAAAAAAAACCACAACAGAAACACTTCAAATAAACCAAAATTATATTCATGAATTGAACAAGTCAAATTGTGTATTACTGCGTGTTTATTAAGTCCATTATATTATTTCAGACTATAAACTAGAAACGGAAGTTAAAGGCCAACTCAGATGGAAATCTAATCATACATCGACTATAAAGAAATGTCAAAAACTTAACAAAATGTAGGGAAATTAGGGTAGTTTTGTCTGCGGGCGCTGCGGTGAGCAGTGGGCAGCTCGCCACCCGGTAAGGACCAGGCTCGAGTCGATGGCGCGTTGTGTTTCACGCGCACCTCAAAGAGATGTCAGCACGTCGTGACGGGATCCACGAAGACCGATGCCTCCTGGGTCAGGGTTGCGGGTTGGTTAAAAAAGAAACCGTGGCCCTGGCCTATAGGTACCTAAGAGAAGGTCTGACACGCCCATCCGCTCCGCCCAGAGCGGGAGAGGTCATTTGATGATTTCCCATCCCAAACAAAAAACAGGGGTTAGTTTTGTTAGATTTAGAGTTTTGCCAGGCTATTAAAATTACCAGCAGAGTAATTGCATAACAAGTGTGTTAAAAAGAAAGCCATTGCTACTGATAGTGATCAGGGCAATGGCTTTTTTTTGACATTTCTTCAACCTCCTAACCGTTATTTATGTTGTTGAGCAGACACATTTTCGATTATGGAGCAAAGGATTAACAACACGCTTCGAAATGATTCCAACTGCCAGTAATAGCGTGTTCAATTAGGGTGCTGAATTACCCTACAGTTTTTTTTTTTTTTATAAGTTCTAAACTAGCGCTTGACCGCAATTCCGCCTGATGGTAAGCAATGATGCGATCGTTGATGGTAAAGCGCGCTAGTTTATTAAGAGCCTATTCACTCTAGCCTTGAAGACGGGTCGTCCGATGGTGGAACCGAGATGGGGGAATTAAATCATTCAGTTCCCTTGCACACTCACCGGAATGCATTCTATAGAAAACCGAAAGGCTAGCAAAACGACTACAAAATTACTAACACAACTACTAACTAAAACAAAACTACTAACTATTTTTACTTAAAATATTAATAAATTGAAGTAACAGCTACTTTGATGTGGCGATAAGCGTATTACTGAGTAATTCTTCTAGTAGTTTTTATAAATGTCAGCATATTTTAGTTGACTAGGCACGCTATTTATTTGACATCTATTGATAAGCACAAAACAAAATATAAACGTTTTTCTTGTTAACTGTAATGGCTTAAAAATAAGCCATTAGAGTTAACAAGTTTATATCAGTAAAAACGGTTAATATTTTATTTTTAACGTGTATTTTTTGTTACCAAAATTAGTATATTTTACTAGTACTTGACCGCAATCCCGCCTGATGGTAAGTACCTAGTGACGTAATCGTTGATGGTAAAGCACGCTTGTTTATTAAGAGCTTCTTTCTAAAAAAAACCCTGTGAATAGAAAGGAAGACGGCAGTTGAGCGAGGTGATGCATCATGCAATGCGGGCCAGCACCAATTGGGGGTTTCGGTAGCAGTATTAGTTCTCTCAACCCCGGGTGTATGTGTGAGATAGAACACCCAGGTGGTTTTTAGCCAGTAAGAGTCTGACAGACCCCGTCACCCACCCCAGGGCGGCGGACATCCATGACTATTACCCACTCGGAGAAAAAAGGTGATGCAATGTTAAACTCAACAACACAACCAACGATGCTGCGCCAGAGGGACATTGATCGGTCAAGACCTGACCCTAAATCCTGACCCAACAACATTTGGCGCATCGTAATCGGCATAGCTCTGCGAGTCGCTAAACTTAAGTGGCAGTGGGCAGGGCACATTGCTCGTAGAACCGATGGCCGATGGGGCAGCAAGGTTCTGGAGTGGCGGCCACGTACTGGAAGACGCAGCGCAGGGAGACCCCCAACAAGGTGGACCGATGACCTGGTGAAGGTCGCGGGAAGCCGATGGATGCGGGCAGCACAAGACCGGTCATCGTGGAAAGCCTTGGGGGAGGCCTTTGTCCAGCAGTGGACATATATAGGCTGAGGAAGAAGAAGAAGAATCGGCATACATCGCAACACAACTGCTCAGACCCGTCCTCCGTACGACTTCACCAGACATCATGAAAACATGACGAACGGACGGTAACTTCTGCCGGCTAATATAAATAATAGTGTTACCTGTAATGGCTTATTTTTTATAAGTCATTATCTAGGTCGATCTACAGCACGCGGGGTCTTCCCACAATCGAAGTAATGAAGTAGTTGTACAATGACTAATGAAAGTTAAAGTTTGAATCGGATGCGGTCGTGTACACCGTCTATGGGGAATCCACGTAGCGGGCGTAACGACCCATGAAATTTGTCGGTCGCTTAAAACTATACGGAGACTCACGCCCAATCAAAAGAGGTAAATAGCAACTGTTTCCTTTCGACTAATTAAAACGGTTCTCTGACTTATGGTATACAAAACTCCCTCAAACCCTACATTATTATCGCGCTAAATAAAACAGTAGAAATTAAACTCTTCTTCGTATCTAATCCAGTTAAAGTTGTGGTTTAGTTCCAATCCCATTTCGTATCGCATCGCGTATTTGAAATCGAATAAAATTAGTATGGACTATCATGAAGGAATGAATTCGGAGTATTTTGAAGAATGACTTAAAAGCATTTTGCCAAATTTAAAGCCAAATGCGGTGCTGGTATTAGATAACGCATTGTACCATTCTAGAAAAGTCGAGTGTTATTCAGTGGTTGGCTGACAAATAAATTATTCATCAAACTGCAATGACAAAGGCTTTATTAATTGAATTATTAAAGTTACAAAAAACTGTCACAATCCTGCGTCTGCCCCCCTATCACTGTGAGCTCAACCCAATAGAGTTAGTTAGGGCACAAGCAAAGGGGTACGTCGCCAGGAACAACAAAACTTTTAAAATAAAAGTAACGTAAAAAAAATATTTGAAGAAGGCCTGAAGGAAGTGACACCGGAAAATTGGAGAAAGTGCATCAATCCATACTAATATTATAAATGCGAAAGTATCTCTGTCTGTCTGTCTGTCTGTCGGGCTTTCACGCCAAAACTACTGAACCGATTGTAATGAAAATTGGTACACAGGTAGTCTAGAGCCTGAGAAAGGACATAGGCTATATAATATCTGGCTATGACCAATAGGAGCAGAGCAGTGCCAAAAAATGTTGCGAAAACGGGAGCTAACGCGGTCGTATACTTTGCTCCCATTATTTTAACAGACACTTATTTTATATCAACTGAGCTCTTTTTAATTTAGGGGAACGCTTTACACCGCACGCTGTAAACTGAAGTCCATGCGGACGGAGTGGCGGGCAACAGCTAGTAATATTATAAATCGGAAAGTGTTGTTTTACTTTTAAGCCGTAACTACTGAATCGGTTGCTTTGAAATTTTGCAGACGTAAGGTTAGAAGTCCGGATTAAATAATATAGTACTTTTATCCGGGAAAAATTTATATTCCCGAAAGAACACAAAAATATTGTTAGCTTCATACCAGTTCGGTGATAGATGGGGCTGTGTGTCGTTTAAAACAATATAATATATTGCAAACGAATATGCACATGTAAATGATACGATATAATTAATGCCCGAAAGTAAGGAATCTAAAAAGCGCGATATAATTCCACGCGGGCGAAGCCGCGGTCGGACAGCTAGTCGTGCCATAAAAGTTGAAGACGAAATGTGTCAATTCGACCACATCATGGATGAATGTATGGATTCATTAATTATAAATGTAACCGATTCCGATTCGAGTCGCAATCTATAAAAAAGTAGAGAATAAAAACGTATAAAATGATTTGTATTATTTTATTTAATTCCTTTGAATCTCTTTAAACATTTTTCCCCAGCTCTTGTAATAATGTATAGTGAGTTTAAAATGCTGGTAAGGTCCATATTTATAAAATCATTTTGTTAAATACGGTATGTATTACATATTTACAATAAAATAAAAACCGCTTTGATACCTAATAAAATAATGCATGACTAAATGTCTAAGTCTATTGATTGCAAAGAATTGCCAAACATCACTATTGTAGCGGGTCACCCTTTTTCGTATCAGTGACAACTGTCACTGATACGAAAAATGACAAGGGCAACTGCTCTTGTCATTTTTCTGACTCGAATCAAAAATCCCAGTGTAAGTAAACCCAATCGTTTAAACGTAAATTTGACAAACGCTACAGAAGAACTTAGCTTTTTACCATCTTTTTTATTTGAGAGCTGTTTCGAATACCGCGTTCCAATTGTGATCCAGTTTGGTTTAACCATCTGTCAAAAGGTTAGCGCGATACGAGACATAAGTAAAGTTTTGGTTTGGCTGCGATGCAATTCTGGTTTGGTTCAATTATTTTAACGCTATTGCCCCCCTGTTTTATAAGAGATACAATTGACGAGATTTTTAACATATGATTTTGTATTACTTAGATTTAAACAGCACAACAGAAAATGTCTAAAATTAATCCCATTAAACAAATCCAGAAATTGAACATTAATATTAATCCACATCCATTTCCCACTCGGTATCAAAAAATATATATTACCGTCATTTAAAAACCGGTTATGTATTACGTTTCATGCGCAATCGTCTAAAAGGTAAGTAACCGGAAAATTATTTTGTGCCTGAAAAAGGAAACGTTTATCATTCAGATTGAATTTATGATAAATAAAAAGTTATAGTCAGTTACACGCTTAATAATCCTGAGCTTCATTTTTGGTTAGGAGATATGTGAACGGCCATTAAAATTGTGGCTACTTTTTGAAATAAAATTGATTCGTTATACTGAGAAATTCTCAAAGTGAGCCTTAATGTTCTTTTGCGGTTTTTTGTTTAATTAGGTTCAAACACGAGTTATAATGATTAATTATTTTACTCATTTAATTGTAAATGGCTACAAAACCGAATTTACAAAAGAGAACGCAAACAGTTTCTTTAATTAAATAGGACCTCGGAAAAAGCCCAGAAAAAGCGAGCAAAGATTTTTTTTTTTATTAAAATTCGCTTTTACCCCCGAAAAAATTACGTAGAAAATCTGAACCGTGACAAACACATTTTCAATCTAAATTACAATAATCACGAAACAAAGAATAAAGGAAAAGTTAATAAAATCTGAACTGAGGCGACGGTATTGCGAAGTCTAAATGAGGATTCCAGACATTTCGTTGGCACTTCGGATGTTCAAGGCGTTTGACCGTTCATTACCTGTCACAGTCCGCTCTTTGTCCCTCCTAATAGAATTCTATACGTTCCTCAAATGCAGACGTAATGAAAATCTGATAATTGCGTTTCTAATTATCTGAGATTTTATTTACTGCAAGGCTCGTTTTTCGTATACTTTCGCTTTCTTAATTTTGGCGTGACGTCACTGGATGGCCATACACTTATGGTTTGTATATGGTATTTGTAGTGTTTTGTTTTACTTCATGAGACTCTGAGAGTAACAAAAGTCGTACCTTAATTAAGAATAGTTTTTACCTTACACACTACCTACTGATTTATTGGTCGGTTTAGTGTTTAGGATTTTAGATTTTGTTGAACAAATAAAATCATAACACATTTAAAAAAAAAAAAAACGTTGCCTCACATTGGGAGTTTCTCCTGTATTGGGGGTGCATTTACAAACATATACAATATGTAAAGAAAACCCTGTCCGACCCATAAGGATAATAAAGGTTATGTAAACACATGACCAAATATAATATAAAATTTTAATTAATTCCAATTTCCCGAAATTTGGTATTTTTTAAAAAGTGACAACACCGGTATAATTATAAGCGAATAGCGACGCGACCACGTCACAGGTGCCGCGTGCCCTGCCCCCCGCCGCCCGCGGAAGGGGTTTTTTACCGCACATGTATTAAGTTACCTCTTTTTGCGAAATAATATTTATTTTTTTTGAGGGATTTTTTTTTAAGTTTCGCCTTTCTTTGTGGGCATTAGTAGAATCAGTTACCGATACCTAACAATACCTTCACGGATCGGACAGGGTTTTCTTTACATATTGTATAACTCACATACACAAAAAAAAAGTCCAGACCCGGAAAAACTACACTAAAAACTAATTGTTCTAAAAACATTATCCACGAAGAAAACAGAGGAACACGTTTGTTTAGAGAAAGCATGTCGTGGTAGCCTAGTATGTCGTGGTGGGCTAGTGGTTAAAACACCAGCCTCTCAAGTATGAGTGCGCGGGTTCGATTCCAGGTCAGGTTAGTACCAATGTAACTTTTCAAAAGTGATAAGTACTTTCTAAGTATTTCTTGGACACCAGTAACTGAAGGTCAAGGAAAACATCTTGAGGAAACCTGGACATTAAGTCTGAAATCGCTAACCCGCATTGAGCAAGAGTGGTGATTACGCTCAGTCCTTCTATGTATGAGAGGAGACCTGTGCCCAGCAGTGGGACGATAAAAAAGGTTGATGATGAGAGAAAGCACCACTAGAGTTCCCTCTTAAGATATTGGTCGCGGCTGTCATTTGTAGATGTAGATCTTTGACAATCGTTACAGACAGTGGCAGACTTTCGGACTTCTGACCACTCAGAAGTCAGAAAGTCTGCTACTAGTCTTACCAATGGGTATCTTATTTCCCAGTAACTAGGTTGTGGATGTCAGATAGGCAGTCATCATCATCATTTCAGCCGGAAGACGTCCACAGCTGGACATAGGCCTCCCCCAAGGATCTCCACAACGACCAGTCTTGCCCCTCCCGTATCCAGCGGTTTCCCGCGATCTTTAGCAGGTCGATGGTGCACCTTGTCGGGGGCTACCCACGCTGCGTCTTACGGTGCGTGGTCGCCACTCCAGAACCTTCGGCCCCATCGGGCATCGATCCTACAGGCAATGTGCGTGGCCTACTGCCACTTAAGTGTTGCAGTTCGTCAGGTAATAGGCAAACGCTCCGTGTACATTACTGGTATTTAGCTGAATTCGGTTAGACTGGAAGCCAACCCCAACACATTTGGGAAATGGTTAGGCATATGAAGATGATGCATCTGGCTCTGATTCATTTACCCGTTCTGTATCAAATTAAACTTACAATAAATAGATGGCATAAAATATAATGACATATAATTTATATCTACACGTAGGTTCTCTACTTCTTCTTTAGCCTATAGAGGTTCACTGCTGGACACAGGCCTCCCCCAATCCATCCCCCGCATCCATCAGCTTCCCGCGAGCTACACCAGGTCAACGGTCCGCCTTGTTGGGGGCCTCCCTACGCTGCGTCTTTCGGTATATGGCCGCCATTCCAGAACCTTTCTGCCCCATCGGCCATCGGTTCTACGAGCACTGTGCCCCGCCCCGCGTAATTTTAGCGACTCGAAGAGCTATGTCGGTGACTTTGCTTCTTCTGTGGATCTCCTCATTTCTGATTCGATCGCGCAGAGAAACTCCGAGTATAGCTCTTTCCATCGCCCCTTTCTGTGACTCTGAGCCTTCGTATGAGACCTATTGTGAGATTTGTGGGGTTCTTTACACTCGACTTTCAAAGCAAGCGTATTTGATCAAAATTGAGTCCCGAAGAATATTCGAAACACGTCATTTGTGTAGGATTAGGTAAGCCCTAAAATATATTGAAGATGCCGTATATGTCCAGATTTCTATTTAACTCGTATTTTGATTTCAGTTCACGTCCATCTTTTAGATTCACCCGGGTTGGTTGGGCTAGTTCCTAGTGTTTGCTTTGCACATTTTATGTACTGCTTCATCTTCGTTTTAGGTAAAAAAGGTCAATAAACCTTATGCTCATTTTTCTCGGTGGTAGGCAATAATATCGGCTGTCGGCAGAAGTCCGTACCACTCACCAAACAAAGTCTTGCGGCCAAGCGTTTAGTCGTGTTCCGGCATGACATCTGGTGAAGCCGTACGGAGGGCGGGTCTGAGCAGCTGTGTTGCGATGTGAATCCTCCCTCTGGCGCAGCATCGTTGGTCGTTTTGTTGGGTTTAACATTGCATCACATCGCTCGACTGCCGTCGTCCTTCCTATGCACTCAGTTTTTTTTAGTAAAAAGGTTCTTAATAAACTAGCGCGCTTTGCCATCACTGCTTACCATCAGGCGGGATTGCGGTCAAGCACTAATTAACAATTATAAAAAACACAGTTCCTATTATACTTGGTAATAAGGGCATATTTTTAAATCCACAGATAGTTTTCACTCCCGTCCCATCAGGCCATACCTACCCCTAGGATGTAGGTTGAGATTGAATTATACCACCATAGTAATGAAGTGGTCTCTAAAAACGCCACATGTGAACAATGCGTCATACTGACGTCACACGAAATCTACATCTCGTAAGCAAAGTTTACAGTGCATATATACAACTTACCAAAAACAACCGCTGGGCGAGTGTGGTGGATGAGTGAATTTTACACCCTGTTCTTCATGTCTCTTAAGTACTGTGTTATACTCCAACATACAAGACTACTTAGAGTCGGTTTTGCAGCGATCAATCTCTGTCACAAACAGAATATAATGATAACATAAAAACGGAAATCTAAGAGGTTTTCAGTCAATAATGTAGACTGTTGACAAAGTCACTAGTGCCGACACGACATCGGCATTTGTAATACGTAGAATAAAATTGACCTTTGATAGATTTTATATGGAAGAACTAGCAAAAATTTTTAATTATTCTTCAGATACAAAGTTGTCTGGCGTTGGAAGAATCAGCCCTTAGTGTTTTGGATATTACAGATAATATTTTATTTTATGTTTTAAAATAGGGAGATTTTAAAGGATACGCGCTTTGCTATGTGTTGTGATTTCAACACAATTATTTTATTTGTTCTGGATGGGAAATCATCAAATGCACCCAGCGGGAGAGGTCCCACTCTGGGCATGGGAGTGGAACTTTTACTGACTAAAACCTACCCTTGTTTCTTCACGTGCCTGTGCACCTGGGTTCTTTTTTAAACAACTGAAATGAAATAATTTATTAAGCAAGTAGGATCACTGCCCAATTTTGCACGTCATATGTTTTTTTTTTTTTTAAACTGGATGGTGCCGGCATTTCCTGACTGACTACCTCTAAGAAGAAATAGCCGACTTTAGTGTATTACGCAATATTCCTTCTGTATACAACCTTATGCTTTGTTTATGCGGAACCCGAAACACGTGTCCAGTATTTTTAAGCAAAGAATCTATGTACAAAATTTCAAAAAAATATTATGAAAAACCACAAAGTTATGAGCTTGTTATCTCTCTTGGTTGTCCCAACAAAAATATGGTCAATGCAGCGCTCCCCCCCTCCCGCGTCTCTAGCGGCGGAGAGTGAAGGGGACCTGTCTCACTGTGCTCCTAGTACTATGATCTACCATCAGCTGTGTGCGCTCAGTAATCGGTAACCACAGTACAAGAAATTCTAAATGTATTTGGAAAAAAATATAACATGGTGTAAAAATGATTGGAATCGATTCAGTTGCTTATTCTGAACAAACTATATTTAGGTTTCGTATAAAGTAAAAATAAGGGTATACAATTAGTGTCATATTACCAATTGTAAATAAACAGTATAATTACTTCATTCTGTTATGTAATATTTTGTATGACGTATTTCATTTAAGCGGAAAAGGACTAATCAACGGTGTCCCCTCGACCCTCTTCACTCACGTTTCATATCTTGTCGGAAATAATAGCGTAGGTTATAGTGTCGTAAGTAAGTTGGGTCATTGCTCAAACAACTATAGTTAAGTAGTTGACAGGGGAACATTTTATATGGCAGTAAAAAACAAATATATCCTTCTGTCCCTGGGAAAGCATGGTCCCAGCCATCATTCACGAATTTATGACAACCTTTAAGGATCGTCAGAAATGCGAATGTCTGGCAACCAGACGCACCACACACTATCAATAGTAATAGATTTCGGTTGGACAGTTCAAGCATATTCATTGCGTTATTTGCGTTGATGTCAGACGCACATCCCTACCTAATATGATTCCATGGACATTCGTGTGGGTTATATGTTTGTTTACTATGTATTATACCTTAGCCGACTATTAGTATTGTAACATATAACTGTTTTTTGTCCCAAATAAATAAAATAAAATATTATAAATGCGAAATTAACTCTGTCTGTCTGTCTGTTACGCTTTCACGTCTAAACCACTGAATTGATTTTATAGAAATTTGGTACAAAGATAGAGTCGACCTTGAGAAATAATACAGGATAGTGTTGATTCCGGACTTTTGGATAGTTCTCTTGGAAACGCGATATAACCGAACTCCACGCGGGTGAAGCCGCGGGCGGAAAGCTACTTTTTTTTATAAACTATAAACTAGTGCTTGACCGCAATACCGCCTGATGGTAAGCAGTAATGCAATCGTTGATGGTAAAGCGCACTAGTTTATTAAGAACCTATTCAGTCTAGCCTTGAAGACACTCAAATTCTAGTCCGACGGAAATACCGCCGCTGGAAACTTGTTTCATCTCCTCGATGTACGCGGTATAAAAGAGGAAGTGAAACGCTTCGTTCGGAGCGTAATGGTGTTAGCAAAGTAAGGGTGGAAACTCACCGTACGACGGGTCGTCCGATGGTGGAACGGAGATGGGGGAATTAAATCATGCAATTCCTTTGCACACTCACCAAAATGCATCCTATAGAACACCGAAAGGCTGGCTACTCTACGCCTGTGCACCAGGCTTTGGACACCGTTCGTAGTTAAATCTGGGTCGTCAATAAGCCTCTTCGCACGCCTCTCCACTGAATCTAAAGCAGCCAGGTGATATTTCGCAGCACCAGCTCACTTTTCTAACATACGGAGCAATGGATTAGCAATATGCTTCGAAATTATTCAAATTATATTAGATAATACCTATTGTGTTACGTAAATTTGCTGAACGGAAAATCCTCATAATTTTAAGAACGCCCGAGTCTAATTTCACTCGCTGTCAAAAAATACTCCGATTTGCTTACAATTTCACAAGTTACTGGCATTTGTTCGTCGCCGAGATGAAACTGGGTTTTTTGACAGAATAGCTAAGATGAATGTCACGCTTATTTTTCATTGAACTTTTAAATTATTTATAGTGTCGTTTACTAAATAAAAGCGCGTGATTTATATAGTAAAAAGTGCATTCAGTGAATAATTCATAAAGAGCATTGAAATATCGCAGCATAATGGCCACATCATGGCTTTGCATCAAATCTCCTCGTAGTCGGCTAACGCGGCTGTTTTTTCAACTGTCATTGGCGATATCCGCCATTATAATGAAATAATTTTTTTAAAGAATTTCTATAATTTGTGACACGTGTTATTGGCAAAATACACAGGCCATTAAAGAGTTGAAGTAGTATTCACTCTAAAGAAAAGAAAGAAAGAGATGAAACTGGGACTAGATTTTAAACTTTTTGAATTACAGAATTGGTTCTATATCTAGTGAAAGTTGTTTTGTAAAATTGAGCCACATCCGGATAGACTGGAAGTCAATCCCAACATAACCGTAATGTTGGATAAAGGTTAGGCGGTTAATGAGGACGATGAAGACATGACCCAAAAAAAAACTCAATACAAACAGTTACTTTTCTTGCTACTAACCTATGGTTGAGGGCAAGAAAAATAACTGTTTATTCGGGGAAGAACATTACCCATTACTCAGCAGGTTTAAAACATTAAATAAAAAAATATTGACTTGTAAAATTGTTTATACAAACCTACTTACAGAAATAAAAATATTTAACATTTATCACTGGCGCCCAACAGCATTGATGTGGTTATTTCTCTTGCCGCTAACCAAACCATACCTACCGCTAATCACTAGGTGATACCTACGGTAAGCGGCAAGAAAAGTAACTGTTTATTCGGGGAAGAACGTTACCGATTAATCAGCAAGTTTGAAAAAAAAAAATAAAGATTACAGAAATAAAAACATTTAACATTTACCACTGCTGCCAAACAGCATTGATGTGGTTCCCCGTTCGATATTTGAATGTGGGTGATACCTAAAAACATTTTTTTTTACATTTCGTTAAAAATACAAGGAATAGCATGAAGTTACACCAGCAGAAGAGCTTTTCATATTGTTCGAATTTATAGTCGATCCCAAACGATGTCTGGTGAAGCCGTACGGAGGACGGGTCTGAGCAGTTGTGTTGCGATGTGTACCGGGTACGATGTGCCTAATGTTGTTTTGTCGGGAGTTTGGTCGTGGAGGGTCTCCAGATCATCCTCTGGCGCAGCATCGTTGGTCGTGTTGTTGGGTTAAACATTGCATCACCTCGCTCAACTGCCGTCTTCCTTCCTATTCACTCAGTTTTTTTGAGTGAATAGGCTTAATAAGCTAGTGCGTTTTAACATCAACGATTGCATCACTGCTTACCATCTGGCGGGATTGCAGTCAAGCACTAGTTTAAACTAATAAAAAAAAAAAAACTAGGCACAGCCTGTATCTTGGTGACCCCAATACTATACATTGTTGCTGAGTAAGTTCTGAAGGTGACGGAAAATATCTTGAGGAAACCTAAGTCTGAAATCGCTAACGCGATAACGCGCAGTCCTTCTATGTATATGCGTGTGTGTGTGAGAGAAGACCTGTGCCCAGCAGTGGGGCGATAAAAAGGTTGATAATAAGTTCTGCTAGCGCAGTAAAGATTTTTGTTGGATACATTACTATAATTTTTAAATGTTAATAATTTTGGTTTGATATTTGACATTTTTATATCTGACAATTTGAACAACATTAAGTAACAAGAAAGTTGAAAGAGAGGAACCAAATAAAATAAGATCCAAATCCTTCAGTTTTCAGGTGTTAAGATCATATTCTTTCATCAGTCGTACTGTAGACACTTGTTATACACATGGTATAGAAGTCTTTTTTTTTTTGTAAACAGCCCTACGTTTACAAAAAAAAAAAAAAAAAAACACAACAAATCAACTGGATTGAGAACTTAAAAATGACTTTTACATCATGTTATCATCATCATCATCTCAGCGAATCTCTAATTCTTCTAATCTCAAACCTTTTTAGCTTTGGAGTCTAGGGTCTGCTTTATCAGTCTAACTGCTGACAAAACCCGAAGGCGATATCGAAGTATTGCTTAGACCACTTGTGTTAGACGAATTGTTGGACTTTTGAAGGCTCCAACAACCCATGACGACTGCCACTAGTTGTTCATATGGCAACCGGGACCAACGGCTTAACGAGCATTCCGAGGCATGACCAGACCATATTTGCACTGCATGGGGATCGAACCCGCGCCTCCTTGCGAAGTGGAATTTCTCCTGTATCGTGGGTGCATTTACAAACATATAAACTAACATAGACAATTGTAGCTCATACAAAGATTTGTTCCGTACTGGAATCAAACACGTGACACGCAGCGCAGCAGTCCATCACATAACCACTGTGCCGTCACTTTGAGAGAAGTCATGGCCCAGTGCCCCGTGGTTAAGGTTTCACTTCTCATGCACGAGATTCTCGGTTCTAATCAAGACAAGTACGAAAATGGCCTTCGCACAAACGCTTGGCTCCGATTTCACGTTGATGCATTACAGTGTGGGTTCCTTCTCTGTATGAGAGAAGACCTGTGCCCAGCAGTGGGATGATAACAAGGTTGATGATGATGATGATAAATGCGGATTCACATACAGCTGTGCACACACCTGAGTACTTGGCAATGGAATACATTCTGTTATCGAATTGGCCTGCGTAACTGCAGACCTCAACCCCATTGAGCATGCATGGGACATGCTCCAGAGAAGTGTTTTGAAGGACTTGAATGGAGTGACAAGTACCAAACCATCGTGAGATAAGTAGCACGCTAATTAAATAGCACACTATTACTATCATTTTGAACAATTTTGAAGCATATTGATAGTCTATATCTATTGTCTATAGTCTATTGATAGTCGGAGTTGTTTATTATACGGACCTTGTAGAAACTAGAACTAATTTCCGTGCGTTCAGGCGCTTTTGCCATACCTATTATTGGAATCAATTTATTGTAACAGCAAATACCTACTTAGGACCCATTAACTTAATCAAATGTTATTCCGTGGTGCTTGGCAATCTGGGCTTCTCCCAGTTGCAATAATGTCCCTTTATGCCGATTGGCCTAGTTCTGTTCTGTCTCCTGCTTGTTATGGAGGGAAGTGGAAAAAATATCTTTTTTCTTACTCCTCCGCTATTCTTTTCTGATTAATTTCGTTGCGGGACCAAGACAGTTGAATCGTTTCTCCGCGACTCGTCGAGCTTCATTGCTCGGCGTTTTTCTGGCGGTCTCCACTGTTGATTCTGGCTTTCAGGAGTTGCAGTGGGTTGGGAACAGTGTGGCGGGTTAGTCTATATAAAAGTCCATATGATCGACAGTGTGTTCTGAAACTATCCTCCTGGCCGTATAGTTAACGTAAGTCCATTGCCAAGCTGATGTTCATGCCTTCATTTTAAGAGAATATACCGTTGCTCTGCTGTGGGACAATGCTTCTTCTTCAGCCTATAGAGGTCTACTACTGGACAAAGGCCTCCCCCAAGCCTTTTTACAATGCCGGGTCTTGTGATGCCCGCATCCATTGGCTTCCCGCGACCTTCACCAGATCATCGGTCCACCTTGTTGGTTACCTCCCTACATCTTCTCCCTACATATTCTGCATCTTCCGGTACGTGGCCGCCACTCCATAATCTTCCTTGAAGTTACCGCTATGGAACAATAATAGCGTAATCAATACATAGTATAAAACAAAGTCGCTTTCGCTGTATGTCCGTATGTATGCTTAGATCTTTAAAACTACGCAACGGATTTTGACGCGGTTTTTTTTAATAGATAGAGTGATTCTTAAGGAAGGTTTGTAGGTATAATAAATGCATAATATAGTAGAGAAACACTGAGAAATCTAAAAAGCGCGATAAAACCGAACTCCACGCGGGCGAAGCCGCGGGCGGAAAGCTAGTAATACTATAAACTTTAGTCACCACGATCCGTTTTTAGCCAAGATTTACTTAGCTATTTGGTAGATCTCACTATCTAAGTCCGGTTGTTTAACAATTACGGCATTTCCTCACGAATGCGGTTGAGACGTTAGTCGTATAAATCCCCTACCTAAATTGAAACCGCAAACGCTGATTACTCTATTCGTTTGCCTCTATCCGCTGCTCTCCAATCGGTGAAGGAAAATCGTGAGAAAAAGTTGTGTTCGACGTTCTAGATTTAAAAAAAAGATATGGAACACACTAGGTCCTCGTGGTGGATTACGGTCCGCTACCTCTCACCGAGAGAAGACCTATGTCCCAACAGTGGGCAAATTATAGACTGATTACATTATGTACCTATAGATGACAACACATCAAGCTACTACAATCTGTTATATTTCTTTATTAGATCTTCAACTATATCTAAAGCTTTATCTCTAAACTAACAGATATTCCCAATCAATCTGGAACCTTACTCTAAGTTGATTGGGAATATCTGACAGTTTGGGGTAGCTTGACCTGCTGTCGTCTGCACATAGTCGGTGAGACTATGATCAAAAGTTGACGTGCGGTAAAAAATAGGTCAGAGTAAGAGAGGAGTGATGTGCATTGCAGGATGCCTTTTTTTTCTGATCTGCGGGACCACCCCTAGGCGCAGATGGTGATCACCGGGGTGGTTTTAGTGAGGTAAAAATCCCACACTACCCAATCTCTTACCTCGGGGGTCGGGTGCCTTCTGAAGGTTTCCCCCCGAAAAAAAAAACAGAAAAAAAAAGAACTAAATATGTTTCATGTTATCATGACCACGGTGAAAAATTTATGAAATCAACCCAACCAGGACACCTCAAAAAATCGTAGCAAAATGTTATTGGTACTTTTACGCTAGAAATAGAAAAAGGCAATGACCAAGGGACGAAGATTTATGACTGTCTTCAAGTACCTACGTACAAAGAAATACCTGCCTTTTACAGCAAGTTCCAGTAGGCACTTTAGGCCAGCTAACTGTATTCTATGACGCAAGGTGCAGTTGAAAAAGTTCTAATGACTTATCAAAACGATCATTCCAACGTCATTAAAACCGAACTGACGTAGGTGGTTTTATTTTGTGTGAAACGCTATGGCCTGATGAACGAAGAATACGATTATTTACAGCCAGTTGTATTATTTTTATAATATATTACGGTCATAAAATAGTTTCCATACTTCACATAGACGTTTACATTTTAGTTATTACGTCGCGCGCCGTTTAAAATAGAAGACTATTTTTAAACCTACTCGTATAAAAAAAAGAACTAGAGAATCTTATGACGTCTCAATGTTTTAAGTATTGCTGTGACGCATTTAGTATACCGCTAATTATTACCGTCATACAATGAAGTTTTAATACGTCCTAATGATGATCACATTACGTTTCTGTCACGAATGTTGGGTTGTAACGTACATGCATACCTAATTATTATACGGTTCCTCTGTGATTTGAGATACATAAAAACATGTTTGCATAGAATTATTAAATTCAAGTATTTATAAATTAGGTTGATAAAAAATAAATGTAGACTTTAGTTTTTGTAATTAACTATTATCTTTTATACTATATTGATAAAAAGTTTAAGCATATTGCTATTCCAGTAGGTAGTGAAAAACATCCCCCAAAAATAAAAAAGCAGAGCCCAATAAATACATAAAGTATAGACGCATTAATATCGCTTCATCTTTATAGGTATTTGCTGTTTTGAATTAGGTATAGAATCCAGAAAATTTCTATTATAGAATTTCAAAATTATCTCAATTATGGTTCAAAGTAAATTGAAAAAATCTCACAATTGCGGGTGATTTGTCCTCCTAGCGTCTGTGCTATAAATAAGTCGTACATACGTCTACAAGGGTAATTTATACTTCGTATAGGTAATAATTTCGTCTATTTTGATTTAAAAGAGTATACCTACCGGATGCTCGGGCTAGTAAGGAATCAATCCGAGCGTACGAATGTTACACATTCGTACATTACTTACTAGCCCGAGCATCCGGCAGGTATACTCTTTACTGCAAGATTGGTCTTGTAGCATTCAATGCCGCCAAAAAACAATCATGTCTATTCACCGTCAAAAGAAGCCCGTTCACTTTGGCTCCTACTTTTCGGAATGTATCCTTGGGTTACACCGACCGCCTTCAGCTTTTGGGAGTTGAGATTTCCTCGAACATTAACTTTTGGCGGTTCATTGGGTTCAAGGCCAAAGTGGCGTTATCACAAAGGTCCGGTTCTTCACACTAGGACAGCTTCTAATGTTATACAAAGCACAGGTCCGTTCATGTGTGGAGTATTGTGCAGCCACATTTGGGCTGGTGCTGCAAAATGCCACCAGGCTACTTTGGAGAGGCGTGCGAAGAGGCTAATTGGTGACTCAGATTTAACTCAAAACGGTCTCCAAAGCCTGGAGAACAGGCGTAGAGTAGCCAGCCTGTCAGTGTTCTATAGGACGCATTTTGGAGAGGGTGCGAGGGAATTGCATGATTTAATTCCCCCATCTCCGTTCCGTCCTCGGACGACCCGTCGTACGGCGAGTTTCACCCGTGTTGACACCACAACGATCCGAACGAAGCATTTCGCCTCGTCTTCTCTTTACCTACAGTTTACATCGTGTGACTGGAATAATTTTAAAGCTGCGATGTTTTCGTCTGACTACAATTTAAGTGTCTACACTACTACGTGCTAAAGTGAATGGGTTCTTAATAAACTAGCGCGCTTTACCATCAACGATTATATCACTGCTTACCATCAGGCGGGATTGCGGTCAAGCACTAGTTTATCACTGTTTTTATATACAATATGTAAAGAAAACCCTGTCCGATCCGTGAAGGTATTGTTAGATATCGATAAATGATTCTACTAATGCCCACAAAGACAAGCTAAACTTAAAAAAGATCCCCCTAAAAAAATAAATATTATTTCCCAAAAAGAGGTAACTTAATACATGTGCGGTAAGCCACGCCATCCGCGGGCGGCGGGGGGCAGGGCACGCGGCACCTGTGACGTGGTCGCGTCGCTATTCGCTTATAATAATACCGGTGTTGTCACTTTTTTAAAAATTACCAAATTTTGGGGAAATTGGAATTAATTCCCGGGAAAAAAGGATTATTTCAAAATTCATTAGTATTGTTACTATGATGATTATGTAAAATTTTATATTATATTTGGTCAAGTGTTTACCTAACCTTTATTATCCTTATGAATCGGACAGGGTTTTCTTTACATATTGTATATAAAAAAATACCCGTGGATTTTCATGCACATTCTTCATAGGTTCCATAGGTTCTGGAATCGGCTATTAACTACACTGGCCTTTCCTTCTTCGAACAGACCCCTTGACAGTTCAATTAATGCCTTTAATTTGAATAAGGTGGTGACTGGTAGTTAAACACCAGCCTCTCAAGTATGAGTGTGCTGGTTTGATTCCAGGTCAGGCAAGTACCAATGTAACTTTTCTCTGTGCTTTCTAGGTATATTTTGGACACCAATGACTGATTAAAAGGTGAAGGAAAACATTTTAAGGAAACCTGGACTAAGTAAGTCTGAAATCGACAATTCGCATTGAGCAAGGGTGGTGGTTACGCTCAATCCTGCTCTGTATGAGAGGAGACCTGTACCCAGCAGTGAGACGATCAAGAGGTTGATGATGGTGCTGGTGGTGGAAAACAGCAAAATAGTAGGAATAGTAATGGCCCGCAGTTGAAATACTGAAATGTAGACACTTCGCTGGTCAGTTGCTTATTTTTTAAATTATTATTGCCACAATGTAAATACAAATTTCTCAATACATATAAATTCTATGTTTATAATTATAATTTCAAACAAGTAATTAAGGTAAATCTTACTATCAAAGGATCCCATTAGTATTTAGACAAGATGAAATTAGTTTTCTGTTACAATCCGTGACACCTTTGAAGTGTATTTATATTGTAATGATATATGTTACGTAACGATGTTATTGTAATGCTTTTACTACGTGTGTGTTATTACGGAGTTTAGGTTATAACATATAATTGTATTGATCAAAGAAAATTACGCGCGATGTTATGAGAAACGCGAAATTATAAGTCATGGTGGCCTAGTGGTTAAAACACGAGCCTCTCAAGTATGACTGTGCGCGTTTGATTCCAGGTCAGAGGTCAGGCAAGTACCAATGTAACCAATACAGTACAATACAATTAAATACATTGTTGATTTAATATAGATCTATATCGCCCTTTACAGCATATGATTTAAATAATTATTGTCGAAGATATTACAGGTTTAAAAATTGTGGGGTGTCGCGTTTGCAGCGGTACACGGCGCGGCGTTCGCAGCGGTTTTTTTATACAACGTTCACTATTTTTCTGTAGTGTATTTAGTATATGCATTGTACCCGTGCGAAGCCGGGGCGGATCGCTAATAATTTATAAAAAAATAAAATTTAATGAAAAGTAAACTGATTTCAAAAATCGAGGAACCTCGTGGGGTAATCAATTTTAAATCAGAACATAAAAATTAAAATACTGCAACCTAGGCCTTTTACTAACTTTATTAGGGTTGGCTTCTAGCCTTACTGAATATAGCTGAATGTGAATTTTATATGAAACGACTGCCTTTATGACATTGATTGGGTAACACGATTTACCTTGGTATGAGTGATTCGCAAAATTCTTTTGATTGATCTGACGGGCTAATACCGTTAAATTGGTCTATGGTCAATAATTGTCTATCGGTAATGTAATTTTTAGGGGCTACGGTATAAGCCAATAGATTCAAATTGCTTATTGAGTAGTTGTAGATCTTTTTTTTTTCTTGCTTTTATATCATTTAAATACCAAACGGTAAAATTTTAATTTCGTTTCTGTCTGATTACGGAGATCTAAAGTAGACAACACTAGAGTGTCTACACTAGATTATGTATATAACGATTTCGGTATACAGCTAGTTGGTTACAATCTGAATCCAAATGTAAAATTTACTTTATTTAATGAATTACTCCGCTCCTCATAAACTACCGATTCCTTGGTTATCTTGTGTTAGACCAGTGTATTATTCCGTTATCGCTTATGTATACAAATACATACTAGGTAAACTTAATCGAGTTTCATTATCATAAACGAGGCTCCTATACACAACGTCCAATATTTTTAAGTAAAGAATCTGTGTCCAAAATTTCAAAAAGATATCTTGAAAAGCCACAAAGGGGGGGTTCGTGCTTTCTCACGCGCCTATGCAGCGTGGTCGGTAACCACGCTGCAAAAATTTCGAAATGATTTTGGGAAAAAGATAACATGGTGTAAAAATGATTGGAATCGTTTCAGTTGCTTATTCTGATCAAACTACATATATTCAGGTTTCGTATAAAAACCCACCCGTGTTTCTTCACTTGCCTGTGCGCCAGGGCCACGGTTTCTTTTTTAAACAACCTGCAACCCTGACCCAGGAGGCATCGGTCTTCGTGGACCCCGTCACGAGCCTAAAATACTAGTATGGTTTCTGTCTTGGTGACATAATATGTATTTCAGTAGATTATTAAATGTTGTCATATTGCATAGGTACACAGCCTTGTGGTAACAGGTTGACAGCCTCTGTGGCGTAGCGGTAGCGAACGCGGCCGTTGCGCAAGGAGGCGCGGGTTCGATCCCCGCACTGTGCAAATATTTGTATGCATTAATATGAATATTTGCACTGGTCTGGACGTGCCTCGGAAAACACGTTAAGCCGTTGGTCCCGGTTGCCATACGAACATCTAGTGGCAGTCGTTACGGGTTGTTGGAGCCCTCAAAAGTCTAACAATTGGTCTAACTGCAATGCTTAGATATCGCCTTCGGGTTGTGGAGGTCAGACGGCAGTCACTTCACGGAAAATATCGAAGTTTAGCCAAAATCAGCAGTTAGACTGGTAAAGCGGACCCCAGACTCCAAAACTGAAAAGCTACGGATGCGACTGGGATTAACGCTGAGATGATGATGATGATATTGCATAGGTACACTATATGATATTACTTCATAATGGTGTAACAATACAGTACAAAAAAAAAATTGAGTCAATTCCTAATACTAAAAGTAGGTAGGTAGATGATAAATACTCTGGGTATTTAAATTATGATTTGTAAACTACGTAGTGGTTTCCTTATTATTACAGCGGTTGTTGACCACTATAATGATTCTCATAACAAACAAACTTCAAGTATACCTACAGGAGATTCCCTAAAACAGGGTAAAATGAAAGTCACGCTCGAGTTCCGTGCTCTTAAAGTCACATAGATTTTCTTACTTGTATTTGTCATGTCACTAGTCAAGTTAGAAAATTGTTGGCTAACTTACTTACTTATATATTTATTTCTCTCTTTTGTGAATACTTACTTACTTATATATTTACTAGGTTTCCGCCCGCGGCTTCACCCGCGTGAAGTTCGGTTATATCGCGCTTTTTAGATTTCCCCCGGGAATATCAAATTTTTCCGGTATAAAAGGTAGCCTATGTTCTTTGTCAGAGTCTAAAGATTGTCTGTGCCAAATTTCATCAAAATCGGTTGAGAGGTTTAAGCGGGAAAGCGTAACAGACAGACAGACAGACAGAGTTACTTTCGCATTCATAATATTAGTATGGATTTAAATATATAAGTAGTTTAATAAATAAATAAGTCAATATGTTAGCCAATAATTTTCTTAGGCAGAAAATATTTATATTGGTTTATCAATATTTTTACTTATATTCTACTTTGGAAGAGACTGGTGCCCGAAGTATGTTTTTGAAGTGTTACAGGTCACCAGCCTCCCCCGCCCCACAGTAAAACAATTCAGTGAAAAGTTTAAACACAATCTTGTTTAAACATTGTTATGGTGCAAAGAAGATCACAAAGAGACAATCAGTTAAGAGTTAACGATATCATAAATAGTCGTATGACTATAATTATGATATTTTTAAAACGAAAAGCACGTAAGTCGTAAATTAGTTAGTTGTTGAGTTAGTCGTAAGTTTATTTTCTTTGAAACGAAAACGTTTCAAAGAAAATAAACACAATCAATATTACAAAACATGGATTTTATTTAGATCAGCGCCTTAATTGCGTAAGACACTATTACTATCAGTCGGAATCATTTTGAAGCTTATTGCTAGTTCATCGGTCCATATCTTCGAAAAACTTATCTGCTTACTGTCTAGTCGGCTATGTA
The DNA here is from genome assembly GCA_017933935.1 of Sesamia nonagrioides. Classification (NCBI taxonomy): domain Eukaryota; kingdom Metazoa; phylum Arthropoda; class Insecta; order Lepidoptera; family Noctuidae; genus Sesamia; species Sesamia nonagrioides. The sequence continues at coordinate 376,741 of JADWQK010000081.1, forward strand.
AATAACGCAATGAATGTTGTTTAGCTGTCAAAATGAAACCGATTGGTACTGATAGTGACTGTGTTACCTAATTACCCTACGGATTTAAACCACCTAATATATGGAAATGCAGTTCTTTGTATAAAAATGACAGCTTAGTTCAGTAGGTACTAAGTTGTCACTTTCGTATTAAGAACTTTGACTTAACCTCAATAAAGTCCAAAATACAAGTATTGACATAAAGGCTAAGTCTGGAACTAAAGTTAAATATCGTTTTGAAATAAGAGGGTATATACCATTGTCGTCAACGTCAAATGATTACACAATACTTTATAATTTCAACATTATAAGGGTCAAAATGACCAAGTATTTTGTTTTAACTGCGTATTATCTTTTTTTTTTTCAAACGCACACGGTCGCATAGTTCATAGCAATGTAGTCCTTAGCGTGCCTTAGCAGACTCTGGACTTTTGAACGTTTACTATACTATGACAGCTTTTCAGATAAAAGAATGAGAATGTCATTCTTCAAAAAGTTCTATTTAAACATTTTTCTTAGATATTTTTGTTTTCTCTACAAAACATTATAATTTAACACTGGCCTTAAATATGTTCAACAAGAACAAGCGATGAATAATAAGCAAGTCAGTTTCATTAAATCAAAACATGTTTTGTTCACTTTTCAGAACTTTACTCAGTAAACAAGATTAAGGAATAAACAAAGAGAAAAGTGGGCTTCGTTATGGCTAACCTTCTTAATTAGTAACTAGAGTAGTTAGGATTCATTGATTCCTGTGGGATTAACCGGGGATAACTAAAGGCAAAATAGGGCCTAAGGCTTATGTAATTGGAAAAGCCTGTGGTAATGACTTCAATTATCCTTAGTGATATCAAGCGTTGGGTATTCTGTCGGGTACTTAACTATCTAATATAATTTGTTGAGTTTCCTCAAATGTTGTTTCTTATATATTTGTCATCTAGGTAAGCTCCTATATTTATTTTGGTACATGAATAGTTCACGACATTGTCAGAATTGAACAGAATATAATATGTATTTATTTAATTTGTAGGTTGATGTACCCCACACTGTTTGTACTTGGTATGGTGGGGTATAATGAGCTCAGGGTTCGCCGAGAGTTCAGTCTTGCTGCATATGTAGTTGAAATATCGTGGCGTAACACATAACCCAGGAGTGCTACGTCAGTTAGAGCTTCAAGAACGACCGGTACGTGTGTAGGCGGAGACACCCGCAACTGCTAAACGTGCCTGTGGTCAGAACCAACCCACTGGCGAAAGCACCCCTCACCCGTGCAATCCGTGTGGTGAATGAAATGCATCGAAGACTGGATACTTTTTCGTGTTCTTTGAGTGAACTCGCAAGAGTTTTGTTAAATAGTGTTAGTTATATTTAAGAATTAGTGTATATTTAAGTATTAGTGGATAACTACGTATTAGGTTAAGGCCTGTAAGGATAGTTGTAACTGTGTTATATAAATAGACAAATAAATATATAAATTTAAAACGTGGAACTACAGCTGGAATTAAGAGCTTACATCTTACGACAAGAACTGGCATACAAATATTAAACACGTTGCATATTCAAAATTAAAAGGACAAACTCATTTGCAAAAAATATTATTCTAACATGTCTGTTAACTCTAGTGAGTTCTTAACATTATTAACAAATATCTACGTATAAAAAGTAGCTAATATAATTTTAATCACATATTTAGCTGTTACTTATTGTCAAAAAAACCTTTTACACTATACAATCAATGACCGGTTTTGTGCTGCCCGCATCCATTGGCTTCCCACGACCTTCACCAGGTCATTGGTCCACCTTGTTGGGGGCCTCCCTACGCTGCGTCTTCCGGTCTTAGTGCAGTGGATCTTTATAGGCTGAAGAAGGCGAATACAATCAATTACTAATAATTTATGTTAATTGCATTTAAAGTGAATATTTTAATTACCGTGATAAAGCTATTTTTATTTTTGTGGCACAATGTGTCTGAATTCTTAACTGCGTTCTGTCTTTCTTATTTTGAATATCATTTGCCTGATATATGAACATTTGAGTACGCCTCTACACATAGCCCTATATCATATCAAATCAAATCATTTATTTGTTAACACAGGTAAATATTTACAGTTCTTACATAGAATAACGCGTTGTGTTATGCCAGTAGGCGTACAAAAATATAGTGTCCATGTGGCTCATCATAACAAAATTTGAAACACTAAGAATATACTTTTAGAAATCATGCACAATTACTCTTTCAATTAAAGTGACAGGCCCAGATGAGGAACAATTTCTTATTACACAAATGTCAAAAAAAAAAAAAAAAACTTTGGATCTGCCAGAGCCTCCATTGTTTCGAAAGAAAAAAAAAAGATTATTAGAAAAAATAAGATTAGAAAAGAAAAGAAGATTATTAGAGAAGATTATTAGAAAAGAGTATTTATGTAGACGAAAGAGTATATAATTATTATAGAAAGAGTATAATACCATGGCACCGGCGCATAGGCAACTGAAGGAACACGGGTGGGTTATAGTCACTAAAAATCTTACATACCCTTCCGCTCCGCCCAGAGCAGGAGAACCCAGAGGTCATTTGATGATATCTCATCCAAAAAAAAAGGTAGGACTTAGAATGGTCCTCCAAAAAGGTTCGCCAGTGAGATAAAATGTGCGAAGTTGTTTGGCAGCTTAAAAATTTAACGATCAGGCCAATTATTAATTTAATATATCTTGAGTCATGCTATAAACCTCTAAACCTTTAATAAATATTTGCATATTTTTATAAGTATCTTGTCGAACAAAACCATTTACAAAACCATAACACCACCAACCATACATTGATTGAATATTACAAGTACCATACACGTTTCCCTTTTATTTTTTCAGGGTTATGCGGTATTTTTTTAGGTTGAGAAGAGGATGGATTCGTTGTTGTTGTTCAACTATATATCTGTCACAGTTCATGGGAAAAGCCTTTGTTGTGACATATTGGTTTAATATGTATGACAAATAATGTTTTGGGATTTGTTTTGGAAATAATACGCTTGAGAATACCTTGTTCTCTATATTCATCGATTTGAAATCAGAACGGTGTTGAAGTGATATTATGATGAATGATGAAACAAATAAGTTATTTTCGGTTGGATGCATGTTTAGTCGAGAAATGTTCAATACTCTTTGGAGTCGGTCTTCAGTCTAAACCAATGCAGCTGAAAAACAATATATTCGTATTGTTTATTCTATTTGGTGACCTAAATGTAGATAAAATACCGATGCTAGTTGAGTTTGAAATTCGAACAGATCTGAAAAAAAGAAAATAGTTAAGTCAGTTATTTTAGTAAAAACTGGAAAATTTTGACTACATATTCTGTTTTCGAAATAACAGTTTTAGATGAAGGATTAAGGTAGGAACTTTTAGTAATGATGACGCCTACATTTTCTGAAAATAAATTATTCTTATTTTTAACGCTAGCCGTACGAACAAAATCTTCGAGCCATAAACATTTATCGTGGGATGTTCTTGTCTGACCCTTCCTTACCCTTTACAAAATATGCTCAGACACGTTGGATCAAATTTGTTCTAAGTATATTGAATATTTATGTTCCTACTTGTCAGAAGCATGACCATGTGTGGAAATTGCTTTTTTATTAATGTTAGTCATTCATTCATTGTGAATTTATCTTAGTGAATGAGAATGTACCTTCTTTAAAGGCAAATTTCAAGGTAAGATTATCATAGATGTATTTTTGTCAGAGTTAAGGTATTTTTATATGATGAGCTATACAAATTGGCGCTTCCAGTTTGATAACAACAATTCAGCAATTGCAATACACCATTCATAATATTTAATAATTAGCTCAATAATATTACAATAATGTTAATAGATAACAGATTTGCCTAAATTGGACGGCTCGAGCGAATAATTACAAAGAATAGAGGTCTTATCTCATTATGCCCTATATTGGCTGGCTTGAGTGGAGATTCGCAGGCATAGAAACAGTTGTCCTAAGACCGATTCGCCATTGGACTGTTCGTCGATAGGATGATTCATTTATTTCCGTTTCCCCAGCAGGGTGTTTCACCTATGGACATTTTGCCGACAGAACCTTTCATATCCGTCACTTTCGACGACAGCCCTTTTCAGCTACTAAGTGTTTCACCGACATGACGTTAAACCTATAACTCTTTTAATTACAGACCTTTTCATCGACGACGCGACGGAGAATTTGCCGTCAATCTTAAGACAAAAAAACTTATGTTTGAGTTCACGACGAAACGTAAAATGACACGTCAGTAATCGTTTGTCCACCCATATGATAGGTTAGGTTAGGTTAGAACTGTGACCAAAACAGCGCGCGAGCCGAGCGAGCGAAGGGAGCGTGCCGCGGCAGCGGCCGGCGAAGCGCCAAAAAACTAAACGTCATGTCGAAACACTTAGTGAAACACTTAGTAGCTGAAAAGGGCTGTCGTCGAAAGTGACGGATATGAAAAGTTCTGTCGGCGAAATGTCCATAGGTGAAACATCCTGCTGGGGAAACGGAAATAAATAAATCATCCTATCGACGAACAGTCCAATGGCGAATCGGTCTTAGGAGAACGGTTGCTGAATCAGATTCGCAAGACCAAACGTGTTCGGAGGAAGGAACAGTAAGTTGATGATAGGGATCTTGTACTTCAGGGTTTGTCTCGGTAACTATACATAGAATAGTTCTCTACATCTTATAAGCCCCTCAGGAAATGTTACACCCTCAGATACCTAATTGTTGCTAAGTTGTATATACATAGTGTAGGTAAAAACATTTATGAAATTTCATTTCTGATGAAATAGGTAAGCATCACATCTGTACCTTTTCTGTTTTGTTTTTCTTGTCTGTTTATATTATACCTATGTGTGTACATAAATGGTAAATAAATAAACACTACCCTCTGTAAATGTAAATACACATTTCAATGGATTGCGGGGGTTACAAATGTAGGCTCAGGATTTGGGTGAAGAATGTTATGAAGAAAAATGTTACGCATTTTTTAACCTTCGACACGGGACAGTTCATTTGATGATTTCCCACCCCAAATAAAAAACAAAGGTTAGAGAGAGCTGTCAATAGCGTCAATCCCTAACTTTAGTTGTAATTACAGCTTACTCCACGCTCACTTATATTTTCGGTGAGTAGGTTACAGAATTCCTTTGCTGGTTTTCTACAACAGAGGTACTGTGAAGTACGAGACATATCCTTCAAGGTATGTACCGGGAGATATAATGAAAACAACATTTGTTTCGTCATCGTCCATAATTATTCGTTTATACAATAATATCTATTATCACAACCCTTAATATCTTTTTTTTTTCTTTATTGATTTATACTTTCTACTTTCTTTATTGACTTTTATGCATTGCATGTCAGTCCCATCGTAACCCAAAGAATTGCACTTTCACAACACGTGGGCCATGAATTTGAACAAACCTTTCGCATCGTCGCCATTTGGTTGGGATAGAATTGTATGGAACATGAAAGAAGAAGAAGAAAGAAAAAAACGTTTATTTGGGGTAAACATGGCGCAAAAGTTTACAAAAACACAAAAAATAAGAAATAGGTAAGGGAAACAACACGCAAAACGGCTGTCGCTCAGCATTATGCTGCGACCCTATGCAAAACAGAGCCGAGCGCTGGTTTTCAGCGACAGCCGGCGCCGACGTAAAGACTTCACCCAGTGCAATAAACAATTAAAAATGACACCGAAACGGCAGTACAATAAAAATAAAAACGTAACAATAAAAACATAAAAAAAGTCAATCTAAATGTAAATGGTGAGAGAACAGTTTCAATAAATACAATCAGTAAGAAAAAAAAAAAGGAAAAAACAGGATATAGAAAAACTACGATAATATCATCTTCAAAGATGACCTGCTTACGTCTCATAATTATAGTGGTTATATTAAGAAACGTCCGGCTCTGGTTTGGCAGTATTTTCTAACCTAATCTAACAACTAACATACTTACATTAGTTGTGTTCAAATTCAATGATCTTACAAAATTATTCCCACTGGACTCATATTGGACACGTTCCATCAATAAATGATGTAGGTCTTCGACAACTCCACATTACTCACAATAAAATTGGGCGAAGCAATTTATTCATCAAAACCGGCAAATTTTTTGGAAGTAATGTATCTAGATCTGAGCCTAAGAGTAGTAAGAATCAGTTAACTATTAATATCTAACCCTTTGCTTGATAGCCTTTTCTAAATTCAAATCTTTTTATTTTTGTCTTTTTTTTATACTAATCTCTTTTGGATAAAATCGCGGAAGTTGTATGATAGCACCAAATAAACTACAGTCTATAGTGCCTAGTTTTCTTTAATTCGTAATAAAAAGATATCTTTCTTTATCTTAATTTCTTTAGCTTCGTTTAAAGGTAGGATAATTAATAGCTGCATACCTGAAAACACCTTCCTCCAGTTTAATTAACTTACTCCTTAGTGAACTTACGTAATGGACTTGGACGAGAATTTTAAATTAATTCGTTCTAGCAAATGAACCTGTCTCTGTAGATTGCATATTAAATTGAGTCATTTCGAATAAAATATTGCCAATACGAGTAATGCCTATACAAAGTTATTTTTTGTTTATGCGAAACACGTGTCCAGTACGTTTAAGTCAAAAATCTATATATCTATCTATATATAACCACATAGTTATCTTACATGGATGTCTCACCAAATAATGGTCAACGCACCGCTTGCCCGCCCGCGCCTGCAGCGGCGGGATGTGTCCCAGTACCCTGTATCACACGCCGAGTACTATTGTTAACCGTTAGCTGTGTTGCACGCTCGGTAACCACACTGCAAGAAATCCTAAAGGTCTTTTGGACAATATATAACATGGTTTAAAAATGATTGGAATCAATTCAGTTGCTTATTTTGAAGAAACTTGTATATTCAGGTTTCGTGTATCTAAAGTAAAAATAACGTAACGTATAATAACGTATAGGTATGTTAATATTGAAACTTCACCCATTCGACGCACAATCACCACTGTACGGACTAAGTGCGGAAACCAAACCCGTAACATAGAAAATTTCGAAACATGGGTAACATCTACAACTATAATTGTCAGAAAGCGTTCATCTTGCAGAAACGTGCTATAAGGACTTTAGTAAGGATCTCACAAACGGAATCATGTAGAGAGCATTTTAAAAAGTTGAATATTTTGACAGTACCAAGTTTATATATATCGGTTACACTTTGTTACTTTGCTAAATATATTCATCAGTATGAATCACAAGAGTAACGTAAGGTAAGAGGAAGTATAAGAAGAAAGGAGTTTAAACACAAGTTGTCACCAAATTTTAATGTGGTCAGGCATTGCTCCAGATACCAAGCAGTTGAATTGTTCAATAGGTTACCAACTGATTTGAAATTGTTAATAAGTAATAGTCATTTATTTAAAAATAAATTAAAAACCTTCTTGTTGGAAAGATGTTTATACTTAGTATCAGAATTCATGTCAAATGATACAAAATAAATAAAGTACCAGTGAATGCGCTTTCGCTTTTTTTAACATTATGCTTTGACTATAACTACGCATTTGACATTATTTATTTATTTTCATTTCTTTATTTAATTTTCTTGTAATCTTATCTGACATTAGTTTACCTATATTTAAATCTATTGACATACTTGAATGAATTGTTATGTTTGTCTGTGATCATGTTTTATTTATATTCCAATTTGACATTTTTCATTTTATAGCCGCATGTGGTATTTCTATTTTAATTTTATATGCAATGTTCAACACAATGTAAATTGTTTATGAATAAATAAATGATGATGATGATATTGTTCTACCAGCTGAAGATGCCACGTGGACATGACTTACCTTGGGAAACCTGGTAGTCTTCAAACTCTTTCTGAATTCAGGTGGTCTGAAGTAAGTAAAATCAACTCAGATGGAGATTCATAACCGACTTTCCCTTAAAGTGAGCTGTTTTTTTTTTTTGACCGAAAAGGCGTGTCAGACTTTTACTGACTAAAACCCAGCGGTCTTAAGGATCACTGGTGCGGTCAGTAAAAGTCACTTGCCTGTGTGCCAGGGGCTTGTGGTGCTGTTCCGAAAATGATGAGGCATTTAATTTAAAAACATCAGCCTTTTAAGTATGAGTGTGCGGGTTCGATTCCAGGTCAGGCAATGCACCAATGTAACTTTTCAATGTTATACAACGTGTAACATAAAGGGTATATACATAACAAAGGCATGGCATCTTTACATGATATCAAACGATATTGGAAGGGTTTAATCCTATCTCTATATGTTAGGAAGTTATAAGGAAAAACACCGCCTGTGATAGGCTACTATCATACTAGTCGCACAGAGATTTTGAAGACATTTATCGGATTTTGGCAAGTAACGTGACAGGTAACGAGTAGTTATTAACGTATGTAGTGTGCTGCCACGTTTGTTATGATTTTATTTTAAGAAACACACGAAACCGAAAATTTGGTACCAATTTTTTGAGTATTTATTTTGAGTTGAAACCCTTCCGATATCGTTTGATATCATCTAAAGATGCCATGCCCTTGGTATGTATATACCCCTTTTGTTACACGTTGTATATACTTTCTATGTATATCTTGGACACCAATGACTGATTACAAGTTGAAGAAAAACATCTTGATGAAACCTTTATAAGTCTGAAATCGCCAGCCCGCATTGAGCAAGCGTGGTGATTACGCTCAATCCTTCTCTGTATGAGAGGAGACCTGCGCCCAGCTGATGATTATAGAAAGAATGATAAAAAGGTCGACGATGATGATGATTTAATTTTATGTGTTACATTTCCTGTCAGCTGCTGTTTACATGAGCTGATCTACATTAGCAATACCGCCAAATACGCAATCAAATTGTAGTTTTAGTTATTTAATTTCCAGATTGATTCATAAAACAATCTATACTGTATTGAATGTATAAAATAACAATTTACAAGAACTTTGAATCATTAATTTACATTTCAATTGAAATTCGAAAATAGTGCTAAACAATAATAAACATTGTCAAACAGATTTTAAATGTAATTTCAAACAGTTGTAAATAGCATATTAAATAGTTTTCAGTATAATGTCAAATGATTCTATATTATGTAATATACATAAGTAATTTAATATTGCGTGATATTAGTTCCGATATAGCCTGATTCATTATAATAGCCTCCGTGGCGTAGCGGTAGCGAACGCGGCCGCTGCGCAAGGAAGTGCGGGTTAGATCCCCGCGCAGTGCTAATATTTTGTATGCATGGATATGAATATTTGCACTGTTCTGGTCGTGCCTCGGAAAGCTCGTTAAGTCGTTTGTTCCGGTTGCTATACGAACATCTAATGGTAGTCGTTACGGTAAATTGCACGTTCCAAAGCGTAGATCTCTATGGAGAAGAACGTGCAAGAAACTCCATGGACACTCTTTTAAAATCATAATATGGATTACATGTCTTCGTTACATATTTCTGTTGCTTTTATCATGTGAGCACAATGTATAACTATAAAAATTGACCAAAAGATAGAAAATTAAGTAAGCCCACTGGCAGCTAAGAGATGACCAGTCTCCACTGACGGCCCCCTGATTATAATGCTGGGTTTATTTTGTAAAAATCTTACCATTCTAAGTTAGGTAACGGCGAGATTTTTTTATTCCAGTCGAGTTTGAGAGAAAACAAGAAAAAGGAAAATATATTTATTTAACATACTAAAAGACACACAGTATACACCATAAAGTAACAAATAAGAATGAAATAGTAATAGTAGAGAGCAGCGGTAGCCTAGTGGTATCGGCTGCGACTTACAAGTTGTAGGTCCTAGGTTCGGATCCCGTCAGGCGATTTACTTTGTGTAAATTATTTCATCACCACTGCTCTCAAAACGGTGAAAGAAATTATCGTGAGGAAACCGGCATGTCTTAGAAGCAAAAACTTTGAAGACTTGCGACACCTACCAACCGCCACTGGGGCCGCGTGGTAAATTACGGCCCACTCCCTCTCTTCGAGAGGAGGCCAGTGTCATCAGTGGGAACATTTTTTTTTTATTTTTATAAATTATAAACTAGCGCTTGACCGCAATCCTGCCTGATGGTAAGCAGTGACGCAATCGTTGATGGTAAAGCGCACTAGTTTATTAAGAGCCTATTCACTCTAGCCTTGAAGACACTCAAATTGAGTCCGACGGAAACACCGCCGCTGGCAAATTGTTCCAGTTCCTCGATGTACGCGGTATAAAGGAGGAGGCGAAACGCTTCGTCCGGATCGTAGTGGTGTTAGCAACGTAAGGGTGGAAACCAGCCGTACGACGGGTCGTCCGCTGGTGGAACGGAGATGGGGGAATTAAATCATGCAATTCCCTCGCACACTCCCCGAAATGCATCCTATAGAACACCGAAAGGCTGGCTACTCTACGCCTGTGCTCTAGGCTTTGGAGACCAACTCGAGTTAGATCAGGGTCACCAATCAGCCTCTTTGCACGTCTCTCCATTGAATCCAAAGTGGCCAGGACATTAAGAATACATAGGTTATAGATACGTAATATGTTACTTCAGTACATAAACTGGATAGTATAAAAATTCTCTCCAAAAACATGTGCATGTAGATAGAGGCGGGACAGTGAATGAAAAAGTTTATTTTTTTCTAAAAACGTTATATTTCCTTTTTCTGACACGCGCGACAAAAGCTGTATACTCAGCTTTCCGTCACAAATAAAAATCTGTGTTTGATTCAGAGAAGTATTTTTTTTAAATAATTATAAACTAGTGCTTGACTGCAATCCTGCCTGATGGTAAGCAGTGATGAAATCGTTGATGGTAAAGCGCGCTAGTTAAATAAAAGCCTATTCACTCAAAAAATACGAGTGAATAGGAAGGAAGACGGCAATTCAGCGAGGAGATGCAATGTTAAACAAAACAACGCGATCAATGATCCTACGCCAGAGGGAGACTGATCTGGAGACCCTCCACGACCAAACTCCCGACACAACAACATTTGGCGCATTGCAACCGGCACACAACGCAACACTGCTCAGACATTTTTACAATGGACTTCCAGAGGTGGTTCAAGATCTGAGCCTGAATAAATTCAAATCCTTCATTAAACGTAAGTTGTGTCAGAAAGCATTTTATAGTGTGAAGGATTATATTGAGGACAAAAAGGCTTGGGCTTGAGCTGCGTCCGATTTCTATACACTGATTGTTCTCTGATTTTTCCTCTTGTAGTTTTAATATGTAACTGTTAATGTTACTAATTCAAAGCCTGTATTACACACTATGTAGCCAAGCATATTGTACGTTACGGAATTGTATCGCTGACAGAGGTGTTCGGCACTTGTACAGCTACACAGGAGCTAAACTTTCCACAGATTCGGGAACACTGTTGGAGCTGCTGAACCTTGGACAAAACTATCTTAGCATTGTGTAGATTCAATTTCTTAGTGTTGTATAATTGCATGGCAAACGTGTGAGCACAATGTACGAATGTGCTGTAAGGCATTTTTTTGTTGGGTTAGTCTTTTTTATTGACTTGATAGTGCTCTGGCTGTTGAGAGTATGTCATGCTCACTCAAATGTCTCGCTGATGGTGGCGTGTGTGTTGGGTCATTGGGTTCCCTTGAATATGGTTGAGCTGAATGATGCTGATCCATTCGTCATGTTCGTGAACGGACGCCGTCGGAGGGGACTGGTCATCTCTTAGCTGCCACGGCGTATTTTAATTTCTGAATTGATTTTTGTGTGTTTTCATAATGGACGCTCTCGGCGTACAATTTATTTCTGCATCGTTCTCACACGGTTGATTTCAACATGAATGATGTAATCAAATATTTGTAACAATAGCTTGAAACTTTAAAAGAGTGTCCATGGAGTTTCTTGCCCGTTCTTCTCCATAGGTACCTACTCTTTGGAATGGGCGACTAGCTTCATCTTATTGACTGACCGACCTTCTGACAATTCAAAAGTGCCTGTAACTGGTTTATTTGAAATAAATGCTTTGATTTTGATTTTGAGACCCGTCCTCCGTACGCTTTCTTGCTTTATTCCCATGTTGCATGATGAAAAAAATATATAATTGTAATAATAAATAGGTTGGCATGCAAGATAAGATAATCGTAAATAAATATAGATAGGTGCCCGAATATGTTTCGATATTAGACAAAAAATCAGCAAGAATATCGAGCGGTGCGTTGACCTCTGGTGTCAGCTGTTGCGCGGGCGCGCATTACCGTAAGCTGCGTGGCGCGCTCGGTAACCACACTGCAACAATTTTTAAATGTATTTGGAAAAAATATAACATGGTATGAAAATGTTTGCAATCGATTCAGTTGCTTATTCTGAACAAACTAAAACAAATTTAGGTTTCGTATAAAGAAAAATAACATTATATATCATCATCATCAACCTTTTATCGTCCCACTGCTGGGCACAGGTCTCCTCTCATACAGAGAAGGATTGAGCGTAATCACCACGCTTGCTCACTGCGGGTTGGTGATTTCAGACTTAATAAAGTCTATGTTTCCTCAAGATTTTTTCGTTCACCTTCAGTCATTGGTGTCCAAGATATACTTAGAAAGTACATATAACTTTATAAAAGTTACATTAGTACTTGCCTGACCAGCCCCCTAATCGGCGAACACATTTTTGTCAAATGATTGCGACTAATTGGGATCGTTTGGACCGAACGGACCAATGGGCGGCCCGAACGATGCCAACTGATCCCAACTAGTCGCAATCATTTGACAAAAATGTGTTCGCCGATTAGGGGGCTGGAATTGAACCCGCGCACTCATACTTGAGAGGCTGGTGTTTTAACCACTAGGCCACCACGACATACACATTATATATAAGATAACCTAAAAAAAAATACAGAATCTGTGGAAAAAGTAGCGGAAATCTAGAATAAAATATTTTATCTAGAGTTGACACTACTCTGTGTGTGAAACAGTGAAGCGTATTCAAACCGGATGCGGTAGCGACGCAGAATATTTTTTTATTTACTTTTCTAGTCCACGTTACATTTTATCTAGAGCCATCTCGGATTTTTCACGCGGACCGTATCATTTTATTGAACAACTCACAATAGAGAACGAAGCCTTGAAAAATCAGGTTTTAATCGCTTTTTTTTGAGAATAGAATGTCAAAATTATACTACCAGTATCATCATCATCTGCCTAGCCTTTTCGCGACTATTTTGAGGTCAGCTAACAAGTCTAACTGGATTTAGCTGAATACAAGTATTCCACATGGAACGACTGCCTATCTGAACAAACTTACTGGGTAATACTATACCCCTTTTTTGGTGTTGATAGGAAATTATCAAATGACCTCTTCCGTTCTGGGCGGAGCGGAAAGGCGTGTCAGACTGTTACTGACTAAAACCCACTCGTATTCCTTCACTTGCTCGTGCGCCAGGGCCAAGGTTTCTCTGTTGACCAACTCGAAACCCTGACCCAGGCATTGGGCTTCGTGGGCCTCGTCACGAAGTGTTGACATTTTTTTGAGACGTCCGTGAAACATAACGTCTTTACGAGCAGTGGGCAGTCCGCCGCTGTTTTCCGATGTTTTCTGCCGACCAAGGCGTCTTCTGCGGTAGCTAGAGGCGTGAGAGCGTTGAGATTCCCAATACGAGACCCCCTTGCTAAGAAGACCAGTGACTTGGACTTCTGTCGACCCGTAGCGACTATCAAAGATCTACAAATGGCAGCCGGGACCGGGACGGGGTAAAAATGGTCACCCATCCACAGGCCAACCGCAGTAATTATTATCTTAGTTACGAGTCCTTCAAATATAGTTTTAGGTTAGGTAATATTATAAAATTAATAAAAGTCTGTGATGTCCCAGTGCATGGCAACGGCCTCTACTCTCCTTCCACTTCTCTTGTTTAAAGATTCTGAAGAAAAGTTCTTGTTGAAGGAGTCCAGCTCATCTCGCCATCTTGATCTGGGCCTGCCGTGATGTCACTTGCCACTAGGTCAAAACAAAGCAAATATTCTTAGTCGTCAAAATTTCAGTCATCATAATATTATCAACGTTTTTTATTATTATCTTGGGCTCTTGTTCCATGTCATGGAACACGTTTTCTTCTTCAATTTAACGTTATCCCTTTCTTTTATAATCATTCCTCACACAATCCATCCATCTTTCCTTTGGCTTCCCCCATTATTTATTTATAATAATCATTCACCTGCGTTACATCCCTCTGCACACACACTGTGCCTAGTGCATTCCTTTAAATTTTTCGGTCACTGGCGCCATTTAGCAACTTTCCCTTATATAGTTATTTCTTTATTTATTCAAACTCATCACAGCAGCAAATACAACAGGTCTGATTGTATGGAGCTTGCAAATAAAATATGTTACGTGGTACCTAAAATTGCTAGTCGGCAGGAAATGCGAGCAACCCGCTTGTTCAACACAGAGCAATGTAGAACAAATCCAGGGGAGAGGGCTTCTCTTCGTCAATTATTGGAAATGTACATACAATACGTATTTTACAAATCTAGATATGTTCACTCTTAACCAGAACAAATTTAGAAAAATGGCCATTGGTTTACTTTCTGGTAACCCTTAAGGATGACTGCTTCTTGCTGATGTTATGGTATGACATGATTGTGTCGACGGACTAAATCTAGACAGGGAAAGCTCTCTTGAGTTGGTTCATCGTTGATGGTAAAGCGCGCTAGTTTATTAAGAGCTTATTCACTCAAAAACACTGAGTAAATAGGAAGTAAGACAGCAGTTGAGCGAGGTGATGCAATGTTAAACCCAATAACACGGCCAACGATGCTGCGCCAGAGGGAGATTGAACTGGAGATCCTCCACGACCAAACCTCTGACACAACAACATTTGGCACACCGTACCCGGCACACACCGCAATAAAGCTGCTCAGACCAGTCCTCCGTACGGCTTCACCAAACATCATGCCGGAACACGATGGATCAAGACTTTGTCTTGGTGGCAAGACTTTGTCTGGTGAGTGGTAACTTCTGCCGGCAGCTGATGTTGTGGCCTACCACTGATACTTATCACTGGTTTACTTTTATCTTTAATTTTTGTTCTTACTGTCCCGTTCTGTATACGTCCGTTTCCCTACTTCTTGTAAAATTAGTATGGTTCCGTGGATAATGGTGTAGGTTATGTTATTATTATACCTTAGCTGATTATAATATTTTGAAGCATAGCTGTTTTTTGTCTCAAATATATAAAATCGCTCTACTCCACACATTCATCACAACAATAATAATCATTACCTATAGGTATTGATAATAATATATAAACATAATAAACATTTGAAAATCTATTTATATGACGTAGGTTGATATGTGTAAATGCATAACCATTTAATTAATATTTATTTACATTTTTTATGACGTAAATGATATGTCGGTCACGGCCGCACAGTGTTACAACTGACGTTAAACGTTATGATTGTCGTCAGACGTGAACAGGATTTTAATGCAATTTCTCTAAGGAAACAATTTTCTTAGGTGCATAAGTCTTCTAGAAAATATGAATTGATGACTCCTAAGATTATCCAAGAAATATCATTTTGCTGGCAATAGCGATAATATTGTTTAGGACTACTACCTATATTTATTTTATTTAAAACAATCTTCTTTGTATGGAACAGCATTGTCAGTGAACAGTATTTTTTGTCTATCATATATTACCTGATATGTCAAATATATAAGACATCAGTGAATAAATGTTAATTCATTATAAACGAACTACTAATTGAAATTAATACCTAACTAGTTTTTGCTAAAAATTCAAATATTATTATGGTTTCAAAGAAACAAAAAATAAGTACACATTATATCTAAGATGCGAACTCAGACTTCGTTGATCGTGACGCCATTATTTAACCCCTGATGCATTTACACAAATTTTAGCAATGCAATGGTAAGAACTGCAGGGTAATTACGTAACACACTATAAGTAGCAATGGGTTTCGTTTTGACAGTTAAACAACATTCATTGCGTTATTTACGTTGTTGAGCAGACAAATTTTCTAAATATATGGAGCAATGGATTAGTAATTGGCTTCAGAATGATTCCAATTGATAGTAATTGTTGAAGTATCATCTTAATGGTCTCAATGTGTGTAGGTTGGTCATAAATATGTTTTGAATGTCATATTTGAAAATAGACTAAGATACTGACGTAGATAATTCTGATTACAATTGTCGTGCCTGCTGTTTCTTAAGTAACTATTTTATTATACTTTTATGTGATTCTTACACCACTTATAGGGTTGTTATTTGTGTTCCATGAACCTACCCAACACTAATAGAGTGTTACGTAATAAGGATGCAGGTAGCGCATTCTTAATGTGACCAGACGTAATATGTATAAAGTAACTTCGCATGCGTGTGTTATCTGTGGAATGTTGAGACATCATTCAAGCATGCGCACTCATATACACTGTCTGAGTGCTCAACAATCTAATAGCAATGTAGTCCTTAGCATGCCACTGTGGTTTTGAGGGTTTATTGTACTGGAGACACACACACACTTTCACTCCTGACATCTTGAGGAAACCTGGACTTTAAATCTGAAATCGCCAACCCGCATTGAGCAAGCGTTGTGATTACGCTCAATCCTTCTCTGTATGAGAGGAGACCTGTGCCCAGCAGTGGGACGATAAAAAAAAAGGTTGATGATGATTGTACTTAGGGTTTTTGTTTTTGTTTTGAGGGTTCATTGTTTATGGTCCCCTCTTTCAGGAGTGGCTAGAGAGGCGCCGCGGCGCCCTCACCTTCCGCCTGAGGTAGGTCCTCACCGGACACGGTTGTTTCGGGAGGTTCCTGTTCCGTATAAGGCGGGAGGAAAGGTCAGGGTGTCATCATTGTGTGGATCGCCTTGAGGACACGGTGGAGCATATGGCGGAAGTCTGCCCGGCTTGAGTAGAGCATCGCCGTGTCCTCGTAGCGGCGATCGGCAGTGATCTCTCGCGTCCGATCCTGGTCCAGGCCATGGTTCGGAGCGAGAGTGCATGGCAAGCCGTCCCCTCTTTATGCGAAGCAGTGATGCTGGCAAAGGAGGAGGCGCATGTGAGGCAGGAGGAATCCCAGCGCCCTCAGGCCACTAGCCGCCGCAGGAGACGCCCTGGTCGGGAGACGACATCGAACTCCCAGCCACCGTAGGCGCGGGCCTGCGGGCGGTGAGCAGTGGCCACCTCGCCGCCCGGTAAGAACCAGGCCCGAGTCAACGGCGCGTCGTATTTTTTGTTGAAAAAGAAACCGTGGCCCTGACCGTCGCACAGGCAAGTGAAGAAACACGGGTGGGTTTTAGTCAGTAAAAGTTTGACACGCCCTTCCGCTCCGCCCAGAGCGGGAGAAGACATTTGATGATTTCCCATCCCAACAAAGAAAAAAAAAAGGTTAGCAACGTTATAAAGTATTGTTGATTCTTTGGCAATTATAATTCTTTGAAACAATTTAATTAAAAAATTGCTTTTTTTTGCCGAATACACTGTAATTACCGACATCGTTTTTGCAAACTACTCATACAGGATATGCGTGGCGGTATTCAGGTCAATGCCTTCCAAATCAGCGACAGACCATGACAAATTTCTGTTATGAAGTTAATTGAATGGAATTGGAGAATTAATCAAATAAAAATCAAAACGATCGAACGAAAAAAAACCTAAATTAGTACAAATCTATACTAATATATAAAGCTGAAGAGTTTGTTTGTTTGTTTGAACGTGCTAATTTCAGGAACTGCTGGTCCGATTAGAAAAATTCTTTTTGCGTTGGATAGCCCATTAATCTAGGAAGGCTTTAGGCTATATAACATCAGCTGCGACCAAAGGAGCGGAGCATAACTAAACCACGCGAACGAAGTCGCTGGCGGCCGCTAGTATAT
Organism: Sesamia nonagrioides; assembly: GCA_017933935.1. Classification (NCBI taxonomy): domain Eukaryota; kingdom Metazoa; phylum Arthropoda; class Insecta; order Lepidoptera; family Noctuidae; genus Sesamia; species Sesamia nonagrioides. The sequence goes on from JADWQK010000081.1 coordinate 394,631, forward strand.
AATAAGATGTTTGTTATTCAATTGCACCAAAAAGGCTGAAAGAATTTAGGTATTGAACAGGATAATTGCGTATCTCACTATCAGTAGCAACGGATTCAATTTTGACAGTACAATGACATTCATTGCGTTGTTTGCGTTCTTGATCAAACATATTTTTCGAATATATAGAGGAACGGATTAGCAGCATGCTTCTTTTTTTTTTTTTTTTTCACCGGTAGTACATTCTTGTCGGATAGATTCAGATATCAATGTAGGCGAAGCCACTGCCAAAAGCGAGTAACACAAAAACGTTAATTACATAAGATTAAAAGGTCAGAATATCATAAAACTCGTATCTACTTTTAAATAAAAAAAAAAAAACTCAATACAGTTTGAGCTTCTAACTGTCAAGTCGTTAAGGAAAAATAGTTGATAAATCAAATTGAGGATAAATAACGCAAAATTAAAAGATAAAAAGTAATTACAAGGCGGGTAAATGAGGTAAATCGCAGGTAACATTTAAGGAAAATGTGCAGCCAATCACCTAAAACTGTACCAGTTTTACAGGTTGTATCTTTACTATAGATTGCCTGAATTTCTGCTCAATCAATCACAATGTAGAGGTATGAGGAAAGAGGTTTAAATTTCACCCTTCATCATCATTATCTCAGCGTTAGTCCTAGTCCATCCCAGTCGCATTCGAAGCTTTTTCAGCTTTGGAGTCTGAGGTCCGCTTTACCAGTCTCAACTGCTGATTTTGGCTAAACTTCGATATTTTCCGTGAAACGATTGCCGTCTGACCTCCACAACCCGATAGTGATATCGAAGGCGATCTCGAAGTATTGCAGTTAGACCAATATTGTTGGACTTCTGAGGGCTCCAACAACCCGTAACGGCTGCCATTAAATGCTCGTATGGCAACCAGGACCAACGTCTTAACGTGCTTTCCGAGGCACGACCAGACCACAAAATTTCACTCTTTCTCCATAGAAAACGGAGCAACCAACAACAGGGTGTTATGTCTGACGGGCACTTGGCCGACGATTAATATAGGAAAGTTGTATGTATGCCAGTTGTGCGGTAAGGACCAGGCCCAGGTCGAGTGCGGGTTGTGTTTTACGCATGCCTTAAAGAGATGTACGACGACATCGAACTCCCAGCCACCGTAGGCGCGGGCCTGCGGGCGGTGAACAGTGGGCAGCGCCCGCCCGGTAAGGACCAGGTCCGAGTCAACGGCGCATCGTGTTTCACACGCGCCTCAAAGAGATGTCAGCACATCGTGACGAGGTCCACCGAGGGCCCCTTGAGGCAAAGTTGCGGGTTGCTTAAAAAAGAAACCGTGGACCTGGCGCACAGATAAGAAAAGGACACCCGGGTGGGTTCTAGTCAGTAAAGGTGAGAGAAAAGTCAGTAAAAGTGTGAAAGAGCGGGAGAGGTCATTTGATGATTTCTCATCCAAAACAAACACAAAAACCCTGCTAGCGAGATGCAGGATTGGCTTGACGTCAGTCATCATCATCATCATCATCATTTCAGCCGAAAGACGTCCACTGCTGGACCTAGGCCTCCCCCAAGGTTCTCCACAACGACCGGTCCTGCGCCCCCCGCATCCAGCGGTTTCCCGCGATCTTCAACAGGTCGTCGGTCCACCTTGTCGTGGCCTACCCACGCTGCGTCTTCCGGTACGTGGTCGCCACTCGAGAAACCGTCGGCCCCATCGGGCTTCGGTCCTATGGGCAATGTGCCCGGCCCACTGCCTCTTTAGTGTTGCAATTCTTAGGGCTATGTCGGTAACTCTCATTCTTCTGCGGATCTTCTCATTCCTGATTCGATCGCGCAGTAAACGTGACGTCAGTAATACATGTTATTTGCACGTGGCGTTGTAAATACACAACCGCTACAACAATTAATAAACCTTATGCAATCGATAAATATGTTGCTTTTTTCCTTCAATTACAAATATTACTGAGGATTACTCAATCAACTTAGGCCATTACATTTCACTGCTGCACATAATCTCTCCTTGATTGCATTACAACACCCTGCCCGCATCCAGTCTACCCCGACCACCTTTTTTTTGTTTGTTTGGAATGGGAAGCCATGAAAAGTCCTCTCTCATGAAAGATACCACTTGGACGTGAATTGCCTCGGGTAACGTGTAGACGACATGATTAGTTTAAAATATTACCTACAACTAGGTTACAATATGGTATTTACTAGTGAGCCCCAAACTAGTTATTCTGTATCTTGGGCTTATATATTATATGTAATTGATATTGTTTTAGTTTTTTTACGTATTGGCCTCTAAGTTTTTTTTTTTGTTTCGGGGTGGAACATCCTCATGGATGTCCGCCGCCCTGGGGTGGGCGACGGGGCCTGTCAGACTCCTACTGAATAAAAACCAGCCCGATGTCTTTCCTCGCACATTCGCGCGGGGCCGTGGGAATTCAAATTCAAATTTTTTCAAATTCATTTATTAATCTTGTGAACACAGGGTACAGTTATGCAGATGTTATGTACAAAGAATTTTTGTCCATGCTATGTCCCGCCAAAAGGCATACAAAATATCATAAAAAGCGAATGTAGATGTCACAGTTTCATGCAAAATAAATATGTCAACAAATTAAGCGGGCACATTAACTCAATAGGCAGCATCACACGATATAGCCTCATAAACAATTAAATAAAATATCAGCAAATTACAATTTTTTAAATATTAAACAAAAAATAAAATATAGTCTACAGAGTCAAGAGTCGTCAAATTTAAATAATATCATACAAATTATGTTAATTATCAAAGTTTGTCATTAAGATATTCATTGACAGAGTAATATGTCTTCTCAATAAGTAGTTCAAAAAGCTGACGCTTAAAAATATTCACATTTTTAGCTGATACAATTTCATTTGGTAATTTATTGTATATCTTTGGAGCCATTGCATATATGCTTTTATGTAGAAATTTTGTATTTGTGAAAAGCAAATGTAACTTATTCGAGCGACGTTGGCTTTCGACAGGTCTATAGAGATCCTTATTATTTTTAATAAAAATACAGGCCTCATAGATGTAGAGGGAAGGTACAGTCAATATTTTTAAGTTTTTAAAATGTGGCTTGCATGAATCGGTCCGTTTTATTTTGCATATAGCTCGAATGCATTTTTTTTTGTGCAATCAGTACTTGCTCAATTTTAGTACCATTGCCCCAAAATATCAAACCATATCGCAGGGTGGAGGCAACGTAACCGTGATAAGCTGCTAAGAGTGCGGTCATGTTTGACACTTTACCCAGCATCCGAAGAGCATAGGAGAACTTGCCAAGTTTCCCACACACGTTGTCAATTTGCGTCCTCCAAGACATATCGTTGTCAATGTATAGGCCAAGAAATTTTGTTACATTCGATTGTAGTATTGGAGCTCCTTTGTAAGTGATTTTAATTTGTGATTGTCCTTTTTGTCTAATTTTGAAGCTCATAATTTTAGTTTTTGTCAGATTAATTTTAAGATTATTTGCATTTAGCCAGTCAATAATCGTAACCAAACTAGCGTTAATGTCATTCTCCATTTCTTTGTCACTACCACTATTATAGATAACCGTACTGTCGTCCGCAAATAAAGACATTTGGTGTGGAATTGCTTGGGGAAAGTCATTTATATAACAAATAAACAACAAAGGTCCCAATATGGAACCCTGCGGAACACCGTAATGAAGAAATCTAGGATTAGACGAATATACTACTTCACTTTTTGTCATAATATTCACTTGGCTAATCTGAGTAATTTGTTTCCTATCCTGCAAGTAGGATTGTATGAGATTGGCTACGTTACCTCTGATACCAAATCTATATAGCTTAGCTAGCAGCACACTATGGTTAACATAATCAAACGCCCTGGTCATGTCCATGAACATTGCCATGACTGGTTTTCTATTGTCCATGTTGTAATGTATTTTTTCAAGGAAAGTATACATGGCCATGTTTATGGTTTTATTTCTTCTAAATCCCATCTGTTCTTTACAAAATACATTACTTTTTTCAAGGAAGCTATAAACACTGTTATAAATGACCTTCTCAAACACTTTAGAGAATATAGGTATCAACGCCACCGGCCTGTAATTATTGACTTTTGTCATGTCATCTTTTTTGTGTATTGGTTTAATAATAGAAACTTTTAACTTTTGTGGAAAAACTCCATTTTGGATCATTTTATTTATAATGTCACTTAATATCGGCGCTATAAGAAGTGCTGTTGATTTAACGACCCTTGTGTCAATATCATCATATCCTGTACTATTGGTATTTTTAAGATTGTTTATTATTGTAATTATATCGTTTGGTATGGTTGGTTGCATAAAAATAGATTTATATGATCCTAGTGATGTGTCACGTTTATTATTATTAATTATTGTCAGATTGTCGGCATTCGTTTGAACTGAGTCTATAAAATAATCATTGAAATGTCTTGCTATCATTTTAGGATTTATTATGCGTTTGTCATTTGCGTTAATTATATTTATAGTCATTTTAGGTATGTTGGATTTCACAGAATTGATTACCTGCCAAGTTGCCTTAGACTTGTTCGTGCTAGTTCCTATAAAATAGCTGTTCTGTGCCTTTTGAGTTAATTTGATAACATTTTGATATCTTTTTGAAAATGATTTGAAAGCCGCTTTTGTATCACAATTTCGGTTTCTTCTGTATTGCCATAATAACAGTCGTCTCTTTTTGCTACAACACTTTATTCCCCGAGTTATCCATTTTGGTCTTATAACTGTAGAGATTTTACGTTTAATAACGGGAAAGCATAGATCGTAAAATAATTTAAAAAGTTCAAAAAAAATATTATAGCTTTCATTTGCATCATTCGTTTCGTAAACCTCAGAGAAACTAAGACTAGCAATACACCTCCTAAACAGTTTAATGTTTTCTTGACTATAGTCGCGCTTAGCTACGAAATAGTATTTTAAAACGCATGTCCGTTGCACTGGAAACATCATGATTTGAGCTGTGTGATCAGAGACACCTAACTCGAGCAATTCACTCTTGCAGCCACGTATATTATGCAGAAAATTGTCCAAACACGTACCACTACTAGGACGTGTGGGTTGTTTTATTTCTACTTTCAGATTGAACTCTTTTAAAGTACGTTTAAATAAATTAGAATTTTTATTTTCCTGTAGAATGTCGATATTAAAGTCGCCGCATATTATTAATTTTCGATTATTTTTATAGCAAAATTGTTGTAATAAGCATGTCAAATTATTAAAGAAAATGTTAAGTTTAGTATTATTTGGAACTCGATATATACATATTATTATAATTTTATGGTCCATTATCTCGATTGCGCAGGATTCAAACACGTTTGGAATGTTAAAACTTTTCACTGATTCAATTTCAGTGAAACGAATGGTATTATTCACAAGTATACAAGAACCACCATTTCGTTTTGCTCTAGTGAAGCATGCAGCCAAAGTATAGTTAGGTATGTTCAAAAAGTCAACGTCACTCTGCTTCATATTGTGCTCTGTAAAGCAAAGAATATGAACACATTTACCACCAGTTACACGCATGTCTAGATTAACTGCCATTATGTCACTTTTGGCCAAAAGTCCGTTTATGTTTTGATGCAATATGCATAAGCTATTATACACGAAAAAACTGTTGATCGGGAATACCAGCATTGTCACATGAACGATACGAATTAGGAGTATCGCAAGGCAAAGGATCTTTCATTGACAAAGCTTCATCCGTGTTATAATAAACGTAGCTTTCTAAATCACTGAAAATGGTTCTGATTCCGTAGTTATTAATACGTCCACTACGCTTTTTAAACATGGTATAGTCGAACGATAAGTAGAGGTTCGAGTCACATAATGTAGCATAGTTATAGTTTTGTATATCCTGGTAAAGAAGTCCACTAAACATTTCTACTCTGAAATTGTACACAGTTGAATAATAGTCATATTTATATGTTGGTAAACAAAGTATAATATTTGTGTGCTTTATAGCCAACAATGATTCTCGTATAGTCGATATTAAATCAAAATAATTATTTGTTTGTCGAAAGTCACTTTCACCAATGAATATTATAAAATTGTCCTTCATCGTGTAATCAGCTACTTTTGTGTAAATGCTACTTAACAATGATTTTATTCCCCTATTAGGTAGAAGGTAGTGACAAATTTGGTGAGAGGGAAAAGTGTTTTCAGCTATCGCTAGTATTTTGTTATTTTGATTACTACTTATTAAACACAATTTGTTTTTGTTGCCTTCTCCCTGGCGTGTCGACTGAGGTGTCCTCTGCGGTTCCTGTCGATTATAAATGTTACTCACGTCCTTTTGAGGGGTAGTTTGCGCGGGGGTAAATAGCTCCGGAGTCGCGAAGTCTGGATTATATTTGCGTTGTTTTTGTATGGTTCCTCTAATAGGAGTAGTTAGCGTGGACTTTTTTCTCGGCGTTCTTATCTCGCTAGCCAACCTCTTAGTTGCCTTCTCGATTATTTTATGTTTTGAGTTCATACTCTCCATTGTTTTTTTTAGTTCTGTGTTTTCAAGGGACAGATTATTAATTTCGTCGTGTGCCGTCTGTAGTTGCGAATTTAATATTTTGATTTGGCGTTTGAGGTCCTCTATTAATTCATTTTCTTCAACTATGATATTTGGTACGCTGCTATTAGTGACGCCCTCTATTGTCGAATCTGTAGAACTATCATCCTCAAATGATAATATTTCTGAATCGGATCGTCTTCGTTGGCTACGCAGTGTGATGTTTTCGAAGAAATTCATTGTATAAGTAAATTAATTAATTAGTAAAATATGTATAAGTAAATTGTTAGCTTTGTTTACGTATTTTTTTTTTCTTGAGGGTACCGTTGTCAATATCAAACAGTTTCTACGCCTGAACCTTTTCAGAACTTAAGCCACTGCGTAATAAATCGTACATTAGGTAATTAGTCAATACTTGAGCTGTGGAGTTGTTGATCAGTGTGGGTCGTGTATGACAACTGTTACGATTAGAGATTATGCACTTAAGTATGATTCACTTAACTTACGGTTTTTACTTTAGTTCAACTGTTATGCATGCACAATTGCACAGTATCCTGTCACTGATTCACTTGTTTATAGCTTTAAATACTGGTATATATATATATATAAAAGGATTTTAAATCACGGAGTTGACGTGTATTTTCATCACAACAATTTGTCCACTTTAGTAGTTATATTTATTTAGTGCACGGTGTATAGTTCGTCCTGATAATACTTGCACACACGTATTACACTTTTGTATACACTTTTTAGTTATTTTAGCGTAGATACAGACAACTAATCAATTTAAAAATAAATTAATAACGGGAGCACTATGTGTACATGACAGCTGGCGACATCTACCCGCGACTATTCCGCGGCCCACATTGTCGTGCTGGCCCGGTCTGCCTGGGCCCGTCTCCTGCACGGGGTAGTGAGGTAGTTAACTACCCAGTGCATCACCTCTAAGGTGCGCGCCGACACTCGCGTCTCTGCCTCAGATCTATCTAGGCACCCCCCACCTCCATCACCCCACACTCACTACCCCACCTCGCTCCTTATTCATGCACTCTGTAGCTGCAGAATGCAGATAGAGAGCCCTCGGGAGCGACTCCTCCACTGCGGCAGAAACCCGCCGCGGTCTTCAATCTCCTCTTACCAGATTGTTGCCCGCGCCCAGGGTGCACCGATCCAGCGTCTGCTCGTCCTCAAGGAAGCGAGAGGACCAGCAGCCACTGAGCACTCGGGGAGGTTTTCTCCTACGCACCCCTAAGTCTCTAAGTCTATCCCAACCACCCTGTTCAGGTTTCCCGTACGCCAAGCTGGGGCCCGTCTCACACTACGCTTGCTTATGTGTATAAGCAAGCGTAATGTGAGACGGCGAAGACCGTGTGGTCTTCACTCCAAGACTCGTCTGCTCTAGCGGCCATCGGTCCTTCGGCAGACATAACCAGCCCACTGCCAATTCAATTTGCTTATTCTGCAAGCTATTTCGGTAACTCCATAATTTTGTTTACGCATAATTTCATTCCTGATTATATCTTTCAAAGAGACTCCAAGCATAACTCGCTCCATAGCGCTCGTTAGTCAAAAAAAAAGAAACTTAATATTCTGAAATTACGTTTCCGACATTAATTTGATACATATGTTTTAAGTTATATGAGGAAATAACGTACGTGATATTATGTTATGTTTTGTTTCAGACCGGAATTTCCAGAAGAATATTAAATTAGTATGCAAATGTGGAAATTACTTAGCTTATGTTACCTATATTCAAGTAAAGTAATAATAGAAGGAAATACTCTGATTTCTATGGATAATGTAATATTGTGTCTGGAAACGCAAAGTTGTGGTTTTGATAATAACTTACGATATAACAACTAATAGGTAATACAATATTGTGTCTGGCAACGCAAAGTTGTGGTTTTGATAATAACTTAGAATACAACAACAAATATGTAAATAATGTGTAATTGGGTTATTATATTGTTATTAATATTATGTGGATTTGTGGTTTTCCAAAGTGTTAGGCCCTTTGTACACTGCTAAGCTTCTTTACGATAAAACAGACAAACTGTAGCTTTTCATGGCGACAAAACATGTCGACGCTTGAGAGGCAATCATATCTAAGCGACAAAAATTCGTAAATTGACCTAAATACACCAAACGACGCAGAAAAATCTGGCGGTTCGAATGGTGTATACCTACAACTCAATTTACGATTTTTTGTCGCTTAGATATGATTGCCTTTCAAGCGTCGATGTGTGTGTACAAAAACACAACCATTAGAAAAACAGAGAAATGATATTAAGTAGCGAGAAAAAGTTGGAAAATTCTGAATTCCTAGAAGACAAAATACACCAACAATATCATAGGTATACAAAAAAGTTTAATGGGCAACATATTATTTCCGATAGTGGTCAGATAAGTGAATAGTTTACCACTTAATGTCACTACAAATAACCTTTGCCATGAGAAGAGTGAATAAATTAATAGGTAGACATTTTTAAGCGAAAATATAAGTAAAATTTTTTCCATTATTTTTATGACCATGTGTAATAGACTATACCTGGGAACTTTGTGGTTACGGAAATATTGAAGGTCAAATGTTCCAAATTTACGAAATCAAATTTTAACTGATATAACTTATTTCAGTCCCACGATCCCTCTAACATTACGTGCACCGTGTTTGGCGTGCTTTTCTTTGCGCAGAATCATAAACAAAGACATTCTCATTTAAAAAAAGTTCATTCGCCGTCGTTACCTTTGTACATCATTATCAGCCTAAAGCAGTCCACTGCTGGACATAAGCCTCTCCTAATTCCCGCCATTTTTTGTACAAATTTATTAAATTGTGTAAAGTTACAGAGCTATCTACCTGTATTATGTAATGAGGCTTCCTTCTTCTTCAGCCTATAAAGGTCCACTGCTGGATGAAGGCCTTCTCCAAGGGTTTCATTACATTGGGCGGGGCTTGCCATAATCCCCAAGGTTGATAGACGGGTTGGGAATCGCAGTAGTTTGATAATCCACAAGAGAAGCGCTGCTGCCCGCTTCCCTGGTGAGAGTTTCCTTAGTCGCACCTTACGACACTTACGGGAGGATATGGGATGGTACTATTCTAAGCCCAGTACCACGATGAGGCAATGAAGCTTTAATTGATACAATGATTCATTGATTACTGTCTAATTTGGATCCTCTTCGGTTTATGTAACCGGCCTCGACAGTGGGAAAGGAGGACTGGAGTCACACGCAATGTGTCAAGCCTTCATTAGGCACATATGTTGTAACTCAAGCTAATGAAAGGACTGATTCAATCATCTAGATGTTATTTGCTCCCAAAAAGTATTTAGGCACATGCGTTGTAACTCAGGCTGATGAAAGGACTGATTCAATCCTCTAGATGTTGTTTGCTCCCAAAAAGTCATGTAAATTTAGACTCCCGTTTTAACAGTTGAAGTCTAGTTGATAGAATAATGAAAAACGTATGTTGTGTATATTAGACCAAATTAGTCTACATCGCTCAAATCACATCACAGCTTTCGTTAATGTACAAGTATGTATAAAAAGTTTCTAACAATTAAATTTTGTGGTTGCACTTTTGGCCACATTAAGTTAAAACAAGATTAATACGACGTTACAAAATCTTTTATTCCGGATCCATCTGCATGGTCCATTTGGTTAGTATAGGCACTACTCTGAAACCAGTGTTAGTGCTTACATCTGCCCGAAATCATCAGACGCACATAAGTATGGTTATGATTAATTATTAGTGTAGATGTAGAGAAGAAGTTGACAGCCTCCGTGGCGCGGGTTCGATCCCCGCACAGTGCAGGTATTTGTGTGCTTGAATATGAATATTTGCACTGGTCTGGTCGTGCCTCGGAAAGCACGTTAAGCCGTTGGTTCCGGTTGCCATACGAACATCTAGTGGCAGTCGTTACGGGTTGTTGGAGCCCTCAAAAGTCCAACAATTGGTCTAACTGCAATGCTTCGATGTCGGAGCGCGCGGAGCATGGAAAATGTCGAAGTTTATCCATATCAGCAGTTGGACTGGTAAAGCGGACCCCTGACTCCAAAGCTGAAAAGGCTTCGGATGCGACTGGGATTAACGCTGGGATGATGATGATGTAGAGAAGAAGTTAAGCTTATTAAAGTAGCTAAAGCCGAGGCAAAATATCATTCTGCTACTAAGATCTTGTGTGAGCTTTTGGTTTTAATATCATTAAATGTTGTAAATTATTTGAGACTTTTTGCATCTAACTACCGATACTCAAAATACTGACTCCGAGTAGTCAACGGAAGTCACTGCAAACTGCAGTATAACAAACATTGAAATGTTTATTTCCGGAAGTTGCTTAGCACGCCAACTGCTGACAGTTTTTAAAAATGTACACAGGAAATAAAAGCACATGACGGTAAATTTAAAAAGTTAGTTCCGTCTAAAATAAAAGCAAGAACGGTACGTCGCTAGTTTTCCTTGCCCAATTCTGATTTCTTTTAGTTGGTTATACCATGGTTACACCAATCTAAGCTACTTAAGTACCAAAACTGAAATCTACAATAAATAAATAACAAGTCACCACCATTCATATGCCATTGATAGCACAACCAGGTATTTACTTCAGCATATTCTCCCCATTGTATCCTAATTCCAACAAAATCCAGTCTACTGCTGACACAATATATCCAAATCAGTGAGTCAGCAAACGCGAACAAGTCACTATCAGCTGTTGTGTGATTTGTGTTAATATTCAAAGTGCAAACGTGTAGAATTTCCGCGCCATTACCTCACCAAGCTGATCTATTCTGCAGAGTCAGTGTGAAAACTTCGATGAAGTGAACTTTCGTTCATCCAAAGCATCTGATGGAGTAATAGCTCACTTTAGCTATACACATAAATCAGCTTATAATGCTCCCACTGTTGGGACACAGGCCTCCTGTCGGTGAGAGGGAGTGGGCCGTAATCTACCACGCTAGCCCAGTGCGATGTGGTGTTGGTAGATAACAGTCACGGTGTCATTTTTACAGAATACACTAGCTGAACTAATACTCAACTGATATCACGACCTGTACTTGCCAATTTAGTGACAATTTTGAGCAGGAGAAAAAGTAAGTCACTTGATAATTGTTTCTGATAATTACAGGCACTTAAGAATTCAGTCAATGATGTATGTAGCTGTGGATTTTCAGATCTAAAAAGACAGCTACGACCAATATTCAGTGGACAGTGGTCGTATTCAGTAGCTTGTCTGTTCAGGTGGGATAATATTATCTAAAAAAAATTGTTCTACTTCTTCATTTATATAACTGATTTCCTCAGATTAGCAAGCACGCATATTAATAAGTGATTTCTATTTAGTATCACAATATTATATGTTACTGGCTTTCTGCCCGCGGCTTTGCATGCGTGGAATTCGGTTATATCGCGCTTTTTAGATTTTCTTTGGAAACATCATTTTTTTCAGTATAAGGTAGCCTATGTCCTTTCTCAGGGTCTGAAGCTTGACTGTGCTAAATTTCATCAAAATCAGTTAAGAGGTTTAAGCGGGAAAGCGTAACAGACAGACAGACAGACCGAGTTACTTTCTCATAAATAATATTAGTATGGATGAGATGATGATCCAATCGTTCATTTATTGCAAAAAACATGATAAATGAAGAACAGCTCGGCCGATTTTGTTCAAACTTCACATAAACCATCTACTAATTAGTCACAACAAAGCCTAAAAATTTGGTTTGGATAGGTGAGTCCGTTCTTGAGTTATAAAATGATAAAGAAAGTGGTATTGATTTACATCCATATCCATACTAATATTATAAATGCGAAAGTAACTCTGTCTGTCTGTCTGTCTGTCTGTTACGCTTTCCCGCCTAAACCTCTCACCCGATTTTGATGAAATTTGGCACAGACAATCTTTGGACCCTGAGAAAAAACATAGGCTACCTGTTATCCCGGAAAAATTTGATATTCCCGAGGGAAATCTAAAAAGCTCGATATAACCGAACACCACAGGGGCGAAGACGCGGGCGGAAAGCACACAATCTTTAGACCCTGAGAAAGCACATAGGTTACCTTTTATCCCGGAAAAATTTGATGTTCCCGAGGGAAATCTAAAAAGCGCGATATAACCGAAATGTACGCGGGCGAAGCCGCGGGCGGAAAGCTAGTATATATATGTATATATATAGAAGAGCCAATCTGGTTACAAAATTCTACATGTGCTTTTGTTTTTATTTCGAGGAGTTCGATACTGAAAAAAATGGAGAATATTTTTCGAGAAAGGTTTGAAGTGCTGTCATGCATTCATTGAGCTGTCATTCGGTCTGCATGAAAAAGCATGAACAAACGTTTTCTCCGCTTGAATTTGGATAAATGCATAGTCTCATACATGTCATGCTGTCCTGTAGGACTACGAAAGTGAGGCAAGAGACTTGTGCACTGTAATATCTCACGCGCCAAAGTTGAGGTTTTATCTTTATATCTCATATCCAAACTTAAACAATTATGAGACATCCGTTTTATACCTATGCTAAGTTTTAATATTTTTTTATTTAAATCTCTCGGTGGTAGGCCATAATATGGGCCGCCGGCAGAAGTTACCACCCATCAGACAAAGTCTTGCCACCTAGCGATTCGTCGTGTTCCAGCATGATGTCTGGTGAAGCCGTACGGAGGATGCGTCTGAGCAATTGTGTTGCGATGTGTGCCGGGTACGATGCACCAAATGTTATTGTGTCGGGAGTTTGGGTCGTGGAGGGTCTCCAGATCAATCTCTCTCTGGCGCAGCATCGTTGCTCGGGCTGTTGGGTTTAACATTGCATCACCTCGCACAACTGCCGTTTTCCTTCCTATTTACTAAGATTAAGCCATTTGAGCAATTGCAATTGATTTGAGCAATTGATTAAGCCATTTATTTCTTGCTTTTACATGTTAAATATTACAAGTTTAAATGCACTAGGAAAGTATCTAAAACCATATATAAAAAAAGAATAATGTATGTATTTGGTTAGTAACTCTAATTGTAGCAAGTACTTAGAAGTTAGGTTAACATTGCATCACCTCGCTCAACTGCCGTCATCCTTCCTATTCCTAAGTTTTTTAAGTGAATAGGCTTAATTAACTAGCGTGCTTTGCCATCAACGATTGCATTTCTGTTTACCATCAGGCGGGATTGCAGTCAAGCACTAGTCTATAATTATTAAAAAAAAAATACAAATCGCAAAACGGATATCAGTCGCATCGTGCCCTAAATTTACATTTCCCATATTTGGGAATCTAAACAGACTATTTGCATAATCGCCATTTAGTTGAGCCACGATTTTAAGAAATGTGTCTATTTCAAGTCTGTTGAGCTTCAAAACCAACCTAAACAAATCATTTCTACCAAGATTCGTACCGGACACAGTCCATCAAAAAGTGGTGTGAGTCTTCTACAACTCGACACAAGTTTATATTTCAATTCAATAACTTGCTGCCGTTAAACCAACGGTCCGACAGCCTCCGTGGCGTAGCGGTAGCGGTCGCGGCCGCTGCGCAAGGTGGCGCGGGTTCGATCCCCGCACAGTGCAAGTATTTGTATGCATGAATATGAATATTTGCACTGGTCTGGTCGTGCCTCGGAAAGCACGTTAAGCCGTTGGTCCCGGTTGCCATACAAACATCAGCTAGTGGCAGTCGTTACGGGTTGTTGGAGCCCTCAAAAGTCCAACAATTGGTCTAACTGCAATGCTTCGATGTCGCCTTCGGGTTGTGGAGGTCAGACGGCAGTCGCTTCACGGAAAATGTCGAAGTTCAGCCATTTCAGCAGTAGGACTGGTAAAAGCGGACCCCAGACTCCAAAGCTGAAAAGGCTTCGGATGCGACTGGGATTAACGCTGTGATGATGATGATGTTAAACCAACGGCCCTGGGTTCCGACACACCTTTTTAGGGTTCCGTAGCCAAATGGCAAAAACTGAACCCTTATAGATTCATCATGTCTGTCTGTCCGTCTGTCCGTCCGTATGTCACAGCTATTTTTTTCCGAAACTATAAGAGCTATACTGTTGATACTTAGTAGTATTCTGTGAAACGCATTAAGATATTGATGCAAAATTAAAAAAAATAATAATAATTATTGAGGCCTCCCCATACTTAGAACTGAAACTCATTTTTTTTTTTTCATCAAACACATTCGTGTGGGGTATCTATGGATAGTTCCTCAAAAATGATATCGAGGTTTCTAATTTTTTTTTTTTCTAAACCGAATAGTTTGCGTGACAGACGCTTCCAAAGTGGAAAAAGTTGGTCCCCCCCTCTAACTTCTAAAATAAGAAAATGAAAATTCTAAAAAAAAACATATGATATACATTACTATAAAAACTACCAATGAAAATTGTTTTGAACGAGATTCAGTAAATATTTTTTTTTTAATACCTGGTAAATCGTAAACCGCTTATTACCGCGTAATCTTTCATACAAATAACTTAAATCCTTTAATTTCATAAATCAATGTTACGGAACCCTTGGTGCGTGAGTCCGACACGCACTTGACCTGTTTATTTTAGCTAAAATCGGTCATATTGTGTAGTAATTTCAGCACCTTCACAGGTGCACAGGTGCACAGTGAGCAACGTATATTATAGACTACTTCGCTTTACTTGATATATGAGTGGAGATGATTCAACCTAATTACATAATTAAGGTAAACATTTGGAACGTTCTAATCAATCACTCATCTTAAGACTTCAAGACACTAGGTATTAAAAAGATTATTTGTTACAAACTCTAATACCATTTATCATTGAGTAGCCAGAATGTCACAGAAATTGTATTTCAATGGTAGTTCGTTAGATTGGAAAAGACGTGACTGAATAATGCATTAACTGATGTAATTGATTGCGAACATGGGCCCTATTGCCTTTTTATTTAGCCAACTAATCTAAGCATGTCGTGGATGGTCGATACCATTTCAATTACAGTTGTTCATTTGAATTACATACTAGTGGGGCAATCGCGGTGACGTGGACAGAATCGTTTTCAAAAGTGGGGACTGTCGAACGGTCACTTTGCACTGAGGCGCGGACCAAGGCACTTTTCCGAGGCGAAACTGTCGGTTTGCCTATTTAAATTGTGATTGTCAAGATTGGAGGGGCTTTAATTCAAAACACCATCTACGATATGGATCCCTTTATCACAGCACCAAGATGCTATCGAGCCTACCGCTCCGCCGTTGCTGACTCCGACATGTATATGGCTGGCCATGTCTCGAGATATAAAGATAAAAGATGGACCGCGAGAGTGACATCGTGGAAGGGCCCGACGGGCAAGAGAAGCCGAGGTAGACCACTAACTAGATGGGAATATGATCTCAGACGGACAGCCGGCCCAAACTGGACTGTCTTAGCAAGAGATAGAGGTGTATGGGCATCTTTGGAGGAGGCCTTTACCCAAAACGAGGTTCTTGCTAACGAAATCTATTTACTATAATAATTACATGTTATTATTTTATAAAAAAGTTAAAAACACTAACAAACCTTTTTTTAAAATAATTATTAACTAGTGCTTGACTGCAAACCCGCCTGATGGTAAGCAGTGATGCAATCGTTGAAGGTAAAGCGCACTAGTTTATTAAGCCTATTCACTTAAAAAAACTTAGGAATAGGAAGGATGGCGGCAGTTGAGCCAGGTGATGCAATGTTTACCGGAGACGACGTCGACGGGATCCCGTCGAGGAAGCCGCGCGGTATGGGGTGTACCGCGCGGCCCAGGAGACTCTGTGGCTGGCCATCGGCGACTCTAAGTCGCGGGCCAGGGAAGAGCTGCTGGGGTCCCTAGATCGGGACCCGTGGGGGCGCCCCTACCGTTGGGTACGGGGCAAGTTGCGTCCCTGGGCGCCCCCACTGGTGCAAAGTATGCAACCCCAGCTGCTAGAGGCGGTGGTATCCACCCTCTTCCCTGAGCGGGCGGGACATGTTCCCCTGGCGATGGTCTCACCCTCAGCCACAGACTCTCCAGAAGAGGAGGGCACCGATGTCCCCGAGGTGACGCAAGTAGAGATGGGAGCGGCCGTGTCGCGGCTCCGGGCCAAGAATAAAGCGCCCGGACCCGACGGAGTTCCTGGCCGAGCTCTCGTCCTGGCTCTGAAGGAGCTAGAGCCCCAGCTGAGGGGGCTCTTCACGGCATGCTTCGGCCAGGGTCAGTTTCCCAGTGTGTGGAAGGAGGGGAAGCTGGTCCTGCTCAGGAAGGAGGGGCGCCCCGCGGACTCGCCGTCCGCGTATCGGCCCATAGTGCTGCTCGACGAGGCGGGCAAACTTTTTGAGCGTATAATCGCGGATCGCCTCGTCGGCCACTTGTGCGGAGACGGGCCGAACCTGGACGACAACCAGTTCGGTTTTCGTCGGGGGCGCTCCACCATAGACGCAATCATGCGCGTGAGAGCCCTGGCGGAGGATACGGTATCCCGGGGTGGGGTGGTGTTGGCGGTGTCTTTAGACATTTCCAACGCCTTCAACACCCTACCCTGGAGCTGTATTAGGGAGGCCCTGAAATACCATCGGGTGCCTCCCTACCTCCGCCGCATAGTAGGGGCTTATCTTGAGGATAGATGCGTCATCTATCGGGGACGTGACGGTGCCAGTCGGCACCAAGTGTCGTGCGGTGTTCCACAGGGATCGGTCTTGGGACCGCTCCTGTGGAACATCGGCTACGACTGGGTGCTGAGAGGCGAGCTTCCGTCGGGCGCCGACTTGACGTGTTATGCGGACGACACGCTTGTCACTGCCCGAGGGAGCTCGCACAGGGAAGCGACGTTGATAGCCACGGCTGCGGTGTCACAGGTGGTGACCCGCATCCGGCGCCTGGGCCTGGAGGTGGCCCTTGACAAGTCGGAGGCCATGGTATTCCATGGCCCCCGGCGTGCGCCGGCGCCGGGATCACATATCGTGGTAGTGGTGCCCGGATAGCTGTCGAGTCCACCATGAAGTATCTGGGATTGGTGCTCGACAGCCGATGGGAATTCGGACCCCACTTCCGGCGGCTGGCGCCCAAGCTGATGGGTGCAGCGGGCGCGCTGTCAACGTTGCTTCCCAACATGGGGGGCCCGAGCGCCGCCTGTAGGCGGTTATACGTGGGAATCGTGCGGTCCATGGCCCTGTATGGGGCCCCTGTGTGGGCGATGGACCTGACGGCCGGAACACTCGCCATTCTGCGCAAGCCGCAGAGGGCGATGGCCGTCAGGGTCGTCCGCGGGTATCGCACGATTTCCTACGAGGCGGCTTGCGTTCTGGCCGGATCCCCGCCCTGGGACCTAGAGGCGAAAGTACTCGCGTCATTGTACCGATGGCGCGAGGAAGAGCGGACACGGGGCTCCAGTCCGGCGCAGCGGCAGATCGAGCTGCGCCGAGGGGAGCTCCGTCAGGTCCTGGTGGCGGACTGGCGGCAGAGGCTTATGCGCCCTACCGCCGGCCTCGCTACCGTCGAGGCGATCCGGCCAGTACTCGACGACTGGCTCGGGAGAAGCCACGGCTCCCTGTCGTTCAGGGTGACTCAGGTGCTGTCGGGGCACGGCTGCTTCGGCAAGTACCTGTGTCGCCTAGGCAGGGAGCCGGACGCTCGGTGCCACCACTGCGTCCAATGCGGGGAGGACACGGCGCAGCACACGCTCTCCGAGTGTGTAGCTTGGGAGGAGCAGCGCCGTGTCCTCACAAATGAAGTAGGAGGCGACCTGACGCTGCCGGCAGTAGTGCGGAGGATGGCCGGCAGCGCAGAGTCGTGGGACGCGGTGGTGTCCTTCTGCGAGGACGTGATGTCGCAGAAGGAAGCTGCGGAACGGGAGAGGGAGATCTCAACTCCCTTCCCGGGCCGCAGAAGACGCACCGGGCGCCGAAGAAGGGCGGATAACGCCCTCTTCCGCCCCCCATGAATGGGTCCAGGGGCGAGGGACATGGGGAAGTCCCCGCCCCCTATTCGATGGACCCCGAGGCGGAGGCGCGCATGAGTGTCAGCGCGCGCCTCTGAGGCGATGCACGGGGTAGCTTAACACCCCACTACCCCGTGCCGGAGACGAGGCCCGGGCAGACCGGGCCAGCACGAGAGTGTGGGGCTGCGGAAGAATTTAGACTCCCGCGGCCCTACGCGCGCTCGTGACAGAAGAGACACCGGGGAAAAAAAAAAAAAAAAAGGTGATGCAATGTTAACCTAACTTCTAAGTACTTGCTACAATTAGAGTTACTAACCAAATACATACATTATTCTTTTTTTATATATGGTTATAGATACTTTCATAGTGCATTTAAACTTGTAATATTTAATATGTAAAAGCAAGAAATAAATGGCTTAATCATTTATTTGTTATATTTATATACCGTATACTATAAGCAGTCTATGCTGTCCCATTTTTGGGACAAGAACTCCTCGCGGTAAGAAAGAGCATTCTGTAATCCATCACGCGGGTTGTTAGATGTCACATGTTTTTGAAATTCTTGTTTTACGTTTTTCCTCGCGATGTTTTCGTTCAGTGTTTTAATAGCAGTGGTATTGAAATAATTTCCCCAAAGTAAAATGCTTTTGAGGGTTCAAAGCTACGTCGCGTACACTTATGCCGTCGTCACTGAATGCTGCGGTCCTAAGTATATTATTTTACTGTTTATTTACAACTAGCAGCCGAAAGCGACTTTGTTCGCGTGGAGTTAGTTATGCTCCGCTCCTATTGGTCACAGCGTGATGTTATATAGCCTAAAGCCTTTCTGGATTAATAGGCTATCCAACACAAAAAGAATTTTTCAAATCGGGCCAGTAGTTCCCGAGATTAGCGCGTACAAACAAACTCTTCAGCTATATATATTAGTATAGATTGGTAATATGACTTTACGTTTACTACGTTATGTACGTTTTTACTTTATAATATGATACCTGAATACAGTTTGTTCAGAATTAGCAACTGAATCAAATCCAATAATTTTTACACAGTGTTCTATATTTTCCCAAATTCATTTAGAAATTTTTACAAAGTGTTAACCGAGCACGCGCAAAGGAAGAACGAAATTACATTTAAAATTGTTTAAAATTGTTACTAACAAAATGAGTCCCTGATAGTCGAATAAATAAAAAAATATTATTATTATTATTTATTTAGCACACACTAAAAGACTCAGAATACTCTAGATACATACATCAGATAGAAATATATTTATTTAGCCAAGACTAAAAGACACACAATATACTAGTAGTGTGATTATGTACTAGATGATGATACTAGATGATTACAAAATCATACTACTAGTGAACGTGGAGTGAACTGTCATTCCAGGTACCTAATAGTAGGGATTGACACTACTGACAGCTCTAAAGTCACTTTACCTAATTTTTTAAGGAGAGGTTTTTACCAATACATACATCAGCACCCTAATTGCGTAATACACTATTGCTATCAGTTGGAATCATTTCGAAGGATATTGCTAATCCATTGCTCCATGTCTTCGAAAATGTGTCTGCTCGAAAAACGTAAATAACGCAATAAATGTTGTGGAACTGTCAAAATTCAACCCATTGCTACTGATAGGGTGTTACGCAATATTACCCTGCAGATAGCATCAAATTATAATCAAATCATAATCATCCCAGCGTTAATCCCAGTCGCATCCGTAGCCTTTTCAGCTTTGGAGTCTGGGGTCCGCTTTACCAGTCCAACTGCTGATATGGCTAAACTTCGACATTTTCCGTGAAGCGACTGCCGTCTGACATCCACAACCCGAAGGCGACATCGAAGCATTGCAGTTAGAGCAATTGTTGGATTTTTGAGGGCTCCAACAACCCGTAACGACTGCCAGTAGATGTTCGTATGGCAACCGGGACCAACGGCTTAACGTGCTTACAAATACTTACACTGTGCGGGGATCGAACCCGCGCCACCTTGCGCAGCGGCCGCGTCCGCTACCGCTACGCCACGGAGGCTGTCGCCAAATTATATCATATATATCAAATTATAATCAAATATTAAGCACAAAGGAAAGAAGGAAGGTAGAAAATAGCGTAGAGTATACGTCGTCGAGAGTCAGAGTGGTTCGAAAGTTCTTAAAAATCAAGTTGAGAATTTCCAAAGCCAAAACTTTGAAAAAAAAAATTTAGTGCACAAATTAGTTTTAGTAGTTTAATAAATGATGTCCTCACTAAGAGGTTATATTGAAATTGTCAGGTGCAAAATGTGATATCGTAAGTTCGGACATCTGGTAAAAACATACACTTAGAGTATTAGTGACTGTGCATCAATATCACATATTTATTTTTATGCAAAAATGACAGCTTTTGTGCCGAATAAGCGTCATTTGCGGGAACTTTTGTTACTTCTTTAATTAGATGATATCTGTTACTGAGGCCCAACGATTGCTAGTAGAAGCTTATGGTGAAGCTGCTTTAAGCGAGAAAAGTTGTGAATGGATTCAAAAGTTTTGAAACTGTGAGGAAAAAGAACGTAATCGCAGATCGAAATCATACGAAGACATGGAACATTGGAAGCATTATTGTAGGATAGAAGGCAGAGGAAAAACGCGACCATTACCACTCCAGATATGACAAAATTATTCTCCTACATGATAATGCTCGTCTGCGTGTTCAAAAAACGGTGGAAACTTATTTGTATACCTATTAATATATATTACTGTTTTTCCTTATTCATGCATTAATATGCGTTATCAATATTATATAATAATATGAGAATTATATAAAGGGTATATTATATTAAAATAGCGTTATGATCTCATAGAGTTATTATCACTTTTATCCTGTTTTTCCCGACGAGACTCTTAAAATATACGATTACCCAATAACAATGCTTTTAACCCGTCAGTATTATTTATGTATATGGTTACCTACATCGTAATCGATACATTTATTATGTCTGCTAATAGAAGTGCATTTAACTGGAAATGTAAGGAAATAATATATTATTATGTAGGATTACTGCGCATATCACCAAATTAATTAATCAAAATGGCATAACATACATACAACTAATTACACTTTAAATCATATTGCTAATTGATTGCTTCATAATAGGCTATTTGACAGATTTATAATTTTTATCTTGAATTACTTGGTTGCGGTTAAGAAGTTCACCCAAAGTATTTATTTAAATTTTAAATACGTATTTCGTAAGAAATATGCAAATAAAAATTCAAAATTCAAATAAGCCGCGAAAACGATATAATCAGCAATATGGCGTTGCGCCTGGTAAGTGACGTCACAACCGGTTTTCGGTTCTCAGTGGTGTTTGTTTTTAATTATTATTTGCTGTTGTTATCTAATAAAATGGTTTACAAGTGGTGTGCTGTACTGGGTTGTACAAATAAATCGATAAAAACCCCCGAAAAATAGTTTATAAGTTTGCCGAAAACGAGCGATGATGCGCGTATGACGTCATCGCGACATTAGCCAATCCGGATCGTTTCACAATGTGTGGCGCGAGAAACAAAAAGCCAAACATATTTTTGTGTTTTTGATATAATAATTGTTATTATTTTTTATTAAAACTCTTGTAAATGATATAAAGAACCCTCATTTTATGCAATTAAAGCAAAAAATCACAAATAATTGAATACTGTCAAATAGCCTATTATGTTGTGGAATGTCGGCTTTTCGTTAAATATAAATAACGCAATGAATGTTGAAGTGCTGTTAAAATAAAAGCCATACGTGTACCAGATGTGCGGTATACACTGAATTGAATTTGAGGGAATTGTGTGAAGAAAAGAATTTTTATAATTTGTTACACGTGTTATTAGCAAAATTGTGGTATCTATTCCATAGAGGCCATTGATCAAGAGTTGAGGTTGAACCTCACCTTGAAAAAAGAAGAAGAAGAGGTCTCAGTATACCAAGAAGTTAACATCCATGGACATCGACCCGCCGATCGATTGTTTTTTTTTTTATAAATTATTAACTAGTGCTTGACTGCAATAAGTAGTGATGCAATCGTTGACGGTAAAGCGCGCTAGTTTATTAAGAGCGTATTCACTCTAGGCTTGAAGACACTTAAATTGTAGTTCGATGGAAATACCGCCACTGGCAATTTGTTCCAGTCCCTCGATGTACGCGGTATAAAAGACGAGGCGAAACGCTTGGAGATGGGGGAATCAAATCATGCAATTCCCTCGTACACTCTCCAAAATGCATCCTATAAAACACCGACAGGCTGGCTACTCTTCGCCTGTGCTCCAGGCTTTGGGGACCGTTTTTAAATTTACTAAATCTGGGTCGCCAATTAGCTTCTTCTTCCCCAACATAATATATGTAGTTGGGAACAGGCTAGGCAGATGGCAGCTGGACATAGCTATATCTACTGCTTCAGTTTGTCTAACAAAACATAGCTGCTCCAATCACAGAACACAGTACGTTTTACAGTGTCCAGTTTTGGTTGACCTCACATTAAGTAGGTTTTCTGAAGAATCAGAAATCAGCATATACAGGTAATTTATAACCTGATGTGTACCTACTTGTGCGTACCCTATGTATAGCTACGCAAACAGATGGGGTAGACTATTTATTACTCGGGTCACACTACGTAAATCCTTATCCTACCGTACAGGTAAAAGAATTTTCAAGAATAAAATCTCACCTAACATTCACTTAGCAAGGAATAATGGGTACTTAGCATGAATATACATCGCACAGTTGTTCCTGATTGTACCTGAATTATTTAGTTATTAGTAATATAAATTAATGACTTGTTTAGGTTTTGCCTTTCTGAGAAAACTACGGCTGCACGGATTCTTTCTCAGAAAACTTCATGAAAAATTAACAAGAGTCTATGGAGTCATAGCATAGTATAATTATCCTACAGGTAGTTGTTCTACTGCTGTGATATAGGAATCTTTTATGTGAGAGCGAGTGGACTGTAATCAGTCACGCGAGAACGGTGTGAGGTGACAAAATGTATTTGAAAATTGGTATTTTAGGTTCAACAATTTATATTTTACATTTCTATATATACTGGGCGCCGAAGAAGGGCGGATAACGCCTTCTTCCGCCCCCCATGGATGGGTCCAGGGGCGAGGTAATGCCCCGTGCAGGAGAAGAGGCCCGGATAGACCGGACCAGCATGAGGGTGTGGGGCCGTGGAAGAATTTAGACACCCGCAGCCCCACGCGCGTTCGTGATAGAAGAGACACCGGGGTGCTTTTAGTCAGTAAAAGTCTGACAGACCCCGTCGCCCACCGCAGGGCGGCGGACATCCTATGAGGGTATCCACCCCGGAAAAAAAATAAAAAAAAGGTGATGCAATGTTAAAAACACATCCAACGATGGTGCGCCAAAGGGAGATTGATCTGGAGACCCTCCACGATGAAACTCTCGACACAACAACATTTAACGCATCGTACCCGCCACACATCGCAACACAACTGCTCAGACCCGTCCTCCGTACGGCTTCACCAGACATCATGCCGGAACACGACGAATCGCTTGCCGTCAAGACCTTGTCTGGTGGGTGGTTACTCCTGCCGGTAGCCAATGTTATGGGCTGACATTGAGAAAAATGTCTATAATTGTTTATATAGAAACGGAACGAAATACACCTTTAAAATAAAAGCTGCTGAATAAAAATTGCCATGAAAATTCTATTCTGAAATTAAACCCCAGCATAAACAATCCCAAAAAAGGCAATATAAATTCCTAACTCTATTTCTTAGGATTCCATTATAAAAATAAACAACAAATTTTAGCCCAAAACCTTTTGAGACTTGTTTCAAATCAAGTTTCACTTCATTACGGTATCAAAGAAAGTTAATAATGAAATGTATTAAGGGTGAAGGTAAGTTGATACTAAAATATTATGACCTACTTTGGATCAAATATTTTTAGGACAAAAATTACGAGTAACGAATTTGAATGATGTCATGTACAGTTATTCTAGAACAGACACACACTACACTATGTAGGTAAAAACACTTCAATGTAAAAACCTTTTCTAAGGTAATTGTAGAAATTGTTTATTTGATGCGCACAAAACACAGCACAATATACAAAACCATGCTTAAATAACAATATGTATACATGAATGGAAGGAAATAGCTACAGGGTGTCAGTATGCAAATCAATCTCTCTGAGACAAAGGTTGTCCAACCAGTAATACCGGTTGGGTCTTGTGCAAATAAATAAAAAAAAAGAAAAACATAAAAAAAATATGTGATGACACTGCTAACTTATGTGATGACTTAACACTTTTAAATAAGGAACGTACAATAAAATACACGGTGTGCGTCTCAAGGTTAAACCAAAACTTGTTTTTTTTTTATTATTTCAGAGCAGTATATAATAACTATATAGTGTTAGTATGAACTTATCATATGTTAGTAGAAAACAAATACAATTTAAAACGTGAGCACGGGCACGTCTGCCAGCTCAGAACCTAATAAAAGTTCCGTCGACCTTATCCGCCAGAGTTATAGCTAAATATTGTTGATTTTTATCATATCAAGTTAGTATTTTAATTCTCCTCACAGTAAAGGAAATCGTTATTTTGAATAGATAGATTAAAATAAAACGGAATAGCCTCTTTGACGTCCATTCTCGTTTAGGGCTCATCTGGATTACAGTCGAAGCTTCATTCTAATAATGTAATTAATAAGGTAGACTTATTAATCATATTATTTTCATTTTTAAAAAAAGCAGTCTGTTTTACTTCAAAGCATAAGCATTAATTTTAATAAGGAAATTTACAGGTTCCTACTGGATTGTCAAAGAATAAAATGTACGAGGATTATTCGACCAGACGCGTGTTGTGTCTTACGGGCACTTGCCCAACGTTTGATGTTGGGAAGTTGTATGCATACTAAAGGCACGGTAAACTCTGCTTGCGAGATCTAGAATTCGTATGATGTCAATATGAAGTGATGTTTGTTTGTGACGTTTATACGTAGATACCAGTACAACTCTATAAAAGTCCTATCGTTATAATAGCCACTTTGGATTCGGTGAGGAGAGGCATGCGAAGAGGCTGATTGGCGACCCAGATTTAACTCAAAACGGTCTTCAAAGCCTAGAGCACAGGCGTAGAGTACCCAGCCTTTCGGTGTTCTATAGGATTCATTTTGGTGAGTGTGCGAGGGAATTGCATGATTTAGTTCCCCCATCTCCGTTCCACCATCGGACGATCCGTCGCACGGCGAGTTTCCACCCTTACGTTGTTAACACCACTACGATTCGGACGAAGCGTTTCTCTTCCTCTTCCATACCGCGTACATCGAGGGACTGGGACAATTTGTCAGCGGCGGTGTTTGCCGCGGACTACAATTTGAGTGTCTTCAAGGCTAGAGTGAATGGGCTTTTAATAAATTAGTGTGTTTTACCATCATCGATTGCATCACTGCTTACCATCAGGCGGGATTACGGTCAAGCGCTAGTTTATAAATTATAAAAAAAAGGAATTGAATAGGTAATCATAAACTATATATTTTTACTAAGTCTATACAAAGCTCATATCATAAAGCATGGAAATTACCGTTGATATGTTATGGTGAGCGCTTAGCGAGAATTTATTGAAATAACTTCAGCCATCGAAACATGCACTGCGGCGACTGAAAATGTAATAAGCAGCTCTCCAATTTTGAAACAAAGCCAAAACTTGTCGCGGGCACTCGTTCCCCTAGATAATTGTTGAAAACTTTTCTTGCGACCGAAATGTTGTCAACCATTTTACTATTCCCTTTATTCTTCATCATTTGCGTTACATCTCGTTAGCAAAGTTATCTACAATACAAATGAATTTAATGAATAAAAGAAAATTTTGATTACAGATTGGCACAGGCGATGAAAAAACAGTTTGTGACGAAATCAATTTTATATTGTTTTTCGATGTTCGAAGTCTCTTTGAAGGATAAAATTAGGCATGAAATTATGCAGAACTTAACTGGAGTCACCAACATACCTTGCAGAGTAAGCAAGCAGAAGTGGCAGTGGGCTGGTCATGATTGTCGCAGGAACAATGGCCGGTGGAACAGATAAGTCCTGGAGTAGAGAGTGAAACTGCGTATTGGTAACATCGATCACTAGAAACACAGTCTCGAACAAAACTCTTATCATAAATAAATGGCGGCAAGTATTAAGCAGTCTAAAGTAGTCAAAATAAATATACATACATTAATTTAAAATCAGCCTTAAGTGCAATGTATAAAGTTGTTATCACAAAGCAGTGTACAAAAAGCCATTAATTTTTACGACCGAAGCGATACATCAGACATCAAACCAATTCAACCTTACACGCATACAATAAAGTCAGAATTATAAAGTAAGTACTAAATTAAAGAAGCACCCAACACAGCTGTTTAAGAAGGTAGCGTGGACAAAATGCATGCGGAAGGTGGAGGAAAGGGTTTTGTAGGAGAAACCTAAGTCCAACTTTGAAGTATGATGATCTAAGTTTTTATTTATAATTATTAGCTAGTGCTTGACTGCAATCGCGCTTGATGGTAAGCAGTGATGCAATTGCTGATAGAAAAGCGCGCTAGATAATAAGTGCCTATTCATTCAAAAAAACTGAGTGAATAGGAAGGAAGACGGCAGTTAAAGCCAACAACATGACCAGGTGATTGATATGGAGATCCTCCACGACCAAAATCACGACACAACAACATTTGGCACAACGTACCCGGCACACATCGCAACACAACTACTCAGACCCGTCCTCCGATTTCACCAGACATAATGCCGGAATACGACGAATCGCTTGGCAGCAAGACATCGTCTGGTGGGTGGTAACTTCTACCGGCAGCCGATGTTATGGCTGACCGAGTGAAATTTGGTTAAAATGATATTTAATATCGATATGCCAAGTATTTCCCAATTTAGAAGATGTTGGGGACATATTAATTCTATGTCTACCATCTTCGGAAAGTATGCGAAAAAACACGGCCTGCGGTAGTCTACTACCATACTAGGCGTGCAGAATTACGGAAGAGGTTAAACCTAATCAAGTAACGCGGTGTGTATCTTGCGGTTATTGACCTAAGTAGTGCGGTAACACGTTAGTTACCATTTGTTTTTTTTTTTTTTTTAAAGTTTGGTCCACACTAGTAATTTCTCCTGTATCGTGGGAGTGTTCACAAATATATAAACTCACATATACAAACATCCAGACCCGGAACAACTACTTGTAGGTCATGCAAATATTTGTTCCGTGTGGGAATTGAACCCGCGATACGCAGCACAGCAGTCAATCGCTTAACCACTGCGTTAAATGGTAATAAGTTTCTTTTATTTTTTGGTAACGCAAAATATGACAATCAGATAAGAAAACGCCCCCCGATAGCCAAATTGATATTAAAAAAATATCTAAAAATAATGATTTATGTAGGTATAGGGGTCACCACCGTCGCTTTGTGGATATCTCATTGGCAAACAAACCATTTGTCTTGCTATAATTGTCCGTCGGGAGATTAAATTCGTTAAATCCGGATAATTAAGGTTACTGATTAATGGCAGCGTAGATATCTGGGTGCTTCTATGTATAAATTTACTTTGTTAACTCTTATTGAAAGGAGAATAAACACGAAGTCTGTTTCCGCTGGTTCCATAACACGCCTACTTATTTTATTGCTAGCCCGCGAGATCCCTGTTTATGCAACAGATAAAAAATGGCAATGGGCCGCCATGTTTTTCATTTTGACAGTTCAGCTACGTTCATTGCTATAACTTTATTATAGAGCAGAAGAACTATTCCAACATACAAAGCAATGGATTAGGAATGTAGGTACTCCACGAACGGATTTTCATTATAAGTAACACGATTAGGATGCTAAACCTGCTTACGTTTTTCGTCGCTTTATGACAGGCAATTTATACAAAAAGTCGTTTAGTGTGGAACAAGATATTTAGAAAATTAATTTGAAACTAGATAATAGGGATGTCTCCTGGGTAAAAACCTGGTCTGGTTTCCATTTAGCGCCTGTTAAAATAATGGGAGCAATATGTACGTCTGCGTTTGCACCCGTTTTCGCAACATTTTTCATTCCTGCTCTGCCCCTATTGGTCATAGCGGGATGCTTTATAGCCTATGTCCTTTCTCAGGCTCTAGACTACCTGTGTACCAAATTTAATTACAATCGGTTTAGTAGTAAACTACTAAACCGATTGTAATTAAACATTACATTGTAATTAAGTATTCGGACAGACTGAAACTGGAACAGGACTGAAAGCAAACAGACACAAACAGGCAGAGATACTTTCGCATTTATAAAATTAGTATGGATATTGAAGACGTGTATTTTGTTTTATTAAATCAATAAAAATTTACAAATATAAAAGGCATTATAAATCTATATGCCTAGTATGAGTTTTCATTACGAGACTATCGTCGATATCGAGCGCGTTGACGCTCTCATTGGTTCAGAGTTCTTACAACCTTGAAGCGGGCCAATCGATAAGTTAAACGCGCTCGATATCGACGATCGATTTTCGTAATGAAGACTCATACTGGGCCTTCAGAAGTGAGGGTGGTGACGTCACTCGTTGCTAAAAAGTGTAGCAAGGAGTGACGTCACACGAGCTTTTAACGCACTGTATCGTCGTCATTTTTTGTTTATTTGAAAAAAAAAAAGGCTTGTCTAGTTTATAGCTTTAGAAATCTGACTGACGGACTAATTCGTTTTTTTTTTAGTCAATTATCCTATTATGCTATATCGATTATTGCATTTTGTCACCCGCCCTTGATCCTCAAAGGTTGGTTGTCTTTGAAGGTTTCCACTCAAAATAATATTAAAAAGGCTGTAGGTATGTATTCATGTTTGGTTGTCTTTAACGTAATGTATGGTAAAAAAGTTTATTATCATAAAAGCTTATTGATTGTTAACTCATGGAAATAGAGCAATTTAACATGTTTGGTTATACAAAAATATCTCAGTCCATTAGAATTATCATTTGATTTAAGGAATTGCTTCTAGTTTTTTTTTTTTTAAATGTGAATCCGTTACATTTATGCCTTAAGGGGATTTTTTATCATTGAACGTAAGATGCGTTCTTGATGACCGTTATCAATTTATTAGGTACTGACTTACATTTCTTGACAGTCTCCGTAGCACGCTACGGAGACTGTCAAGAAATACTACCGCTACGCTATAGCGTAGCGGCCATTGCGCAAGGAGGCGCGGTTTCGATCCCCGCGCAGTGCAAATATTTCTAAGCATGATTATGAATATTTGTACTGCTCTGGTCATGCCTCGGAAAGCACGTTAAGCCGTTGGTCCCGGTTGCCATACGAACATCTAATCGGCAGTCGTTACGGGTTGTTGGAGCCCTCAAAAGTCGAACAATTGGTCTAACTGCAATGCTTCGATATCGCCTTCGGGTTGTGGAGGTCAAACGACAGTCGCTTCACGGAAAATATCGAAGTTTAGCCAAAATCAGCAGTTAGACTGGTAAAGCGGACCCCAGACTGCAAACCTGAAAAAGCTTCGGATGCGACTGGGATTAACGCTGAGATGGTGATGATGGTGATGACTTACATTTCTTTTTTAAATACGTTGGCCCTTACTAGGAATTACTTCTGTAGGTATCGTGGGGGCGTTCACACACACACACACACACACACACATTTAAACTCACATACACAAACAGCCATACCCGGAATGTTACCTGTAGACTACACAAATATTATTTGTTCAGTCATTCGCCCAGCCACTCCACCAACCGTGTCGTCATCTATAATACAAATGGCAACATCATCATCATCAGCCTCTACTCGTCCACTGCTGGACATAGACCTCTTTTATGGCACGCCAACAAGCTCGATCCTGAGCAGTTCTCCGCCAGCCACTACCAGCAACCTTTTTGCCACAAATGGCAACAAAATATTAAAATCATACTAGGTAAATGAGTAAGATAATATTCTATGGACTTCTTTTTATTCTTCTTTAGCCCCTAAACTACTGCTGGATAAAGGGCTTTCCCAGGGTTTTCCACAATGACCGGTCTTATGCTAGTGCAGGGTGGCGCTGCTTGTAAGGACCATGCCAGGGTCGACGGTAAGAGATATCAGCACATCGTGACAAATGGGTTCAGGGGCGATAGACTCGGGGACATCTGTTGCCCCCCAAATATCAGGACCCGAGGTGGCGGCGCGAAGTGTTCCACGCGCGCCACTCTTATACGTCACGGGGGGAGTCCTACACCTCCCTCCCCCCCTTGACCCGAGGAGGCCCACTGCGGCGGGCCAGCACCAATCGGGGGTTGCGGAAGCAGTATTAGTTCTCGCAGCTCCCAGTGTAGGTGTCAGACGGAACACCCGGGTGGTTTTTAGTCAGTAAGAGTCTGACAGACCCCATCGCCCGCCCCA
Source organism: Sesamia nonagrioides (assembly GCA_017933935.1). Classification (NCBI taxonomy): domain Eukaryota; kingdom Metazoa; phylum Arthropoda; class Insecta; order Lepidoptera; family Noctuidae; genus Sesamia; species Sesamia nonagrioides. The sequence continues at coordinate 425,433 of JADWQK010000081.1, forward strand.
GGGCGGCAGACATCCATGAGGATTTTCCACCAGGAAAAAGAAGTTGCAGAATGTTTAAAGGAGAAACCGTGACCCTGGCGCACAGGCAAGTGAAGGAACCCGCGTGGGTTTAGTCAGTAAAAGTCTGACACACCCTTCCGCCCAGAGCGGGACAGGTCATTAAATGATTTCTCATCCGCATAAAAAAGGGTGTGTGTATATGGTGTGATTGTGTTGGTTATGTATATCACGATTTTAGTATATTTTTTGTTTCCCTGTAGTCAAGAGTTAAAAGATATTCTTTAATAATATTACATAAACATATTATAAATACAAACAGAATTCACTATATCAATCTTGTTTACTACCACTCTGCATTAAATTTCAGTTTAAAATGCAGCATATATTTTTATTCCCCCAAATATTGTAATGTGTGAATTCATTAAATTGATGATGAATTCATACATTTATGTATGCTCAGTTGATTGCGTACAGCATCAGGGCAGTGGGTTGGTTATAAAACATTAATTGATTACATGTAGAGAATTTGGGTTAATGCTTTGTAGGGTTCCGTTATCCAAAGGGTATAAACAGGACCCGATTTGTAAGACCGTCCGTTTTGGTATGTTATGGCCTACCACCGTCTAACCGACCGACGACCGGACCAGGCTTACCACCGTCTAACCGACCGACGACCGGACCAGGCCTACCACCGTCTAACCGACCGACGACCGGACCAGGCCTACCACCGTCTAACCGACCGGTTCTTTAACTATCTAACCGAGAAAACTCAGGTGAAGTAGGCGTGGAGTGAACTGTCTTCCTAACCTCTCTTTATCGAACTTTTTCAAAGTGACATTTTCACAGAATCGAGCGGCTGTGATCAACGTTCGCCTTGGATCGGAAGAGGTACTGAGAGAGAGTGTTTTTATGGAGAGAAGGCTTATTACCAGTGAGATAGCAGTAAGTATTTCGTATCTTTTTTTTAGTAACAATTTTTATTTTGACTGGATTTGTGATCTTACTATAGGCATAAGTTACAATAATTACTTTTTCTTTATAAAACACATACGGCTCGAACATTAATAAAAAAAAGATAGGTATATATGTATTATTACATTCAGTAAAACGTAGCTTCAAATTACAGAGAGAATTTGTGGAATCGGTACGGTAGCTCCGAAAATTATTGTATCTTTGTATGTTTATACATACGTTTTGTATGTATAAACATACAAAACGCCATGCTATAATATTTGTTTCCAAAGCCTGGAGCACAGGTGAAGAGTAGCCAGCCTGTCGGTGTTCTATAGGATGCATTTTGGAGAGTGTAAGAGGGAATTCCGGCGTCGCACGGCAAGTAGGTATCCATCCTTACGTTGTTGACACCACTACGATCCGCAAGAAGTATTTCGCCTCATCTTTTATACCGCGTACATCGAGGGACTGGAACAATTTACCAGGGGCGGTGTTTCCATCTGACTACATTTTAAGTGCCTTCAAGGCTACAGTGAATAGGCTCTTAATAAAATAGCGAGCTTTACTATCAACGATTGAGTCACTGCTTACTATCTGGCGAGATTGCGGTCAAGCATTAGTTTATAATTATAAAAAAACGAGTGAGTTTTAAAGTTAAATAAATTTCGTGCTGTATTATTCAGTCTAGTGGCCGATTACAAGTCAGTTCACCTTTAAACGCACAAGTTTGCAAGGCCTTGCCACTAATAGACTAATATTTACACTTTAGGACATACACAGTGACCGCAGAATGCGGAACGTGGTTACCGACTCGGTAAATAACGCAAGATTAGTCATTAAAATGGGAGTTAATTATATTTATTTATGAATTTGCCATGTCATAATGCTTGCTGATTCATTTATTTTATCTTAGTTTTTCTATAAGTTCGATTTTGAAAGTATTTTTTTTTTTATATCAAAGGAGATGTTTCATTTTGGGCCACCACTATGTACAGTATATAGAAAAAAAGGAAAAAAATAATAGATTTGCATAAAAATACTACTAAACTAATTTGAACAAAAATACAAGTAGCATCACCCTAGTTCCCTATTCCTTTAGAGCCTCTGTGGACCACGGTGTAAGATAGCCGCCCAGGCCACAGCATCATTCCTATCTACGAGAAATCTACGAGATATAAAGTCACGCATCTATGCGTGGAGCATTTGCAGTGACATAACTAAATAAGCGTGCGAGTGAGCATGTAGCGTTACAAGCACTTCAATTTTTTCACACACTTCCTTATTAACAGCAAATCTTATTTATGTATTACTCATATGAACTGTAATCTTTTCAAATTTTCTTCGATATTTAAGAAGTATTCTAAGTTATCTTAGAATGCTTTATTGTATAACGTATTGTTTAAAATTAACAAGATAAACAAGTAATGGTTGATAACTTGGATTGTTGGGATCGGTTATCATTGAAACTTTCAGGCTAAATTATGCTAAGGCAAAGAACCTTTTCGAACTTATTTTGAAAGAACAGTAACAACAAACAGGTTGTCAGCCGTACCTGTGATTTGGTACGAAGCTACAAAAAATAAAAAAAAATATTTTCAGAACCGCGACTGGTGCAGAGCACGCACACCGTCTCGCAGCATGGCCGTGTCGGCGCAAGGCTAACTAAAACCTTTAAAATATTAACCTTAAGTTCAGACTTCACAGTTTATATGACGAGCTAGCTGTAAATTGATTTAGATTTATTGGTTGTTGTTAGTTTGCTCTTTTTCAATGTACAAATTCAGGTTAGGATTTCCGGTTGCTTGGATAGCAACCCATATTGAGAGTTTATCCAAACTGAGGTCTAAGAAAATAGTTATCTATAGTTAATTCATTTCATGATTAATAAGAGACATGTGTATTCTAAAGCATGTCACTGGATGGATTTGGATTATAGACTCTTGATAAAAGGAAAAAGCATGGCGCATGTTTTAAATAAATGTTTAAACGTGTTAAGCAATGAATAATTAATTCAATGTTAAAATCGAGTGTTAGAAATAGTAAAACGAATTAGCAAATTATAGTTTGTAACTCTAATTATTGTTACCTGCAAATTGTTGAAAAAGCAGTGTAACGACTAGTACGACGCCATGACGTTTTTTTGAAAAAATAAAGAAAGCCTAGCGGCTGTCAGAACAGATGTCAACGAGAATTTTGATAAATATGTGGTTTTTTCACTAGAATATCAAGTGAGTACGGTTTATGTAATTTGTTGAGACATTTTTGTTTATTTTATTGTGTTTGTGATCGCTGTTAAGCGAGAACAATAAAAATGTACGTAAAAACAAATAGTTGTATTCATTCTTGCTACATCTGAGCCTAGTCTTGGAGGCAATGGCGTCAGCCCTGTTGACGCATCAGTTTCTGCGAATTCTAATGACCATGGTGCTTCTTTATCAGAAGTTATAATAATTAATTATTTGAAACGTTTTTTAGTGAGGTAACCCTTTCTAAAGGTAGCCATGACACTTATAATGACGTTTGATTGGCAACTTTGACAGTTCTATTTTCCCGTTGTGTTCGTGTCGAGTGTTGATTGGAGTTAATTGTGTTTACTTAATGGGCGTATGTTCGGAATTCATGTTTTGTTTTTTTCGCAGTCATATGGTAGATAATATAGATACGATAGCCTTAGATACATGACACGTCAATCAAATGTCACTGTCAAAATCTTATTTAGCTTATTGCTGACCACCATATTTATTAGTAGTTGTGTTGCACTCCTTGTTCGAGTTAAATTGAATCTGTATAAAAACTAAGCCAAAATGTAGGAAATTAATATGAAAAACAGTTAACTATAGCGTAACTATACCTAGCATTAAGTGTACAATGTGCTGGCCCAGGTTCCATACATTTCTGAAACATCTCCTTTTAACTTTAAGTAAACCCGTTCATAGATTTAAAACAGAATTCAATCAGAACAACGTAATATTAGGGGATTAACTCATTTAAAGTAACACATTAATCTTTCTTGCTAATGGTAGATTCAGCTTTATTTTTTTTCTTTGTGTATAATATAATAAAACACAAACAACCATAAGGATCAAGCTGGCCAAGAGTATTTATTATTGGTTAATAGAAAATCTTTTGGCCTGCTTGATCCTTCTTATGAGTCCTTATAGAGATATTTCTACTTCACAAGTAGAAATGTGCAGATAACCGGTCCAGATAACCGGATGTTGACATAACCGGTCCAGATTTTCAACGACTTTAACAAAAAAAAAATCCTTTAAAACCGCTGTCAACAAATAACCACATACACACACAATGCTTTTTTGGATACAATGGATAATTTATTCAGTTCAATGAAAACTGACAATATATTTTTGCTTGGCGATTATAATATACCTACAGCACAGTGGGTAAAATTTGACCCCTCTGATGAACATATGACTAGTGTAGGTACTACTCCAATTTCTAACCGATTGAAAGAATTTATGCTTGTTCACGATATCATGCAATTCAATCATATAGCTAACTCAAATGGCCGTATACTTGATCTCCTGATATCTAACGTTAAGTGCACTGTTTTTAGCTCAAGTCAAGACTTATTACAGGCAGATAACCACCATCCACCATTTTATGCACTGTTAGATTTAAATATTGATTTAAAATTATTAAAACCAATGTATATCTCGAAGTATAATTATCGTAAAGCTGATTATACTCTTATTAATGAAAAGATTGACCATATCAATTGGAACGAAATATTAGATGGCAACCAAATAGATAAGTCCATTGAAACTTTTTACAACCAAATATATGGTATAATAAAAGACAGAGTGCATTTAGCGAAACCTAAAAACACGCATTTTCCGATATGGTTCTCTAAAGCACTCATACACATTTTTAAGAACAAAAAGAAAGCGTGGTCCAAATGGAAAAGGTACCGTAATATTAGTGACTACGAAATTTTTTCTTTATACAGGGCTCGCTTCAGGGATGAATGCCAAAAGTGTTTGGATAAATATATAAATAGTGTCGAGGACGCTATACCTAAAAACGTTAAGCACTTTTGGGCTTTTATCGCTAATCGTCAGGGGAAGTCAAGAATACCATCCAATATGTTTTATAAAAATATTACTTCTAGTGACCCCATTGAAATTTGCAATATGTTTTCGGCTTTTTTTCAGTCGGTTTATGAACCGTCTAGTATCTCTCCTAGTTGGTGCCCAGCTTCTGATCTATGCAACGAGAACAGTGGTTCTTTGTGCACTTTGCATTTTTCCGAGCTCGACGTCTGCAAACAATTGCAGTTACTGGATACAAATAAGGGATCGGGACCTGATGATATACCTCCTTATTTCTTAAAGAAAACCTCTGAAACGATATGTAAACCTCTTTCATTACTGTTTAATGGTTGCATTAAGAGTGGTACTTTTCCTTCAATGTGGAAAAAAGCAAATATAATTCCGGTATTCAAAAGTGGATCCAGACATAATATAGAGAACTATAGACCGATTTCTATACTTTGTTCAATTGCAAAATTATTCGAGAAACTTGTTCATCAAGCCATTTATCCATTTTTGCTTCTAAATATTATACCCGAGCAACATGGATTCGTTAAAAATAAATCTACCGTCTCTAATTTAATGATTTTTACAGATCATCTGTTCAGTGATATGGATGGCGGACATCAAACTGACGCCATCTATACAGATTTCAAAAAGGCGTTTGACAGAGTAGACCATTCAATTTTATTAAATAAGATAGCTTTTAACGGCATTAGAGGTAATTTATTGCGATGGTTTTGCTCCTATATTAGTAACCGAAACCAAACTGTGGTGAGCAACGGATTTTGCTCTGACTCTACATTTCTGGCAACTTCAGGCGTTCCCCAAGGTTCTATTCTCGGTCCATTGATGTTTATTGTCTACATTAACGACATTAGTAGCTGTTTTCTGCATAGTAATTTCTTGTTGTACGCTGATGATCTAAAAATTTTTAGAACAATTAAAAATGCTAATGATTGTAGCCTTCTTCAAGAAGACCTGTACCGGTTATCTGAATACTGTGACAAAAATAAACTAAAATTTAGTATTCCTAAGTGTAGGTATATAAATTTTACAAAGAATAAAAAAAATATTTCTTATAACTACTCTCTCTGTAATGAAACATTAGTCAAAGAAACGAAAATCAGAGATTTAGGTGTCCTTCTTGATTGTAAACTTCTTTTGAATCTGCATGTTGACAAAATAATTTCTAAAGCATTGCAAATGTATAACCTTGTTATAAGAACTACAACAGATTTCAAGCGTCCTTCTACATACCTACATCTGTTTAATTCTTTGGTGCGCTCACAATTGGAATATGCTTGTATGATTTGGGACCCGTATTACAATAAATATGTTGAAGCAATTGAGACAGTTCAGCGTAAGTTCCTTAAAACAATGCAGTACAAATGTCGTATTAAACATTTATGCTATAATGACTCCTTGAATAAGTTTGCCTTGTTAAGCTTAAGTTCAAGGCGCTTGTTGCTTCAAGCCATGATGCTGCATGGACTGGTCCATAACAGGTTTGATTGCTCGACATTAGTTAATCGGTTATGCTATGTTGTACCCAGAACTGTTTTAAGACGAGAGGTGCGCTCTTATCCCCTCTTTGCTGTAGCTTCTTGTCGTACTAACGCGGGTGAGAGAGCGCCCATTCGGAGATTAATGAAAAACTACAACACTCATTTTATCAAGGTAGACATATTCGCCTTAAGTAAAAATAACTTTAAAAAGCAAATTATTAAGAGTCTCAAAGAGTCTATGTAAACAAAATTCGTAAATAAAACCTAGATTTAGTTTTAGATTAAGTTAGATTAAGATGATGATGAAGATGTATTCTTGTTTTACCTTTCCAACTTTGTATTTTATTAATCTTTAAGTAATCTGTGGAAACGTAGTGGATTGTGCATTAGTTTAAAGTCATGTATAGCAAAATTTATAATTTAATGTACAATTGTTTGTTTTCCCCAATAAAATAAAATAAAAAATAAATACACCCCACACACACACACACACACACATTTAAGATTTACTAAAGAGTAGGTTGTGTGTTGCTATTACGAATCCCATGAGGAACACGCATGACCCTCATTATGAGATGCCATCAAAATTCTGAGAACGATGTAATACATTTGAAAATGTACGGTTCTTTACCTCTATAAACATGGAATGTACGATAGTCAAACAATGCGAACGGGCCCATAGCCCGCATTTACTCTCACTAACCACATTAAGGAAATTATCCGACTGAATTTCTAATCATTCAACTGAGACTTGAATAATGTTAGACTTTGCCGAAACAATTAGAATTTGGTACAGATTTAGCAGACTTTGCAACAGAAAGTCTTCGATTGGAAATATTTATCTTGTTTTGTTTGTGTTTGGATTGAAATTTGGTCTAGAGAGAAATGTATTTGATCTCTCAGTTCCTCGGAATTTTGCCTGCAAGTTTGTCTGGATGGTAATTTCGGTCTGCTTTATAGGATCGTCCTACGCTTGGGAACGGCCAGCTTCATCTTTCTAACTGACTGATTCCTTTGACAAATCAAAAGTGTCTGTAATTGGTTTAATTGATTAAATGCTTTGTGTTTTGAGTTTTGTTTATATTTATTTAATTATTGGGATCACCTTTGTACTCAGATCTTAAATTTGGCGTATCTTTATTCGTGTACATCCATACTAATATTATAAATGTGAAAGTAACTCTGTCTGTCTGTCTGTCTGTTACGCTTTCCCGCTTAAACCACTCAACCGATTTTGATGAAATTTGGCACAGATAATCTTTAGACCCTGAGAAAGAACATAGGCTACATTTTATCCCGGAAAAAATTGATGTTCCCGAGGGAAATCTAAAAAGCGCGATATAACCGAATTCCACGCGGGCGAAGCCGCGGGCGGAAAGCTAGTAAGTAATAAAATAAATAATGGTAAAAAAAATTACAATCCTTACTAATATTATAAATCGGAGAGGGTGTTTGTTCCGCTTTCACGCCGTAACTACTGAACCGATTGCTTTGAAATTTTGCAGACGTAAAGTTAGAAGTCCGAAATAAATAATAGGGTACTTTTATTCCGGTAAATGAAATTGAAATTCCCGAGGGAAATCGAAAAAGCGCCATATAACCGAACTCCACGCGGGCAAAGCCGCAAGTGGAAAGCTACATAGTAATAGATAAAGGCTCTTTTATAAGTGCTCCTTCAATAAGAGAAGACCACAGCATGCACATATAACTGGGTGTAAACATGACACAAATAATGAAACTCAAATATAAATCATCATTACCATTATCATTTCAGCCGAAAGACGTCCACTGCTGGCCATAGACCTCGCTCAAGGATCTCCACGACGACCGGTCCTGCGCCTCCCGCATCCAGCGGTTTCCCGCGATCTTCACTAGGTCGTCGATCCACCTTGTCAGCGGCCTACCCACGCTGCGTCTTCCGGTGCGTGGTTGGCACTCGAGAACCCATTGGCCCCATCGACAATCAGTTCTACGGGAAATGTGCCCGGCTCACGGCCACTTTAGTGTTGCAATTACTCGGGCTATGTCGGTTACTCTCGTTCTTCTGTGGATGTCCTCATTCCTGATTCGATCACGCAGTGAAACCCTAAGCATAACCCTCTCAGTTGTTCTTTGAAAAGCCAAAGGGCAGTTATAAATGATAAGTGCAAATTATAAAATCTATGAGTGCAAATAAATATTTATATGAGTATCAACCACCGATGCCATGACGATGATTTTGTGAGGTTGATAAATTGATTATTCTGTGAAAACGATTAAAGTACATAATATATTGTACAGAAATTTATAAATTGTTTAGGATGTAGATAAAATTATCGTAATAACTAACAAAGGATACCTTTTTTTAAACCAATAAATGAGTACGATCTACTTTGGTAGCGGTGGTGGTGGTGTACAGACGACAGCACATCAAGTTTCTACAATCTGTCGGATTTCTTTATTAGATTTTCAACTTTATCCCGAAATCATTAAGGCTCAAGGTTGATTGGGAATATTTGGCAGTTTGGGGTAGTTTCACCTGCTGTCGTCCTTACATAATAAAGAATGTTGCATTTATCTATCTTTATTCATTAAATTGAATTTTTGTACCACAAAACGAAAATATAATAATCGAAAACTTCTGCGCTAAAAAAAGGCTTCCAATAGGAAGTCGGTAGTTTTCTTTTTTTGGAAAATTGTTTTTATATCTAAAAAATACTTGATACAAGGCACTCTTATTTTCATTGTAATGTAATGAAACCCCAGTTTCAGAATAATTGATTTGTTTGTGGCTGCCTTGATTGTCAGGTGTATTTCTGTATTATCTGAATGTTTTGTCATTATCCACCATCTTTTTTTCATTTGTCCGGGATAAAAGGAATCCTCATAGTATCATGTGTCAAGGATCGACAAGTATCCTAAATGTCTTCACAATATGTCATGTATTAGGTAGACACGTGTACACGGATACGTGTATACTATGAGAGGAGAAATGTAGTGAAAGCATGTTGACATTGCTGAATGTGCTAAGTTAGTAACTTTCATTAGTCTAACCTCAAGCAGTAGCAGTGATGGTCCAGTGGTAACGGCGTTGACTTTAAGAGGGGACTCTAAGGGCCTTTCTCCATACGTATTCCGCTGTTTTCTTCGTGGATAACGCTTTTAGAGTAACGATTTTTCTTTCTACAATTTTACATACTGATTGTAAGCGCCCTTATTATTTCATTTTACGAAAACTTAATTAATAAAAGAAATATGATGTTTCAAAATCTCGAAAAATAACCCATTTTTACCGCGATGTTCAAACGACTATTACACACATGTGATAAGTTTTTGACAAAAAAGAATATAATAGAGGCATAGGTTTACTCATCTTCTAGATTTTAATATGAAAATATTTGAGATCTGTCGTGTTTTGAAAAAGAAAACAGCGGAATACGAAACATCTTTTGGTCAACGTTTTTGTAGGTAAAATCAGCCTGAGTTGCAGTTGTCCCTTTCGCACTTTACGAGGAAAGGTTGAAAGCGGCACGACGGCAATAATTTCTTCAAATACCTATTTCTCAAATTCCTCGGCACTGGACTCTTAAGGTCACCATGAAGAAACCCATAGCTTAAGAATCAAAAATTCAAAGACATACAACATCTACCATTTGTCACATGTCATGCAACGTAAATTGCTCTATCTGAATTGTATTGAAAGATATTGCTAATCCTGAAAAATGAGAGAGATGAGAAAAATTCCTGCTCAAAAACGTAATTAATGCAATAAATTTTATTGTACATTTCAGATGAATAAAAATAATAAAATAAAATGGCTTTATTGACACAGAAAACCTCAAGTGATAATACAAACATTAAGTGGCAGTGGGCAGGGCACATTGCTCGTAGAACTGAGGGTCAATGGGGCAGTAAGGTTCTGGAGTGGCAGCCAACACGGTGGACCGATAACCTAGTGAAGATCGCGGGAAGCCGATGGATGCAGGCAGCACAAGATCGGTCATCGTGGAAAGCCTTGGGGCAGGCCTTTGTCCAGCAGTGGACCTCTATAGGCTGAAGAAGAAGAAGATATAGGCATATTTTAATGTGGAAAAATAAAGGTTGAACAAAGTGATAAAGCCTGCCTCCTAAACTAGGAGGACCCTGTGATTAAGGAGTCAGTATTCTATTGTAGCTTAGTGAATAAAAGAGACCTTAATATAATATTTATGTGCTAACAAAACCTACAATGTAAACTAATATATAACGCTGAAGAGTTTATTTGTATGTTTGTTTGTTTGAACACGCTAATCTCAGGAACTACTGGTCCGATTTGAAAAATTCTTTTTGCGTTGGATAGCCCAATAATTCAGGAAGGCTTTAGGCTATAATAATAATAATTTATTTGCATCAATTTTTACAGTACTTTGATACATGTAGTACATACAGTTAAATGGATGTAAACAATAGCATGGCGACACCAGCACCCTTGCTAAGTTGCCAAGACAACTTGTGTTAAAGATGCTGGGATGCTGTGGGAAAGATGAGAAAACATCCATCAAAGGGTCGGGCCTTTGATGGATGTTTCTTTGTTGCATTTAGGTACGTTCATGCTATATAACATCACGCTGCGACTAATAAGAGTGGAGCATATAAAATAAAACATATCGACACCTACGCGGGTGAATCCGTGCGGCGCAGCTAGTGACTAATATACATAAGTATATTTGATTTAAACCCACTTATAAATAAACTTAATTTAAAAATGTATTGATTGTGTGACTATGTTTGTAAAAGCAATAGAGTGTGTAACTATTTTGGAGTGGTGTGGTGTGGTGTGATGTGGTGTGATGTGGAGTGAGGTGTGATTTTAATGTTTTACTTAGCTACGGGTCGTAAATTTATCATCTGTCTAACCTATTTCCAGCTATGTTAGAGTTTACTTCTAGTGTAATTGGATGTATGAAACTGCCTGTCAGACTTTCATATATCACGAACTGGCTACCATGATATATCTTGATAAAAGTGATTATCAGGTTTTTGGGCTTACGACATACGACTGTGAAAGGTCATAATAACAGCCGGGAATAAAGGTGATTGAGCTCAATCGGGACTTTATAATAAAATAAGTAGACTGTATTAAAATAGGTGTAGGTAATATCTTTTGTGGAGAGCCGCAAAAGAACGAGAGTAACCGACATAGCTCGAAGAATTGCAACACTAAAGTGGCAGTGGGCCGGGTACACTGCCCGTAGGACCAATGCCCGATGGGGCCAATGGGTTCTCGAGTGGCGGCCACGCACCTCGACGACCTGGTGAAGGTAGTGGGAAATGGCTGGTAGCGAGAGACACAGGACCGGTCGTCGTGAAGATCCTTGGGGGAGACCTATGTCCAGCAGTGGACGACTTTCGACTGAAATGATGATTATGATGATCATTTTTTGTATATACGAGAGAACAATGAAATGCCGGTGGCGGATCGCGTCCGTGCGCTTAGTGCAGTGGAGGGCGCACATCCCCCGTCGCGTACCAGGCTCTGTACTCCGACACACCGCGCCACCGCCAATAACGCGAATATCTGTTGCGGTTTCAAACGGCTTAGCGTGTTTCCCGAGACACGATGGCGTTTTGATATGTAAAGATAGTCACCCAACCGTGGCCCAACTGGAGCTAGAGTGGTTTCATAATCAGTCTTTAATGTTCCCACTCCTGGGATACAGTCCTCCTGTCGGTGAGAGGGAGTGCGCCGTAACCTACCACGCAGGCCCAGTGCGGATAGGTAATATAGCGTGGCAACCCGATAGCGCGCTGTCTATGCCATCCGTGAGAGACATAGAGAGAGAAAGAGATAGTTTATGATATGGCGGTGAAAACATGTGCGCATGCTACCCACCCGCGCTCTAAATTAGGAAATTGTTACCAAATTATAAGTTACTAGCAGCCGCCAGCGACTTCGTTCGCGTGGAGTTAGTTATGTGTATGTCTGCGTTAGCTCCCGTTTTCGCAACATTTTTTGTTACTGCTCTGCTCCTATTGGTCATAGCGTGATGTTATATAGCCTAAAGCCTTCCTGGATTAATAGGCTATCCAACGCAAAAATAATTTTTCATATCGGACCAGTAGTTCCTGGGATCAGCGCGCACAAACAAACAAACAAACAAACTCTTCAGCTTTATATATTAGTATAGATATAGATTGTTTGTGTTATTGTGCGTCCTCCGTGGCGCAGCGGTCAACACGCCTGCCTATGACGTGGAGGCCCCGGGTTCGATCCCCGGCCAGGTCATGATGGAAAACGGTATTATCCTGATTGGCCTGGGTCTTGGATGTTTATCTATATATGTATCTATTATAAATAAGGTATCGTTGAGTTAGTATCCCATAACACAAGTCTCAAACTTACTTTGGGGCTAGCTCAATCTGTGTGATTTGTCCGTATATATTTATTTATTGTGTTAAGCCTGTGTTTCTAGATCATTAAATTGTAACTGTGATAATTGAGCCCTTATTCGCTTCCTTTCTCTGGCTCTCTCTCGCTGGCTCAGGCAACAAAGGCCCATAATAAAAAACTACAATATTATACTATAACATACAATAAAAACAAATTTAAAATACACTATACATGTTTAACTTTATAAACTCTATAAATATAAAAGTAAACTCATACACGATTATTTTGCAGCATCGGCGTCGTGTATTATGCGCTATATATCGTGTCGTATGCGCTATTTCAATTATCAAAAAAGGTTAACATTGAGACATTGCTCACAGCCTACCACGGTAAGATAGCTTCTGTTTTACGATACGGAATTATGTTCTGGGGCCAGTCAGTTAATAGGGAGGTTGTATTTAGGATGTAGAAACGCTGTGTGAGTTCTATGTGTGGTTTAAAAACTACAGACAGCTGTATTCCACACTTTAAGAAACTAAAAATATTGACATTGCCAGCAATGTATATAATGGAAACGGCATTATTTGTTAAGAAGAACCAGCATTTATTCGCCAGTTTATCTAAAGTCAGAAAAAATCCATTACGTACCCAATATTTTCATAAACTATGCAATGTAAGACAGCTCTAATGCGTAAAAGTTTTCTTGGCAATGCTCCAAGAATTTATAACAAAATACCTAATGACATTAAAGATATACCACTGATACAATTTAAAAACGCACTTAATAAATAACTGATTGAAAAATGTTATTACACGTTAGACGAATTCTTGAATGATGGCTCAATGTAAAGAATATTGCGTAATAATATTGTATATAACTATTATACTTTTGAATTATAATACTGATGATGTATATTTTTTTGTCATTTTAATTATTATGACCTAAGTTTTTTTTTTTTCGACATATATGTAATAAGAAATAATTCCTCATTTGGGTCTGACATTTTAATTTAAATAGTAATTATGCATGATTTTATATTGAAGATTTTGATTATTTTGACTTAGATTTTTTTTACATTAAATTAATGAGAAATTGTTCCTCATATGAGCCTGTCACTTTAATTGAAAGAGTAATTGTGCATGATTTCTAAAAGTATATTCTTATTGCTTCAAATTTTGTTATGATGAGCCACATGGACACTATATTTTTGTACGCCTACTAGCATAACACAGCCCGTTATTCTATGTAAGATCTGTAAATATTTACCTGTGTTAACAAATAAATGATTTGATTTGATTTGTATTGCGCTGTGTCAGGTATCCGGTCATGGAATCGCCGGGAAATAACGCCTTTCGGCCAAAATTCTGGAGACATGAATTTCTTGAGATCCTCTATTCACAAAGGAATTAAAATTCACGGTCTGACGAGACTCCAACCTCGCAACCCTCGAAGTCCTTCTCGCCTTGATCTGCATGTACTCCACAACGTCCTCGGTTTTGTAGAGTAATGCAACCTGGATACATACAGCGGCGTCACTGGTACAGCGGGACGCAGCAAATGGTTCACTCCGGTCGGTGCAGTGCCGCACTTGTTTAGGGCGGACTTCCTTTTTTCTTTTGCACCGTGATAAAGCCATCCTTATCGACCTGCTCTTTTGGGCTTACGTGTACGTACCTATGTTACCTATAGGTATGGTAGGAGTAGCTTTACCTGATCAATCGATCCAAAAGTTTGTTTTACCTTAGTCACTACCACCTGTATAAGGTCGTAATTTATGAGTCAAATTATTATGAAATATTAAAATGAATCGCCCACCTGATTCAGTTCCTTCATCTTTTAGAAATTTGCCGTATCCATGAATACTTAAAATTTATTTACATAAACAGGGCTGTAAGATCATCCCTATGATGACTTTTTTCTAGATTAATATAACTTTTCTTTGATATTGTAATATCCAAGAAAATATTATACAATAAATCTGATAGGCTGAAGATTGTGTATGATCAGAAACCCCTTATAAATAATTCACGGTACTCAGTATGAACGCAGTTACTTCTTGGAACCTACGTTATTTTCAGTCAAGTCATTTATATATTCCTACCAATTCAGGGAACATTTCTATCAAAGTCCTTTTGAAGTTAAGGCACTGAACAGAATTTTTCGTAGAAAAATATATTAAATTAGTTGAAAACAAAGATCAAAAAGCCTATTCATTTTAGCATTGTCGAGTTGACATCAACGTGAAACCGTTTTAATGGCCATTAAATGTCATCACACTTTTATTGAAAAGGCAAAAAAAAATATGAGTGTGTGTTCCTTTTCATGTTTGTAATTTCTTAACGCTCAAGCGGTTAGACCAATTTTATCAAAATAATAATTAGCAATTATTACAGACTAGCTGCGGAACACGGTTTCACCCGCGTTTTTTTATATGCCCCGCTGCTATTGGTCTCATCGTGATATTTTATAGCCTAAAGCCTTCCGGCATTAATGGACTACCCAACGCAAAAATATTTTTTCAAATCGAACCCGTAGTTCCTGAGACTGGCGCGTTCAAACAAACAAACTCTTCAGCTTTATATATTAGTACTAGCGGCCGCCAGAGACTTCGTTCGCATGGAGTCAGTTATGCTCCGCTCCTATTGCTCGCAGTGTGATGTTATGCAGCCTAAAGCCTTCCTGGATTAATGGGCTATCCAAAGCATAAATATTTTTTCAAATCGGACCAGTAGTTCCTGAGATTAGCGCATTCAAACAAACAAACAAACTCTTCAGCTTTATATATTAAGTATAGATGTAAAGAAAACCGTGTCCGATCCGTGAAGGTATTGTTAGGAATTGATAACTGATGCTACTAATATACAATAAATAAACAAAACCGGATCATAATTTAAAAAAAAATCCCCTAAAAAAATAAATAGGTATTATTTTGCAAAAAGAGGTAACTTAATACATGTTCGGTAGGAGACCGTTCCGCGGGCGACGGGGGGCAGGGCACGCGACGCGTAGCCGAATCGCATAAGCGTTCCGTCAAAATGCTGTTGTCACTTTTTTAAAAATTAACAAACGGGGAAGTTGGAATTAATTCGCGGGAAAAAAGATTATTTTAAAATTCATTAGTATTGTTACTATGATGATTAGGTATTTTATATTATATTTGGTTATGTGTTTACCTAACCTTTATTATCCTTATGGGTCGGACAAGGTTTTCTTTACATATTGTACATATATTAGTATAGAAGTATAGATACAATTTTTATCTCTATATTCCCACGGGATCGGACCTTAAACGTGCGAAACCTTTGTAGGTACTTATACGACGTTATTTTTTGTTTATACAAAAACTGAATATAGTTTGTTCAGAATAAGTAACTGAAACATTTTTTCCAAATACATTTAGAAATTGTTGTAGTGCGGTTACCGAGCATGCCACGCAGCTTACAACAGATCATAGTACTGAGCACAGCTGACGCTAGGGGTCAACGCACTGGTCGCCCGCTCGCGCGCAGCGTGGACCATAGTTTTGTTGGGACAGCCAAGTAGGATAACAAGCTCGTAACTTTGTAGTTGTTCATGATATCTTTTGATATTTTGTACATAGATCGTTGGATACGTGTTTCGGGTTTCGCATAAAAAAGAATATGTTGTATATTTATGTATATACAGTGGAATTTAAGTAGTCTTGCACAGTTCACTTCATCTACCCAATAACTTGTAAACTTAGAAAAAAAAAAATGAATAATTCAAATAATTTTAAACATTATTAATTTTTGAGCTAGCGTGAATGAACTCTGGTAAATATGTCGCTGCTTCATTCCGCGTGCCCTTGGAATGCAAGACTCGAACCACAGTATAAAAATCACACAGCATGTCGATGCCTTTGATCTCGTGTAAAATGGGCACATCGTCTAGACAGTAACGCATCGGGGGTTGTCACAAATAAACAATATTTATGAAATTATTTATTTATTGCAGATCAACCTCGAAATTAATAATTAAATTAAATAAATAATAATAATAATTAATATTTTTTTTTATTTCTATTTAATTAATTTGCTATTTTTACTATGGGAACAACTCGAGACAGATTTAAATTATTTAGATGGCATTTTCGTACCCAGCACCCCAATACATATCGGAATTAATGCCCATATCATATTGTAAATATGTACTTGCATTTAAATTGGCATCCGCCATCTTGGATTTCAAAAAGGATAGCTTTTCCGTAACAAGCACCCCAATAATACTTAAAATTGACACCCATATTAAATTATAAAAAAATAACGTCTGCCATCTTGGATGTCAAAAAGAATGGCATTTTCATAACAAGCACCCCAATTATACTCAAAATTGACACCCATATTAAATTATAAAAAAATGACGTGACATTTATACTATTAGTAGGATTTCCAAACACATGCTCTGTGCGATAACCTATTAATTTTTTTATTTTTTTTTTACCGTGCGCCGATAGGTCATTTTATTGGCGTTATCAACGTGGTACGACATTACAAATAAAATTATTTAAGCACTCTACAATAACAAAACAGATTTATTTACCTTTCTTCTGTGCGTGGGAGCTTATGAAACCGCAGTTCTTTATTTATATGAGATGCAGATTTGCAATCACTCACAGCACACGTCGTATGCACCATTTTAAACAAACAAATAAAAAAAAAAACGAACACGCGTTAGCCCTTAATGATATATCCCGAACTACGAACATCGTTTTGTTCGCAGTTCGGGAGCCTCTTACCCCCGTCTCGCCCTTCACACCCCGCACGATTGCTCTGTCTAGACGTCTTCGTTGGACGACTGTATGATTTTTAGACTGTGTTCGAACTGTGCTCGCATATAGGATGTTATAATCTACGCCATAAGTCATAATAATGCATGTTAATTTATTTTTTAAGTTATACATCATTATTTCTGGCAAATTATAGAAATGATAATTTTATTACACACACAACTATAGGCAAGTTGATGTTATTTTATTGCATTAAATTTAATTCATTTATTTTATTTAATCTTTTAAATGTACCTACAAAATATTGACTCTACTGAATAGCCATCTCTAGCGTCTATTTTTTAATGATTCGGCGCTGATAAACAAAACAAAGGCTCTGTCTAGTTCGACTACAAATATCTAACTCGATTGTAACAATCCATACTAATATTATAAATGCGACTTAAACTTCTCAACCGATTTTGATGAAATTTGGCACAGACAATCTTTAGACCCTGAGAAAGAACATAGGCTACCTGTTATCCCGGAAAAATTTGATGTTCCCGAGGGAAATCTAAAAAGCGCGATATAACCGAAATTTACGCGGGCGAAGCCGCGGGCGGAAAGCTAGTAAATTATAGCCTACTAGCTTTCTGCCCGCGACTTCGCCCGCGTGGAATTCGGTTATATCGCGCTTTTTAGATTTCCCTCGGGAATATCATTTTTTTTTTCAATAAAAGCAAGCCTATGTCTTTTCTCAGGGTCTAAAGATTGTCTTTGCCAAATTTCGTCAAAATCGGTTGAGACTTGTGAGGTTTAAGCCGGAAAGTGCCTTTGCTGCACATTTTTTTCGGTTACTTTCTTAGCATATATCATATCTGTTTAATATTATGTCAATGATTTTGGTCCATTAATTATTAAGGTGTTTTTTACTGCGACTATGTTTTTTCACTTTTTGTGTAACCGCCGATCATCCATAATGTTGTCAAACCCGTTTCTGCATCATAATAATATACATTTGAATTATTTAATATCCTGTTTATAGTAACTCAGCCTTTTTTTTTTTCAAGCCGTTATTACCTACTAAATATTATCATTTAGGCGCCAACTTTTAGACAAGATATAAGAATTTGTTAAATATTTACATTAGTTTATATATTTTTATTAATTTTTATCAACATTTCTCAAGTATTTGAGCTATTGTTGCTTTTAGTTCCTCTTTTTTTTTCTTAAGGGATTATTCTTAATTATAGTGCGGCTAACGAGACAATTTGACACTTGTCAGTTCCCGTAGAATTTGTTTTTTATTAGCTACTGGAATTGTCGCAATAATAAATGTCAGGCAGAAAAGACGGGCGCAGCCGCACTGTCATGTAAAGTTTTGCTTTCAAACTATACAGGGTGTATCTGACATCGTAACGCAAACTTCGCGAAAAGGCTAGACCGCATGCCACTAATATAATTATGATAGTCATTTATGTCGTTAATGAACGGTTACAGAATACACAGTGTTTAAAAAAGTGTCGGCTCGGCTTTTGAACGTTGCAAGCGTGCCGCCGTGCGAGTTTGTAGGTATGACGTTGATCCCTGATGTGAACTCTATTAAATCAGCTGATAAGATCGTTTTTCGTGTTTTGTTTTCATTGCGCTTTTTTATGTAATTAGCGAATAATTTAATTTTGACTTTAAAATATTGTTGGGTTATAAAAGTATAGCAATTGTGAATGGTCTGAAGTGAAAAAAAACTACATTTTTTTTTTAATAATGGAAAAGCCGACGTGAAATTCCACCACTGGGGGGTTCAGAATCATGTACTGGATCCATGGTACTCGTTTGTGCGTCGATGTCAGATACACCCTTTATAAGTTCGATAATTTTCGAGGTCGTGTGCAACTTTGAAAATTAGTTTCTTGGCTGCCATTTTAGGTTTGTTAATAACCGGCCAGTTTTTCTTGATTATTTTACATGTAGCTCTAATTATTTTGTCCCGTATATTATACTTACTGTAATATATAGTATGTACCTATACAATGAAACCGCGTCCGACCCATAAGGATAATAAAGGTTAGGTAAATATATGACCAAATAAAATATGAAATTTTAAATAATCATCATAGTAATAACTAATGAATTTTCAATTAAACGTTTTTTTCCGCGAATAATTCCAACTTCCCCAAAATTTTCTATTTTTATAAAAAGTGACAACACCATTTTCGGCGGGATTATTATGATCGATGCGACCAAGTGCCGCGTGCCCTGCCGAGGGGCAGCGCATTCGCCCGCGCATGTATTAAGTTGCCTCTTTTTGCGAAATAATATTTATTTTTAGGGCGATTAGTAGAATCAGTTATCGACACCCAACAATACCTATACGGATCGGACAGGGTTTTCTTTACATATTATATATTATAGTAGGTAATAAGACTTGCTAGATTCTTATCTACTCTCAATTATATACCTACTTATGAACTTTCTTATACAGGAAAATAAATTCAAAATTATATATTTGTAAAGCGCTTTTTATCAATAGTTAAATTACTAATTAATTTATATTATTACTTAGGGACACACAATAAAGTACATAAGGATAAGACAAAATTAAGATCTGAGTACAAAGATGCTGCTCATTTCTTAAGAATTTATTTAATTATTTACTAAAAACAAAATTAAATATGTTTAAAAAAAAATGATTAAGTAATTAAAGATTTTCGGGAACACGACCTGTTTAAGACATAATAATTTAGTAATCACCAAAATTCTTAATAGCGTGATTCCTGGAATCAAAATAAATTTGGGACTTGTCATCATTAAATACACAGCTGTAGGGATATTTCGGCGCTTAAATACCGTTAACAAAAGCACTGGCGGTTAACATTCCAGGATTGGTCTTATGAAATGTCACTTCGATTGTGTTAAAAAAAAAAACAGAATGGCGGCGTTCGTCACAATTATAGCCGCGCGCAAAAGATTGTATATTTTTTATATTATTATTATAAACTAGTACTTGACCACAATCCCGCCCGATAGTAAGCTGTGATGACCTGTTCACTCAAAAAAACTGAGTGAATAGGAAGGAAGACGACAGTTGAGCGAGGTGATGCAATGCACGACGAGCGATGCTGCGCCAGAAGGAGATTGATCTGGAGACCCTCCACGACCAAACTCCCGAGACAATAACATTTGGCGCATCGTACCCGGCACACATCACAACACAATTTGATTTTTATGTTGATTTTTTCGATTGGAATGTCAGTGGTTGACCTTACTAAAAATCCTTATAATAATTTCAATTATGAGATACCTAACTACAACTGTCGAAATCTACACTTATGATGTCAATGATTGACCTTCCTAGTTAAACAAACTGTGATGACGTCTTCTGAACGAGTTAGTCACTTTTCATTTATTTTACGTAAAGTTATGAAAGCGACCAGCAAACTGTGGTGACTTGGTGACGCAGAGAGGCGTCAGGTACGATGAACGACAGTTTGAACTTTGAACATAATACGTCATTATAAATGATTTATATCGGTGCTGGTAGAAAGTGACATCTTGTATAATTAATACTTAAGCTATGCTATTTATACATCAGTATATAGTCACATATGTACATATTATGTATGTGGCGCTTATTCTAACTAAATACATAATAATTTTATTGATTCAAAGATAGCGATACTGAATGACTGTGTTGAAATAGAAAATGAGGGTATTATGCATTTGTAGCTTCTTATTGCAGGTATGTTTGTGTATTTCTAATGTAGGCCAATGTATTAAAAAAAAAATACACAACGAAAATTGTTTTACGCATATATTTTTAGTTTTTACTAGCTTTCCGCCCGCGGCTTCGCCTGCGTGGAGTTCGGTTATATCGCGCTTTTAGATTTCCCTCGGGAACATCAAATTTTTCCGGGATAAAAGGTAGCCTATGTTCTTTCTCAGTGTCTAAAGATTGTCTGTGCCAAATTTCATCAAAAACGGTTGAGAGGTTTAAGCGGGAAAGCGTAACAGACAGACAGACAGACAGAGTTACTTTCGCATTTAGAATAATAGTATGGATTTATTTGTTATGGCACACCAACGACATATTTACAATTATAGTAACAAAATATATAGTTTTTATCAGTCGTGATATCCTAGTACTTAAAACACCTCTCAAGTATGAGTGTGCGGGTTCGATTCCAGGTCAGGCAAGTACCAATGTAAGTTTTCTAAGTTATTTATGTACTTTCTAAGTATATCTTGGATACCAACTCCATTAAGACTGCTTATAAGATGAAGGAAAACATCTTGAAGAAACAAGAAGAGGAGCAAGAGTGAGAGGAGACCTATGCCCAGCAGTGGGACGATAAAAAGGTTGATGATGATGATATCGCATTTATAGCTTTTTATATAGGATCGAAATATTTGTATAATCCACTTACATATATCCTGATTTTTAATCTCCAAGCGTGACTACACTTAAAACCTTCTAACACATACCAACACAGAAAAAAAAAACATGATTTAATAAAATATGTCTACAGATAAATGTATTACAAATTAAAATAGGTTTTATAGCCTTGAACATAGCATCACATATTGCGTAATATAAACAGGTCTGTTGCATAGTTTTGTGCGTATATTGTTAAGTGTTGTGAAACCGTTCTATGGATTAGTATAATGCTTACGTAGATACCTTATACTGATTATATTTATGTGTAAATGAGATGCCTGATGAAGGAAAATGGTTTGATTGAATGCTTGCTTTGCTTTGCAACCTCAGAGAGCTACCGCTCTCTGAGGTTGTCAGAGAGCCTAAAGAAGCAAGCATTTCGCCTTTCGTCAACTACTTTCATCAAAATTGATAAAAGCTTTTGGAAGTTGTTATCGAATGGAATTTTGACTTGTTATTTCATTATTATCGCTGCTAATACACCACTTTGTGTAAGCTCTTAGTTCAGAAACATGGCCCTTCCAAAGCCGCGTTGGGTCGCAAAAGTGATAGATGGGCAGGTACCCACACTTAAAGGATAGTAATTTAATAATGAAGACATGCAGGAACTAAAGGAGGCCGAAATTACTTGGCAGGGGGTGATTACGTGTTGACATGATAATGATAATTATGATCATAAGCATCCGAGAATCATAAAGTATTAATAACATTTTATTTATGTCTCTAATTGACTTTATTTCATACTAGCAGCCGCCAGCGACTTCGTTCGCATGGAGTTAGTTATGCTCCGTCCTATTGTTCGCAGCGTGATGTTATATAACCTAAAACCTTTCTGGATTAATGGGCTATCTAACGCAAAATTGTTTTTCAAATCGGACCAGTAGTTCCTGAGATTAGCGCGTTCAAACAAACAAACAAATTCTTCAGCTTTATATATAAGTATAGATATAGATTAAATAAATATCAACATTATTTTTATAGCAGTTAAGTTGATTTCAGAGGAACTAGAAAAAAGTTTAAAGTTGTAGCGTAACCTATACTGTATTGTGTATGAATTAAAGTTGTTTTCCTATAAACTTCTATTTGTTAATATTTTGGCGTCATGCCGATGTCGTAATATTATTATAGGATTTCCAGAATTGTCTTCTCGACTGTAAGTCATACAGTCACATAATAATTCGACACAGAAATTCTTCTTGGGCCATATTAGGCTGTCACATTTTATCTCATAGCTGGGACACGTCTACATGTCACGTACGGTTGGTATGTGTACTGTGTAGTCCCCAATGAAGTTTAGCATCTACTGTTATTCCCAGAAAAACCACCGAGCTCACAGTATCAAGCACCTCTTTATCTAAAACGATGTTGGGGCTTAAATGTATACTAATATACAACGTGTAACATAAAGGGTATATACATAACAAAGGCATGGCATCTTTACATGATATCAAACGATATTGGAAGGGTTTTTTAATCCTATCTCTTTATGTTAGGAAGTTATGAGGAAAAACACCGTCTGTGATAGGCTACTATCATACTAGTCGCACAGAGATACTGAAGACATTTATCGGATTTTGGCAAGTAACGTGACGGGTAACGAGGAGTTATGTGCTGCCACGTTTGTTATGATTTGATTTTAAGAAACACACGAAACCGAAAATTTAGTACCAATTTTTTGAATATTTTATTTTGAGTTGAAACCCTTCCGATATCGTTTGATATCGTCTAAAGATGCCATGCCCTTGGTAAGTATATACCCTTTTTGTTACACGTTGTTGTATAAAGCCGAAGACTTTGTTTTGAACGCGCTATTCTCAGGAACTACTGGTCCGATTTGAAAAATTCCTTTTGCGTTGGATAGCCCATTAATCCAGGAAGGCTTTAGGCTATATAACATCTTTCTGCGACCATCGAAACCTACGCGGGTGAAACCCCGCAGCGCAGCTAGTTGCTAATAATTGGCAAGGCGAACTTTACACATTTCATTGTCTCGGTATTTAGGACTAGGTTATTTGACGAATGAAATATTGACCCCGAATCCCCTGTTCACAAACTAAACTAAATTTTAGTTCAGTGTACCTGTTCTGTCTACTTCAATAAGAAAAGGACAGAATATAAAAATATTAGTTTAATCCTATCAAATTAGGGATACTCCATATACAACGTGTAACAAAAAGGGTATATACATACCAAAGGCATGGCATCTTCAGATGATATCAAACGATATCGGAAGGGTTTCAACTCAAAATAAAATACTCAAAAAATTGTTACCAAATTTTAGGTTTCGTGTGTTTCTTAAAATCAAATCATAATAAACGTGGCAGCACACTACATACGTTAATAACTACTCGTTACCCGCCACGTTACTTGCCAAAATCCGATAAATGTCTTCAATATCTCTGTGCGACTAGTATGATAGTAGCCTATCACAGGCGGTGTTTTTCCTCATAACTTCCTAACATAAAGAGATATGATTAAAAACCCTTCCAATATCGTTTGATATCATGTGAAGATGCCATGCCTTTGTTATGTATATACCCTTTATGTTACACGTTGTACAACTGTTGTTCTTTTTAGACACGATTGAAAATTTAATTGAGCAAACCTGGACTTTAAGTCTAAAATCGCCGAATTGAGCAAGCGTGGTGATTACGCTCAATCCTTTTCTGTATGAGAGGAGACCTGTGCCCAGCAATGGGACGATAAAAGGTTGATATGATCATAAAATACGTTTAATAAAAATACGTCAATTTACGTCCGGACTAAACTCATATATTATCTTTCAAATCAAATCAAATCAAATCATTTATTTCAAATAAACCAGTTACAGGCACTTTTGAATTGTCAGAAGGTCGGTCAGTCAATAAGATGAAGCTAGTCGCCCATTCCAAAGAGTAGGTACCTATGGAGAAGAACGGGCAAGAAACTCCATGGACACTCTTTTAAATTTTTAAGCAATTGTTACAAATATTTGATTACATCATTCATGTTGAAATCAACCGCGTGAGAACGATGCAGAAATATATTGTACGCTGAGAGCGTCCATTATAGAAAACATACAAAAATCAATTCAGAAATTAAAATACGCCGTGGCAGCTAAGAGATGACCAGTCCCCTCCGACGGCGTCCGTTCACGAACATGACGTATGGATCAGCATCATTCAGCTCAACCATATCGAAGGGAACCCAATGACCCAAAACACACGCCACCATCAGCGAGACATTTGAGTGAGCATGACATACTCTCAGCAGCCAGAGCACAATTAAGTCAATAAAAAAGACTAACCCAACAAATAAATGCCTTACAGCACATTCGTACATTGTGCTCACACGTTTGCCATGCAATTATACAATACTAAGAAATTGAATCTACACAATGCTAAGATAGTTTTGTCCAAGGTTCAGCAGCTCCAACAGTGTTCCCGAATCTGTGGAAAGTTTAGCTCCTGTGCAGCTGTACACTTTTGTCCTTTTCTAATGAGACAGAAAGAAAAAGAAGCTAGAACTTAAATTTAGTTTAGCTTGTGAACTAGAGAATCGGCGTCATGGTATGATAATTTAGTAATGATGTTACATCTGGATGTCCTTAATTTAATACTACTGACGTATCCTAATTAAATTCCGATAATCCGGACATTTAATATGGAGATATTTCCTCCTTAATCGGCGGATTGACGTGCATTAACGGAAGAAGAGGAAATAGAAGATAATATTACATATAAGTATTGAGGAAAACTTAAGAATTCGATTAAGATTACGACACTGACGTATATCAAACGGTTGCAAACGCGTGGAGGCTAAAAATACATACCTGTTCGAGTTATGAATCAGTCTTCTTGCGTGGAACGTTATAAGATTGTCGTCATTGATAACGTCTGAGGCAGGATTCAAGACTTTAACGGTTCTAAAGTACGTCATCACTGCATAGTATAAAATAAAGTCGCTTTCTCTGTCCCTATATCCCATGTATGCCTAAATCTTTAAAACTACGCAACAGATGCGTTTTTTTTTAAATGGATAGTGACTGAAGAGGAAGGTATATATGTGTAAGGACCTTCATTAAATAGTGGAGAAATACTTTTTTTTTTATGATCTACAGAAACCTCCGAGATGGTATGTGTCTATCTCTTATGGATATCCCAGAATATTTTTTTGTAATTTACTTTTTACGACAAATAATGACTAATTTTCGAAGCAATTTTAACCAATGCAGCATTAATCCTTATCCAATTAAATACCTTAAATACATTGTGGATTTAATATAGATCTATATGGCCTTTTACAGCATATGATTTCAATGAATATTTGCGAAGATATTACAGATTTAAAAAATACGGGGTCGTACCGTTTGCGGCGGTATTCACCGACCGAGCGGCGGGAGCGGCGCGTATGTTTTATATACAACGTTCACAGTTTTTCTGTAGTGTATTTAGTATCAGCATTGTACCCGTGTCGTATAAAGCGACGAACAGAATACTCATCACTTTTTTTATGGACTCTCTTATGTTCAATACTGGAGCATAATTTAAACTATGTTACATATTGCTAACTAAATATTTTCTTAACTTATTGCATCACTTCGTTATATGTTTTATCCTGCGTCTGCTGCAAAACTAATAGTTATGTAGGTGTATGATTAGCGAATTATATCTATTGTTAAAGCTATAATATTACTATAGTTTTTGCCCTTTACTTAGGTCTATGATTCGAGATTAAACAACGCCATGCCCTGCTCTAGAATATGCCCCTTTCAACCAAATCCATTATACCGTTTTGGCTTGAAAGCGTAACAAACTTACCCTTCATCATCATCATCATCAACCTTTTTATCGTCCCACTGCTGGGCATAGGTCTCCTCTCATACAAAGAAGGATACTTACCCTTGCATCTATAAAAAGCTATCTATATAAAGCTGAAGAGTTTGTTTATTTGTTTGTTTGTTTGCACGCGCTAATTTCAGGAACTACGGGTCCGATTTGAAAAATTCTTTTTGCGTTGAATAGCCCATTAATCAAGAAAGGTTTTAGCCTATATAACATCACGCTCATCACCACGCGGAGCATTAAAAAAAACATATCGAAACCTACGCGGGTGAAACCGCAGAGCAGAGCTAATAGGTATATAAAATTAAGTTTAGTTTAGGATTAAGTACCAAACACTGAAACAGATCAAAAACTAAATCGACTTAATCAATTTCCGTTGATTAGGGTCACAATATCCTATCGACCTTACTCTAAATCTTAACCTTTCGATTCTCATCAGCCACGCCCTCCATCTATAGGAATTAAAGGATAATGGTTTGCGGTAACAAGGGAGGAAGAGGGGATACGTACCAATTTATTAGACAAACTATATTCATGTAGACATACAATAGACACATTTCAGATTTACTATTGATCAACTGTACTTTTACTATTGGCAGAATGTAAACATCGTCCATAACATAATTAAAAAAAAAAATTTAGTACCGCTTTTGGTCACTCTGTGTACGCCACTGTAATACTTTTCATTGTCAGGTCATTGTTGTAGTCGCTTTTTTCTATAGTGCAATAAACCCAAGTTTAATTTGTTAAATCCAATAATTGTATCATATCTTACAGTTACGAAAATTGAACCAGACCGACGTTTTCATCATCATGCTAAGATTTATAATAGAAAGTGTCATATCCTTTGACGTTTTTAAGCCGACTTGAAAGATGGTTGGTTGGAAACTTTTATTAAAACGTCAATGGATTTTAATACTGATGGATTATATAAAGACTTTTATTACTTGTCACTCGTCGCGGTTCATTGGGTGGCCCACTTCAATTGTTATTTTAATAAAGACGAAGAAAAGGTCGTCAGTGGAGCGAACTTTGACCCGCAGGGAAGGTGATATTTTTGTTCAAAAAATTGTTTTTTTATTTATCCCGATATTTAAAACCGAGTGTTTCGCTATAGTACAAATTATTGTAGTGTTTTACTAAGAAAAAAAAAAAACAGTGTAAAAGTCATGCACGAATGCAATGATTAACTAAAATTTGGTACCTATTATTTCTCTGCACAAACAAGAATCTCGAGAAATTTTACCAAAGTGGGTAATTAATCTTTATCTCATCAAACACACGTTAGAAACTTCTAACTTTATAATATATAATTTATGCAATATTAGTGTTACAATAGCGTAGTTTGACACGAACGCAATGAATAACTAAACATTGGTACCTACCCATCATTTCTCTGCACAAACAAGAATGTCGAGTAATTTTACCAA
The DNA here is from genome assembly GCA_017933935.1 of Sesamia nonagrioides. Classification (NCBI taxonomy): domain Eukaryota; kingdom Metazoa; phylum Arthropoda; class Insecta; order Lepidoptera; family Noctuidae; genus Sesamia; species Sesamia nonagrioides. The sequence continues at coordinate 453,708 of JADWQK010000081.1, forward strand.
AATGGGTTATTAATCTTTATATAATCAAACACACGTTAGGAACTTCTTACTTAATAGAATGTATGCAATGTTAGTGTTATAAAAGCGAAGTTTCATAGTTTAGAGGTTCTTCGATCATTTTGGAATTACTCCAAAAATGGGGATGAAGGGCGCATTAGCGTAAATTGAAACTACCCAAGAGCACTTTTCCTGTGAATTATTTGATTATAATATATTAATGAAAGTATACAGGATATTTTTTTAATCAGTGTTCAAATACTACTAAATGGATTTGAATGAAATTTGGCAAATGGATTAACGTAATATAGTTTTTATTCAGATATTCCCACAGAATCGAAACTGAAGCGTAACATAACTTATGGACGAGGCGCAACTAGTTTTAAATAGTTTTGTTTTTCTTAAAAACATCTTTGTCCTACACTTGGCTTCTGCATCATGAGGTTACCATTAGGTACGCTTAAATACGTTAAATACATCATCTAAAAAAACTTTGTTATGATAAAAACACACAACTTTTCATTTCCAAAATGATAACATAGCGACGGAGAAAAAAAATAGGATTAGTGTCGAGATTTCTTCAATTTCCCTGTTCTCAATAGTAAAAAAATAAAATGAATAATAATAATGAAGGTTGCAATAGATAAATTGAAAATGGTAATTTTAATTTTGTAATAAAAACTTTTTTACAAAAAAACAACCGACTTCCAAAAACCACTACAAAGTGAAAAATAACCAATTTCGGAAGTCCGTGTCTTTGGTTTTGTATATTCGTTTTTTGACACCGACTTCCGAAATTAGTTATTTTTCACTTTGTAGTGGTTTTTGGAAGTCGGTTGTTTTTTTGTAAAAAAGTTTTTATTTTACACTTTTTAGTTGCTAAAAGTACTATGTATTCAGTTGCAACCGGTCAGACTGGAAGCTGACGCAAATATAGTTGGAAAACGACGTAATTTTGTTTACTTTAATTTCTACCCGTAAGTATTCCTTCAACTGCCTATGATCTTCATCATCAAATTTACTGCAGACCATAATTTTAACCCAATGGGTGCAAAGGTCTCATCAATATAAATGGATGAAGTCCAACCACAAAGTAGCTACTGTAAACCGTTAAGGAGTTCCCGGAAATGGCGTTTGTCTTCATCATCAGAGCTCTTATGACAGTCACAACCTATCTAGATGTAAAGTTCTTATCAATACAAATTAATCGAGCCCAAACACAAAGTAGCTGCTGTGAATTGTTGAGGAGTTCCTTCGACTGTCTCCCGGCTCTATCATCAGATCTATTCCAGACCTTTATTAAATTGTAGTTCTTTAAAATACTTAATGAAAATGCTAAGAAATGCACTAGTCGCCCCTGCAATTTTTGAAAGTTTTCCTTGTTTTCTCCGGTCTTCCACCATCAAACCCTGATATCCTTATCATGGGACCACCTTGGGGTCATCTTCTTTCAAACAGAAAAAGAATTATCAAAATCCGTTCATAAACGACGAAGTTATGCGCGAACAAACATAAAAAAAAATATAGCATATATATGGTCGAATTGAGTAACCTCCTCCTTTTTGAAGTCGGTTAAAAAAAATCCAAAATCAAACAATAGGTATGAAGTTTACAAATTTATCGAATAGACATAAATTACGATGTTTCTTTTACCATTCAGTCATGGTAAAAAGCATATCTATCATTGGAAGTACCTACACAAATAGTTATCAATTATACCCAATTTTTTGAACTTGATCTTTTAATGTCCGGGCCACGTCGCCATCCGGCCAACCTGTCCCGGCATTCAATCATCACCGTTGTCACGATTTCGTAGTAAAATAATAATTTATACCTACATTAATAGCATTTCATGCAGTCATTAGTTATTATCGCAATTCCGTGTAAACACGTGTTTTAATTTCTAGAAATATAAAGGACATTTTTGACTGGTGATGCAATTCCGGATTTCACTATAAGCTAGTGAAATCCGGAATTGTATCTTCATGGAACAATAAGTATAACAAGCTTGTAACGTTCCCTATTGGTGGGCCACAGACCTCTTCTGTCAGAGGAGAATAGGAACTAGTGCATAATAATATATATTTTAGGTATTTTAAAACACTGAAAATCTTTCTGCTTTCACACAGATAATTAAACAGAAAAAAGGATAAGAAGATAAGTAGGTAGTAGTCTCCTCAGAGCAGTAATTTTAACGGCGTTTGAACTTGAAAGAAAATCTAACTTCTACGCTAGCAGGTCAAGCTAACCAAATCTGTCGAATTCTTCAATCAGTTTTGAAGCTAATGCACTAGCAACAGAATTGAAACTCTGTTGAAGAAATTTGAGAGATCGCAATAGAATGCTTTGTACCTATGTGTGAAAAAAGAATATTTCTAGATAAATTAATTAAATTAAGACACTTAGTCACAGTTAAAACTGAGAGTTAAATTATGTAAATCACTCAAGGTCGACGAGATGAGAGTTAAATATCACATAGATACACAAATTCTTTAAGACGAACTGTGTGTGGCCTCTGATTTAAACGGAGGCCACACACAAAACTAATAGAGGCAGTCTTTTCTAATTTGAAGTTCTACAATTGCTAAATCCCAGCCAGATTTAGATTTTTCAGAAATTGATGCTCTTGCAAAACTGCTAAACGCAAACCTATTAAGTATTCATAAACGTAGTTTAGAGTTTATTCTACATGTGTTTTACGTTACACGTCTCATAAATAAAATCGTCGTTTATAAATGAACCTCAATTACTAGTGTTAACAATAAATGTAAGAAGACCTTCTGACAATTCAGAAGTGCCTGTAACTGGTTTATTTGAAATAAATGAACCCTTTGAATAATGCTTTGATTTTGATTTTGTGTTAATTTAATTTTATATTATTTTTTTCTTTCCTAAGGCTTATTCTTTAAGACCTTTCTAGCAATGGGTAGGACATCCGTCCTAGGCCAATGGCGCCTCAAAGAGATGTCAGCACATCGTGACGGGGTCCACGAAGACCGATGCCTCCTAGTTCAGCGGAATGTTCGAAAGAGGTGCCGTGGAACAGTGGTAAAACATAAAATTCTAGTCATTAAAAGTCTGTTCCGCTCCGTCCAGAGTGGGAGAGCTCATTTGAAGATTTCCCAACTACAAAACAATTATGCCAATTAGAGATCTTTCTCTTAAAATATTTCATGTAGGAGTAGACACCTCAAATACGATAACAATTGTTTTTTTTATATAAAAAAAAATGAATTGTGTCTTCATTTACAAGAAACAATTCAAATCTATACTAATATACACACATCAAAAGTGTCTAGGGATCAACATATATTTTTGCAATAACTTTTCTCCTGATTGATATTAATTAAAATTTTCTTTAAGGATTCATCAAATAAAGTGTTTTCGTTTGTCACAGTAACGATAAACCAAGTCACCTTTGCATTAATAAAGAAATTTGCCATTTTCCTAATAAAGGGATATTTGACATTTGAACCACTAACACAAAAGTTCGAAAAAAAGACTGAAATAACAGTTTTCTCTAAAATTTTATTGGGTAACTTAAACAATTAATAATCCGTGTTTCTACCGCGAACACTAACAACACAAGAACATCGGTTTGGCATACTCAAAATGAGTTCATCCAAATCACGCTGTGGAATGGCTGCCCATGTTCGTTGCAACAACAAAAAAAGGTCTTCTTGCGACTGGATACCCTCCATATTCGGCAGAGCTCTTCTCTGTAGCATATCCCATGCATGCTCAATCGGGTTCAAGTCTGGCGACTGAGCAGGCCAGGGCAGGACATTGATGTTAGCTGCGGCGAGAGTCTGTCTTACAACTCTTGCGGTGTGCGGTCGTGCATTATCATGCATTAACTGAAATAAGGGACCGATTTGCACTTGTAGAGGAACGATGACGTCTGATACAATCGTTTCAGCATAAATTTGAGCGTTGAGGTTGCCTCTGATCCAAATCAACTCAGTTCTTCCGCCGATCCAAATACCCGCCCATACCATGATGGTTCCACCACTATAAGGATGGACTTCCTGGCAGGATTTTAATCGCTGTTGGCGTCCAGGGGTTCTCCAGTGTCGTATACGTCTTGTATCCGGTCTCATACCAAAACGAGACTCATCAGAAAAGCACACGAAACGCCATTGTTCTTCTGCCCAATTTCTGTGTTCAAGAGCCCATTGATATCGAATCCTACGATTGTGCATTGCTATAGGTGGTACCCGTAGCGGTCTTCGGGAATGAAGGTTCACTTCATGCAAGCGGTTTCTGACTGTTTGGTCGCTAATTAAGTTCCCTGAAGAGTGATGAAGCCTCACGGCTAACATCATGGCGGTTATTGTTGAAGCTCTTCGAGTTAAGATTTGAATGTATCGGTCTTGTCTCCGTGTGGTGCAGCGATACCGTCCTCCATGGCGCTCAGCCACGGTACCAGTGCTTCGGTAACGTGTCCAAAGTCGACTGATAACACTCTGACTTGTATTCAGAGCTAAAGCCACAGTACGTTGCCGGGAACCAGCTTCTATCATTCCCACGGCTCTGAGCATTTCTTCCCTGCTTAAATGACGTCGCCGCTCCATAATAACGTTGGTTTTAATCAGTAGTAGGGAAACAGTAGCACTAATAATGTCTTCAATGCGTTGTATGTTTTTATAGGGAAAATATTGACAGCTGATTTTCATCTTTTACTCGAATTTGATTCACAGTTCCTGATTCAAATTATGAAATGCACCAAAAAGGATCCATATAAATTTATAAAATCATAAATTTATTACAAAGCCACATCTCAATCTCAAGAAATCCGCATAAAAATGCTTGATCCCTAGACACTTTTGATGTGTGTATAAAGCTGAAGAGTTTGTTTGTATGTTTGTTTGTTTGTTCGCGCTAATCTCGGGAACTGCTGGTCCGATTTGAAGAATTCTTTTTGCGTTCGATAGCCCCTTAATCCAGGAAGGCTTTAGGCTATATAACATCACGCTGCGACCAATAGGAGCGGAGCATAACTAACTCCACGCGAACGAAGTCGCTGGAGGCTGCTACTTTTAAGAATAAAAAGTAAGACTGGGCCGTTAATAGAGGATTACTGTCAAACGATGAGCGATATTTTATTTTAACTTTATCTTTAAATTACATAAATAGTGATCTACTTATATTTTGAGCTATGTTTTTATTTTAAGAATAAAATGTAAGTCTGGGCAATTAACAGAGGATTACTCTCAAACGACGAGAGATATTTTTTTTTCTCTTTCTTTAAATTACCTAAATTATGGTGTACTAGCTTTCCGCCCGCGGCTTCGCCCGCGTGGAGTTCGGTTATATCGCGCTTTTTAGATTTCCCTTGGGAATATCAAATTTTTCCGGGATAAAAGGTAGCCTATGTTCTTCCTCAGGGTCTAAAGATTGTCTGTGCCAAATTTCATCAAAATCGGTTGAGAGGTTTAAGCGGGAAAGCGTAACAGACAGACAGACAGACAGACCGACAGACAGACAGACACAGGCGCATTTATAATATTAGTATGGATGTATATGTTGAGCTATGTTTTATTTTGATACGGTTGCGATAAATCGTAGGTGTGTTTTTAACCGACTTCAAAAAGGAGGAGGTTATTCAATTCGAGCGTATATATATGCTTTTTGTTATGTTTGTTCGCACATAACTTCGTCGTTTATGAACCGATTTTGATAATTCTTTTTTTTTTGTTGGAAAGAAGACATTCCCAAGGTGGTCTCATGATAAAAACATCAGGGTCTGATGATGGAAGATCAGAGAAATCAAGGGGAACTTTCAAAAATCGTAAGGGCGATTGGTGCATTTCTTAGTATTTTTAACCGACTTCAAAAAGGAGGAGGTTACTCAATTCGACCGTATATATGCTTTTTTTTTTTCTATGTTTGTTCGCGCATAACTTTGTCGTTTATGAACCGATTTTAATAATTCTTTTTCTGTTGGAAAGAAGACGTTCCCAGGGTGGTCCCATGGTAAGGATATCAGGGTTTGATGGTGGAAGACCAGAGAAAACAAGGGGAAATTTCAAAAATTGCAGGGGGGATTAGTGCATATCTTAGCATTTTCATTAAATTTTTGATAGCACTACAATTTAATAAAGGTCTGAAGTAGATCTGATGATGGAGCCGGGAGACAGTCGAAGGAACTCCTCAACAATTCACAGCAGCTACCTTGTGTTTGGGCTCGAATAATTTGTATTGATAAGAATTTTACACCTAGATGAGTTGTGACTGTCATAAGAGCTCTGATGATGAAGACAAAGGCCAGTTCCGGGAACTCCTCAACGGTTTACAGTAGCTACTTTGTGGTTGGACTTCATTCATTTATATTGATGAGACCTTTGCACCCATTGGGTTAAAATAATGGTCTACAGTAAATTTGATGATGATGACCATAGGCAGTTGAGGGAATACTTACGGGTAAAAATTAAAGTAAACAAAATTACGTCGTTTCCCAACTATATTTGCGTCAGCTTCCAGTCTGACCGGATGCAACTGAATACATAGTACTTTTAACAACTAAAAAGTGTAAAATAAAAACTTTTTTACAAAAAAACAACCGACTTCCAAAAACCACTACAAAGTGAAAAATAACTAATTTCGGAAGTCGGTGTCAAAAAACGAATATACAAAACCAAAGACACCGACTACCGAAATTAGTTATTTTTCACTTTGTAGTGGTTTTTGGAAGTCGGTTGTTTTTTTGTAAAAAAGTTTTTATCATTAAGTATTTTAAAGTACTACGATTTGATAAAGGTCTGGACTAGATCTGATGATGGAGCTGGGAGACAGTCGAAGGAACTCCTCAACAATTCACAGCAGCTACCTTGTGTTTGGGCCTTGATTATTTTTTATTGATAAGAACTTTACACATAGGAAGGAAGTCTGAAAGTGGCACCGGTAGCTGAAAAGTTGTGTGGAAATCGGTTGTCATGGTACGGGCATGTGTTACGGAGAACTGAGGAGAATGTCGTGAGGAGAGTCTTAATTATGAATGTTGATGGCTATAAGAGTAGGGGAAGACCAAAGAAACGATGGATGGAATGTGTGAAGGATGATATGGCTAAGAAGGGGGTGACTGCCGAGATGGCTTCTGATAGGGATGCATGGAAGAAAAAGACATGTTGCGCCGACCCCAAATAAATTGGGATAAGGGCAGGAGAATGATGAAGAACTTTACACATAGATTGGTTGTGAATGTCATAAGAGCTCTGACGATGAAGACAAAGGCCAGTTCCGGGAACTCCTCAACGGTTTACAGCAGCTACTTTGTGTTTGGTTTTAATTCATATGTATTGATAAGAACTTTAGACCCATGGGATTAAAATAATAGTCTGCAGTAAATCTAATGATGAAGACCATAGGCAGTCGAGAGAGTTCTTCAAAATTACTGGTAAAAATTAAAGTAAACAAAATTACGTCGTTTCCCAACTATATTTGCGTCAGCTTCTAGTCTGACCGGATGCAACTGAAGACATAGTACCTACTTTTCACAACTAAAAAGTGTAAAATAAAAACGTTTTTACAAAAAAAACAACCGACTTCTAAAAACCACTACAAAGTGAAAAAAACTGATTTCGGAAGTCGGTGTCAAAAACTAATATACAAAAACCAAAGACCCCGACTTCCGAAATTAGTTATTTTTTACTTTGTAGTGGTTTTTAGAAGTCGGTTGTTTTTTTTTGTAAAAAAGTTTTTTTAAAGAATGGTCGGACGTTGAAAATGTAGTACTAAACAAACTTCTCTGCACGAATCAATAAGCACAATTTTAGTGCACTTAAAAATGCACATAATAAAATACTTAAGTTTCGTAACTTGAATGTAATCACATCCGTAAAATTACACTTGCAAAGTATTAACAAAAACTTTAAGTCCAGGCGAAGTTTATAAGAAGCCTAAATCTGTTAGTCATGACTCTTAGGAATCGATAACAGAAAAAATTGTAGGTACAAGAGGGTATCCCTTTATATATGTTTGCGAATTCTCGAAAGTATTGTTAAACTAACAATGTTAATCGATTATGAAATATTTATAAGTTTTTTTTCGCCAGAGGGCGATTGATCTGGAGACCCTCCACGACCAAACTTCCGACACAACAACATTTGGCCCATCGTACCCAGCATACTCGCAACATAACTAAAATTATGTAAAAAATCATCAACTATTATAACAGGTATTAAAAAAAATATTGGTAAAACTAATTTAGATAACAAAATAATAAAAAGTTCTTGATTGGATCCTCCATTTGGGCATATAATGCCTGTGTTATGAGAGTCCGCTTTTCCATAGCAAGACGTGTTAATACGTTATGTGTTATGCAGCTATAATTGAATATAGAAGTCTTTGATGACTGTAAAATCGTTAATTTACTATCAATCTTTTTTTTTTTTTAAAAATCCTGTTGTTGAACATTCTCCTTTGGTGAAGAGTGATAGTAAATTGTCGATTCGTTTAGAATTTGTCTGTGTTTATAATATTTATTTATTTATTTTGGTTAGTAAAATCATTAATTTACTATCAATCTTATTTAAAAAAAAAAACCTTTTTATAGAACGTTCTCCTTTGGTGAAGAGTGATAATAAATTGTCGATTCGTTTAGAATTTTTCTGTGTTTATAATAATAATAATTTATTTATATATTTATTTTAGTTAGTAAAATCATTAATTTACTACCAATATTATTTAAAAAAAAAAAACCTTTTATAGAACATTCTCCTTTGGTGAAGAGTGGTAATAAATTGCCGATTCGTTTAGAATTTGTCTGTGTTTTTAATAATTATTTATTTATTTATTTTGGTTAGTAAAATAAAACAATAACTTATCAACTAGGGGTAAGTAATATTATTTAAATAGCACACTTTTTTTATTTATCCCCGCCGAGCACAAGCAACCAGACGGCATGTCTAAGTCTTAGTGCAGTGTGTTTTTCTTTACGCCTAAAGTGTTTAGCAAATAAATCAAGCCAAAACTGTGATTCACTTAGTTGAACGAAAGTAGGTAGATACTAACAGGAAAGTCCGCAGAGATACTAAATACTATATATATTGCAGAATAACTCACAGTTTTCATTCAAGTACGAATCACAAAGCGCGACGAGACGACGGCGTTTAAAACACTCGCTTACAACCACTTGCTGTACATTTGTTTACTCCGCGTCGCTAAGCAAGGTCGTGTCGAAAATGTTCGGAACAAAATTTGTGATCGTATTACTGTGCCTAGTAAACTTCGTTCAGCCGAGGAAGTTGTACTTCGCCAACCCTGACGATCCTACCTCGATCGCATTTGACGGTCCCACGAACCTTTTGGATGACGACAGTATAAGTCTCCTTATTAACCCAAGATTTGGCGATGATAAAGCGCCTCCGAAAACACCACCACAGCCACAAGTTGATATGGGATTCCATTTCCCGGACGATTAAAATGGAAAAGTGGAACACCAAAACAACATACAAGTTACCAGTGATATAGTTCTAAGTAAGTTTGGAGGTATGCGTGAAAAAGTGCTGTGTGAAATATAAAGAAATGAAGACTTGAAGATTCTATCCATAGAGCCATAAGATATGGTGGTATTATTTATGCTAATATTAATTTTAGTTATTTTTAAGATATTTTAAATTTTAAAAAAAGTGACATCGGTTAGTTGTTTATTTGATTATGCAAATCTCGTGCTTTATATGTTAGGGACGACGCAAAACCTTACTTGCTGTGATGAGTGTTATGTTATAATTTATTGATATATCCACATACTTTATGCATATTATCAGGAATGTGACCGCTTAGGACGATTTGTGTAGCCACAATTATTAATTAATATTAATATATGGCCTAATACTTTTGAAAAGTTTTGACAATATTACATTGATATCTGAGTATTGACACATTATTGCATTGATAAAATATTAAACTAAGGTAGATATGTCATTAGCGCACTGAAAATGAAGCGTACAAAAGGAAGGAAAGTCCTGCATCTCGCCTTAGTCACTCTCGATACACTCGTAAAAACAAACGACAAACACTAACAGCGCAAACGACAAACACTAGCCATCTATTTCTTCTCTATGCTTTAGATTGTGCCCCATCTCACTCACACTGTACCAATATATGCCGAATAAAAATATGCATGTGTGCTGCTGCTGTGTTCGGCACATTTTTTTTGGTCAGTTTGTTAGAATATATCGTATCTGTTTAATATTTTATCAATGCATTATTGTGACAAAACATTACATACGACTTTTTACATACAACAGAAATGTAAGTTTTCAGTTTGCACTTGTAAATTACTTTAGTAACAAAAAACAGATTTCTTATATTTTATATAATCATAAGGTGTTATTTAATCGACGAAAACCTTTTTTGCATTCGAATTAATAGGTTCTGACAACATCATCTTTTTGCTTTGTTTTTATGAAATTATCGGAACTCCATAATCATGAAGCCATTGTACCTTTTTGTGATGACTTATTGTATATTATCCCAGTTAGGCCCTAGTGTGATCATAAATAATAATATTTATAATAATATTGCTGTATAAAATATTTATATTTTTGTATAACAGGTTTATACATGTTTTTAGTGAATTATTGTAATTACAGTAGATAGTCAATTTCTTAGACTAAGTATATTAGAAGATTTTTAAAAAACATGAACTAGGTACATAAGGACGACTGATATTTTTAGTTAAATATAAACATATAATTTGCAGAAGTTGTGCTATTTTATTTTAACGAAAACCTACTATCACTGTAAAGGCCGTTGTGGTCTGTAGTTTCGGCCTTTCTCATGGGTAAAAGGCGTAATGTATTTGTATGCATGTGCCCTGTCATATTATATTGCCCATATTATCCTATCTACTGGTTACTTCTAATTTCATAAATGTGAAAGCTTGTGTGGATAAATATTTGTTTCACTTTCACACTAAATCCTGATTTTCCCATGCGATCGAATCTCAAACAAAGGTTACTTACAACATCATGGATGTCACGTTAGGTACGAACTTCTTATTAGCAGTCAGACAGGATTAATGTGCGGTAGATAAGCTGGGCATTACATGGATCATCTTCATCATTTCGGCTGAAATACGTCCACTGCTGGACATAGGCCTCCCCCAAGGATCTCCAAGATGACCGGTCCTGCGTCTCTCACATCAAGCGTGCCATGTGATGACTGCGGGTCAGAATACACTTGTACCACCCCATCTCATCCCGTGGGTGTCGTACAAGGCGACATAGGGAAAAACCGGATGACGGGCAGCAGCGTCATCCGAGAACTATCAACATGTAACTGCGATCGCCAACCAGCTTGCCAAGCCTGGCGATTATGAAATTATCCCCCCAAAATGATTGACACAATGTTACTTAGGTAAAGGATAAGAATATATTTATCTGCTGTAAAACATGGTATATTAATTAAGATCTTATAAAGCTACTAGCTTTCCGCCCGCGGCTTCTCCCGCGTGGAGTTCGGTTATATCGAGCTTTTTAGATTTCCCTCGGGAACATCATATTTTTCCGGGATTAAAGGCAGCCTATGTTCTTTTTCAGGGTCCAAAGATTGTCTGTGCCAAATTTCATCAAAAACGGTTGAGAGGTTTAAGCGGGAAAGCGTAACAGACAGACAGACAGACAGACAGAGTTACTTTCGCATTTGAAATATTAGTATGGATGATCTTACCTACTCGTATATATTTCGCTATGGGCCCGCCTATAATATTTTCACCCTTGAGACATGGCCTTCTTTCGGTGAGAGGGAGCGGGCCGTAATCTACCACGCGAGCTCAGTTCAGGTTGGTAGATGTCACATGTCTTCGAAGTAGTAGCTCTAAAACATGCCGTTTTCCTCACGACGTTTTCCTTCACCGTTTTGAGAGGAGTGGTGATGAAATGATTTACACAAGGTAACTTGCCACCGCGACTGGCATACAAATATTTAAACATGTTAAATGTGGTCGTAATCTGTTTAACCCTGCCAAACGCTTTGGTGAGAACAGTTTTTTTTTTAATTTTTTTATAATTATAAACTAGTGCTTGTTTGCAATTTCGCCTGATGGTAAGCAGTGATGCAATCGTTGATGGTAAAGCGCACTAGTTTATTAAGCCTATTCACTTAAAAAACTTAGGAATAGGAAGGATGATGGCAGTTGAGCGAGGTGATGCAATGTTAAACCCAAGACCAACACGACCAACGATGCTGCGCTGGATTAAGATTAATCTGGAGACCCTCCACGACCAAACTCCCGACACAACAACATTAGGCACATTGTACCCGGTACACATCGCAACACAACTGCTCAGACCTGTCCTCCGTACGGCTTCACCAGACATCATGCCGGAACACGACGAATCGCTTGGCGGCAAGAATTTAATACTACTGACGTATCCTAATTAAATTCCGATAATCCGGACATTTAATATGGAGATATTTCCTCCTTAATCGGCGGATTGACGTGCATTAGCGGAAGAGGAGTAAATAGAAGATAATATTACATGTATTGAGGAAAACTTAAGAATTTGGTTATGATTACGATACTGACGTATTGTACGATACGGTTGTGAACGAGTGAATGCTAAAAATACATGCCTGTTCGAGTTATGAATCAGTCTTCTTGCGTCGAACGTTACAACATTGTCGTCATTGAGAACGTCTGTGACAGGATTCAAGACTGTAACGGTTCTAAAGGACGTCATATCTTATAAAGCAACGATCAGAATACTCTACACTTTTTCTTGTGGACTTCCTTATGTTCAATACTGGAGTATAATTTAAATTATATTATTACTAACTAAATATTTTCGGTTCTTTCTGCATCACACCTTAATATAATTGATTCTGTGTCTGCTGCAAAACTCATAGTAATGTATGATACGTTGGTAATACACAATGTTTTTTTTTCTTTAACATTATCAACTAATGTTTGATCCCGCCTGATGGTCAACCATGGCGGAATATAGCAGCGCTTCTCCTGTGGAATATCAAACTACTGCGATCCCCAACTCACCAGCCAAGCGTGGAGATTATGGAAAACCCTTCAATGTTATGAAAGCCTTTGTCCAGCAGTGGACCTTTATTGGTTGAAGAAGAAGAAGAATTGTGTATGAACACACTGGAAAGAATAAGATTATTAGATGTGTTGCCCGTCACTTAGGTCTATGATTGAATATCAAACTACTGCGATCCTCAAACTAGCTAAGCGTGGAAATTATGGCAAGCCCCTCACCGTTTGTCCAACAGTGGACCTCTATAGGCTAAAGAAGAAGAGGAATTGTGTATGATTAGCGTATTATATCTATTGTTAAAGCTGGGAAAAATAATGTTACTATACGTGATGGCGTTTTTTCATCTTGAATCATAATTCAAGATGGAAAAACGCCCATGTCCTTCTCCAACATCCTAATTACATAACGAACAGTTGGAATCATTTCGAAGAATACTGCTAATCCACTGCTCCATGTGTACGAAAATGTGTCTGCTCAACAACGTAAATAACGCAATGAATGTTGTTGAACTGTCAAAATGAAGCCGATCGCTACTGATAGTGTGTTACGCAATTACCCTGCGGAATATGGCTCTTTCAACCAAATCGGTTTAGCCGTTTTGGTGTGAAAGCGTTATCAACTTACCCTCGCATAGGTGTATAAAATTAAATTTAGTTTAGGATTAAATACCAAACACCGAAACAGATCAAAAACTAAATCGTCTTAATCAATTTCCGTTGATTAGGGTCACAATATCCTATCGACCTTACTCTAAATCTTAACCTTCCCGATTCTCATCATCCTCGCCCTCTACACATAGGAATTAAAGGATAATGGTTTGCGGTAACAAGGGAGGAAGAGGGGACACGTACCAATTTATTAGACAGACTATACCTACTCATGAAGACACTCAATTTACACACTTTCAGATTTACTATTGATCAACTGTACTGTTAATACTGGCAGAATGTAAACATCGCCCATACCATAATTTAAAAAAATATTTACTTCCGCTTTTGGTCACTCTGTGTGTGCCACTGTAATACTTGTCATTGTCAAGGCATTGTTGTAGTCACTTGTGTATTTTAATACTGATGGATTATATAAAGACATTTATTACTTGTTACTTGTCGCGGTTCATTGGGTAGCCCACTTCAATTGTTATTTTAATAAAGACGAAGAAAAGGTCGTCTGTGAAGCGAACTTTGATCCGCAGTGCGAGGTGGTAGGGATATAGCATGCAGCCCTTCATACTGATTTCATGCCCATTAGCGTAAATTGAAACTACCCAAGAACACTTTTCCTGTGAATTATGTGACTATACTTTATTAATGAAAGTATACAGGATCTTTTTTTAATCAGTGCGCAAATACTACGAAATGCATTTGAATGAAATTTGGAGTGTCTGTGAACCTCTTAAAGTGTCAGGCCATTATTATTGGAAGCTCACGCATGATGAGCAGGATAACTCTAAGCTCTCTCCCTCCGCTTATTCTTCAATGGTACCGTCATACCCATTATCCCTATTGTCAAAGATCTTGGTTTGTATATTGACTCGACGCTTAGCTGGCAACGTCAGGTGTCCTACGTTAGTCAAAGGGTCAACGGGGTACCATTGGGCGGGGTATCGTTGGTATACGCTTGCTATATCGCCTGAGGAATTTCTTACCCGCTAAAACGAAAACCATTCTTGTGCAGACACTGATTTTTCGTATTATCGACTATGGTAATGTGTGCTACTTTGATCTGAGCGTGGCTTTGCTGGATAAGCTTGATAGATTGCTTAACAATGGGATCAGGTTCATATTCAATCTCAAGAAGTATGACCATGTGTCGAGCTACAGGCCTGAATTTAAATGGATGCCCATTCGCCAGGGAAGAAATTTGCGCGCTTTGACCACGCTTTTTTCCGATAATTTTTAGTTTAGTATGTATATATTATAGGTATATATTTTGGTAATAGTATGTATGTATATATAGCTTATTTAAGTATTTATTTAAATAGTGCTAAGAGTATTTTTTCATTATAATGCTTTCAACTAAAGCACCTGCTACTAATCTCTTCACCACCTATGGTTGACTGGTAGAGAATACCTAAGGCATTAAGTTCGCCTCTGTACAATATTTATATGCGAAAGAATAAATAAATATAATTTATTGGTAAAATTAGTTTAGATAACAAATACAGTTCTTGATTGGATCCTCCATTTGGACAGATAATGTCTGTGTTATGAGAGTCCGCTCTTCCATAGCAAGACGTGTTAATACGGTATGTATTAGGAGTGTTATGCACCTATAATTGAACATGGAGATCTTTGATGACTGTAAAATCGTTAACTTACTATCAATCCTTTTAAAAAAACTCCTTTTAGAAAACATTCTCCTTCGGTGAAGAGTGTAAATTGTCGATTCGTTTAGAAATTGTCTGTGTTTATAATAATAATTTATTTATTTATTTTGGTTAGTACAATAATACTACAACTTATCAAGTAAGGGTTAATACATATAATTATTTTAATTAAACATTCTTTTGTTTATTACCACCGAGCACGAGATACCGGACAGCATGCCTAAGTCTTAGTGTATCGTGTTTTTCTTTACACCTATAGTGTATTTAGCAAATAAATCAAGCCAAAACTGTGATTCACTTAGTTGAACGAAAGTAGGTAGATACTAACAGGAAAGTCCGCAGATACTAAATAGTATATATATTGCAGAATAACTCACAGTTCTCATTCAAGTGCGAATCACACGCTAACAAGCAGTTGCTGGGCATTTGTTTACTCCGCGTCGCAAAGCAAGGTCGTGTCGAAAATGTGCGGAACAAAGTTTGTGATCGTATTACTGTGCCTAGTAAACTTCGTTCAGCCGAGGAAGTTGTACTTCGCCAACCCTGACGATCCTACCTCGATCGCATTTGACGGTCCCACGAACCTTTTGGATGACGACAGTATAAGTCTCCTTATTAACCCAAGATTTGGCGATGATAAAGCGCCTCCGAAAAGACCACCACAGCCACAAGTTGATATGGGATTCCATTTCCCGGACGATTAAAATCGAAAAGTGGAACAATATACAAGTTACCAGTGATATAGTTCTAAGTAAGTTTGGAGGTATGCGTGAAAAATTGCTAAGTGAAATATAAAAAAGTGAAGACTCGAAGATTCTATCCATATTGCTGTAATATATGGTATATTATTTTTATACTAACATGAATGTTAGTTATTTTTAAGATATTTTAAACTGTAAAAAAGTGACATTGGTTAGGTATTTATTTAATTCTGCAAATCTCGTGCTTTATGTGATAGGGGCGGCGCAAAACCGTGAATAATTGCTGTGATGTGTGTTTGATTTTAATTTATTGATGTATCCACATACTATTTAGATATTATGAGGAATGTGACCGCTTAGGACAGATTCGTGTAGCCACAATTTTTAATTAATAGTAATATATGGCCAGATTCCTTTGAAAAGTTTTGGCAATACTCAGATTTCAATATCTGAGTATTGTCAAAACACACGACCTTTTGAATACAACAGAAATGTAAGTTTTCAGTTTGCAATTCTAAATTACTTGAATGTATCGTAATAGTAGTAACAAAAAACAGGTTTCTTCTATAATCAGATGGTGTTATTTAATCAAAGAAATCCTTCTTTGCTTTCGAATTAATAGTTTCTGGCAACATTACAATACTTCTTTGCTTTGTTTTTATGAAATTATCATTTATAACTTTAAAGCCATTGTACCTTTTTGTGATTACTTATTATAATAATACTGTTGTAAATATTTTATATTTATACTTTTGTATAACGGGTTTATATATCTTTTTAGTAAATGATTATAATTACAAATACCTAGTGTTTAAGAACTTTTGTTAGATAGTCAATTTCTTAGATTAAGTATATTAGAATATTTTTAAAGAACATGGACTAACTATGGACGACTGATATTTTTAGTTAAATATAAACATATAATTTGCAGAACTTGTGCTGTTTTATTAAAAAAAAAAACCTACAATGAAAGTAAACGCTGTAACGGGATGATCTATAGTTTCTGCCTCTCTCATGGGAAAAAGGCATAAGTATATTATGTATGCATGTGCCATACATCGCCTACATTATCCAACCTACTGGTTATTACTAATTTCATAAACGTGAAAGCTTATGTGTGGATCTTCAGACATTTTGATAATGATTTTCCCACAACAAAACTCAAACAATGGTTACAACTTATTGGATGTCACCTTAGGTAGTAACTTCTTATTAGCAGTCCGGAGATAGGATTAATGTGCGGTAGATAAGTTAGACATTACATGGATCGTCATAATTTCGGCTGAAAGACGTCCACTGCTGGACATAGGCCACCCCAAGGATCTCCAAGACGACCGGTCTTGCGCCACATCCAGTGTGCCGTGTGATGACTGCGGGTCACCACCCCATCTCATCAAAAATATGTATTTTAAATATTTTAAAGCACTACAATTTGATAAAGGTCTGTAGTAGATCTGATAATGGAGCCGGGAGACAGGCGAGAGAACACCTCAACGATTCACAGCAGCTATCCTGTGTTTTTGTTTAATTAATTTGTATTGATAACAACCTTACACCTAGGTGGGTTGGGACTGTCATTAGAGAACTGATGATGAAGACAAAGGTCAGTTCAGGGAACTCCTCAACTATTTACAGTACTTACCTTGTGTTTGGGCCCAATTCAATTATCTTGTTGAGAACTTTGCATCCATACGGGTTATAATGGAAGTCTTTAGGAGATCTGATGATGAAGCCTAGAGACAGTCGAGGGAGCTCCTCAACGCAGCTACGTTGTATTTGTACTTGATTAATTTGTATTTATGTGAACCTTACACGTAGATGGGTTGTGACTGTCATCATGGGGCTGATGATGAAGACAAAGGTGGGATATCAGCGCACTCCTAAACGATTTACATTATTTACCTTGTGTTTAGATTTCATTAATTAATATTGATGAGGACTTTTCATCCATATGGGTTATAATCAAGGTCTACAGTAGATCTTTTTGAGCGAGTGAGGCGAGGGAACTCCTCAACGATTCATAGCAGCTACCTTGTGTTTGTAATTAATTCATTTGTATTAGGAAATAGAAGATAATATTGTATATAAGTATTGAGGAAAACTTAAGAATTTGATTATGATTACGAAACTGACGTATATCAAACAGTTGTGGATGCTAAAAATACATACCTGTTCGAGTTATGAATCAGTCTTCTTGCGTCTAACGTCACAAGATTGTCGTCATTGAGAACGTCTGAGGCGGGATTCAAGACTTTAACGGTTCTAAAGGACGTCATCCTTAGTATCCATACTAATATTATAAATGCGAAAGTAACTCTGTCTGTCTGTCTGTCTGTCTGTCTGTCTGTTACGCTTTCCCGCTTAAACCTCTCAACCGATTTTGATGAAATTTGGCACAGACAATCTTTAGACCCTGAGAAAGAACATAGGCTACCTTTTATCCCGGCAAAAATTGATGTTCCCGAGGGAAATCTAAAAAGCGCGATATAACCGAACTCCACGCGGGCGAAGCCGCGGGCGGAAAGCTAGTAATATTATAAATGCGAAAGTAACTCTGTCTGTCTGTCTGTCGGTCTGTCTGTCTGTCTGTCTGTCTGTCTGTTACGCTTTCCCGCTTAAACTTCTCAACCGATTTTGATGAAATTTGGCACAGACAATCTTTAGACCCTGAGAAAGAACATAGGCTACCTTTTATCCCGGAAAAATTAGATGTTGCCGAGGGAAATCTATAAAGCGCGATATAACCGAAATCCACGCGGGCGGAGCCGCGGGCGGAAAGCTAGTATCGTATAAAGCAACGATTAGAATACTCTACACTTTTTGTGGACTCTCTTATGTTCAATACTGGAGTATAATTTAAACTATATTATTACTAACTAAATATTTTCGTACCTTTTTGCATCACGTCGTAATATGTTTCATTCTGTATTTGCTGCAAAACTAATAGTTACGTAGGATACGTTGGTAATACACAATGTGTTTTGTTTTCTTTAACATTATCAACGAGTGCTTGACCGCGATCCCGCCTGATGGTAAACAGTGGTAGAATATAGCAGCGCTTCTCCTGTGGAATATCATACTTCTGCGATCCTCAACCCGACTGCCAAGCGTGGAGATTATGGCAAATCCCTCAAAGTAATGAAAGTCTTTGTCCAGCAGTGGACCTCTATAGGCTGAAGAAGTATGGTGTATGATTGGATATTATATCTATTGTTAAAGTTGGAAACAATAACGTTTCTACAGGCGTAGCCCGTCACTTAGGTCTATGATTCAAGATGAAAAAACGCCTATGTTCTACTTCAGGATACGCGCCTTTCAACTAAATACGTTCTGGCTTGAATGCGTAACAAATTTACCCTCGCATAGGTATTAAGTAGAAATTAAGTTAAGTAAATAGTAAGTTAAGTAAATAGATATTAAGTTAAGTTTAGGATGAAATAGGAAATAGGTACAGAAACAAATCAAAAACTAAATCGTCTTAATACATTTCCGTTGATTAGGGTCACAATATCCTATCGACCTTACTCTAAATCTTAACCTTCCCGATTCTCATCAGCCTCGCCCTCCACCCATAGGAATTAAAGGATAATGGTTTGCGGTAACAAGGGAGGAAGAGGGGACACGTACCAATTTATTATACAGACTATACAAGTGTAGACACTCAATTTACACAATTTCAGATATACTATTGATCAACTGTACTGTTACTATTGGAAGAATGTAAACATCGCCCATACCATAATTAAAAAAAAAATATTTAGTACCGCTTTTGGCCACTCCGTGTGCGCCACTGTAATACTCGTCATTTTCAAGGCATTGTTGTAGTCACTTTTTTCTATAGTGCAATAAGCCGAAGTTTAATTTGTTAAATCTAATAATTTTATCATATTTTACAGTTACGAAAATTGAACCAGACCTACGTTTTCATCATTAATTTCATGCTAAGATTTATAATAGAAAGTGTCATATCCTTTAACGTTTTTAAGCCGACTTGAAAGATGGTTGGTTGGAAACTTTTGTTAAAACGTCAATGGATTTTAATACTGATGGATTATATAAAGACTTTTATTACTTGTCACTCGTCGCGGTTCATTGGGTGGCCCACTTCAATTGTTATTTTAACAATGACGAAGAAAAGGTCGTCTGTGAAGCGAACTTTGACCCGCAGTGGAAGGTGATATTTTTATAATATTTTTTATCCCGATATTAAAACAGAATGTTTTCCTATAGCAAAACACTATTTTACACTACAGGACAGTATAGTGTAGTGTATACACTACAGTATTGTAATGTTCTACAATGAAAAAAAAAAACCGGCAAAGTGCGAGTCAGACTCGAACACGAAGGATTCCGTACCACTATCTTTAAAAACGAAAAAAAAAATTAAAATGATTAATATGGAGCAAAAAACGGCAAAAATATCTCGTTTGTTGTATGGGAGCCCCCTTAAATATTTTTTATTTTTAGTATTTGTCGTTATTCGCGGCAACAGAAATACATCTCTCAAAATCTCTAAAAATTTTAACTGTCTAGCTAATTTTCACAAAAATCATGGGATACAGCCTGTTGACAGGCGAACGGACGGACAGAGGGACAGACGGACAGCGAAATCTCAAGAATAGGGTTCCGTTTACCATTTTGGTACGGAACCCTAAAAACAATAATTATAAAGGTCATGCACGAACGCAATGAATAACTAAAAATTGAACCTACCCATCATTTCTCTGCACAAACAAGAATCTCGAGTAATTTTACCAAAGTGGGTTATTAATCTTTATATAGGTAATAAAACACACGTTAGGAACTTCTAACTTTATAGAATGTATGCAATGTTAGTGTTATAAAAGCGTAGTTCCATAGTTTAGAGGTTCTACGATCAATTTGGAATTATTTCAAAAATGAGCACGAAGGGCGCATTAGCGCAAATTGAAACTACCCAAGAGCACTTTTCCTATGATTTATTTGGTAATACTTTATTAATAAAAGTATACAAGATGTATTTGAATAACATTTGGCAAACGGATTAAAGTATTATAGTTTTTATTCGGATATTCCAACAGGGTCGAAACTCATGCGTAACATAACTTATGGACGATTCGCAGCTAGTTTTAAATAGTTTTTTTTTTTCTTAAATACATCTTTGTCCTACACTTGGCTTCTGCATCATGACGTTACCATTACGCTTCAAAACTATGTTAAATATATCATCTAAAAAATCGTTGTTATGATAAAAACACACCTTTTCATTTCCAAAATGATAACATTACGCCGCAGAAAAAAAATAGGATTACTGTTGAGATTCCTTCAACTTCCCTGTTCCCAATTATTAAAAAAAAACAACTATTTAATGAATGTTACAATAGATAATTTGAAAATGGTAACAAATGTCCTAAATCAAAAAAAAAGGTATGTCATTTACAAATTTATCGAATAGACATAAATTACCTACCCATATATTATGATTTTAAAAGAATGTCCATGGAGTTTCTTACATGTTCTTCTCCATAGAGATCTACGCTTTGGAACTTCCAATTTAGCTTCACTTTTCTTGGACTGACCGACACTGACTATTCAAAAGTACCAAGTGATGATTAATTTGAAATTTTGATTTGATTTGATTTGATTTACGATGTTTCTTTTACCATTCAGTCATGGTAAAAAGCATATCTATCATTAGAAGTACCTACCTACACAAATAGATATCTATTAAACTCACATTTTTTGTACCTACTTGATCTTTTAATGTCCGGGCCACGTCGCCATCCGGGCAACCTGTCCCGGCATTTAATCATCACCGTTGTCACGATTTCGTAGTAAAATAATAATATATACCTACATTTATGGCATTTCAAGCAGTCATTACTTATTATCACAATTCCGTGTAAACACGTGTTTTAATATCTAGAAATATAAAGGACATTTTTGATTGGTGATGCAATTCCGGATCTCACTAGCTTATAGTGAAATCCAGAATTGTGTCGCCATGGAGCAATAAATATAATAAGCCTGTAATGTTCCCACTATTGGTAAGCCACAGGCAACTTGTGTGATTGGAGAATAGGAACTAGTACATAACAATATGTATTTTAGGTATTTAAAAACATTGGATTTCTTTCTGCTTACACAGAGATAACTAAACAGAAAAAAGGATAAGAAAATAAAAGGTAGTCTCCTCAGAGCAATGATTTTAACGGAAACCTTGAAAGAAAATGTAGCTTCTACAGACGCTAGCAGGTGAAGCTAACCAAATCTGTCGAATTTCTCAATCAGTCTTGAACCTAATGCACTAGCAATAGAGTTGAAACTCTGTTAAAGAAATTTGAGAGATTGCAGTCGCATAATGCGCTATGTCCCTATATGTATGAAAAAATAATATTTCTGGGAAAATTAATTAAATCAAGACACTTAGTCATAGTTAAAACTGAGAGTAAAATTATGTAAATCACTCAAGGTCGACGAGATGAGAGTTCAATGTCACATAGATACACAAATTCTTTAATTAAGACGAACTGTCTGTGGCCTCTGATTTAAACGGTTTATCGTATTAATCAGAGGCCACACACATAACTGACACAGGCTGTCTTTTGTAATTTTGAAGTTCGAATTCGAATGAATGACTTTTGATTTAGATTTTGATCTTTTCGAAATTGGTCCACTTGCAAAGCTGCCAAAACATAAACCCTTTATTCATAAACGGTGTTTAGAGCTAAATATTCTTACATTATACGTCTCTTAACTAAAATTATCGTTTATAAATGAGCCTTAGTTACGATTATTAACTATAAACGTTAAAAGATTTACTTAGGTACAATTTATCCGGTAAAAAAGAAATAGTTTTACACAGATATGCACATACTTCCTCATCGGAATTCATTCTCAATCGTTACATCACGACTACCTATTCCTTTTGGTAGGTAGATATCTCAAAAAAAAAATGTCTCATTTATTATACGCTGATTTATCAAAACACCCCAAAAAATATCAATTCTCCATTTTACCAGAAGCCTACATAGAAAATGTTGTCCTATTCAGTTCATTTTGCAATTGTAACTACTGCTTTTAAATTATTCTGAGTGGAAAAAGCAGACGTTCCAAAACGTGCAGGTTTTATTTCTTTTTATTTCATTGGTTATGTTTTCAAGTGTAGTCCATTTTATTTAAACGGTATAATTATGTTAGTGACCTTAGAGATTAAAGTCGTATTAATTATATGATCGATTAATGTTGTGATTCAGTATTGGATTAGAATAAAGATTTATTTCAATTTATTGTATTTTTTTTTATTTTATTGTGTTCTTCAGTGGGTTGCCATTTCCAAGCCTCTACAGATTGGAATATACATAATAAGCCTATAATGTTCTCACTCTTGGGACTCAGGCCTCCTCTCGGTGAGATGGAGTAAGCCATGATCTACCACGCGGGTCCAGTTAAGTACGTGTTGGTAGATGTCACATTCGAAGTTTTTGAATCTAGGACATGCCGGTTTCCTGACGATGTTTTCCTTCATCGTTTTGAGAGCAGTGGTGATGAAATAAATATGGAGCTATCGTATTTAATTAAATTTTTCATAACTATTTATAATAACAAAGAATTTGTCGGTCGATTCTACTAATAACATTGGACTTTTCAAGACAATATTTATGTTTTTTTATGTGATGTTATTTTTATGGCACACCCTTTTTTATACTTTGTAACAAACTCAAATATTGTTTTAAGCGTCATAAAATCACCGTGATTAGCCATATTGTGTTCGAGGCTTGAGATAAATAATATCAAGCTACGTGAGTGTAAAAAATCTCAACAATTAGGTAGATAAAAAAATACAAAACTTAGTTTTAACAAAACACGGCTATAATATTATATTCATTTATCTTTACTTATAAAATCTTTTAAAAATTATATCGAAAATAAGAAAAAAAAAATCACTTTGGAAACAGTGGTGTAATCACTTAACACACTTATGCATTGAAAATAATGTTAATCATGTGTTGAAAGACTAAAATGAAGGAGTTAGAAATTAAAAGCCATTCATTTCTATTAACATTGTTTCTGCTCAACAATGTTAATCGAAATGAATTTCAGTAATATAAAAAACAAATTTTATGAATGCCTTTTAATGGATCAGGAATTTACTATACAATCTTTGGGATTACTCATAATACAGGATAACTTTTCTTTACAATGAACGTTCTAACGGTTCCAAGTGAGTCAATTGATGGCGGATGTGATGCGGCAATCAAAATACATTCAATTTACAGATGATAGGTACACCAATCGAAATTACGTCATAAACTTTAATTACAATGAAGAAAAGTCCCTTTCTCAATAGTATAACGTTTTTAAAGGAAGGAAAAAGTTTATCCAAATTTGTTAGGTAGTGTTTAATTTACTGATTATTTTTTGGACCCGATCCAATAACATAGGTGAAAAAGTATGTAATTACTATAGTTGTAATGGATGCCCACGTAACAAAAACTAAAATTTACCTTCAGATGGATGTGAAAAAATAAGAAGGAGCCAGTATTTGTTGTGCGTGTTAAATTTATTTCATATTTTTTTTTTCATCCTATGGTTTATTCTTTATTTAAGACATTTCTAGCAATGGGTAGGCTGATGTCCCAGACCAATGGCGCCTGATGTTCCACGCGCGCCTGAAACAGATGTCAGCACATCGTGACGGAGTACGACGTGACGGATAGTATACTAGTAGATACTCCTTTTTTTGTTTTTAGGGGAACCCTTCAAAAGGCACCCAACCTCCGAGGAATGAGGGTGATCACCATCTGCGCTTAGAGGCGGTCCCGGTTCCTCTTAAAATACCAATTCCGGAACCCCCCCTTGCGCAACGCCTGTAAGGCACATCCAACATCAAGACTGTAAGAGGGCCTCCCCTAAACCTCCTATACACGGTAGCATGTGACCACTGTGCCTCCGTCTTCCCTGGGGTGAGTAGATACACTAAAAACAAATGAAGAAACAATTCAAATTTTAAGAATAAAAAGTATGTCCCGGCAGTTAAGAGAGGACTCTCAAACGACAAGCGATATTTTATTTTTCCTTTTTCTTTAAATTGCCTAAATTCTGATCTGCTTATATTTAGAGTTATGTTTTATTTTCATACGGTTGCGATAAATCGAAGGCTCGTCATTAGATGATAAATTGTTTTTTTTTTTTTTTAAAGAATGTTCGAACGTTGAAAATGTAGGACCAAAAAACTTTCTCTGGACAGATCAATAAGCAAATTTTATTGCACTTAAAAGGCAATAACAAAACACTTAAATTTCGTAACTTGAGTGTAATAACATCCGTAAAATTACATTTGCAAATTACTAACAAAAATTTTAAATCCGGGCAAAGTTTTTATGAAGCCTAAATTTGTTAGTCATGACTCTTAGGAATCAATAACAGAAAAATTTGTAGGTACAAGAGGGTATCCCTTTTTAGGGTTCCGTTGCCAAATGGCAAAAAACGGAAACTTTGTAGATTCGTCATGTCTGTCTGTCCGTCTGTCCGTCCGTATGTCACAGCCATTTTTTTCCGAAACTATAAGAGCTATACTATTGAAACTTGGTAGGTAGATGTATTCTGTGAACCGCATTAAGATTTTGATGCAAAAATTAATAAAGTAATAAAAAATATTGGGGCTATACTTAGAACTGAAACTCAAAAAAATTTTTTTCATCATTCACATAGGTATCTATGGATAGGTCTAAAAAATGATATCGATGTTTCTAAAATACTTTTTTTCTAAACCGAACAGTTTGCGTGATAGACGTTTCCAAATTGCAAAAAAGTTCCCCCCCCCCCCCCTTCCCTCTAACTTCTAAAATAAGAAAATGAAAAATCCAAAAAAAAACATATGATGTACATTACTATAAAAACTCATCATTATTCCAGCGTTAATCCCAGTCGCATCCGAAGCCTTTTCAGCTTTGGAGTCTGGGGTAAGATACCAGTCCAACTGCTGATATGGCTAAACTTCGACATTTTCTATGAAGCGACTGCCGTCTGACCTCCACAACCCGAAGGCGACATCGAAGCATTGCAGTTAGACAAATTGTAGGACTTTTGAGGGCTTCAGCAACCCGTAACGACTGCCACTAGATGTTCGTAGGGCAACCGGGACCAACGGCTTAACGTGCTTTCCGAGGCACGACCAGACCAGTACAAATATTCATATTCATGCATACAAATACTTGCACTGTGCGGGGATCGAACCCGCGTCACCTTGCGCAGCGGCCGCGTCCGCTACCGCTACGCCACGGAGGCTGTCACATTACTATAAAAACTACCAACGAAAATTGTTTTGAACGAGATCTAGTAAGTAGTTTCTTTTAATACTCGTAAATCGTAAACCGCTTATTACCGCGTAATTTTTCATACAAATAACTTAACTCCTTTAATTTCATAAATCAATGCTACGGAACCCTTTGTGCTTGAGTCCGACACCACAGCAGACAGACAGTAAAACATCTTCATAGAAACGAGCAGCTCTCGCTTTGAATGGTTGCGTGCGCGCCGTGCGCCGTGTCGGTACGCGATTTCACGCACACGCTGGCATAATATAGCTTGGAATAACTTAGGGGCAGTACAAGCTGTGGTTCAACGCAAGAGTAGGCAAATAACTCTGCGGTCGGTCTTAGATAATCTACTGTTCTGAAAGAATTGTGGCCATAAAATCGGCTACCGGAAGAAGTACCCACCCACCTGAAAAAATCTTGTCCCCAACCGATTTGTCGTGTTCCGGCATAATGTCTGGTGAAGCCGTACGGAGAACGGGCCTAAGCAGTTGTATTGCGATGACGGGTATTATGCATCAAATTAATATTGTTATGTCGGGAGATTGGTCGTGGAGGGTATCCAGATTAATCTCCATCTGGCGCAGCATCGTTGTCGTGTTGTTGGGTTTAACATGGCATCACCTCGCTCAACTGCCGTCTTCCCTCCTATTCACTAAGTTTTATAAGTACATAGGCTCTTTATAAACTAGCGCTACTTTCGATCCAGCCGTCCCTTGCTGTCCTCTCTAGCGACGCCCTAAGCCGAGGTTCGTAGCCCACAGGGGTGTGCCTTTAGTGCGTAGTCGCCTAATTTTAATTTAGTTTAAAGTGCCTCTGGCTGGAGGCTTTAATTTTAATTAAGGCATCCACAGGAAAGTCCGGTTAAGTAGTTACGGCCTCTAATAGCCATCTACGAGATGCAACATCAAAAAAAAAAAAAAAAAAAACTAGCGTGTTTTAGCATCAATGATTGCATTGCTGCTTACCATCAGGTGGGATTGCGGTAAAGCACTAGTTTATACTTATTAAAAAAAAGATTATGAAGTCTTTACAAAAAGTTAGTACTCAAGACAGTTATCAAAAGTTTGTTACGATTGGAAGTATGTACTTGTATAATAAGTAAAGCAGATGCCGTTAGGTCGGTTGGTACCTACTGCATTTCACACCGGTTCGCGGGGCTTCACCGAAATGAGAATATTCTGCAATCTGATAAACAATACAAATGTCCTTTTAAGATTTAAGTAAATTATTTTGATAATGATAATTTATTTCTAAAATAATGGTCCTTGTTAGTAAAAGTAAAATTACGTAATTGATGTTTCTTTTTGTTATATGTATACGAAATAATAATAATATTTATTGACACGACGAAACATACACTAATTAACTAGGTAGATGATAACTGTGGTACATAAATCTTAAACTAGGATGAAGGATCGCCTTTCGCCTCGTCTTTAATGTATATCGCGTACATTGGGGGACTGGAACAATTTGCCAGCGGCGGTGTTTCCGTCTAACTACAATTTAAGTGTTTTCAAGGCTAGAGTGAATAGGCTCTTAAAAAACTAGGGCGCTTTACCATCTACGAGTGCATTACTGCTAACCATTAGGCGGGATTGCGGTCAAGTTTTAGTTAATACACATGTTTTTACATTGGTACATACAGTGTAAATGTGTAAAAAAAAATTATGTTAGTTTAATTTCTTTTATTCAAATGTCATCAAGTATTAAAATAGGTATTATAAAAAATGAAATAAAAATAGTTTATTGGTAAAACTAGTTTAGATAACAAATAAAGTTCTTGATTGGATCCTCCATTTAGGCATATGTGCCTAAATAACACAGGCATTAACATGCCTGTGTTATGTGAATCCGCTCTTCCATAGCAACACGCGTTAATACGTTACGTGTTAGGTATGTCATGCACCTATAATTGAATACAGAAATCTTTGATGACTATAAAATCGTTGATTTAATTTAAATCCTTTTAGAAAAATGTCTTTTTAGAGAACATTCTTCTTTAGAGAAGGTTGATAGTAAATTGTTGATTTATTTATAATTTGTTTGTGTAAATAATAATTATTTAATATGGTTAGTACAATAATACAACAACTTATCAACAAAGGATTAATAATATTATTTAAATTAAACATCTTTTTATGAATCCCTGCAGAGTACGAGCAACCAAAGCATGACTATGTCGTGGTACATCGTGTTTTTCTTTTCGCCTCTAGTGTATTTAGCAAATAAATCAAGCCAAAACTGTGATTCACTTAGTTGAACGAAAGTAGGTGGATACTAACAGGAAAGTCCGCAGAGATACTAAATACTATATATATTGCAGAATACCTCACAGTTTTCATTCAAGTGCGAATCATAAAACTCGACGAGACTACGGCGTTTAAAACACTCGCTTACAACCACTTGCTGGACATTTGTTTACTCCGCGTCGCTAAGCAAGGTCGTGTCGAAAATGTACAGAACAAAGTTTGTGATCGTATTACTGTGCCTAGTAAACTTCGTTCAGCCGAGGAGGTTGTACTTCGCCAACCCTGACGATCCTACCTCGATCGCATTTGACGGTCCCACGAACCTTTTGGATGACGACAGTATAAGTCTCCTTATTAACCCAAGATTTGGCGATGATAAAGCGCCTGCGAAAACACCACCACAGCCACAAGTTGATATGGGATTCCATTTCCCGGACGATTAAAATCGAAAAGTGGAATGCCAAAATAATATACAAGTTACCAGTGAGATAGTTTTAAGTAAGTTTGGAGGTATGCGTGAAAAAGTGCTGTGTGAAATACAAAGAAATGAAGACTTGAAGATTCTATCAATAGTGCCATAAGATATGGTGGTATTATTTATGTTAATATTAATGTTAGTTATTTTTAAGATTTTTTAAATTGTAAAAAAGTGACATTGGTAAGGTATTTATTTGCTTATGCAAATCTCGTGCTTTATGTGTTAGGGGCGACGCAAAACCAGAAAGAAGTGAATATTTACTGTGATGCGCGTTCGGTTATAATTTATTGATGTATCTACAGACTATTTGCAAATAAGTGTGGCCGCTTAGGACGATTCGAGTCAGCCACAATTTTTATTTAATAATAATATATGGCCAGATACTTTTGATAAGTTTTAACCATATAACATTGGTATCTGAGTATTGACACTTTATTGTGACATAACATAACATGCGACCTTTTGAATACAACAGAAATGTAAGTTTTCAGTTTGCACTTCTATCTAAATGGCTTGAATGTATCGTAATAGTAGTAACAAAAAACAGGTTTCTTCTATAATCAGATGGTGTTATTTAATCGAAGAAATCCATTTTTGCGTTCGAATTAATAGGTTCTGACAACATCATAATTACAATACTTTTTTGCTTCGTTTTTATGAAATTATCAAAACATTTATAATTTTAAAGCCATTGCACCTTTTTGTGATTACTTATTGATGTTATCAGGGCCTCGTGATTTGAGACTAGTAAACCAAAAATTTACTAAATATAGCTTGCTTATGACGTCACTCTTACATTGTAGTCACAAACTCTGATTACCTACATTGTGCAAACTCATCTGCCAATCCGATAATCTGTCTATTGTATTAGATAGTATCTAGTTAAGTTTTTTTTTTTCAACTAAAACCATTGTGATTGAATTTAGCATGTAATATCGCGGCAGGATTTTATTGCGAGCATTTACAATCTCTCAAACCGCCCCATCTTTGCAAAACTTTGGCTTAGTCTCACATTGTCATATTTTTATACAATCTCAAGAACGGCTATTAAGTAAATAATTTATTAATTAAGTTAAGTAGTTAATAAATGTAAAATGCGTATAATTAATAATTCCAAAAAAATAATTCACTTGATTTCTCGTCTTCAAATTAAATGAAATACCAAAATAGTACAATTAGTACGCGTAATAGCTTTTTCATTCACAAAATCAAATAAAAATTAATACATATTATAAAGCATTTAATGTGTAACAACTGACAATATACATTGTGCAATTTTATATAATTATATATAATTTTCGTGTCCGATTTTACCATAATTCTCCGAAACGGCTTGACCAATTTTTATAAAATTTTATATGCATATTCAATAGGCCTGATAATGGGCCACTATCTATTTTTCATACCCCAAGTGACATGGGTTCTCCACTCTTAGAATTTTAATTTAATTTTTTTGGACATTTTTTTTTAAATTATTGTTATTTAGCATTGTAAAATACATACATCAAATTTTCATCCTTCCGCGCCCTTGTTTATTGGCGATTTTTATTAAAATATTTCCTTGAAATAATCTATATGACGAAGCGTTTGCCGGGTCAGCTAGTATTGTTATTATCTCATAAATATTAAAATTGTATGAAAACTGAAAAACATATTAATACTCCAGTTAGGCCCTGGTGTGATCAGAAATAATAAAAATTATAATAATATTGTTGTATAAAATATTTATATTTTTGTATAACAGGTTTATACGTGTTTTTAGTGAATGATTGTACCTAATTATAAATATCTAGTGTTTAAGAAGTTTTAGTAGAACGATAGTCAATTTCTTAGACTAAGTATATTTAAGAAGAGAAGATTTTTAAAGAACATGGACTAAATAAGGACGACTGATATTTTAGTTAAATGTATACATATTATTTGCAATATTTGTGCTGTTTTATTTTAACGAAAACCTACTATATAACCGCCGCGCTGGTCTGTAGTTTCTGTCTCACCCATTGGAAAAATCCGTGAATGTATTATGTATGTATGTGTGCCGGGTACGATGCGCTAAATTTTCTTGTGTCGGGAGTTTGATCGTGGAGGGTCTCCAGATCAATCTCGCTCTGGCGCAGAGTCGTTAGTTGTGTTATTGGGTTTAACATTGCATCACCTTGCTCAACTGCCGTCTTTCTTCCTATTCACTCAGTTCTTTTTTTCTTTTTTTAATAGTCTCTTAATAAACTTGCGCGCTTTACCATCAACGATAGCATCACTGCTTTAATTTAGTTTATAATTATAAAACAAAACACGTAGGATTTTATACTACCACTTTCTTCTTAAACTTTTTATCATGATTTTCCCACGGAATCAGAATTCAAACAACCGTTACAACTTTTTGGATGTCACGTTAGGTAGGAACTTCTTATTAGCAGTCCAGAGACAGGATTATTATCTGATAGATACGCTGGGCATTACATGGATCATCATCATTATTTCGGCTGAAAGACGTCCACTGCTGGACACATGCCTCCCCCAAGGATCTCCACGACGATCGGCCCTGCGCCTCCCACATCCAGTGTGCCGTGTGATGACTGACGGCCCGTTCACATATGGGAGTTCGTTTTCATCATCATCATCATTTCCCCGGTTGCATCCGCGGCTTTCGCGTAGGAGCCCATGGTCCGCTTTCCTACTCCTCTATTTCGCACGATCTCTTGCGTCCCGTGGTGTGAGATTGTTGGCACGCATGTCATCTCTTACAACGTCAAGCCAGCAGTTCTTTGGTCTACCTCGCTTGTTCCGGCCCGGTGGAGGCGCCATGACAAGACATTTATTACCCACATAACATACGTACAAATTTTCGTAAGATGTGACCGTACCAGACTAGGACCTACGACAGAAGACCTTAATTATTATCTAGATCTGCAGCAGATCTAGGAGACAGGTTAGGGAACTCTTCAACGATTCACAGCAGTTACCTTATGTTTTTACTTCATTAATTTGTATTAGCAAATAGAAGATAAATACTAGGTACATATAAGTATTAAGGAAAACTTAAGAATTTGATTATGATTACGATAGTGACGTATATCAAACGGTTGTGAGCGTGTGGATGCTAAAAATACATACCTGTTCGAGTTATGAAACAGTAATCTTGCGTCGAACGTTATAACATTGTCGTCATTGAGAACGTCTGAGGCAGGATTCAAGACTATAACGGTTCTAAAGGACGTCATATCGTATGAAGCAACGATCATAATACTCATTACTTTTTTGTGGACTCTCTTAAGTTTAATACTGGAGTATAATTTAAACTACACTTGTTTGCAAAATAAAACCGGCGGTTTTGATTTTCATTGATCCTTAAAAAGATACAGTACAAAAAAAGCTTTCAATCGTTAATTGTACACGTTACTGGCCGGTTTTAAAAATGCCGTGGTACTGATTTAAAAAGTACGTTCTAAATTCAAATTTTCATTTGGTGTCCATTTTTACAGAAAACCCCTTTTTATCCTACATTTTTGGCGCGAAGTTCTAGAAGTTAACATCGACTTTCATAACTTTTATTCAATTTTTATTTATTGCTGTTTGGCTGTATCAAACATGGTAGATAAATATGTAAAAGCTACCAAAATTATCGCGCTGCTTGAAGAGGGTTGCGCCCAATGCTTCGCGGCTAGGAGGCTAAATGTTAGTCGGTCGACACGACGGTCCAAAGGACCTGGCAGCGATATCAGGAGACTGGTTCCGTCGAAAGAAGGCCTGGTACGGGAAGAAAACCATGTACTTACCAAACCACGTGATGATCGTTTTCTTGTGAGTCGCGCATTGAGAAATCCCGAATCTTCGTATGTGTATCTTAAGAACAACCTACATGAAGTAAGAAATGTGCATATTAGCCTATGGACGGTCAGGAGGAGGCTTCTCGTTGCCAATATACGCAGTCACCGTCCGGCCCGCGGCCCCAAATTACCAAACACTGAAACAGATCAAAAACTAAATCGTCTTAATCAATTTCCGTTGAATAGGGTCACAATATCCTATCGACCTTTCTTTAAATCTTAACCTTCCCGATTCTCATCAGCCTCGCCCTCCACCCGTAGGATTTAAGGGATAATGGTTTGCGGTAACAAGGGAGGAAGAGGGGACACGTACCAATTTATTAGACAGACTATACTCATGTAGACATTCAGTAGACATATTTCAGATTTACTATTGATCAACTGTACTGTTACTATTGGAAGAATGTAAACATCTCCCACACCATAATTTAAAAAAAATATTTAGTACCACTTTTGGCCACCCTATGTGCGCCACTATAATACTTGTCATTGTCAAGGCGTTGTTTTAGTCACTATTTTCTATCATGCAATTAACCGAAGTTTATTTTGTTAATTCTAATAATTGTATCGTATCTTACAGTTACAAAAATTGAACCAGACCGAGTTTTCATCATTAATTTCATGCTAAGATTTATAATATAAAGTGTCACATCCATTGACGTTTTTAAGCCGACTTGAAAGATGGTTGGTTGGAAACTTTTGTTAAAATGTCAATGGATTTTAATACTGAAGGATTATATAAAGACTTTTATTACTTGTCACTCGTCGCGGTTCATTGGGTGGCCCACTTCAATTGTTATTTTAATAAAGACGAAGAAAAGGTCGTCTGTGAAGCGAACTTTGACCCGCAGTGCGAGGTGATATTTTTATTTAAAAAATTGTTTTTTTATTTATTCCGATATTTGAAACAGAGTGTTTTGCTATAGTACACACTACTATTTACTATTTTTACAAAGAAAAAAAAACCGGCCAAGTGCGTGTCGGACTCGTGCACGAAGGGTCCCATAAAATTATTTTTAAAAACGAAAAAATAAAATCAATTTCCGTTATTAAGATGGAGCAAA
Organism: Sesamia nonagrioides; assembly: GCA_017933935.1. Classification (NCBI taxonomy): domain Eukaryota; kingdom Metazoa; phylum Arthropoda; class Insecta; order Lepidoptera; family Noctuidae; genus Sesamia; species Sesamia nonagrioides. Next base: position 487,649 of record JADWQK010000081.1, read on the forward strand.
CAAACGGCAAAATATCACGTTTGTTGTATGGGAACCCCCTTAAATATTTTTTATTTTTTTATTTTTAGTAGGTACTTGTTGTTATAGCGGCAACAGAAATACATAATCTCTGAAAATTTCAACTGTCTTACTATTACGGTTCATGAGATACAGGTTCCGGTGATAGACGGACGGATGGACAGTCGGACAGACAGATAACGAAGTCTCATAAAACAAAAACCCAATATAGAGTACAGTACAATATAAAGCAATGTCAAGGGCATGCACGAATGCAATGAATAACTAAAAGTTGGTACCTATTATTTCTCTGCAAAAACAAGAATCTCGAATAATTTAACCAAAGTGGGTAATTAATCTTTATCTAATCAAACAAACGTTAGGAACTTTATAGAATGTATGCAATATCAGTTTTACAATAGCGTAGTTTCATAGGTTAGAGGTTCTGCGATTATTTTGGAATTATTCCAAAAATGGGGATGAAGGGCGCATTAGCGTAAATTGAAACTACCCAAGAGCACTTTTCCTGTGAATTATTTGATTATACTGAAAATTATTAAAATATACGATGTTTTTTTAATCAGTGCGTAAAAACTAAAAATTTTTTATTTTTAAATTATAAACCAGTACTTGACCGCAATCCCGCCTGATGGTAGGCAGTTATGCAATCGTTGATGGTAAAGCGCGCTAGTTTATTAAGAGCCTATTCTATCTAGCCTTGAAGACACTTAAATCCTAGTCCGACAGAAACACCGCCGCTGGCAAATTGTTCCAGTCCCTCGATGTACCCGGTATAAAAGAGGAAGCGAAACGTAGTGGTGTTAACAACGTAAGGGTGGAAGCACCTTATTTATTTTCAAAATAACAACATAGCGATGAAGTAAAAAAGATTAGGAAGGATTATTGTCGAGATTCCTTAAACTTCCCTGTACCCAATTATTAAAAAAAAAAACAACAATTTAATAAAGGTTGCAATAGATAATTTGACAATGATAACAAATATCCTAAATCAAACAATAGGTGTCGTTTACAAATTTATCGAGTAGACATAAATTATGATGTTTCTTTTACCATTCAGTTATGGTAAAAACCATATCTATTATTGAAAGTACCTACCTACACAAATATATATCTATTAAACTCACATTTTTGTACTTGATCTTTTAATGTCCGGGATACGTCGCCATCCGACCAACCTGTCCCGGCATTCAATCATCACCGTTGTCACGATTTCGTGGTAAAATAATAATTTGTATCTACATTAATGGCATTTCATGCGGTCATTACTTACTATCGCAATTCCGTGTAAACACGTGTTTTAATTTCAAGAAATATAAAGGACATTTTTGATTGCTGATGCAATTCCGGATTTCACTACAAGCTAGTGAAATCCGGAATTGTATCGCCATGGAACAATAAGTATAATAAGCTTGTAATATTCCCACTATTGGTGGGCCACAGGCCTCTTCTGTGAGAGGAGAATAGATTTTAACGGTGTTTGACCTTGAAAGAAAATCCAAGTTCTACAGACGCTAGCAGGTCAAGCTACCCGAATCTGCCGATTTTTTCAATTGATCTTAAACCCATTGATCTTGCAATAGGTTCTTTAACAGAGTTTCAATCTGTTAAAGAAATTTGAGAGATTGCAGTAGCATAATGTGATCTGTACCTAAGTGTGAAAAAAGAATATTTCTAGGAAATTACACTTAGTCACAGTTAAAACTGAGAGTTAAATTATGTAAATCACTCAAGGTCGACGAGATGAGAGTTCAATGTCACATAAATACACAAATTCTTTAAGACGAACTGTGTGTGGCCTCTGATTTAAACGGTTTGTCGTATTAATCAGAGGCCACGCACAAAACTGACACAGGCTGTCTTTTGTAATTTTGGAGTTCGAAAATTGCTGATTCCCAGCCTAATTTGAATGAATGACTATTGATTTTGATTTTTTCTTTTTGAAATTGGTCAGGTTTTGCAAATCTGCCAAAACCTATTATTCATAAACGTAGTTTAGAGTTTTGTCTACATATTTTTTTACGATATACATCTCTTAACTAAAATCATAGTTTATAAATGAACTTCAATTACCATTGTTAACTATAAATCTTAAAAGATTTAGATAAAAATTTTGTTCTACTAAGAAAGAAATAGTTTGGCACACATATGCACATATTACCCCAATGAAGTTCATTCTCAATCGTTACATCACGACAACCTGTTTCTTTTGGTAAGTAAACATGGAAATATGCCTCATTTATTAGACGCTGATTTATCAAAACACCGCAAGAAATATCAATATTTTACTAGAAACCTATATAGAAAATATTGTTTTATTCAATTAAATTAAAATTATTCAGTGCCTTTAAATTCTGAGCGGAAAAAGCAGACGTTCAAAAACGTGCATGTTTTGCACCTTTATGTTTTTGGTCCTTTTCTCGAGTCAATTTTATTTAAACGGTATAATTATGTTAGTGACCTTAGAGATTAAAGTCGTATTAATTATATTATGATTAATGTTGTGATTCAGTACTAGATAAGAACAAAGACTTATTTTATTTTATTTTGTTGTATTTTTTATTTTATTGTTTTGTTGGGTGGGTTGCTAGTTTTAAGCCTATACAGATTAGAATATATATAATAAGCCTATAATAATACCACTCTTCGGTCTCAGGCCTCCTCTCGGTGAGAGGGAGTTAGCCATTATCTATCACGCGGGCCTAGTGCGGGTTGGTAGATGCCACATGTCTTCGAAGTTTTTGACTATAAGACATGCCGGTTTCCTGATGATGTTTTCCTTCATCGTTTTGAGAGCAATGGTGATGAAATAATTAATATAGTGTAGATTAGTATTTACAATGACAAAGAAATTGTTCGTCGATTCTACTAATTTTACTAATAACACTTGACTTTTTAAGACAATATTTATGTATTTTTATGTAATGTTATTTTTAAGGCATATCCTTTTTTGTACGTTGTAATAAACTCAAATGTTGTTATAAGGTTTATAACATCATCGTGATTAGCCATATTGTGATTCTTGAGATTAATAACAACAAGCTATGTAAGTGCAAAAAATCTCAACAGGTACTTATTTTTAATAAAACACGCCTATAATATTATATTCTTTTATCTTTACTAATAAAATCTTTTAATAAGTATATCGAAAATAAGAAAAAAAAAACACTTTTTCGAAATAGCGGTGTTTTTGCCTAACACACGCATTTAAATGTTAATCGTGAGTTGAAATATGAAAATGAAAAACATAGAAATTCAATGACTCTCATTTCGATTTACATTATTGAGCAAACCAATTAAAAAATAAATTTTTTGATCGCCCTTTAAGGATTAGGAATTTTCTATAAAATCTTTGGGATTACTCATAATACAGGATAACTTTACGATTTTCGAGCAGACACATTTTCGAAGACACGGAGCAATGGATTAGCAATATCCTTCGAAATGATTCCAACTGATAGCAATAGTGTATTACGCAATTAGGGTGCTGATGTATGTATTGGTAAAAACCTCTCCTCTCCAGTAGTGTCAATCCTTTGACAGCCTCCGTGGCGTAGCGGTAGCGGACGCGGCCGCTGCGCAAGTTGGCGCGGGTTCGATCCCCGCACAGTGCAAATATTTGTATGCATGAATATGAATATTTGCACTGGTCTGGTCGTGCCTCGGAAAGCACGTTAAGCCGTTGGTCCTGGTTGCCATACGAACATCTAGTGGCAGTCGTTACGGGTTGTTGGAGCCCTCAAAAGTCTAACAATTGGTCTAACTGCAATGCTTCGATGTCGCCTTCGGGTTGTGGAGGTCAGACGGCAGTCGCTTCACGGAAAATGTCGAAGTTTAGCCATATCAGCAGTTAGACTGGTAAAGCGGACCCCATACTTCAAAGCTGAAAAGGCTTTGGATGCGACTGGGATTAACGCTGTGATGATGATGACAGGATAACTTTTCTTTACAATGAAAGATCTAACGGCTCCAAGTGAGTCAATTGAGGGCGGATATGATGCGGCAGTCAAAATATATTCAATTTACAGATAATAGGTACACCAATCGAAACTACGTCATAAACTTTAATTACAATAAAGAAAAGTCCCTTTCTCAAAAGTATAACTAACGTTTTTTAAAGGAAGGAAAAAGTTTATTAAAATTTGGTAAGTAGTATTTAAGTACTGATTATTTTTTGAACCTAATCCGATAGTGTAGGTGAAAAAAAGTATGCAAATACTGTAGTTGTACCTAATAGATGCCTATGTAACAAAAACTAAAATTTATCTTCATATGGATGTGAAAAAAGACGAGAAAGAGCCAGTATTTTTTGTCTGTGTTAATTTATATTATTTTCTTCTTTCTTAAGGCTTATTCTTTAAGACCTTTCTAGCAATGGGTAGGCGGATGTCCCAGGCCAATGGCGCCCGATGTTCCACGTGCGCCTCAAAGAGATGTTAGCACATCGTGACGGGGTCCACGAAGACCGATGCCTCCCAGGTCAGCGGAATGTTCGAAAGAGGTGCGGTGGAACCGTGGTAAAAAATAAAATTCTAGTCATTAAAGTCTGTTCTGCTCCGTTCAGAACGGGAGAGCTCATTTGAACATTTTCCAACTAAAAAAAATAATGCCAATTGGAGATCTTTTTCTTAAAATATTTCGTGTAGGAGTAGAAACCTCACATGCGATAGCAATTTTTTATTTTATTTTAGAAACAAATGAAGAAACAATTCAAATTTTAAGAATAAAAAGTAAGACTGGGCAGTTAAGAGAGGATCACTGTCAAATGACGAGCCATATTTTATTTTTGCTTTAAATTACATAAATTGTGATCTATTTATATTTTGAGCTATGTTTTAATTTAAGAATAAAAAGTAAGCCTGGGCAGTTAACAGAGGATTACTCTCAAACGACGAGACATATTTTTTCTTTTTCTTTAAATTACCTAAATTGTGATCTACTTATATTTAGAGCTATGTTTTATTTTAAGAATAAAAAGTAAGCCTGGGCAGTTAACAGAGGATTACTCTCAAACGACGAGACATATTTCTTCTTTTTCTTTAAATTACCTAAATTGTGATCTACTTATATTTTGAGCTATGTTTTATTTTAAGAATAAAAAGTAAGCCTGGGCAGTTAACAGAGGATTACTCTCAAACGACGAGACGTATTTTTTCTTTTTCTTTAAATTACCTAAATTGTGATCTATTTATATTTTGAGCTATGTTTTATTTTAAGAATAAAAAGTAAGCCTGGGCAGTTAACAGAGGATTACTCTCAAACGACGAGACATATTTTTTTTTTTCTTTAAATTACCTAAATTGTGATCTACTTATATTTTGAGCTATGTTTTATTTTAAGAATAAAAAGTAAGCCTGGGCAGTTAACAGAGGATTACTCTCAAACGACGAGACATATTTTTCTTTTTCTTTAAATTACCTAAATTGTGATCTATTTATATTTTGAGCTATGTTTTATTTTAAGAATAAAAAGTAAGTCTGGGCAGTTAACAGAGGATTACTCACAAACGACGAGACATATATTTTCTTTTTCTTTAAATTACCTAAATTGTGATCTACTTATATTTTGAGCTATGTTTTATTTTAAGAATTAAAAGTTAGCCTGGGCAGTTAACAGAGGATTACTGTCAAATGACGAGCCATATTTTATTTTTGCTTTAAATTACATAAATTGTGATCTATTTATATTTTGAGCTATGTTTTATTTTAAGAATAAAAAGTAAGCCTGGGCAGTTAACAGAGGATTACTGTCAAATGACGAGCCATATTTTATTTTTGCTTTAAATTACATAAATTGTGATCTATTTATATTTTGAGCTATATTTTATTTTAAGAATAAAAAGTAAGTCTGGGCACTGGGCAGTTAACAGAGGATTGCTGTCAAATGACGAGCCATATTTTATTTTTGCTTTAAATTACATAAATTGTGATCTATTTATATTTTGAGCTATGTTTTATTTTAAGAATAAAAAGAAAGTCTGGGCAGTTAACAGAGGATTGCTGTCAAATGACGAGCCATATTTTATTTTTGCTTTAAATTACATAAATTGTGATCTATTTATATTTTGAGCCATGTTTTATTTTAAGAATAAAAAGTAAGCCTGGGCAGTTCACAGAGGATTACTGTCAAATGACGAGCCATATTTTATTTTTGCTTTAAATTACATAAATTGTGATCTATTTATATTTTGAGCTATATTTTATTTTAAGAATAAAAAGTAAGCCTGGGCAGTTAACAGAGGATTACTCTCAAACGACGAGACATATTTTTTCTTTTTCTTTAAATTACATAAATTGTGATCTACTTATATTTTGAGCTATGTTTTATTATAAGAATAAAAAGTAAGCCTGGGCAGTTAACAGAGGATTACTCTCAAACGACGAGACATATTTTTTCTTTTTCTTTAAATTACATAAATTGTGATCTACTTATATTTTGAGCTATGTTTTATTATAAGAATAAAAAGTAAGCCTGGGCAGTTAACAGAGGATTACTCTCAAACGACGAGACATATTTTTTCTTTTTCTTTAAATTACATAAATTGTGATCCACTTATATTTTGAGCTATGTTTTATTTTAAGAATAAAAAGTAAGCCTGGGCAGTTAACAGAGGATTACTCTCAAACGACGAGACATATTTTTTCTTTTTCTTTAAATTACCTAAATTGTGATCTACTTATATTTTGAGCTATGTTTTATTTTAAGAATAAAAAGTGAGCCTGGGCAGTTAACAGAGGAATAATCTCAAACGACGAGACATATTTTTTCTTTTTCTTTAATTGTGATCTACTTATATTTTGAGCTATGTTTTATTTTGATATGGTTGCGCTAAATCGAAGGTTCGTCCTTCGGTGATTAGTTGTTTAAAAAAAAAGAATGGTCGAACGTTTAAAGTGTCAAAAAAATATCTTTGCACGGATCAATAAGCAAGCAATTTTACTGCACTCAAAATGCAATAATAAAACACTTAAGCTCTGTAACTTGTGTGTTATAACATCCGTAAAATTACATTTGCAAATTTCTAACAAAAAACTTTAAATCCGGGCAAAGTTTTTATGAAGCCTAAATCTGTTAGTCATGACTCAGGAATCGATAACAGAAAAATTTGTAGGTACAAGAGTGTATCCCATTTTAATGTATGCGCGAATTCTCGTAATAATTGTGGCTATAATATCGGCTGCCGGCAGAAGTTACCACCCATCAGACAAAGTCTTGCCGTCTAGCGGTTTGTCGTGTTCCGCCGGCATGATGTCTGGTGATGCCACACGGAGGACGGGCCTAAGTAGTTGTGTTGCGATATATGAGTATGATGCACCAAATGTTGTTGTGTCGGGAGATTGGTCGTGAAGGGTATCCAGATTAATCTCCCTCTGACGCAGCATCGTTGATCGTGTTGTTGGGTTTAACATGGCATCACCTCGCTCAACTGCCTTCCTATTCACTAAGTTTTTTAAGTGAATAGACTCTTAATAAACTAGCGCGCTTTACCATCAACGATTGCAACACTGCTTACCATCAGGCGGGATTGCGGTCAAGTCATCATCATCATCACAGCGTTGATCCCAGTCGCATCCGAAGCCTTTTCAGCTTTGGAGTCTGGGGTCCGCTTTACCAGTCCAACTGCTGATATGGCTAAACTTCGATATTTTCCGTGAAGCGACTGCCATCTGACCTCCACAACCCGAAGGCGACATCGAAGCATTGCAGTTAGACCAATTGTTAGACTTTTGAGGGCTACAACAACCCGTAACGGCTGCCACTAGATGTTCGTATGGCAATCGGGACCAACGGCTTAACGTGCTTTCCGAGGCATGACCAGATCAGTGCAAATATTCATATTCATGCATACAAATACTTGCACTGTGAGGGGATCGAACCCGCGCCACCTTGCGCAGCGGCCGCGTCCGCTACCGCTACGCCACGGAGGCTGTCAAGCGGGATTGCGGTCAAGTATTAGTTTATAATTATTAAAAAAAAAGATTATGAAATCTTTACAAAAATTTAGTAGGTACTCAAGACAGTTATAAAAAGTTTGTTACGATTGGAAGTATTTACTTGTATAGTAAGTAAAGTAGATGCCGTTAGGGCAGTAGGTACCTACTGCATTTCACACCGGTTCGCGGGGCTTCACCGAAATGAGAATATTCTGCAATCTGATAAACAATACAAATGTCCTTTTAAGATTTAAGTAAAATATTTTGATAAAGATAATTTATTTCTAATGTAATGGCCCTTGTTAATAAAAGTAAAATTAGTTAATTGTTTGTGTTACTTTTTGTTATACATATACGAAATAATAATAATATTTATTGACATAATGAAATATACATTAGTATACACCGATTAACTAGATGATAACTATGCTACAGAGATATGTGTACAGATTTCGCCTCGTTTCTTATACCGCGTACATTGAGGGACTGGAACAATTTGCCAGCGGCGGTGTTTCCGTCTGACTACAATTAAGGTGTCTTCAAGGCTAGAGTGAATAAATAGGCTCTTAGAAAACTAGCGCGATTTACTCGCAACGATTGCATCACTGCTTACCATCAAGCGGGATTGCGGTCAAGAACTAGTTTATAATATGTATAAATATGTATGTTATTTTAATTCCTTTTACGCAATCCCGTCTGATAGTAAGCAGTAATGCAACCGTTGATGGTAAAGCGCCCTAGTTTATTAGGCCTATTCATTAAAAAAAAAAAAGAGTGAATAGGAAGGAAGACGGCAGTTGAGACAGATGATGCAATGTTAAACCCAACAATACGACCAGACCCTGCACACACGCAACACAACTAAAATTACGTAAAAAATCATCAAGTATTAAAATAGGTAAGTGTACGGACAAACGTACATTAGTTTTATATACATAATTAATTTGGATGACATAGCATAGCATCGATCATGCGCGACCTACATTTAATATTTCCTTATTCCATGTAAACCGCGTATGATTAGTGAATTAAAGACACTCGCTAGTAAAGGTCGTTTTATCTTGACAACATCCACCACTTCCTACTAGCTGACACCATTTCATCGCAACATTGATATTCGTGTATTGTGGTCACACAACCCGTGCATATTGACATTCCGTGTATCGTGGTCACACAACCCGTGCATATTGACATTCCGTGTACGTGGTCACACAACCCCGTACAGTAAGTATTATAAAAAAAATAATAAAAATAATTTATTGGTAAAACTAGTTTAGATAACAAATACTGTTCTTGATTGGATCCTCCATTTGGGCAGATAATGCCTGTGTTATGAGAATTCGCTTTTCCATAGCAATACGTGTTAATACGTTTTGTATTATGCAGCTATAACTGAAATAGAAATCTTGACGACGAAAAGTGATAGTAAATTGTCGATACGTTTAGAATTTGTCTGTGTATATAATAAATATTTATTTATTTATTTTGGTTAGTACAATAAAACAAAAAAACTTATCAACTAGGGTTCAGTAATATTATTTAAATTTAACAGTTTTTTATTTATCCCAGCCGAGCACAAGAAACCGGACGGCATGCCTAAGTTTAGTGCATCGTGTTTTTCTTTACGCCTATAGTCTATTTAGCAAGTAAATCAAACCAAAACTGTGATTTACTTAGTTGAACGATAGTAGGTAGATACTAACAGGAAAGTCCGCAGAGATACTGAATAGTATATATATTGCAGAATAACTCACAGTTTTCATTCAAGTGCGAATCATAAAGCGCGACGAGACGACGACATTTAAAACACTCGCTTACAACCAGTTGCTGGACATTTGTTTACTCCGCGTCGCAAAGCAAGGTCGTGTCGAAAATGTGCGGTACTAAGTTTGTGATCGTATTACTGTGCCTAGTAAACTTCGTTCAGCCGAGGAAGTTGTACTTCGCCAACCCTGACGATCCTACCTCGATCGCATTTGACGGTCCCACGAACTATGAGACTAGGAAAGCTTCCGAAAACGAGGTTTTGGATGACGACAGTATAAGTCTCCTTATCAACCCGAGATTTGGCGATGTTGAAATGCCTGCGAAAACAACACCACCACCGCAAGTTGATATGGGATTCCATTTCCCGGACGATTAAAATCGAAAAATGGAACGCCAAAACAATATACAAGTTACCAGTGAGATAGTTCTAAGTAAGTTTGGAGGTATGCGTGAAAAAGTGCTGTGTAAAATATAAAAAAGTGAAGAATCAAAGATTCTATCCATAGTGCCATAAGATATGGTGTATTATTTATATTATTTTAAGATATTTTAAATTGTAAAAAAGTGACATCGGTTAGGCATTTTTTTGATTATGCAAATCTCGTGCTTTATGTGTTTGGGGTGACGCAAAACCAGAAAGAAGTTAATAGGTATTTACTGTGATGTGCGTTAGGTTATAATTTATAGATTTATCCACATACTATTTGCATATTATGAGAAATGTGGCCGCTTTGGTCTATTCGAGTAGCCACAATTTTAATTAATAGTATTATATGGCCAAATACTTTTGAAAAGTTTTGACAATATTACATTGATATCTGTGTAATTAACACTTTATTGTGACATAACATTATATGCGACCGACAGTTTGTTCTTGTAAATTACTTGAATTTAACGTAATAGGTAGTAGTAACAAAAACAGGTTTCTTATACATGGAATCAAATGGCGTTATTTAATCGACGAAAAACTTTTTTGCATTCGAATTAATAGTTTCTGACAACATCATAATTACAATAACTTTTTGCTCTGTTTTTATGAAATTATCAGAACCCCATAATCATGAAGCCATGGTACCTTATTGTGATGACTTGATTGAATTGATAATGGCCTCGTGATTTGAGAGTAGTACACGAACAATTGACTAAATATAGCTTGCTTATGACGTCACTCTTACATTGTAGTCAAAAACTCTGATTACATAATGTGCAAACTCATCTGCCAATCCGATAATCTGTCTATTGTATTAGATAGTATCTAGGTATGTTGTTTTTCTACTAAAACCATAGTGATTGAACATAGCATGTAATATCGCGGCAGGAATTTAATCCGCACTCGATTTTCAACACTAGGCGTTGACCCGAGCATTTAGAATCTTTCAAAGCGCATCTTTGTAAAACTTTGGCTTAGTCTCACATTGTCATATTTGTAAACAATCTCAAGATCGGTTATTAATTAAACAATTAATTATTAAAATCAAATACTTTATTAAAATAAAATACGTATCTACAATGAATGATTCCAAAAATTAATTCACTTGATTTAATTTATCTTCATTTAAAATAAACACCATAATAATTAGCACGCGTCACGTGTCATGTTTTTATTACAAAACCCATAAAAAGTGTGATATAAAATCATTTTATATAATGACCAAGTTTATCGTTTCTTATTAAGGGGTAATTTGTTCGGCACAATATAATAACGGTAATATATAAGTGATTATAACAGTATTTAGGAGCTAGAGCGCGCGATATAGCCCTAATGACTACACATAACGTGTAACCAATTAAAATATTACTACTGGTATTTATGAAAGCTTGGATTATTAATAGGTGTTATCATGATTGAGTCTAATAAATGTATACTTATATATTTAGGTTGATGTGATAACGGTGTTGTATCTAAAAATATTTTGGTATAATTTATCGGCTTGTTAGATCACTGTCAAAGGTATACCATTTACCTACCTATTTAATGAACAGTTTTTTTTATTTATTTAACATATAAAAAAGGAATTGTGTAAATTTGAGCTAATTAATGATTAAATTAAATTTAGTTCGTAATAGATAAAACGCTGAAAGCATTATATTGTCGTATCACATATTTATCGTATTCCTCCGAAACTTGACCGATTTCTATGAAATTTTATATGCACATTCAGTAGGCCTGATAATCGGTTACTACCCATTTTTCATACCCGATGTGACCAGGGTTATCCACCCTTTTTAATTTTATTTTTTTGTCATTTTATTTTTTTAATTTATTGTGACTTAGCATTGTAAAATACATACAATTTCGAATTTTCACCCTTCTATGACTACGCCCTCATTTATTACAATCCCAGTTAGTGTGATTGTTGTATAAAATATTTATATTTTTGTATAACGGGTTTATACAATTTATTGAATGAATGTAATTACAAATACGTTTAAGAACTTTTGTTAGATAGTCCATTTCTTAGACTAAGTATACTAGAAGATTTTAAATGAACATGGACTAAATAAGGACGACTGATATTTTAGTTAAATATAAACATATTATTTGCAGAATTTGTGCTGTTTTATTTCAACGAAAACCTACTATGAATGTAAACGCAGTAGTGGTCTGTAGTTTATGTCTCTTCCATGGAAAAAAGGCATGAGTAAATTATGTAAGCATGTGCTATACATCGCCCACATTATCCTCCATACTAACCATATATACAAATTTCATAAGCTCGAAAGCTTGTGTGGATGGATATTTTTTAAGCTTTCACGCTTAAACTCATCATCATCATCATCTCAGCATTAATCCCAGTCGCATCCGAAGCTTTTTCAGCTTTGGAATCTGGGGTCCGCTTTACCAGTCTAACTGCTGATTTTAGCTTTAGACTGCCGTCTGACCTCCACAACCCGAAGGCGATATCGAAGCATTGTAGTTAGACAAAGTCTTGGACTTTTGAGGCTCTAAAAACCCTTAACGACTGCCATTAAATATTCGTATGGCAAACGGAACCAGCATATTCCCATGGTATCGACACTCAATCAACGGTTACAAAGTTACAACTGTTTGGACGTCACGTTAGGTAGGAACTTCTTATTAACAGACAGGATTATTGTCCGGTAGATAAGCTGAGGACTATCATCATGGATCATCATCATTTCGGCTGAAAGATTTCCATTGCTAGACATAGGCCTCCCTCTAAGATCTCTACGACGACCGGTCCTGCATCTTCCTCATCCAACGTGCGGTGTGATGACTGAAGGTTACCACCCCATCACACGCGGGTGTCGTACAAGGCGAATGACGGGTAGCAGCGAGTCAGTCGTCATCCGAGTACAACATCTAACTGCGACCGCCAACCCACCTGCTAAGCGTGGCGATTATGGCATTCATCATCATCATCAACAACAACCTTTTTATCGTCCCACTGCTGGGCACAAATCCCCTCTTATACAGAGAAGGATTGAGCGTAATCACCACGCTTGCTCAATGAGGTTGGTTGAGCGAACGAGTGTTGCGCTGCAGGCAGTCTCCGAATGGGGCAATGCCAATCTTGTAGCATTCAATGCCGCCAAAACACAGGCGTGTCTTTTCACCGCCAAAAGGAGCCTGTTCACCTTGGCTCCTACTTTTCGGAATGTGTCCTTGGAGTGTTCCGACCGCCTTCAGCTTTTGGGAGTTGAGATTTCCTCGGACCTTAACTTTGGGCGGTTCATTGAGTCCAAGGCTGAGGTGGCTGCCAGGAAACTTGGCGTTATCGCAAAGGTTCGGCAGTACTTCACACCTGTTATACAAAGCACAGGTCCGTTAGTCCGTTCGGGCTGCAGCCACATTTGGGCTGGTGCTGCCAATGTCACCTGGCCACTGATTCAGTGGAGATCTAACCCTCTAACTCGAGTCCAGCCTTCCTATAGGATGCATTTCGGGGAGTGTGCGAGGGAATTGCATGATTTAATTCCCCCATCTCCGTTCCACCAGCGGACGACCTCGTACGGCTGGTTTCCACCCTTACGTTGTTAACACCACTACGATCCGGACGAAGCGTTTCGCCTCCTCCTTTATACCGCGTACATCGAGGGACTAGAATAATTTGCCAGCGGCGGTGTTTCCGTCGGACTACAATTTGAGTGTCTCCAAGGCTAGAGTGAATAGGCTCTTAATAAACTAGTGCGCTTTACCATCAACGATTGCGTCGCTGCTTGCCATCAGGCGGGATTGCGGTCAAGTGCTAGTTTATAATATATATATAAAAAAAGGATTAGTATAGTATGGATAATTCGCCAATATCACTAGGCCACCGCGACTGACGTACAAATATTTAAACATGTTAAATTTGGTCGTAGGTAGCCTGTTTATCTCCGCCTAACTCTTTGGCGAAAACAGTTTTTTTATTAATAATTTCCGTGCAGTCTTATGATACTAAGTATTCATCAGCACAGCCTTTTTGAAACTAAGTATATTAGGGTCGACTTCTACTCTTCCGATTTCAGTTGATTATTTTTTTTTTCTCAGTGGTAGGCCATAACATCGGCTGCCGGCAGAAATTACCACCCACCAGAAAAAGGCTTGCCGCCAAGCGATTCGTCGTGTTCCGGCATGATGTCTGGTGAAGCCGTACGGAAGACAGGTCTGAGCAGTTGTGTTACGAAGTGTGCTATTTACGATACGCCAAATGTTGATGTGTCGAGAGTTTGGTCGTGGAGGGTTGCCAGATCAATCTCACTCTGGCGCAGCATCGTTGGTAGTGTTGTTTGGTTTAACATTGCATCACCTCGCTCAACTGCCGTCTTCCATTCTATTCACTCAGTTTTTTTTTTGTGAATAAGCTCTAAACTAGCGCACTTTACCAACGCTTTTTCAACGATTGCATCACTGCTTACCATCAGGTAAGGTTTCTCGGTGGTAGGCCATAACATCGGCTGCCGGAAGAAGTTACCACCCACCAGACAAAGTCTTGCCGCCAAGCGATTCGTCGTGTTCCGGCATGATGTCTGGTGAAGCCTTACGGAGGACGGGCCTGAGCAGTTGGGTTGCGTTGTGTGACGGATACGATGCGCCAAATGTTGTTGTGTCGTGAGTTTGGTCGTGGAGAGTCTCCAGATCAATCTCCCTCTAGCGCAGCATCGCTTGGTCGTGTTGGTCTTGGGTTTAAGATTGCATCACCACGCTCAACTGCCGTCATCCTTCCTATCCCTAAGTTTTTTGAGTGAATATGCTTAATATACGAGTGCGCTGTACCATCAACAATTGCATCACTGCTTACCATCAGGCGGGATTGCAGTCAAGCACTAGTTTATAAATATTTAAAAAA
This sequence comes from Sesamia nonagrioides, assembly GCA_017933935.1. Taxonomy (NCBI): domain Eukaryota; kingdom Metazoa; phylum Arthropoda; class Insecta; order Lepidoptera; family Noctuidae; genus Sesamia; species Sesamia nonagrioides. The sequence goes on from JADWQK010000081.1 coordinate 502,659, forward strand.
AAATAATTAAAAAAGGTGTTTTTTAGTGTGGATGGGAAATCATCAAATGATTTCGCTCTTTCCAGAGGAGGGGAGGTGCCCTGCTCTGGAAGGGGCGGAAGGGCTTGTCAGACTTTTATTTACTAAAGTCCACCCGCGTCCTTGCACGTCATTTGTCTAAGCGCCAGTGCTACGGTTTCTCTTTCAACCAACCCGCAGTCCTGGCCCAGGCATAGGTCTTCGTGGACCCCGTCACGATGTGATGACATCTCTTTGAGGCGGCCTGTAACAACGCGCCGCCGACGTGGGCCTGGTCCTTAACGGGCGGCGAGCTGCCCAATGCTCGCACCTACGTTGGCCAGGAGTTTGATGTTCTCTCCCGATCAGGGACGATCAGGTGTGATCATGGTCAAGCTCTAGTTTATGACATATCTTTACATTTTGACAAGTTTTATACAATTAATTGTCGCTGAGATGAAACTGCGGCTTGATAGTAAACGTTTTAAATAACGAGAATTGGCCTGAAGATGTCTAATTGTATGCCTTGCTTAAGTTAAGAAACGTGTGATCTTTTGAATAAAAGAAATAAACTAAACAAGTCCAGATAAGGTGTCCCATTACAGTCACGTATATCTTTTCTCTTCCTTGGGAAATCCTCATGGATACCGTGCGCCTGGGGAAAACGGAGATTTATTTCTTACCGACTAAAAACCCTACTGTTTTTTATACGGCCTTATATCGGAAGCTCGGGAAATACTTACAAGTATCTCGCCGTATCCCCTATTAAGACTGGTGGTATGTAATGTAAAGTGTATTCCAAATATTTCAGGTTGATATTATTTCAAGTTAAAAAAATATCAACTTTATTCAAAGAGAATTAAGTTGAGTTTAGAGTAGCTTTGATAAAGTTAGAACAGTGAATGAAGTTTTACCGTAAACTAAACTTTATTTTGCAATAGTTAAAGTTATTTTTTAATAAACTGAAATTAGTTTATTTTTTTTTGACAAATAAGGCGCTGTATCAGATTAAGTAGTTTTCTCTCACCTAATCCTGTTCATCATCATCATCAACAACATTTTTATCGTCCCACTGCTTGGCACAGGGCTCCTCTCATACAGAGGAGGATTGAGCGTAATCACCACGCTTGCTCGATGCGGGTTGGCGATTTCAGACTTATAAAGTCCAGGTTTCCTCAAGATGTTTTCCTACACCTTCAGTCATCGGTGTCCAAGATATACTTAGAAAGTACATACAACTTTAGAAAAGTTACTTTGGTACTTGCCTGACCTGGAATCGAACCCGCGCACTCATACTTGAGAGGCTGGTGTTTTAACCACTAGGCCACCACGACATATGATACCGTCGACGTCGACGACATAATCCTGTTACGCTGTATATATTATAGGGTGGTAGGATTATTGACGCGCATCTAGTTACCATGAGTCAGTTTATAATTCTAAATGCAAATTCCTTTCAATCATTATCAGAAATTATAGTTACGTTTTGCGCGTCGACGCGTCGACGTCCCTGCTATACACATACACAGTAGTCATTTTATACAACGTTATTTTTTGGTTATGCAAAACCTATTGAATCGATTCCAGTCATTTTTACACAATGTAATTTTTTCCCAAATACAATTAGAAATTATTGCAGTGTGGTTACCAAGCGCGCTACGCAGCTTACGACAGATCATAGTAGTGTACACCCCCGCGCAACAGCTGACACCAGACGTCAACGCACCGTTCGCCCGCCCGAGCGGAGCGTGGACCATATCATTGTTGGGACAGCCAAGTAGGATAAAAAGCAACACACAGCAATTTGTGGTTTTTCATTATATCTTTTTGGAAAATTTGTACATACAGGATAAAATTTTATCCAGTACGCAAACTTTGTCAACTTATAGCTAAATAAGTTTTATAGATAAAAATATTATTACTTTGGTACGTTTTAGTACAAAACAAATAGTTATTGATAACGAAAGATGTTTATTATGTAATCGATGTTATGGTCACCGCACGCGGTCCCATTCATGGTCGGCGGAGTGGGGACGGCGGGAACATCACAGGACCCCCGCGCGCCCGCGCCGCCCGCATGTTCACTACGCGGCCATATGCTAATACTAAGATATTGATATGAATAATTGGTGTCTCTCATTTGCTGATTTTAGGGCGGACAAAAACATGATTTTTTATTTTAAACAAATAATGCAGATTTGTTCTGTTATTGATTCTGAGCCACCCATTTGTTTTTGCGCACTCGAATAAAAGTTTCCCTGTATATATAATACTTAAAAATACTGGACACTTGTTTCGGGTTTCGCATAAACAGAACAAATATATATATATATATATATATATATATATATATATAGATATCCCTTTGGGCACTTTGTTGATCAGACGTGCCGTATAGGTAGTAATTTGTTGATCCATTTTCACTTGTTGATCCGGAGGCCTTTTCTTGATCCGATGCTATCTGACCATAAATATGTAGGTCCGTTTGGAGCCACATGTGTCACGCTGAATAATAATAAGTAATAACAATAATTAAGGGCTGTTTTATACAAATCCACCTTTTTGGCGTCTGGGCAGTTGTTGATCCAATTCAAATGGGCCAATCAGGGCGCAGCATTTGCCAAGGGCGTGAAGCGATTGGATAAGCAGCAGTTACTTTTTTATGTATGTTCACCGATAAATCTCAGACGCCTAGACTGATTTACAAAATTCTTTTTATGTTAGAAAAGGTAAACTTTCTATATGGTCCCATAGTCAGGATCTGATGATGGAAGACTAAAGAAATCAAGAGGAACTTCCAAAAATCGTAGGGGCGACTAGTGCATTTCTAAGTATCTTCATTAAGTATTTCAGAGAACTACAATTTGATAAAGGTCTGGTATAGCTGATGATGGAGCCTGGAGAAAGTCAAGGGAACTCCTCAATTATTCACAGCAGCTACCTTGAGTTTGTGCTTGATTAATTTTTATTGATAAGAACTTTACAAAAAGATGGGTTATGACTGTCATGAAGGCTCTGGTGATAAAAGCAAAGGCCAGTTCAGGGAACTCTTCAACGGTTAATAGTAGGTACCTTGTGTTTGGACTTAATTCATTTATATTGATGAGAACTTTGCACCTATATGGGTTAAAATGATGGTTTGTAGTAAATCTGATGATGAAGACTATAGGCAGTCGAGGGAAATCCTCAACTATTCACAGCAGCCACCTTGCGTTTGTGTTTTTTTTTTTTTACATATTATAAACCAGCGCTTGACCGCAATCCTGCCTGATGGTAAGCAGTGACGCAATCGTTGATGGTAAAGCGCACTAGTTTCTTAAGAGCCTATTCACTCTAGCCTTAAAGACACTCAAATTGTAGTCCGACGGAAACACCGCCGGCAAATTGTTCCAGTCCCTCGACGTACGCGGTATAAAGGAGGAGGCGAAACGCTTCGTCCGGATCGTAGTGGTGTTAACAACGTAAGGGTGGAAACCAGCCGTACGACGGGTCGTCCGCTGGTGGAACGGAGATGGGGAATTAAATCATGCAATTCCCTCGCACACTCCCCGAAATGCATCCTATAGAACACCGAAAGGCTGGCTACTCTACGCCTGTGCTCTAGGCTTTGGAGATCAACTCGAGTTAGATCAGGGTCACCAATCAGCCTCTTTGCACGTCTCTCCACTGAATCCAAAGTGGCCAGGTGACACTTGGCAGCACCAGCCCAAATGTGGCTGCAGTACTCCACACACGAACGGACCTGTGCTTTGTATAACATTAGAAGCTGCCCAGGTGTGAAGTACTGCCGGACCTTTGCGATAACGCCAAGTTTCCTGGCAGTCACCTTGGCCTTGGACTCAATGAACTGCCCAAAGTTAAGATTCGAGGAAATCTCAACTCCCAAAAGCTGAAGGCGGTCGGAACACTCCAAGGACACATTTCGAAAAGTAGGAGCCAAGGTGAACGGGCTCCTTTTGGCGGTGAAAAGACACGCTTGTGTTTTGGCGGCATTGAATGCTACAAGATTGGTATTGCCCCATTCGGAGACTGCCTGCAGTGCAACACTCGTTCGCTCAACCATGGCCTCTCTTTCGGACCGGATTGATTCCCTACTAGCCTGAGCATGATTAATGCTTGATTAATTCGTATTGATAAGAACTTTGCACCTATGCTCGGTGCCTTTGCTCGGTGGTAGGCCATAACATCGGCTGCCGGCAGAAGTTAGCACCCACCAGACAAAGACTTGCCGCCAAGCGATTCGTCGTGTTCCGGCCTGATTTCTGGTGAAGCCGTACGGAGGACGGGTCTGACCAGTTGTGTTGCGATGTGTGCCGGGTACGATGCGCCAAATGTTGTTGTGCCGGGAGTTTGGTCATGGAGGGTCTCCACATCAATCTCCCTCTGGTGCAGCGTTGTCGACGCTCAACTGCAGTCTTCCTTCCTATTCACTAAGGTTTTGTAAGTGAATGGACTTAATAAACTAGCGCGCTTTACAATCAAAGATTGCATCACTGCTTACCATCAGGCGGAATTGCAGTCAAGCGCTAGTTTATAATTATAAAAAAAAATATATGTGGGCTAAAATGAATGTTTGTCGGTCGTGGTCTTCATCATCAAATCTACTACAGATTTTCATAATAATGCATATCGGTGAAAATTGCTCATCAATATATATATTAATTAAATCCAAAAACAAGGGAACTACTGTAAACCCTTGCAAAGTTACCTGAACTGGCCTTTGTATTCATCATCAGAGCTCTAATGACAGTTACAACCCATTTAGGTGTAAAGCTCTTATTAATACAAATTAATCAAGTTCAAACACAAGGTAGCTGCTGTGAATTGTCGAGGAGTTCCCTCAACTGTCTCCCGACTTCATATCTACTCCAGATCATTACTAAATTGTAGTGCTTTAAAATATTTAATGAAAATAACTAGAAATGCACTAGTTGCCCGTAAAAGTTTTGAAAGTTTTCCTTGATTTCTCTAATCTTTAATCATCAGATCTTGACCTGGTGACTCACCCTTTCAAATAAAACAAGAATTTCGCAAACGGGTCCAGGCGTCTTACAGTAATCGATGAACATACATAAAAAAAAAAGATTGCGACGAATTGTGAACCTCCTCCTTTTTTTGAAGTCGGGTAAACACTTAAATTGCCAAAAGAAAATAATTTTTCTGTTGACAACTTTAACAACAAATTTAAATTTTATAGGATTTTGACATTGATTATTAACTTTTTTATTGCTATTGCCCGAGGTCGAATCCTTTAGTCTCAACGCCCGCGCTGCTGCCGATGACAATAGTATCATACTAAGCAGTATACGGTGAAATCACGCAGGCATTTATCAACTACTTTTCTCAAACAATCTGCGGAAATCAAACACATAATTTTCTTTTTTAAGTTCATTATCGAATAATGAACAATAATATTTTTTCCCGCGCTATTATAATGTTCTTTCGTTTTTTTCAATAAACAGTCTACTACTGTCTATTTGCAAGATAGTCCAAAATTTGAATAAAACCTTTTATTAGTTACCTCCTTGGTATTCCATGTTTCGAATGCAGTTTTTTTTTTCGAAAGAAATTCGGACTAGGACGTTGGAACGAAACGCAAACTCCCTATTTCGAAATTGCGGCCGCTAAAGTTGACATTCCATGTGTCTAACGCGTTCCAGTACCTACCACAAACCATTATTATTCATTCATCATACCATTATTATTCTTTGTAAGATCTGTCAATATTTACCTGTGTTAACAAATCAATGATTTAATTTGATTTGATTAGAAAACAGCGCTTTCTTTCGCTAAAATATAACGCGACTAAGCGAAATTATTTTTATAACACACTTTGAGTAGACTGAGAAATCATCCACCAGATCCACAGATCTTTATTACCTTTATTACTTAGTAAGTAGCAAATATGATTTTATTTCCACTAACGTGCGGTTGAGTTTATCTTTTTTAATTTACAAAAATATTATAAATGGTACACATGTTTATTGTACACACTACGCTAGGATATCTCAATGTTCTTTATGAATTATTTACTGAATGCACTATTTACTACATAAATCTCGCACTTTTATTTAGTAAAGAACATTTAAAATAATTTAAAACTCCAATGGAAAAATTGAAGCTCAGCTTAACTTTCCCGCCAAAACTCCTGACCCGGATTATAACATCAGGAAAACATTGTTTTATTTTGAGTATGAGGCTTTTTAGTGAATTATATTACTTTTTTTTTTCTTTTTCTTTATTATGTGTTTATTATTTTTTAGCGTATTATTATTGTAATGTGCGTTCTGTTTGGAAGGAGTAAACTTTTTTTGTTTCCACCTGATTAATACCTAAAAAAACCGCTACGCAAAATTCAACGCTTAAAAGTGAAACTTCAAATTTAATAATAATATGTATTCGCATACAATTTCTACCAAAGAAGTCTATACAAGCAGTGTTAATTGCATTGAGTGTAACCGATGCCGTCCACACAATATTTTCAGCCCCAAACATGCAGCGCCGATATCGTGTTTGGACTAATTAGATTGATTTCGATGAATAGAGTTTAAAAACTTAATATAAATGGTAAGTTAGAAATAAAGTATAAAAACCCCATACGCAAAATTCAACCTCTTTAAATATTAATAACAATAACTTTGACTTCATACTAAACATAATTGATCGACCGGTACGGTATCAGTACATCTTCAGATCAAAATAAGTATTACGAAGTACGAGTAGCTACATGGATCAACATAAGACAATGATTTTTGAAATATATTCCAAGCCAAAAAGTCTTTGTGCATTTTAAAAAAAATGGTCGTTATGGATCCACTAATGCATAGAATTGTTAAAAAATATATATAGATCTTACAATGTATGGAGTATTGCGAATATAAAATAACTAGATTAGCTATAATAAATTCCTATTTGATCAACTGTTAAAGATAAAGATAAAGATAAAGATAACTTTATTTGTCAAACATGTGTGTGCATACAATTAATTAAGCATGCAGGATGTCACAATATAATTTTTTCGTCCAAACATATTTCACCCTTAAGGCGTACAAATTTGTGAAATATACAATTTTAAAATTACAAAATAAAACAAATACAAAATAAAAACGAATAAACATCAATGTCAAAAAATATTAATTCTAAACTGTCACAAAATATAAGGGTTAATCATTACAAATGTCAAATAGTGTTAAAAAATAATTAATTATAAACTGTCACAAAATATATGGGTTAATAAATACAAATGTCAAATAGTGTCATTCAAAAAGTCATTCACATTGTAATAACACTTGTCTGTTAATAAACTTCGAATTTTCTTTTTAAACATATTTACCGGTAATGCTTTACATGACTGTGGTATTTTATTATAAATTTTAGGGGCCATACAGAAAACGCTTTTTCCCATTAATACCGTCTTTGACGCATGCAAACACAGTTGACTATTGTCACGTCTGTTACGGGGGAAGGTGTCAGCTAGTCGTGGAAATAAAACCTGATTTATTCTAACAAATGTCGCAACTTCAAATATATACAAAGATGGTAATGTTAATATCTTGTGTTTTTTAAATAGTGGCATACAGCTGTCAGTCGATTTCAAGTTGAACATAGCACGAATGCATCTCTTTTGGGCTTTAAACGCTATTTCTTTATCTGTAGAGTTCCCCCAAAATATAATACCGTAGCGCAATAACGATCCTACTATACCATGATACGCTGTTACTAAAGCATCTGTGTTTAACTCTGGGGCTAGTTTGTATAAGGCGTACGCAGATGAACTAAGCCGTTTAGTTATGTATTCGATATGTGCCTTCCAGTTCAATTTAGAGTCAATAATAATGCCTAAAAATTTTGTGGCGTCGACTTTATTAAGTACAGTATCCTTGTACATTGCATTAGGAACAAATACAGACTGAGTCCGTTGTTTAAAGTGCATAATATTAGTCTTGTCCAGATTGATTTTTAGGTTGTTCCTATTTAACCATGCTACTATTGCTGTCAAAGATTCATTTATGTCACTTTCATACGGTATAGGTATCGGATCAAAAGATGTATTACTGGAAGTACGAGTATATAAATGGTTCAACACAAGTAATTGATTTTTGAAATATATTCAGAGCTAAAAAGTCCTCGTGGGTTCAAAAAATTTAGCCGTTATGGATCCACTAATGCATGAAATTGTTGAAAAAATTTTTATCGAGTATAATGTCCTATCGAGGAATATGTTTGGCAACATCGCTTAATAGAATGCAACGTTGCCACTCCGCCCGAGAAATACGCAACTGGATTAAAGTTATTCCGTGCTAAAGGTGGAGTCTATTGTGTTCGGGATTGCGGCTGGATCAACTATGTGCCCAAAGAGGTGTTTATATATATATATATATATATATATATATATATATATATATATATATATATATATATATATATATATATATATCTGTTACTGTCTGTCTGTTACGCTTTCCCGCTTAATCCTCTCAACCAATTTTGATGAAATTTGGCACAGACAATCTTTAGACCCTGAGAAAGAACATAGGCTACCTTAAATCCCGGAAAAATTAGATATTCCTGAGGGAAATCTAAAAAGCGCGATATAACCGAACTCCACGCGGGCGAAGCCGTGGGCGGAAAGCTAGTAAGATATAAAGAGACAAAATTTGAAATTACGGTTGACAGCTATCTTCCTGCTCTGCTATTGCACCATTTTGTTATTAAACTCTTCTTGACCAATGCGAGAACCTTAATATACACAGCTCATGCTCCTAGCGATACCCTTCCGAGGACTTTTGTGTGAACTTTCCGAGGACCTAATCACCTGACTAGACATGACAAACTGAGGACTCACTTTCACACATATTTTCTTTAGCCATATACAGTGCGAGGACCTTGTGTTATACTTTCCAGGAACAATCTGAGGACATTTACCCAGTCCCAAATGTCTAAATCGAGGACTTATACCTTCTTCTGTACCTAACTTTTCTCTACATTTAATAGCAGATATATTTATATACTTAGTAATTTTAATACAGTTTCTGCATGCGCATTTCGTATCTTGAGTTAATACTCAAGATACGAAATGCGCATGCAGAAACTCAAAAACAAAGACCTCGGATAATTCCGAGGACTTTGTTTTTGATTTTCTTCTGTAACAAGCAACATCAGATTAATTTATAAGGAATTTTGTAGACATTTTTAACGATTTTCGCATTAGATCTTTACAAAGTAAACTTAAAAAAAAAAATACGTAACCTAACAATTTTGTAGGATGGGTCAGGTTGTTCAACCACTTGGGCGTCAGGGTCGGGGTCGAGGCCCAGATGAAGTATCTGGGCCTCACGTTGGACAGCAGGTGGCGCTTCGGCCCGCACTTTAGCGGGCTGTCGACGCGCCTGCTGAAAGCTGCGGACGCCCTCTCATGGCTCATGCCGAACATGGGAGGGCCAAGCATGCGGTGCCGGCGTCTATACGCCGGCATACTGCGGAGTATGGCCCTTTATGGGGCCCCCATTTGGGCGGACTCCCTCCATAGGAGGGAGAATGCCACCGCTCTTCGGGCGCCCCAAAGGGCCATCGCCCAGCGGGCAGCGCGGGCCTACCGCACGGTAGGCTTCGCTTCGGCATGCGCTCTGGCGGACAGCCCGCCTTGGGAGCTCGAGGCGTGGGTGCTCGCCAGAGTGTACGAGTGGACGGCGGGGCGCAGGGCGCTGGGCGAGCGTCCGGCCCCAGAAGTGAGGGAAGCCGTCCGCCGGGAGGCGAGGAACGCCATCGTCCAGCATTGGACGCGGGACCTCGCCTCCGCGGTGTTCGGCCGCCGTACCCTCGACGCCATCGGGCCGGTCCTGAAGGACTGGCTCGACAGGCGTCACGGTTTCCTCTCCTTCCGTCTAGTGCAGGTACTCTCCGGCCACGGCTGCTTCGGCAGGTACCTGCACCGGATAGGACGAGAGGAGACACCGTCGTGCCACGGTTGCGGCGCGGCGGAGGACACGGCGGAACACACCCTCGCGGTGTGCCCGTCGTGGGCCGTGCCGCGCCGCGATCTTGTCGCGGCGGTAGGAGGGGACCTCTCGCTGCCCGCCATCGTCAGAGAGATGGTGGGAAGCGAGGAGGCTTGGGTGGCGATGGCCTCCTTCTGCGAGGTCGTGATGTCGCAGAAGGAGGCAGCGGAGCGCGAGCGGGAGGAGGATCCCCTCGCTCCGGCGCTCCGCAGGCGGCGTAGGGGGAGGAGAAGGCGGGATTTCGCCCGCTTTCTCCCTCCCTGAGGTGAGCGGCGGGCGTGAGGCCGACGCCCGCCTTACATCGCTCACCACGTGGGAGCCACGGCCCCTCCCTGGGAGGGGCAATTGAGGGCCCGCCTTCCTAGGCGGATTTCGCCGGCGGGGGAGATGTAGCTCAGGCTGCGCTAGTTTCCCACTCCCCCGCCACTATGGCGATGCCGGAGTGCCGCTGTGGGTTTAGTGGGTATTCCCAGCTTCGGCTGGGCGAGTCCCACACACGCCCTTCGGGGTAAGGTGCGTAAATGCATTCCCAAAGCGTAAAAAAAAAAAAAAAAAAAAAAGGTTGTTCAACCACTTCAGGGCATGCCTCGAGCAGGGTCAGTATCCCAGTGTGTGGAAGGAGGGGAAGCTAGTCCTGATCAGGAAGGAGGGGCGCCCCGCGGACTCGCCGTCCGCGTATCGGCCCATACTGCTGCTCGACGAGGCGGGCAAACTATTTCAGCGTATTATCGCAGATTGCCTCGTCGGCCTCTTATGCAGAGAGGGACAGAACCTGGACGACAACCAGTTCGGTTTTCGTCGGGGGCGCTCTACCACAGACGCCATCATGCGCGTGAGGGCCCTGGCGGATGCTACGGTGTCTCGCAGTGTCTTTAGACATCTCCAACGCATTCAACACGCTACCCTGGAGCTGTATTCGGGAGGCTCTGAAATACCAGCGGGTGCCTCCCTACCTCCGCCGCATAGTAGGGGATTATCTGGAGGACAGATGCGTCATCTATCGGGGACGTGACGGTGCCGGTCCGCACCAAATGTCGCGCGGTGTTCCACAGGGATCGGCCTTGGGACCGCTCCTATGGAACATCGGCTACAACTGGGTGTTGAGAGGCGAGCTCCCGACGGACGCCGACTTGACGTGTTACGCGGACGACACGCTTGTCACTGCCCGGGGGAGCTCGCACAGGGAAGCGACGTTGGTAGCCATGGCTGCGGTGTCACAGGTGGTGAACCGCATCCGGCGCCTGGGCCTGAAGGTGGCCCTTGACAAGTCGGCGGACATGGTATTTCATGGCCCCCGGCGTGCGCCAGCGCCGGGATCACATATCGTGGTCAGCGGGGCCCGGATAGCTGTCGAGCCCACCATGAAGTATTTGGGATTGGTGCTCGACAGCCGTTGGGAATTCGGGCCTCACTTCCGGTGGCTGGCGCCCATGCTGATGGGTGCAGCAGGCGCGGTATCAACGTTGCTTCCCAACATGGGAATTCGCCGCCTGTAGGCGATTGTACCTGGGAATCGTGCCGTCCACGACCCTGTAGGGGCCCCTGTGTGGGCGATGGACCTGACGGCCGGAACTCTCGCCATTCTGCGTAAACCGCAGAGGGCGATGGCCGTCAGGGTCGTCCGCGGGTAACGCACGATTACTTACGAGGCGGCTTGCGTCCTGGCCGTATCCCTGCCCGGGGACCTAGAGGCGAAAGTACTCGCGTCATTGTACCGATGGCGCGAGGAAGAGCGGACACGGGGCTACAGTCCGGTGCAGCGGCAGATCAAGTTGCGCCGAGAGGAGCTCCGTCAGGTCCTGGCGGACTGGCGGCAGAGGCTATGCGACCTACCGCCGCCGGCCTCGCTACCGTCGAGGCGATCCGGCCAGTACTCGACGACTGGCTCGGGAGAAGGCACGGCTTCCTGTCGTTCAGGGTGACGCAGATACTGTCGGGGCACGGCTGCTTCGGCAAGTACCTGCGTCGTCTAGGCAGGGAGCCGGACGCTCGGTGCCATCACTGCGTCCAATGCGGGGAGGACACGGCGCAGCACATGCTCTGCGAGTGTGTAGCTTGGGAGGAGCAGCGCCGTGTCCTCACAACTGAAGTAAGAGGCGACCTGATGCTGCCGACAGTAGTGCGGAGGATGGTCGGTAGCGCAGAGTCGTGGGACGCCGTGGTGTCCTTCTGTGAGGACCTGATGGCGCAGAAGCAAGCTGCGGAATGGAATAGAGAGATCTCAACTCCCTTCCCGGGCCGCAGAAGACGCACCGGGCGCCGAAGAAGGGCGAGGACGTGGGGAAGTCCCCGTCCCCTATCTGAAGGACCCCGTGCAGGAGGCGAGGCCCGGACAGACCGGGCCAGCACGAGAGTGTGGGGCCGCGGCAGAATTAACACTTCCGCGGCTCCGCGCGCACGTGTCTGGAGAGACACCGGGGTGGTTTTTAGTCAGTAGGAGTCTGACAGACCCCGTCGCCCACCCCAGGGCGGCGGACATCCATTGAGGATTTTCCACCCCGGAACGAAAAAAAAGGTTGTCCAACCAACACACACGGTTCGTCATCCGGAGATAGATTGCTAAAAAAGAACATCGGTAAGTATAAAAACCCGATGCTATTACTTCGTAATAAGTAGTAAGTTAATGCACTTCAATAACTACCCGAATCCATTGCGCGATTTGACGGTAGCTAATACGTAGTACCTGAACAACATTGTAGTGATTGCGTATCAATAGCTCTTTATAAGCAACAATGGTAAGCACTGCAACTCGTTTGTATCGCTGAATATGAAGTCAGTAATATGCTGTCAATATTCTGCGGAGTCATGAGAAGATTTAAACAAATTTAAGTAAGTCAGTCTCGCCTTGTTTGGGCGGGCAGATATCCTCGACCTTGTACCACTGCCTCTACATGACCTCCGCGAATGCTTCAGCTGCCATGACGTCTGTAGCAGCCAGGACCACTGCGGCTGCTACAGCTCCCGGGACAGCCACGGTTTCCACGGTTGCCATAGATTCGGTGTCTGCCACTAACTCCGCGGTATCCAGAGACACAGCAATTGCTACGGGCTCTCCGCAAACCACGGCGTATACGGCTCCCAAAGCAATTCACCGTTGTCTTTCAGTGATCTTCATATTTTAAATTATAATTTGAAAAATTTCAACATAAATCAATGCACGAAGCACCCAAATTTAAAAAAGCAATATTTAAAAATTAAATTATGTATAGATTGTGTTCTTAAAACAAGGTTCCTAAACATCATATTTAATACAAAACTCGTTATAATAAATAAATATTATAATCTACGAGATACGTATCTAATAAGAAACGGAATAGATATTTACGACATAATGTAGACGCTCTCTAAAGACAGCTACGGTTGGGCGTCAACTGAAGGAAAATAATATTTCCTCTGCGACCAAGCACCACAAAATGCTCTCTGGTGGATTTATTTAATAACTATTTCATTCACAGTCGGACTTAAAATCAACGTTTTCTTATTTTCATAGCAATTGTAATTTCAGATACAACCTGAAATTGTACCTGAAAGGAGGACCTCAACACACTGACTAGTTCAAGTACAATTCCGAGGTCTTGAGTGTAACATTTACACACTAGGTCCTCGGATAGTATTATAAACATGAGTCGTGTGTTTATTGAGTGTGTGAAAATCACTAGTGGCGCCGTCTACTGGTCACACACGGCCGAAATGTGTACATGAATGATCACCACCAATCCGAGGATTTCTTGAGTTTTCCTTATCATATATACAGTAATGTTCAAAATTGCGTGAATAATACGATACAATAGTCAAGTCAAATCGAGGACCCACAAAAATGTCCTCGGATTGAAAATGTCCTCAGATGTGCCTTGTGTATTCATGCCGATGTCCTCGAATGGTACTTAAAACAAACACACCCCTACACACACACACACACACATACACACACACACACACAAACACATATATTTCGCTATGGGCCAGCCATAGCGATGCCATATTTTCACCCTTGTGACATGGCCTTCTTTCGGTGAGAGGGAACGGACCGTAATCTACCACGCGGGCCCAGTTCAGGTTGATAGATGTCACATGTCTTCGGAGTAGTAGCTCTAAAACATGCCGGTTTCCTCACGATGTATTCCTTCACCGTTTTGAGAGGAGTGGTAATGAAATGATTTACACAAGGTAACTTGCCACCGCGACTGCCATACAAATATTTAAACATGGTGGTCGTAATCTGTTTAACCCTGCCAAACTCTTTGGTGAGAACAGTTTTTTTTTTAATTTTTTATGATTATAAACTAGTGCTTGTTTGCAATTTCGCCTGATGGTAAGCAGTGATGCAATCGTTGATGGTAAAGAGCACTAGTTTATTAAGCATATTCACTTAAAAAACTTAGGAATAGGAAGGATGACGGCAGTTGAGCGAGGTGATGCAATGTTAAACCCAAGACCAACACGACCAACGATTATAATGAATCGTGGTGATTTTATTAAGATTGGAGAATCTCCACGACCAAACTCCCGACACAACAACATTTGGCGCATTGTACCCGGTACACATCGCAACACAACTGCTCAAAACCCGTCCTCCGTACGGCTTCACCAGACATCTTGCCGGAACACGACGAATCGCTTGGCGGCAAGACTTGTCTTGTCTGGTGGGTGGTAACTTCTGCCGGCAGCCGATGTTATTCCTACCACCTAGAACAACTTCATTCTGAAATATTTTTTAAACTGTATTTTTTAGTTAAGATGAATGATTTAAAAAAAAAAAATTGCATGCCTAAAACTAAATGGTAAAATATGGATGAACTCTTACCCATGTATACAAAATAAAATTATCTTTATCTTTAAGGTATTAATAACCGATTTCAAAAGTTTACTTAATTCGACCGTAGGTATATGTATAATGTATGTGTGTATGTAGGTGTATGTGTGTGCTTTTTTTATGTTTGTTCGCGAATTACTTTGTCGTTTATGCAACGATTTTGATAATACTTTTTTTGTTGGAAAGTAGATATTTCTAAGATGGTCCCATGATAAGGACATCAGGGTTTGTAGAAATCAAGGGGAACTTTTAAAAATTATAGAGGCGACTAGTGCATTTGTTAGTTTTTTCATTAAGTATTTTAAAGCACTACAATTTGATAAAGGTCTGGAGTAGATCTGATAATGGAGCCGGGAGACAGGCGAGGGAACGCCTCAACGATTCACAGCAGCAACCTTGTGTTTGTGTTTAATTAATTTGTATTGATAAGAACCTTACACCTAGGTAGGATGTGACTGTCATTAGGGAACTGATAATGAAGACAAAGGTCAGTTCAGGGAATTCCTCAACGATTTACAGTAGTTACCTAGTGTTTGGATCCAATTCAATTATCTTGATGAGAACTTTGCAACCATACGGTTTATAGTGGAAGTCTGTAGTAGATCTGAAAATGGAGCCTAGAGACAGTCGAGGAAACTCCTCAACGATTTACAGTATTTACCTTGTGTTTAGATTTCATTCATCTATATTGATAAGAACTTTTCATCCATATGCATACTGCAGTAGATCTGATGATGGAGCCGGGAGACAGGTGAGGGAACTCCTCAACGATTCCTATCAGCTACCTTGTGTTTGTAGTTGATTAATTTGTATTAGGAAATAGAAGATAATATTACATATAAGTATTGAGGAAAACTTAAGAATTTGGTTATGATTACGATACTGACGTATTGTACGATACGGTTGTGAACGAGGGAATGCTAAAAATACATGCCTGTTCGAGTTATGAATCTGTCTTCTTGCGTCGAATGTTACAAGATTGTCGTCATTGAGAACGTCTGTAGCAGGATTCAAAACTGTAACGGTTCTAAAGGACGTCATATCGTATAAAGCAACGATCAGAATACTCATCACTTTTTCTTGTGGATTTCTTATGTTCAATACTGGAATATAATTTAAATTATATTATTACTAACTAAATATTTTCGTATCTTTCTGCATTTGATGCTGTGTCTGCTGCAAAACTCATAGTAATGTATGATACGTTGGTAATACACAATTTTTTTTTTCTTTAACATTATCAACTAGTGTTTGATCCCGCCTGATGGTCAACCATGGTGGAATATAGCAGCGCTTCTCCTGTGGAATATCAAACTACTGCGATCCCCAACTCGCCAGCCAAGCGTGGAGATTATGGAAAACCCTTCAATATTATGAAAGCCTTTGTAAAGCAGTGGACCTTAGAAGAATTGTGTATGATTAGGCTGGAAAGAATAAGATTATTAGATGTGTTGCCCGTCACTTAGGTCTATGATTGAATATCAAACTAAGTTGCGATCCTCAAACTAGCTAAGCGTGGAAATTATGGCAAGCCCCTCACCGTTTGTCCAACAGTGGACCTCTATAGGCTAAAGAAGAAGAGGAATTGTGTATGATTAGCGTATTATATCTATTGTTAAAGCTGGGAAAAATAATGTTACTATACGTGATGGCGTTTTTTCATCTTGAATCATAATTCAAAATGGAAAAACGCCCATGTCCTGCTCCAACATCCTAATTACATAACGAACAGTTGGAAACATTTCGAAGAATACTGCTAATCCACTGCTCCATGTGTACGAAAATGTGTCTGCTCAACAACGTAAATAACGCAATGAATGTTGTTGAACTGTCAAAATGAAGCCGATCGCTACTGATAGTGTGTTACGCAATTACCCTGCGGAATATGGCTCTTTCAACCAAATCGGTTTAGCCGTTTTGGTGTGAAAGCGTTATCAACTTACCCTCGCATAGGTGTATAAAATTAAATTTAGTTTAGGATTAAATACCAAACACCGAAACAGATCAAAAACTAAATCGTCTTAATCAATTTCCGTTGATTAGGGTCACAATATCCTATCGACCTTACTCTAAATCTTAACCTTCCCGATTCTCATCATCCTCGCCCTCTACACATAGGAATTAAAGGATAATGGTTTGCGGTAACAAGGGAGGAAGAGGGGACACGTACCAATTTATTAGACAGACTATACCTACTCATGAAGACACTCAATTTACACACTTTCAGATTAACTATTGATCAACTGTACTGTTAATACTGGCAGAATGTAAACATCGCCCATACCATAATTTAAAAAAATATTTACTTCCGCTTTTGGTCACTCTGTGTGTGCCACTGTAATACTTGTCATTGTCAAGGCATTGTTGTAGTCACTTGTGTATTTTAATACTGATGGATTATATAAAGACATTTATTACTTGTTACTTGTCGCGGTTCATTGGGTAGCCCACTTCAATTGTTATTACCCGACTAC
Source organism: Sesamia nonagrioides (assembly GCA_017933935.1). NCBI lineage: Eukaryota > Metazoa > Arthropoda > Insecta > Lepidoptera > Noctuidae > Sesamia > Sesamia nonagrioides. The sequence continues at coordinate 519,941 of JADWQK010000081.1, forward strand.
GGCAAAGCAAAAGGAGGGTTATGATTTTGACAGGCTATGTATGTATGTATGTATGTATGTATGTATGTATGTATGTATGTATGTATGTATGTATGTATGTATGTATGTATGTATGTATGTATGTTCATCTGTTCCCTCGTAACTTCTAAACTACTTATTCGAATTCGATAAATGACATATCATTTGAAGCGTCTTAATTGTCTGCTGGTTATAGGCTATATGGAGTTTCACAAAATCTAACGTGGCGCCCTCTAGCGGACAAAATATACAGAGTAAAAAAATAAAGTTAAGATAAATATGGCGTGTTTGGTATCATTTGAAAGGGCTTAACTTGTACATTTTGAATATATATATATTACTAGCATTTGCTTGTGACTTTACCTGTATTCATGGGCTGATTGCATATAATTCACATCTTTTCGTTCATAGATAGCTTCTTTACTACTTATCAGAATAAGACCACTGCAGAAACATTAGGAGGGCCTTGATATTTTGTTGGTTATGAGCTATAAAGCTTGTCACCAAATTTAGTATTACGCCCTCTAGCGGACAAAAAGTTCTATGTTAATACAAAATTAAAATAAATATACCGTATTTGGTATCATCTGAAAGAGCTTCACGAGTACTTTATGTTTGTACATAATCCCTAGTAATACTTCGTAGAAATTTGAATGTAAACCAGGGTTTGGTAAACGGAGCGATGGGAGTGGTGAAGGCCTTCGAATGGCCTGCTCTTCGGCGCAATCAGTTGGAACAGGAGAACAGCCAAGCGCTGTTCTCATACAATATGACGACGCATCCATAAAAGCAGATACTAACGGACTTATCAAAATCGAGCCTTGCCTCACTGAATTTGACGGCTTGAGGGGTTCTGGGCAAATTCAGCGTAAAATGCTCGCGCTGATTCTTTCTTGGGGTTGTACTGTACATAAATTACAAGGTTGTACTCTAGATAAAAAGTTACAGATCTAGGAAAGTCATTGTTTGCTAAAGGACAGGCCTATGTTGCTCTCAGTAGAGTTAAAACCATAGAGGGATTATTTATAAGTGCCTTGGATCATAATAAATTACTTAAAAATCCACATGACAGTCGATCGTTAGCAGAATTAGATAGATTATGAAATCTTCCCAGGTCCTCTTAATATAAGTTTTTTTTTAATAATTATAAACTAGCGCTTGACTGCAATCCCGCCTGATGGTAAGCAGTGACGCAATCCTTGATGCCTGCGCACTAGTTTATTAAGCCTATTCACTTAAAAACTTAGGAATAGCAAGGATGACGGCAGTTGAGCCAGGTGATGCAATGTTAAATCCAAGACCAACACGACTAACCATGCTGCGCCAGAGGGAGATTGATCTGGAGACTCTCCACGACCAAACTCCCGATACAACAACATTTGGCGCATCGTACTCGCCACACAACGCAACACAAAGTGCTCAGACGCGTCCTCCGTACGGCTTCACCAGACATCATGCTGGAACACGACGAATCGCTTGGCGGCAAGACTTTGTCTGGTGGGTGGTAACCTCTGCCGGTAGCCGATGTTATGGCCTACCACCGTTAGAAAAACATCCAATCTATTTATACTAACGGCCTCATTAACTAATTCATGACCCATTCGGTGCCATAGACGCAAATGTGCGTCGCTACTACGAAAAACCGGGAGCTTCATACGGGGAAACCGTTGCTATACGCGCTACGCTCCAAGCGCTACGAAATAGTAAAATAGGACATCTCTACATATTGCTATACGCCGATACATAAGTCAAAAGAGATGTCGTATGTTAACTACCTAGTTTTTAGTTCGTCAATTTAACTTTTATTAATATTATGCGCCACAAATACACTTTAACACCAAAATAGTACAAATAATAAAAAGTTAAAAACTAAAACCCAACTACGACAAAAAACGACGCTGAAAAAGTATAAAACAAGATTTTCGAATACTGAACTGAACAAAGTTGCTAATATAGTTGCAAGTAAATGGACACGGTAGACTCTACCAAGATGCCTTCGTTGTAAATTGACAATAATGTCTTACGATACTATTCTGAAGTATGCAATATTCACTATTTAGAGATAAATTTTCATGTTTGGAAGGGCGTAGTCACACGTTACATATACCTACCGTAGCACTTTCATAACGTGTGACTGCGGTTTTCCAAACATGAAAATTTATCTATATTAGCAACTTTGTTCAGTTCAGTATTCTGAAAATCTTGTTTTATACTTTTTCAGCGTCGTTTTTTGTCGTAGTTGGGTTTTAGTTTTTTAACTTTTTATTATTTTAATAAAGACGAAGAAAAGGTCGTCTGTGAAGCGAACTTTGATCCGCAGTGCGAGGTGGTAGGGATATAGCATGCAGCCCTTCATACTGATTTCATGCCCATTAGCGTAAATTGAAACTACCCAAGAACACTTTTCCTGTGAATTATGTGACTATACTTTATTAATGAAAGTATACAGGATCTTTTTTTAATCAGTGCGCAAATACTACGAAATGCATTTGAATGAAATTTGGAGTGTCTGTGAACCTCTTAAAGTGTCAGGCCATTATTATTGGAAGCTCACGCATGATGAGCAGGATAACTCTAAGCTCTCTCCCTCCGCTTATTCTTCAATGGTACCGTCATACCCATTATCCCTATTGTCAAAGATCTTGGTTTGTATATTGACTCGACGCTTAGCTGGCAACGTCAGGTGTCCTACGTTAGTCAAAGGGTCAACGGGGTACCATTGGGCGGGGTATCGTTGGTATACGCTTGCTATATCGCCTGAGGAATTTCTTACCCGCTAAAACGAAAACCATTCTTGTGCAGACACTGATTTTTCGTATTATCGACTATGGTAATGTGTGCTACTTTGATCTGAGCGTGGCTTTGCTGGATAAGCTTGATAGATTGCTTAACAATGGGATCAGGTTCATATTCAATCTCAAGAAGTATGACCATGTGTCGAGCTACAGGCCTGAATTTAAATGGATGCCCATTCGCCAGGGAAGAAATTTGCGCGCTTTGACCACGCTTTTTTCCGATAATTTTTAGTTTAGTATGTATATATTATAGGTATATATTTTGGTAATAGTATGTATGTATATATAGCTTATTTAAGTATTTATTTAAATAGTGCTAAGAGTATTTTTTCATTATAATGCTTTCAACTAAAGCACCTGCTACTAATCTCTTCACCACCTATGGTTGACTGGTAGAGAATACCTAAGGCATTAAGTTCGCCTCTGTACAATATTTATATGCGAAAGAATAAATAAATATAATTTATTGGTAAAATTAGTTTAGATAACAAATACAGTTCTTGATTGGATCCTCCATTTGGACAGATAATGTCTGTGTTATGAGAGTCCGCTCTTCCATAGCAAGACGTGTTAATACGGTATGTATTAGGAGTGTTATGCACCTATAATTGAACATGGAGATCTTTGATGACTGTAAAATCGTTAACTTACTATCAATCCTTTTAAAAAAACTCCTTTTAGAAAACATTCTCCTTCGGTGAAGAGTGTAAATTGTCGATTCGTTTAGAAATTGTCTGTGTTTATAATAATAATTTATTTATTTATTTTGGTTAGTACAATAATACTACAACTTATCAAGTAAGGGTTAATACATATAATTATTTTAATTAAACATTCTTTTGTTTATTACCACCGAGCACGAGATACCGGACAGCATGCCTAAGTCTTAGTGTATCGTGTTTTTCTTTACACCTATAGTGTATTTAGCAAATAAATCAAGCCAAAACTGTGATTCACTTAGTTGAACGAAAGTAGGTAGATACTAACAGGAAAGTCCGCAGATACTAAATAGTATATATATTGCAGAATAACTCACAGTTCTCATTCAAGTGCGAATCACACGCTAACAAGCAGTTGCTGGGCATTTGTTTACTCCGCGTCGCAAAGCAAGGTCGTGTCGAAAATGTGCGGAACAAAGTTTGTGATCGTATTACTGTGCCTAGTAAACTTCGTTCAGCCGAGGAAGTTGTACTTCGCCAACCCTGACGATCCTACCTCGATCGCATTTGACGGTCCCACGAACCTTTTGGATGACGACAGTATAAGTCTCCTTATTAACCCAAGATTTGGCGATGATAAAGCGCCTCCGAAAAGACCACCACAGCCACAAGTTGATATGGGATTCCATTTCCCGGACGATTAAAATCGAAAAGTGGAACAATATACAAGTTACCAGTGATATAGTTCTAAGTAAGTTTGGAGGTATGCGTGAAAAATTGCTAAGTGAAATATAAAAAAGTGAAGACTCGAAGATTCTATCCATATTGCTGTAATATATGGTATATTATTTTTATACTAACATGAATGTTAGTTATTTTTAAGATATTTTAAACTGTAAAAAAGTGACATTGGTTAGGTATTTATTTAATTCTGCAAATCTCGTGCTTTATGTGATAGGGGCGGCGCAAAACCGTGAATAATTGCTGTGATGTGTGTTTGATTTTAATTTATTGATGTATCCACATACTATTTAGATATTATGAGGAATGTGACCGCTTAGGACAGATTCGTGTAGCCACAATTTTTAATTAATAGTAATATATGGCCAGATTCCTTTGAAAAGTTTTGGCAATACTCAGATTTCAATATCTGAGTATTGTCAAAACACACGACCTTTTGAATACAACAGAAATGTAAGTTTTCAGTTTGCAATTCTAAATTACTTGAATGTATCGTAATAGTAGTAACAAAAAACAGGTTTCTTCTATAATCAGATGGTGTTATTTAATCAAAGAAATCCTTCTTTGCTTTCGAATTAATAGTTTCTGGCAACATTACAATACTTCTTTGCTTTGTTTTTATGAAATTATCATTTATAACTTTAAAGCCATTGTACCTTTTTGTGATTACTTATTATAATAATACTGTTGTAAATATTTTATATTTATACTTTTGTATAACGGGTTTATATATCTTTTTAGTAAATGATTATAATTACAAATACCTAGTGTTTAAGAACTTTTGTTAGATAGTCAATTTCTTAGATTAAGTATATTAGAATATTTTTAAAGAACATGGACTAACTATGGACGACTGATATTTTTAGTTAAATATAAACATATAATTTGCAGAACTTGTGCTGTTTTATTAAAAAAAAAAACCTACAATGAAAGTAAACGCTGTAACGGGATGATCTATAGTTTCTGCCTCTCTCATGGGAAAAAGGCATAAGTATATTATGTATGCATGTGCCATACATCGCCTACATTATCCAACCTACTGGTTATTACTAATTTCATAAACGTGAAAGCTTATGTGTGGATCTTCAGACATTTTGATAATGATTTTCCCACAACAAAACTCAAACAATGGTTACAACTTATTGGATGTCACCTTAGGTAGTAACTTCTTATTAGCAGTCCGGAGATAGGATTAATGTGCGGTAGATAAGTTAGACATTACATGGATCGTCATAATTTCGGCTGAAAGACGTCCACTGCTGGACATAGGCCACCCCAAGGATCTCCAAGACGACCGGTCTTGCGCCACATCCAGTGTGCCGTGTGATGACTGCGGGTCACCACCCCATCTCATCAAAAATATGTATTTTAAATATTTTAAAGCACTACAATTTGATAAAGGTCTGTAGTAGATCTGATAATGGAGCCGGGAGACAGGCGAGAGAACACCTCAACGATTCACAGCAGCTATCCTGTGTTTTTGTTTAATTAATTTGTATTGATAACAACCTTACACCTAGGTGGGTTGGGACTGTCATTAGAGAACTGATGATGAAGACAAAGGTCAGTTCAGGGAACTCCTCAACTATTTACAGTACTTACCTTGTGTTTGGGCCCAATTCAATTATCTTGTTGAGAACTTTGCATCCATACGGGTTATAATGGAAGTCTTTAGGAGATCTGATGATGAAGCCTAGAGACAGTCGAGGGAGCTCCTCAACGCAGCTACGTTGTATTTGTACTTGATTAATTTGTATTTATGTGAACCTTACACGTAGATGGGTTGTGACTGTCATCATGGGGCTGATGATGAAGACAAAGGTGGGATATCAGCGCACTCCTAAACGATTTACATTATTTACCTTGTGTTTAGATTTCATTAATTAATATTGATGAGGACTTTTCATCCATATGGGTTATAATCAAGGTCTACAGTAGATCTTTTTGAGCGAGTGAGGCGAGGGAACTCCTCAACGATTCATAGCAGCTACCTTGTGTTTGTAATTAATTCATTTGTATTAGGAAATAGAAGATAATATTGTATATAAGTATTGAGGAAAACTTAAGAATTTGATTATGATTACGAAACTGACGTATATCAAACAGTTGTGGATGCTAAAAATACATACCTGTTCGAGTTATGAATCAGTCTTCTTGCGTCTAACGTCACAAGATTGTCGTCATTGAGAACGTCTGAGGCGGGATTCAAGACTTTAACGGTTCTAAAGGACGTCATCCTTAGTATCCATACTAATATTATAAATGCGAAAGTAACTCTGTCTGTCTGTCTGTCTGTCTGTCTGTCTGTTACGCTTTCCCGCTTAAACCTCTCAACCGATTTTGATGAAATTTGGCACAGACAATCTTTAGACCCTGAGAAAGAACATAGGCGAGCTACCTTTTATCCCAGAAAAATTTGATGTTCCCGAAGGAAATCTAAAAAGCGCGATATAACCGAACTCCACGCGGGCGAAGCCGCGGGCGGAAAGCTAGTAATATTATAAATGCGAAAGTAACTCTGTCTGTCTGTCGGTCTGTCTGTCTGTCTGTCTGTCTGTCTGTTACGCTTTCCCGCTTAAACTTCTCAACCGATTTTGATGAAATTTGGCACAGACAATCTTTAGACCCTGAGAAAGAACATAGGCTACCTTTTATCCCGGAAAAATTAGATGTTGCCGAGGGAAATCTATAAAGCGCGATATAACCGAAATCCACGCGGGCGGAGCCGCGGGCGGAAAGCTAGTATCGTATAAAGCAACGATTAGAATACTCTACACTTTTTGTGGACTCTCTTATGTTCAATACTGGAGTATAATTTAAACTATATTATTACTAACTAAATATTTTCGTACCTTTTTGCATCACGTCGTAATATGTTTCATTCTGTATTTGCTGCAAAACTAATAGTTACGTAGGATACGTTGGTAATACACAATGTGTTTTGTTTTCTTTAACATTATCAACGAGTGCTTGACCGCGATCCCGCCTGATGGTAAACAGTGGTAGAATATAGCAGCGCTTCTCCTGTGGAATATCATACTTCTGCGATCCTCAACCCGCCCGCCAAGCGTGGAGATTATGGCAAACCCCTCAAAGTAATGAAAGTCTTTGTCCAGCAGTGGACCTCTATAGGCTGAAGAAGTATGGTGTATGATTGGATATTATATCTATTGTTAAAGTTGGAAACAATAACGTTTCTACAGGCGTAGCCCGTCACTTAGGTCTATGATTCAAGATGAAAAAACGCCTATGTCTCTACTTCAGGATACGCGCCTTTCAACTAAATACGTTCTGGCTTGAATGCGTAACAAATTTACCCTCGCATAGGTATTAAGTAGAAATTAAGTTAAGTAAATAGATATTAAGTTAAGTTTAGGATGAAATACCAAATAGGTACAGAAACAAATCAAAAACTAAATCGTCTTAATACATTTCCGTTGATTAGGGTCACAATATCCTATCGACCTTACTCTAAATCTTAACCTTCCCGATTCTCATCAGCCTCGCCCTCCACACATAGGAATTAAAGGATAATGGTTTGCGGTAACAAGGGAGGAAGAGGGGACACGTACCAATTTATTATACAGACTATACAAGTGTAGACACTCAATTTACACAATTGCAAATATACTATTGATCAACTGTACTGTTACTATTGGAAGAATGAAAGTCTTTCATCGCCCATACCATAATTAAAAAAAAAAATATTTAGTGCCGCTTTTGGCCACTCCGTGTGCGCCACTGTAATACTCGTCATTTTCAAGGCATTGTTGTAGTCACTTTTTTCTATAGTGCAATAAGCCGAAGTTTAATTTGTTAAATCTAATAATTTTATCATATTTTACAGTTACGAAAATTGAACCAGACCTACGTTTTCATCATTAATTTCATGCTAAGATTTATAATAGAAAGTGTCATATCCTTTAACGTTTTTAAGCCGACTTGAAAGATGGTTGGTTGGAAACTTTTGTTAAAACGTCAATGGATTTTAATACTGATGGATTATTTATAGACTTTTATTACTTGTCACTCGTCGCGGTTCATTGGGTGGCCCACTTCAATTGTTATTTTAACAATGACGAAGAAAAGGTCGTCTGTGAAGCGAACTTTCACCCGCAGTGGAAGGTGATATTTTTATAATATTTTTTATCCCGATATTAAAACAGAATGTTTTGCTATAGCAAAACACTATTTTACACTACAGGACAGTACAGTGTAGTGTATACACTACAGTATTGTAATGTTCTACAATGAAAAAAAAACCGGCAAGTGCGAGTCAGACTCGAACACGAAGGATTCCGTACCACTATCTTTAAAAACGAAAAAAAAAAAAAATTAAAATTATTAATATGGAGCTAAAAACGGCAAAAATATCTCGTTTGTTGTATGGGAGCCCCCTTAAATATTTTTTATTTTTAGTATTTGTTGTTATCAGCGGCAATGGAAATACATAATCTCTAAAAATTTTAACTGTCTAGCTAATTTTCACAAAGTTCATGGGATACAGCCTGGTGACAGGCGAACGGACGGACAGATGGACAGACGGACAGCGAAATCTCAAGAATAGGGTTCCGTTTACCATTTAGGTACGGAACCCTAAAAACAATAATTATAAAGGTCATGCACGAACGCAATGAATAACTAAAAATTGGTACCTACCCATCATTTCTCTGCACAAACAAGAATCTCGAGTAATTTTATATAATCAAACACACGTTAGGAACTTCTAACTTTATAGAATGTATGCAATGTTAGTGTTATAAAAGCGAAGTTTCATAGTTTAGAGGTTCTGCGATCATTTTGGAATTATTCCAAAAATGCGGATGAAGGGCGCATTAGCGTAAATTGAAACTACCCAAGAGCACTTTCGAGAGACGATTTTGAAAGTTCATTAAACCCTGATGTCTTTATCATGGGACCACTTTGGGAGTGTCTTCTTTCTAACAAAAAATAAGTATCAAAATCGGTTCATAAATGACGAAGTTATGCGCGAACAAGCATAAAAAACGTATATACGATTCGGTCGATTTGAGTAACCTCCTCCTTTTTGAAGTCGGTTAAAAAATAGGTATTATAAAAATGAAATAAAAATAATTTATTGGTAAAACTAGTAAGGATAACAAATAAATTTCTTGATTGGATCTTCCATTTAGGCAGATAATGCCTGTGTTATGAAAATCCGCTCTTCCATAGTAAGACGTGTTAATACGTAATGTGCTATGCAGTTACAATTGAATATGGATGTCTTCTTCTGAATATTTGATGACTGTAAAATCGTTAATTTACTATCAACCCTTTTAAAAAAATCTGCTTTTAGGGAACATTTCCTTTGGAGAAGATTGACAGTACATTGTCGACTTGTTTATAATTTGTCTGTGTATATAATAATTATTAATTTATTTATTTTGGTTAGTACAATAAAACAACATTTTGGCAACTAGGGGTAAGTAATATTATTTAACTTGAACACTTTTTTTATTTATTCCCGCCGAGCAGAAGCAACCGGACGGCATGCCTAAATCTTAGTGCTCTGTGTTTTTCTTTACGACTATAGTGTGTTTAGCAAATAAATCAAGCCAAACTGTGATTCACTTAGTTGAACGAAAGTAGGTAGATACTAACAGGAAAGTCCAGAGGGATAATAAATACTATATATATTGCAGAATAAATCACAGTTTTCATTCAAGTGCGAATGATAAAACGCGACGAGACGACGGCGTTTAAAACACTCGCTTACAACCACTCGCTGGACATTTGTTTACTCTGCGTCGCTAAGCAAGGTCGTGTCGAAAATGTGCGGAACAAAGTTTGTGATCGTATTACTGTGCCTAGTAAACTTCGTTCAGCCGAGGAAGTTGTACTTCGCCAACCCTGACGATCCTACCTCGATCGCATTTGACGGTCCCACGAACCTTTTGGATGACGACAGTGTAAGTCTCCTTATTAACCCAAGATTTGGCGATGATAAAGCGCCTCCGAAAAGACCACCACAGCGACAAGTTGATATGGGATTCCATTTCCCGGACGATTAAAATCGAAAAGTGGAACAATATACAAGTTACCAGTGATATAGTTCTAAGTAAGTTTGGAGGTATGCGTGAAAAATTGCTAAGTGAAATATAAAAAAGTGAAGACTCGAAGATTCTATCCATATTGCCGTAATATATGGTATATTATTTTTATACTAACATGAATGTTAGTTATTTTTAAGATATTTTAAACTGTAAAAAAGTGACATTGGTCAGGTATTTATTTAATTCTGCAAATCTCGTGCTTTATGTGATAGGGGCGACGCAAAACCGTGAATAATTGCTGTGATGTGTGTTTGATTTTAATTTATTGATGTATCCACATACTATTTAGATATTATGAGGAATGTGACCGCTTAGGACAGATTCGTGTAGCCACAATTTTTAATTAATAATAATATATGGCCAGATTCCTTTGAAAAGTTTTGGCAATACTCAGATTTCAATATCTGAGTATTGTCAAAACACACGACCTTTTGAATACAACATAAATGTAAGTTTTCAGTTTGCAATTCTAAATTACTTGAATGTATCGTAATAGTAGTAACAAAAAACAGGTTTCTTCTATAATCAGATGGTGTTATTTAATCAAAGAAATCCTTCTTTGCTTTCGAATTAATAGTTTCTGGCAACATTACAATACTTTTTTGCTTTGTTTTTATGAAATTATCATTTATAACTTTAAAGCCATTGTACCTTTTTGTGATTACTTATTATATTAATACTGTTGTAAATAGTTTATATTTATACTTTTGTATAACGGGTTTATACATCTTTTTAGTAAATGATTATAATTACAAATACATAGTGTTTAAGAACTTTTGTTAGATAGTCAATTTCTTAGATTAAGTATATTAGAATATTTTTAAAGAACATGGACTAAATAAGGACGACTGATATTTTTAGTTAAATATAAACATATAATTTGCAGAACTTGTGCTGTTTTATTAAAAAAAAAAACCTACAATGAAAGTAAACGCTGTAACGGGATGATCTATAGTTTCTGCCTCTCTCATGGGAAAAAGGCATAAGTATATTATGTATGCATGTGCCATACATCGCCTACATTATCCAACCTACTGGTTACTACTAATTTCATAAACGTGAAAGCTTATGTGTGGATCTTCAGACATTTTGATAATGATTTTCCCAGAACAAAACTCAAACAATGGTTACAACTTATTGGATGACACTTTAGGTAGTAACTTCTTATTAGCAGTCCGGAGACAGGATTAATGTGCGGTAGATAAGTTGGACATTACATGGATCATTATAATTTCGGCTGAAAGACGTCCACTGCTGGACATAGGCCACCCCCAAGGATCTCCAAGACGACCGGTCTTGCGCCACATCCAGTGTGCCGTGTGATGACTACGGGTCACCACCCCATCTCATCAAAAATCTGTATTTTAAATATTTTAAAGCACTACAATTTGATAAAGGTCTGAAGTAAATCTGATAATGGAGCCGGGAGACAGGCCAGAGAACACCTCAACGATTCACAGCAGCTACCCTGTGTTTTTGTTTAATTAATTTGTATTGATAACAACCTTACACCTATGTGGGTTGGGAATGTCATTAGGGAACAGATGATGAAGACAAAGGTCAGTTCAGGGAACTCCTCAACTATTTACAGTACTTACCTTGTGTTTGGGCCCAATTCAATTATCTTGATGAGAACTTTGCATCCATACGGGTTATAATGGAAGTCTTTAGGAGATCTGATGATGGAGCCTAGAGACAGTCGAGGGAGCTCCTCAACGATTTACGGCAGCTACGTTGTATTTGTACTTGATTAATTTGTATTTATGAGAACCTTACACGTAGATGGGTTGTGACTGTCATCATGGGGCTGATGATGAAGACAAAGGTGGGATATCAGCGCACTCCTAAACGATTTACAGTATTTACCTTGTGTTTAGATTTCATTCATTAATATTGATGAGGACTTTTCATCCATATGGGTTATAATCAAGGTCTACAGTAGATCTTTTTGAGCGAGTGAGGCGAGGGAACTCCTCAACGATTCATAGCAGCTACCTTGTGTTTGTAATTAATTAATTTGTATTAGGAAATAGAAGATAATATTGTATATAAGTATTGAGGAAAACTTAAGAATTTGATTATGATTACGAAACTGACGTATATCAAACAGTTGTGGATGCTAAAAATACATACCTGTTCGAGTTATGAATCAGTCTTCTTGCGTCTAACGTCACAAGATTGTCGTCATTGATTCAAGACTTTAACGGTTCTAAAGGACGTCATCCTTAGTATCCATACTAATATTATAAATGCGAAAGTAACTCTGTCTGTCTGTCTGTCTGTCTGTCTGTTACGCTTTCCCGCTTAAACCTCTCAACCGATTTTGATGAAATTTGGTACAGACAATCTTTAGACCCTGAGAAAGAACATAGGCTACTTTTTATCCCGGAAAAAAATGATGTTCCCGAGGGAAATCTAAAAAGCGCGATATAACCGAACTCCACGCGGGCGAAGCCGCGGGCGGAAAGCTAGTACTAATATTATAAATGTGAAAGTAACTCTTGTCTGTCTGTCTGTTACGCTTTCCCGCTTTATTCTCTCAACCGATTTTGATGAAATTTGGCACAGACAATCTTTGGACCCTGAGAAAGAACATAGGCTACCTTTTATCCCGGAAAAATATGATGTTCCCGAGGGAAATCTAAAAAGCGCGATATAACCGAACTCCACGCGGGCGAAGCCGCGGGCGGAAAGCTAGTAATATTATAAATGCGAAAGTAACTCTGTCTGTCTGTCGGTCTGTCTGTCTGTCTGTCTGTCTGTCTGTTACGCTTTCCCGCTTAAACTTCTCAACCGATTTTGATGAAATTTGGCACAGACAATCTTTAGACCCTGAGAAAGAACAAAGGCTACCTTTTATCCCGTAAAAATTTGATGTTCCCGAGGGAAATCTAAAAAGCGCGATATAACCGAATTCCACGCGGGCGAAGCCGCGGGCGGAAAGCTAGTATCGTATAAAGCAACGATCAGAATACTCTAAACTTTTTGTGGACTCTCCTATGTTCAATACTGGAGTATAATTTAAACTATATTATTACTAACTAAATATTTTCGTACCTTTTTGCATCACGTCGTAATATGTTTCATTCTGTATTTGCTGCAAAACTAATAGTTACGCAGGATACGTTGGTAATTCACAATGTGTTTTGTTTCCTTTAACATTATCAACGAGTGCATGACCGCGATCCCGCCTGATGGTAAACAGTGGTAGAATATAGCAGCGCTTCTCCTGTGGAATATCATACTTCTGCGATCCTCAACCCGACTGCCAAGCGTGGAGATTATGGCAAACCCCTCAAAGTAATGAAAGTCTTTGTCCAGCAGTGGACCTCTATAGGCTGAAGAAGTATGGTGTATGATTGGATATTATATCTATTGTTAAAGTTGGAAACAATAACGTTTCTACAGGCGTAGCCCGTCACTTAGGTCTATGATTCAAGATGAAAAAACGCCTATGTCTCTACTTCAGGATACGCGCCTTTCAACTAAATACGTTCTGGCTTGAATGCGTAACAAATTTACCCTCGCATAGGTATTAAGTAGAAATTAAGTTAAGTAAATAGATATTAAGTTAAGTTTAGGATGAAATACCAAATAGGTACAGAAACAAATCAAAAACTAAATCGTCTTAATACATTTCCGTTGATTAGGGTCACAATATCCTATCGACCTTACTCTAAATCTTAACCTTCCCGATTCTCATCAGCCTCGCCCTCCACACATAGGAATTAAAGGATAATGGTTTGCGGTAACAAGGGAGGAAGAGGGGACACGTACCAATTTATTATACAGACTATACAAGTGTAGACACTCAATTTACACAATTTCAAATATACTATTGATCAACTGTACTGTTACTATTGGAAGAATGAAAGTCTTTCATCGCCCATACCATAATTAAAAAAAAAATATTTAGTGCCGCTTTTGGCCACTCCGTGTGCGCCACTGTAATACTCGTCATTTTCAAGGCATTGTTGTAGTCACTTTTTTCTATAGTGCAATAAGCCGAAGTTTAATTTGTTAAATCTAATAATTTTATCATATTTTACAGTTACGAAAATTGAACCAGACCTACGTTTTCATCATTAATTTCATGCTAAGATTTATAATAGAAAGTGTCATATCCTTTAACGTTTTTAAGCCGACTTGAAAGATGGTTGGTTGGAAACTTTTGTTAAAACGTCAATGGATTTTAATACTGATGGATTATTTATAGACTTTTATTACTTGTCACTCGTCGCGGTTCATTGGGTGGCCCACTTCAATTGTTATTTTAACAATGACGAAGAAAAGGTCGTCTGTGAAGCGAACTTTCACCCGCAGTGGAAGGTGATATTTTTATAATATTTTTTATCCCGATATTAAAACAGAATGTTTTGCTATAGCAAAACACTATTTTACACTACAGGACAGTACAGTGTAGTGTATACACTACAGTATTGTAATGTTCTACAATGAAAAAAAAACCGGCAAGTGCGAGTCAGACTCGAACACGAAGGATTCCGTTCTTTAAAAACGAAAAAAAAAAATTAAAATTATTAATATGGAGCTAAAAACGGCAAAAATATCTCGTTTGTTGTATGGGAGCCCCCTTAAATATATTTTATTTTTAGTATTTGTTGTTATCAGCGGCAATGGAAATACATAATCTCTAAAAATTTTAACTGTCTAGCTAATTTTCACAAAGTTCATGGGATACAGCCTGGTGACAGGCGAACGGACGGACAGATGGACAGACGGACAGCGAAATCTCAAGAATAGGGTTCCGTTTACCATTTAGGTACGGAACCCTAAAAACAATAATTATAAAGGTCATGCACGAACGCAATGAATAACTAAAAATTGGTACCTACCCATCATTTCTCTGCACAAACAAGAATCTCGAGTAATTTTATATAATCAAACACACGTTAGGAACTTCTAACTTTATAGAATGTATGCAATGTTAGTGTTATAAAAGCGAAGTTTCATAGTTTAGAGGTTCTGCGATCATTTTGGAATTATTCCAAAAATGCGGATGAAGGGCGCATTAGCGTAAATTGAAACTACCCAAGAGCACTTTCGAGAGACGATTTTGAAAGTTCATTAAACCCTGATGTCTTTATCATGGGACCACTTTGGGAGTGTCTTCTTTCTAACAAAAAATAAGTATCAAAATCGGTTCATAAATGACGAAGTTATGCGCGAACAAGCATAAAAAAACGTATATACGATTCGGTCGATTTGAGTAACCTCCTCCTTTTTGAAGTCGGTTAAAAAATAGGTGTTATAAAAATGAAATAAAAATAATTTATTCGTAAAACTAGTAAGGATAACAAATAAATTTATTGATTGGATCTTCCATTTAGGCAGATAATGCCTGTGTTAGGAAAATCCGCTCTTCCATAGTAAGACGTGTTAATACGTAATGTGCTATGCAGTTACAATTGAATATGGATGTCTTCTTCTGAATATTTGATGACTGTAAAATCGTTAATTTACTATCAACCCTTTTTAAAAAATCTGCTTTTAGAGAACATTTCCTTTGGAGAAGATTGACAGTACATTGTCGACTTGTTTATAGTTTGTCTGTGTATATAATAATTATTAATTTATTTATTTTGGTTAGTATAATAAAACAACATTTTGGCAACTAGGGGTAAGTAATATTATTTAACTTGAACACTTTTTTTATTTATTCCCGCCGAGCAGAAGCAACCGGACGGCATGCCTAAATCTTAGTGCTCTGTGTTTTTCTTTACGCCTATAGTGTGTTTAGCAAATAAATCAAGCCTAACTGTGATTCACTTAGTTGAACGAAAGTAGGTAGATACTAACAGGAAAGTCCATAGAGATAATAAATACTATATATATTGCAGAATAGCTCACAGTTTTCATTCAAGTGCGAATGATAAAACGCGACGAGACGACGGCGTTTAAAACACTCGCTTACAACCACTCGCTGGACATTTGTTTACTCTGCGTCGCTAAGCAAGGTCGTGTCGAAAATGTGCGGAACAAAATTTGTGATCGTATTACTGTGCCTAGTAAACTTCGTTCAGCCGAGGAAGTTGTACTTCGCCAACCCTGACGATCCTACCTCGATCGCATTTGCCGGTCCCACGAACCTTTTGGATGACGACAGTATAAGTCTCCTCATTAACCCAAGATTTGGCGATGATAAAGCGCCTGCGAAAACACCACCACAGCCACAAGTTGATATGGGATTCCATTTCCCGGACGATTAACATCGAAAAGTGGAACGCCAAAATAATAGTTACCAGTGAGATAGTTTTAAGTAAGTTTGGAGGTATGCCTGAAAAAGTGCTGTGTGAAATATAGAGAAATGAAGACTTGAAGATTCTATCCATAGTGCCATAAGATATGGTGGTATTATTTATGCTAATATTAATGTTAGTTATTTTTAAGATTTTATAAATTGTAAAAAAGTGACATTGGTTAGGTATTTATTTGCTTATGCAAATCTCGTGCTTTATGTGTTAGGGGCGACGCAAAACCAGAAAGAAGTGAATATTTACTGTGATGCGCGTTAGGTTATAATTTATTGATGTATCTACAGACTATTTGCAAATAAGTGTGGCCGCTTAGGACGATTCGAGTACAGACACAATTTTTGATTAATAATAATATATGGCCAGATAGTTTTGAAAAGTTTTGACAATATAACATTGGTATCTGAGTATTGACACTTTATTGTGACTTATGCGACCTTTTGAATACAACAGAAATGTAAGTTTTCAGTTTGCACTTCTAAATGGCTTGAATGTATCGTAATAGTAGTAACAAAAAACAGGTTTCTTCTATAATCAGATGGTGTTATTCAATCAAAGAAATCCTTTTTTGCGTTCGAATTAATAGGTTCTGACAACATCATAATTACAATACTTTTTTTGCTTCGTTTTTATGAAATTATCAGAACATTTATAATTTTTAAGCCATTGCGCCTTTTTGTGATTATTTATTGATGTTATCAGGGCCTCGTGATTTGACACTAGTAAACCAAAAATTTACTAAATATAGCTTGCTTATGACGTCACTCTTACATTGTAGTTAAAAACTCTGATTACCTACATAATGTGCAAACTCATCTGCCAATCCGATAATCTGTCTATTGTATTAGATAGTATTTAGTTAAGTTTTTTTTTCAACTAAAACCATTGTGATGGAATTTAGCATGTAGTATCGCGGCAGGATGTTATTGCGAGCATTTACAATCTCTCAAAGCGGCCCATCTTTGGAAAACTTTGGCTTAGTCTCATCTCACATTGTCATATTTTTATACAATCTCAAGAACGGCTATTAAGTAAATAATTTATTATTTAAGTTAAGTAGTTAATAAATGTAAAAAGCGTATAATTAATAATTCCAAAAATTAATTCACTTGATTTCTCGTCTTCAAATTAAATGAAATACCAAAATAGTACAATTAGTACGCGTAATAGCTTTTTCATACACATAATCAAATAAAAATTAATACATAATATAAAGCATTTAATGTGTAACAACTGACAATATAAATTGTGCAATATATAAAATTATATAATAATATAATTTTCGTGTCTGATTTTACCATAATTCTCCGAAACGGCTTGACCAATTTTTATAAAATTTTATATGCATATTCAATAGGCCTGATAATGGGCCACTATCTATTTTTCATACCCCAAGTGACAAGGGTTCTCCACCCTTAGAATTTTAATTTATTTTTTTTGGACATTTTTTTTAAATTATTGTTATTTAGCATTGTAAAATACATACATCAAATTTTCATCCTTCCGCGCCCTTGTTTATTGGCGATTTTTATTAAAATATTTCCTTGAAATAATCTATATGACGAAGCGTTTGCCGGGTCAGCTAGTATTGTTATTATCTCATAAATATTAAAATTGTATGAAAACTGAAAAACATATTAATACTCCAGTTAGGCCCTGGTGTGATCAGAAATAATAAAAATTATAATAATATTGTTGTATAAAATATTTATATTTTTGTATAACAGGTTTATACGTGTTTTTAGTGAATGATTGTACCTAATTATAAATATCTAGTGTTTAAGAAGTTTTAGTAGAACGATAGTCAATTTCTTAGACTAAGTATATTTAAGAAGAGAAGATTTTTAAAGAACATGGACTAAATAAGGACGACTGATATTTTAGTTAAATGTATACATATTATTTGCAATATTTGTGCTGTTTTATTTTAACGAAAACCTACTATATAACCGCCGCGCTGGTCTGTAGTTTCTGTCTCACCCATTGGAAAAATCCGTGAATGTATTATGTATGTATGTGTGCCGGGTACGATGCGCTAAATTTTCTTGTGTCGGGAGTTTGATCGTGGAGGGTCTCCAGATCAATCTCGCTCTGGCGCAGAGTCGTTAGTTGTGTTATTGGGTTTAACATTGCATCACCTTGCTCAACTGCCGTCTTTCTTCCTATTCACTCAGTTCTTTTTTTCTTTTTTTAATAGTCTCTTAATAAACTTGCGCGCTTTACCATCAACGATAGCATCACTGCTTTAATTTAGTTTATAATTATAAAACAAAACACGTAGGATTTTATACTACCACTTTCTTCTTAAACTTTTTATCATGATTTTCCCACGGAATCAGAATTCAAACAACCGTTACAACTTTTTGGATGTCACGTTAGGTAGGAACTTCTTATTAGCAGTCCAGAGACAGGATTATTATCTGATAGATACGCTGGGCATTACATGGATAATCATCATTATTTCGGCTGAAAGACGTCCACTGCTGGACATATGCCTTCCCCAAGGATCTCCACAACGATCGGCCCTGCGCCTCCCGCATCTGACGGCCCGTTCACATATGGGAGTTCGTTTTCATCATCATCATCATTTTCGCCCGGTTGCATTCGCGGCTTTCGCGTAGGAGCCCATGGTCCGCTTTCCTACTCCTCTATTTCGCACGATCTCTTGCGTCCCGTGGTGTGAGATTGTTGGCACGCATGTCATCTCTTACAACGTCAAGCCAGCAGTTCTTTGGTCTACCTCGCTTGTTCCGGCCCGGTGGAGGCGCCATGGCAAGACATTTGTTACCCATGTAACATACGTACAAGTTTTCGTAAGACGTGACCGTACCAGGCTAGGACCTGCGACAGAGGACCTTGATTATTATCTAGGTCTGCAGTAGATCTAGGAGACAGGTTAGGGAACTCTTCAACGATTCACAGCAGTTACCTTGTGTTTTTACTTCATTAATTTGTATTAGCAAATAGAAGATAATACTAGGTACATATAAGTATTAAGGAAAACTTAAGAATTTGATTATGATTACGATAGTGACGTATATCAAACGGTTGTGAGCGTGTGGATGCTAAAAATACATACCTGTTCGAGTTATGAAACAGTAATCTTGCGTCGAACGTTATAACATTGTCGTCATTGAGAACGTCTGAGGCAGGATTCAAGACTATAACGGTTCTAAAGGACGTCATATCGTATGAAGCAACGATCATAATACTCATTACTTTTTTGTGGACTCTCTTAAGTTTAATACTGGAGTATAATTTAAACTACACTTGTTTGCAAAATAAAACCGGCGGTTTTGATTTTCATTGATCCTTAAAAAGATACAGTACAAAAAAAGCTTTCAATCGTTAATTGTACACGTTACTGGCCGGTTTTAAAAATGCCGTGGTACTGATTTAAAAAGTACGTTCTAAATTCAAATTTTCATTTGGTGTCCATTTTTACAGAAAACCCCTTTTTATCCTACATTTTTGGCGCGAAGTTCTAGAAGTTAACATCGACTTTCATAACTTTTATTCAATTTTTATTTATTGCTGTTTGGCTGTATCAAACATGGTAGATAAATATGTAAAAGCTACCAAAATTATCGCGCTGCTTGAAGAGGGTTGCGGCCAATGCTTCGCGGCTAGGAGGCTAAATGTTAGTCGGTCGACACGACGGTCCAAAGGACCTGGTAGCGATATCAGGAGACTGGTTCCGTCGAAAGAAGGCCTGGTACGGGAAGAAAACCATGTACTCCGACCATAAACCCGATTCTCATCAGCCTCGCCCTCCACCCGTAGGAATTAAGGGATAATGGTTTGCGGTAACAAGGGAGGAAGAGGGGACACGTACCAATTTATTAGACAGACTATACTCATGTAGACATTCAGTAGACATATTTCAGATTTACTATTGATCAACTGTACTGTTACTATTGGAAGAATGTAAACATCTCCCATACCATAATTTAAAAAAAATATTTAGTACCACTTTTGGCCACCCTATGTGCGCCACTATAATACTTGTCATTGTCAAGGCGTTGTTTTAGTCACTATTTTCTATCATGTAATTAACCGAAGTTTATTTTGTTAATTCTAATAATTGTATCGTATCTTACAGTTACGAAAATTGAACCAGACCGAGGTTTTCATCATTAATTTCATGCTGAGATTTATAATAGAAAGTGTCATATCCTTTGACGTTTTTAAGCCGACTTGAAAGATGGTTGGTTGGAAACTTTTGTTAAAACGTCAATGGATTTTAATACTGATGGATTATTTAAAGACTTTTATTACTTGTCACTCGTCGCGGTTCATTGGGTGGCCCACTTCAATTGTTATTTTAATAAAGACGAAGAAAAGGTCGTCTGTGAAGCGAACTTTGACCCGCAGTGCGAGGTGATATTTTTATTTAAAAAATTGATTTTTTTTATTTATTCCGATGTTTGAAACGGAGTGTTTTGCTATAGTACACACTACTATTTACTATTTTTTACAAAGAAAAAAAAAAGCGGCCAAGTGCGAGTCGGACTCGCGCACGAAGGGTCCCATAAAATTATTTTTAAAAAGGAAAAATAAAATCAATTTCCGTTATTAAGATGCAGCAAACAAACGGCAAAATATCACGTTTGTTGTATGGGAACCCCCTTAAATATTTTATTTTTTTTCTGAAAATTTCAACTGTCTTACTATTACGGTTCATGAGATACAGGTTCCGGTGATAGACGGACGGATGGACAGTCGGACAGACAGATAGCGAAGTCTCATAAAACAAAAACCCAATATAGAGTACAGTACAATATAAAGCAATGTAAAGGGCATGCACGAATGCAATGAATAACTAAAAGTTGGTACCTATTATTTCTCTGCAAAAACAAGAATCTGGAATAATTTAACCAAAGTGGGTAATTAATCTTTATCTAATCAAACAAACGTTAGGAACTTTATAGAATGTATGCAATATCAGTGTTACAATAGCGTAGTTTCATAGGTTAGAGGTTCTGCGATCATTTTGGAATTATTCTAAAAATGGGGATGAAGGGCGCATTAGCGTAAATTGAAACTACCCAAGAGCACTTTTCCTGTGAATTATTTGATTATACTGAAAATTATTAAAATAGACGATGTTTTTTTAATCAGTGCAATTATAAACCAGCACTTGACTGCAATCCCGCCTGATGGTAGGCAGTGATGCAATCGTTGATGGTAAAGGGCGCTAGTTTATTAAGAGCCTATTCTATCTAGCCTTGAAGACACTTAAATCCTAGTCCGGCAGAAACACCGCCGCTGGCAAATTGTTCCAGTCCCTCGATGTACCCGGTATAAAAGAGGAAGCGAAACGTAGCGGTGTTAACAACGTAAAGGTGGAAGCACCTTATTTATTTTCAAAATAACAACATAGCGATGAAGTAAAAAAAATTAGGATTATTGTCGAGATTCCTTAAACTTCCCTGTACCTAATTATTAAAAAAAAAAAAACAACAATTTAATAAAGGTTGCAATAGATAATTTGAAAATGATAACAAATATCCTAAATCAAACCATAGGTGTCGTTTACAAATTTATCGAGTAGACATAAATTATGATGTTTCTTTTATCATTCAGTTATGGTAAAAACCATATCTATCATTGAAAGTACCTAACTACACAAATAGATATTTATTAAACTCACATTTTTGTACTTGATCTTTTAATGTCCGGGATACGTCGCCATCCGACCAACCTGTCCCGGCATTCAATCATCACCGTTGTCACCATTTCGTGGTAAAATAATAATTTGTATCTACATTAATGGCATTTCATGCGGTCATTACTTATTATCGCAATTCCGTGTAAACACGTGTTTTAATTTCAAGAAATATAAAGGACATTTTTGATTGGTGATGCAATTCCGGATTTCACTACAAGCTAGTGAAATCCGGAATTGTATCGCCATGGAACAATAAGTATAATAAGCCTGTAATATTCCCACTATTGGTGGGCCACAGGCCTCTTCTGTGAGAGGAGAATAGGAATTAGTACATTACAATATATATTTTATGTATTTTAAAGTATTGAAACTCTTTTTGCTTTCACAGAGATAATTAGACTGAAAAAAGGGATAGGAAGATAAGAGGTAGTCTCCTCAGAGCAGTGATTTTAACGGTGTTTGACCTGGAAAGAAAATCCAAGTCAATCTACCCGAATCTGACAATTTTTTCAATCGATCTTGAACCTAATGATCTTGCAATAGAGATGAAACTTTGTTAAAGAAATTTGAGAGATTGCAGTAGCATAATTTGATCTGTACCTAAGTGTGAAAAAGGAATATTTCTAGGAAATTACACTTAGTCACAGTTAAAACTGAGAGTTAAATTATGTAAATCACTCAAGGTCGACGAGATGAGAGTTCAATGTCACATAAATACACAAATTCTTTAAGACGAACTGTGTGTGGCCTCTGATTTAAACGGTTTGTCGTATTAATCAGAGGCCACGCACAAAACTGACCCAGGCTGTCTTTTGTAATTTTGGAGTTCGAAAATTGCTGATTCCCAGCCTAATTTGAATGAATGACTATTGATTTTGATTTTTTCTTTTTGAAATTGGTCAGGTTTTGCAAATCTGCCAAAACCGATTATTCATAAACATAGTTTAGAGTTTAGTCTACATATTTTTTACGATATACATCTCTTAACTAAAATCATAGTTTATAAATGAACTTCTATTACCATTGTTAACTATAAATCTTAAAAGATTTAGATAAAAATTTTGTTCTACTAAGAAAGAAATAGTTTTACACACATATGCACATATTACCCCATTGAAGTTCATTCTCAATCGTTACATCACGACAACCTGTTTCTTTTGGTAGGTAAACATGGAAATATGCCTCATTTATTTGACGCTGATTTATCAAAACACCGCAAGAAATATCAATATTTTACTAGAAACTTATATAGAAAATATTGTTTTATTCAATTAAAATTATTCAGTGCCTTTAAATTCTGAGCGGAAAAAGTAGACGTTCAATAACATGCATGTTTTGCTCCTTTAAGTTTTTGGTCCTTTTCTCGAGTCCATTTTATTTAAGGGTATAATTATGTTACTGACCTTAGAGATTAAAGTCGTATTTATTATATGTATTATAATCTATTAATGTTTTGATTCAGTATTAGATTAAAACAAAGACTTATTTTATTTTATTGTGTTTTATTTTATTATTTTGTTGGGTAGGTTGCTATTTCTAAGACTATACAGATATGAATATCCATACTAATATTATAAATGCGAAAGTAACTCTGTCTGTCTGTCTGTCTATCTGTCTGTCTGTCTGTCTGTCTGTCTGTCTGTCTGTCTGTCTGTTACGCTTACCCGCCTAAACCTCTCAACCGATTTTGATGAAATTTGGCACAGACAATCTTCAGACCCTGAGAAAAAACATAGGCTACCTTTTATCCCGGAAAAAATTGATATTCCCGAGGGAAATCTAAAAAGCGCGATATAACCGAACTCCACGCGGGCGAAGCCGCGGGCGGAAAGCTAGTATATAATAAGCCTATAATACCACTTTTGGGACTCAAGCCTCCTCTCGGTGAGAAGGAGTTAGCCATTATCTACCACTCGGACCCAGTACGGGTTGGTAGATGTCACATGTCTTCGAAGTTTTTGGCTCTAGGACATGCCGGCTTCCTCATGATGTTTTCCTTCATCGTTTTGAGAGCAGTGGTGATGAAATAATTAATATAGTGCTATCGTATTTATTTCACTCTTTGATTAGTATTTACAATGACATAGAAATTGTTGATCGATTCTGCTAATTTTACTAATAACACTGGACTTTTTAAAACAATATTTATGTGTTTTTATGTGATGTTATTTTTTAAGGCACATCCTTTTTTATACGTTGTAATAAACTCAAATGTTGTTATAAGGTTCATAAAATCATCGTGATTAGCCATATTGTGTCTGATTCTTGAGATTAATAACAACAAGCTATGTGAGTGCAAAAAATCTCAACAGGTACTTATTTTTAATAAAACACGCCTATAATATTATATTATTTTATCTTTACTAATAAAATCTTTTAATAAGTATATCGAAAATAAGAAAAAGGAAACACTTTTTCTAAATAGCGATGTTTTTGCCTAACACACGCATTGAAATGTTAATCGTGAGTTGAAATATCAAAATGAAAAACATAAAAATTCAATGACTCTCATTTCGATTTACATTATTGAGCAAATCAATTAAAAAATAAATTTTTTGATCGCCCTTTAAAGATTAGGAATTTTCTATAAAATCTTTGGGATTACTCATAATACAGGATAACTTTTCTTCACAATGAAAGATCTAACGGCTCCAAGTGAGTCAATTGAGGGCGGATGTGATGCGGCAGTCAAAATACAGTATGTTAACTAACAGAGGGCGTTCCCGTTAACCCGAAATAGTATAGCATACATACATGCTAAAAAAAATATTTCCATTCGAAAACAAAATGTTTTAAATTTTTTTCCAATATGAAAATATTCAATAAAAATTTTAAATTGACATGTAAAAAGAAACACACTGTACACGCGAACATGAAAGACGGCAACGTCGCAATTTATTTATACATGACGACTACTATTTTGATTTAAAACAGGAGGTTTCAAATTTATTTCCAATTAGAATTTTTTTTTATTCGGATTTTTTATTCTTATTTTTCTATGCTGATATTTTTATTTTAATCTATTAATGATATATATTAACGAGTTTAAGGGAACGCCCTCTGTTATTTAACATACTGTATATTCAATTTACAGATAATAGGTACACCAAGTCCCTTTCTCAAAAGTATAACTAACGTTTTTTAAAGGAAGGAAAAAGTTTATTAAAATTTGGTAGTATTTAAGTACTGATTATTTATTTAACCTGATCCGATAGTGTAGGTGAAAAAAGTATGCAAATACTGTAGTTGTACCTAATAGATGCCTGTGTAACAAAAACTAAAATTTATCTTCATATGGATGTGAGAAGATGAGAAATAGCCAGTATTTGTTGTCTGTGTTAATTTATATTATTTTCTTCTTTCCTAAGGTTTATTATTTAAGACCTTTCTAGCAATGGGTAGGCGGATGTCCCAGGCCAATGGCACCCGATGTTCCACGTGCGCCTCAAAGAGATGTTAGCACATCGTGACGGGGTCCACGAAGACCGATGCCTCCCAGGTCAGCGGAATGTTCGAAAGAGGTTCGGTGGAACCGTGGTAAAAATTAAATTCTAGTCATTAAAAGTCTGTTCTGCTCCGTTCAGAACGGGAGAGCTCATTTGAACATTTTCCAACTAAAAAAAATAATGCCAATTGGAGATCTTTTTCTTAAAATATTTCGTGTAGGAGTAGAAACCTCAAATGCGATAGCAATTTTTTATTTTATTTTAGAAACAAATGAAGAAACAATTCAAATTTTAAGAATAAAAAGTAAGACTGGGCAGTTAAGAGAGGATTACTGTCAAATGACGAGCCATATTTTATTTTTGCTTTAAATTACATAAATTGTGATCTATTTATATTTTGAGCTATGTTTTATTTTAAGAATAAAAAGTAAGCCTGGGCAGTTAACAGAGGATTACTCTCAAACGACGAGACATATTTTTTCTTTTTTTTTAAATTACATAAATTGTGATCTACTTATATTTTGAGCTATGTTTTATTTTGATATGGTTGCGCTAAATCGAAGGTTCGTCCTTCGATGATTAATTGTTTAAAAAAAAAGAATGGTCGAACGTTTAAAGTGTCAAAAAAATATCTCTGCACGGATCAATAAGCAAGCAATTTTACTGCACTCAATATGCAATAATAAAACACTTAAGCTCCGTAACTTGTGTGTTATAACATCCGTAAAATTACATTTGCAAATTTCTAACAAAAAACTTTAAATCCGGGCAAAGTTTTTATGAAGCCTAAATCTGTTAGTAATAATGACTCTAAGGAATCGATAACAGAAAAATTTCTAGGTACAAGAGGGTATCCCATTTTAATGTATGCTCGAATTCTCGTAATAATTGTGGCTATAATATCGGCTGCCGGCAGAAATTACCACCCATCAGACAAAGTCTTGCCGTCAAGCGGTTTGTCGTGTTCCGACGGCATGATGTCTGGTGAAGCCACACGGAGGACGGGGCTAAGCAGTTGTGTTGCGATGTATGTATGATGCACCAACTGTTGTTGTGTCGGGAGATTGGTCATGGAGGGTATCCAGATCAATCTCCCTCTGACGCAGCATCGTTGATCGTGTTGTTGGGTTTAACATGGCATCACCTCGCTCAACTGCCTTCAGAAGTTGCAGTTTTTTAAGTGAATAGGCTCTTAATAAACTAGGGCGCTTTACCATCAACGATTGCAACACTGCTTACCATCAGGTAGGATTGCGGTCAAACACTAGTTTATAATTAAAAAAAAAACGATTATGAAATCTTTACAAAAAGTTAGTAGCTACTCAAGACAGTTTTAATAAGTTTGTTACGATGCCGTTAGGGCGGTAGGTACCTACTGCATTTCACACCGGTTCGCGGGGCTTCACCGAAATGAGAATATTCTGCAATCTGCTAAACAATAGGTACAAATGTCCTTTTATGATATATTATAGTAAATTATTTTGATAAAGATAATTTATTTCTAAAATAATGGTCCTTGTTAGTAAAAGTAAAAAGTTAAAAAACTAAAACCCAACTACGACAAAAAACGACGCTGAAAAAGTATAAAACAAGATTTTCAGAATACTGAACTGAACAAAGTTGCTAATATAGTTGCAAGTAAATGGACACAGTAGACTCTACCAAGATGCCTTCGTTGTAAATTGACAATAATGTCTTACGATACTATTCTGAAGTATGCAATATTCACTATTTAGAGATAAATTTTCATGTTTGGAAAACCGCAGTCACACGTTATGAAAGTGCTACGGTAGGTATATGTAACGTGTGACTACGCCTTTCCAAACATGAAAATTTATCTCTAAATAGTGAATATTGCATACTTCAGAATAGTATCGTAAGACATTATTGTCAATTTACAACGAAGGCATCTTGGTAGAGTCTACTGTGTCCATTTACTTGCAACTATATTAGCAACTTTGTTCAGTTCAGTATTCTGAAAATCTTGTTTTATACTTTTTCAGCGTCGTTTTTTGTCGTAGTTGGGTTTTAGTTTTTTAACTTTTTATTATTTGTACTATTTTGGTGTTAAAGTGTATTTGTGGCGCATAATATTAATAAAAGTTAAATTGACGAACTAAAAACTAGGTAGTTAACATACGACATCTCTTTTGACTTATGTATCGGCGTATAGTAATATGTAGAGATGTCCTATTTTACTATTTCGTAGCGCTTGGAGCGTAGCGCGTATAGCAACGGTTTCCCCGTATGAAGCTCCCGGTTTTTCGTAGTAGCGACGCACATTTGCGTCTATGGCACCGAATGGGTCATGAATTAGTTAATGAGGCCGTTAGTATAAATAGATTGGATGTTTTTCTAACGGTGGTAGGCCATAACATCGGCTACCGGCAGAGGTTACCACCCACCAGACAAAGTCTTGCCGCCAAGCGATTCGTCGTGTTCCAGCATGATGTCTGGTGAAGCCGTACGGAGGACGCGTCTGAGCACTTTGTGTTGCGTTGTGTGGCGAGTACGATGCGCCAAATGTTGTTGTATCGGGAGTTTGGTCGTGGAGAGTCTCCAGATCAATCTCCCTCTGGCGCAGCATGGTTGGTCGTGTTGGTCTTGGATTTAACATTGCATCACCTGGCTCAACTGCCGTCATCCTTGCTATTCCTAAGTTTTTTAAGTGAATAGGCTTAATAAACTAGTGCGCAGGCATCAAGGATTGCGTCACTGCTTACCATCAGGCGGGATTGCAGTCAAGCGCTAGTTTATAATTATTAAAAAAAAAAACTTATATTAAGAGGACCTGGGAAGATTTCATAATCTATCTAATTCTGCTAACGATCGACTGTCATGTGGATTTTTAAGTAATTTATTATGATCCAAGGCACTTATAAATAATCCCTCTATGGTTTTAACTCTACTGAGAGCAACATAGGCCTGTCCTTTAGCAAACAATGACTTTCCTAGATCTGTAACTTTTTTATCTAGAGTACAACCTTGTAATTTATGTACAGTACAACCCCAAGAAAGAATCAGCGGGAGCATTTTACGCTGAATTTGCCCAGAACCCCTCAAGCCGTCAAATTCAGTGAGGCAAGGCTCGATTTTGATAAGTCCGTTAGTATCTGCTTTTATGGATGCGTCGTCAAATTGTATGAGAACAGCGCTTGGCTGTTCTCCTGTTCCAACTGATCGCGCCGAAGAGCAGGCCATTCGAAGGCCTTCACCACTCCCATCGCTCCGTTTACCAAACCCTGGTTTACATTCAAATTTCTACGAAGCATTACTAGGGATTATGTACAAACATAAAGTACTCGTGAAGCTCTTTCAGATGATACCAAATACGGTATATTTATTTTAATTTTGTATTAACATAGAACTTTTTGTCCGCTAGAGGGCGTAATACTAAATTTGGTGACAAGCTTTATAGCTCATAACCAACAAAATATCAAGGCCCTCCTAATGTTTCTGCAGTGGTCTTATTCTGATAAGTAGTAAAGAAGCTATCTATGAACGAAAAGATGTGAATTATATGCAATCAGCCCATGAATACAGGTAAAGTCACAAGCAAATGCTAGTAATATATATATATTCAAAATGTACAAGTTAAGCCCTTTCAAATGATACCAAACACGCCATATTTATCTTAACTTTATTTTTTTACTCTGTATATTTTGTCCGCTAGAGGGCGCCACGTTAGATTTTGTGAAACTCCATATAGCCTATAACCAGCAGACAATTAAGACGCTTCTAATGATATGTCATTTATCGAATTCGAATAAGTAGTTTAGAAGTTACGAGGGAACAGATGAACATACATACATACATACATACATACATACATACATACATACATACATACATACATACATACATACATACATACATACATACATAGCCTGTCAAAATCATAACCCTCCTTTTGCTTTGCCGTAGTCGGGTAAAAATTAGATAATTGTTTGTGTTACTTTTTGTTATATACGAAATAATTATAATATTTATTGACATAATGAAATATACATTAGTATACACCGATTAACTTGATGCTAACTATGCTACAGAGATATGTGTACAGATTTCGCCTCGTCTTTTATACCGCGTACATTGATGGACTAGAACAATTTGCCAGCGGCGGTGTTTCCGTCTGACTACAATGAAGGTGTCTTCAAGGCTAGAGTGAATAAACAGGCTCTTAGTAAAATAGCGCGATTTACTCGCAATGATTGCATCACTGTTTACCATCAAGCGGGATTGCGGTCAAGCATGAGTTTATAATATGTAAAATTAAGTATGATAGTTTAATTACTTTTTTTATAATAATTATAAACTAGTACTTGATCGCAATCCCGTCTGATAGTAAGCAGTGATGCAACCGTTGATGTTAAAGCGCCCTAGTTAATTAGGCCTATTAGGAAGACTTAGAAGATTAAGGAAGACGGCAGTTGAGATAGATGATGCAATGTTAAACCTAACAACACGACCAGACCCAGCACACACGAAACACAACTAAAATTATGTAAAAAATCGTCAAGTCTTAAAATAGGTAAGAATTATAAAAAATTTAATAAAAATAATTTATTGGTAAAACTAGTTTAGATAACAAATACTGTTCTTGATTGGATCCTCCATTTGGGCAGATAATGCCTGTGTTATGAGAATTCGCTTCTCCATAGCAATACCTACGTGTTAATACGTTTTGTATTATGCAGCTATAATTGAAATAGAAATCTTGACGACGAAAAGTGATAGTAAATTGTCGATACGTTTAGAATTTGTCTGTGTATATAATAAATATTTATTTATTTATTTTGGTTAGTACAATAAAACAAAAAAACTTATCAACTAGGGTTCAGTAATATTATTTAAATTTAACAGTTTTTTATTTATCCCCGCCGAGCACAAGAAACCGGACGGCATGCCTAAGTTTAGTGCATCGTGTTTTTCTTTACGCCTATAGTCTATTTAGCAAGTAAATCAAACCAAAACTGTGATTCACTTAGTTGAACGATAGTAGGTAGATACTAACAGGAAAGTCCAGAGAGATAATAAATACTATATATATTGCAGAATAACTCACAGTTTTCATTCAAGTGCGAATCATAAAGCGCGACGAGACGACGACATTTAAAACACTCGCTTACAACCAGTTGCTGGACATTTGTTTACTCCGCGTCGCAAAGCAAGGTCGTGTCGAAAATGTGCGGTACTAAGTTTGTGATCGTATTACTGTGCCTAGTAAACTTCGTTCAGCCGAGGAAGTTGTACTTCGCCAACCCTGACGATCCTACCTCGATCGCTTTTGACGGTCCCACGAACTATGAGACTAGGAAAGCTTCCGAAAACGAGGTTTTGGATGACGACAGTATAAGTCTCCTTATCAACCCGAGATTTGGCGATGTTGAAGTGCCTGCGAAAACAACACCACCGCCGCAAGTTGATATGGGATTCCATTTCCCGGACGATTAAAATCGAAAATTGGAACGCCAAAACAATATACAAGTTACCAGTGAGATAGTTCTAAGTAAGTTTGGAGGTATGCTTGAAAAAGTGCTGTGTGAAATATAAAAAAGTGAAGAATCGAAGATTCTATCCATAGTGCCATAAGATATGGTGTATTATTTATATTAATATTAAAGTAAGTTGTTTTTAAGATATTTTAAATTGTAAAAAAGTGACATCGGTTAGGTATTTGTTTGATTATGCAAATCTCGTGCTTTATGTGTTTGGGGTGATGCAAAACCAGAAAGAAGTGAATAGGTATTTACTGTGATGTGCGTTAGGTTATAATTTATTGATGTATCCACATACTATTTGTAAAGGAATGTGGCCGCTTAGGATAATTCGTGTAGCCACAATTTAAATTAATAGTATTATATGGCCAAATACTTTTGAAAAGTTTTGACAATATTACATTGATATCTGTGTAATTAACACTTTATTGTGACATAACATTATATGCGACCGACAGTTTGTTCTTGTAAATTACTTGAATTTAACGTAATAGGTAGTAGTAACAAAAACAGGTTTCCTAGACATGGAATCAAATGGCGTTATTTAATCGACGAAAAACTTTTTTGCATTCGAATTAATAGTTTCTGACAACATCATAATTACAATAACTTTTTGCTCTGTTTTTATGAAATTATCAGAACCCCATAATCATGAAGCCATGGTACCTTTTTGTGATGACTTGATTGAATTGATAATGGCCTCGTGATTTGAGAGTAGTACACGAACAATTGACTAAATATAGCTTGCTTATGACGTCACTCTTACATTGTAGTCAAAAACTCTGATTACATAATGTGCAAACTCATCTGCCAATCCGATAATCTGTCTATTGTATTAGATAGTATCTAGGTATGTTGTTTTTCTACTAAAACCATAGTGATTGAACATAGCATGTAATATCGCGGCAGGAATTTAATCCGCACTCGATTTTCAACACTAGGGGTTGACCCGAGCATTTAGAATCTTTCAAAGCGCATCTTTGTAAAACTTTGGCTTAGTCTCACATTGTCATATTTGTAAACAATCTCAAGATCGGTTATTAATTAAACAATTAATTATTAAAATCAAATACTTTATTAAAATAAAATACGTATCTACAATGAATGATTCCAAAAATTAATTCACTTGATTTAATTTATCTTCATTTAAAATAAACACCATAATAATTAGCACGCGTCACGTGTCATGTTTTTATTACAAAACCCATAAAAAGTGTGATATAAAATCATTTTATATAATGACCAAGTTTATCGTTTCTTATTAAGTGGTAATTTGTTCGGCACAATATAATAACGGTAATATATAAGTGATTATAACAGTATTTAGGAGCTAGAGCGCGCGATATAGCCCTAATGACTACACATAAGGTGTAACCAATTAAAATATTACTACTGGTATTTATGAAAGCTTGGATTATTAATAGGTGTTATCATGATTGAGTCTAATAAATGTATACTTATATATTTAGGTTGATGTGATAACGGTGTTGTATCTAAAAATATTTTGGTATAATTTATCGGCTTGTTAAATAGATCACTGTCAAAGGTATACCATTTACCTACCTATTTAATGAACAGTTTTTTTATTTATTTAACATATAAAAAAGGAATTGTGTAAATTTGAGCTAATTAATGATTAAATTAAATTTAGTTCGTAATAGATAAAACTCTGAAAGCTTTATGTAATTCTATATATAATTGTCGTATCACATATTTATCATTATTCCTCCGAAACGGCTTGACCAATTTCTATGAAATTTTATATGCACAATCAGTAGGCCTGATAATCGGTTACTACCTGTTTTTCATACCCGATGTGACCAGGGTTATCCACCCTTAACATTTTAATTTTATTTTTTGTCATTTTATTTTTTTAAATTTATTGTGACTTAGCATTGTAAAATATATAAAACTTCTAATTTTCACCTTTCTACGATCGAGCCTTCATTTATTAGCGATTTTTAAAACGTTTGTCGCGTCAGCTAGTGTTGTTATAATCGTAGAAATTGAAATCACAAAATTGTATGAAAACTGACAAAGCATAATATGATCCCAGTTAGTGTGATCAGAAATAATAATTATAATAATATTGTTGTATAAAATATTTATATTTTTGTATAACGGGTTTATACAATTTATTGAATGAATGTAATTACATATACCTAGTGTTTAAGAACTTTTGTTAGATAGTCAATTTAATAGACTAAGTTTATTAGAAGATTTTTAAATAACATGTAATAAATAAGGACGACTGATATTTTTAGTTAAATATAATATTATTTGCAGAATTTGTGCTGTTTTATTTTAACGAAACCCTACTAAGAATGTAAACGCAGTATTGGTCTGTAGTTTCTGTGAGTGTATTATGTATGCATCTGCTTTGTATGTACATCGCTCTAATTATCCTCCCTACTAACCAAACCAATTTCATAAACGCGAAAGCTTGTGCGTAAAGCTTAAACTCATCATCATCTCAGCTTTAATCCCAGTCGCATCCGAAGCCTTTTCAGCTTTGGAATCTGGGGTCCGCTTTACTGGTAAAGCAAATACTACTTAATCATTATAATACTGGTAAGGAAAATATTGAAGTTTAGCTAAAATCAGCAGTTAGCCAGTCTAACTGCTGATTTTAGCTAAACTTCGATATTTCTCAATCATTACATTACTCAATCATTATAATACTGGTAAGGAAAATATCGAAGTTTAGCTAAAATCAGCAGTTAAACTGGCTAACTGCTGATTTTAGCTAAACTTCGATATTTTCCGTGAAGCGACTGCCGTCTGACCTCCACAACCCGAAAGCGATATCGAAGCATTGTAGTTAGACAAAGTCTTTGACTTTTGAGGCTCTAAAAACCCTTAACGACTGCCATTAGATATTCGTATGGCAACCGGAACCAACGGCTTAACGTGCATATTCCCATGGTATCGACACTCAATCAACGGTTACAAAGTTACAACTGTTTGGACGTCACGTTAGGTAGGAACTTCTTATTAACAGACAGGATTATTGTCCGGTAGATAAGCTGAGGACTATCATCATGGATCATCATCATTTCGGCTGAAAGATTTCCATTGCTAGACATAGGCCTCCCTCTAAGATCTCTACGACGACCGGTCCTGCGTCTTCCTCATCCAACGTGCGGTGTGATGACTGAAGGTTACCACCCCATCTTAACACGCGGGTGTCGTACAAGGCGAATGACGGGCAGCAACGTCATCCGAGTACAACATCTAACTGCGACCGCCAACCCACCTGCTAAGCGTGGTGATTATGGCATTCATCATCATCATCAACCTTTTTATCGTCCCACTGCTGGGCACAAATCTCCTCTCATACAGAGAAGGATTGAGCGTAATCACCACGCTTGCTCAATGCGGGTTGGCGATTTCAGACTTAAGGTCCAGGTATCCTCAAGATGTTTTCGTTCACCTTCAGTCATTGGTGTCCAAGATATACTTAGAAAGTACATATAACTTTAGAAAAGTTACATTGGTACTTGCCTGACCTGGAATCGAACCCGCGCCCTCATACTTGAGAGGCTGGTGTTTTAACCATTAGGCCACCACGACTTCCATTTATTTAATGCATTTTTTTTAATGTGGCATTAACACCCCAAAATGATTGACACAATATTGCATGGATGAAGGATAAGACTAAAAATATATTTATTTGCTTTAAACACGGTACAGTCAGAAGCAAAAATATGTATACATTGCCAAGGCTCCAAAAATATGTAAACATCTTCGACTTTAAGACGAAGTGCTCAACTTGAAGAGCATAAAATTGTAGCCACCGGTTCACATCATAAATATGTATACGCTCATTGCTTCATTAATTTATGAACCAACGCGTGAATACATGCTATTGATGGGAGCGTGCATACATAGTATTGTTGCTTTCGTGGTGGGCATAATTTAATGAAGCAATGAGCGTATCAGACAGGGGACCTCCCCTGCTCTGGAAGGAGCGGAAGGGCGTGTTTCATTTGATGATTTCCCATCCACACCAAAAAAACACCTGATGGTAAGCAGTGATGCAATCTTTGAAAAAGCGTTGGTAAAGTGCGCTAGTTTATTAAGAGCTTATTCACAAAAAAAAACTGAGTGAATAGAATGGAAGACGGCAGTTGAGCGTGGTGATGCAATGTTAAACCAAACAACACTACCAACGATGCTGCGCCAGAGTGAGATTGATCTGGCAACCCTTCACGACCAAACTCTCGACACATCAACATTTGGCGTATCGTAAATAGCACACTTCGCAACACAACTGCTCAGACCTGTCTTCCGTACGGCTTCACCAGACATCATGCCGGAACACGACGAATCGCTTGGCGGCAAGACTTTTGTCTGGTGGGGTGGTAACTTCTGCCGGTAGCCGATGTTATGGCCTAGCACTGAGAAAAAAAAAATTAATCAACTGAAATCGGAAGAGTAGAAGTCGACCGAAAAAGGCTATGCTGATGAATACTTAGTATCATAAGACTGCACGGATATTATTAAAAAAAAAAAAACTGTTTTCGCCAAAGAGTTAGGCGGAGATAAACAAACTACCTACCACATATATTTTACAACCAAATTTAACATGTTTAAATATTTGTACGTCAGTCGCGGTGGCCTAGTGATATTGGCGAATTATCCATACTATACTAATACTAATATTATAAATGCGAAAGTAACTCTGTCTGCCTGTCTGTCTGTCTTCTACGCTTTCAC
This sequence comes from Sesamia nonagrioides, assembly GCA_017933935.1. Lineage (NCBI taxonomy): Eukaryota > Metazoa > Arthropoda > Insecta > Lepidoptera > Noctuidae > Sesamia > Sesamia nonagrioides. Next base: position 555,834 of record JADWQK010000081.1, read on the forward strand.
GCTTAAACCTCTTAACCGATTTTGATGAAATTTGGCACAGACAGTCTTTAGACCCTGAGAAAGGACATAGGCTACCTTTTATTGAAAAATTTGATGTTCCCGAGGGAAATCTAAAAAGCGTGTTAAAACCGAATTCCACGCGGGCGAAGCCGCGGGCGGATAGCTGGTATTTTATAAATTGTAGATACTAGGTTGGGAACCTATCAAGCACTTTACCTTGTGTAAATCATTTCATCACCACTGCTCTCAAAACGGTGAACGAAAACATCATGAGGAAACGCCGGTTTCCTCAAGAAGTTCTAGAGGACATGTGACATCTACTAACCTGCAGTGGGTCCACGTGGTAGATTACGGTCCGCTCCCTCTCACTGAAAGGAGGTCTGTTTCAGGAGTGTGAAAATTATAGGCTGATTATGTATACCAGCCCATAGCGAAATATGTACGAGTAAGATCATAGCTTTATTTATAATACCTTAATGTACAGTCAGAAGCAAAAATATGTATACATTGCCAAGGCTCCATAAATATGCAAACATCTTCGACTTTAAGACTAAGTGCTCAACTTGAAGAGCATAAAATTGTAGCCACCGGTTCACATCATAAATATGTATACGCTCATTGCTTCATTAAATTATGCCCACCACGAAAGGAACAATATATGTATGCACGCTCCCATTAATAGCATGTATTCACGCGTTGGTTCATAAATTAATGAAGCAATGAGCGTATACGCTAGGCGTGTCAGACTTTTATTTACTAAAGTCCACCCGCGTCCTTGCACGACATTTGTCTAAGCGCCAGTGCTACGGTTTCTCTTTCAACCGACCTGCAGTCCTGCCCCAGGCATCGGTCTTCGTGGACCCCGTCACGATGTGATGACATCTCTTTGAGACGCGCGTGAAACAACGCGGCGTCGACCCGGGCCTGGTCTTTTTTACCGGGCGGCGAGCTGCCCAATGCTCACGCCTACGTTGACCAGGAGTTTGATGTTTTCTCCGGATCAGGGACCATCAGGTGTGATCGTGATATAGCACTAGTTTATGACATATCTTTACATTTTGACAAGTTTTATACATTTAATTGTCGCTTAGATGAAACGGCGGCTAGATGGTGAACGTTTTAAATAACGAGAATTGGCCTGAAGATGTCTAATTGTATGCCTTGCTTAACTTAAGAAACGTGCGATTTTTTGAATAAAAGAAATAAACTAAACAAGTCCAGATAAGGTGTCCCATTACAGTCACGTATATCTTTTCTCTTCCTTGGGGAAATCCTCATGGATACCGTGCGCCTGGGGAAAACGGAGATTTATTTCTTACCGACTAAAAACCCTACTGTTTTTTATACGGCCTTATATCGGAAGCCCGGGAAATACTTACAAGTATCTCACCGTATCCCCGACTAAGACTGGTGGTATGTAATGTAAAGTGTATTCCAAATATTTCAGATTGATATTATTTCAAGTTAAAAAACTTTTATTCAATGAGAATTAAGTTGAGTTTACAGTAGCTTTGATCAAGTTAGAATAGTGTATGATGTTCTCCCGTAAACTAAACTTTATTGTGCAATAGTTAAAGTAATTTTTTAATAAACTGAAATTAGTTTTTTGACAAATAAGGCGCTGTATCAGATTAAGTAGTTTTTTCTCACCTAATCCTGTTCATCATCATCATCATCAACCTTTTTATCGTCCCACTGCTTGGCACAGGGCTCCTCTCATACAGAGGAGGATTGAGCGTAAACACCACGCTTGCTCAATGCGGGTTGACGATTTCAGACTTATAAAGTCCAGATTTCCTCAAGATGTTTTCCTTCACCTTCAGTCATCGTTGTCCAAGATATACTTAGAAAGTACATATAACTTTAGAAAAGTTACATTGGTACTTGCCTGACCTGGAATCGAACCCGCGCGCTCATACTTGAGAGGCTGGTGTTTTAACCACTAGGCCACCACGACATATGATAACGTCGACGTCGACGACATAATTCTATTACGCTGTATATAATATAGGGTGGTAGGATTATTGACGCGTAACTAGTTACTATGAGTCAGTTTATAATTCTAAATGCAATTCCTTTCAATCATTATCAGAATTTATGGTTACGTTTTGCGCGTCGACGCGTCGACGTCCCTGCTATACACATACACAGTACACATTTTATATTTTTTTTTCTTTATGCAAAACCTATTGAATCGAATCCAGTCATTTTTACACAACGTTATTTTTTCCCAAATACAATTACAAATCGTTGCAGTGTGGTTATCAAGCGCGCTACGCAGCTTACGACAGATCATAGTACTGCACACGCCCGCGCAACAGCTGACACCAGAGGTCAACGCACCGTTCGCCCGCCCGAGCGGAGCGTGGACCATATCATTGTTGGGACAGCCAAGTAGGATAAAAAGCAACACACAGCAATTTGTGGTTTTTCATTATATCTGTTTGGAAATTTTGTACATACAGGATAAAATTTTATCCAGTGCGCAAACTTTGTCAACTTACTTATAGCTTAATAAGTTTTATAGATAAAAATATTATTACTTTGGTATGTTTTAGTACAAAACAAATAGTTATTGATAACGTAAGACGTTTATTATGAAATCGATGTTATGGTCACCGCACGCGGTCCCATTCATAGTCGGCGGAGTGGGGACGCGGGACGGCGGGAACATCACAGGACCCCCGCGCGCCCGCGCCGCCCGCATTTTCACTACGCGGCCATATGCTAATACTACGATATATCGATATGAATAATTGGTGTCTCTCATTTGCTGATTTTAGGGCGGACAAAAACATGATTTTTTATTTTAAACTAATAATGCAGATTTGTTCAGTTATTGATTCTGAGCCACTCATTTGTTTTTGCGCACTCGAATAAAAGTTTCCCTGTATATTTATTACTTAAAAATACTGGACACTTGATTCGGGTTTCGCATAAACAGAACAAATATTGTATACACTTGAATCGCAATATAACTTGATGTATATAACCTGAGCAGCAAATAATCAACCACTCAGGCCCAGTGCGGGTTCTTTTTCTTCTTACTGTGCCTCTTCAATCCTGAAGGTTGGTCGTCAGCTTCTTGTACTCGGTCTTGTCAACGGCGAGTCGGAACAGTTTTTCGACTGAAGTAATGCCGGTCCACTCCATGATGTTACGCAGCCACGACTTTCTCTTTCGTCCAGCGCGCCTTTTTCCTTCTACCTTGCCCATCATAATGAGTTGGAGTAGCGCATATCTACCGTGTCGAAGCACGTGACCGAGATAATCTATTTTGCGTTTTTTTTAGTGCGGGTTGGTGGATGTCATATTTCCTAGCCGGTTTAATCAGGATATTTTCTTTCACAATTTTTAGACCAGGAGTGATACAATACATAATTATCATGAAGTAAACTGCTACCCTAAGTGCGAAGTTTGAACCCTCTTGGGTTAGGACTTCGCACATAGGCTGGCTGTTTCACATCATTAACACCTACCATCGATTCTCTGGACCCGTATGACGAAATACGTGTCGAGAACAATACAACTCCATCGATGCTCTGGACTGTATAATACTGAAAACTTATAATGGTTCTATTTTTTGACTCCTATGCAAGCATTTGCTTGTCGATTCATACACGGGATATATACCAACTTACTAATTCCCAACATATCTGCTACTAGCTTTCCGCCTGCGGCTTCGCCTGCGTGGAATTCGTTTATATCACGCTTTTTAGATTTCCCTCGGGAATATTTTTCAATAAAAGGTAGCCTATGTCCTTTCTCAGGGTCTAAAGATTGTCTGTGCCAAATTTCATCAAAATCGGTTGAGAGGTTTAATCGGTAAAGCGTAACAAACATAGTTACTTTCGCATTTATAATAGTATAGTAGTAGGGATTAGTATTAGTATATTAGTACTGAGACTTATGAGATTCATGTCTGCATACTGTAAACGCAATTACTACGCAGGCAATAAATCTACTGAATGACTAATAGACAAGGAGAAGAAGACTTCTTTCTGTTTTAAAAAAAATCTCAAAAGAAAGCCGATACGTTCAATTTACCTGGATAAAATCGTGCCAGGCGGTTTCCAATATGCTATTGTTTATTTATTTGTTCAACAGTTATCAAGTTTAACCTTCACCTTTTACGACTGCATTCTAAACAGGTGTGGTGTGGTGTGGGTGGCTGTCTCACAACAACGGTGTGTTACGTCATTACCCCAGTATACGCAGTGCTGTCCTTTAATTAAATGTCACTTCGATTTCGATTTTAACAAAATAGTGCATGATTTAATTCCCCCATCTCCATTCCATAATCAGACGACCCGTCACTCGGCCAGTTCCCACCCATACGTTGTTGACACCACACCACAACGATAGTGACAGTATCCTATTAAAAAAAAAAAACAAATTTTGGTAAAGTTGGAAATAATTCGCGAAAAAAAAAGATTATTTCAAAATTCATAAGTATTGTTACTATGATGGTTTTGTAAAATTTCATATTTTATTTGGTCATATTGGAACGGGGTTTTCTTTACATATTGTATAGAGAGCTTAGACTTTAGAGGTGACGGATGTCCATAATTGGACTTGGAACAAAAAAGTTTTGTGCTCGAGGAATTGGGTTGTATCCTAAAAAATAATTTAATGTCATCAGATAGATTTATAAAAAATATTTAACACGTATTTTTTCTTTCATTCAAACACTTAAGAAAATATATTGATTTAAAATGTCGCATGACGTCACGCCGTGCTACAAAATATAAAAACCACGGCGTGAAGTAATTAGCTCCCACTCCGTAACTTCAATACGCTGTACCTCAGTATTTTTTTGTAATTTCGGCAAAATAAAAATGCGCGTCTTAATTTTTTTTATTATCTATAATACGGACTAATTATTTTTTTGATTTTCATACCTTGGATACATCCCTATTATCGCGTTAAAGATGTAATAAAAGTCATGTAAAATCAAATATAACTTCAATAAAACTTGGAATAGCCATTTTTATGTAGTATCAAACGTTCAAAGGTTTTATGTGTCTTCCGTAAAATACGTTTATGTACGAAACGAACCATAAAAGCGGTTAAGCGTGAACAGTATCCTAAGGGAAGTTCAACTTGATCATGTATTTAAGAAATTGATTCACTCTAGTGATAAAATCACGGCTTTATTCCATTGAGCTGATATACCAGGGTATTTAAAGTTTAAAATTACACATTAAATGCAAGGAGGTTACAGATTTTCTCGATTTTAAAACTAAAATTACTGTTAGTTTTCATATCCCTCTAAAACCAACAAAAATAAATAAAAGAAAAGCAAAAAAAGTCCAAGAAATAAGACAAAAGAATGAACAAAACGAAAAACAAAAACTAAAGAAAACCTGAAGGTTCAGACTTTCATTCGTTTTTGGGAAATATTAGTGCTATTATATGTAAAACTAGCTTTCCCCGGCAGCTTCGCTCGGGTGAAATTCGGTTATATCGCGCCTTTTAGATTACCCTCGGGAATGTTAAAATTTTCCGGGATAAAAAGTACCCTACTGGACTACTAATTTTACGACTGCAAAATTTCAAAGCAAATGGCTTAGTAGTTACGGCGTGAAAGCGGAACAAACAAACAAACAAGCTCACTTTTCCATTTATAATATTAGTAAGGATGAAAGGGAAGACAAAGTCACATGGAAATAAAACTAACATTGTTTGTCACATAAATCTGATATTGCCCTGCCTTCTTGTCTGTAATCAAATTTTATTTCGATGTGACAATGTTCGTCAAAGGTTGGTCAGAAAAGTGAAAAACATGAACGAATATCGTCAGAACTCATGCCTATATACAGCCACGATTATAAATATCTGACACTTTCGGCCAGATTCTAAATCCATTTTTCCTCAAGTATGGATATGAATTTGATGGTGTTACGAGCATAGCTTTGACGCAACGGCATGACGATACATTAAGCTATATGTATTGTGATAATTTGGTGGTTTGATAAATTCCTTCGATAAATGGAACTGCGTCACGAGGCGCGTCTTACTGAGAAATTCTTAATCCAAGCATATTACAGAAGATGGATAGAAGGATCGAATGGGACTCACCGGAATATCCAGGTTTTCTCGCTCAGCCTGTTGCGTAGGGGCCCTCACGTTAAACACAAATCACCTTGGTTTAAAGATGCACTCGCTAATTGCGGATTTATCTCATTTTGGCCTGATGCTTGATCGACGATTTAATGATGAATGTCAAAGAGATTGCTTGCTGTCCATAGACTATGTATCCGGTCTTGAACCAGAGACAAGTTGCTGGTTGTGTTTTTAGTAAGTCCTAAATGGCACGGGATCTAGCCCTTTAAGCCAGATGTGCATGGAAGTAGGGAGTACATAGGAGGGAATCGGGAAATTAGAATATGCTTGACTTTAAAATGATTTCATGCTTTAACACTACATGTAGCCAGTTTTATCTGACCTTCCATTGTATATAACCTTTTAATACAATGAGAAATCCGTTCATAATAATTATGTCGTAGTGTTGACGTATACTATTTATAGAAAAGTCTTTTCTCACAGTTGCAATTGCTATTGCATCACCTCGCTCAACTGCCGTCATCCTTCCTATTCCGAAGTTTTTTAAGTGAATAGGCTTAATAAACTAGTGCGCTTTACCATCAACGATTGCATCACTGCTTGCCATCAGGCGGGATTGCAGTCAAGCACTAGATTAAATTATTAAAAAAAAAAAAACACTTACTGATTTTGTATAAGTATAAGTTATGCCCGTAACTAAAAATAATTTACGATACTGGCTTCTACTGTGCTAATGTCAAGCCGATGGTGTATTTGAACGCTGGCCAACTTTACAGGACCAGGAGAAGTATGGCCGGAACCAAGTTCATTCCTTAGTTTTTCCTGCAATCTCGTCATAAAGTATAAGTCTCATGTACGGCGTATATGGCGCTTATAAGAAAAAAGTCAACATCAAAACAAAAGTCATTTAAGTATTCAAATTAGGCTAAAAAAACAGCACTTTTTAAATGTCAATATCACATAAGACAGCTATGCCCATCGCCGCTTCCTAGTGCTTTGCTGAAAAAAAGTTAGGGAACAAACTCAACAGTACAACTCAGTTGTATTTTCAGTCATAAACAGGTGTCTTTTTAACTACTTTTATTTTTTTTTTACTTTTGACTAAGTACTTTCTTTTTGTTACTTTGGTTTTTTGGGTTTTTTTTTTTTATTTTACATGTAAAGTATTGCATAAAGTCAGGCTTTATACAATACTTTACATGTAAAATAATTAACATAACAAAACATTATATTTCATATGCCAGCTAGTCACGTCAATATACCAGTAAAGCCAAAGAAAAAGAACAAAAAATCATTATAATTAGAAATGTAAGTAACTAAAAACTTATTACCTACATAAAAGTCTCCAGGTATAAAGGGCGTGACAGCTTACATATTTAGGCATTGTAAATAAAAAAAAATAATAATTTATGAACTCATATCATATTTTTTTGTTTATGCGAAATCTGAAACACGTGTCCAGTAATTTTAAGTAAAGAATCTATGTACAAAATTTCAAAAAGATATCACGAAAAACCTCAAAGTTATGAGATTGTTATCTTAGTTGGCTGTCCCAAAAAAAATATGGTCCCCGCTTCGCTCGGGCGGGTGAACGGTGTACTATAGTAAGCGGTATCCACACTGCAATAATTTCTAAATATATTTGGGAAAAAATATAACATGATGTAAAAAGACATGACATGAGTCATGATGAGGTGTGATGTAAGGAGGCTGATTGGTGACCCTGATCTAACTCGAGTTGGTCTCCAAAGCCTAGAGCACAGGCGTAGAGTAGCCAGCCTTTCGGTGTTCTATAGGATGCATTTCGGGGAGTGTGCGAGGGAATTGCATGATTTAATTCCCCCATCTCCGTTCCACCAGCGGACGACCCGTCGTACGGCTGGTTTCCACCCTTACGTTGTTAACACCACTACGATCCGGACGAAGCGCTTCGCCTCCTCCTTTATACCGCGTACATCGAGGGACTGGAACAATTTGCCCGCGGCGGTGTTTCCGTCGGACTACAATTTGAGTGTCTTCAAGGCTAGAGTGAATAGGCTCTTAATAAACTAGTGCGCTTTACCATCAACGATTGCGTCACTGCTTACCATCAGGCAGGATTGCGGTCAAGCGCTGGTTTATAATTTATAAAAAAAAAAAAAAAATTATATAAAAAAAAAAAATAAATAAAAAAAAATATAAATAAATAAATCATTTATATATAAATATATAAATGATATAATGATAATGATGTAGAATCGATTCAGTTGCTTATTCTGAACAAACTTAATTTACGTATAAAGTAAAAATATCGTTGAATATAACATTGACAACGTGCCAACGCATGAAGAATAAACCATCGCTTTTCATGGCAAGAAAACATGTGTACGAATGCCTGTAGTATTCTAAACTATTCATTTATTAAGTCATCATCATCATCCCAGCGTTAATCCCAGTCGCATCCGAAGCCTTTTCAGCTTTTTAGTCTGGGATCCGCTTTACCAGTCCAACTGCTGATATGGCTAAACTTCGACATTTTCGGTGTAGCGACTGCCGTCTGACCTCCACAGCCCGAAGGCGACATCGGAGCATTGCAGTTAGACCAATTGTTGGATTTTTGAGGGCTCCAACAACCCGTAACGACTGCCATTAGATGTTCGTATGGCAACCGGGACCAACGGCTTAGCGTGCTTTCCGAGGCACGACCAGACCAGTGCAAATATTCATATTCATGCATACAAATACTTGCACTGTGCGGGGATCGAAACCGCGCCACCTTGCGCAGCGGCCGCGTCCGCTACCGCTACGCCACGGAAGGTATCTATTCATTTACTAAGTAGATTCTTATAAATCTTTGAAACTATTATCTATACCAGCTGGTTGCGAAAAAGTTCAACCGAATAGGTAGGCATAATAGAGGGAAAATCAACCTAAAGCTTATTCAATCAAACTGTTGATGAAGGTAAATCATTTTTATGGCATCAAAAACATGTTTCGGGTTGGTACCGGTTCTTGAGAATTTATTATATTTACATATCAAACTTCGTCGTTATAATATTTTATTATCATGCAAAATATTTCGATGTTACTCGTCTGTTGATACCCGTTATAAGTGCGATGTGGGGAAGTATATTGCTACTTACTACTTGACTCAAAAAGCGCCCTTGCATGTCGGGATTTATTACCTTTTGAACTCAATATGAGGAAATAGTTGTCGTTACTTTATATCTCTGGTGTAAGCTGGCAATATTGCTAGGAAATTTGGAGGCTCCTGCAGGGTAATTGCGTAACACACCATAAGGAGCAATGGATTTCATTTTGATAGTTCAACAACATTCATTGCGTTATTCACGTTGTTAAGCAGACATATTTTCGAATATATCGAGCAATGGATTAGCAATACACTTCGAACTGATTCTAACTGATATTATTGATGATAGTATTAGTCAAAGTGTAGACAAAGTCTTGCCGTCAAATGATTTGTCGTGATCGAGCAAGTGGTGAAGACGTACGGAGGACAGATCTGAGCAATTGAGTTGGGATATGTGCCGGGTACGATGCGCCAAATGTTGTTGTGTCGAGAATTTGGTTGTGGAGGATCTCCAGATCAATCTCCCTCTGGCGCAACATCTTTAGTCGTGTTGTTGGGTTTAACATTGCATCACCTCGCTCAACTGCTGTCTTCCTTCCTATTCACTCAGTTTTTTGAGTAGTTAGGTTCTTAGTAAACTAGCACGCTTTACCATCAATGATTGTATCACTGCTTATCATCAGGCGGGATTGCGCTCAAGAAATATTTTATAATTTAAAAAAAAAACCAGTCTGTTACGCAATTAGGACAGATATGATGTTAAAAGTAATTGTCGACCAAAATTGATGGTCAATATCTTTTATGTAAAAAAAAGCATTTAAAGTTGTTAGGAATTTCAATATCCAATCATGGAATATTAGTTCGACAAACGATCTCGAGGAAGGTCAATGGTATATCACGACTGATTTATTATGTTTAATTTAAAAGGAGTTATGTGTCGCAACATATTTGGGTGTGTTGATCTTCATTTTTTGTCACTGTCTGTCATGCAGATAAAGTTTTTTTTTTTACACACTTACATAGCTTTATTTATGACAGCATCGAATGATTATAGTACATTACGATATTAGTGTGTAATGATGGTTATAACATGCGAGGCGGAATTTCAGCCCGAGCCGAAGGCGAGGGTGTAATTGAGCCGAGCATGTTATAGCCAATACGCACGTATGTCGTACGACGTTTTTTAACACACTTGCGAGGAAACAAAAAAAAAAGTATTTTATATTTTGTTCATTTTAAATAAACTCAATCTGTGAATGCACACTGTTGCTTTCCCGCCATTAATATTATTATTTGCTATTTCAAATATGGAACAGCGCGCAGCGCGAGTCGTGCGGCGGCGATCAGTTCCATAATTACTTGAAATGGAAAATAATGCTGTTATGGAATTTGTATGGACTATAACTTAACTATTTGCTTTGATAACACACGCGTTTGTTATGGCCTGCTTTACATATTTAAAACCGGTGGAATTACATCAGCTTTACGAGCAAGGGTGTTAAAAAGTTTGTAAAATATTTTTGATATTTTCCTGTTCATATTTTGGTTAGTACAAACGAAACAAAAAAAAACACTTCCAAATGAATACGAATACATGAAGCTGAAGAGTTTGCTCGTTTGTTTGAACGCGCTAATCTCAGGACTACTGGTCCGATTTGAAAAATTCCTTTTGTTTGATTAACTCAGGAAGGCTTAAGGCTATATAACATCATGCTGCGACCAATAGGAGCGAAACATAATAAGTAACTACACGCGAACGATGTCGTGCGCGGCCGCTTGTGTTATACAATATGTAAAGAAAACCCTGTCCGACCCATAAGGATAATAAAGGTTAGGTAAACACTTGACCAAATATAATATAAAATTTTACATAATCATCATAATAACAATACTAATGAGTTTTGAAATAATCCTTTTTTCCCGGGAATTAATTCCAATTTCCCCGAAATTTGGTAATTTTTAAAAAAGTGACAACACCGGTATTATTATAAGCGAATAGCGACGCGACCACGTCACAGGTGCCGCGTGCCCTGCCCCCCGCCGCCCGCGGAAGGGGTTGCTTACCGCACATGTATTAAGTTACCTCTTTTTGCGAAATAATATTTATTTTTTAGGGGGATTTTTTTTTTTTTAAGTTTGGCCTGTCTTTGTGGGAATTAGTAGAATTAGTTATCGATACCTAACAATACCTTGACGGATCGGACAGGGTTTTCTTTACATATTGTATATACAAAAAAAGTCAATAGACTACAATAGACCACATAGAGCTGCAATAGAAAACAAGTAGCAGACTAAGTACCTACACCGAGCATATTATTTCGGAACAGCACATTCCTCTATAGCTTAGTAGTAACAGTTGGAAATGTATGTCAGTCTAAGTCCCATACTGTCCAGATTGTATGCGTCCATGCATCTTAGTCCGTCTACAAACAAACAAATCCCACACAGTCTAGCACTAATCTTTTAAGAGGCTAGACTAAATTAACAATGGTACTACGAGAGTCCGTGAACAAAATTTATGTCTCATCATTTTGCGCCTAAAACCGTTCAAAATCGATAGATTTGGTTACTCCGAATCCAAATTGGTATTTATCAAAGTATAGAATACACACAATGTACACCATATAAATTACAAACCATAAATATGAAGATTTTGCAAAGGGTGACACAATGGGCGCTCTTAGGCCGCTGCCTCGAATCTTGCGGGCAGCGGGGCGGGGGCCGAGCGGGCATCGAAGACCCGTTCTCGTAACTAGCGGGCAGATCGCGCGTCACTATAGCCGCGTAGTATGCGCGTAGTGTTGTTTATTCGCGAAAGAAATGTCTGAACAATGGCGGCAACATCTTTTTGATTCAAATTTATTCCTATCGCTGGCAAATTGTTTCAGTCCTTCCATATACGCGGTATAAAAGACGAGGCGAAATGAATCTAACGGATCGTAGTAGTGTCAACAACGTAGAATGAATACTCGCCATACAAGGGGTCGTCCGGTGATGGAACGGAGATGGGGAATTAAGTCATGCAATTCCCCTACACACTCTCCAAAATGCAGCCTGTAGAACACCGACATGCTGGCTACTCTTTGCCAGTCTCGTGAACCAGGTTTTGGAGTCCGTTTTGAACTAAATCTGAGTCGTCAATTAGCCTCTTCGCACGCCTCCCCACCAAATTCAAAGTTGTCAGGTGGCATTTTGAAAATACCGTAGCTTTTGTAAGTTTCAATACAAGACAAATGTTAATAAGTATAAAACCATCTTCCTATTATTTTTTTTCTGGCATAGCAAGGATGTGCTCTTATAAAAATGTAATATATCTGACTAGTTACTGCTCATCTAATCGGGTTTAGAAAGATGCCCAAACCGTTAGTTTTAACAAGCGTTTGTTTACATAAATAATTATAAACTTACGATTTTATGCGGTTTTGTTTTGGCCATTATACGCTGAGAAATGATTTTGGTTGTAGGTTCTCGTACTATAACACTACATTAGATGGATTAAGAACGAAGAGGAGCTAAACAATTGATGGTGTTACATGGTGTAAATTGGGCAAAATTCAGCGGAATTAGAATCAGTGTGATTATACTAAAATATTATAGTCTACTGTTTTAGTACTACCATCCAATTAACACCATCTATATTGCGAAAAAGTGACCATTTCACCAAGATTTTAAAACTCTTATTAACTAAACCAAACATATACAAACATAAGAAATAACTTTGATTTTGACAGTTTAACAACATTCATTGCGTTATTTATGTTGTGAGCCGATAAATGTTTTGAACAATATAAAGCACTGGAAGTAGCAATTTCATTCAAAATGGGTCAGATCGTAATTGATAGCGATACGCAATAAAGTTGTGGGTTATTTTCATTGTAAGAAAAAAGATCGTCACAATCTGATGTCAATCTTAATCTGTCAAAAATAGCTCTCATTTGTCTACATTAATCATAAGTTTTTGACATTGATTGTCGTTGAAATGAGATTGCGACTTGGTGTTAACCGATTAAGTGCTTGGTGATCCTTCTCTGTATGAGAGGAGACCTGTGCCCAGCACTGGGTCGATAAAAAGGTTGATAATGATGATGATACGTATACTACTATTGGGCAAAAGCAATTTACGATATGTGTACATATACTGCTTTTGGGCAAAAGCAGTTTACGATATTTATACGTCTACTGCTTTTAGGCAAAAGCAGTTTACGATATGTATACGTATACTGCTTTTGGGCAAAAGCAGTTTACGAAATGTTTACGTATACTGCTTTTAGGCAAAAGCAGTTTACGATATGTATACGTATACTGCTTTTGCCCAATTCACTCGTTCATGCACTCGGATACAAGCGTGGTAAGTTATAAAATCTGAAAACAGGGATTACACATTATTCACTGTGAACTGTTTTTAATTCTGTTTGTCAATCCTCTTCGAAGCTCTCCATTAAGGCGATTAGTAACGACGATGACCTTGCGCATCTGGGCGGGGCTAGGCAGAAACCCCCGCGCACCCCGCATCATATTTACGTGCACGTTCCCTACTCGCTTGCTTCGAGCGCGGACGTCTCGCAACAAACGTAGAATGCCATACCATGTCTATAAAGTATACTATTCTGTCTAAAAAGTACCTAATATAGAAAGAATTACGTGGTATCAAAACTCATGCCCTAAAGTGAAACATATTAGGTAATTACTTTTATTATGTTGTTTTCGATACTGCGTTGCAGTGATTTTTTTATTTAAAAAAGGGAAAACAAATATTAATTTATAAAAATGATTAATGCAAAATGGGAACCGGTTTATTCTTTTTTATTTATAGTTATTATATAGCATTTAGCGTTTTTGGTATAATTCCCATTGATACTTACCAGGACTTAAAAAAAATCCCGGAAACTCCATCATCTAAATAAAACTCACAGGTCAGACTAAAATAGGTGCATATTATTTAGAATACATATTGTTTAAAAAATTTTGCTGACCAAATTTTAGGTAATGAACACCTGAGACTAATGAACTTAAAGAATGAAAAAAAGAAATTGTTTTAATTTACCTACTAGAAAAAAAATTGGGGAAATTTAATCAAGTTTCATATGGATTAAATTACAAGTATCAATTATATATTTTTTAGGGAAGGAAAATATTATTGTTTTGTACTTAGCAAAAACTTTGACGATTTTTGTTTTTTGAGATGTTCTTAATTTTTATTGGAGGAATGAACAGGTGTGGCCTTAGAAATAGGGCATGCAATTAGCGTAATTTTTGTTTTACCGGTAAAAAAAAACGGTAATTGAAATATTTTTACCGGTAAACCGGTAAAAACGGTAAATTTATATTTTTTTTTTCCAAAATATTAATTATGTGATTGGGTAGTCTTAAAGCAGAAAATAAATAAGTACACAAGGTACAATGGTAGTGAACATGTGACATATTGCTTAAAATGAGCATATAAACACAATTTTTAAAACCATGACCTTTTCTTTGGCGCAGTCAAGCGTAAATGTAGCACCTTTAGATTAATTTAGACAATTTTCATTTTCAAAACGCAGCCAGCCAACGAATGCTGGTAAATCTACATCAAGCCCGTTTAGAACCCGGAAATAACCTCAATGTAGCTTGCTAAACCTCAATGCGATCTTCAGTGTCAAGTAGGTATACTGGCTTGCACCAGTTCTTTTTAGCCAAGGCAAGGAGAGCGGAGTGATTCCCTTGTCAACCGCGACCACATCTCGATGCATTCCCACGTCGGTTTTTAGGAAATGTTCCCTGAGACTGCATATCTCGCGATTGTGGAGGGTCTTACCATTTAAAAAGCTTCAACTTTCTCTTTTTCGCGGGGTATAAACTAATACAGCCTCATAACCGATGTCAGTGGGTGATGCAATTGAATTGTAGTCAGCACCAAACGGACCCTCCTATCCAGGGTGTCGACTTCGGTCCGAGTCCATTTTAGTATGCTGAAAGAGTACATAAAATCGGGATGATCCAACCGTTGAAGGCTCGTACCTTATTTCCACTTAATAGAAGACTATTTATTACTTTTTTCAGCGACGCGAAGATGAATATGAGATGCAAAACGTTTCTTCAGCGATTGCTTCATACCAGTAACATTGATACGTTGGGTATCAATGTTACTGGTATAAAGCATTGGACATACCCAATATTTATAGGTTTCAGATGCAGAGAGCGCTCTAAGGTTTACGGAACGTGAGTTGGGTTCCCATGGATACCGCAATCTCTCCTCGCTTTACATGCATGACCACACATTTATCCACACAAAATTCCATCCTGATAACGCTACTGAAAGTTTCAGTAATTTTCATTAGCTCCTTCAGTTGAAATTTGTGGGGAGCAATGAATTTTAAGTCACTCATGTAAAGGAAGTGCGATATAACCTGACCACCTCTCCTCAGCCGATAGTCTAGACGTGTATTCTCCAGCAGTGTACTTAGAGGATTCAAGGCTAAGCACAATCAAAGTTGACTCAAAGTATCGCCCTGGAATAGACCTGGCTCGGATCGCTATTCCTATGAATATCTCGATATCCAGGATAGCGAAGGACCGTCCTCCATTAGCCATACACGTCATCAAGATGGTGTGCAGAGTTGCATCAACTTTATAGAACTCCATCACCCGCATGAGCCTTGTATGTGGCACCAAGTCATAATAGGCCTTATTATATAATAATAATTATTATTATTCATTTATTTCTCCTCACAATGTTTTGTTTATAGCTAAAACCGTACAATTACTCAGTCTAGTATTTGTTACATATGTGAGGAGCTGGTGTGCGTGAAAGGCAATATAAAAAAAAAAAAACTATTCAACATGTCGATAGATCCTTTTGGGAACGACGAACTTGTTGGGTAATGGCCATGTTATTAAGGAGTAGCTCCTTAGTACCGCGGGAGCCGCTCCTACATCCATTTTGAGAGGCAGACATGATGAGTTGCTGTCAATATGTTTGTTAATTTTAACTTTAAAATTGGATGTAAGAACTTTAAAGATGGTCGGTAAACAAGTGATCGGCCAATAATTTTTGGGTTCCGCAGTGCTACCTGATTTACGGAGCAGGTGGGTTACTCTAGTTGTTAGGAACTGAGGTAGCGAACCAGACTCAAGCGAGCGTGCAACATTGAAAACCAATTGATCCAAAAAAGCGACAGGCACCAAACAGATACTGCGCCAGAATGAACACATGGCATCGTCATCCAGTAGGTAAGTGTCAGCCACCTTGGTCTGGTCGATAAACCCACCATTCATTGTTTTAGAAAGTGCGATTCTGGGTGTACAGTCAGAAGCAAAAATATGTATACATTGCCAAGGCACCAAAAATATGTAAACATCTTCGACTTTAAGACGAAGTGCTCAACTTGAAGAGCATAATATTGTAGCCACCGGTTCACATCATAAATATGTATACGCTCATTGCTTCATTAAATTATGCCCACCACGAAAGGAACAATACTATGTATGTACGCTTCCATCAATAGCATGTATTCACGCGTTGGTTCATAAATTAATGAAGCAATGAGCGTATACATATTTATGATGTGAACCGGTGGCTACAATTTTATGCTCTTCAAGTTGAGCACTTCGTCTTAAAGTCGAAGATGTTTACATATTTTTGGTGCCTTGGCAATGTATACATATTTTTGCTTCTGACTGTACCGTACATTTTCTGCTTCAGGAAGTCGATGTGCTCCCTGACAGGTTAGGTTGGTTAGGTAGGTTGGTATTTGTACCTGAAAATACCCGCCTTACAAAGCGTATCACTCTAGGACGAGTATCACATTCCCTGAAGCAAATTAGTTTACCGATAAGTGTTCTGGCCCCACCAATACGGTATTCAATCCTGCACTGCCAAGCTAGTAAGACTGGTTACGTTCGTCTAGCTCTGGAGTCATTGGAAAATTTGACATGAGTTCGATAGTCGTTGTACAGTACAGTTATACAAACTAATGAATGACACGAATCGTCACAAATGCTTACGTCAAAGCTACTTTTAAGTATCAAACATTACATATAATGGAAATTTGACGTATGCGTGAATAAATGAACAACTTTGCCCAAAACATAAAACCGGTAAATTACCGGTTTTATATTTTTTTACCGGTAATTTTATAGTTACGAAGAAAGACGAAAGGAGAAAAGGCGGTAAAAATGAAAACCGGTAAACCGGTATTGCGTGCCCTACTTAGAAATAACTTTAACCCGAAGGAATCTAGAAGCGCGATATAACCGAATCATACTAATATTATAAATGGGAAAGTGAGTTTGTTTGTTCTGCTTTCACACTGTAACTACTGAACCGATTGCTTTGAAATTTTGTAGACGTAAAGTTAGAAATCCGGATTAAATGATAGGGTTCTTCTTATCCCGAATAAATTTGGTGTTCCCGAAGGAAATCTGAAAAGCACGATATAATCGAACACCACGCGGGCGAAGCCGCGGGCGGAAAGCTAGTATCAAAATAAAGCATCATATAAAATCACGTAAAGCGTCCCAGCGCGGCAATAAATGCAAACATTCAATAATTATACACAAAATCACTAAAAATACTTCGTTGCACTCGAAGTACTTAGTGTTTAGCTTGCGCTTCCCGCCCATCTATGAAGCTATACTTAGTTTCATAATTATTTTATATTGATCGTAGTTGCGTAATTATTTATGTTAATTTAAATTTATTATGATTACTTCAAATTACTTGGGAGGATTTTAAAACCTTAGTTTATTCGAAAATCACACTTGGAAGTACACTTCCGGTCTTTCGGCCATTAATTTATTAATTTTAGAATTATTGATGCAACATCCGATTACCGCCAACTCTTGTTATAAAATCCTACCGAGCATTAGTCTTCCCGCCTATCGGATATTTATTTATTGACAGCCTACGTGGCGTAGCGGTAGCGGACGCGGCCGCTGCGCAAGGTGGCGCGGGTTCGATCCCCGCACAGTGCAAGTATTCATATTCATGCATACAAATGCATGAATATGAATATTTGCACTGGTCTGGTCGTGCCTCGGAAAGCACGTTAAGCCGTTGGTCCCGGTTGCCATACGAACATCTAGTGGCAATCGTTACGAGTTGTTGGAGCCCTCAAAAGTCTAACAATTGGTCTAACTGCAATGCTTTGATGTTGCCTTCGGGTTGTGGAGGTCAGACGGCAGTCGCTTTACGGAAAATGTCGAAGTTTAGCCATATCAGCAGTTGGACTGATAAAAGCGGACCCCAGACTCCAAAGCTGAAAAGGCTTCGGATGCGACTGGGATTAACGCTGGGATGATGATGACTTTAAATTACTTGGGAGGATTTTAAAACCTTAGTTTATTCTAAAATCACACTTGGAAGTACACTTCCGGTCTTTCGGCCATTATTTTATTAATTTTAGAATTATTGATGCAACTTCCGATTACCGCCAACTTTTATTATAAATTCCTCTCGAGCATTAGTCTTCCCGCCCATCGGATATTTATTTATTGAATCAAGCATTGTTCAAATAAATAAATATAAACAACTTTCGATATTTTAGTTTAATCCAAATATCTGTACACAATTATTGACAATTACTAGCGTTACTATTAACTTTTTCTTAATTTTATTCAATACCTGATAATTTCCGTTTCCGTTGTCTATTAGTTTGTGACTATTCGTTAGTGTTTTGACTCAATGGTGTATAAAAGCTACTGATGTCTGTGCTGTTGATCATTAATTAAACAGACTTGTACTGGATCATACTACGTCGTTATTATTTTCTACGCTTTTGAAGCATGTCTTTACATTAGTATCCAAGGGTGCACGGAGCAAAAAGTGACACAGCCTCCTCTCACGAGCGCTGGCGCGAGACTGCCGGCCGACCCGCGCCCGCGTCCCGCATAGAGCCCCTCTGAACCTCGCAAGGCGGAAACTCGTACGGACACTCATTTTATTACTTTTCTTATTAAATATTTCATCAATTTTAAAATAGAACTATGATTCTATAGCTCTTACAGATACACGTTACTGCGAGTAAGAATATTTAAAAAAGTCTAAGCGCTTTAAGAGAAATATCGATTTAAAAGTTAAAAAACGCCGTGTAGAAATATTTTTCTTTTGACGTAAATATAGGCCGTATAGAAAATAATAAACACTAAATATGTTGTGCTTGAATCTATGATTATAATATATTTTTTTCAAAATTTTTGATCAAGGCATTCTGGAGGAATAAACTTTGAAAGATGAGCGTTTTTGGCCGCTCGAGGGTATCTATCCCCTTAATCTGAGCTAGAACTTTCTTCTAGGAATGTTAACTTACACAAGAATATGCGAGGGTTGGCGCTGATTCGTTTGACATATATTTGAGCACATGTAACCTGTTTAGGTAGCCCGGGACTCTTAAACTGAATTTAATTCTGCAAAGAGCGAATTCTGTGTGCATCTTCAGAAAATGAGAATTTCTCTGAGACAAATTGAATTTCTTGCACTTAAGGGGGGACTCTAGTGCCAAGGAATTTGAAAAATAGTTATTTGAAGAAACTATTGCTGTCGCGCCGCTTCCAACCTCTCCCCGAAAAGTGCCAAAGGGACAGTTGCAGCTCAGGCTGATTTTACCTACAAAAACGTTGACCAAAAGACTGAAATGATAGGGGAACGTATAATCCAAGTGTAAAATTGTAAAAAAAAAATATTGCTGTAAAAGCGTTATCCACGAACAAAACAGTGGAATATATTTGTATAGAGAAAGCGCCAGTACAGCCCCTCTTAACTGTATGCGAGTTATAACTCGTATATAGTTGTATCTTTATTTTCATGATTATAAATTACTGCATATTTTTAATTTCATATTGTTTTTTATAGTAATGCCCACGATAAAAAATTGCACATGGCATTGATTCCCTTATTTACAAACTAAACTAATTTAAAAGAAGATTAATATCAATTTAGTCCTGTCAAATATGTCAGCGCCTAACGTAAAGTGACGTACGTATTTTTAACCAATAGGTGTTTAAAATATCCATTATAATATCAAAAAATATTTTAAAATATCAATATTTTGACAGCCTCCGTGGCGTAGCGGTAGCGGACGCGGCCGCTGCGCAACGTGGCGCGGGTTCGATCCCCGCACAGTGCAAGTATTTGTATGCATGAACATGAATATTTGTACTGGTCTGGTCGTGCCTCGGAAAGCACGTTAAGCCGTTGGTCCCGGTTGCCCTACGAAGATCTAGTGGCAGTCGTTACGGGTTGTTGGAGCCCTCAAAAGTCCTACAATTGGTCTAGCTGCTATGCTTCGATGTTGCCTTCGGGTTGTGGAGGTCAGACGGCAGTCGCTTCATGGAAAATGTCGAAGTTTAGCCATATCAGCAGTTGGACTGGTAAAGCGGACCCCAGACTCCAAAGCTGAAAAGGCTTCGGATGCGACTGGGATTAACGCTGAGATGATGATGATGATGTGTTTAAAATATCCATTCATTCATTCTCATGCTCATTCATACGTAATTGTGCAAAAAACACGTACGTAGGCAGAATAAGTATCTAATTATATCTAAGTAATTCACCTATGTTGGATATTAATGGTGAGATTCCAACAGAATTGGCACATTGTATATTCTGTCTATAATATTCCCACTCCATAAACACAGGCATCCTAACTCTGATATGGACCGTAATCCTTCATTGTGGAGGTACATTGTGCGGGTTGGTAGATGTCATGTCATGTCTTGGAATCTTTAGTTTTATGACATGTTTCTTCAAGATGTTTTCTTTCACCGGTCGGCTGTATTTTATACGAATTGTGAAAGTTATCCCATTTTTTTAAAACTGAAGGAAAAAAATAAATAAAACTACAAATATTTTTAACAACGGCTCTTTTTATTGCATGCGAGATTTGACAAAATTGAATCTTTAATTCTGCACTGAAGTGTAGATAAAGTTCAAGCAATTTCACCTAGAGTAATAAATTTTTAAGGTGGTGTAAAGAGACTCACACAAATACCTTTCCAGTTTTAGTTGATCTCGCCTTATAAAGGTTTTTCGTACAATCTGACATCAGCTTGTACCGGTAACGTACCTAAGTTCGCGGTTCACCGCGCTTCAAGTATATAAAACCTGTTTGTGTATACCTCTAAAAGTCTGTTTCCTTCCTACTCTTTCGTAGATAAGAATGTCAAACGTCAAGAACTGATGAGCCCTTCTAAGAATGAAATAACGTTACAATATGTTCATGTTTTTTAATCATCTAATTTCTAAAAAGGAGAAAAAAATACAGTTGAATTGAGAACAATTCAACTGTATTTTTTTAAATGTTTGTTACCTCAGAACTTAGACTGGTTGAACGATATTTGATAATGGTGTATGAAAATACTAAAACCAAAGACACCGACTTCCGAAATTAGTTGTTTTCAGTTTCTATTGCTTTTTTTTTATTGTGCAATTTTACGTAATGGCTACACTGCTTTTTTTAAATTAAACCTAATAGAATATTTGACACCCCCTTCTACACTTGCTTGCCTTGTTCGTATGGAAGCCATGCAAAATTATAGTCAGTCAGCACTGCGTAAGGTTGATTTTAGCGTATAACCTTTAGAGTACATAATAAACCTTAGATTCAAAGAAATAATCTCTTTGCCAGCCAGTACGCGGCCATCACAATTCTGTGACGGCGACATTCGTCGACGACTTTCTGTCGGCGTCTTATTGTTATACTCTTTGCGTCTTGCATTCAATGGGAAGCAAAAGAAATTGTGTTGATAAGTAATTAGTTCATTTATTAACCCAACTACACTATTGCAATATAGACACTGTATGAACTCATTAAGATAACTGGAGATTTCATTTCGTGGCTAGCCTTTCGGTGTTCTATAGGATGCATTTTGGGGAGTGTGCGAGGGAATTGCATGATTTAATTCCCCCATCTCCGTTCCACCATGGGACGACCCGTCGTACGGCGGGTTTGTTAACACCACTGCGATCCGGACGAAGAATTTCGCCTCCTCCTTTATACCGCGTACATCGAGGGACTGGAACAATTTGCCAGTGGCGGTGTTTCCGCTGGACTACAATTTGAGTGTCTTCATGGCGTTGAGTGAATAGGCTCTTAATGAACTAGTGCGCTTTACCATCAACGATTGCATCACTGTTTACCATCAGGCGGGATTGCGGTCAAGCGCTAGTTTATAATTTATAAAAAAAAACCCGTTCGACCCATAAGAATTCGAAGGTCGAAGTAAACACATGACCAAATATAATATGAAATTTAACATAATCATCTTAGTAACAATACTAATGAGTAAAGTAATGAATATGAAAAACCTTTTTTTTTCCGCGAATTAATTCCAATTTCCCCAAAATTTGGTATTTTAAAAAAAGTGACAACACCATTTTAGACGGTATTTAACGACACGTGACGAGTGCCGTGCCTCCCTTCGCCCGCGCATATATTGCCTACCGCACATGTATTAAGTTACGCCCTTAGGCGAAATAATATTTATTTTTTTAGGAGGATTTTTTCACTCGGTGGTAGGCAACAACATCAGCCGCCGGCATAAGTTACCACCCACCAGACAAAGTCTTGCCGCCAAGCGATTCGTCGTGTTCCGGCATGATGTCTGGTGAAGCCGTACGGTGGACGGGTCTGAGCAGTTGTGTTGCGATGTGTGCCGGGTACGATGTGCCTAATGTTGTTGTGTTGGGAGTTTGGTCGTGGAGGGTATCCAGATCATCCTCTGGCGCAGCATCGTTGGTCGTGTTGTTGGGTTAAACATTGCATCACCTTGCTCAACTGCCGTCTTCCTTCCTATTCACTCAGTTTTTTTGAGTGAAAAGGCTTAATAAGCTAGTGCGCTTTACCATCAACGATTGCATCACTGCTTACCATCAGGCGAGATCAAGCACTAGCTTTTAACTATTAAAAAAAGGATTTTTTTAAGTTTAGCCCGGCTTTGTAGGCATTAGTAGAATCAGTTATCGATACCTAACAATGTCTTCACGGATCGAACAGGGTTTTCTTTACATATTGTATACGTATTGTTTACGCGTAGGAATAGAATTTTAATGCAAATCAGTCGGATTGTGAACTATGTTGCGCCATTACGGTGCTGTCATCCTTCTCCCCCCTCCTACTTTTAACGTACTTTTTTTTATAAATTATAAACTAGCGCTTGACCGCAATTCCGCCTGGTGGTAAGCAGCGACGCGATCGTTGATGGTAAAATGCGCTAGTTTATTTTAGAGCCTATTCACTCTAGCCTTGAAGACACTCAAATTATAGTGTGACGGAAACAACGCCGCCGGCAAATTGTTCCAGTCCCTTGATCTTTGCGGTATAAAAGAAGAAGCGAAACACTTCGTCCGGATCGTAGTGGTGTCAACAATGTAAGGGTGGAAAGTCGCCGTACGACGGGTCGTCCGATGGTGGAATGGAGATGGGGGAATTAAATCATGCAATTCCTTTGCACACTCACCAGAATGAATGCATCCTATAGAAGGCCGAAAGGCTGGCTACTCTACGCCTGTGCTCCAAGCTTTGGAGACCGTTTCGAGTTAAATCTGGGTCGCCAATCAGCCTCTTCGCACGCCTCTCCACTGAATCAAAAGTAGCCAGGAGACATTTCGCAGCACCAGCCCAAATGTGTCTGCAGTACTCCACACAAGAGCGGACCTGTGCTTTTTACAATATTAGAAGCTGCCTTGGTGTGAAGTACCGCCGGACCTTTGCGATGACGCCAAGTTTTCTGGCTGCCACCCTGGCCTTGGACTCAATGAACCGCCCAAAGTTTGGGTTCGAGGAAATCTCAACTTCCAAAAGCTGAAGGCAGCCGGTGCGAAGTAGGAGCCAAGGTAAACGGGCTCCTTTTGGCGGTGAAAAGTATCAGTGTCCTCGTATTGGTCCGATATTCTGATGATTCCTGTTTAGAATAATCTATGTACCCGTCCTACTAATTGTTATCTATACCGGGCGACGTCATTACGTCGACGACAGCAGTCACTGAAAACTAGCATCGGGGCTGTTTTCTGTCTTGGACCAGTGTGTGTTACCAGTCATGACTTATGGAACATATACGTGTTCACTAACATTGAGCCTTATAAGAAAGCTATGCTTAGGGTTTCACTGCGAGATCAAATCAGAACCGACATAGCCCGAAGAATTGCAACACTTAAGTGGTAGTGGTCCGTAGGACCTTAGCCTGATGGGGCTGACGGGTTCTCGAGTGGCGACCACGCACCGGAGGACGCAGCGTGGGTAGGCCTTCGTTAAGGTGGACCGGTGACCTGGTGAATTTCGCGGGCAACCGCTGGATGCGGGAGGTACAGGAGCGGTCGTCGTGGAGATCCTTGGGGAGGCCTATGTCCAGCAGTGGACGTCTTTTGGGCTGAAATGATGATGATGATAGAGTGGCAGCATATAGCTAAGTAATAGCCCGTTTTGCATGGATATGGTTCCATGGTTAACCATATTTAATTTTTGTTTGTTTCATAGTCTTATTTGCGTCAAGCTTGCCTCAAATAAACATTTTTTAACAGGTTATTAAGAAAAGAAAGTTTTAATTCAATTAAAAGTGCGAGTACCTATTTTTTTATAATTATAAACTAGAGCTTGACCGCAATCCCGCCTGATGGTAAGCAGTAGTGCAATCTTTGATGGTAAAGCGCGCTAGTTTATTAGCGGCATATCCACTCTAACCTTGAAAACACTTAAATTGTAGTCAGACCTAAATAGCATAAAATACTATTTTCATTATTCTTTGCGATAGTAAAAAACATAAACGGGTCATTAAGTTTTATAGACATTACGTGAGAGTAAAATATAACGTTTGGAACCATTCGATCGGCTTAGATAAATGTCTCTTCAAAGCGATTTATTTTTCCATTTGAAAAAAATCGTAGATAATAAGAAAAATTCAAGTTTAATCATAACGTCGTAAATTACTGTACATACCTGCTCAATATTACGGGTTTTTGGAGATATGAGGAATAGGGTATAAAGTTTTCTCAGCCTCCATAGAAAGGGGAGGGTCCTCCGACTAGATGGGTATTAAGAGGGAACTCTAGTGTTGCTTTCTCTATACAAACGTATTCCGCTGTTTTCTTCGTGGATAATGGTTTTAGAGCAATTATGTTTTCTTACAATTTTACACCGTGATTAAACGTGCCCCTATCATTTGATTTTTTCCGAAACTTAATTAATAAAATAAATACGATACTTCAAAATCGAAAAAATAACCCATTTTTACCATGACGTTCAGATGACTATGAGGCAAACTTGATAAGTTATTGACAAAAATAAAATAATAGAAGCATAGGTACGTACACTTTTCCTCTAAATCCATACTAATATTATAAATGCGAAAGTAACTCTGTCTGTCTGTCTGTCTGTCTGTTACGCTTTCCCGCTTAAACCTCTCAACCGATTTTGATGAAATTTGGCACAGAGAATCTTTAGACCCCGAGAAAGAACATAGGCTACCTTTTATCCCGGAAAAATTTGATGTTCCCGAGGGAAACCTAAAAAGCGCGATATAACCGAACTCCACGCGGGCGAAGCCGCGGGCGGAAAGCTAGTTTTGATATAAAAATAATTGAAATCTGTCGTGTTTTGAAAAAGAAAACAGCAGTATCTGAAATATCTTTTGGTCAACGTTTTTGTAGGTAAAATCAGCCTGCGCTGCAACTGCTCTTTTCGCACTTTAACGGGAGAGGTTAGAAGCAGCGCGACGGCAATAGTTTCTTTAAATACCAATTTTCCAAATTCCTCGGCACTGGAGTCCCCTCTTAAGTCTGGCAGACACTTGCCCAACGGTTGAGGTTGGGAAGTTGTATCTATGCTAGTTGCAGGTAAAGTCTGCTTGCGCGATACAAGATCTGTATGATGTTTGTAGATAACGCTAAAGGTTTAATAAAAACGATTTTTGTTTTCCTCTTTTAAACAAAGTCGCTTTCTCTGTCCCTATATCCCTATGTATGCATAAGTCTTTAAAACTACGCAACGGGTTTTGATGCGGTTTTTTCTAATAGATTATAGAATGATTGAAGAGGAAGGTGTAAATATGTAAGTAAACTGATGAAAACGAATAGATTTTTATTTAACGAAAACCATATCGAAGTCCTCACAAAACAGAAAGAAGTTTCAATTAAACGAGACCGTGTAGTTTGTTCAAAATATATTCGAGGATAATACAAAATTAGAAAACAGAATGATAATTGAGTTCGTGTCAATGAATTCATAGAGGAGACCTTTGTTAATCAGTTTAGCAATGCCGTCAGCATCGGACTTAGTTGGGCTTAGAATATATATTAATATCTGACGACCCGCCCCTTCTTCGGACAGTTTTTACGACTGGGCAAAACATCGAGGTTTAATTCTTTCCTTATTAATGGACCTGTCATGCACACAAACGTTTTGGAATAATTTCTACAAATGACCTCGAAAACCTCATCAAATGTGATGCCGAATTTGGCTGCTACATCACACCGATACCACTCAAGTGTGTTGTGCTGCGGTTTTCAACTTTGACTGCAGAATTTTGATTTGCATACAAATACCGCAGGGTTAAAGTCAAAGTTAAAAACCGAAGTACCGCAGACCGGAGCATTGTTCAGCACAGTGGGATAAGAGCTTTTAGAACAACAACATTATCAGTGGTGTAGACATGACTGTCTCAGGACTCATTGTTCATAGACAAGTGAGGTGATTGTGGATAACTATAAGCAATGAGTGCAGGTGTCATGATTTTTTTTATATTTATAAACTAGTGCTTAACCGCAATCCCGCTTAATGGTAAGCAGTGATGCACAATCGTTGATAGAAAAACGCGCTAGTTTATAAAGAGCCTATTTAAAAAAAAAAAAACTGGGTGATTAGGAAGGAAGACGGTAGTTGAACGAGGTGATGTAATATTGAACCCAACAACACGGCCAACGATGCTCCGCCAAAGGGAGATCGGAGACCGGATCGGGCTAGTAGGGAATCAATCCGGTCCGAAAGAGAGGCCATGGTTGAGCGAACGAGTGTTGCACTGCAGGCAGTCTCCGAATGGGGCAATGCCAATCTTGTAGCATTCAATGCCGCCAAAACACAGGCGTGTCTTTTCACCGCCAAAAGGAGCCCGTTCACCTTGGCTCCTACTTTTCGGAATGTGTCCTTGGAGTGTTCCGACCGCCTTCAGCTTTTGGGGGTTGAGATTTCCTCGGACCTTAACTTTGGGCGGTTCATTGAGTCCAAGGCTAAGGTGGCTGCCAAGAAACTTGGCGTTATCGCAAAGGTCCGGCAGTACTTCACACCTGGGCAGCTTCTAATGTTATACAAAGCACAGGTCCGTTCGTGTGTGGAGTACTGCAGCCACATTTGGGCTGGTGCTGCCAAGTGTCACCTGGCCACTTTGGATTCAGTGGAGAGACGTGCAAAGAGGCTGATTGGTGACCCTGATCTAACTCGAGTCGGTCTCCAAAGCCTAGAGCACAGGCGTAGAGTAGCCAGCCTTTCGGTGTTCTATAGGATGCATTTCGGGGAGTGTGCGATGGAATTGCATGATTTAATTCCCCCATCTCCGTTCCACCAGCGGACGACCCGTCGTACGGCTGGTTTCCACCCTTACGTTGTTAACACCACTACAATCCGGACGAAGCGTTTCGCCTCCTCCTTTATACCGCGTACATCGAGGGACTGGAATAGTTTGCCAGCGGCGGTGTTTCCGTCGGACTACAATTTGAGTGTCTTCAAGGCTAGAGTGAATAGGCTCTTAATAAACTAGTGCGCTTTACCATCAACGACTGCGTCACTGCTTACCATCAGGCAGGATTGCGGTCAAGCGCTAGTTTATAATATAATAGAAAAAAAAAAAAAAAAGGATTGATCGGGAGACCCTCCACGATCAACTTTCCGACACATCAACATCTAATATGAAGAATTATGAAGAAGTTACCGTATTTTTTCATAAAAAGTTAAATAATTATTTTTATTTTTTTACATTAATACTTATGGCATGGTTTTAGGTCAGTAAATGTAGATGGCGTTACTTTCTTTACTACACCTTTGATCAAGGGAACTGTCCCTCCCCTGGTAACCCTATAGTAACCTTTATTTATTCACGCACGCAAATACTCACTCACTCTCTCTCTCAACCACACACACACACCTTCCACACGCACGCACTCATATAGGTAATTACTAGCATTTTGTTATTTAGTGTTATTTTTCTCGTTTCCCTTTTTGTTACTTTCATATTTACAATTAACGGAGCCTTCAACTACAGGCATCTCTATGCCTAAATGGAGACTCCTTGACATGTAATGTAAGATAATTTTACCTATATGAAAAAAACTTATTATTAAACTTATTATTAAACCCTCTGACTCGAAAAATAAAACAAAAAACAAACATAAACGCGAGTAAAGTTAATTGGCGATTATATTCCAAAAATAAATGGAACTGTTGCTAGTAACTTAGCACTACATAACTTTACCCATAGTTTAGGAATAGGTAAAGACAAATACGAGCAAGTCTAAGCGAATGAAAACTATTTACCTATTATTTCCTACTTTTCACTATAATTTCCAAATGCTGAACGAACGTATTTTTACCTTCCCTTCATTTCTATATTGCATAAGGTTTTTTAATATAACTTAAATGTAAACCTTACAGGGAATCCTATAAAATAATTATAACGCCTAGTCGTTTTAGAAGTTGTAAGTAATACGTCTAAAGTTTGCGTTTAAAATTTTTCCAGGCGGAACCATTAGGTGGCAGATGAAAAGTGCAGGGATCTTGTTTCCCAACAAACTTTTTGCTAAGTGTTTGGTATAACATTTCACTGTAAAACTACAAACACTAGATTTTAACCTACTATTATATTATTTACAAATATTTAAAGTGTCTTTGATAAACCTAACCAGCAGTCAAAGTAAATTATTGTATCGTAGCGACCGTTTTATGACCTGCCCCCTAATAGGCGAACACGTTTTTGTCAAATGATTGCGACTAGTTGGGATCGTTTGCACCGAACGAACCAATGTGCGGCCCGAACGATCCCAACTGATGCCAACTAGTCGCAATCATTTGACAAAAATGTGTTCGCCGATTATGGGGCTGTTCTAAATTTCAAATGAAAAAAAGGAGTCATACCGACACCTTTGAATTGTCAAGGAGTAAGTAGGTCAGCCAAAAATATGGTACTAATTGCCAATTTCAGAATGTGTATGGTGACCACGGCTCCTTTTTTAATAAAAAAAAAATGGTATCCGACATTTGTGGTCAAATTACCTACAGACCATTAATTAGACTCTCTACAACAGACCGACATCGTAATCAAGAAAAATAATCGGCGACCGGGCCGTCCCATATATTTATGTTCAGTACATATGAAGTATTTTTTTCTCCCTTACGATTTTGATACCACGTAGAAAGTAATTCAGTTTAATGGTCTGAACCACGTCTTAAAATATTACACCTTGTTGATATCGTGTTTTTTACTGCGTATACCGAAGAACTGGAACAATTTGTCTGTGTCTGTGTTTTATTCCTTCTGACTATAATTTAAGTGTTGAAGACTCTAGGCTAGAGTAAAAGGCACTGCTTGCCATCAGGTGGGATCGCGGTCAAGCACTAAATTCTTCTTGTTCTTCTTCTTCAGCCTTTAGATGTAAACTGCTGGACAAGAGCCTCCCCCAAGGCTTTCCACGATGACCGGTCTTGTGCTGCCCGCATCCATCGGCTTCCCGCGACCTTCACCAGGTCATCGGTCCACCTTGTTGGGGGCCTCCCTACGCTGCGTCTTCCAATATGTGGCCGCCACTCCAGAACCAGAACTCCAGAGCTCTTTCCAACGCCCTTTGTGTGACTCTGAGCCTTCGCATGAGGCCCATAAACACTAAACATAAGCAGTAAATTATAATGTTAAAAAAATACAGTCATTGCGAGTTGAGTTTTACTTGTCCCGAGTACTTTTGGTACAATTTTAGCTCTGGGAAAGTCGAGATCTGATCGAATAATAAGGATAGACACTGCTGCAGAATGTAGATAGGCTTACTTCACAAACAAAACCTCACACTTTCCTCCCAAATAGTTAGGCAGAAACTGATTATAGCAGCCTGATTAAGTGCGTGTCAATTTGCACGATTGACAATACAATAATAATATTAACGACTTTAGTGGTAGGTATCTGCTGCGTGGGGTTATATGCGAGTGGAAAGTTTAGTGCAACTGTATCTGCACAAACGCATCTCCCGTGCCGTCTAAGTCTCATTGAAGAATCTCAGTTGAGATTGGCTGCGACATCTGAATTACGATTTTGAGGATATTGTTTTATTAATAATAATAATCATGTATGAGAACCTCGTGAAAGCCAAGAAAGATAAACAAATCAAGTATCTTGACTTGGCTCACGAGATTATCAACAATTGGGATTGGGATTATGCAATCATTGCACCGATAGTCGTGACAACCAATGGCTTAATAGCCAAGAGTCTCGAGCAACACCTCAGGAGGCTCTCGTTAGGTAGCTGGATAAAAGGCTTGATTCAGAAAGCTGTACTTCTGGACCCGGCTCGCATTCTCAGGAGGTTCCTCTCTCTGGAGCCCTGACCGCCGGTAGCTTGGACCCTGTTCCCGATACCGGTGGGCTATTGTCTAAAAAATGTAATTTATACATACTCGACTCGACTTAAACTATAACTAAACTTTGTTAATGTAATCGATTTTGGTGAAGTAACAGCTCTAATATAAAAAGTACTTTCTTACATTTGATTTTCTTTCAGTATTATTAAGTTTTCCCAATAAGATGGGGTCATCAGTGTTGCTATTTTACCTTTCAACAATATATTTTAGATCATAAGTTCTTAAACTTATTTTGTCCAATCTTGAGATTATTTTCTTTCAAGAGGCCTTCCATTTAATTTACTTACCATCTGCCGCACTGAGACAGTTATTTTAGGACTAAAATACACTTCAACGTTTATGAATAATATCTAGACATCCATTCCATTAAGCAATGTTATAGTAACCTTATTACATGATTCAAAATCTGAATTAACCAGCGAGATTAAACTTTATGTCTTATCAACCAAAGTGGATATTGCTGTGATCTGTCTAATAAGTAGATCATTCTATAATGCTGAAGAACTGAAAAAAGCAATGAACACATCTGGGTAGTGTAATAAGGTTTAGTACAATATTTTTATGTTTACAACATGTTTTACTTGTCTATGTTTTGTAACTTGGATTCGGTTTTAGCGTCAAAAGTTCTATGAAGTCAGGCAATGGGGTGAGACCAAAATCATCGATATAGTTCTTCGAGTCGCTAAAATTAAGTGGCAGTGGGCAGGGCACATTGCTCGTAGAACCAATGGCCGATGGGGCAGTTAGGTTCTGGAGTGGCGGCCACGTACTGGAAGATGCATCGTAGGGAGGCCGCCAACAAGGTGGACCGATGTCCTGGTGAAGGTCGCGGGAAGCCGATGTATGCGGGCAGCACAATACCGGTCATCGTGGAAAGCCTCGAGTGAGGCCTTTGTCCAGCAGTGGACATCTATAGGCTGAAGAAGAGGCAATAGGTTAAGGCAATTATATTATTAGAATTTAACAAAAATATATCATATGTTTTATCATCGTCTGCCCAATATTTTCCCAACAAAGTTGGGGCTCCGGGCTTTAGTGATACCAGATGCAACTGAATATCAATACTTTATATAGAGAAACTGCCTATATGACCCGCACAACCTACACACAACCATAAACAACAGTTATTGAGTAGATAAAAAGTAATCCATACTAACGTAATAAATGCGAAAGTATCTCTGTCTGTCTGTTCGGCTTTCACGTCAAAACTACTTAACCGATTGTGATGAAATTTAGTACACAGGTAGCCTAGAGCCTGCGAAAGGACATAAGCTATGTAACATCTCGCTATGGCCAATAAGAGCAGAGTAGTAACAAAAAATGTTGCGAAAACGGGAGCTAACGCGGACGTACATATTGCTACCATTATTTTAACAGGCGCTTATTTTATATCAACTGAGCTCTTTTTAATTTATGGGAACCACCGCGCGCTGTAAGCTGAAGTCCACGCAGACGGAGTCGCGGGTAACAGCTAGTTTTTTTTATAATTATAAACTAGTGCTTGACCTTAAACCTATACGATGGTAAGCAGTGATGCAATCGTAGACGGTAAAGCGCCCTAGTTTATTAAGAGCCTATCCACTCAAAAAAATGAGTGGATAGGAAGGAACACGGCCGTTGAGCGAGGTGATGCAATGTTAAACGCAACAACACGACCAGCGAAACTGCGCCGGAGGGAGATTGATGTGGAGACCCTCTACGACCAAACTCTATCAACAACATTTGGCGCATCGTACCTGTCACTCATTGCAACACAACTGCTCAGATCCGTCCTCCAACATCTATGTACTATAGGTTCTTATTTTAATATATCCATAATCTCAAAGAATTTACATTTTGTCGCCACGTAATCATCACCAAGTTATCTATTGTAGCGAAATGTATTTTAGGTTCATTTTTGATTGACCGATTCTAGCAATAATAGTAATAACTTTACAATTACCTCAAGTTTTTGGCTCTTATATTTGTAAGTACTAAATATAATATTATTGTCTACGGCGAGTATTTGAAAAAGGAAATTTGTGAAAATAAACTTTACTTTTATATCTGAATAATTAGTACGTATCTCCATTGATATAATATTAAACTAAGGTAGATACGTCACTAGCGCACTGAAAATGAAGCGTACAAAAGGAGGTAAGTCCAGCAAGTCGCTTTAGTTTCCGTCGATTCTATTTAAGCGCAAACGACAAACACTAGCCATCTTTTTCTTCTCTATGCTTTAGATTGCGCCCCATCTCACTCACACTGTGCCAACGTGTGAAATGTACGCAGAATAAAAAAATTGCTTGTGTGTGCTGCTGCTCCGATCGGCACATTTATTTTGGTTAATTTGTTAGAGCATATCATATCTGTTTAATATTATATCAATGCGTATCTCAAAACACTTTATTATGAAGCACATTTAGTAACAACCCCACAGAAAATACATCACAAATATCTATCAAAATACTGTACTGCTTTTTTACGTTTTAGATTCAACCACTATCAGAAAAAGTGATGAAATTCGAGGTAAACATTTAAATGTTACGTAGAAAAAATTCTAGGAATAACTCCACAGGCAAACCACTTCTACCTTTTTGTGCTTAATTTTAATTTATACTAGCTGCGCCACACTTTTTCACCCGCGTTTCTTTTTATATGCCCCGCTCATATTGGTCGCAGCGTGATGTTATATAGCCTGGATGCTGTAAGAATTTTTCAAATCGGCGCGTTCAAACAAACAAACAAACTCTTCAGCTTTATATATTAGTATAGATTATTACCATGTTGTGAAATCATAATAATAATTCAACATAATGATTGCATATACGTTATAAACCTTGGTTAAATATTTTCTCCCTTTACCCTGAACTTACTTAACTTATATCTTCTCTTATACTCTATATGAACTATGGATACCTACAAGAATCGCGACACATCATACTAACACGATAATTAGGTTGTATCCTAAAAAATAATTTAATGTCCATCAGATAGATTTATAAAAAATAATGAAAACGTATTTTATATTTTTTCATTCATTCAAATACTTAGGAAGATATATTGATTTGAAATGTCGCATGACGTCCGTGGACGTGGTACAAAATATACCACGGCGTGACGTAATTAGCCCCCACTCCGTAACTTTAATCCATACTAATATTATAAATGCGAAAGTAACTCTGTCTGTCTGTCTGTCTGTTATTACCTACGCTTTCCCGCTTAAACCTCTCAACCGATTTTGATGAAATTTGACACAGACAATCTTTAGATCCTGAGAAAGAACATAGGCTACCTTATATCCCGGAAAAATTTGATGCTCCCGAGGGAAATCTAAAAAGCGCGATATAACCGAACTCCACGCGGACGAAGCCGCGGGCGGAAAGCTAGTACGCTATAAATCTCAGTATTTTTTGGTAATTTCGACAAAATAAAAATACTGGTCTTAATTTTTTTTATTATCTATAAGACAGACTGATTATTTTTTTGATTTTCATACCTTGAATACATCCCTATTACGATATCTGTGTTTGAGCCCTCAAAACCATG
This sequence comes from Sesamia nonagrioides, assembly GCA_017933935.1. Classification (NCBI taxonomy): domain Eukaryota; kingdom Metazoa; phylum Arthropoda; class Insecta; order Lepidoptera; family Noctuidae; genus Sesamia; species Sesamia nonagrioides. The sequence continues at coordinate 590,082 of JADWQK010000081.1, forward strand.
TATCTATCGGGTCTGTCCTTTGCATAAATATCTCTCTGAAACCGGTCTCTGAAACGCATTTATTCTCACTCTTAATCCTCTTAGCAATAACGAAGTAGCCATCACGTTACAGAAAATGAAATAAGAGAAGTTTCATAGTTCCGCTCTCAAACCTTTCAGTTCTCATTATGGAAAAACGAAAATGGAAACAGATTTACAACTTAAAACTAGGCTCCAATTTCAGTTTACAGTATCTCCCATAATGGCTTCACTCGCAGTTTAGGTTTGAAGATTCTTTCTTTTCTTTATTATATAATCAGCCTATAATGTTCCCACTGTTGGGACACAGGCCTCCTCTCGGTGAGAGGGAGTGGGCCGTGTTCTACCACGCTGGCCTAGTGTGGTTTGGTATATGTCACATGTCTTATTTTTTTTTTGCCCCTGGGACTTGCAGGTTTCCGCATGATCTTTTCCTTCACCGTTTTTAGAGCAAAAATGATGAAATAATTTACACAAAGTAAAGCGCCTGAAAAGTCGTGGTGGCCTAGTGGTTAAAACACCAGCCTCTCAAGTATGAGTGCGCGGGTTCGATTCCAGGTCAGGCAAGTACCAATGTACACCAATGTACACTATGACACCAATGACTGAAGGTGAAGGAAAACATCTTGAGGAAACCTGGACTTCATAAATTTGAAATCGCCAAGCCGCATTGAGCAAGCGTGCTGATTACGCTCAATCCTTCTCTGTATGAGAGGAGACCTGTGCCCAGCAGTGGGACGATAAAAAGGTTGATGATGATGAAAGTGCCTGATGGGGTCTGAACCTACGACCTACTACTTGTGGTCGATAGCACTAGGCTACCGCTGCTCTCGTGAAAGATTCTTTATTATCTCAGAAAAAGAATTTAATACAGTTCACTTACATGACATTTAACTTCTAACCTAAAGATTATCATCATAGAATGTTGAAGTATGCAGATATAATAATAACAAGTAAAAAATGACACATAATTATGCGAAATTAGAAAAATAACAAGTAAAAAATAGCAAAGAAAGCAGAAATAAAAGTGACGGTAGTTACTAAGTTTAATTTTGGGATACCTCTTTTCCATTTTTAAACAATTCTTAACAGCCGGTACCAACCGCTTACTGTCCTTCTCCGAGACATGGAGGTGTCTTAGGGTGTGAAGATGGTCTCTCTTCCACAGATCAACGGGGGCAAGCAGAGCTTACCCTGATGGATGTACTGATAATACGAGCATGACCATATCATCTGTAAACATAATGGATTTGGTGAATTTTGTAACTTATGGTAACTTTGTATACTAAATAATAAATATATACGGACAAATCACATAGATTGAGCTAGCCCCAAAGTAATTTCGAGACTTGTGTTATGGGATGCCAATCAGGGAATAGTATATTTCATTACAAGTGCGGAAAGCCTGTCATTACAACGAGTTCCGACAACTGTCGACCCGAGCCGAGGCGCAGCCGAAGGTGGGGTCAGTGACAGTCGGAACAAGTTGCAATGACGGTTCCGCACATGTACTGAACAACTATTTTTAATACAGTTGCGAAAAAATTAAGCAATTTATTAAAATAATAAAAACACAATAAACTCAACTAACTAATAATTTATTTCTTAGAAAAGTTATAATTCACATATACATTGAAATTGGTACAGTTTTTTATACTAACTGGGGAAGTTTTAGGTTGCATATTTACTGTTTGAGACAAACTATTATTAATTTCGTATGATTGTTCATGTATATATGTCAAAGGTGTTATATAATGGCGTTTGCTAGTTGATGGAATTGGATCTAATGACTTATCATTATCAACGAAGGTAAATGGACTAACTTTCTCTTCACTATTGCCATGTGAAGGTGACGGACTGGACTTTAAATTAATGGATTGTGTGATTTTTTTCCCAGTTTCTAGTTTGTTGTGTAATGAATCAGCAATATAGCCTTCTGCAACTTTGTCTGACTTCCAACCTCCTAGTCGCTTTAAGGACGTCAAATTGACTCCTGAATCTGCCAATAATGTAGCAGAGGTCCTCCTGAAGCTGTGCCCAGTATAATACTCTGCATCCGGCAGACCAAGAAACGTAGCTATTTCTTTTGGCATATTACCAAATTTGTTTATCCCGATTGCTTGAGATGTACACTTTCCTTTTTGATAATTTTGGAAAAAACGGTCGGATTTTCCTTTTTGGGACCGCTGATTCATATATTTTTGCACTATTCTAAGAAAATCTCCTTCAACAACAAAGCTTCTCGGTATCTTATTTTTTGTATTCGGAATCTTGATAAGTAGCATTTTTTCATGGGCTTCAATATCTTTTAAAGTAATATTGGATAACTCCTCTCTGCGGCAAGCACCAACAATGCCAAAAATCAGCGCAACCTACAAAAAAAAGGGATTTGATTAATATTTTTTTAAATAATTTAATGACTGTATTTTGCGATTTCGTAAACTGAATACTACAGAAAAATATAAGTACTTATTAATTTATTACCTTTGTGGCTAAATAACGATCATCGGGAGCTTCGTTTAAAAACTTTTCCACTTCATTCGATGTTAATATTTTCGACTTTTTAGTTGTAAAACCGTCTGATTGTCGTTTTAAGAAAGCATTTAGTTTTGGGTATTGACTTATATCCACGTTGTTTCTTATTTTCAGCATACTTTTTATCATCGAAAACCTCGACCATAATGTAGAAGGTTTTAATTTTGCTGACAGTTCGGAGAAATATGCCAACATAACATTTTCTGAAAAACTATTTGCCTTTTTCTCTTCTCTCCACGCAATAAATTCGTTGTATTATAGATATGTAGCGACTTTTTGACTTTTCCGGTAAAATGTTCTCCGAAGCATTTTGTGCAATTATACTGAGTTCCGGTGGTGTTAATTCAAATAAAATATCGTCGAAATTACTCATTTTGTGCAACAAACAACTAAACTCGCAAAGATAATTTTTGAAAAATGGCGCATACCGTAAAAGAATATAAGCAGAGATTTTTTTTTTCTTCACCCATTCGATTAGGCAAAGGGAACTATGCCCATACAGCCAAGTCTTCAGTAGAATTTTTTTTATTGATATGAAATGAAAATGAAATGAGATGCAATTAAATAAAACCTAACCTAACTCATTGAATTAAATCATTAAATCTGATATTGAAACAAATTAGTAGCTTCTTTTTAGAATTATTTGCATGAATCATAAAAACTTCTATGATTTTTTTAAAGTAAAAACTTCTTGTTTGTTTTTTTTTTAATTTTAATAGACAATATTTTGACAGTTGGGAAAGAGAACGCAGTAGTTCGGAAAAGGTAAAGAAAAAGCACGAATGTGTAATAGCCCACTTTCCGAACGCTATACGTCCCTGTAATACACCACTTTTTGAGCAACTGTATTAAAAAGATAGTTTCCCATCATGACCTGGAAGGGGCCTCCATGTCGCAGGCAGGCGTGTTGACAGCATTTTTAATTTGACTGCACGGTTAGCGCAGTGGTTAAGCTATTGACTGCAGCGCTGCGTATCGCGGGTTCGATCCTCGCACGGGACAATTATTTGTATGACCTACCAATAGTTTTTCCGGGTCTAGCTGTTTGTGTGTGTGAGTTTATATGTTTGTAAACGCACCCACGATACAAGAGCAATTACTAGCGTGGGGCAAAGTTTTTTAAATAATAATAAAACACATACCAAGTATTTCTTGACAGGCCTACGCTGTCATATCCACTGAAAAACATTGTTAACGCTAGTTAAAGCCAAATAAACTCCAAAGTTTTAAACCAAATCAAACGTAAATATTTTATTTCACATAAACCAGCATAATCATGTATGAAACTTCAGAAGGTAGGTAACATAGTTACAATTAGTCACACACAGTAAAACAGTGACAATTAGTAATTTCTGACGGAGAAGAGTCGGCAAGAAGACCCACGGTTATAATTTTATAAATCAGAAAAAAAAAGATGCCAAAGAAACATAATTAAAAAAAAAAATAAACACCGTAATTTAAGAATATTGAATTGCCGGTATATAATGTGGAATAATAAAAAAGAAATGTCAAAGAATCATGTAAAAAATGAACATCGTAATTTGTTTTTTTTTTATTATTCGACATTATATACAGACAGTTATTCTCAAATTACGACCTTTATTTTTTGTAATTATGGTTCTTTGGCTTCTTTTTTTTTATTATTTGGTATTATACAACAGAAAATTCGTAATTCAACTCTTTATTCGTGGTTTTAATGGCATGATGTCATTTAATTTTAATTGCTTTTTTTTAATATTTAATCTATCCTCTCGATAAATTCTTCTAGTTTTTAATGCATTTGGAGTATTTTGTGAACCTTGTATACATTATATACATAATGTAGAATAATTAAAAAAAATGCTAAAAAAGCATGTAAAATATAAACAATAGTAAGTTTAAGAATATTGAATTTTCTCATACGCAGTCTAGAGCGCGGTTAATAAATGGGAATAAGCTTGCTTCCTATTATATTATAGGTTTTAAACACCACAATTAATCCTGCTTACATGAATATGGGGAAATAAAGGAATAATATAATAATGATAAGCCATTAATTCTCGTTAAACAAATAATTATGAAAAGTTATACTCACAATCAGCTTACAATGTTCATACGGTTTGGCTTTGGAGACAGCCCTCCTTTTGGAAATCTAACGATGTTTTCTTTCACCGTTTTTGAAAGCATATTGAACTCGCGCCTCTTGGCATACCTGGAAGGTAACGATCGATCTCCTCAGTGACCGACAGTACTGGTTTCGCCGCAAGCGGTCAACTGGGGACCTACTAGTGTATGCCACTCACTTGTGGGGCGAGGCCCTCGAGAAGAATGGGGAAGCGATTGCTGTCTCCCTTGATGTCTCGAAGGCCTTCGACCGGGTATGGCACGCTGGCCTTTTGAGTAAGCTTCCAGCGTACGGCATTTCCCCTAGCCTGACTGGCTGGGTAAAAGACTTCCTGACTGAACGGTCCCTCCGAGTTGTTGTCGACGGATGCTCTTCTGAGCCCATGTCAACTAATGCCGGTGTTCCTCAGGGGTCTGTTCTCTCTGCAACTCTGTTCCTGCTGCATATTAACGATCTGCTGATGCCCGGTATCTATGGGTATGCAGATAACAGCACAGTTGTAGAGAGATACCTGCCGGATGCTCGGGCTAGTAGGGAATCAATCCGGTCCGAAAGAGAGGCCATGGTTGAGCGAACGAGTGTTGCACTGCAGGCAGTCTCCGAATGGAGCAATGCCAATCTTGTAGCATTCCATGCCGCCAAAACACAGGCGTGTCTTTTCACCACCAAAAGGAGCCCGTTCACCTTGGCCCCTACTTTTCGGAATGTATCCTTGGAGTGTTCCGACCGCCTTCAGCTTTTGGGAGTTGAGATTTCCTCGAACCTTAACTTTGGGCGGTTCATTGAGTCCAAGGCCAAGGTGGCTGCCAGGAAACTTGGCGTTATCGCAAAGGTCCGGCAGTACTTCACACCTGGGCAGCTTCTAATGTTATACAAAGCACAGGTCCGTTCGTGTGTGGAGTACTGCAGCCACATTTGGGCTGGTGCTGCCAAGTGTCACCTGACCACTTTGGATTCAGTGGAGAGACGTGCAAAGAGGCTGATTGGTGACCCTGATCTAACTCGAGTTGGTCTCCAAAGCCTAGAGCACAGGCGTAGAGTAGCCAGCCTTTCGGTGTTCTTTAAGATGCATTTCGGGGAGTGTGCGAGGGAATTCCATGATTTAATTCCCCCATCTCCGTTCCACCAGCGGACGACCCGTCGTACGGCTGGTTTCCACCCTTACGTTGTTAACACCACTACGATTCGGACGAAGCGTTTCGCCTCCTCCTTTATACCGCGTACATCGAGGGACTGGAACAATTTGCCAGCGGCGGTGTTTCCGTCGGACTACAATTTGACTGTCTTCAAGGCTAGAGTGAATAGGCTCTTAATAAACTAGTGCGCTTTACCAGCAACGATTGCGTCACTGCTTACCATCAGGCAGGATTGCGGTCAAGCGCTGGTTTATAAAATGTAAAAAAAAAAGCATTTACACTTGCTTCATGGCTCAAATCTTCGACCTATAAATTGTATTTTGGGGCGGATTCTACAGGGCTATTTTTATGTATATGGGCTGTGCCTGAACGTAATGTACACATTTTCAACTGGCATGCATAATAATATATAGTCCAGTAAAATAGCTATCTTCCTTCAGCATTTTAGCTTAGCGTATAATAGTGTTCCAAAATTGTCGGCACCATATTCACCTGCCTTAATTGCATTCCTCGCTCAACTTGGTTCCCTAAGTGCTGGTCTTACGCTCATACCTTTCAGGAGACAATGGCGGCTATCCTCTTGTTCTCAAACTGTTCTAAATTTAAATTCAGGAAATCTTTTTCTTTCTATTTTATAAGGAAAAGGACAAATAATAAAATATTATTTTTGTATACGCGAAACTAGAAACACGTGGCCAGTATTTTTATATAAAGAATTTATGTACACAATTTCAAAAAGGTATAATGAAAAATCACAAAGTTATGAGCTTGTTATATTGCCTGGATGTCCCAACAAAAATATGGTCAATGCTGGCTCGCCCGGTCGCACCGCGGCGCCGCGCGCCATCTTGCGTTTATTGATAATAATTTCTGTTTGTGTTATAATTAACTAGTGATAACATTTTCCATCACACTTTCATGCTTTAGACTGTCGTAACGGTCAAAAAACTAAGCCATAAAACAAAGTGTAGTATAATTTACTTAAAACATGGTACATACATTCGAGATGGTACATTAGAGATGGTCTCCAAAGCCATACAGCATAGGCGTAGAGTAGCCAGCCTTTCGATGTTCTATAGGATGCATTTTGGAGAGTGTGCGAGGCAATTGCATGATTTAATTCCCCCGTCTCCGTTCCACCATCGGACGACCCGTCGTACGACCCGTCGTACGACTAGTTTCCACCCTTACGTTGTTAACACCACTACGATCCGGACGAAGCGTTTCGCCTCCTCCTTTATACCGCGTACATCGCGGGACTGGAACAATTTGCCAGCGGCGGTGTTTCCGTCGGACTACAATTTGAGTGTCTTCAAGGATAGAGTGAATAGGCTCTTAATAAACTAGTGCGCTTTACCATCAACGATTGCGTCACTGCTTGCCATCGGGCGGGATTGCGGTCAAGCGCTGGTTTATAATTTATAAAAAAAAATAATGGTAATTTTACTTAAAACTTATTGTACCCCACAAAGAGGCGGAGAGCCCGCCCCGCTGCGAGCACGTTTCTAATGACCACTATGATCGGTCGTGAACTGTATTGTGCTATACTCTCGGTGACCACACTGCAACAATTTTTAAATATATTTGAGATAAATATAACATGGTGTAAAAATTATTGAAATTGATTCAGTAACTTATTCTGAACAAATGATGTAAACGTATATTTAGGTTTCGTATAAAGAGAAAGTAAAATTGTACATACACGCGATTAAAGACATAGCTACTTAAAATACGTCAATTCAACATTGACTAATTTGAGAAGATTAAACTTACGTACATTTTCTGTCCTTTTCTTAATGAAACAAAACTCAAAGATGCGTTGAACTAAAATTTAGCATAGTTTTTGAACAAGGGCATCAGTTCAATGTGTTTATGTTAGTACATAAACAGCTTTATGTACCTATGTGGCTATGTAGTATGAATGCATGTAATAAATGTACCAAACGTTAAATCTTCTTTTTTAACCGACTTCAAAAAGGAGGAGGTTACTCAATTCGACCGTATACAGGATAAAATTTTATCCAGTGCGCAAACTTTGTCAACTTATAGCTAAATAAGTTTTATAGATAAAAATATTATTACTTTGGTATGTTTTAGTACAAAACAAATAGTTATTGATAACGAAAGATGTTTATTATGAAATCGATGTTATGGTCACCGCACGCGGTCCCATTCATGGTCGGCGGAGTGGGGACGGCGGGAACATCACAGGACTCCCGCGCGCCCGCGCCGCCCGCCTGCTCACTACGCGGCCATATGCTAATACTACGATATTGATATGAATAATTGGTGTCTCTCATTTACTGATTTTAGGGCGGACAAAAACATAATTTATTATTTTAAACTAATAATGCAGGTTTGTTCTGTTATTGATTCTGAGCCACCCATTTATTTTTGCGCACTCGAAAAAAAGTTTCCCTGTATATGTTTTTTTTTTTTATGTTTGTTCGCGCATAACTTCGTCGTTTATGAACCGATTTTGATAATTCTTTTTCTATTGGAAAGAAGACGTTCCCAAGGTGGTCCCATGATAAGGATATCAGGGTTTGATGGTGGAAGCCCAGAGAAAACAAGGGAAACTTTCAAAAATTGCAGGAGCGACTAGTGCATTTCTTAGCATTTTCATTAAGTATTTTAAAGCACTACAATTTAATAAAGATCTGGAGTAGATCTGATGATGGAGCCGGGATACAGTCGACGGAACTCCTCAACAATTCACAGCAGCTACCTTGTGTTTGTGCTTGAATAATTTGTATTGACAAGAACCTTACACCTAGATGGGTGGTGACTGTCATTAGGGAGCTGATGATGATGACAAAGGTCAATTCAGGGAACTCCTGAACGATTTACAGTAGCTACCTTGTATTTGGACTCAATTCATTTATATGGATGAGACCTTTGCACCCATTGGGTTAAAATAATGGTCTGCAGTAAACTTGATGATGAAGACCATAGGAAGTTGAGGGAATACTTACGGGTAAAAATAGTAAACAAAATTACGTCGTTTCCCAACTATATTTGCGTCAGCTCTGACCGAATGCAACTGAATACATAGTACTTTTAACAACTAAAAAGTGCAAAATAAAAACTTTTTTACAAAAAAACAACCGACTTCCAAAAACCACTACAAAGTGAAAAATAACTAATTTCGGAAGTCGGTGTCAAAAATGAATATATAAAACCAAAGACACCGACTTCCGAAATTAGTTATTTTTCACTTTGTAGTGGTTTTTGGAAGTCGGTTGTTTTTTTGTAAAAAAGTTTTTATCTTATTGAAGTTCGAAGGACTAGTTTCGCATATTCAATTTAGTTATACAACGTGTAACATAAAGGGTATATACATAATAAAGGTATGGCATCTTTACATGATATCAAACGATATTGGAAGGGTTTTTTAATCCTATCTCTTTATGTTAGGAAGTTATGAGGAAAAACACCGCCTGTGATAGGCTACTATCATACTAGTCGCACAGAGATATTGAAGACATTTAACGGATTTTGGCAAGTAACGTGACGGGTAACGAGGAGTTATTAACGTATGTAGTGTGCTGCCACGTTTGTTATGATTTGATTTTAAGAAACACACGAAACCGAAAATTTAGTACCAATTTTTTGAGTATTTTATTTTGAGTTGAAACCCTTCCGATATCGTTTGATATCATCTAAAGATGCCATGCCCTTGGTATGTATATACCCTTTTCGTTACACGTTGTATAGGTTTAATTTATCAATTTATCTCAACAAGCTAATACGAAATAATTTAGCTATGAAATATGTGATAATAAACACAAACAGAGGAGGAAAATGCTGAAAGCGTTTAAGGAAAACACGAAACGAAACGTTTTTATTTCTTTCTGTCTTTCTAAATAATTCAACATTGCACCATTCAACAGGTACGGCATTGTTGAGAAATAATACTCCAAAAGATTCTCCTCTTATACACAATGATTTTTTATGAGATAAAGGCGCTCCAAAACTCTTAATGACTATAGTCAACAAGCGCTTCAACATCACCTTTTCCTTGTATTGATCTAAATAATATACACCGTTACGAAACATTTGTATGTCAACAATGACAAAGCATAGTGCAACACTTATCTATTTAAGACCTTGACATATATGATTAATGTAGGTATATATGTTCTTCACCTATGTTTCACAAATAAATAATTCTGATTCTGATTCTGAACGTTATTTTTTGTTTATGCGAAACCTGAATATAGTTTGTTCAGAATAAGCAACTGAATCGATTCCAATCATTTTTACACCATGCTATATTTTTTCACAAATACATTTAGAAATTGTTGCAGTGTGGTTACTGAGCGTGCTACGCAGCTTACGCGTGCACATGCCCGCGCTCAGCTGACCGCACAGGTCAATGTACCCGGCTCGCCCGCCCGAACGGTTCGTGGACCATATTTTTGTTGGGACAACCAAGTAGGATAACAAGCTCATCAATTTGTAGATTTTCATGATACATTTTTGAAATTTCGTACATAGCTTCTTTACTTACAAATACTGGACACGTGTTTCGGGTTTCGCATAGACAAAAACCGGCCAAGTGCGTGTCGGACTCACGCACAAAGGGTTCCGTACCATTGATTTATGAAATTAAAGGATTTAAGTTATTTGTATGAAAGATTACGCGGTAAAAATCGGTTTACGATTTACGAGGTATTAAAAAATTACTTACTAGATCTCGTTCAAAACAATTTTCGTAGTAGTTTTTATATGGTATGGTATTTTATGGTATGGTAGTTTTTATAGTAATGTACATCATATGCCTTTTTTAGATTTTTCATTTTCTTATTTTAGAAGTTAGAGGGGAGGGGACCAACTTTTTTCCACTTTGACAGCGTCTGTCACGCAAACTATTCGGTTTTAAAAAAAAAAAATAGAAACCTCGATATCATTTTTGAAGACCTATCCATAGATACTCCACACGTATATGCTTGATGAAAAAAAAAATATTAGAGTTTCAGTTCTAAGTATGGGGAGCCCCCAATATGTGTTATTATTTTTTTTATTTTTGCATCAAAATCTTAATGCGGTTCACAGAATACATCTACCTGCCAAGCTTCAACAGCATAGCTCTTATAGTTTCGGAAAAAAAATGGCTGTGACGTACGGACGGACAGACAGACATGACGAATCTATAAGGGTTACTTTTTTGCCATTTGGCTACAGAACCCTAAAAATAATGTTGAATAAATTGACTTCATGCCGGCGATAACTAGAGCTTAATATAGAACAGCAGATGCTGTAACGTCTGATGCGAATCCTAAAACTTTATAAGGAGCCTACTTAATTCTTATTATCAGTTTTTCATATTATATTCTTGTCATTGGACTATTGGTCTGTAGGCCTTCTTTATAATAAAACTATATAAATAAATGTTTGACGGGGGCAGTCGAGATTTTTGGTATTGTTACATCACGTATGTACCTTCCGGACTCCAGTCACGTAACCACTACAGATCCCATGGGTACTGCCGTAGATGGGCTATTCCGGGTGAATAGCGTCTCAGGTGTCTGCGTATAGCTGATGCCAGTGTCATGCCAACCATTACCCGAGGCAATCCTGAGGGTCCTGTTCTAATGATTTGTGAAAAGGTAGCTGATATGATTATGGAGCTTCATAATTTAATTTAGAGTTTTTCGTTTCGCGTTTCTTTAAGGTTATTTTTTGGCATTTTTATACACAGTAATATTTTTGAGATATTTTAGGTTAGGCCTCGTTTTTTATACCGGGTTCGTTGAGGGACTGGAACAATCTGCCAGAGGCGGTGTATGCGCCTGACGTCTCTTGATAAACTAGCGCGCTTTACCATCAACGATTGCATCATTGCTTACCATCAGACGGGATTGCGGCCGAGTACAAGTTTATAATTATAAAAAAGGTCAATATCAGCTTACTTCACGTCCAGGGCATTGGGTGACGTCATTACGTCAACGCCAGCTGTCACCGAAAACACCTGTTGGGGCTGCTTCTCTCATAGAGTTTTAGCAAACCCATTTAGCATGAACGTAACACATACTTCCTCCTATTTTGTTTTTAACTTGTTCTTCTACTGTTTTTGTACATTTTCTGTATGCAAATAAACGTGTTTCCTTTTCAAAGTATTTTCTTATGTAATATTGCGAGAACCTTTGATATAACAATGGGGCCATTCTGAAAACTTACAGCCTGCGCTGCTGCTGTTATTGGAGAATAAAATTATCTTTTTTAAGGCGAGATAAAGGAAACTTATTAGCTAATACTCAAGAGGTTCTGTTAGCGACGTTTGTTTATTAGCCTTAACATATTGTAATGTTATGTACATATTCAGATATACTTACACTTATTATTTATACTCATATTCATACTTATATATGTATCATTCATTTCCACGGTCCATAATATGCTTTCCATTATTATGAGGCTCTGTTTTGATCATATTCCACTACACCAGGACTCATTTTTCTGTTTACAGACTCAGTCCTCAACTTTACGCCTAAGTTTCGGCGACTTATTGACCCCTTAGCGTAGGAAGCCGTACCTATGCAGGACTGTATCACTTTTTCCTATCAAACACTGCACTTTTTAATTTAATACCATTTATATTTACATTGTTACAGAACATTTTCATTATTTTGATATTTTTTGACAACATTGTTGATGTTGTATCTATGACAACCTTCTCATCAAAATTCTTGTTGGTCTGCTATTTTTATTTTATAATTGTTATTCGAACTCTTTTATGGTAAAATTATTTACCGTTCCTCGTCCATATTTTCGAATATTTTAAATTTCGACCTCTAACCGTTCTCCGAGGTTTCTTTAGAAATCATCGCAGAGCAGTGGTCAGTCGAGCTCTGGCTTCCAAACAAGCCTCTTAAAAGTAGGTCTCCAGTAAACGCTGCCTCGAGAGCCCTTCTCGGGTGTTTCCTGCTGTGCCAGTCTCTATATAACTGGTGCGCCTGGAGCTGCCTGGCCCTTTGCCGCCGGAGCCCTCGACTGCTGCCGGCCTTGTGACGCCGGGGCAGTCCCTCTTCCGTAGCTGCCGCCGGTCCACCAGGGCCGCTCCTCTGTACCTGCCGCTGGTCCACCAGGGCCGTTCTTCCGTTGCTGCCGCCGGTCCACCAGGGCCGCTCCTCTGTAGCTGCCGCCGGTCCACCAGGGCCGCTCCTCTGTAGCTGCCGCCGGTCCACCAGGGCCGTTCTTCTGTAGCTGCCGCCGGTCCACCAGGGCCGTTCTTCTGTAGCTGACGCCGGTCCACCAGGGCCGCTCCTCCGTAGCTGCCGCCGGTCCACCAGGGCCGCTCCTCTGCAGCTGCCACCGGTCCACCAGGGCCGCTCCTCCGTAGCTGCCGCCGGTCCACCAGGGCCGCTCCTCTGCAGCTGCCGCCGGTCCACCAGGGCCGCTCGTCCGTTGCTGTCGCCGGTCCACCAGGGCCGCTCGTCCGTTGCTGTCGCCGGTCCACCAGGGCCGCTCGTCCGTTGCCGTCGCCGGTCCACCAGGGCCGCTCGTCTGTTGCTGTCGCCGGTCCGCCAGGGCCGCTCGTCTGTTGCTGTCGCCGGTCCGCCAGGGCCGCTTCTCCGTAACTGCCGCCGGTCCACCAGGGGCCGCCCTTCACCATCACTCATCAATCATTCATCTACGTTATTCATTTTTACACTTCCATCTTGTCTTTAAATTTCTGTATACTTAATAAATACTGTCTCCCTCTAAAGTCTTTTCTTGTCGTTACACGACAGTTTGGCGCCCAACTAAAATTTCCTGCACCCCCTTAATTTCCTAAATTCAAAAGAAACACTTCGTCTAGTGTCTTACATTCTCAGCTCTTTGGTTAAATATTTTGGCTATTCTATCCCTTTCATTTTCTCTTAACACACACATAACTCATTCACTCATATATACTTACAACACCTAACTTAATTTTCTTTTTTTTCCTAACAGGAAAACAAGGTATACTTTTACATACTTAACTATCTTTTTCTAACTTACACTTAAATATGTCTCGTCCAATCAAATTTGAACTCTTAAATAAAAACGAGCTTGAATATGAAGTTACAATTAGACTGGAGGAAACAGCAAAAACAGTTATATTGTTAAAGAAGCAGATACTTCTGCTAGCTCCTTCTACACCATCGGAAGATATTTTAACTTCTCCCATTCCTATAGAGGAGGAGTTAGCTCAGATAGATAGTACTCTGAGTTATTTACGTCTTTAGCTTCACTAGTAGAGGACGACCATAGATCCTGGGACAAACATCTTAGTAAAATTCAATTTTCTATGAACAATACTACTAACGTTGTAACGGGCTATACTCCATCCTTTCTAGTCTTTGGGAGGGAAACAATTCCTTGCGGTTCCTTTTACTCCCCGTGTCAGAACCTCGAAGAATTAATCTTTATGCCCCGTGATATTTACGCAACAAATGCTGGGTTCCTCACGTCTATATTTCACAAAGTTCAGTCTAACTTACATATGGCTTACGTTAAAAACAGCGCTCGTTATAATCTTCGGAGGTCGTCCAAAGAATTCAACGTCGGGGATACGGTTTGGCGAAAGAATCATGCATTAAGCGATGCTGGTTCATATTTCAATGCTAAACTAGCCCCTAAATTTATCAAATCCAAAATTTTAAATAAACTATCACCTTTAGTGTACTTATTAGAAGACCCAGATGGTGCCGTAGGTAAATGGCACATAAAAGATATAAAATGTTGAATTCTTTCTAAACAACTCTAAATTATTAATGTCAATTATTTATGTAAATATTACTTTTTTTTTTGTTTACAGCTGCACATCTTATTTATTTTTTATATTATATATAAACATCACTCACTACACAAACATTACATTACATTTGCTCGACCCTGCTCTTAAGTCTCATTCTTTTACCGTATGGAGCGGATTGCAACTCATTAAATAAGCCTATGCAGGAGCGGTTGGTTACTCCTAAAATAAGCCTAAACCAAAATGCTAACTCTTTCGCTCTCGTAGGAGCTTAAATTTCTACTTACATTTAGCTAATGTTTCCTTTTTTTTTCCTTCCAGTCTGGAGCGGCTGACAACTCCAAAAATAAGCCTTGTCGCCATTCTAAAACACACTTCTATGAGTGGCAGTCATCAACTGTGAACTCCACCCATACCTGTATGAAGAAGATTGCTTGAAAGGATAGGTGGTATGAATGGGTGAATGGAGATGGATGAATGTGTGAAGTGTTGTTTTACAGTCCCTACTTGAAATCTTATTAGAAAATTTTCTACAGTTGAAAATTTTTCCAGGGTCGGGGGGGAAATGTAATGTTATGTACATATTCAGATATACTTACACTTATTGTTTATACTCATATTCATACTTATATATGTATCATTCATTTCCACGGTCCATTATATGCATTCCATTACTATGAGGCTCTGTTTTGATCATATTCCACCACACTAGGGCTCATTTTTCTGTTCACAGATACAGTCCTCAACTTTAAGCCTAAGTTTCGGCGACTTAGTGTCCCCTTAGCGTTGGAAGCCGTACCTATGCAGGACTGTATCACTTTTTTCTATCAAACACAGCACTTTTTAATTTAATACCATTTATATTTACATTGTTACAGAACATTTTCATTGTTTTGACATTTTTTTGACAACATTGTTGATGATGTATCTATGACAACCTTCTCATCAAAATTCTTGTTGGTCTGCTATTTTTATTTCATAATTGTTATTCGAACTCTTTTAGGGTAAAATTATTTACCGTTCCTCGTCCCTATTTTCGAATATTTTAAATTTCGACCTCCAACCGTTCTGCGAGGTTTCTTTAGGAATCATCGCAGAGCAGTGGTCAGTCGAGCTCTGGCTTCCAAACAAGCCTCTTAAAAGTTAGGTCTCCAGTAAACGCTGCCTCGAGAGCCCTTCTAGGGTGTTTCCTGCTGTGCCAGTCTCTATATAACTGGTGCGCCTGGAGCTGCCTGGCCCTTTGCCGCCGGAGACCTCGACTGCTGCCGGCCTTGTGACGCCGGGGCAGTCCCTCTTCCATAGCTGCCGCCGGTCCACCAGGGCCGCTCCTCTGTACCTGCCGCCGGTCCACCAGGGCCGTTCTTCCGTTGCTGCCGCCGGTCCACCAGGGCCGCTCCTCTGTAGCTGCCGCCGATCCACCAGGGCCGCTCCTCTGTAGCTGCCGCCGGTCCACCAGGGCCGTTCTTCTGTAGCTGCCGCCGGTCCACCAGGGCCGTTCTTCTGTAGCTGACGCCGGTCCACCAGGGCCACTCCTCGTAGCTGCCGCCGGTCCACCAGGGCCGCTCCTCCGTAGCTGCCGCCGGTCCACCAGGGCCGCTCCTCTGTAGCTGCCGCCGGTCCACCAGGGCCGCTCCTCTGTAGCTGCCGCCGGTCCACCAGGGCCGCTTCGTCCGCCGGTCCACCAGGGCCGCTCGTCCGTTGCTGTCGCCGGTCCACCAGGGCCGCTCGTCCGTTGCTGTCGCCGGTCCACCAGGGCCGCTCGTCCGTTGCTGTCGCCGGTCCACCAGGGCCGCTCGTCTGTTGCTGTCGCCGGTCCGCCAGGGCCGCTCGTCTGTTGCTGTCGCCGGTCCGCCAGGGCCGCTCCTCCGTAACTGCCGCCGGTCCACCAGGGGCCGCCCTTCACCATCACTCATCAATCATTCATCTACGTTATTCATTTTTACACTTCCATCTTGTCTTTAAATTTCTGTATACTTAATAAATACTGTCTCCCTCTAAAGTCTTTTCTTGTCGTTACACGACAATATATCTATAAGTTTGAGGTTTATTTGGCTTAAGACAAATGACTGTCGTAATGCTGTCAGATTGTTTGCGAAAAATAGGGAAAGCTTATGAGAGAATTTGGAGTTACCGACATAGCTTGTAGAGTAAGCAAACTGAAGTGGCAGTAAGCTGGCCATGTTTATCTAATGACTGAAGACCGATGGAGCTGTAGGTAATATTTTAAGCCACTCATGTCGTCTTTACCTGCTGTCAACCGGTAAGTCGCAAAACTTAAGTGGCATTGGGCAGGGCACATTGCTCGTAGAACCGATGTCCGATAGGGCAGTAAGGTTCTGGAATGGCGGCCACGTACCGGAAGACGCAGCGTAGGGAGGCCCCCAGCAAGGTGGACCGATGACCTAGTGAAGGGTCGCCGGAAGCCGATGGATGTAGCAGCACAAGACCAATCATCGTGGAAACCCTCGGGGGAGGCCTTTGTCCAGCAGTGGACATCTATGGGCTGAAGAAGAAGAAGAACCTGTGAATCTGCTGTATTACCTAGACAATGAATATTTTTTCTTTATTGTAAGGCCACTTTAATTTGAAATATAAAACATTTTAAACTAAAATAATAGTTAATTTTGTTTCTTAATTAATATACAGCTTACCGTATTTAATACCTAATTAAATTATTTAATGCCTTTAGCACCTGGTGAGAATGTTAAATTCATTTGAAGACACTAAATAAAATGTTTAAAAGCATTCCACACCGTTCCTTGATAAGGCTTTTACTGTTCAGGCCCCTGGTTTGTGCAATACATTGCAATAGCATTGCATTGCAATCTCTTCCAGTAGATATATAAAACTCGGGCAGTTGTTATAGGTATTCCAAAGGGCTCGTGAAAGAACACTACTTGTCGTTGTGATCTTGTTGTACTGACTATCTTTTGCCTAATTACTTTACTGACCTATAAATTCGTTATGTATGTATTTATTAAAATGTGTTGTATGTATAATACACACATCAAAAGTGTCTAGGGATCAACATATATTTTTGCAATAACTTTTCTCCTGATTGATATTAATTAAAATTTTCTTTAAGGATTCATCAAATAAAGTGTTTTCGTTTGTCACAGTAACGATAAACCAAGTCACCTTTGCATTAATAAAGAAATTTGCCATTTTCCTAATAAAGGGATATTTGACATTTGAACCACTAACACAAAAGTTCGAAAAAAAGACTGAAATAACAGTTTTCTCTAAAATTTTATTGGGTAACTTAAACAATTAATAATCCGTGTTTCTACCGCGAACACTAACAACACAAGAACATCGGTTTGGCATACTCAAAATGAGTTCATCCAAATCACGCTGTGGAATGGCCGCCCATGTTCGTTGCAACAACAAAAAAAGGTCTTCTTGCGACTGGATACCCTCCATATTCGGCAGAGCTCTTCTCTGTAGCATATCCCATGCATGCTCAATCGGGTTCAAGTCTGGCGACTGAGCAGGCCAGGGCAGGACATTGATGTTAGCTGCGGCGAGAGTCTGTCTTACAACTCTTGCGGCGTGCGGTCGTGCATTATCATGCATTAACTGAAATAAGGGACCGATTTGCACTTGTAGAGGAACGATGACGTCTGATACAATCGTTTCAGCATAAATTTGAGCGTTGAGGTTGCCTCTGATCCAAATCAACTCAGTTCTTCCGCCGATCCAAATATTCCGCCCATACCATGATGGTTCCACCACTATAAGGATGGACTTCCTGGCAGGATTTTAATCGCTGTTGGCGTCCAGGGGTTCTCCAGTGTCGTATACGTCTTGTATCCGGTCTCATACCAAAACGAGACTCATCAGAAAAGCACACGAAACGCCATTGTTCTTCTGCCCAATTTCTGTGTTCAAGAGCCCATTGATATCGAATCCTACGATTGTGCATTGCTATAGGTGGTACCCGTAGCGGTCTTCGGGAATGAAGGTTCACTTCATGCAAGCGGTTTCTGACTGTTTGGTCGCTAATTAAGTTCCCTGAAGAGTGATGAAGCCTCACGGCTAACATCATGGCGGTTATTGTTGGAGCTCTTCGAGTTAAGATTTGAATGTATCGGTCTTGTCTCCGTGTGGTGCAGCGATACCGTCCTCCATGGCGCTCAGCCACGGTACCAGTGCTTCGGTAACGTGTCCAAAGTCGACTGATAACACTCTGACTTGTATTCAGAGCTAAAGCCACAGTACGTTGCCGGGAACCAGCTTCTATCATTCCCACGGCTCTGAGCATTTCTTCCCTGCTTAAATGACGTCGCCGCTCCATAATAACGTTGGTTTTAATCAGTAGTAGGGAAACAGTAGCACTAATAATGTCTTCAATGCGTTGTATGTTTTTATAGGGAAAATATTGACAGCTGATTTTCATCTTTTACTCGAATTTGATTCACAGTTCCTGATTCAAATTATGAAATGCACCAAAAAGGATCCATATAAATTTATAAAATCATAAATTTATTACAAAGCCACATCTCAATCTCAAGAAATCCGCATAAAAATGCTTGATCCCTAGACACTTTTGATGTGTGTATTTGCAACAACGACAGTCCCATTTAATGTCTAGTAAAAGTTCTGTCTATTCTAAGGTTTCGGGAAGAGATTGCATTAAGGGTAAGGCTGCCCATTGCGTATTTTGGAGTGTTGCATGTATTGTATTTTTAAGTAATGTATGTTTTTGGTCTACAATAAAGTATATGCATATCAATAAATATGTAAGCATAGAGTACCTATACGAATGGAGTATGTAATGATTCGAATATCATTACAAATTTCATTCAGTATTCTCTCATCTTCAGGGCTAATAATTTAACTTTTTTTTAAAGATTAACTGTATATTTCCTTGCAGACTCTTCTCTACAACACACACTACTAATTGGAACTGTACACCTACTTCGGAAGGTTTCACAAGTGCCCATTTTTATTTATGCTAGCTCAAAACGGTCTCAAAAGACTGAAGCACAAGTGAAGAGTAACCAGCCTGTCGGTGTTCTATAGGAAGCATTTTGGAGAGTATGCGAGGGAATTGCATGATTGAATTCCCCTTTCTTCGTTCCATCATCGGACGACCCGTCGTCGTACGGCGAGTTTCCAACCTTATATTGTTGACTACTATACGATCTGGACGAAGCTTTTCGTCTCATATTTTATACCGCATACATCGAGAAACTGAAACAATTTGCCAGTGGCGGTGTTTCCATCGGACTACAATTTAAGTGTCTTCAAGGCTAGAATGAATAGGCTCTTAATAAACTAATGCGCTTTACCGTCAACGATTGCATCACTGCTAACCATCAGGCGGGATTGCGGTCAAGCACTAGATTATAATTTATATAAAAAAAATGTTCTATGAAATATTTCAATTTTGAGTACCTCCGAGGTATCATTTGGTGTGAATATATTCTCTTTCCGATGAAAACCGAGCATTATCTGTAAGCCTAGACAGATTTCCTCAAATATCAGATTTTCTCAAATATGTTGCGGTCAGCTTCCAGTCTAACCGAGAGCAACTGTATACCAGTATCTTAAGTGATTTGACCTCCAGGTCAGGGAGGCTGTGAACTATCGTATCGTAGGGTATCGCATTAGCCAGTAATCCGGTTGTGGACAGCTTGGACAGTTCTTGATAAGACTGGTTGTATTGTACGCTCTGAATAATTATTTTTGAATTAAATAATAAGTACTGTGTAAAATGTGGCTCAGTATCGATAGATTGAAGATGAATTATGTGAGTGTGCAACGCCGATTTCTAATAAGACAAGTTTCTTTTATATATACACTTTTTTTGTAATATATTTACTTAATTTTACTTTTAACAAAATGAAGAAAGTTCTGTACTGTCGTAAACTCCATATAAAGCTCCAGTCAGGTTACTGATATGCTACGTGTGGCCTGTCGTCATATACGGCTGCGAAGCATGAACTCTGAAAGAAAATGGAATGTCTCAGCCATGATAGATATGCGCTACTCCAACTGACGAAAGCGAAAATCGTGGCTGAGAAACATCAGGGAGTGGACCAGCATTGCTTTCATCGAAAACTGGTTCCGACTCGCGGTTGACAAAATCGAGTACAAGAAGTTGACAGCCAACCTTTAGAATGGAAGAGGTACTGGAAGAAGAAGAACTTTTAACATGCGACCTCAGAAGCATTAAGTCGTATGTGTAGGTCCGAAGACCTATCTCGTCGTAGGTCGAGAACTATTCGGTTATAATATAATTCAACATTCTCCAAAAACGTAAGTTAATAAATATAACACGACTACCTTTTGCCCGAGAATTCGTTCACCTGGAAACCGAAAGATACACAATGCCTATACACCTTTATTAGCTGCGACACGTTTTTGTTAGGTACGAATGTAGCTATTTATGTACGCTTTTTATTATTATTATTATAAAGGAAATAGGTAACTGCCACATTATTTTGGCTTCGTATTCGTTTACCTTGAGCGTCTTTCTAACTTGTTTTATATTTTCTCGGCTCCTTTTGATCCTAGCGTTCTCAAGAATTAGTCTATTATAAGGTTAGAGCATTCAAAGAAAAACGAAAACTAATGAGTTTTTTTCCTTTTTTATCATATTATAACCTAGTCCTTGGCCGCAATCCTGCCTGATGGTAAGCAGTGGCGAAATCGTTGATGGTAAAGTGCGTTAGGTTATTAAGAGCCTATTAACTCTTGCCTTGAAGACACTTAAATTGTAGTCAGACGGAAACACCGCCACTGGCAAATTGTTCCAGTTCCTCGATGTATGTGATATAAAATAAGAGGCGAAAGGCTTCGTTCGGATCGTATTGAAGTCAACAACATAAGGATGGAAATTCGCCGTACTATGACGGGTCGTCCGATGATGGAACGAATCAAGGGGAAATAAATCATGCGATACCCTTACATACCTACTCTCCAAAATGCATCCTATAGAACACCGACAGGCTGGCTACTCTTCACTTGTGCTTCAGTCTTCATGAAAATGCATCCTATAGAATACCGACTATATTATTAGCATAGAAGTTGAATTGAAATTACATGAATGTTTCCTTCTACTCAAATATTAAAACAGTAGTTAGGTGAAACAAACCGTAACTAATTGTTATTATTATCAACTCATTTATCTCCATTAAGATTACTAAGTGATTCTCAGGAGATGTTTCTTTTTGGCATTCGTTTGTTTAAAATCATATTTTTGTAGTAAAAGAATGAAAAAACAAAATGACGTGTGGCATTCGGGGACTTCCGCGATAAAGCTATTGCATAGCATTTTTTATCAACTTCTGCAATTCAAATTATTTTCTTTTTTGTAATTTATTTATTTATTTTGTACTAGTAACGTCCGTCATCAAAGACTTAGCGACTAAACTATATTCAATGTTTCATATTCGACTTTGATAAAGAGATATATGCAATAGCTTAAAAATGACGTCATTTTCGTGATCAGCGCCACCGAAAACCCATTGTCACGATACCCATGTCAAAGTCATCATCATCATCATCTCAGCGTTAATCCCAGTCGCATCCGAAGCCTTTTCAGCTTTAGAGTCTGGGGTCCGCTTTACCAGTCCAACTGCTGAAATGGCAAAACTTCGACATTTTCCGTGAAGCAACTGCCGTCTGACCTCCACAACCCGAAGGCGTTGACGTCGACGTCATTTTCGTGATCAACGCCACCGAAAACCCTTGTCACAACACCCTTGTCGAAATATCATAAAATTGGTGTCGTCCGCGTCGTAAAGAACTGTTTTGTATTATATAATTCTACATATTATAGAATACCTATTTGAGAGTGAAAATTAATCGTAAATTTTGCACCCTGCAATATTATGCATGCTCTTTTTGAAAATCTATAAATTGATATCAAAGGATGTAGTCGCACGCACACAAACACATCGTGCCGAAGACCGCCGAACTGAAACGACGTTAGACGATGAACGGCTTTCAACACCGCACCGCTGTGCCGGTCGGAATGAGGGGTATTAGGTTATTTTCGTTAGGGAATTTCTGGATTTGGTCTCCACGCTCAAGGCCCGCGATAGAAGCTATGCAATAGCTTAAAAACAAACCGGCTAAGTGCAAGTTGGACTTGAACCCCGTTGCAGCGCCCCGCTTAAATATTTAGTTTATTATGTTTTTTGTATTTGCTGTTTTAGCATTAATAAAAATTAATCATCTGTGGAAATTTTAACTCAATAGCTTTACGCTTTATGAGATACAGCCTTATGACAGATACACGGACAGTAAAGTCTTAGGTCCGTATTACAGAACGTCACTCAAAACTCAAGCTCTACTTAAGTCTCGTTTCAAGCCATTTGATTGGTTGAAACTACTTTTAAGTTATACTTAAGCAGAGATCTATGCTTGAGTTTCCTTCTGTAATACGCACCTTAGTCTTAGGGTCATGTTGTTACATTTAGAGCACGAAAACCTATATTTTTTAATATTAACAATCTGTCACATATTAGTTGGGCCTCATAAGAAAGCTTGAGTGCGCACAGACAGCTTTGAAGAGGACTATGCTAGGTATTTCTTTACGTGATCAAATCGGGAATGAGGAGATTCGTAAAAGAACGAAAGTCGCCGACATAGCCCAGCGGATTTTCTCTTTGAAGTGGCAGCAGGCGGGGCATAGCACATAGATGGGGCATAAAGGCTCTTGAATGGTGACCACGTACTGGCAAGCGCAGCGTCGGACACCCACCGACTAGGTGTTCGGATGACCTGATCAAAATTGCGGAAAAGCGCTGGATGCAGGCCGTGTCCAATTGATCTTTTTGGAAATCCTTGAGGGAGGCCTATGCCTAGCAGTGGACTTCAAGTGGCCGAGATGATGATGATAATGATTGGTTTTCTGTGAATTTTAAAATGCAAAGGCCTTCATTGTTATTTAATTGGGTAAAAGTTATATATTATTTTTTTAAAACAGCAAACAAACTGTTAAAGGAAAGAAATTTATAACCATTTACGAAATAATCTACATATATGAACTTTTGACTCTGTTTGTTATCGTGCGGTAGACATGTTTAATTAATCAGCTTTGTAACAATGTATAAAAATTAAACCAAAACTTAGATAGCCTATAAAACAGTCGAAAATACTGAAAAAGGTAGGATTATCAAAGTCAAATTTTAAGACCGAAAATAATCTACATAGGTACATGAACTATTGACTCTGTTTGCAGTAGACATGTTTAATTAATCGGCTATGTAACAATGTATAAAATTAAACCAATATTTAGAGTTGCTCATAAAACAGTCGGTGATGCTGAAAAAAAGAGGGATTATGAAATTAAAATTTTAAGACCGACTTGATTTTTAAAATCATACACAGCAGGTGACTCTGGAACTGTGATAAATCTCACCTTAACAACTAAGGTGACACTTCACCTTAGTTGTTAAGGTGACCGACTACCGTGGAGTGAAGTGTTATTCAAAATGATGTTGGAGATTGACACTATTGACAGCTCATTTCAAGCTCGCTTTATGGGGATATTTTTACAGAAACGATCTGTTGGTTTAAATCACCCCACTACATTTTCTCAATCCATAAATTTTTTCCTGACGGTTGTAAAATGCGTTCATCTCAGCGCCCTCACGCCACTAGCGGCCACAAGGGCCACCCTGGTCGGGAGGCAACATCTAATTCCTGGCCACCGTAGGCGAGGGCTTGCCTGGTAAGGAAAGAGATGTCAGCTAATCGTGGCATAGTCCACGATGACCTATGCCTGGAACAGGGTTGCGGGTTAGTTACAAGAGAACCCGTGGCCTTGGCGCACAGGCTAGTAAAGGACCACGGGTATGTTTTATTCAGTAAATGTCTGACACGCCCTTCCTTCATTTAATGATTTTTCATCCGCAAAACAAGCGTCATAAACGATAAACTACGAAGAAAAATAAATAAACAAGTTATTACTAATAGCAATCAGCAAAACGATGGGTCAATATTAGAATTAACCGTTCATAGGTATAATGTAAATATCAGCCATTCTCCCCTCACAATATTCTGAGGGAGGAACACAACCAGATACCCGATGCTACCGCAAGCTGCATCTCAGAGAGAATAGCAAGCTTGCTGCCTGTTGTTCAGGCAAGGATAATATGATAAGTCGTCGAGGTCGCTAGCTAACCAAATATCACAATCAATTCAATAAAAAATATTTAAATGATTGTACATATAATAGATTAAAATAAAAACAACCTGAATTGAACAATACAATCGATTAAAAGTAAATATTTGTAATACACTGGGCCCCAAAAATTCCGGGTCGCTTATAAAAAGTGTGATAGTTTCTTAAATACAGAACACTGTGTGTGTGATATGATGACTGACTTATACATACAATAAAATACATAACTCAATAATATTATTTGAATACTAAAAAATAAAAAGGCACTTCTAACAACTTTCGACAGCAAAAATAAACAATACAGGTAATCTGCAAAGAAAGTTTTATGACATTTTAATAGCTTGTATTTCCGCCACGAACCCATATCATATTAATAAGTGGCATGCTGTAAATACATTTCTAATACGGTTTTGGTCTCTGTTTGACCATTCCTTTACTAGCACACTACACACACGATTACTGCACACAGTTGCTGTAATAGCTAAGTATGCTCATGCCCAACACTAATAATGACAGCGTCAATTAAATATCTTGGAATTATACTAGACTGTAACCTCTCCTTCAAAGACCATATTCATCTTCTTACTTCGAGGACAAGAAAACTAATCTATGTTTTCAAAAACCTTAGGCATGCTGCACCTCCGAAATTGTTAAAGCAAATATATTTAGCGCTTGTGTAGTCTGTTCTACAATACTGTATCACCATTTGGGGAGGTGCACATAAAACTATCCTAAAGCCCTTGGAAATAGCACAGAGGGCTGTACTAAAAGTTAGCACTTTTCGCCCTTATTTGTACCCAACTCATCTTCTATATCAGTCGTGTGAGGTCCTCACCGTTCGGCAGTTGTTTATTTTTCGTGTGATCTTAAAGCAACACTCATTATTCAAATTCACAAAAGGTGATCTTACAAGAAGAAGAAGAAATATTATTAGTAATAATGACCGACCATCTTTCAGACATGCTTATGTAAAATTACTTTTGTTTCTTGGGACCGTACTTATACAATAAGATAAATGACGCTTTGCATATTTACCAGTTAAATAGACTAGATTGTAAGGATAAAATATTTAAATACATTAGTAAACGTACGTATGAGGAAACAGAAGGATTTCTGAAAATATTAAAATAAAGTATCTTTTAACACTCACCCTCTCACACTCTTTCACGCACTCTCACAACTACTCACCGAGAGGTTAACACTCCACACAACTTTTGTTTGTTTTAAGTTTAATTTTTCTATCTCTGTGTAATGATATGTCTTTTATTGTGAATATGTCTAATTAAGCTAGTATTTTAATGTATCACCTTAAGGAAGAACGCTGATGTCTGAGACACAGATATTTCTTTATCTAGTTCAGACACAGATGCCTTCAATAAAAATTAAGAAAATTTGAATGTGGCCTATATATCTGTACAAATGTAACATGTTTTTTTGTGTCAAATAAATATTATTATTATCACTCCTTAACTCACGCTAGGTAGCTGCAGCTGGAGAGCGTTGTTTAACGCATCCCATTAATGCTCTATGGGATTTAAGACCGGGCTACAATAAACAAATAAATATACGCGTTGACCAAATTTGCACTATAAGGTCGCGCATTATCGTGCTTAAAAATGCATCACACATCATACAAAATCACTTCTACGTATTTGAGAGCCGTCATAGAACTGTTTTCAATAATCACTATAGTTCATTCGCGTTAAGAAAATAGTGACTCATCAGTGCAACTGCAGGGTAAGGGTGTATTCATAATGGAGAAAAAATTTTTTTTTTTTTTTCAAAACATTAAATAATTTTAATATAAAAATAATAAAGTATCAATGATTTTAAACATGTTAAAATATTCCTATTAAGGTAATTTTTAATGTCACCTTAAACGCTAAATTAGTAGAGTAACACATATTTGGATTAATGGTAATAAAATAAGTACTAAAATAAAAAAAATACAAAATTGTCTTAAAACTAAGTACTTAAATCGCTAATCAGTATCGCTAGATTCTCCCGTTACATTTATTACGAATGAATTTTGTTCTGCATGTTCCATGACGTCATCCAAACCCCACATGGTATTTTCTTCGCGTATCACGTGGTCGCAGCATTTCTTCCACCGATTGGCGTCTACTAACGCGATTGCGTCATAAAATAATTTTTTTACGTCACTCATTTTGAATGTAGTATTATTCGCAGCAATATAATTTTTTATTTGGGCAATTTATTTATTTAATTTTTATTTATTTAATTTTTTATTTCACAGGTGATTTCAACGTATTCGTTTCTTTTTGTTCTTTTATAATTTTATAAACAGTGTTTTCGGACACACCGCATGCACTTGCAGTTTTAATTACTATGCTCTCCACTGTCTCATTTAAATCAATCTGTTTGAAATACTTATAAACATTGTAAATTACGCGTCTTTCTCCGCTATGTATAATTGATCCACTTTTATTTTTTTAATAGGTGAGATATCCATTTTCCAAATTTTATTTTAAACAAGTAGTACGCAAAATACACAACCGATCAGTTCGAAGGTCTGACTTCAACTGAGCACTGTGAACTCGCCTTACTAATTTCTAGCGTTTTAATTGGCTAGGGGGCGTGGCTTGGCCGGCAGTCGGTGATGAGTCACTATTTTCTTAGCGCGAATGAACTATAACTCCGTACAACTCTTTGAAGATATCCCAGCTTATAGCATTATTGACCCTCCACCGAATGGCAACTTTTCATTAAAACACGCTTGACGCTAACGTTCACCTGGTCGCTTATATACACTTCGTCTCCCGTCGTGTGTGATTAAACAAAATCTAGACTCATCAGAAAACATAACCCTGGATCAATCTTTATCTGTCCATCGGATATATTCCCGAGCGAATCGCAACCTGGCAACTCGATATTCTCTGAGCAGTTTAGAGCAATTTGCTGGCTTATAATCCTTTATATCAGCTTCACGAAGTCGCCGCAGGATCGTGTCCGCACTCATATTGTTGTGGTGAACTTTTTGAAGGCTAGTTCGGATCTGAACAGTCGTGAATGTCGATTTCTTAACATAAAAGTCAGAGTCAAAGTTTTTTATTTGTAAAACATAGGTGACTATAAAAATAGGTGTTATAATTATTATTGTGATCTCTATGTTTTGCCGCTAATGGCGTAAAAATATTAGTGGACAAAGTGCGTACTTGTTACAATTAAATTAAACTGAAATTTAAATAACACTATAACTTATAACTAATAATATTTAACTAACTCATAATATTCTAAAACAAACTTAACAATATTGCAAATAACTAGTAAGCTAGTTGTTTACAATATCGTTGTGTTTGTCTTATGAGTATTAAGTATTAAATTTGAAATATATTTATATATTGAGCATAACTGAAATTTAATAGTATTAACCAATAACGCACACATTTAATCCACATATTTATCTACATATCTTTCATTGTCTTCGAGGAATTCATTAATAGAATAACATGTCTTTTGAACAAGGAAATCATAAAAATCTTTTAGTTCTTGTTTTCCTCTTTGATAGGTTTTGGTATTTTGTTATAAATTCTAGGTGCCATACCTAAAAAGCTATTTGTGTAGACTGCCGTGTTGTGTGTATTGACGCAAATCTCAGAATTATGAAGTTTCAACTTCAAAGTTCTAAATAGATGTAACTAAGACTTCACGAATACCGCTGTCTCAAAAATATACATGCATGGTAGTATTAAAAGCTTCAGTTTTTAAAAAAAATTTGAGGCAACTGTCAGTTGATTTTAACTTGAGGATAGATCCTAAACATTTCTTTTGCGCCTTGAATGCAGTAAGTATATATGTGGAGTTTCCCCACTATATAATTCCATAGCGTAATGTAGATGAGATGTAGGCATTGTACGCTACTAGGACGACAGATTCATTTACGATTTTTTTCAAGTTATACAGAGCATAGGAAACCTGGTTTAATTTTTTGCTGATTATTCAACATGTGATTACCAAGATAGTGTTCATGATGAATCGGTTATGCAATTATTTTTTAAATTAGCTGCAGTCGGCATTTCCTAACTTACTACCTTTGAGAAGAAAAGTCCAGACATTAAAAATGAAAATGTTTACAATAACAATAAAGAGTTGCTTTGTATATAAAAATTAATTTACTTGATTTAGAAAAAAAAAACAGTGCTCATAATAACACCACAATTGTAGCATAATTACGCACATTGCTTAATGACATCGCTTAGCAGAGGGAGCAGCTCAATGCCAAGCTTTATTGTCCTCTAAATAATACGAGATTTTATAATCTTTTTGCAGAGTTTGGTCTTAATACAGCTTTTAAATCTTTTAATGGGCAAGTTTCGAGTATCCATGGGAAGCTTGTTGTGTATACATTGACCCATGAATGAGTTGCTTACTCTGTGGAGACGAGTATGAAGGTAGATTGCATTTGTTCCTGGTATTTGTATTACGAATATAGCGTTTTTTTTTAAATTCGATATATATTTATGTACAATCATCTGTAGAAGTCCATTCCCACCTTAAAGACTACTGTCGCCTGCGCTAAACCGGCCACGCACACTAACGCATTATTTTTATTATCGCAGTCTTCATCTTTCTTTAACGTAATGCAAAATTTCGTAACTTCATTTGAAGTTAAGTTAGCGGCCGCACTTAACAATGGTCTATCATTAGCGAGCGATTGTGGGTTCGATCCTTAATAACGGCAAATCTTTTTGTTGTTTCCTAAAATTTAAAATTATGATAACTGATTTGTATTTTAAAATAAAAATGTTTGCAAATAATATTTAAACGAATAGGAAAATTTACTGAATATTTATACCAAAATAGGTTTTTATTATATGTTTTAGTTTACTATAGATGTAATATAATAAATAATATAATGCAATATATTATAAAGTTATATATTATTCGGTATAGATATACTTATACTAATAAATGAAACAAACGTTGAAATGGCAGCATTGTAATATTTTATATAAAAGTAATCCTTGACAAACTTATGATATTATTATGGTAAAAAATATAAAAAACATTTTTGGTTTTTAGACATGAAAGTTATAATATTACATGTTATCATTAAAGAGGTTATAGCTTAATTATTCATTTTCTTAAAGAAAAGAGGATTGAAGCTTAACCTGAATATTATTACAATCATAAAATAATCTATACTTAGAACACAAAACAGTGCCTATTACATTTAGAATTTTTTTGCGTGTATAGCATGCCATCCTGCAGTCCCTTTTTTCGGAGTTTGAAGGCATGAGATTATAATCTTCAAGCGCTTTCTTAGTTCAAAAGTAAACGAACTTATTTCTTATCGAATTCCGAAATTATTGTTTTTATAATTTATCAAAAGTAATTTGTATTGAAATTGCAAAAGGCGACATCTGTTAGCCATTAAGCCAACCGAACATATTACTGTCACTTAGCTAAATTACTTTACGAGTTGGTTTAGAGTCCGTTATTACGATATATAATGACATATATTTAAAACACTTTGTAGGACACTTCTGCACTGTGATTGTTATAAATTGTTTTTTTTTTTTTGTTTAGCTCGATAAGTCTCCACCAGTATCGCCAGTTTATTTTTAAACCACAAATGCAACCTCTCTTCTTCGCAAGATTCAAAGGTTTATTCAACGGTAAATATTGTTTTTTCGTTCCACTTGTCTCGACACATAAGCCACCTTCGTCCTCCAACCTCTTGACTTTGGCTTACAGTATTTCTCTAAAACAATAACAAATTTATTACACACTTTCAACAAGAGATTGGTTTGCACCTTACCCAAATAATAATAAAAACAACTTACACAAAAGCCGGTTTCATATTATGATATTTGAGATATATTGCTGCATATTGATTAAAAAAGTAAAACTAATAACACGAACTCGTAACTATATGTTCACCAACCAACAACAGCTAAGTAATATTATTTGAGTTATTGTAGTTAATAATAGTTATTGTAGGTAGTGGAATATTTTTTGTTCAGTTTGTTTCAAATCTACCGTCATCTTTTTATAATGACTCTAATATAGAAAAAATCTTAAAATAAAGTATCATCGTTAAGTTGCGGATCGGTATATTTACATATTTTTGTTGTCAGTATTCATAACTCACCAATAAACATTTCAAAAATATTTTGTAAGTTATTAGATTTGAACTCGAACCACCTTGAACGCCTATCAAGACAAGAACCGCTAGGCTATTTAAACACTTACTGTGAGCGTTGAAATTAGTAAGTAGTACCTAACAATCATAAGCGGGCAGCAAGTTGTCAAAGTGCATAAGTGTGTATCAAACTTTATTATAGAAGAAGGTCGTAACTACAACTAGTATTGCTTGGCCATAGTTTTGTGAGATTGTAACTCGACTTTTGGTCTTGACTGTAAATACATAAGATTTTCAAAAATATATTGTGAAGCTAGAATCAGAATGTTCTCTGAATTTTTCTCTAAGAGAATCTCTAGGACCAAGGTTGTAAATGGCTCGAACAGCACTTTTCTGTAAAACAAACATGGTGTTGATGTCCGCACAGGTTCCCCAGAGAAGTCATAAGTCATGAGACTATGAAAATAACTAAATAAACAATTCTGGCTGTATCCACATCAGTTATCTGAATAATTTTCTTAACAGCGGAGGTGGCAGAACTGAGTCTACCTGACAGTTTCTCAATGTGAGGACCCCGTAGTAACTTGGCGTCAATAGTTAATCCAAGAAAAACTGTCGACTCGACAGGGATCAACTCTACTCCATTCAGTTGAACATTAGTACTGAGCTGTCTGACATTTGGCGTAGAAAATTTAATGAGTTTAGTCTTTTTTCATTTAAAAGATGGTTATTTACATTAAACCAATGGACAAATTTAGAAAGTGCATTGTTAACTTCGTCAAAATTTGCTAGCTGACCCTTGACTTTAAAAATAAGAAAAGTGTCATCCGCGAACTAATCCGTGTGATTATCCCACACGTTATGAGGTAAGTCAATAATATAAATTAAAAACAAGAATGGACCTAGAATTGAGCCCTGCGGAACGCCCATGGTGACCACAGATCCAGCAGATCTCTTACCATTAACATCAAACCTCTGAATTCGATTATTCAGATAAGAAGTCAGAAAGTCAAGAGCTCTGTCCCTCAAACAATGGTACAATTTCCTATTAAGAGTATCATGATGTACGCAATCAAAGGCCTTGGACAAATTACAAAAAAATACCAAGAGAATCTTGCGATTCTTCCCAGGCCGCAAATATGTTTTTAGCAACGCCACGCCCGCATCTGTGTTTGAACGACCCTTTGTGAAACAAAATTGTTTCACGTGCAATAAATTCATTTCAAGTACATTAAAGTGCCCTCAACAACTGTTATAAAATTAATTTTTCAAAAACTTTGCTTAAAGTTAATAATATCGAAATTGGCCGAAAATTCGTGGGGTCAGTTGTACTACCAGATTTGAACAGTGGAATTACTTTGCTAAACGTCATCAAATCAGGAAATATACTATAAATAATTTAAAAAAAATGCTACGAAAGGTGCGATAACATCTATTATTGAAGCTATAATAGGTACCTGGTACATATGTACTGACAAATCCAAATGATCGGCAGTTTTTATTACATCGAGATCCTTAAAAGATTCTTTAATGCCTTTAGCAGTCACAAATGTAAATTCAAAGTATTTGTCACATCCTGGAACATATTCTTTCAGTATGGCGTAAGCAGAAGTGGAAGAAGAAGACAAAGTTTTTGTTGTTATTATTGGAATATTAGTAAAAAAATTCTTAAACTCGGTTGCTATCTCCAAGTCCGCCTTTATATCTTCATCGTTAATTTTAAGATGGAAATCGCTGTTTTGTACTTTTGTTCTTCCAGTTTTAGAATTTATAATTTCCCAAGTTGTTTTGATTTTATTTTTAGAAGTTTTTTTTTCTTTTTAACGTGTACGGCTTTTGCTGAGGAACAGGCTCTTTAAAAGTTCTTGAATAAAATTTAACAAATTTTATAAAAGTGTCATCATGTTTTTTTTTTGTAAAAACGATCATAGATTCACAATTAATCAGATTAAATAGTACACTATACGCATGATCCGGGTTGATGTGATAAGGCAAGCCCGGTAGCTTTTCAGTTACATTATTTTTAAATTGTCCTAAACGATTTTTATTTACAGGAACAAAACTCACAAGTTTTCTTTGAGCTCTGACTTCACTTTTCAGAGGAAAAGTGACTAACTGACCACTGTGATCAGTGTCTAACTCATTTATAATTAAATGGTCAGAAGGTCTTAAGTTAGTAAAAATGTTGTCTAAACAGGTGGCACTTGTGGCAGTTATTCTAGTCAGCTCAAAGAATCTTGCGTATAAGTTGTAAGATTTGAATAATGACATAAATTTATTAACTGCAGCTGATTTCTCTAGAATATTAATGCTGAAGTCTCCACAAACAAAAACTGTTTTGTTACTGTGACAAGTCTTCAATAAAACTTCTTCCATATATTTTTCTAAAATATCATAGGAAGCACATGGGGCCCGTAGAGACTTATTACAATGAACTACTCCAGCTCGATGCAAGCTGCGATACTACTCAACCGCGATGTTAGTCTGGAGATGGCCAGGTTTTTATTAACCTAGCTCAGGTAGGTCGCCACAAGCTATGATGTCTGTACCAATGCACCATACATTTTAATATTGTGTAAATTAAATTAGTGTTTATGTAATTAACACATGACTTTATACAATACTATGTATAGTGATGAACACCAGAAGAAGAACACTAGAACAAAAACAATGAAATTATTTACCATATGCCAGCTACCACGCCAAAATACCAGCAAAGCAAAACAAAACAAGAAAAAATATTGAAATAGAAATGTAAATAAGTAAAAACTTATTACCTAAATAAAAGCCCCAGGTATAAAGGGCGTGACAGCTCACATATTTATGCTTTGTAAAAAATACGTCAATGTATGTCAGGTGCAGACTAAATTGACAGGACTTAACTAATATTTATCTTCTGGCATTAATAAAATAGAAAAAAAAAATCGCTGAACTTAAATTTATTATAGTTTAGTTTGTAAACAAGGGATCGGCCTTTGTGTTGAGTTAATCAGGGCAACCAACTTTTCTTATCATTTAAATAGTAGTTATTAGAATAGTATGCTTATACTTGTATTTTGTCTGTTGTATGCTTTGTTTGAACGCGATAAACCCTGGAACTAGTACAATCGATGATTTGTTACGTTATTTGGTCTCCAAAATTTTAATATAGTTTAGTAAGATAGCTAACAGTTATCTATCTATTTATTACCACATATGGAAGTTATCCGAATTAAAGATTATTTTATTTATATCAACATTGAAATAAACTCCCGATAAGTTGACATTCGAACATTGACCTTACTCGTATTGTTGACGCCATCTATTGGCGTTTATAAATGGAACTGTTGCGCTGTATATCTCGAGCTGAATCCTTGTCCCCGTAACCCTCTATCACGTCATGCACCCGCTGCCCGTGAGATGGCGCTGTTTCGTTATTGATCGAAACAGCACGCCAAGAAGAGAGATTAGTGTGTCCCATGGAACCTCCGCGCGTGCGCATCCCGTACCGCGTTCTAACCGCTGTTTAAAAACCCGCATTCGCATAGCTTTGCTGTGTGAATTTATCGCTGAACGATATAATCATTCGATTATAAGTTGTAACCATCCGCTCAAATTGGAGAAGTGTCTTTGTGGCTTCAAGAAAAGAAACCGAAGCTGTTAGCGGGGAACTTGATATCCACGTGTGTTTTTTGTTGAACTTGTGCCGAACCGCGAGGGTGAAGAAAGTCGAAGACGGAGTGGACTGATCGAACTCCTACGAGACGACGGAACAGCCCGTCGAGAGAGGTAAGGTGCATGATATTTCCATAACCCATTCCTAGGTTAAGAGTTTACAGCGCGACAGTGACGCCATTTTTTTCTTTTCCTTAAAAACAATAACAGTCCATATCGAAGGAAGGTATTAAACCCCGCGAAGCCACTTTGGCCCCTCCATAAGTGGTCCTTCGAGCCGGATTATCCAGTTTCCGCCTCCCCTTTTTAGGGCACCTATTAGATTAGTGGTAAAACCCGCCGTTTGTAGGTTTGTTAGCCTATATTTCGCTGTCACCTACACCATTACGCAAGTAAGCGCTGACGTGTAGGTAATTAATTCATTCGATACGGCTTTACACTAAATAGGTACTATTATATATATTTACCCGCTGTTATACTAATATTTATCTTAATATTCGCTGTAAGTAATAAGTATTCATACTTCCAGTAGAAATCAAAAAGTTTCTATTTCGATAATTTTCGCTAAGATTCGTAGGTATCTACAAAACATTGTGATCACAAGCCGAGCGCAGCGCTCGCTAGAAAATACATTGTTGGATACCCACCCGCTAGTATTTATTTTCATATTACTCGCAAATTAATCAACTATTACTATATTTAAAATTCTCATTTGAAGAATGAAGAAAGCTATTAAGTCTGATAGTACAGAATTAACGCTGTCGGCGTTGGAAGCAAAGCGAAATGCATTATTTGAGTGCTTACAATCAGCCCACGACTTATCAAAAAACATCAAAGACGATGTGGATAAGAGGGAGGCATTTTTAGACGCTAGCTCGAACATTGACACAATTCGCTCCGAATTTTATGAGGTTATGGATCAATACAATTGTTGTTTAATAACTACAGATCCAACAGCCCGCGCAGACTATAAGGCTTTGGTCTCTTTCGAGCAACTGTATGGCAGACTGAAACGCTTAGTAGCTTCCAACATCGCAGATGATATACCACCCGTCGTGGAGAGGGGACCGTCTATGATCGAGTTACCACCGATTGAATTAATGAGTTTTAACGGTGACATTCGCTCAGGGCCACTGTTCTACTCAAATTATAAGTCCGCCGTTCATGATAATCCATCTCTCTCGGATCATCAGAAATTACATTATTTACAAGATAAAATATTATATCGCGCTCACGCCGTCAGCGTAGCACCGGCTGAGCATTCTCGCATTTCTGATAACAAAACTTCGCAGTCCGCCCCAGTACGCTGCAATGCCTATGTCAGCACAGTCGAATCTACTGACAAATGCTTGTGTACTAATATCGCACATCAACATTTGTTTAAATGTCCCGCTTTTCATAAACTGTCTCCGTATGAACGCCTACAAATTGTTAAGAAAATTAACGGTTGCGTCAATTGCTTAAGCATTAAACACAAGATGTCGCGTTGTCAATCCGCAACTGGATACACGCGCTTGGAGCAACGCTGCTTACACGTCCTACACGTGTAAGCAGCGTCATCATTCTTTGTTACATTTTACCCGGGAATCGAACCCGCGCACCGGAGCAAACAATTGCACTCAGCCGTCTACGAGCGAGCCGCCCGACACAGTGGCGCCTACGCGAGCAAACGCAGCAGTATCTTTAGATCCCACGCGCGCGACAGAGACAGAGCAACCTGCCGCGCGGTCTGACGTAGCATTGTGCTCGGTGTCTAAAGACGCGCCGCGTTATTTAACCCCAGATACGGCTTGTAGCGGGCCGTCGCAATGTGATGCATACACCACCGTCCTACTCGCCACCGCGCAACTCAAAGCAATTTCGTCACAAATGAATGTTGTGACCGATTATGTTTACGTCAAAACAATACACAGTCCACGACTGTATGTGGTTTCGGACGCACAGAGAAAACGTCGTTCGGAACAGTAAATTTAACCATATTTTCCCGCTTTAATAAAAATATCCGATTTGATATCGACTCGTTAGTAGTCGATCAAATTACGGATAAGTTACCTTCTGCTTTTGTCGATATTAAGGCCTTGCCTTATTCGAATAAACTTCAGTTCGCTGATGATAGTTTCGCTATTCCTAGTAAAATTGATATTTTAATTGGAGCTTCGCTGTTCCCGCATTTAATTATGCCTGGCGGGATTCCTGGAGGCCCGTCAGTGCCCGCCGCTGTCAATACGGTGTTAGGCTATGTACTAATGGGAACTGTGCCTACACTTAGTAAACGCCCAGCCTGTATTACATCATGCTGAGTCATAGTCCATTCGCCTATGAATAATAATAATAATAATTCTATTTCCCGCCCATTCAACATCCCGTTGATGTTGAATGTGACTTACACCATTACGCTTGTTTGCGCTGACGTGTAGGTAATTAATTATTTCCCGCTTAGACAGGGAGTTTGAAGTTAGACAGGGAGTTTGAAGTTAGACAGGGAGTTTGAAGTTAGACAGGGAGTTTGAAGTTAGACAGGGAGTTTGAAGTTAGACAGGGAGTTTGAAGTTAGACAGGGAGTTTGAAGTTAGACAGGGAGTTTGAAGTTAGACAGGGAGTTTGAAGTTAGACAGGGAGTTTGAAGTTAGACAGGGAGTTTGAAGTTAGACAGGGAGTTTGAAGTTAGACAGGGAGTTTGAAGTTAGACAGAGAGAGTTTGAAGTTAGACAGGGAGTTTGAAGTTAGACAGGGAGTTTGAAGTTAGACAGGGAGTTTGAAGTTAGACAGGGAGTTTGAAGTTAGACAGGGAGTTTGAAGTTAGACAGGGAGTTTGAAGTTAGACAGGGAGTTTGAAGTTAGACAGGGAGTTTGAAGTTAGACAGGGAGTTTGAAGTTAGACAGGGAGTTTGAAGTTAGACAGGGAGTTTGAAGTTAGACAGGGGAGTTAGACGTTCCCGGCCCGCCCATTCAACATCCCGTTGATGTTGAATGTGAATATTTTTATTTCCCGCTTCTGGGAACTTAAAGAAGTTCCCGGCCCGCCCATTCAACATCCCGTTGATGTTGAATGTGAATATTTTTATTTCCCGCTTCTGGGAACTTAAAGAAGTTCCCGGCCCGCCCATTCAACATCCCGTTGATGTTGAATGTGAATACTTTTATTTCCCGCTTCTGGGAACTTAAAGAAGTTCCCGGCCCGCCCATTCAACATACCGCTGATGTTGAATGTGAATATTTTTATCGTTCAACTACGCAACGGGACCCAGTTACTGGTCGCTATACCGTAGGTCTACCGTTTGATAAAGATGTGTTCACACTAGGTGACTCTTTCAATGTCGCTCGTAAGCGATTTTTATGCTCGGAAGGGAAGCTTGAAGCTTCACGGGGGCTGCGCGCCGCTTACGACGAGGTCGTAAATGATTACCTTTCTAAGGGTTATCTCTCGCCCGTCTCAGTTCTCCCGCATGAGACCGTAGACGTGTATCCTACTTACCGTTGGCAAACGTTTATTGCCAATCGCGTTATTAAAATCACTAATAATATTTCCGCAGATAACTTCTATCACGTAGCAGGGATTGACAACCCGGCTGACTGCCTGTCACGTGGTGTCTCTCCTGCTAAATTGTTAAACCACCCTCTGTGGTCTCAGGGCACCCCCTGGCTAATTTTACATCCGTCACAGTGGCCTACCACTGAATGTACGGAGCCGCTCTCGCTGAACAAGGTACCTGAGCAAAGAAAGCTCATTCACGCTGTTTTAATTCCCGCGGACACCTCTTGTGTTCATTATACTCTTTGTCGCCTTTCGTCATGGAGTAAAATACCTACTCCGTACGACTGTTTGCATTTATATATTCATTAAATTGTTATCACGTCGCGATTTCGTACATATAATCGCAGCTGATTTGAGTTTGGCAGAACACAAACTGCTGAAACTCATCCAGCATAAATATAAAAAAAAAAAAACCGCCATATTTTAAGCGCATTTAAACGATTTTTGTTCCGCAGTGGCCCTGTCTAAGTAATGCACTCGGATAGAGGCAACAATTTTGTAGTCGCTAATTTTTAATTATACAACGACTTGGTCAGAGTTGGTGGACGATACACCCATTCTGATCTAAGTTATTCACAGCGGCATTCTTACAAAGAGCTAGTTACAGTACTCACTCAGAGCGTGTATTTGTTAAATTCTAGGCCTTTCACAGTTTTGCGTGCTGATTCCGCAGAGCTTACCGCATTGACTCCGAGCCATTTTCTGCATACCGCACCTCTGCTTTCACTGCCCGCACCTGAAGTAGAATCAGATAATCTCAATCTGCTTCAGAGACATTCTCTACTTGATAAGTTAGTTCAGTCCTTTTGGAGAAGGTGGAGAATGGAGTATTTACACGGTTTGCAAACTCGAGAGAAATGGAATACTCCGACTGTGCCAATCAAGGCTGGCATGGTCGTAATCATCATAACTGATAATGCGCCCCCTTTATCGTGGCCGTTAGCGATTGTGGAAAGGACGCTTCCTTCCGACGATGGGGGAACGCGTGTAGCTTCTGTAAGAACCGCTAAAGGTACATACGTACGTCCAGTCGTGCGTTTGTGCCCACTACCTACACAGTAGGATTATTAATTTGATAAATACAAGTAGTTTAAGTGTTAGCAGTTAGTTAGTTTAGTATTATCGCAGTTATTTATATAAAGTCGCAGTTTCAATATTATATTTTCGCAGTTTTCGCTGTATTTATGATTGGGTTTTTGAAGGTGACCCTTCAAAAAGGGGGAGGATGTTGACGCCATCTATTGGCGTTTATAAATGGAACTGTTGCGCTGTATATCTCGAGCTGAATCCTTGTCCCCCTCCCCCTCCCCTCCTCTCCCCTCCTTGTTACCCTCTATCACGTCATGCACCCGCTGCCCGTGAGATGGCGCTGTTTCGTTATTGATCGAAACAGCACGCCAAGAAGAGAGATTAGTGTGTCCCATGGAACCTCCGTGCGTGCGCATCCCGTACCGCGTTCTAACCGCTGTTTAAAAACCCGCATTCGCATAGCTTTGCTGTGTGAATTTATCGCTGAACGATATAATCATTCGATTATAAGTTGTAACCATCCGCTCAAATTGGAGAAGTGTCTTTGTGGCTTCAAGAAAAGAAACCGAAGCTGTTAGCGGGGAACTTGATATCCACGTGTGTTTTTTGTTGAACTTGTGCCGAACTGCGAGGGTGAAGAAAGTCGAAGACGGAGTGGACTGATCGAACTCCTACGAGACGACGGAACAGCCCGTCGAGAGAGGTAAGGTGCATGATATTTCCATAACCCATTCCTAGGTTAAGAGTTTACAGCGTGACAGTGACGCCATTTTTTTCTTTTCCTTAAAAACAATAACAGTCCATATCGAAGGAAGGTATTAAACCCCGCGAAGCCACTTTGGCCCCTCCACGTATTATTATTTTAATTACACCTTCTATTAATTTTGCCTCAAGTACAATGAGTGGGACGTGAGGACAAAGCTGCCCATTGTCCTCTTAGTACAAACAAACCTTTTTTTTCGAACCAGTTTTTGTTAATTGTTTTAAACATATGAATTTTAGCAAAGGGGCACTTAATTATTATACCTACTAACCTTTTATACTTCATTCAATTAGTTTTTTAGTTGTATATATTAATTAAATTATTATAATACATTTCGTTTACATATTTATAATATAT
This sequence comes from Sesamia nonagrioides, assembly GCA_017933935.1. Taxonomy (NCBI): domain Eukaryota; kingdom Metazoa; phylum Arthropoda; class Insecta; order Lepidoptera; family Noctuidae; genus Sesamia; species Sesamia nonagrioides. The sequence continues at coordinate 630,182 of JADWQK010000081.1, forward strand.
ATATTTATAATATGTGTAAATAGTATACTGTAGACTACCTAGATTATTTTTATTTCCTTCCCCTTGGTATTGCATCCAATGGTTGTCTATAAAAAATCGCTCTTAGCAATAAGACCGCCAATTGTGTCACTATTTGTAAAGTCTTCATATTTAATTTGTGCAATTTATAATGTACTTAATAAAGAGTGTTTTACTCTATTATATTTTTTCTGCTACATTTATTGTTATGACTTCTTTGGAATTGTAAATAGGTAATTGACTGCAAGAATCCATACTAATATTATAAATGCGAAAGTAACTCTGTCTGTCTGTCTGTCGGTCTGTCTGTCTGTCTGTTTGTTTGTCTGTCTGTCTGTTACGCTTTCCCGCTTAAACCTCTTAAGCGATTTTGATGAAATTTGGCACAGATAATCTTTAGACCCTGAGAAAGAATATAGGCTACCTTTTATCCCGGAAAAATTTGATATTCCCGAGGGAAATCTAAAAAGCGCGATATAACCGAACTCCACGCGGGCGAAGCCGCGGGCGGAAAGCTAGTATTTTCTATATTTTTTCATAAAAATAAATTCAATGAGCAATGGATTGGATCTAGCCTAACCAATATTTTTCACAGAGCAACTGCCAATTTGACCTGACTCGATTTCTGGGTGACACGACGCCCCTTGGTCTGAACAAAGGGTTTATTCGTTACTCTTACGGACTTTTTACTAGTCATAATGACTGGGAAAGATATACTACAGTTTAGATCGGCTTAAACTGTTTTCCGAGACACGTAAAGTTTTCGAAACAAAACTTGTGATTTCTTCAGAATCAACTAAATTATTACATTTAGCCCGTTACTTATTGTGGAGGCATGAGGAACAGGGAGTAAAGATCACTCATCCTCCATAGAAAAAGAAGGTCCTCCGACCAGACGGGTGTTATTCGGGGGCAATTGCCCAACGGGTGAATTTGGGAAGTTTTATGTATGCTAATTACATGGTAAATTCTGTTTGCGAGATATAGAATTCGTGTGACGTCAACATGATGCGTCATTTTATTTGTGGCATTTGTGGGTGCCGTTACACTCAATGTTATAATTTATTTTGGTGCGAAATTCTTAAATCACATTTGCACTCCCTAACCTTTCTCCAACTATGTAAGGGTCCGCTTCCAGTCTTACAGGATTCAGATGTAGATCTGGGTTTTACATGGAGCGACTGCCTATCTGACCTCCACAATCCAGTTACTGGGAAATGCAATAAGACTTACTTAGACCTTGTATGGATCAGAATGATGGGCTACGAAAGGGATGAATGAAAAGCAATTGCATGCAGCCGAGATGAGAATGCTAAGAGGGATGTGTGGTGTTACAAGAATGGATAGAATAAGAAATGAGTACATAAGAGGAAGTCTGAAAGTGGCACCGGTAGCTGAAAAGTTGTGTGGAAATCGGTTGTCATGGTACGGGAATGTGTTACGGAGAAATGAGGAGAATGTCGTGAGGAGAGTTTTAATTATGAATGTTGATGGCTATAAGAGTAGGGGAAGACCAAAGAAACGATGGATGAAATGTGTGAAGGATGATATGGCTAAGAAGGGGGTGACTGCCGAGATGGCTTCTGATAGGGATGTATGGAAGAAAAAGACATGTCGCCCCGACCCCAAATAAATTGGGATAAGGGCAGGAGAATGATGAGACCCGTGGTAAATCTGGAAGTCAGACTCTCGGGATTCTGACGACACGTAACGACAGCCGGAACCGACAGCTTAATGTACTTACCCGAGTCATGGAGGGTGTCGGTTTTTATAGATGGTCACCCATCCACAGATCACCTGCGGCAAGCGCTGCTTAACCTGATCGATAAATCTGTCCGGCTGTTATTATTAAACCACGAGCCCCTCGTACGATTCTTGACTGTAATATAAAAAGTTTTATATTGTTTTTACGTAAGTGATTATTTATATAATCAAATGTAATAGAATAAAAATGGTGGGATATTTTTTTAAAAATAAATTTTGAACAATTTTGGGAGGAGGTGCGGCTTTTGAAAACTGTCCCAACGTGATGATTGTTGCTTTCCAATAGATTGTAGAAAATACTTACGATTTTTCCTTCTTTCGTAAATACTGTTAATAAAAATATCTAAGTAATGATGAAATGGCCAGTAGACGAATCAGGTAAGTAACTATGCTATATTAGGACATAAAAAAAAATTAAGATATTTTAAGAGATATTAAGAAAAACGTACTAATTACATAAACCCATTTCTCTGAAAACGGTGAAAGAAAACACCGCGAGCAAAAGAAAAATGTCCTAAAATAAAAAATTCGAGGGAATGTGATAGGTATCTACTCTGATGTGTGTACAATTATATGTAGCACATAACTCAATGGTATCACCTCAACACTGTAAACGACACAACAAACACCACACACACACGGCACACACAAAAATACACACAAAACATACACACACACGATACGACAAAGTTACGACGTTATGATAAAGTTTGTTCACCCCTCATACTAATGTATCCCAATATTGCCACAAGATACAAAAGTGTCGGTAATATGATCAAAACATTGGAATATTGGGATACATTAGTAGGAGGAAAATTAGGTGAAATGAACTTTAGTCTAAGCCCCAAAGCCCCTATAGTGAAGACCACATCTACCAACCTGTTCTGTTTAAGCAATGGGAACATGAAATACTGATTTTTTCAATGTTTTTTATACTGTTTTCCTATCGAAATGAATTTCATACAATGCAAAAAGTTTACATTTTATTTCAATACATAATATTTAAAACTCTTTCTACAAAAGGGAACTAAATAGAAAGCCGTTGAGCGATTCTTTGTTATTCATTTTTTCAATTCAAAAAGCAATTTAGAACCACAATAGCTCTGTTAAGCTTTTAACACATAAAATGTTGAGTTCCTGTGACAATTTACAAAAATGATAACAGTTAGGGTTAATTTGTCCCAGTTTCCCCTGAAAAAGCTGTATGCTAGATAATAAAATTATAATATAGAGGTCATTTTGCAGACGTAGGTACAGTTCTATTTGACTTCCCCGTGTGTATAAATGTTATGTGCTTTACATTTATTTGTTATTATTGTATTCGTAGTGATCGAAGAACGTCGTCATTCTAAAGTTGAGTCTGAAGCGTGAACATGTAAGTTTTATAATTATAAATAAATAATAATTAGGGCAAGTAGCGGTGTTTTTTGGGACACCATATTAATTAGAGACATAAGTATAGACATAAGTATAGACATTTTACAAAGGGCGACACAATGAGCCGTAGTAACTAAGGATAATCTTTTATATAGGTAACATACGTGGGACACTCAGAAAGTTTTGCGATAGTAAAAAAAATGTTTCGTAGGTACATATATTTTAATTACATCTTTTCAAAGTACTCTTCGCCAGCTTCTATACAAAGTTTCATATGTCTGAATTACTTTTCGAAACACTTTTCTCAGTCCGCCGCAGACACCTCGTTTACAGCCTGTTCGAACGCTGACAGCGCATCATACGACTACGAAAATTGTATCCCTTTGAGCTAATCTTTTATTTTTGGGAATAAGAAGAAGTCACACGATGCTAGATCAGGGCTGTAAGGAAGGTGACCCAGGAGTTTGACCGGTGTACAGTCCAGAAAGTCCCTCATTTTGATTGCGGTGTGGGCGGGCGCATTGTTTTGGTGAAGCAGTAAACCGCAGAGCCCTGTGTTTGGTCGCTTGTTCCTCACAACAGAGAAAATTTCTGTCAAGCATTTGGTAGTATACCATTCAGCGTTAATGCTTATTTGGCTTCGTAAAGGAATTGACAAGCAAAGTAGCCAGTTAAACTGAAAAAGCTCGCAATCAAAATCTTAACACCGCTTCTAGATTGCTTAACTTTGGTAGGCGTTGATTCGTTTTGAAACACATAAACCGTCGACTGATGCTTCGTTTCTAGATCGTATTGATAAATCCAAGATTCATCACCTGTAACGATGTCGTAAACACGCCGAGACAAACCAGTTTCAAATTTGTTTATGAATTATGTCGATAACCTCGCGAGCCAAGTCAAGACACTTGATTTGTTTATCTTTCTCGGCTTTCACGAGGGTCTCATCATGTAGGAGGGTTACATCAACAAGTTTTGCACGCCACTTCGAACGCTCCACTATCACTGTATCAGGCTTATTGGCAACAATAGTTCAGTCACTAGTCAGTGATGATGGATCGATCCCAGTACAATGTAATATTGCCATTTTGAAGAACTGGGCCGGGCATACACTTATAGTACGGCGCCTCTGATTCCACAAGGTTGTATTTAAGAGCAAGTTGCTGATGAATTGTCCTGTCTACAAGGTTGTGTAATATGCCTGATTGATTTACCCGGCCGCTGACATGCCCCGCAGATGACAACTGTACCATTCTTCACAATAAATCTCCGGTATTTTTCGTCATAATAATTTCGTCCATAATTGCAGAGACAAATCCTTCTGTTTCCCCAAATAGTTCACCGAAAGGCAGCCAGGTTACGTACGGTAGTAAATCTACACCGGGTCCGTTGAGGGCCCAGATAAAGTGCCCGTGTAGGTCCATGCGACCATTAATGTAAATTATTATATTAAATTACTAATATAAATATGCCTTGACTTTAAAAGAGAGTGTGCCAAGGAGTTTCCTTCAGCCTTTCTTCTCAGACTTGTCAAATAAAAAAACCCTACCTCATCTCATTTTTAAATTATGATTGACGTGTAAAATTATTTGTGCAAATCTATTTATAAAAATAAAATCGTTTATCATTTCAGCACCGTCAAATTTATCATATTTTAATATTAAAGTCTAAAAAATATTGCAAAATGTTACTGTAAGTGTTAGACTAATATTAACATTCTGCAATATTTTTTAATATTTTGAAATATGAAAATTTTGACGGCATAATTATGATAAATCTTTAACGGTGTAGGATCAGTATTGCTCAATATTTTACTCTCAACAGGTTTTATTCATGCAAAACATTGCAAAGTGACCGTCAATACCTGAAAATACATAATTGAAGGTATGAGTGCAAAGGGCGATTCAGTTATAAGAGCATTGCCTTTTTTCTATAGAATGAGAAATGGTTTTTTTTTACATCTCCACTAATAAAGTATATACAAAGAGGAAAACTTTGTATGTTTGTTTGGGTGTAATGAACAGGCTCAATAACTACTGGACCATTTTCAAAAATTCTTTCACCATTCGAAACTACATTATCCACGAGAAACGTAGACTAAATTTTATTTTGGAAAAAAATAGGGTGCCGTAAGACGTCGACATAGATAGGTATAATTAATTAGAACATTCTATGGTTCTATCTTTTATAATTTAGGCAGCGTACGTAAAAAAATAACATTTCTGGTTGATTTTTTACACCTTGTGTTCAAAAAACCCAAGTAGAACACAAGGTGTAAAAAATCAACCAGAAATGTTATTTTTTTACGTACGCTGCCTAAATTATAAAAGATAGAACCATAGAGTGTTCTAATTAATTGTACCTATCTATGTCGAATGAGGCACAACAACCATTTTTATATTTAAAAATACTAATTTTTTTTTTGGACTATATTTAAACGCATTTATTTTACTCATGCTATTAATCCTTATCAAAATGAATTATTTCATCACTAATTGCAGTTTATGTAGATAATTATTTAGTATTTTGAATGATTAAAATTGGACGTTTGGCTTTGAGGTTATGACGAAATTAAAATATTATGATTTCTGCTGCACGGCCCGTTGTGAAGTGTGTGCGTCACGAAGGGACGCAGTGCACTACTCCAGGAATTTTTAAATCGTCTGAACCCCGCTGGGCTACCACCTCATGAATTGTCGTTAAAAGTTGGCACGCCGAAATGCTTTTCAGAAATTTAAGCCCTCCCAACATGTGTACGAGACTTCTTATAAAGGAGCTAAAAGATAATTTAATAGTAGCGAAGATTACCACCGGCCCTGCAGCTGGAGAATTAGCTCATATACCAAGAATATCCATGATTCCTACTGATTTGCCTATACCCTTTAAAAATTAGCCTTTTAAAGGGTACAGGCAACTTCCAGTAAAATTGTCTGTCGCACTAACGATAATCAAATCCCAGGGCCAAACATTCAAATTAGTAGGAATTGATTTACGAAAAGAGTGTTTAACGCATGGGCAACTTTACGTTGCCCTATCACGGGTCAGGGCTACCAATCATCAGTATATTTTTTATCTGAAAATAATTTTAAGTCAAATGTTGTTTATAGAGAAGCACTACAATAATCGCTTTAGTTATTTACCCTAAAACAACGGGTTGCACTCCGGAACTGGCTGAAGTGAAAACTTAGTATTAATTACATTTAAATATATATATATTTATAAGTTATAAACTAGCGCTTGACCGCAATCCCGCCTGATGGTAAGCAGTGATGCGATTATTGATGGTAAAGCGCGCTAGTTTATTAAGAGCCTATTCACTCTAGCCTTGAAGACACTCAAATTGTAATGTGACGGAAACACCGTCGCTGGCAAATTGTTCCAGTCCCTCGATGTACGCGGTATAAAAGAGGAAGCGAAACGCTTCGTCCGGGTCGCAGTGGTATCAACAATGTAAGGGTGGAAACTCGCCGTACGACGGGTCGTCCGATGGTGGCGATATTTTCATAATTAACAACTTTAACGTCCTCTCAACGATAATCTATGCGGCCTACGGGTAATGTCTGCGTCGTCGACGTTAGTGTCGGTGTCTGTGAATTGACTTGGGAATCATTTTGCTGACCGTGTCTTTCTTGGGTAGGCGTTTTGCAGCGGTAACCGACATCCACGCGGGCGGAACTGCGGGCGACCCCTATGTAGTATAAAACAAAGTCCCTTTCTCTGTCACTATATCCCTATTTATGCTTAAATCTTTAAAACTACTTACGCAACGGATTTTGATGCGATTTTTATAAGTAGATAGAGTAATTCAAGAGGAAGGTTTATATCTATACTAATATATAAAGCTGAAAAGTTTGTTTGTTTGAACGCGCTAATCTCAGGAACTACTGGTCCGTTTTGAAAAAATAATGTAAATATAACATCAAGCTGTGACCAATAAGAGCGGGGCATAACTAACTCCACGCAAACGACGTCGCTGGCGGCCGCTAGTGTATAATATATGCACCCGTGCGAAGCCGGGGCAGGTCGCTAGTATTTATATATTTTTGTATTATGTAATTATTCAAGTACACTTATGTAATTATTTTTGGATTACAAGTTTAGTTTTATTTAATATTATTACTTTTATAGTTATCACATTCATATTTTGTTTTCCTCCTTGAGAGAAATTTCTTCCAGCAGACCTGCGAAAGGCGAAATAAAACAGAAATGTAGAATAAAATGTAGAATTAGTACATTACGATATTAGTGCGTAATGATGGTTATAACATGCGAGGCGGAATTTCAGCCCGAGCCGAAGGCGAGGGTGTAATTGAGCCGAGCATGTTATAACCAATACGCACGTATATCGTACGACGTTTTTTAACACACTTGCGAGGAAACAGAAAAAGAAGTATTTTATACCTATTTTGTTCATTTTAAATAAACTCAATCTGTGAATGCACACTGTTGCTTTCCCTCCATTAGTATTATTATTTGCCATTTCAAATATGGAACAGCGCGCAGCGCGAGCCGTGCGGCGGCGATCAGTTCCATAATTACTTGAAATGGAAAATAATGCTGTTATGGAAAATAATGCTGTTATGGACTATAACTTAATTATTTGCTTTGATAAAACACGCGTTTGTTATGGCCTGCTTTACATATTTAAAACCGGTGGAATTACATCAGCTTTACGAGCAAGGGTGTTAAAAAATAAATAATAATATTAATAATAATATTAATAATAATATAATATATTGGCGCCGACTCTCTTGTTCACAAACTAAACTAATTTTAAGTTAAGTGCATCTTTGCCTTTTTATTTCACTAGAAGAAGGATAGAAGATAACATTTTAAACTTTTTTTTTTTTTATTAGTTATAAACTAGTGCTTGACTGCAATCCCGCCTGATGGTAAGCAGTGATGCAATCGTTGATGGTAAAACGCACTAGCTTATTAAGCCTATTCACTCAAAAAAACTGAGTGAATAGGAAGACGACGGCAGTTGAGCGAGGTGATGCAATGTTTAACCCAACAACACGACCAACGATGCTGCGCCAGAGGATGATCTGGAGACCCTCCACGACCAAACTCCCGACACAACAACATTAGGCACATCGTACCCGGCACACATCGCAACACAACTGCCCGTCCTCCGTACGGCTTCACCAGACATCATGCCGGAACACGACGAATCGCTTGGCGGCAAGACTTTGTCTGGTGGGTGGTAACTTATGCCGGCGGCTGATGTTGTTGCCTACTACTGAGAAAAACTAAAATGTTATCTTCTATCCTTCTTTTCCAATCCTTTCAAATTAAGATACTCCACAGAGTTTAGACGTGATTAAAAACATGGCGTCCAAAAATACGCTAATTTACGTCAGGATTTCTGTTTTATTATATATGTATTTCTCCTTTTGCAGGTCTGCTGGATGAAATTTCGTAAGAAATAAGCAGCACCTACAAAGGTGCTGCTTATTTAAATTAAGATCTGAGTACAAACTCAGATCTTAATTTTGTCGTATCTATATGTGTTTTAATCATCATCATCACCTTCTATCGTCCTGCTGCTGGGGCACAGGTCTCCTCTCATACAGAGAAGTATTGAACGTAATCACCACGCTTGCTCAAAGCAGGTTGGCGATCCTTCACCTTATAATCAGTCATTGGTGTCCAAGATATACTTAGAAAGTACGTATATTTTTTTTAGAAAGGTACATTGGTAATTGCCTGATCTGGAATCGAACGCGCACACTCATACTTGAGAGGCTGGTGTTTTAACCACTAGGCCACCACGATATCAATGTTTTAATGTATGTACATGAGTAATAAAATAAATAAATGCGAAATAAAATTAAATATTTATAATAATATGATAATTGTTCTTTTGACCGGCTCATTAATTATCCACCCACCGAAACCGTATTTTGTCTTTGTTTCATTTTGTCTGATAACATTTATTTAGTAGGTATTTTACGCTAGGAAAAAAGTAAGTTCTTAATTGCTTAATTTGCAAGTAATCGTGTGTATAATAAATAAATAATTAATCTTTAAGATAACCTCTCATGGTCTCTCCGCTCGAAAGACTTACGAAAGACTAACAGAAATAGGTATTATTAAACAGAAGTATTAAAATAAAAAATAAAAAAACAAAACAAACATGCTTTTAAAAAATATCAAACTAAAAGTTAAAAATAATAAAAAAAAAGCGTGAGGCGTTTTTGCAATAATTTTTTATTTAGTTGTATTGGCAACTAAACCTACTAGAATGCCTCTATTTTTCGTTTTTTTTTATTATTTATCAGTTTATCACATTTTCACTGCCTAAAGAAACAAAATTAAGAGCATGCAATGTATTTGAAAAATTAAACTCTTCTGCGAGTTGTATCATAAAATGTATTTGAAGGGGCAGGGGCCTTCATCAGAATTCATCATGTATGATGTATAAGGGTAGGTAGGTAGGCACCTGCCTACCCTTGCGTACCCTTGCGTGGGCGTGAGCAGAAAAATCAGAAGTCCTTCTTACACTTGCCGTTGTTTAATCTGCACAGGGTTTAATAATCGAAATACACAGTCAAATGAACAATATAATTATAGTCTAATCAACACAACCTCAATTTAATTATAACACTAGATTAAACTATCACGATGCAAAGCGATTAGTCACAAGCGTGGTACGCGGGCCCCGAATCAAAGCGCAGTTTTCAGACGGTTTCCCTCACAACCCTCGACAATGACGCTTCGCTAGGCTGACTTTGACTATTAAAGTCAACCTGACGTCGAACGGTGACGGGTGCGGTATCATACTGAATAATTGGAATGTCTATTTTACCTAAAATAATTTATTAATAGTGACACAGTCACCAAAATTTAATAAATACTTTATGAAAAAATAACTTTTTTACACCGTCTATTTGAAACAACTAAAATTCGAATTTATTTTAACTCTTTTCATGTTAAAATAGTTTGACGGTAGTTATGTTTTTTTTACTTGGCATAAACTGTCCATCTGCAGAGGAAAGACCTCCCCCAGATGCTATAATATCGTGCTTATAATATGTTATACAACCCTATTATCTTTCTTTCTAAATCCTTCCAAACATCCTTTTCTAGGGCTACCTCGCTTCAAATTAATGAAAACAAATTTACTTCAATTCAATTATTTTTCGCAGGGCCATGGATGCCGCGGCGACTTTCAAGACGGTGCATGTCCTGCAAGGTGCATTTAGGGTAATGGCTGCTTTGCAACTCACAAATTACTTGTGGCCACATCAAGCCCATGTTCATGGTATGTGATAATCATCCATAAGCCACAACCAAATTTTGTCTTGACTTGGAATCAACCAATCAGAAGAATATATAATATTCAGGACTACGTCAAATACAAAAGAGTTTTGATTGGCTAGAACTGTGTCACGATACAACATACATATTCCCTATAATGTTCCCACCCTTAGGACAAAGGCCTCCTCTCGGTGAGAGGATATGGGCCGTAATCTACCACGCGGGCCCAGTGCGGGTTGGTGCAACACAACAGAGTAATGCGGCCGTAGCTTTACTTTATCTGACTCTTTAGATCAAATAAGGGGGATAGCACGTTATGCCGTTGACACTGATTGTCATTTATATTAGGTCTTTGACAGTCATTACGGGTCGTAAGTAACCCGAAAGTTTGACAACCAGTTTTAGGACTGGGTTGATAGGCAGACCATGTAAAATACTCCATGTGAAGGTGATTCCAATTTGGTTGAGAAAGGGCCTAGCTATCTAGATGATGATGATGATAGTAATTATATCCAATTGAATTTTATGGGTCTTGACATTTGTCAAGATCCTAACAGACCCTTCTAATTGATACTTACTTACTAAGTACTACTTACTAACCTAACCACTACTACACGCTTTGAGATGAGTAGGCAGGACGAAATGTTCTAAAACCTTTAGCTGGCAAAAGTTAAAGTGCTTGGTATGGCAACATTTTGTAGATTGAATATCTTAATATTTGCGATGTTAACCGCTACGGATCGCAGTTTCAAATGAATAATATCAATAAAACTCGTTTGTAACCAATCCTTCGATTGTTGACATTTTTCTTTCTCCTTGTCAACTTTCTTCTTATTTATTTATCAATATATTTCGAGCAACAAGACTCATAGTGTAAGTAACAATATGCTTACAATTACATGTTTTAATTTTACATGTTCTATTTAGCTTTCAGTTAATATTATTAATCATTTACAGATAACCAAAGTTTTGACTTCATTGTGGTTGGTGCGGGAACAGCTGGAAGTCTCATTGCGAACAGACTGTCGGAAGTCAAGCATGTCAACGTACTGCTTATTGAGGCTGGTGGTGATCCGCCTTTTGAATCCGACGTAAGTTAATTTAAAACATTACTTTTTATCCAGTTTTATGGTTACATAATTTATAATAACTGTAAGCAACTGACTCCATACATGCGTTGCCAGTCTGTTGCGACGCCTGTGCAGTGACTCTCCGTCAACCTGACCTAACTGGGGAAACGAAACGTGAATGGAGGCTGCGGTGCGATGCTGGTCATCAGAGTGAAATCGTAGCGTGGCTCGGTATTGCTTGTACTAAAGAACTCAACACCAAGACGCTGTAACGTCATAGGAAGCAGGGTTGCGTGGTGATACCGCGGGATTGCTTGGCAATACCGCATTCCTCACGTAGTACGGTACTTTCAGTGTGCTGAAATCTTAGCGCTAAGATGACGTAACGTTTCGCCAACAACCGTATTGCTCTCGAAACTTGTGTGACTCAAGCTTGCATAAAAGCACCTTTGTTTATGATATTTATCAGATATCACATCTACCATAACAACTGCATAATACATGTACACACAGCACGTCACATGACTAAGTTTTAATGTCTTTCTTATTTCAGCTCCCCGGCTTACCGCTCCTGATGAAAAGATCTCGCTACGACTGGAATTACACAGCTGAGTACGACGGCTACAATGACACCTGTCACCTGCAGTCATACTATGAATTTACTGTGGGTAAAATGCTTGGTGGAACTAGCTCCCTTAATTATATGATTTATCATTAGGGGCAACCCAGTGACTTCGACTCATGGGCGGAAGTGACTAAAAATGAATCTTGGAAGTGGAAAAATGTTTTACCATATTTCCTCAAGTCTGAAAGACTAGAAGATCCAGAATTACTGGCTTCATCTGATAAGCAATACTATGGAACTGATGGCTATATAGGAATCACAAGAGACCACCGTCCTGAGATCAACAAATTCTTAGACGCATATCGGGAACTAGGACATGACATAGTCTTAGATTTTAATGAACGCCATCCTTTAGGTTATGCTGCGCAGACTGTCACTATATCTGGAAAATCCAGGCAGAGCTCAGCATATGCATTTCTGTCTTCAGTTAAAGATCGCCATAACCTTCATGTCTTGAAAAAAACTCTAGTCACTAAAATTCTCTTCGATGAAAGTAAAAGAGCTATCGGTGTGGAAATTCTTACCGAAGATGGTAAAAAGTTAAATTTGAAAGCCAAAAAAGAAGTAATTGTATCTGCTGGGACATTTAACACACCCAAACTCCTCATGTTGTCTGGTGTAGGACCCGAAGAGCATTTGAAGAGCAAAAGTATTGAAGTATTATCAAACTTACCCGTCGGTGAAAATCTGCAAGAGCATGTTTGCGTAGTCCTTATTCATAATTTGGATAAATTAACAGAGCCGTTCCCGCAACCTAGTCCTTATGAATTGCCAGGATCTTCTTTCACTGGTTTTGTTGCGCTTAACAGATCTTCCACCATTCCTGATTACCAAGTGATAACTTACTTAGGTTCAGCAGAAATTATGTTGTTTTACTGCACATTTGCTTTTAGATTCAGTGACGCAATCTGCAACAATATGTACAAACAGGGAATAGACAGACTCCAAGCTTTCAATGAAATTCTTAACGTTGCTCCTAAATGTAGAGGCAAAGTGTTACTGAATAGTACTAATCCAGAGGATCCTCCAATTGTTTACAACGGTTTCTTTAATAACAAAGAAGATGTTGAAGACTTCATTGATTACATACTAGATTACATTCCAGTGATGAATACGACTTATTATAGAGAAGTTGATGCGACCATGTCAGATGCAGATCCTGCTTGTAATTCATTTGGAATAGGAACTCGGGAATACTGGCGTTGTTATATAATGTGTGTATCTTCTGGACTGAGTCACATGACCAGCACATGTCCCATGGGTACTGTAGTAGATGGAAGATTACTGGTTAATGATGTGACACACTTACGTGTAGCTGATGCCAGTGTGATGCCAACGATCACTAGAGGCAACCCAATGGCTTCAGTTCTTATGATTGGAGAAAAGGCAACTGATATGATCAAGGCGGATCATGACTTGATCTAGATTACTTGACCCCGTGATATATTAATTTTAGTTTTTACATATTTTAGGTTGCTTTTAGTGGTTTGCTGTTTGTTATAAAGCTGTAATATTAGTTTTTACTAAAGTATTCTTGTTATAAAGCATTTTATTTTCTCGGGCCTCCCATGCACTAGGCCTAAATTCAAATTCAAAAAAAATATTTTGTATAAATTACATAAATATCCATATAGTGTTAGTACAACTAAAACTTAGCCTAATGTTAGTAACAAATTGATTTAAGTGGGTCTGGAGTCTGATCCACCTACATAAGAGGGGTGAGTCCCATCAGTCTGAAAACACATACAGTATGCCATTGGAGGAGGAGCGTAAGCGCGACATCATGGAAGCACAACGTTTTCGCATGATCGCGGCGAACCCATCGACCCTCGCCTCCGCGAACATCCCTGATGCGCTACAGTACCACGGCAACCCCAAGAGCACCCTTAATGCGTTATTATACTGTACGCGCAGGTCACTGTATGCCCGCGGGTATAGGTGGTCCACAGACTGCACGTTTAAAACGACTGGCAGAAGGCCTTAAAAAGCGTTATCTTAACAGACTTAGAACAGCGCACATACCTGCAGGCCAGCATGTTGCAACGGACAGCCTGTGTGCAGTGACGCAGTGACCTGCGCTCTCTACCAATGTCCACATTATCCTTTAAGTCGTTAGTGACCCAGTGACTCAAATACTTAAACTTTGCAGCCCGACACCTTGACAGCAGGTTAAGACACCTGATTTAAAAACCAACCACTCACTTATATCGTTGTTGTATTTGAGTCCATGAGTCACTGCACACCTTTCACATATTTTAGGGAGTTTTCTTAAAGCACCGATAGATGGACTCAGCAGCACCATGTCATCAACGTAACTAATATTGTTCACGCAAACACCGTCCACGTGACAACCGATTTTGGTGCTGCTGAGCTCGCCTGTCAGCTTATATATGTCCAGATTAAAAAGACGGGAGGAGCTCAGACCTCCCTGTCTTACCGCACAGTCCAACCCATACATATCAGAATAAGATCCTTCCCAACTCACTGTATTCTTTTGACTGCTATACCAAAAAGTAAACAGTGATATAACGTCAGCCGGGACAGTAGTATCGTGAGTGAGCTTATGCCAGAGCAGGTCATAATTGACCAGATCGAATGCCCTCGATAAATTCAAGAAACAAGCTATAAGCTAGCTAGCTAGCTAGTCTTTCTGTCAGTATAATATTGGAAGGTCTATTTAAGGCTCAAAATTGCACTATCTGTCACAAGTTTAGTCTGAAGCGAAACTGACTATCCTCGAGAATGATATGTTTAGCTAGGATTTTATCACGCAGACTATCCAATAACTTAGCACCTACATTGGCAAGTGATATTGGCTTATAATTGGAGATATCGGAGGCATCGCGTGTCTTATTCTTTATTACTGGCACAACGATCGTTTTAGTAAGTTGGGCAGATAAGTAACTTTAACTTAGACAAAGGTTAAAAAACATATCAAGCACTCGCGGTAAGAGTACCCCAGCGTGTTTAAGATGTTCGACAATGAACAAAATAAAACCTACAAAGAAACCTACTCAAAATAAAATAGAAAAGTGTTAGGAATAGAGAGTATATATATAGAATCAAACAATGTTTTCATTTAGATAGTCAGTGACGGATCTTATTTAAGCAAAATCAAAACATTGCTTGAAAATTTATTCAGGGACGGGTGACTGGCCCTATAAACGAATAGACGGCCAATCGCGATAGTTCAAATGAGAATGTTATCTGGAATCAACAATTATTTTCGTTCGTAGCATGATTTCAGTGGACGAATTGATTGCCAATCTAATTAATTTTGAATCCGGCTTGAACAGTTTAGACGTAAAAGGATTGGGGCTTTACTATGTTTTACGTGAAAGGGTTTTATGGTCAAAATCAGCCTGTAATGTGAAAAGGGCTCTGTGTTTCCACTGCTCCTAGCTTTGCAGTGGAACACAGATCTCCTCTCATATTATAGGTAAATGTAACTATTCTCGGTAATAGGGAGTGGATCTGGGAAATTTCATGCATGCTAATTGTGCAATTAACATGCATGAAACTTCCCGGACCCGTGCGGAAACTATGCTTGCGAGATGTAGAATTCGTGTGATGGAAGTATGACTCGTCGTTTTATTTGTTGCTCAATGTAATAGTTTATTTTGGTACGAAATTCTTAAATCACATTTGCACTCCCTAATCTTTCCTCAATTAGGTATGTAAGGGTCGGCTCACAATCTAACAGGATTTAGATGAAGACCAGTATTTTACGTGGAAGAAGGCCTATCTGACTTCCACAATCCAGTCACTGGGTAATACTATAAGGGCTTGATTAGACAGCCTCTGTGGCGTAGCGGTAGCGAACGCGTTGGTATTTGTATGCATGAATATGAATATTTGCACTGGTCTGGTCATGCCTCGGAAAGCATGTTAAGCCGTTAGTCCTGGTTGCCATACGAACATCTAATGGAAGTCGTTACGGGTTCTTGGAGCCCTCAAAAGTTCAAGAATTGGTCTAACTGCAATGCTTCGATATCGCCTTTGGGTTGTGAAGGTCAAACGGCAGTCGCTTCACGGAAAATATCGAAGTTTAGCCAAAATCAGCAGTTAGACTGGTAAAGCGGACCCCAGATTCCAAAGCTGTAAAAAGCTTCGGATGTGATGATGATGACTATAAGACTTGATTAGACCTTTGGTAGGTGTAGAAGTCAGACTATCGGGATTCTGATGACACGTAACGACAGCCGGAACTAACAACTTAACGTGCTTGTCGAATCATGGAGGGGTGTCGGTTTGTACATATGGTAGCCTTTTTTTTATATATTACAAACTAGCGCTTGACCGCAATCCCGTCTGATGGTAAGCAGTGACACAAGCGTTGATGGTAAAGTGCACTAGTTTATTAAGAGCCTATTCACTCTAACCTTGAAGGCACTCAAATTGTAGTCCGACGGAAACACCGCCGCTGGCAAATTGTTCCAGTCCCTCGATGTACGCGGTATAAAGGAAGAGGCGAAATGCTTCGTCCGGATCGTAGTGGTGTTAACAACATAAGGGTGGAAACCGTACGGGCCGTACGGCGGGTCGTCCGATGGTGAAACGGAGATGGGGGAATTAAATAATGAAATTCCCTCGCACACTCCCCAAAATGCATCCTATAGAACACCGAAAGGCTGGCTAATCTAAGCCTGTGCTCTAGGCTTTGGAGACCGTTTCGAGTTAATTCTGGGTCGCCATTCAGCCTCTTCGCACGCCTCTTCACTGAATCCTAAGTAGCCAGGTGACATTTCGCAGCACCAGCCCAAATGTGGCTGCAGTACTCCACACACGAGCGGACCTGTGCTTTGTACAACATTAGAAGCTGCCTTGGTGTGAAGTACCGCCGGACCTTTGCGATGACACCAAGTTTTCTGGCTGCCACCCTGGCCTTGGACTCAATGAACCGCCCAAAGTTTGGGTTCGAGGAAATCTCAACTCACAAAAGCTGACTTTTGGGAGTTGAGATTTCCTCGATTTCCTCAGGCGGTCGGTGCACTCCAAGGATACATTTCGAAAAGTAGGAGCCAAGGTGAACGGGCCCATCCTCAGATCATCCGCGGCAAGTGAAGCTTAACCTGATCGATCGATCTGTCTGATTGTTATTATTGAACCACGAGCACCTCCAACTTTTTTCATGACTGTAACATAATAAGCTTTTCTTGTTTTACGCAAGTGATTATTTTTTATAATCAAATTTACCATCGTATAAAAATCGTGGGATAATTTTTTCCAAGTTCATTTGGAACACTTTTAGGAGGAGGTGCGGCCGTTTGAAAACTATCTCAACGTGAAAATTGTTGGTTTTCAATAGTTTGTGGAAAATACAAATTCATCATCATCATCATCCTTCATCGGCTGATGGCAGAAGTTACCACCCACCTGACGAAGTCTTGCGATGTCTCACACAAAGGGCGATAGAAAGAGCTATGCTCGGAGTTTCTCTGCACGATCGAATGAGAAATGAAATCCGCAGAAGAACTAAAATAGTAAGTCTAACAAACTAAATAGGGCCTCCTTGCACAGATATAGCTTTTACTTAAAAGGAGGTCCCTACGTAAGATTTACTGTAAAAGTTTGTACATATTTCCGAAATAAAATCTATTTTAAAATAAAATCATTTTATTTTTTAAATAATTCGCTAAAATGAAATGGCAGTGCGCATGAGCAATGTACCCTACATTGCTCATAGAACCGATAGCCGATGGAGCAGTAAAGTTTTGGGGTGGTGGCCACGTACCGGAAGATGCAGCGTAGGGAGGCCCCCTACAAGGTGTACCGACGACCTGGTCCCATGGTCGGGACCAGGGTCGGACGCGAGAGATCGCCGCCGATCGCCGCCACGAGGACATGGCGGTGCTCTACCCAAGCCAGGCCTCCACTCTATGCTCCACCGTATCCTCAGGGCGATCCACACCCTAGCGTTTCCTCCCGCCTTATACGGAATAGGAACCCGAAACACCCGTGTCCGGTGAGGACCTGCGTCAGGCGGAAGTTGGGGGCACCGTGGCGCCTCTCTAGCCACTCCTCGAAGAGGGGACTTACCGCCGCTATTGTGCTGTGCCCAGCACTGGGTTGCGACAATCGCAACCTGCTCCGGGCTTGTATGTTTAAGAAGTGAGAACATAAAAGGCTGATTTTATTAACGTTTTTATACTGTTAGGAATAAAATATTTCCCTATCAAATAGATTTCATACAATACAAAAAGTCTATATTTTATTTCAGAATATTTGAAACTATTTCTACAAAATATTACTAAATGGAAAGTCGATTGAATGATTCTTTGTCATTTATTTTTTCAATTCAGAACTGAAATAGCTCTGTAATTAAGCTTTTGACACATAAAATGTTGAGTGTGGAGTTCCTGTAACAATTTACCAATATGTTTACAGTTTGAGTCAATTTGCCCCAGTTTCCCCTGAGAAAGATGTATGGTAGATAAAAATATTATATTATAGAGGTCATTTTGCAGATGTAAAGTTCGTTTTGACTTCCCCATGCGTATAAATTTTATACATTTTACATTTATTTGTTATTATTGTATTCATCGTGAACAAATCACATCGTCACCCAAAAGTTCTGTCTGAAACGTGAACATGTAAGTTTAATAATCATAAATAAATAATAATTAGGGCAGGTTGCGGTGTTTTGGGATACCATATAAATTAGAGACTTAAGTATAGAAATTTTACATAGGGTGTCACAATGAGCCGTCATACCACTAAGGTTGATCTTTTATACAGTATGTTAAATAACAGAGGGCGTTCCCTTAAACTCGTTAATATATATCATTAATAGATTAAAATAAAAATATCAGCATAGAAAAATAAGCATAAAAATATCCGAATAAAAAAAATTCTAATTGGAAATAAATTTGAAACCTCCTGTTTTAAATCAAAATAGTAGCGTAGTATCATAAACAAATTGCGACCTTGCCGTCTTTCAAGTTCGCGTGTACAGTGTGTTTCTTTTACATGTCAATTTAAAAATTTTATTGAATATTTTCTTATTGGAAAAATTAAAAAAAAAATTGTTTTCGAATGGAAATATTTTTTTTAGCATGTATGTATGCTATACTATTTCGGGTTAACGGGAACGCCCTCTGTTAGTTAACATACTGTATAATACTAGCGGCCGCCAGCGACTTCGTTTGCGTAGAATTAGTCATGCTCAGCTCCTATTGGCAATATGTACGGCTGCGTTAGCTCCCGTTTTCGCAACATTTTTTGTTATTGCTCTGCTCCTAATGGTCATAGCGGGATGTTATATAGCCTAAAGCCTTCCTGGATTAATAGGCTATCCAATGCAAAAACAATTGTTCAAATCGGACCCGTAGTTCCTGAGATTCATCATCATCATCATCATCATCATCAGCCCCTACTCGTCCACTGCTGGACATAGGCCTCCTTCATGGCACGCCAACAAGCTCGATCCTGAGCAGTTCTCCGCCAGCCACTACCAGCCACCTTTTTGATGTCGTCGCTCCATCTCGCCCAAGGGCGTCCCACGCTACGTTTGCGAGACGCGGTCTCCACTCGAGGACCCGTTTACCCCAACGGTTGTCGGTCCTGCGGCATATGTGACCAGCCCATTGCCAGTTCAGCTTGCTAATCCTCTCAGCTATGTCGGTGACTGTGGTCCTCTGTCGGATCACCTCATTTCTGATGCGGTCCTTCAGAGAGACGCCCGACATAGCCCGCTCCATAGCTCGCTGAGCGACTTTAAACTTATGGACTAGTCTGACGGTTAGTGTCCACGTTTTGGCTCCGTAAGTCATGACGGGTAGGACGCATTGGTTGAAGATTTTTGTCTTCAAACATTGGGGTATGGGCGACGAAAATACCCGACGAAGTTTACCAAACGCTGCCCATCCCAGCTGGATCCTTCTATTTGCCTCCTTCTCGAAGTTGTTTCCTGAGATTAGCGCGCACAAACAAACAAACAAACTCTTCAGCTTTATATATTAATAAGTATAGATACCGTGGGTTATATTACCTACAAAAACCAGCACATCAATCTACTACAATATGTCAAATTTCTTTACCCACACAAGTTTGGAGCCCGTGAAAATATCCGGTAAAAAATTACTCTCTCTGACACTTTTCATACAGAGAAAGAAATATCAGCACGCTAGCTGGTACCGGCCGAAAATATTAGACTTTTATCTCACACCTTGTGATGATATATTATGTTTGATAATTTACAACCAACATTTTGGAAATTTTTAGGTTCAAATAAAATTAATTTAATTTAATGCAATAAAATAAGATATACAATTATAGGAAATAATTAATAATTTTATAAATTTCCAGAATTAATAAATTAAAGTTCAATGAAATGTATGGAAACACTGAACAGTATGTGTGTCCTCTATTTACCGTCCTGATTTTCCGTCCTGGTTTGTGGTATTTGTGAATGAATTTAAGAGAGTGCGAATGTAGTATTAATTCAGTCTCTTCATAAATAAAATTTTGTTAGTACAATACTAACAAAATGTTACTAAAATATTGAACCATTTACTCGGTAAGTATTCGATCGGCTCTCATATCAAAATAACACATTTCGTTAATGTGACTGTCGGAAGACCCTGCTGTCCTCTATTTGATTTGAACTGACATTTTTGGATTTTGGACTTTTGAACAGCATTTAGAGGACTCCTCCCGAGTTTCGGTAGACTCTGCGGAAATCGATTGACGTTAAATTTGGTACCAAAGCGAATCGAGTAGTCGTGAACAGCTGTGTAGGAGACCTCTAGCGCAGATTTTACTTAGCTACTATCTTCCATTTTAAAAATGTTGAATCTTTATCTGAGTATATTTATTTCCTGGACTTGCTTTACAATGCATTTAAAACACCAATCAAATCCAACCTTTGTTCAAAGGCATATTATTCCGTAAACGACTATTGAAATGATAAGAATATCTGTTTGTATTGATTAACTGAAGAGAATGTATGTGCTCTTTCCCCAGAATTAGCTTACTAACACGTTATATGAGTTATATATGTAATCATAAATATTTTTAAGAGAATACAAGATACTTGATTTGTTTATTTGTCTCGCCTTTCACGAGGTTCTCATCATGCGGGATGATTATATCAACAATCTTTGCACGCTGCTCTGATGATGGATCATCACTATATCAGGCTTCTTGCCAACAATAGTTCAGTCAGTAATGATGGATTGATCGCAGTAGAATGTGATATTTCCATTTTCGAGGACTGGGTAGGGCATGGTAGGTACCTATAGTACGGCACCTCTAATTTCACGAAGTTATATTTAAGAGCTAGTTGCTGACGAATTATCCGGGCTACAAGGTTGTGTCTATGCAAGTAATTTTCTTTAGCAAGACGAGAACACCCGGAGATTTTTTAATTGTTCGTCATCACAACTCGTCTATAATTGCATAGACAAAACTTTCGATTTACCTAAACAGGTCACCGAAACGCAGCCAGGCTACGTACGCTAGTAAATCTACATCGGGCCTGCGTAGGGCCCGTGAAAAGGGTCGATGTAGCTCCTTACTCTGCCATACCTCCATGCGATAATTAGTGTCAATTATTAAGTAGTATTATGCCTGGAATTTAGAAAAGACTGTAGCAAGCAGTTTCCGTCGATTTCTTCTTCTTAGACTCTTCATATAAAAAGCCCAAACCTCATCTCATTTTTAAATCATGATTAACGTTTAAAATTATTTATTCAAATCTATTTACAAAAATAAAAAAATTATCATTTCTGCGACGTCAAATCTATCATTCATTTTAATATCATAGCCTAAAAAATATTGCAAAATGTTACTGTAAGTGTAGGACTAACATTAATATTGTGTAATATTTTTTTAATATTGATAAATATGTGAAAGACGTGAGTGACACAACATGACAACTTTATTTATCTGTAATATAATGTACGTACCAAACTTGAACAGAACCAATGAAAGTCATTATTACATATTGATAACACCAGCGACGTTAGGATAAGATAGGTTTAGAATATAGGGGGTCATATTTTATATTGCACTAGTGGATAAGCTGATCTACATGCTTATGTATTTCCCTACCTGACGTATCAAGAACTCTGTAGTCTGTTACACCCAGTCTCTCAACAACCCTGCGAGACTCCCACTTATTGCTACCTCTATATTGACGAACCCAGACTTCTTCCCCTTCACCTAACAACAATCAAGTTTCGTACGTAGTTTACGGCCAAACATAAGCAAAGCAGGCGTTTCCCCTATTGTGGAATGCTCTGTGTTTCTATAGTGTAGAAGAAAATTATTTAAAAACAATGAAATGTCTAAGTTGCCTCTAATTTCCTTCTTAATCTTCGCTTAACTATACGTACTGCATTTTTCTGCAGCGCCATTACTTTCCATGAACTTTGAAAATTCGACACTGAAAAGATGATCCAAAGATCATCCAAAAGATGGTCCATTATCAGATACTAACAGAACTGTTTCAGTAATCCAAAACGAGCGAAAATATCCTTTGTCTGATAATAGTGTGGCTAGCAGCTGAGCTGGGTACCTGACTGACCTCAATCCACTTAGTCCTAGCATCAACTACTCCAAGATATATTTTTTCCGGCTATCGTATCCAAAAAATCAACATGTACAAGCGCACGGTTTTTCAGGCAAGGCCAAGGGCACGGTATGTGCCGTGGCGGGTCATCGCTTTTAGCCGCGCAAACGGTACATGGTGCACATCGATTCGATCGCTTCATCAATACATGGCCACCAAACATAACTACGAGCAAATGACTTCGTTTTAACGATTCCCATGTGCGCTTCGTGTAATTCCGATAGTACCTGCGACCTACATGCATCCGGTATCACTAACCTATATCCCCATGGAACACAACCGAGCTCTTGATACAATTCGCGTTTTCGATTATGATATGGTTGAAGTGCAGGGACCTCTGACGTCACTGGCCAGTAGTTAGTTACGCACATAACTCAAAATTCTACCTAACAACGGGTCTCGCTGAGTATGTTTTTTTTCAACTCATTGTAATCTAATAATAACGCATTTTGTGCAAAATGTAAAAATGTTTGATCTGGTATTTTATAACAATTATTAGTAGTAGAGACTGGTGTTGTCTGTGCTGGTAATCGTGATATCCCATCCGCTCTGTTCGACTCGGCCCTAAAGAACTAAATATCATAAGTATAAGCGGAAAACTTAATGGCCCGTCTTTGGAGACGACTCGCATAGAATGTATACCTTGTTTCGGTCCAAAAATCGTAACAAAAGGTTTATGATCTGTACGTAATCTGCGAATAGTGTTTTTTGGCGCTCGAAGGCACTCTCGATACATACAGAACGGGGCACTCGAAGACGGAATCTGGCGATGCCGCCACTGGACCTAGCTGGCTAAGTACTCCACCCTTAGAACTTAGGTCACATGTCCAACTTTAGGTTTACTTTAGTCCTTAAACGGTTAACAAATTTCGCATAGAAATTAATCGTTACCACCTCTCACTTTGAACTCCGAAACCTTTCCAATAGACATTTTCACGCGTAACTATGTCTCCCTAAAATAATAATAATCCTATTCTCGTCGCCAATGAAAAATATGTGAAAGACGTGAGTGATACAACATAACAACTTTATTGTTCTGTAATACAACCTACGTACAAAAAAAAAAAAAACAAAAATATTGACAAATATGTTGAAATATGAAAAATTTGACGGCGCAGAAATCGACAGTATTGCTCAATATTTTTACCCGACTACGGCAAAGCAAAAGGAGGGTTATGATTTTGACAGGCTATGTATGTATGTATGTATGTTCATCTGTTCCCTCGTAACTTCTAAACTACTTATCAAAATTCGACAAATGACATATCATTAGAAGCGTCTTAATTGTCCGCTGGTTATAGGCTATATGGGAATTCACAAAATCTAATGTGGCGCCCTCTAGCGGATAAAACATACAGAGTAAAAAAATAAAGTTAAGATAAATATGCCGTGTTTGGTATCATTTGAAAGCGCTTTACTTGTACATTTTGAATATATATATATATTGCTAGCATTTGCTTGTGACTTTACCTGTATTCATGGGCTGATTGCATATAATTCACATCTTTTCGTTCATAGCTTCTTTACTACTTATTAGAATAAGACCACTGCAGTAGGTACCATTAGAAGGGCCTTGATATTCTGTTAGTTATGAGCTATAAAGCTTGTCACCAAATTTAGTATAGCGCCCTCTAGCGGACAAAAAGTTCTATCTTAATATAAAATTAAAATAAATATATCGTGTTTGGTATCACGTGAAAGAGCTTCACGAGTACTTTATGCTTGTACATAATTACAAGAATGCTTTTAATGATGTTAAAATATGAGCGATAAGAGTAAAGCGCGGATCACGGGAACTGTGAATCGCTTTATGCAATGTAAAGCAGTGTGAACATTAATAGAATATGTAATGCACTAATGAAAACGACATAAGCTGGGAGTAACTCCACGCGGTGAAGGCGGAAACAGTTTGATAACTGGCTAAAACTCCCATAAAAATGCCCTCTGCACTATATGCCTTCGGGCTTATGTTGTTATATGTGCGTGTAGATGTAATATGTCAAGTACCTAGTTTTTAGTTCATCAGTTTAACTTTTGTTAATATTATGCGCCACAAATACACTTTAACACCGAAATAGTACAAATAATAAAAAGTAAAAAAACTAAAACCCAACTACGACAAAAAACGACGCTGAAAAAGTATAAAACAAGATTTTCAGAATACTGAACTGAACAAAGTTGCTAATGTAGTTGCAAGTCAATGGATACAGTAGACTCTACCAAGATGGCTTCGTTGTAAATTGACAATAATGTCATACAATACTATTCTGAAGTTTGCAATATTCACTATGTAGAGATAAATTTTCATGTTTGGAAAGGCGTAGTCACACGTTACACATACCTACCTACCGTAGCACCTTGACAACCTGGCCATTCCGTGCCGGTAATACATTGCACTACGTGGTCGCGCATTACGGTGCATAAAAATGGTATTTACGCCCATATTCAGCAGGAAAGGACTAACATGCTGATGAAATCCCCTCTACGTGTCTGGGAGCCGTCAAAGAACCATTTTCTATCATCACTAACTCCGTACAACTCTCTGAAGATATCCCAGCCCATACCATTATTGACCCTTTAATGGCACCTTTTCTCCAATTCGTCAATGCTTGACGATAATGTTCACCTGTTTTGCCTATATACTCTTTGTCTCCCATCATCTGTGAATAATCAAAATCTAGATTCATCGGAAAACATAATCCTGGACTAATCCTCATCTGTCCTTTGGATGTGTTCTCGAGTAAATCGCAACCTGGCAACTCGATGTTCTCTGAGCAGTTTAAGACCATTTGTTAGCTTATATGGCTTAATATCAGCTTCACGTTCGCCACAGGATCGTGCCAAAACTTCTAATGTTGTAGTGAACTTATTAAAGGCTATTTCAGACCTGAACGGCCGTGAGATGTCGATTTCTTAACATAATGCTCACCATGAATAGATCTTTTCGTACAGTTGTGCACCTTTGCCTGCCATTTCCTGGTCTTCTAATGTTCACGTCGGTCTCCTGAAATCGCTGGAGTACTATTGGGACCGTGGATAAAAAAGATACACCTACTGTTCTACCAATGAAGTTGAAAAAATAAACATTTCTGCGAATTGTATGATATGTATTGAATAATTGCACTGTCTATATTTACCTAAAATGATTTTGCGACATATTCACCAAAAATAATAAATACCCGGCCTAGTTTGTGGAATAATAACTTTTCTACACCGTCTATTTGAAACAAGTAAAATATGATTTTATTTTAACTGTTTTCATGTTAAAATAAGTTGGACGGTAGTTATGTTTTTTTTACTTGGCTTACACTGTCCATCTGCAGAGGAAAAACCTCCCCAAATGGTATGATATATATCGTATATGCATTTTTTTTTGTACAGAATAAACCACTTATCTTTTTTCTAAATCCTTCCAAGCATCCTTTTCTAGAACTGTCTCGCTTCTTGTTAATAAAAACAAATACTTTAATTAAATTATTTTACGCAGGGCTTTGGATGCGGAGGCGACTTTCAAAACGGTCCATGTCCTGCAAGGTGCATTTAGGGTAATGGCTGCATTGCACCTAACGAACTACTTGTGGCCACATCAAGCCCATGTTCACGGTATGTGATAATATCATCCTTACTTTATCCCGGATCCCTGTACCTGACCTTGATACCTAACCCGATTGTCCTTTGTAGTGTTTTGACAGTCATTATGGGTCGTAAGTAACCCGAAAGTTTGACAACTAGTTTTATCACAGGGTATCGTATGGTTAGATAGGCAGAACATGTAAAATACTCCATGTGAAAGCGATTCCAATTTGGTTGAGAAAAGGCCTAACTAGATAGAATAGGCCTACGTAGACGATTATGTTAGTATTTAAATCCGCTGGTATTATGGTGTTGA
The DNA here is from genome assembly GCA_017933935.1 of Sesamia nonagrioides. NCBI lineage: Eukaryota > Metazoa > Arthropoda > Insecta > Lepidoptera > Noctuidae > Sesamia > Sesamia nonagrioides. The sequence goes on from JADWQK010000081.1 coordinate 656,758, forward strand.
CAATAGGGTATTGGACTAAAAAAAAAAACTAATTAGTGCGTCAGTCAGATTTCCAAAAAATACTAGACACGTATTTTTTCTTTTTCATATAAACAAAAAATGAAGCCGACACATTGCGTTGAAAACTCGTGTGACGTGCACGCTACACTTTTTAACAAGCAGTGACGTCACCAGCCACCACTCCTGTTCTTTGGTGCCTTTTATATTTCTCAATTTTTATTAATTTGATAAAACAAAATATACCTACCCAATATTTTTCTATAGTCTGAATAAAAAAAATTGTTCTATTTAGTCCGTCTAAATAGAATCAATTTTTTTTACCCAGGAAACATCCCTGTTGACAAGACCCCAACAGACCTCTCTAATTGATTACACTACTTACTAATCTAACCACTACTACACGCTTTGAGTTGAGTAGGCAAAACGAAAATATGTTCTAAAACTTTTAGCTGGCCAAGGTTAAAGTGCTTGGCATGGCAGCACTTTGTAGATTGAATATCCTAATATTTGCCATCTTAACCGCTACATATCAAAATTTCAAACGAATAATACCAATAAAACTCGTTCATAACCAATCCTTCGGTGATGAAATTTATTTTCTGAATTATTTCCTTATCAACTTTCTTTTTTTTATTAATCTTTTTTTTTGTTAGTAATAATGTGCCTAAGACTACATTTGTAAGTTTTATATATTCTTTTTAATTTATAGTTAATATCGTTAATCATTTACAGATAACCAAAGTTTTGACTTCATTGTGGTTGGTGCGGGAACAGCTGGAAGTCTCATTGCGAACAGATTGTCGGAAGTCAAGCATGTCAACGTACTGCTTATTGAGGCTGGTGGTGATCCACCTTTTGAGTCTGACGTAAGTTACTTTTTACCTGACTACGGCAAAGCAAAAGAAGGGTTATGATTTTGACAGCCTATGTATGTATGTTCATCTGTTTACTCGTAACTTCTAAACTACTTATCAGAATGCGACAAATGATTCATTAGAAGAAGAAGAATTTTGAAAGCGCTTTACTTGTACATTTTGAATATATATATATATATATTGCTAGCATTAGCTTCTGACTTTACCTGTATTCATGGGCTGGTTGCATATAATTCACATCTTTTCGTTCATAGCTTCTTTACTACTTATCAGAATAAGACCACTGCAGTACCATTAGAAGGGCCTTGATATTCTGTTAGTTATGAGCTAAAAAGCTTGTCACCAAATTTAGTATTGCGCCCTCTAGCGGACAAAAAGTTCTATGTTAATATAAAATTAAAATAAATATACCGTGTTTGGTATCACGTGAAAGAGCTTCACGAGTACATATACCTACGTACCGTAGCACTTTGACAACGTGTGACTACGCCTTTCCAAACATGAAAATTTATCTCTACATAGTGAATATTGCATACTTCAGAATAGTATTGTAGGAAGTTATTGTCAATTTACAACGAAGGCATCTTGGTTGAGTCTACTGTGTCCATTTACTTGCAACTACATTACCAACTTTATTCAGTTCAGTATTCTGAAAATCTTGTTTTATACTTTTTCAGCGTCGTTTTTTGTCGTAGTTGGGTTTTCGTTTTTTTTACTTTTTATTATAATATTACTTTTTATTCAGTTTTACAATAATATATTTTAATAATAATTATTATTAATAATTAATAATAATAATAATTATCAAAAAAAAAAATATTGTCACGGCAACACGTACGTCAACAAATTATTTACTAAAAAACTAATATTTTTGGATTTCATTATATTTTACAGTAATTATTATACAAAAGACATTTATAAAAATCAAAGGAATCAACAGAATATTCATACTTTTTAACGAATATCAACAATAAATGAAATGAAGAAAATCAGCCGAACCGCAGGTGACATGACAGGTGTCACCGCACAAAAACTGTAACAATGAAAATAAAATAATGTTGACAAGATCTGCCGCAAGGAAACGTGCACGCCCACCATCCCCGGACTCGTTGCTCAGCTCCGCCTCGCCGCCGCCGGTCTCCAGCCCCACTGTAAGCGCTGTGACGACCCCGGCCGCGGCAGTTGCGTCGAGCTCGAGCGACGAGTACTTCTCTCCGCCGATGACGCCACCACCTGTTCGCCGACGGGGAGGACGCCGGCCGCCGGACCGCTTAGGACCTCGAGGCCCATCGGCTTCTGACAGGGTCCCAGCTCCCGGCGGAAGTGTGCAGCGCATGAGATGGACACAATCCATCAACGAAAATGTCATGCGCTCATACTATGGGACTACAGAGGGAGGGAACAACCTCACCGCGTACCGTGTTCGAATGCTCTCTCTGTTTCAGGTGCTTGAGCCAGCTGTCAACGTTTCGGCGCAACGACTGTCGGATCAGGTGCGGGTCATCCAGCGTAACCGTATGCTGGATGATGTGGTACTTGATCGCCTACGCCTCGAGTCACGGAATAGTCATGTTACGCCTGCTTCGTCACTGGTCGCGGTACAACTTAACAGTGTTTCACCGCGACCCAACCACGTTGATGAAGAGGATGATGATAGGGCTATATCCGTGAGTCCCCAGTGCAATGAAAAATTGAGGAGCGCTTTGGAGGATGCTTTCCGTGAGTACCGCTCTATTCCGCCTGAACTTAGACCACGTTTGCCTCGATTGCCCATGCATAAAAAAAACAAGGCGCTGGTGTGTGCTCTAGACTCTCAGCTGTCTAATTATTTAAAGGACAGCAAAGATCTGAATGATACACATTCAATCTTGTACTGTGGAGCTGTTGCGATATGTCGTGTGGCTCATGTCAAATTCCCAGACAATGACAGAGCCACACGACCAAAATCAGCTGTACCAGCTTGGCAGTGCAGGATTGAACGTCGTATCGGAGAGACTAGAGCACTCATTGGCAAGCTTATTAGCTTCAGGGAGGGCAATACACGCCCTAGAGTGATGCGCTTTGTGAGGCGGGCGTTCTCGGGGACTGATACTAGTACTCGAGACTATTTGTTCCGCGTCACAGAGCGCATCGACTTTTTTAAGCAGAAGATTTATGCATGGGCAAACCGTATTCGTCGGTACAGGCGAAGAGTTGAGCGGTATTCTCAGAATCGCAATTTCCAAAGCGATGAAAGGCGGGTCATTAGAGCTTGGGAGCGATCAGACCAAGGTGTCACTGACACGTGCCTACCGGATGATGATGCCACGTGTTCATTCTGGCGCAATATCTGGTCGGTGCCTGTCAGTCACACCGAAGGTAGTTGGACTCGGGTTGTTGAGCGAGCCTGCGATCCAGTACCAGAAATGGGGGCTATTACAATCTGCCCCCAAGATGTAGCTCGTGCAGTCCGTCCGTTGCCTAATTGGAAGTCTCCAGGGCCGGATGGGCTGCACAACTTTTGGATCAAATGGTTTTCCGGGTCGCACGCTCGCTTGGCATCTCAATTCCAGACTGCTTTAGAGTCTGGTTCGCTACCCCAGTTTCTAACAACTGGAGTAACCCACCTGCTCTATAAATCAGGTAGCACCGCGGAACCCAAAAATTATAGGCCGATCACGTGTTTACCGACGGTCTATAAAGTTCTTACATCCATTTTGAAATCTAAAATTAACACGCATATTGACAGCAACTCCATCATGTCTGCCTCTCAAAATGGATGTAGGAGCGGGTCCCGCGGTACTAAGGAGCTACTCCTCATTGATATGGCCATTAGCCAACAGGTTCGTCGTTCCTGAAAGGATCTGTCGACATGTTGGATAGATTATAAGAAGGCCTATGACTCAGTGCCACATACATGGCTCATGCGGGTGCTGGAGTTGTATAAAGTGGATGCAACTCTACGCACCTTCCTGATGACGTGTATGAGGACATGGAGGACAGTCCTTCGCTATCCAGGATGTCGAAATATTCAGAGGAATAGCGAACCGATAAGGATCGAGCGAGGTATATTTCAGGGCGATAGTTTGAGTCCACTTTGGTTTTGCTTAGCACTGAATCCTCTAAGCACACTATTAGGAGGATTCAGGTCTAGGCTATCGGTTGAGGAGAGGTGGTCAGGTTATATCGCACCTCCTCTACATGGATGACCTGAAACTTTTTGCTCACACCGATTCACAACTGAAGGAGCTACTGAAAATTACTGAAACTTTCAGTAGCTCCATCAGGATGGAATTTGGTGTGGACAAATGTGCAGTCATGCATGTAAAGCGAGGAGAGATTATGGAATCCGTGGGAACCCAACTCACGAGTTCCATAAACCTTAGAGCCCTCTCCGCATCCGAAACCTATAAGTATTTGGGTATGTCGGAAGCGTTGGGTATCAATGTTACTGACATGAAGCAATCGTTGAAGGAACGCTTCTTTGGCCGCCTGAAAAAAGTACTTAATAGTCTTCTATCAGGCGGAAACAGGGTGCGCGCTTTCAACGGTTGGGTCATGCCGGTATTGATGTACTCTTTCGGCATACTCAAATGGACTCAAACCGAACTCGACGCCCTGGATAGGAGAGTCCGTACACTGCTGACTGCAAATCGATTGCATCACCCACGGTCATCGGTTATGAGGCTGTATATCCCGCGAAAATGTGGAGGTCGAGGCTTTTTAAACGCTAAGACACTCCACAATCGTGAGATATGCAGTCTCAGAGAATATTTCCTAACAACCGACGTGGGAATGCATCGAGATGTGGTCGCAGTTGACAAGGGCCTCACTCCGCTCTCCTTGGCGAAAGAGAACTGGCGCAAACCAGTAGTGCTTGACACCAATGATCGCTTGGAGGTATGGAAGAGCAAGGAGCTTCACGGACGCTTTTTCAAAGCCCTACACGGGCCTGATGTAGACTTACAAGCGTCCGTGGCCTGGCTACGATTCGGTGACCTTTTTGGGGAAACCGAAGGTTTTGTATGTGCAATTACGGACGAAGTTATGATGACGAACAATTACCGGAGATTTATTGTGAAAGACGGCACAGTTGACATCTGTCGGGCATGTCACCGGCCTGGGGAATCAATAAGGCATATTATCTCCGGGTGTTCTCGTCTAGCTAACGGAGAGTACTTGCATAGACACAACCTTGTAGCCAGGATCATTCATCAGCAACTTGCTCTTAAATACAACCTTGTGGAATCGGAGGTGCCGTACTACAGGTATACGCCCGACCCAGTTCTCGAAAATGACCATATCACATTGTACTGGGATCGATCCATCATCACTGACAGGACTATTATTGCCAATAAGCCTGATATAGTGCTGGTGGATCGATCAGAGCGGCGTGCAATGATTGTTGACATAACCATCCCACATGATGAGAACCTCGTGAAAGCTGAGAAGGATAAACAAATCAAGTATCTTGACTTGGCTCACGAGGTTGTCGACATGTGGGAAGTGGATTCAGCAATCATTGTACCGATAGTCGTGACAGCCAATGGCTTAATAGCCAAGAGCCTCGACCAACACCTCAGGAGGCTCTCGTTAGGCAGCTGGATCAAGGGCTTGATTCAGAAAGCGGTACTGCTGGACACGGCTCACATCTTCAGGAAGTTCCTCTCTCTGGAGCCCTGACCGCCGGTAGCTTGGACCCTGTTCCCGATACCGGTGGGCTACTATTTTTTATATTTTTAAATGTTTTTTATATATATTTTTGTTATGTAGAAATATTTAAAAATATAATTTATAAGTGTATTTATTGAAATAAAGGAGATAATAATTATTATTAATATATTATTATTAATAATTATTATATATTATCATTTATATTTATAATAATATTATGCCTTCTGTATAAGAAATTTTCGACAAGAAGGCGACATGACACACGCATTACCAGTGCGTTGCGACGCCTGAGCGGTGGCTTTCCATCAACCTCCACACAAAATACAGTGACGTCATAGCAATGCACTCTGCATTGCTATGACGTGCAACTACGCAACGAGTGCTCAACGGCTAAGAAGACTGGGGAAACGAAACGGAAAAGATGGCTGCCGTGCAATGGCTGTCATCAAAGTAAAATCCTAGCGCGGCGCAGTATTAAGTAGAATAGAATACTCTTTATAATGTACACCATATAGATTACAGAAACATAAATATAAAGATTTTACATAGGGTGACACAATGGGCGGTCTTATCGCTAAGAACGATTTTTTACAGACTACTTTTGGATGGAATACTAAGAGAAAGGAGAGAGAAATAATGTAGGTAGTCTATAGTATACTATTTAAATAGATTCAGAAATCAGAAATATTTTATTTGTGATACATAGGTACAGTGGTTAGGTATTCATATTTGAGGATAAAGTGCGCTATGATCAGCCTATTATAGGCATACAAATACAAAAAATAAAATAATAAAATTACATTATACAGATTACATTATAATAGGGATAATTAAAGTCAAAAAGTCATAATAATTTTTAAGTTAACGTCAAAACCATTCTGATTTAAATACAATATGGTCAAATAAGCAAATCCCACAATGTACACCAATCCCACAATTCCCACAATGAAGTCATAACAATTAATTAAGTAAATATGTGTCAAAATAATTTGGACTTAAATAATACAAAGTCAAAGAAAAAAAATTACAATTATACAATGTCAAGATTTGTCCAATAAAAAGTCCGATACACTATAATAACATTTTTGACACAACATACTTCTTAGTTTTACTTTAAATGAATTTATAGGCAATTTTTTTAGCTCTTTCGGTAATTTATTATATATAACTGGTGCCATGTGAAATACACTTTTATACATTAAGGCAGTATTCGTTTTTGGAATACACAAACGACTTTCGTCCCTTTGGGTCTGATTGAGAGCTACAGATACTAAAGTAAACAAATGAGGATTTTGTTTAACGAAAGCCGCTACTTCAAATACATATAGTGAGGGTAGTGGTAGAATATTGTGCTTCTTAAAGAAAGGCACACAGTTCTCTGTTGACTTTAAACCAAACATAGCTCGAATGAAACGTTTCTGCGCTTTAAAGGCAATATCTTTGTCGGTGGAATTCCCCCAAAAATTATGCCATATCTGAGAACAGATGCCACCAGCCCATGATACGCAATTATAAGGGCACCGGAATTTATTTTATATGCAAGTGTATGTAGAGCATAGGCAGATTTACTAACGCGTTTGCATAGTTGTTGAATATGTGGCTTCCAGGTCATTTTGTCATCAATATATAGGCCTAAAAATTTATAATTGTCTACTTCCTCTATTTTTTGCATGTTATAATTTATATTTAGGTTATTTGGTGCCGGTAAACGTTGTCTAAAGTACATTAATTTAGTTTTGCTTAAGTTGGCTTAGATTATATAATAAATGTGTACGCAACTAGTCTAATAAATATATACATCCAATTTATAAACATCATACAAGAGCAAATAAAAAATAATGACATGTTCAAAGCGAGAGGAAGTGCTTTTTTATCATGGCTTTAAAAGTAGATAGAGTTTGAGCACGCCTCACGGAGGCGGGCAAGTCATTCCATAGCCGAACTGCTTGTACAGTGAAGGATTTATCATAGAAACTAGTGGAATGCATCGACATATCTAATATCAAGTTTACCGATGATCTCAGATATCTATTATGTGTGTCATGAAGGAACTTGAAACGTTCGTTAAGATAAGCGGCGGTTTTAGGGTTAAACAAAATACTATAGAGCTTAAATAGGATATGAGAATTCCCTCATAGATGTATGGGAAGCCACTTGAGTTTTGTACGAAATTCAGATATGTAATCATATTTGCGCAAGCAAAATATGAATCTTTTGCAAAAGTTTTGAAGTCGCTCAAGTTTATCTAGTTGTGCTTCAGTAAGATCTAGATAACTAACATATGCGTAGTCAAGGATAGGAAGTAAAAGTATTAAGTATTGCTTGTACTAAAGAACCCAACACCAAGAAGCTGTAACGTCATAGTAAGCGGGTTGCGTGGCGATACTGCGGGGTTGTGTGGCAACACCGTATTATTAATAATAATAATAATAAGAACAATAATTAATAACATCTATTGAGGCTCTCGTTAGGCAGTTGGATCAAAGGCCTGATTCAAAAGGCAGTACTCCTCGATACGGCCCGCATGGTGAGGAGGTTCCTGTCTCTGGAGCCCTAACCACCGGTAGCTTGGACCCTGCTCCCGCCATCGGTGGAACACTATTTTTTATATTTTTAAATGCTTTTTATTTTATGTTTTTTTTATAAATATTTAAAAATGTAAAAGAATATGTATATGTAAAAAATAAACGGAATAATAATAATTCAAAAAAAAAAATGGCACGGCAACACGTACGTCAACAAATTCTTTACTACAAAACTGATATTTTTGGATTTCATTATATTTTACAGTACTTATTATACACAAGACATTTATAAAAATCAAAGGAATCAACAGAATATTCATACTTTTTTCAACGAATATCAATAATAAATACAATGAAGAAAATCAACCAAACCGCAGATGACATGACAAGTGTCACCGCACAAAAACTGCAATAATGAAAATAAAATAATGTTGACAAGATCTGCCGCAAGGAAACGTGCACGCCCACCATCCCCGGACTCGTTGCTCAGCTCCGCCTCGCCGCCGCCGGTCTCCAGCCCCAATGTAAGCGCTGTGACGACCCCGGCCGCGGCAGTTGCGTCGAGCTCGAGCGACGAGTACTTCTCTCCGTCGACGACGCCACCACCTGTTCGCCGACGGGGAGGACGCCGGCCGCCGGACCGCTTAGGACCTCGAGGCCCATCGGCTTCTGACAGGGTCCCAGCTCCCGGCGGAAGTGTGCAACGCATGAGATGGACACAATCCATCAATGAAAACGTCATGCGCTCATACTATGGGGCTACAGAGGGAGGAAACAACCTGACCGCGTACCGTGTTCGAATGCTCTCTCTGTTTCAGGTGCTTGAGCCAGCTGTCAACGTTTCGGCGCAACGACTGTCGGATCAGGTGCGGGTCATCCAGCGTAACCATATGCTGGATGATGTGGTACTTGATCGCCTACGCCTCGAGTCACGGTTACGCCTGCCTGTAAATAGTCATGTTACGCCTGCTTCGTCATTGGTCGCGGTACAACTTAACAGTGTTTCACCGCGACCCAACCGCGTTGATGAAGAGGATGATGATAGGGCTATATCCGTGAGTCCACCAGCTTGGCAGTGCAGGATTGAGCGTCGTATCGGAGAGACTAGAGCACTCATTGGCAAGCTAACTAGCTTCAGGGAGGGCAATACACGCCCTAGAGTGATGCGCTTTGTGAGGCGGGCGTTCTCGGGGACTGATACTAGTACTCGAGACTATTTGTTCCGCGTCACAGAGCGCATCGACTTTTTTAAGCAGAAGATTTATGCATGGGCAAACCGTATTCGTCGGTACAAGCGAAAGGTTGAGCGGTATTCTCAGAATCGCAATTTCCAAAGCGATGAAAGGCGGGTCTATAGAGCTTGGGAGCGATCAGACCAAGGTGTCACTGACACGTGCCTACCGGATGATGATGCCATGTGTTCATTCTGGCGCAATATCTAGTCGGTGCCTGTCAGTCACACCGAAGGTAGTTGGACTCGGGTTGTTGAGCGAGCCTGCGATCCAGTACCAGAAATGGGGGCTATTACCATCTGCCCCCAAGATGTAGCTCGTGCAGTCCGTCCGTTGCCTAATTGGAAGTCTCCAGGGCCGGATGGGCTGCACAACTTTTGGATCAAATGGTTTTCCGGGTCGCACGCTCGCTTGGCATCTCAATTCCAGACTGCTTTAGAGTCTGGTTCGCTACCCCAGTTTCTAACAACTGGAGTAACCCACCTGCTCCATAAATCAGGTAGCACCGCGGAACCCAAAAATTATAGGCCGATCACGTGTTTACCGATGGTCTATAAAGTTCTTACATCCATTTTGAAATCTAAAATTAACACGCATATTGACAGCAACTCCATCATGTCTGCCTCTCAAAATGCATGTAGGAGCGGGTCCCGCGGTACTAAGGAGCTACTCCTCATAGCCAACAGGTTCGTCGTTCCCGAAATGATCTGTCGACATGTTGGATAGATTATAAGAAGGCCTATGACTCAGTGCCACATACATGGCTCATGCGGGTGCTGGAGTTGTATAAAGTGGATGCAACTCTACGCACCTTCCTGATGACGTGTATGAGGACATGGAGGACAGTCCTTCGCTATCTAGGATGTCGAAATATTCAGAGGAATAGCGAACCGATAAGGATCGAGCGAGGTATATTTCAGGGCGATAGTTTGAGTCCACTTTGGTTTTGCTTAGCACTGAATCCTCTAAGCACACTATTGGAGGATTCAGGTCTAGGCTATCGGTTGAGGAGAGGTGGTCAGGTTATATCGCACCTCCTCTACATGGATGACCTGAAACTTTTTGCTCACACCGATTCACAACTGAAGGAGCTACTGAAAATTACTGAAACTTTCAGTAGCTCCATCAGGATGGAATTTGGTGTGGACAAATGTGCGGTAATGCATGTAAAGCGAGGACAGATTATGGAATCCATGGGAACCCAACTCACGAGTTCCATAAACCTTAGAGCCCTCTCCGCATCCGAAACCTATAAGTATTTGGGTATGTCGGAAGCGTTGGGTATCAATGTTACTGACATGAAGCAATCGTTGAAGGAACGCTTCTTTGGCCGCCTGAAAAAAGTACTTAATAGTCTTCTATCAGGCAGAAACAAGGTGCGCGCTTTCAACGGTTGGGTCATGCCGGTATTGATGTACTCTTTCGGCATACTCAAATGGACTCAAACCGAACTTGACGCCCTGGATCAGAGGGTCCGTACACTGCTGACTGCAAACCGATTGCATCACCCACGGTCATCGGTTATGAGGCTGTATATCCCGCGAAAATGTGGAGGTCGTGGCTTTTTAAACGCCAAGACCCTCCACAATCGCGAGGTATACAGTCTCAGGGAATATTTTCTAGAAACCGACGTGGGGATGCATCGTGATGTGGTTGCGGCTGACAAGGGCCTCACTCCGCTCTCCTTGGCTAAGGAGAACTGGCGTAAACCAGTAGTGCTTGACACAAATGATCGCTTGGAGGTATGGAAGAGCAAGGAGCTTCACGGACGCTTCTTCCGAGCCCTACACGGGCCCGATGTAGATTTTCAAGCGTCCGTAGCCTGGCTACGTTTCGGTGACCTCTTTGGAGAAACCGAAGGTTTCGTCTTTGCAATTATGGATGAAGTTATGATGACGAACAATTACCGGAGATTCATTGTGAAAGACGGCACAGTTGACATCTGTCGGGCATGTCACCGGCCGGGAGAATCAATTAGACACATTATTTCCGGGTGTTCTAGTCTAGCTAACGGAGAGTACTTGCATAGACACAACCTTGTAGCCAGGATAATTCATCAGCAACTTGCTCTTAAATACAACCTTGTGGAATCGGAGGTGCCGTACTACAGGTATATGCCCGACCCAGTTCTCGAAAATGGCCATATCACATTGTACTGGGATCGATCCATCATCACTGACAGGACTATTGTTGCCAATAAGCCTGATATAGTGCTGGTGGATCGATCAGAGCGGCGTGCAGTGATTGTTGACATAACCATCCCACATGATGAGAACCTCGTGAAAGCTGAGAAAGATAAACAAATCAAGTATCTTGACTTGGCTCACGAGGTTGTCGACATGTGGGAGGTGGATTCAGCAATCATTGTACCGATAGTCGTGAAAGCCAATGGCTTAATAGCCAAGAGCCTCGACCAACACCTCAGGAGGCTCTCGTTAGGCAGCTGGATCAAGAGCTTGATTCAGAAAGCGGTACTGCTGGACACGGCTCGCATCGTCAGGAAGTTCCTTTCCCTGGAGCCCTGACCGCCGGTAGCTTGGACCCTGTTCCCGATACCGGTGGGCTACTATTTTGTATATTTTTAAATGTTTTTATGTGTTTATATAAATATTTAAAAATATAAATTATATGTATGTTAAATGAATAAACGAAATAATAATTACTATAACGAGCAAAAAACGTACATAAATAAAGTTTGCAGGTACATGCCTTAAAGAAACTAATAATAGATACAAGAAGAGAGAATAGAATAAAGGTAATTTTCTATGTAACAAAACAATAAATCCTGCCTCCTAAACTAGGGAATACCTGTATCTTAGGAGACAGTAATTCGATCCGATTGAGTTGAACTGTACAATACATATTGGGCCCTTGGATTCGATTATCGATGTTAGTTCAAATCCTATCTTAACAAATAAATAAATATATATATATATATATATATATATATATATCATAGAAATAAAAAGATAAATTAAGGTTAGTTAAGTTATTACATGTTTAATTACAAAAATAGGTATAAACATTCAATCCCAGTTTATTTGAGTCTGGAGTAGAGAAAGTATGTGTGGTCGTAAGTGTAATGTAAGTTTTGTTGGATAGTGTATGTGTTATGTGTTGATTGTTATATGTAGTGTTTCGAGTTCCAAATTGAATAATGTTATGTATTCCCCATATAGCACTCAGTGTGCTGAAATCGTAGCGCTGAGACGACGTAACGTACCGTCAACGCCTCATGTGACCCTACTCAAGCTTGCATGAAAGCACCGTTATTTTAGATATTAATCTGATATCGAATTCTCAATATCAACTGCATAATAAATGTACATACAGCACGTTAAATTAATAAGTTTTAATGTCTTTCTTATTTCAGCTCCCCGGCTTACCGCTCCTGATGAAAAGATCTCGCTGGCTGACTGGAATTACACAGCTGAGTACGACGGCTACAATGACACCTGTCACCTCCACTCATACTACGAATTTACTCTGGGTAAAATGCTTGGTGGAACTAGCTCCCTTAATTACATGACCTATCATAAAGGGCAGCCCAGTGACTTCGACTCTTGGGCAGAAGTGAATAAAGATGAATCTTGGAAGTGGAAAAATGTTTTACCATATTTCCTCAAGTCTGTAAGATTAGAAGATCCAGAATTACTGGCTTCATCTGACAAGCAATACTATGGAACTGATGGCTATATAGGAATCACAAGAGACCACCGTCCTGAAATCAATAAATTGTTAGACGCATACCGGGAACTAGGACATGACATAGTGTTAGATTTCAATGAACGCCATCCTTTAGGTTATGCTGCGCAGACTTTCACTATATCTGGAAAATCCAGGCAGAGCTCAGCATATGCATTTCTGTCTTCAGTTAAAGATCGCCATAACCTTCATGTCTTGAAAAAAACTCTAGTCACTAAAATTCTTTTCGATGAAAGTAAAAGAGCTATCGGTGTGGAAATTCTTACCGAAGATGGTAAAAAGTTGAACTTGAAAGCCCAAAAAGAAGTTATTGTATCTGCTGGGACATTTAACACACCTAAACTCCTTATGTTGTCTGGTGTGGGGCCCGAAGAGCATTTAAAGAGCAAAAATATTGAAGTATTATCAAACTTACCCGTCGGTGAAAATCTGCAAGAGCATGTTTGCGTAATCCTTATTCATAAATTGCATAAACTAACAGAGTCGTTCCCACAACCTAGTCCTTATGAATTGCCTGGATCTTCTTACACTGGTTTTGTTGCGCTTAACAAATCTTCCACCAATCCCGATTATCAAGTGATAACTTACTTAAGTTCAGCAGAAATTATGTTGTTTTACTGTACATTTGCTTTTAGATTCAGTAACGAAATCTGCAACAATATGCACCTACAGGGAATAGATAGACTTCAAGCTTTTAATGAAATTGTTAACATTGCTCCTAAATCTAGAGGGAAAGTGTTATTAAAAAGTACTAATCCAGAGGATCCTCCTATTATTTACAACGGTTTCCTTAAAAACAAAGAAGATGTTGAAGACCTTATTGATTACATACTAGATTATATTCCAGTGATGAATACGACTTATTATAGAGAAGTTGATGCGAGCATGTCAGATGCAAATCCTGCTTGTAATTCATTTGGAACAGGAACTCGGGAGTACTGGCGTTGTTATATAATGTGTGTATCTTCTGGAATCGGTCACACGACCAGCACATGTCCCATGGGTACTGTAGTAGACGGAAGATTACTGGTTAATGGTGTGAAACAGTTACGTGTAGCTGATGCCAGTGTGATGCCAACGATCACCAGAGGCAGCCCAATGGCTTCCGTTCTTATGATTGGAGAAAAGGCAGCTGATATGATTAAGGCGGACCATAATTTAATATAGGTTACTTGATGATGTGATACTTTTATTTTAGTTCTTACATATGTTACGTGCTTTTAATGGTTTTGTTTGTTGTAAAGCTGTAATATTAGTTTTTACTATAGTATACTTTTTAAGAAGCATTTTATTTTCCCGGGCCTCCCATACACTAGGCCTAGACTCTCTCAAAATAAAATATTAAATTGTTAGGCAAATAAAGAGATATAGAATCAAGCAATGTTTTCATTTAGATAAAGTCAGTGATGGAACCTATTTTATATTTTTTTTTTTTGTGTGTTTTCCACAATGGACGCTCTTAGCGTACAATATATTTCTGGATCATTCTCACACGGTTTATTTCAACATGAATGACGTAATCAAGTATTTGTATAAATAGTTTGATAATTTAAAAGAGTGGTCCATGGTCCATACTCTTTGGAATGGGTGACTAGCTTCACCTTACTGACTGACGACATTCTGACAATTCAAAAGTGCCTGTAACTAGTTTATTTGAAATAAATGATTTGATTTTTTTTTTTTTTTGATTTCGGCAAAATCAGAACATTGCTTGAAAATTTATTCAGGTACGTGTGAGTGGCCATACAAACAAATAGACGGCCAATCGGGATACTTCAAATAAGAATTTTATCTGCAATCAACAATTATTTTCATTCGTAGCATGGTTTCAGTGGACGTATTGATTGCCAGTCTCATTAATTTTGAATCCGGCTTGAACAGTTTAGAGGTAAAAGGATTTTGGCTACTATGTTTTACATGAAACTGTTTTATATTTTCACGTTTATTGTTAATTTAGAGCAAATATTGGATAATCACGACAACAGTAATCATCTATAGCAAATAAGCAAGGCACTAGCAGGCAGGTATAGGATATATTAAAATATTTAAGTTCATCTATAAAAAGATAGTCAATCTAGATTGTCATGTCCATATTGAATTTAAAATATCTAAACAATCTTGTTTAAATATTTTAAATATAATTATTAAGTTAAATCAATACAAAATACTAATAAAGTGTATCAAATTAAATGACAGTCAATATATTTAAGCTTATGTTCAACATTTACTAGTGAAAGTTGCAATATTAACATGTGACATAACCTTACTTTTAAACGCTAAAGTGATGTTTAAAGTTGTATGACCCCACACTTATCAAAGAGTCTATACGTATAGGCTTTATAACATCTACAATGAAAAAGTTATCTAATTTATCAAAAAATACATGTGCTTATTACTTTCAAACTTTAATTTAGCAAAATGTTTTACGATGAATGACTGTTAAAGCCACGGAACAGTTAATATCTATTCTGTGGTTAAAGCGGACCCCAGACTCCAAAGCTGAAAAAGTTTCGGATGCGACTGGGATTAACGCTGAGACGAATAGCATCGTCTATCGTAAGCAATAGGATACTAATAATAACACTGTATACTTCCGTTGTGTCCAAAATTTTTACGTACTACTTTTATTGTTAATTTATTGCAAAATAAAAATTTATAATAAGCACTTTTACGCCTGAAGCACAGGTTCTACCTAGTTTAGGCAAATTATACATCAGTGCTATTTAGAATTAAGAAAATTATTATAAAAATTGTGTACAAAGCTGAGAAAAAAAACAATTATTATTATTACTTGCAATGGGTATGTCACAACCCTAAAATTAGGTCAATCCATGGATCCGCCGTCGCAATCAGCATCTCCAGCCTGTTTAGTCATTATAAATTTTGCATGCGCTTGTGTTCCCAACCAGTTGATTTATAAGTCTTTTTATTTATTTAATTGGTAAATCTGGAAGTTAGACTCTCCGGATTCTGATGACACGTAACGATTAATGTGCTTACCGAGTCATGGACGGGTGTCGGTTTTATACAGATGGCACTCATCCTCAGATGACCAGCTTAACTTGATCGATCGATCTGTGCGGCTGTTATTATTAACTCGTGTGATTTTCTTGACTGTAATATAAAAAGTTTATCTAGTATCTAATTGAATAAAAATCGTGGGAGAATTTTCGCGAAGTTAATTTTAAACACTTTTAGGAGGAGGTGCGGCCCTTTGGAAACTGTCTTAACGTGAAATTGTGAAATCGTAGAAAATGTATACGATTATTTCCTTCATTCTTAAATACTGTTAATAAAAATATCAATTGATGAAATGGCCAGTGGAATCGTGAAAATAATGGGACAGAGCTAGTATCCTTCCATGGTACAGAGTAAGGTTAGTTCCCCCTCTGTAGCCCCGTATTGTGCACGTGCGACATTCTCGTTCATTGAGTGAGTCCATCTCATGCACTGCACACAACTACCGGCAGCGTGGACTCGGCTAGGGCCGGATGGCCCCTAAGCGCCAAGTTCATCGATGGTTGATCTATCCCCTGCCATCGTACAAGTGTTGGCGACGGCGGAATGAAACGATGGTCGAATCATACCTATGTGCCGTTAGGATATTATGAAAAACTTACTAAATACATAAATCCATACTTTTCCTTTTACTGAAAGAAAAATGTGCTAAAATCAAAATTCGAGACATGTGATGTCTACCAACCTGCTCAGAACCTGGATATTGTAAGCAGTAGGAACATGAAAGGAAAATGACAGCCTCCGTGGCGTAGCGGTAGCGGACGCGGCCGCTGCGCAAGGTGGCGCGGGTTCGATCCCCGCACAGTGCAAATATTTGTATGCATGAAAATGAATATTTGCACTGGTCTGGTCGTGCCTCGGAAAGCACGTTAAGCCGTTGGTCCCGGTTGCCATACGAACATCTAGTGGCAGTCGTTACGGGTAGTTGGAGCCCTCAAAAGTTCAACAATTGGTCTAACTGCAATGCTTCGATGTCGCCTTCGGGTTGTGGAGGTCATACGGCAGTCGCTTCACGGAAAATGTCGAAGTTTAGCCATATCAGCAGTTAGACTGGTAAAGCGGACCCCAGACTTCAAAGCTGACAAGGCTTCGGATGCGACTGGGATTAACGCTGGGATGATGATGATGGAGGAACATGAAAGGCTGCTTTTATTTACGTTTCTTATACTGTTAAGTATCAAATATTTTCCTATCAAAATGAATTTTATACAACACAAAAAGGCTATATTTTATTTCAATACCTAATATTTAGAACTATTTCTACAAAAGGTTACTAAATGCAAAGCCGATTGAACGATTCATTATTTATTTTTTCAATTCAAAAAGCAATTCTGAATTGAAATAGCTCCTGAATTTTCCTGTGACAATTTATCAATATGTTAACAGTTAGGTTTAATTTGCCCGAGTTTCCCCTGAAAAAGTTGTATGCTAGATAATAAAATTATAATATAGAGGTCATTTTATAGACATAGAGTTATTTTTGACTTCCCCGTGTGTATAAATGTTATGTGCTTTACATTTATTTGTTATTATTGTATTCGTAGTGATCGAAGAACGTCGTCATTCTAAAGTTGAGTCTGAAGCGTGAACATGTAAGTTTTGTAATCATACCTAAATCCTTACTAATATTATAAATGGGAAAGTGAGTCAGTTTGTTTGTTCCGCTTTCACGCCGTAACTACTGAACCGATTGCTTTGAAATTTTGCAGACGTAAACTTAGAAGTCTGGATTAAATAATAGGGTACTTTTTATCCCGGAAAAACAATTGATATTCCCGAGGGAAATCTAAAAATTGTGATATAACCGAACTCCACGCGGGAGAAGCCGCGAGCGGAAAGCTAGTAAATAATAATTAGGGCAAGTAGCTGAGTTTTTTGGAACACCATATAAATTCTAGTTCATCATATAAATTAGATTTCTAGATATATGTATAGAAATTTTACAAAGAGTGTTACAATGAGCCGTTGTACCTCTAAGGGTGATGTTTTATATAATACTAGCTTTCCGCCCGCGGCTTCGCCCGCGTGGAGTTCGATTATATCGCGCTTTTTAGATTTCCCTCGGGAACATCAAATTTTTCCGGGATAAAAGGTAGCCTATGTCCTTTCTCAGGGTCTAAAGATTGTCTGTGCCAAATTTCATCAAAATCGGTTGAGAGGTTTAAGCGGGAAAGCGTAACAGACAGACAGACAGACAGACAGAGTTACTTTCGCATTTATAATACTAGCTTTCCGCCCGCGGCTTCGCCCGCGTGGAGTTCGGTTATATCGCGCTTTTTAGATTTCCCTCGGGAGCATCAATTTTTTTCGGGATAAAAGGTAGCCTATGTTCTTTCTCAGGGTCTAAAAATTGTGTGTGCCAAATTTCATCAAAATCGGTTGAGAGGTTTAAGCGGGAAAGCGTAACAGACAGACAGACAGATAGACAGACAGACAGACAGACCGACAGACAGAGTTACTTTCGCATTTATAATATTAGTAAGGATTTAGGTATGATTACAAAACTTACATGTTCACGCTTCAGACTCAACTTTAGAATGACGACGTTCTTCGATCACTACGAATACAATAATAACAAATAAATGTAAAGCACATAACATTTATACACACGGGGAAGTCAAAAATAACTCTATGTCTATAAAATGACCTCTATATTATAATTTTATTATCTAGCATACAACTTTTTCAGGGGAAACTCGGGCAAATTAAACCTAACTGTTAACATATTGATAAATTGTCACAGGAAAATTCAGGAGCTATTTCAATTCAGAATTGCTTTTTGAATTGAAAAAATAAATAATGAATCGTTCAATCGGCTTTGCATTTAGTAACCTTTTGTAGAAATAGTTCTAAATATTAGGTATTGAAATAAAATATAGCCTTTTTGTGTTGTATAAAATTCATTTTGATAGGAAAATATTTGATACTTAACAGTATAAGAAACGTAAATAAAAGCAGCCTTTCATGTTCCTCCATCATCATCATCCCAGCGTTAATCCCAGTCGCATCCGAAGCCTTGTCAGCTTTGAAGTCTGGGGTCCGCTTTACCAGTCTAACTGCTGATATGGCTAAACTTCGACATTTTCCGTGAAGCGACTGCCGTATGACCTCCACAACCCGAAGGCGACATCGAAGCATTGCAGTTAGACCAATTGTTGAACTTTTGAGGGCTCCAACTACCCGTAACGACTGCCACTAGATGTTCGTATGGCAACCGGGACCAACGGCTTAACGTGCTTTCCGAGGCACGACCAGACCAGTGCAAATATTCATTTTCATGCATACAAATATTTGCACTGTGCGGGGATCGAACCCGCGCCACCTTGCGCAGCGGCCGCGTCCGCTACCGCTACGCCACGGAGGCTGTCATTTTCCTTTCATGTTCCTACTGCTTACAATATCCAGGTTCTGAGCAGGTTGGTAGACATCACATGTCTCGAATTTTGATTTTAGCACATTTTTCTTTCAGTAAAAGGAAAAGTATGGATTTATGTATTTAGTAAGTTTTTCATAATATCCTAACGGCACATAGGTATGATTCGACCATCGTTTCATTCCGCCGTCGCCAACACTTGTACGATGGCAGGGGATAGATCAACCATCGATGAACTTGGGGCTTAGGGGCCATCCGGCCCTAGCCGAGTCCACGCTGCCGGTAGTTGTGTGCAGTGCATGAGATGGACTCACTCAATGAACGAGAATGTCGCACGTGCACAATACGGGGCTACAGAGGGGGAACTAACCTTACTCTGTACCATGGAAGGATACTAGCTCTGTCCCATTATTTTCACGATTCCACTGGCCATTTCATCAATTGATATTTTTATTAACAGTATTTAAGAATGAAGGAAATAATCGTATACATTTTCTACGATTTCACAATTTCACGTTAAGACAGTTTCCAAAGGGCCGCACCTCCTCCTAAAAGTGTTTAAAATTAACTTCGCGAAAATTCTCCCACGATTTTTATTCAATTAGATACTAGAGAAACTTTTTATATTACAGTCAAGAAAATCACACGAGTTAATAATAACAGCCGCACAGATCGATCGATCAAGTTAAGCTGGTCATCTGAGGATGAGTGCCATCTGTATAAAACCGACACCCGTCCATGACTCGGTAAGCACATTAATCGTTACGTGTCATCAGAATCCGGAGAGTCTAACTTCCAGATTTACCAATTAAATAAATAAAAAGACTTATAAATCAACTGGTTGGGAACACAAGCGCATGCAAAATTTATAATGACTAAACAGGCTGGAGATGCTGATTGCGACGGCGGATCCATGGATTGACCTAATTTTAGGGTTGTGACATACCCATTGCAAGTAATAATAATAATTGTTTTTTTTCTCAGCTTTGTACACAATTTTTATAATAATTTTCTTAATTCTAAATAGCACTGATGTATAATTTGCCTAAACTAGGTAGAACCTGTGCTTCAGGCGTAAAAGTGCTTATTATAAATTTTTATTTTGCAATAAATTAACAATAAAAGTAGTACGTAAAAATTTTGGACACAACGGAAGTATACAGTGTTATTATTAGTATCCTATTGCTTACGATAGACGATGCTATTCGTCTCAGCGTTAATCCCAGTCGCATCCGAAACTTTTTCAGCTTTGGAGTCTGGGGTCCGCTTTAACCACAGAATAGATATTAACTGTTCCGTGGCTTTAACAGTCATTCATCGTAAAACATTTTGCTAAATTAAAGTTTGAAAGTAATAAGCACATGTATTTTTTGATAAATTAGATAACTTTTTCATTGTAGATGTTATAAAGCCTATACGTATAGACTCTTTGATAAGTGTGGGGTCATACAACTTTAAACATCACTTTAGCGTTTAAAAGTAAGGTTATGTCACATGTTAATATTGCAACTTTCACTAGTAAATGTTGAACATAAGCTTAAATATATTGACTGTCATTTAATTTGATACACTTTATTAGTATTTTGTATTGATTTAACTTAATAATTATATTTAAAATATTTAAACAAGATTGTTTAGATATTTTAAATTCAATATGGACATGACAATCTAGATTGACTATCTTTTTATAGATGAACTTAAATATTTTAATATATCCTATACCTGCCTGCTAGTGCCTTGCTTATTTGCTATAGATGATTACTGTTGTCGTGATTATCCAATATTTGCTCTAAATTAACAATAAACGTGAAAATATAAAACAGTTTCATGTAAAACATAGTAGCCAAAATCCTTTTACCTCTAAACTGTTCAAGCCGGATTCAAAATTAATGAGACTGGCAATCAATACGTCCACTGAAACCATGCTACGAATGAAAATAATTGTTGATTGCAGATAACATTCTTATTTGAAGTATCCCGATTGGCCGTCTATTTGTTTGTATGGCCACTCACACGTACCTGAATAAATTTTCAAGCAATGTTCTGATTTTGCCGAAATCAAAAAAAAAAAAAAAAATAGAATAGAAAGCTAGTATTATAAATGCGAAAGTAACTCTGTCTGTCTGTCTGTCTGTCTGTTACGCTTTCCTGCTTAAACCTCTCAACCGATTTTGATGAAATTTGGCACAGACAATCTTTAGACCCTGGGATTTTATACCGCAAAAAATTGAAGTTCCCGAGGGAAATCTAAAAAGCGTGATATAACCGAACTCCACGTGGCCGAAGCCGCGGGCTGAAATCTATTTTATTATATTTTTAACATTAAATGACACTGTTTTTAAATCTGAGCTCGCTATGTTAATAATTTTACACTATACCTTAAATAATAAAAAAAAATACAATATTAGGATGGTATGATATCAATCAGCCTTATTTTAAAATTCTTGTTAATAATTTAAGGTTTAATGAATTTTTCAACATATTTTTTAATCAACCAAGCAAAATGAACATAAAATCTTATACTTTTTCATTGTATTGAGGGCACACTATCACCTGATGGTCACTACACATCCATGCTTCGTCTTCATGCACGTGCTTCTGTCTCGAGCTCTATTGTGAAAAGCACAGCGACCTACTCGACTACGAATTGGCATATTTTGCTGTGAAGGTTGTTCTGATAATCCGAAAAGTAATCTTCCTTTAAATTTTTTGCCTCTGGTTTTTTTAAATTTAGTGTTCAATAAGAAGCCGGACGAGTTCAAACCCAACTTCTTTTAAATAGTGGCAGCGTAGAACTTTCAAGTATGGATTATTCATCTGGTAAATGACAAGGCCATTGATTCCAGATAAATTAACAAAATTATAAAACAACGTAACAGGCCATCAACGACTATTGCGTGAAGTCATTTTCAGATGATGAACTGTTTTATTGCTCGTCTCTCCTTGAAGCATCCTGCTCACTTTCAGAACCAGCCTGTTCATGGGCACTGCTCTGTTTAGTCGTCAGGAAGCTCTTTTTGCTCGTTATCAATTGGATCGTTACTGGTTTCATCATCTTCCATCAACCGATCTTGTATATGCTTCTCAATAGTGTTTGCTGCCATAATGAGCTGTTAATTAGAAAAATGAGGTATAAATATGAGGTTCTATATCATAAACTAACATTTAAGTCATTATATAACAAAAGTAAAATAAAACATAAAGAAAATACTTACAAATTCACATTAAATTGAAGAAACTTGAGAAATTCACATTGCCAAAAAGTTCCGCAAACGCTGGCGGGGGGTACATGCGTAGCTCGGCCACTTTTTACTTGAATTACGCAGACGGCTGATGTCCGCGGGTGTTGCCGCGCCGACTGACATGCTCGCGCATCGAGGAATACATAGAAGGAAAGCGATATACGGTCACGCGTAAAAGGGAGATACTACAATATGTACCACTGGGCTACGTATGTAGCCCACGCGAGCACTCTAGTGTTAACAGGGCGTGTATAATATGTGATAAGTAATCAATCAGTATGGATGTAGTATTAATTCAGTCTCTTTGTAATTAAGTTTTTGTAAGTATTTTGTACCTAATATATTGAGATAAGAATTCCAACTATTCACTCGGTAAGTATTCGAGCGGCTATCAAATCCAAATTTGTGGACAGCGTGTAGAGGGCTTTTCCCGAGTTTCGTTAGACTCTGTGGGAATCGATTGACGTTCGATTCGGTACTAATTACTAACTTTATTGCTAAACTTGCCTTCCAATGCATTTAAAGCACAAATCAAATCAAACCTAATGTTTGTTGGCATATAATTCCGTAAACGATTATTTAAATGATAAGAATAGCTGGCAGCCCTGATTAACTTAAGAAAATGTCTGTGTTCTCTCTTCAGAATTCGCTTACTGACTCGTTAAATGAGTTATATATGTAATCGTTATATATGTAATGTAAATCGCTGATGGGTGGCGTTTTAGGGGACTGTCTTATGTAATATTGACGTTCAAAAGTGCTGATTCTCAGCCTAATATTTATAAATGACTTTTGATTTTGAATCATAACTATTTTATAAAAGAATAGAAGATACTTGATTCGTTTATCTTTCTCGCCTTTCACGAGGTTTTCATAATGCGGTATGGTTCAGTCAGTGATGACGGCTTGCCATTTTTGAGGACTGGGGTATGGTATGGTAGGTTATGTAGTACGGCACTTCTGATTTCACGAGGTTGTATTTAAGAGCAAGTTGCTGATGAATTATCCTGGCTACAAGGTTGTGTCTATGCAAGTACTTTCCGTTAGCAAGACGAGAACACCCGGAGATAATTGCTTATCATTCGCAATAAATCTCCGGTAATTGTTTGCAATTACAACTAGTCCATAATTGCACAGAAAAAAACTTTCGGTTTCCCCAAAGAGATCACCGGAACGCAGACAGGCTAGGTACGCTAATAAATCTACCTCGGGCCCGCGCAGGGCCCGTAAAAAGAGTACATGTAGCTCCTTACTCTGCTATACCTCCATGCGATAATTAGGCTCAAATATCATATTACCCTTAAAAAACCTAAACCTCGTCTCATTTTTAAATCGTGTTAAATCATTTACGCAAATCTATTTACAAAAATAAAATCGTTTATCATTTCTGCGACGTCTTATCATTCATATTTTAATATCATAGCCTAAAACATATTACAAAATGTTAACATAGTGCCATATTTTTTTAATATGTTGAAATATGAGAAATTTGACGGCGCAAAAATTATAAATTTTTAACGGAGCAATATTTTACTCTCAACAGGTTTTATCCTCGCTAAACATTGCAAAGTGGCCGCCAATGCAATTACATGAAAATATAGTTGATTGTACGAGTGCAAAGGTCGATTCAGTTATAACATGCGATAAAACCGCAAATTTATGAAGATATTATAATTGTTCTTCTGACTGACTCATTAATTATGCACCCAACAAAACCGTAGTTTTATTTTGTCTGACAACATTAATTTCGTAGGTACGCTAAGCTAGGAAAAAATGCACGTTCTAAACTGCTTATTTTGCAAGTAGCTCTTACGGTCTCTGCGCTCGAAAGACTCATACAAAACTACTAAAACCATATAAAAAAAAAATAAACAAAGGAATCCGATAGGAATCGATTATTTCTAGAAAGTAGTTAGTGTAAGTAAAGTTTATGTCGTGAAAGTAAGCACAATTAAGTTACAAGTGTGATAGGACAATTCCAGGTTGATTTTTTTAATATGCCGTTAGTCTTGGATAGTGGCAACACTGATTTTTTCTGATTAAAATACTTGTAGTTTAAAAGACTCTGAAATAATTTCTCTTCGTCTTCTTCGTTTGCTTCAAATCTTCAGCAGTGGTTGAAAATGAGCGCTTGAGAGAGGAAGGCTTCATTCAAACATAAACTTTCCGTTGTAAATTTATGTATATTTTATGGTACGCGCCGCTTTGTTTTAGCGCAGCTGAGTAAAGAAACAAAATTTAGAGAACGCAATATTTATTGAATAATAAAAGGAATGTCTATTTTTACCTTAAATCATTTTGCTATATATACACCAAAAATTAATAAATTCCCGGCAGAGTTTTCGGAAAAACAACTTTTCTAAACTAATTGAAACAAGCAAAATTCGAATTTCATGTTAAAATAAGTTGCACGGTAGTAATGTTTTTTTTTACTTGGTTTACACTGTCCATCTACAGAGGAAAGACCTCCCCCAAATGCTTATCGTACTTATAATAAGCCTTTTCTTTGTGGTGAATAACCATTTATCTTTCTTTCTAAATCCTTTTCTAAAACTGTCTCGCTCCAAATTAATATAAACAAATTTAATACTTTTTAACCGACTTCAAAAAGGAGGAGGTTACTCAGTTCGACCGTATATATACTTTTTTACTTATGTTGTTCGCGGATAACTTCGTCGTTTATGAACCGATTTTGATAATTCTTTTTTTGTTGGAAAGAAGATGTTCCAAGGTGTCCCGTGATAAGGACATTAGGATCTGATAATGGAAGACCAGAGAAATCAAATGGAAATTTCAAAAATCTTAGGGGTGACTAGTGCATTTCTTAATATTTTCATTAAATGTTTTAAAGTACTACAATTTAATAAAGGTCTGGAGTAGATCTGATGATGGACCTTGTATTTGGGCTTGTTTAATTTGTATTGATAAGAACTTTACACCTAGGTGGGTTGTGACTGTCATAAGAGCTCTGATGATGAAGACAAAGGCCAGTTCAGGGAACTCCTCAACGGTTTACAATAGTTACCTTGTGTTTGGACTTAATTATTTTACATCCATTAGAATTTTGCACCCATATGCTTTATAATGAAGGTCTGCAGTAGATTTGATGATGGAGCCGAGGGACAGTGGAGGGAACTTCTTAACGATTCACAGCAGCAACCTTGTGTTTGTGGTTGATTAATTTGTATTGATAAGAGTTTCACACCTAAATGTCTTGTGATTGTCATTAGGACAAGACGAAGGACAGTTAAAGGAACTCCTCAATGGTTTACAGTAGCTACTTTGTGATTGGACTTAATTCATTTATATTGATGAGAACTTTGCATCATGTATATGGGTTAAAATGATGGTCTGCAGTAAATCTGATAATGACGACCATAGGCAGTCGAGGGAATTCTTCAATAATTTACAGCATTGAAATTTAACATAGGACAACTACTACCTACTCGTCACGTTTATGCAACAATCAAATAAAATCAGGAGACTGAATTTAAGTTAAAAAGATATATTAGCGTCAGCGTTCAGTCTGACTGGACACAGCTGAATAGTATTTTCACAACTAAAAAGTTTAAAATAAAAAAAAAAAACTTATAATAAATGAAAATACAGAAACCAAAGACTTCCGAAATTAGTTATTTTTTACTTTGTTTTTTGGAAGTCGGTTTTTTTTGTAATTATTTTTTATATTAAATTATTTTCGCAGGGCTATGGATGCCGAGGCCACTTTCAGGACGGTGCATGTCCTGCAAGGTGCATTTAGGGTAATGGCTGCATTGCACCTAACGAACTACTTGTGGCCACATCAAGCCCATGTTCACGGTACGTGATAAAATCATCCTTACGATATCTGTGTCTTTAGAACTAATAAAGGGAGATAGCACTTTATACCGTTAACCCCAATTGTAATTTGTAGGTCTTTGAAAGTCATTACGGGTCGTAAGTAACCCGAAAGTTTGACAACCAGTTTTACCACAGGGTAACGTATGGTTAGAAAACGCCACGACAAGGTCAATTTCTTTCTGAATTATTAATCCATCTAGTTACTTGTATGATGATAGTAATTACATCCCATTTTCAAGACCCATAGCGTGTTATAATGGTTAGAGGGGTCTGTCCTCTAATCATTATTACACGCTATGAGATTAGTAGGCAAGACGAAATGTTGTAAAACTTTTATCTGGCAAAAGTTTCAGTGCTTGGAATCGCAACATTTTGTAGATTGAATTTCCTAATATTTGCCGCTAACCGCTACGCTAGTATCGTAGTTCACCAATCCTTAGATTATCAATATATTTCGAGCAACAAGACTGATAGTGTTAGTAACAATGTGCATACAACTACATAATTATGTTACTTTCACATGTTCTATTTAGCTTTCAGTTAATATTATTAATCATTTACAGATAACCAAAGTTTTGACTTCATTGTGGTTGGTGCGGGGACAGCTGGAAGTCTCATTGCGAACAGATTGTCGGAAGTCAAGCATGTCAACGTACTGCTTATTGAGGCTGGTGGTGATCCGCCTTTTGAGTCTGATGTAAGTTATTTTAAATATTACTTTTTATTCAGTTTCACGGTTACATATTTATAATAATGCTAGCGACCCGCCCCGGTTTTGACAGCCTCCGTGGCGTAGCGGTAGCGGACGCGGCCGCTGCGCAAGGAGGCGCGGGTTCGATCCCCGCACAGTGCAAGTATTTGTATGCATCAATATGAATATTTGCACTAGTCTGGTCGTGCCTCGGAAAGCACGTTAAGCCGTTGGTTCCGGTTGCCATACGAACATCTAGTGGCAGTCGTTACGGGTTGTTGGAGCCCTCAAAAGTCCAACAATTGGTCTAACTGCAATGCTTAGATATCGCCTCCTGGTTGTGGAGGTCAGACGGCAGTCGCTTCACGGAAAATATCGAAGTTTAGCCAAAATCAGCAGTTGGACTGGTAAAGCGGACCCCAGACTCCAAAGCTGAAAGCTACGGATACGACTGGGATTAACGCTGAGACGATGATGGAAGGTAGGGAAAAGAACAGGCAGAGAATTTGCTACTTTTAGAACAGAAGTGTTCACTCTTTGATATTTTCCAATCCCAGAATCTTAGCAAGTGCTGCATAATAGTGTCAGACGTGTATGCACGGAGTATCTAATTTTGATTCTATCATAATCTAATTTTTATTCTAATTTTGAAAATGTTATCACTAGATAATTATAACACAAACAGAAATTATTATCAATAAATGCAAGACAGCGCGCGGCGCCGCGGTGCGAGCGGGCGAGCGAGCACTGACCATATTTTTGTTGGGATATCCAGGCAATATAACAAGCTCATAACTTTGTGATTTTTCATTATACCTTTTTGAAATTGTATACATAAATTCTTTACATAAAAATACTGGCCAGGAGTTTCTAGTTTCGTATATACAAAAATAATATTTTATTCTTTGTCATTTTCCTCATAAAATAGAAAGAAAAAGATTTCCTGAATTTAAATTTAGAACAGTTTGAGAACAAGAGGATCGCCGCCATTGTCTCCTCAAAGATATTAGCGTAAGACCAGCACTTAGGGAACCAAGTTGAGCGAGGAATGCAATTAAGGCAGGTGAATACGGTGCCGACTATTTTGGAACACTACGCTAAGCTAAAATGCTGAAGGAAGATAGCTATTTTACTGGACTATTTTATGATGCATGCCAGTTGAAAATGTGCACATTAAGTTCAGGCACAGCCTACATACATAAAAATAACCCTGTAGAATCGGCATTTGTAGGTCGAAGATTTGAACCTTAAAGCCAGTGTAAATCCTTTCATAACAGTGAAAGAAAACATCGTTACATTTCCAAAAGTTGGGCTGTCTCCAAACAGTATGAACATTTTAGGCTGATTGGGATATTGACATCAGATATTCTCTTAAATTGACCTTTCATAATTATTTGCTTAACGAGAATTAATGGCTTATCATTATTATGTTATTCCTTTATTTCCCCATATTCATGCAAGCATTTTTTTTTAATTATTTGTCATTATGTACATAATGTATACAAGGTTCACAAAACCCTCCAAATCCATTAAAAATATTGAAAAATCTATCGAGAGGATAGATAAAATATTTAAAAAAAACCTATTAAAATTAAATGGCATCATTGCCATTAAAACCACGAATAAAGAGTTGAATTACGAATTGTCTGTTGTATAATAATACAACAGGCAATTCGTAATTCATCTCATTCGTGGTTTTGACCAAATAATAAAAAATAATGCCAAAGAACACACAATTATAAAAAAATAAACATCGCAATTTGAGAATATTGAATTGTCTGTATATAATGTCAAATAATAATAAAAAAACAAATTACGATGTTTATTTTTTACATGGTTCTTTGACATCTTTTTTATTATTTGGTATCTTTTTTTCTGATTTAGAAAATAATAACCGTGGGTCCATCAGATATTACTAATTTATTGTAACTGTTTTACTGTGTGTGACTATGTTGACAGCCTCCGTGGCGTAGCGGTAGCGGACGCGGCCGCTGCGCAAGGTGGCGCGGGTTCGAT
This sequence comes from Sesamia nonagrioides, assembly GCA_017933935.1. NCBI lineage: Eukaryota > Metazoa > Arthropoda > Insecta > Lepidoptera > Noctuidae > Sesamia > Sesamia nonagrioides. The sequence goes on from JADWQK010000081.1 coordinate 685,928, forward strand.
CCTTGCACAGTGCAAATATTTGTATGCATGAATATGAATATTTGCACTGGTCAGGTCGTGCCTCGGAAAGTACGTTAAGCTGTTGGTCCCGGTTGCCATACGAACATCTAGTGGCAGTCGTTAAAGGGTTGTTAAAGCCCTCAAAAAGTCCAACAATTGGTCAGCTGCAATGCTTCGATGTCGCCTTCGGGTTGTGGACGTCAGACGGCAGTCGCTTCACGGAAAATGTCGAAGTTTAGCCATATCAGCAGTTGGACTGATAAAGCGGACCCCAGACTCCAAAGCTGAAAAGGCTTCGGATTCGACTGGGATTAACGCTGGGATGATGATGACTAGCGACCCGCCCCGGCTTCGCACAGCTGCAATGCTGATACTAAATACATTATAGAAAAACTGTGAACGTTGTATAAAAAACATAGTGGACCGCCGCTCGCGCCGCTCGAAAACGCGGCGTCTCGCAATTTTCAAATCTTAAATATCTTCGAAACTATGTATTCATTTAAAACATATGCTGTAAAGGGCGATATATATCTTTATTAAATTAATAATGGTATTTAAGGTATTCAAATGAATATAGATTATTGCTGTATTGGTTAAAATCGATTCGAAAATTAGCCAATATTTGTCGTAAAAAGTGAATGACAAAAAAAATGTTTTTGTGGAATATCCGTAAGATTTTAATGTGTACAATGTTAAGTACATTATTTTGATAAATCTCGTTGGGTTCAGCCTGCATTTCACTGCAAACGCGGAAAAAATGTAATTATTCCTGACTGAACGGTCCCTCCGAGTTGTTGTCGACGGATGCTCATCGGAGCCCATGTCGACCAATGTTCCTCAGGGGTCTGTTCTCTCTGCAACTCTGTTCCTGCTGCATATTAACGATCTGCTGATGCCCAGCATCTATGGGTATGCAGATGACAGCACAGTTGTGGAGAGATACCTGCCGGAAGCTCGGGCTAGTAAGGAATCAATTCGGTCCGAAAGAGAGGCTACGGTAGAGCGTACGAGTGCTGCACTACAGGCAGTCTCCGAATGGGACAAAGCCAATCTTGTAGCTCTCAATGCCGCTAAAACACGGGCGTGTCTTTTCACCGCCAAAAGGAGCCCGTTCACCTTGGCTCCTACTTTTCAGAATGTATCCTTGGAGTGCGCCGACCGCCTTTGGGAGTTGAGATTTCCTTGAACCTAAACTTTGGGGGGTTCATTGACTCGAAAAGTCCGGCGGTACTTCACACCGGGGCAGCTTCTACTGTTGTACAAAGCACAGGTCCGCTCGTGTGTGGAGTACTGCAGCCGCATTTGGGCTGGTGCTGCGAAATGTCACCTGGCTACTTTGAATTCAGTGGAGAGGCATGCGAGGAGGCTGATTGGCGACCCAGATTTAACTCGAAACGGTCTCCAAAGCCTGGAGCACAGGCGTAGAGTAGCCAGCCTTTCGGTCTTCTATAGGATGCATTCTGGCGAGTGTGCAAGGGAATTGCATGATTTAATTCCGTTCCACCATCGGACGACCCGTCGTACGGCGACTTTCCACCCTCACGTTGTTGAGACCACTACGATCCGGACGAAGCGTTTCGCTTCTTCTTTTATACAGCGTACGTCGAGGGACTGGCACGATTTGCCGGTGGCGGTGTTTCCGTCACACTAGAATTTGCGTGTCTTCAAGGCTAGAGTGAATAGGCACTTAATAAACTAGCACGCTTTACCATCAATAATCGCATCACTGCCTACCATCAGGCGGGATTGTGGTCAAGCGCTGGTTTATAATTTATAAAAAAAATAAAATTACGACATCACATTAAAAACGTCTAAAATTATAGTATTTCTCTAATATTAAATGGATGCTATTATACATATAAACTTTCCGCTTTACCACTCGTACCTGTTAAAACATTTGTGTAGTTTTAAAGATTTAATCATACATAGGGACATAGTGAAAGGAAAAGCGACTTTGTTTTATACTATGTAGTGAATATGCCTTCTGTAAGCAATATTCGGGAAGAAGGCGACATGACACACGCGTTACCAGTGCGCTGCGATGCCTGAATGACTCTCTGTCAACCTCTATATAAAACTAAGCTACAGAGTTATCTTTGCTAATTTTAACGTGCAACTACGCAACGCACGCTCAACGGCAAAGAAGACTGCGGAAACGAAACGGAAAGGAGGCTGCGGTTCGATGCCGGTCATGAGAGTGAAATCGTAGCGCGGCGCAGTATTGCTTTCACTAAAGAACCCATCACCAAGACCCTGTAACATCATCGTAAGCGGCTTGCGTGGTGATACCGCGGGGTTATGTGGCGACACCGTATTCCCCACATAGCACTCAATGTACTGAAGTCTTAGCGCTGAGACGACGTAACGTACCGTCAACGCCCCGTGTGTTCCCACTCAAGCTTGCATAAAAGCACCCTTGTTTTTGATATTTATCTGATATCCGATCCTCAATGACAACTGCATAATAAATGTACACAGCACGTTACATGAAAAAGTTTTAATGTCATTCTTATTTCAGCTCCCCGGCTTACCGCTCGTGATGAAAAGATCTCGCTACGACTGGAATTACACAGCTGAGTACGACGGCTACAATGACACCTGTCACCGACAGTCATACTACGAATTTACTCTGGGTAAAATGCTTGGTGGAACAAGCTCCCTCAATTATATGAGCTATCATAAAGGGCATCCCAGTGACTTCGACTCTTGGGCCGAAGTGACTAAAGATGAATCTTGGAAGTGGAAAAATGTTTTACCATATTTCCTCAAGTCTGTAAGACTAGAAGACCCAGATTTACTGGCTTCATCTGACAAGCAATACTATGGAACTGATGGCTATATAGGAATCACAAGAGACCACCGTCCTGAAATCAACAACTTGTTAGACGCATATCGGGAACTAGGACAAGACATAGTCTTAGATTTCAATGAACGCCATCCTTTAGGTTATGCTGCGCAGACTTTTACTATATCTGGAAAATCCAGGCAGAGCTCAGCATATGCATTTCTGTCTTCAGTTAAAGATCGCCATAACCTTCATGTCTTGAAAAAAACTCTAGTCACTAAAATTCTTTTCGATGAAAGTAAAAGAGCTACCGGTGTGGAAATTCTTACCGAAGATGGTAAAAAGTTGAGTTTGAAAGCCAAAAAAGAAGTAATTGTATCTGCTGGGACATTTAACACACCCAAACTCCTCATGTTGTCTGGTGTGGGACCCGAAGAGCATTTGAAGAGCAAAAATATTGAAGTATTATCAAACTTACCCGTCGGTGAAAATCTGCAAGAGCACGTTTGCGCAGTCCTTGTTCATAAATTACATAAATTAACAGAGTCGTTTCCACAACCTAGTCCTTATGAATTGCCTGCAGCTTCTTTCACTGGTTTTGTAGCGCTTAACAAATCATCCACCAATCCTGATTATCAAGTGACAACTTACTTAAGTTCACCAGAAATTATGTTGTTTTACTGCACATTTGCTTATAGATTCAGTAACGAAATCTGCAACAATATGTACAAACAGGTAATAGGCAGACTTCAAGCTTTCAATGAAATTATTAACATTGCTCCTAAATCTAGAGGCAAAGTGTTATTGAAAAGTCCTAACCCAGAGGATCCTCCTATTATTTACAACGGTTTCTTTAATAACAAAGAAGATGTTGAAGACCTCATTGATTACATACTAGATTATATTCCAGTGATGAATACAACTTATTATACAGAAGTTGATGCGGGCATGTCAGATGCTGATCCTGCTTGCAATTCATTTGGAACAGGAACTCGGGACTACTGGCGTTGTTATATAATGTGTGTATCTTCTGGAATCGGTCACGCAACCAGCACATGTCCCATGGGTACTGTAGTGGACGGAAGGTTACTAGTTAATGGTGTGAGACACTTACGTGTAGCTGATGCCAGTGTGATGCCAACGATCACTAGAGGCAGCCCAATGGCTTCCGTTCTTATGATTGGAGAAAAGGCAGCTGATATGATCAAGGCGGATCATAATTTGATCTAGATTACTTGACGACGTGATACTTTAATTTTAGTTCTTACATATTTTAGCTGCTTTTAATGGTTTGCTGTTTGTTATAAAGCTGTAATATTAGTTTTTACTAAAGTATTCTTGTTATAAAGCATTTTATTTTCCAGGAGTTTGTCTAAGCCCTTGAGTAGGTCAGGTACTCAATACAAAATAGGAAATGGTTAGGCAAATGGATAGAATCATCCAATGTTTTCATTTAGATCAGTGATGGAACTTATTTCGGCAAAATCAAAACATTGCTTGAAAATTTATTCAGAGACGGGTGAGTAGCCCAACAAACGAATAGACGGCCAATCGTGATAGTTCAAATGAGAATGTTATCTGGAATCAACAATTATTTCCATTCGTAGCATGGTTTCAGTGGACGAATTAATTGCCAATCCAATTAATTTTGAATCCGGCTTGAAATGTTTAGACGTAAAAGGCTTAGAGCTTTACTATGTTTTCATGAAACGGTTTTATAGTCAAAATTAACCTATAATCTTCCCATTGTTCCCAGCAATAGGAACGAAGAGCTCCTCTCGGTAATAGGGAGTGTGCCGTAATCAATCATGTGGGCCCAATGCGGATTGGTAGATGTCACATACGTTCAAGTTTTGGTTCATGGACATTCACCGTTTTAAGAGCAGTAGTGATGAAATAATTTACACAAAGTAAAGCGTCTAACTCATCAACTTGTAAGTTGCGGCCATTACCACTGGGCTGCCAGGATCCACGGTTTTAATAAAAATCGTAGATAATTTATATTCCCTTGCCCTTAATTAGTTATCTACTTCAGTAAAATGCATTCTAAAGTAATTTTTAAGGGACCATATGAGGGCCCAATAAGATTTTGATTGCAATAAAAATTTTACTTTTTTATGTATGTACTAGCTGACTCGGCGAACTTCGTTCCGCCTTATAGGCAATATCACATGACTACTTTTTAAATTAGGATAATTTTAAATAAATAAATATTATTACCTATTCAATGATTCTTTATTTGGGAGCACAATCCTGGCGGTTCTTCGGAAATCTTTAATGTGCTACAATACTCGCAAACAACATCCATTGGCCCAATGCGAACGCCATTGCGCTATATTATATGCGTGTTGAAACGCTGCCAGATTCAAATCAGTATTTGATGAATTTCTTCTTGTGCTTCGTAAATTATCTAGCGCTTGATCTCTGAGGTTTGCTCGACGATTTCGCATTGCCAACCAAGCCGTTTCACGGGCTGCCTCCCTGTGCTCTGGTGAGTGAGAAGCACGAAGTCGAGCCATACTAAGGCTGCGCTCTTCAAGTGCAATTTCTTGCTCTTCTTCAGTTGTTTTTTTTTTTTTTGTTTTGTATGGGAAATCATCAAATGACCTCTCCCGCTCTGGGCGGAGCGGAAGGGCGTGTCAGACTTTTATTGACTAAAACCCACCCGTGTTCCTTCACTTGCCTGTGCAACGGCCAGTGCCATGGTTTCTTTTTTAACCAACCCGCAACCCTGTGAACCAGTCCTCGTGGTCCCCGTCAAAGTGTGCTGATATCTCTTTGAGGCGCGTGTGAAACACAACGCGCCGTCAACCCGGGCCTGGTTCTTACCAGGAGGCTAGCTGCCTGTCGCTCGCCGCCCGCAAGCCCGCGCCTACGGTGGTCGGGAGTCCGATGTTGCCTCCCGACCAGGGCGCTTCCTGCGGCGGTTTGAGGCGTGAGGGTAGTGGGATTACCGCTCCCTCACGCGCTCCGCCTCCTCCTTTGCAAGCATCACTGCTTCACAGAAGGAGGTGAAAGCTTACCATGCACTCTTGCTCCGGACTATGGCCCGGACCAGGGTCGGAAGCGAGAGATCGCCACCGATCGCTGCCACGAGGACACGGCTGTGCTCTACCCAAGCCAGGCAGACCTCCACCATTTGCTCCACTGTGTCGTCAGGGCGATGTACACAGTGGTCACCCTGGCGTTTACTCCCGCCTTATACGGAACAGGAACCTCCCGAAACAGCCGCGTCCGGTGAGGACCTACGTCAGTCCGAAGGTGAGGACGCCGTGGCGCCTCTCTAGCTACTTCTCAAAGAGAGAACTTACCGCCGCTATTGCGGCGTGCTCAGTGCTGGATTGCGACAATCACACTTTCCATGTCGCCATGAGATCCCGCCGGACCTCTGTCCGATGTACTGCGATTTTTCGCGTCAACGGAGTTATGCCTCCTCTCGTCACTCCCACATGTGGGCGAGGGATAGTGTTTCTCCACAAATATACGTTTTTTTTTAATTACTCTATCTATTAAAATAAACCTCATCAAAATCTGTTTCGCAGAATTAAAGATTTAATCAAACAAAGGGACAGAACGGGACGGAACGGGATAAAAAGTATCCTATGTGATATGTCCTTCTCCCAGTTCTTATCTACCTCCCTAACAATTGTGAGCCATACTGGTTAAGCGGTTCTTGAGTTATAAATAGAGTAACTAACACGACTTTCATTTATATACATAGACTTCATTCAAATCGGACCAGCCCTTTAGGAGGAATTCAGTAACGTACACACGTACAGCAGATTTAGGAATATACCCATGGAAAGCATTGTCATCTACATTTGTAACAAAGATATCATACCTCTCTCTACCCCTAGAGCTCTTGTGTCAGTCTCTTTAAGTTAAATAAAAAATCTTAAATATTTATTTATTTCTATTTATTTTTTTCTCTTTTAGTTCTTATGTACAATTTTCTTTTTAAGTAACTACAAAAATTTAAAAAAACTATAAACTTGTCTAAAAACGAAAAAAAAAACTTGTGATTGCCCGGGTTTGAACCGAGGAACACCAGCCATCGCGAGTAGACCATACCACTATCGGCTACGCCACAGCCGCTATGTCAAGCCGCGCGAAATTAGCGCCCACATTATGCGTGAAATATTGCGAAAGAGAAAACTCGAAAAGCTTCCCCAGACATAAGACTAAGCTAGATCGATTTCTCGTCCCCGAAAACACCCACATATTAAATTTCAGCGAAATCGTTAGGGCCGTTTCTGAGATCACATGCTTCTTCAAGCGGTCAGCGCCATCTGCCGGGCTGATTTGTGAATCTAAACCATGAAAAATTCATTAAATTCGGTCAAGCCGTTTAGGAGGAGTTCAATGACATACACACGTACAGCAGAATTATATATATAAAGAAGATGACATTCAGTTTGTTATTGAATAACTAGGAAAATTATCTAAAATTTTTAGTTGAAATAATATAGATTTCATTACAAGATTTACTTAGAGTGCCGGGTTAAGTTAACCCCTCATTAATAGCTACAGGTGTATAAACAAATATGTAACTTGAAAAAGCTTTAGGAATGAAGTAGGCTTAATTTGTCTAGCTAAAGAAGTATCTACAACATTGATCTCAGGAACAATAAATATTTCGGATTAATATTTCATCAAGATTAGTTTCATAGATGTATGATACATGAGTGGAGTCGAAACCTTTAGTAGCCAACGTCATATCATGTAAGCAGTGATGCAATCGTTGATAGTAAAGCGCGCTAGTTTATTGAGAGCCTATTCACTCAAAAAAACAAGGTGAATAGGAATGAAGACGGTAGTTGAGCGAGGTGATAACACGACCAGCGTTGCTGTGCCAGAGGGAGATTGATTCATACGGCTTCAACAGACATCATACAGGAGCACGACGAATCGCTTGGCGGTAAGACTTTGTCTGTTGGGTGGTTATTTCTGTCGGCAGCCGATGTTATGACCTACCACCAAAACACTCATAATAAAAAAAAAATCGGTTGAAACTCCGTTGCTAGTATGAAAAATTAAATATTTACAACAATCCAACCAGTTCATTACCTAAACAAACTCTTCAAGAAACTCTCACAATTTGTCATCGAAATTACTACCGGGCTTACAACGAGAGTTGTCTTAAAAATAACAACCCTGCGTAAAAAGATAAACTTTGCTTTCATCACCATCTTAACAACAGGGCGCATTACCCTTAATAGTTTTTTTTACAGCGGGTTCTTTTCTTTTTTATCTTTCTGGCTGACAACACTAATTGATGCGAAGCATTCCATCATTACTGCTGCTGAGGTTTCGTGTTTCGCTACTTGATGGCATCCATCGCTTGTTCTTTGCATTTTGCGAGAGATTCAACACTTTAATGGGTGCTGATTACATTTTTTTTTCTTTTTTGTTTTGTTCAAAGTAAGGTTGAAGAAGATAATATTAATATTCATTATAATTACATTAATATATTCTCGACTATATAATATATGTTTTTTGTTATCAAAGCAAACGATTCCTAGCAAAAGGTGTTCTGTAGTTTTTGTCTAACACGATGGGAAGAACGCAAGTGTTTATTTACATAATTTTGTAATTAAAAACTATAATGGATGATATTATTTTAATGAAAAGATTTACATAATTAAATTCTGAGTATTTTGTACCGTACCAACTTAGCTAAGAAAATAATATTTTCTTTACTTGCATTCTGCAGTAAACTGGAACGTGCTAAAGTTTCTGTACAATGCTTTTAGCATAAAGTTTTCCGCTTCTCCTTACAGGCATTATCGTAACACCAATATAAATTCCGGGAAAATACGAGGGACTTTCTAATCTGTATATAGTTAGACACCGTAGAAAAGGAAGAATGGTGGTTTTATAATAACCTTTGTCTTTTATTTCATTAAATCTATCTTGTATGGGTCAGAATATTGGACCATGAAAGGGATGACTTAAAACAATAGACGTGTTGTCAGTGAGAATATATAGCATAATAAATGATTTTTAAGAGAATTTTTTTAGTTTTCCTCTTAAAAATCAGGTTGCGGTAAGCGAAAAGTTGCGTGGAAATCGGTGTCATGATAAAGGCATGTGTTGCGGATCTCATGGGGAAAGTTTTTCGTATGAATGTAAATCTACAGCAGTAGAGGAAGATCAAAAAAAAATATGGATGGAATGTGTGAATGATGATAAGAGTTACAAAGGGGGTGACTGTCGATATGGGGGCGAATAGACAAGTATGGAAGAAAAGGACATGTTGCGCCGACCCCAAAGAGATTGGGCTAAGGGCAGGAGATTGATGATATACAAGTTATGTTTAATTATAAACATTATTTTCTTCTTTTTCTTCAGCCTTTGTCCAGTAAAGGACCTCTATGGTCCTTTACTGGACAAAGGCCTCTCCCAAGGTTTTCCATTACATTGGGGGGTTTGGCATAATCCCCACGCTTGGCAGACGAGTTGGGGATCTCAGTAATTTAATATTTCATAGGATAAGCGCTTCTGCCAGCTTTCCTGGTGAGAGTTCCATTAGACACCCACAGGAGGAGATGGGTTGGTACTATTCTATGTCCGGTACCATTTGGAGGATATAATATATATACAATAAAAAAAAATTATTAGTATGCTGCCCTTAATGACAGCGGGTTTCACCCATTTTAACGTTCGCAAGTTATGAGCTGTAGATAACATCCAAGCGGGGTTTGTGTAAATTATTTCATCACCACTGATCTTAAAATGGTGAAGAAAACCATTGGAGGCAACCGGAATATCCTAGAACTAAACATTTGGAACATCTATTTATTTATATGTTCTTTATTGTACACCAATCAAACACCGAACAAAATACATTTAACACAAAAACATACAATGGGCGACCTTATCACTAATGCGATCTCTTCCGGGCAACCAAAGATTGGACAGATTCTCCCGAACCACAAATGGTACTTTCGTTGGTGCAAACCTCATTATTACAATATACTAAAGTAGATACACAAACACATACATAATTATACATAAATAAATACATAGATACTGAACATAACAGGTAAGCAAGTAAATTAGTCAACAAGGTGTTTGTTGAACAAGATCATAACGGCAAGTAGTGTTCCCTCACAAGTCTCTTGAATTCCTGCAACGATACCTGTACTGGGCCCACGTCTTGGATGACTCATTGTTGATGGTGAGAGTTTTCCTGTGTCCGTGTATGATTTCCAAAGAAGTACTCTACCACTATACCTTTATCCTATACCAAAAAAAAAAAAAAAACTTTGTTCTGCTTTGAAAGTAGAACCGTTCCCGATTCTGATGGCTACTATTTTTATATTTTTAAACATAAGACAAATGTTTTTTCAGCATAACACATGTTGAAAAAAACAGAATAAAATATTATCTGTACCACCTCTTCATATCCAATAATTTCGGTCCATATTCAATGGTGCTCTTCCTTTGTTTGTCCCCAAGTTTTACTTTAAAAATATACAAATGAAATAGAGGTAAGTATGACGCTACTGCCGCGGGCTTCCTTAAGGAATGAGACAAGGTTTGTGTGTACACTGCCGCTAAATGAGAAATAAATTATACACAATTTGTGGACTCAGCTGCATTCGCAGTGAACATTTTCTTAATGAACCAGTTAGGCTGCTTGTCCATTCGTGCGGAATGCAAAGTTAGAAAATTTTAACGTGCAGATTTGTTTTTAAATCCTCGTCTCTGCTTGGCTTCTAGTTAGTAGAAATAGCCGTAGTGCAGCACACAGACTGTTAGTTAGTAATCTGCGTACTCCGCTGCAATGTAGCAATGTAATGCAGTGTGTACCTAAATCCGTATATCAGGAGTAATTCCACTTGGTAAAAAATCTTGAATTAATTAATTTATTCATTGATTTACTACATATACTTCATCAAGCCATTTGATCTTAAAGCATACAATTTCCCTAATAAAATAACAATTCCGGTAAATAAAAAATCCTTCTTAGGACAAAAGTGAACAATAAGTGTTTCACTTTTATCTAAGTATTTGGAAAAATATAAACAATAAGAAAGGATTATTGAGTAAAACACGTTTGGTGCTCTTTTTAATGACGTTAAAAAAGTGAGTAAATTTTGTACAGGAATTCGTTAGTTTTGGCGATGAGATTGACATTGAGCACATGTCTTGGCCTAGTAATATTATGAACGTAACAATTCTATGTATGTATTTGTTACTCTCTCATGCGAAAACTTCTAATGGATTTGGATAAAATTTGGCACACAGATAGTTTAAACCCAGGCATAACATATAGGATAGGTTTTTCAGGCCTAGCCTACTTTAGTGGACAGGGATAAATCTATGGTATCTACCTATTGTAATGCAGTATTAATGTACAGACGACAGCAGATCAAGCTACACCAAATAATCAGATATTCCCAATTAATCTTGAGCTTTAATGCTTTAGAGATAAAGTTCAAAATCTAATAAGGAAATCTGACAGGTTATAGTAGTTTGATGTGCTGTAAAAATGTATTTTTTGTCCCTATAAATATGTGTATATATAAATACATATAATATATTTATTTGTTTTATCCCAATATACCCACAGGGTCGAAACAGGGGTGAAAGTGAAACCACGGAGCGCTGCTAGTTCTTTATAATTTCTGATTTCTGCAATGTAATTCTAACACCTTGATGTTCGACGTTCACTCTATCGCCGCCGCATTACTCCACAGCAGTGTCTTCACGCTCCACTCTCTGCTCACTCGCTGCACTAAACATACTTTGCATCGTTAATGGCTATGCCATGTTGAGCTGGCGCATTAGTTTTCAAAGTTCTACCTTTCATACTCCTTTGTTCCATTTTCTTGGCGTTTGTTCAGTCTTTTGTTCGACTATTTTGTTTTGAAGATTAAACTGTTCTAACTAGTTAGCGGTGTTTTTCCGCCAGGCGCTAGGGTTCATTTACGCCGTTGCGTTGTTTTAGTGCTGGGAAGAAGTTGTTCCCATTATGACAATCAAAACTTTCTAATTTTCAACCTTATTTAAGTAAACGGGGTTTGATTTGGTTTTTGAAAAATTATAATCATTGTACTTTTAATAATTTGAGCCAGTAAATATCGTAGTTCGAGCTGCGGGTTTAATTGGGGAGAAGTTTTCTAGTTTTTTTTTCTATCATTATTTATTTACGGTGTTTCTGTACAATATAATTATGTCAACCTGATGATTATATACAAATACAAATAATTACTTTAACTGATGTTTAACTAATCTACCCGCGACTTATGGGTATAAGCCCATAAATATAATCATCATCATCCCAGGGTTAATCCCAGTCGCATCCGAAGCCTTTTCAGCTTTGGAGTCTGGGGTCCGCTTTATCAGTCCAACTCCTGTTATGGCTAAACTTCGACTTTTTTTCGTGAGGCGACTGCCGTCTGACCTCCACAACCCGAAAGCGACATCGAAGCATTGCAGTTAGACCTTAAATATAATAAGTACTATAAAGTGTTCTAGCCTCTTCTAACAATGTTGAGATCGGAATGCTATTTTAGAAGTCTACATTAGTGGTAGTGTTGGCAAAGATTTTACGCCTTTGGACTCCTAAATGAGCACACTCTTCAATAACCTAAAAATAAACTTTATAATTTGGTAAATTGACAATTGGGTATCATTAATACGAAGCTATTGAGCAGTATGCATCTAGATCGAAGCCTCACATCTGTCACTACCTCTTGCCCACTCATCCTCGCTGAACCACAGTCTCCTTGGAAGAGATGGCTGAATTGAAAAAAACTGGTATACTGTGCTGTTGGCATTTTTTTATTTTATTATTTTATTGATCGCAGCGTGATGTTATATAGCCTAAAGCCTTCCTGGATCAACGGGCTATCCAACGCAAAAAGATTTTTTCAAATCAACCAGCATTTCCTGAGATTAGCGCTTTCGAAAAAACAAACAAATAAACAATCAAACAAACAAACTCTTCAGCTTATATATTAGTATAGATACACAATAAAATACAAAAGGATATATCAAAATTAAGATCTAAATACAAAGGCGCTGCGTATTTCTTAAGAAATTTTTTCCAGCAGACCTGCGAAAGGGGAGTAAAACAGAAATGTAGACAATAGTGTGTAAGAATAAGGAGTAAAAAAATATGAATGTGATAAGTATAAAAGTAGTAATATAAAAATAAACCTAACCATATAATTCAAAAATAATTTCACAAATATACTTAAATAAAACATAATACTAAAATATGTAAATATATAACAAATTCTCACAATATAGAAGAAAGGTAATGCTCTTTTTACCCGACTACGGCAAAGCAAAAGGAGGGTTATGATTTTGACAGGCTATGTATGTATGTATGTAGGTATGTATGTATGTATGTATGTATGTATGTATGTATGTTCATCTGTTCCCTCGTAACTTCTAAACTACTTATCAGAATTCGACAAATGATATATCATTAGAAGCGTCTTAATTGTCCGCTGGTTATAGGCTATATGGGGTTTCACAAAATTTACTGTAGCGCCCTCTAGCGGACAAAACATACAGAGTAAAAAACTAAAGTTAAGATAAATATGCCGTGTTTGGTATCATTTGAAAGCCCTTTACTTGTGCATTTTGAATATATATATATTGCTAGCATTTGCGTGTGACTTTACCTGTATTCATGGGCTGGTTGCATATAATTCACATCTTTTCGTTCATAGCTTCTTTACTACTTATCAGAATAAGACCACTGCATTACCATTAGAAGGGCCTTGATATTCTGTTAGTTATGAGCTATAAAGCTTGTCACCAAATTTAGTATTGCACCCTCTAGCGGACAAAAAGTTCTATGTTAATATAAAATTAAAATAAATATACCGTGTTTGGTATCACGTGAAAGAGCTTCACGAGTACTTTATGCTTGTACATAATTACAAGAATGCTTTAATAATGTTAAATATGAGCGATAAGAGTATAGCGCGGATCACGGGAACTGTGAATCGCTTTATGCAATGTAGAGCAGTGTGAACATTAATAGAATATGTAATGCACTAATGAAAACTACATAAGCTGCGAGTAACTCCACGCGGTGAAGGCGGAAACAGTTTGATAACTAGCTAAAACTCCCATAAAAATGTCCTCTGCACTATATGCCTTCGGGCTTATGTTGTTATATTTGCGTGTAGATGTAATATGTCAAGTACCTAGTTTTTACCCGACTACGGCAAAGCAAAAGGAGGGTTATGATTTTGACAGGCTATGTATGTATGTATGTATGTATGTATGTATGTATGTATGTATGTATGTATGTATGTATGTATGTATGTATGTATGTATGTATGTATGTATGTGTGTATGTATGTTCATCTGTTCCCTCGTAACTTCTAAACTACTTATCAGAATTCGACAAATGATATATCATTAGAAGCGTCTTAATTGTCCGCTAGTTATAGGCTATATGGAGTTCCACAAAATCTAATGTGGCGCCCTCTAGCGGACAAAACATACAGAATAAAAAAATAAAGTTAAGATAAATATGCCGTGTTTGGTATCATTTGAAAGCGCTTTGCTTGTACATTTTGAATATATATATATATATATATTACTAGCATTTGCTTGTGACTTTACCTATATTCATGGGCTGATTGCATATAATTCACATCTTTTCGTTCATAGCTTCTTTACTACTTATCAGAATAAGACCACTGCAGTACCATTAGAAGGGCCTTGATATTCTGTTGGTTATGAGCTATAAAGCTTGTCACCAAATTTAGTATTACTCCCTCTAGCGGACAAAAAGTTCTATGTTAATATAAAATTAAAATAAATATACCGTATTTGGTATCACTTGAAAGAACTTCACGAGTACTTTATGTTTGTACATAATCGCGAGTAATGCTTCGTAGAAATTTGAATGTAAACCAGGGTTTGGTAAACGGAGCGATGGGAGTGGTGAAAGCCTTCGAATGGCCTGCTCTTCGGCGCGATCAGTTGGAACAGAGAGAACAGCCAAGCGCTGTTCTCATACAATTTGACGACGCATCCATAAAAGCAGATATTAACGGACTTAGCAGAATCAAGCCTTGCCTCACTGAATTTGACGGTGTGAGGGGGTCTGGGCAAATTCAGTTTAAAATGCTCCCGCCGAGTCTTTCTTGGGGTTGTGCTGTACATAAATTACAAGGTTGTACTCTAGATAAAGCAGTTATCGATCTAGGAAAGTCATTGTTTGGTAAAGGACAGGCCTATGTCGCTAGTAGAGTCAAAACCATAGAGGGATTGTTTATAAGTGTCTTGGATCATAATAAATTACTTAAAAATCCACATGACAGTCGATCGTTATCAGAATTAGATAGATTAAGAAATCTTCCCAGGTCCTCTTAATATGTGAAACATCCAATCTATTTATACTAACGACCTCATCCACTAATTCATGACCCATTCGCTGCCATCGACGCAAATGTGCGTCGCCACTACGAAATACTGGGAGCTTCACACGGGGAAACCGTTGCTATACGCGCTATGATCCACGTGCTACGAAATAGAAAATAGGATATCTCTAAATATTACGCCGATTCATAAGTCAAAAGAGATGTCGTATGTTAACTACCTAGTTTTTAGTTCGTCAATTTAACTTTTGTTAATATTATGCGCCACAAATACCTACACTTTAACACCAAAATAGTACAAATAATAAAAAGTAAAAGAACTAAAACCCAACTACGACAAAAAACGACGCTAAAAAAGTATAAAACAAGATTTTCAGAATACTGAACTGAACAAAGTTGCTAATATAGTTGTAAGTAAATGGACACAGTAGAGTCTACCAAGATGCCTTCGTTGTAAATTGACAATAATGTCATACAATACTATTCTGAAGTATGCAATATTCACTATGTAGAGATAAATTTTCATGTTTGGAAAAGCGTAGTCACACGTTACTTAAACCTACCTACCGTAGCACTTTGATAACGTGTGACTGCGGTTTTCCAAACATGAAAATTTATCTCTACATAGTGAATATTGCATACTTCAGAATAGTATTATATGACATTAATGTCAATTTACAACGAAGGCATCTTGGTAGAGTCTACTGTGTCCATTTACTTACAACTATATTAGCAACTTTGTTCAGTTCAGTATTCTGAAAATCTTGTTTTATACTTTTTCAGCGTCGTTTTTTGTCGTAGTTGGGTTTTAGTTCTTTTACTTTTTATTATTTGTACTATTTTGGTGTTAAAGTGTAGGTATTTGTGGCGCATAATATTAACAAAAGTTAAATTGACGAACTAAAAACTAGGTAGTTAACATACGACATCTCTTTTGACTTATGAATCGGCGTAATATTTAGAGATATCCTATTTTCTATTTCGTAGCACGTGGATCATAGCGCGTATAGCAACGGTTTCCCCGTGTGAAGCTCCCAGTATTTCGTAGTGGCGACGCACATTTGCGTCGATGGCAGCGAATGGGTCATGAATTAGTGGATGAGGTCGTTAGTATAAATAGATTGGATGTTTCACATATTAAGAGGACCTGGGAAGATTTCTTAATCTATCTAATTCTGATAACGATCGACTGTCATGTGGATTTTTAAGTAATTTATTATGATCCAAGACACTTATAAACAATCCCTCTATGGTTTTGACTCTACTAGCGACATAGGCCTGTCCTTTACCAAACAATGACTTTCCTAGATCGATAACTGCTTTATCTAGAGTACAACCTTGTAATTTATGTACAGCACAACCCCAAGAAAGACTCGGCGGGAGCATTTTAAACTGAATTTGCCCAGACCCCCTCACACCGTCAAATTCAGTGAGGCAAGGCTTGATTCTGCTAAGTCCGTTAATATCTGCTTTTATGGATGCGTCGTCAAATTGTATGAGAACAGCGCTTGGCTGTTCTCTCTGTTCCAACTGATCGCGCCGAAGAGCAGGCCATTCGAAGGCTTTCACCACTCCCATCGCTCCGTTTACCAAACCCTGGTTTACATTCAAATTTCTACGAAGCATTACTCGGGATTATGTACAAACATAAAGTACTCGTGAAGTTCTTTCAAGTGATACCAAATACGGTATATTTATTTTAATTTTATATTAACATAGAACTTTTGTCCGCTAGAGGGCGTAATACTAAATTTGGTGACAAGCTTTATAGCTCATAACCAACAGAATATCAAGGCCCTTCTAATGGTTCTGCAGTGGTCTTATTCTGATAAGTAGTAAAGAAGCTATCTATGAACGAAAAGATGTGAATTATATGCAATCAGCCCATGAATATAGGTAAAGTCACAAGCAAATGCTAGTAATATATATATATATTCAAAATGTACAAGTAAAGCGCTTTCAAATGATACCAAACACGGTATATTTATCTTAACTTTATTTTTTTACTCTGTATGTTTTGTCCGCTAGAGGGCGCCACATTAGATTTTGTGAAACTCCATATAGCCTATAACCAGCAGACAATTAAGACGCTTCTAATGATATATCATTTGTCGAATTCTGATAAGTAGTTTAGAAGTTACGAGGGAACAGATGAACATACATACATACACACATACATACATACATACATACATACATACATACATACATACATACATACATACATACATACATACATACATACATACATAGCCTGTCAAAATCATAACCCTCCTTTTGCTTTGCCGTAGTCGGGTAAAAACTAGGTACTTGACATATTACATCTACACGCACATATAACAACATAAGCCCGAAGGCATATAGTGCAGAGGACATTTTTATGGGAGTTTTAGCTAGTTATCAAACTGTTTCCGCCTTCACCGCGTGGAGTTACTCCCAGCTTATGTCGTTTTCATTAGTGCATTACATATTCTATTAATGTTCACACTGCTCTACATTGCATAAAGCGATTCACAGTTCCCGTGACCCGCGCTTTACTCTTATCGCTCATATTTAACATCATTAAAGCATTCTTGTAATTATGTACAAGCACAAAGCACTCGTGAAGCTCTTTCACGTGATACCAAAGACGGTATATTTATTTTAATTTTATATTAACATAGAACTTTTTGTCCGCTAGAGGGCGCAATACTAAATTTGGTGACAAGCTTTATAGCTCATAACTAACAGAATATCAAGGCCCTTCTAATGGTAATGCAGTGGTCTTATTCTGATAAGTAGTAAAGAAGCTATGAACGAAAAGATGTGAATTATATGCAACCAGCCCATGAATACAGGTAAAGTCACACGCAAATGCTAGCAATATATATATATTCAAAATGCACAAGTAAAGGGCTTTCAAATGATACCAAACACGGCATATTTATCTTAACTTTAGTTTTTTACTCTGTATGTTTTGTCCGCTAGAGGGCGCTACAGTAAATTTTGTGAAACCCCATATAGCCTATAACCAGCGGACAATTAAGACGCTTCTAATGATATATCATTTGTCGAATTCTGATAAGTAGTTTAGAAGTTACGAGGGAACAGATGAACATACATACATACATACATACATACATACATACATACCTACATACATACATACATAGCCTGTCAAAATCATAACCCTCCTTTTGCTTTGCCGTAGTCGGGTAAAAAGAGCATTACCTTTCTTCTATATTGTGAGAATTTGTTATATATTTACATATTTTAGTATTATGTTTTATTTAAGTATATTTGTGAAATTATTTTTGAATTATATGGTTAGGTTTATTTTTATATTACTACTTTTATACTTATCACATTCATATTTTTTTACTCCTTATTCTTACACACTATTGTCTACATTTCTGTTTTACTCCCCTTTCGCAGGTCTGCTGGAAAAAATTTCTTAAGAAATACGCAGCGCCTTTGTATTTAGATCTTAATTTTGATATATCCTTTTGTATTTTATTGTGTATCTATACTAATATATAAGCTGAAGAGTTTGTTTGTTTGATTGTTTATTTGTTTGTTTTTTCGAAAGCGCTAATCTCAGGAAATGCTGGTTCAAAGTGCTACGGTAGGTAGGTTTAAGTAACGTGTGACTACGCTTTTCCAAACATGAAAATTTATCTCTACATAGTGAATATTGCATACTTCAGAATAGTATTGTATGACATTATTGTCAATTTACAACGAAGGCATCTTAGTAGACTCTACTGTGTCCATTTACTTACAACTATATTAGCAACTTTGTTCAGTTCAGTATTCTGAAAATCTTGTTTTATACTTTTTCAGCGTCGTTTTTTGTCGTAGTTGGGTTTTAGTTCTTTTACTTTTTATTATATTAGTACTAGGTTTAAAATCTTACTACATACAACAGTACTACGATTAATGTAATTATAGCTAACGTAGAATTAGTACTAGGATTCTCCTCAGATCTTGTTAGCTCAAAGCTTCGCACTTTCACGTCGTCTTCGATGGCAGAGCAGTTGTCAATTCCACTATAAGTTTTTGGACATAGGGGAAAGGATGGTGTACTAGTGGTGGACCAAGTTTACGATATAGCTTTAAATAGACAGCCTGCTTTTCTGTCGAGTTAGACCGCTTTACCAGGTTGGAGTTACAGTTTCCCACATGTTTCCGAAGGCACTTCAGGTACGTTCAAGTAGCTCGGTAAATGTTGCACTGCGAGAAGATGTTCTTACGGTGGTAGACAGTGAAAGGAAGGGGAACATATTATAGCGGGATAGCTAAGTTGTGCGACTGGTAATTTTTCATTGACAGTGCGTTGAGGGCGTCACACTTAGGGCACGGTGGAGCACACGCTGGAGGTCTACCCGGCTTAGGTAGAGCACCGCTATGTGCTCGTAGCGCCGATCTCTCGCGTCCGACCCTGGTGCAGACCATGGTCCGGAGCAAGAGTTCATGGCAGACCGTCACCTCCTTCTGCGAAGCAGTGATGCTGGCAAATGAGGAGGTGGAGCGCCTGAGGTAGCAGGGTCCCAGCGCCCTCACGCCTGTAGCCGCCGCAGCAGCCCTATTCCCTGGTCGGGAGACAACGTCGAACTCCTGGCCAGTAGTAGTGGCGTAGGCGCGGACATGCAGGCAGTGAGCAGTAGCTCGCCGTCCGGTAAGGATCATGTCCGGGTCAACGGTGCGTTGTGTTTCACGTGCGCCTCAAAGAAATGTCAGCATATCGTGACGGGGTCCATGAAGACCGATGCCTCCTGGGTCAAGGTTGCATGTTGGTAACCTTGAAACCGTGGCCCTGATACACAGGCAAGTGAAGAAACACGGGTGGGTTTTAGTTAGTAAAAGTCTGACACGCCCTTCCGCTCCGCCCAGAGCGGGAGAGGTCATTTGATGATTTCCCATCCCAAAAGAGTACGTCACACTTTACGTTTACCAATACGCGGTCTACACTCAAGAACACGTCTACTCCAATGGTGATCGGATCTACGGCTAATGGCCCATTGCCACTTCAGTTTGTTCATTCCGGTGTTATTGTTGCGTTCAACCTCAAACTTCTGTCACGTCTTCAGTACCTATCTATGTACATGTATAAAATTAATTTTGTTGTACAACAAGTAAACGACGAAATGTTTGATTTACAATAGTAGCAAGTGTTGACACTGATTTTTAATAGGTAAAATAAACCTTGACGAATTACACAAAAAAAAAAACAATTTCTCTGAATCTTTCTTAAATCCTGGTACACAGTAGGATTTATCAAAGGTGTACATAAAACAATAACGTTGAGAACCGTAAATAGGAAGGGTGGAATTTAATAAAAAACCGTATCAACGGTAGGGGATGTAGCGAATCGTGAATAATTTTGACAGATGTTACCAACATAAAGCAAAAGGTGAGATTAGAGGCATGACAATAACGAGCTTACCTTTCCTCGTTTACCGAAATAGAAATACCGTTCTTGGTGTATGTTTATATGCTTGTCATTTCTTCGATATAAATATGAGGAAAATACTTATACAGAAAATTTGTCTGATAATAAAGCTCGAATAAGCTCTGTGGAATGACGACAATTCACAAAAATATTTTATCGCTCTGTGTGACCTAAATGTGCTCTTTGCTTCAGTAAAAATAAACTAAAAAAAAAATATGTATGTGTCACATATGACATAATATACATATTTTTTTTGTTTGGTTTAGGTTCCGTGACATATCACGGAAAAATATGCGCTCAGGTTTCACTAGCGTACACACACGGTCGTATATATAAATATATTTAAACAAACATATAAACTGGTGCTTGATCGCTATCCCGCCTGATGGTAAGCAGTTGATGTAAGCAGTTGATGGTAAGCAGATGTTAAAGCGCGCAAGTTTATTAAGAGCCTTTTCACTCTATCCTTGAAGACACTTAAATTGTAGTTCGACGGAAACACCGTTGCTGGCATATTGTTCCAGTGCCTCGATTTAAGCGGTATAAAAGAAGAGGCAAAACGCTTCGTTCGGATCGTTGTGGTGTCAAAAACGTAAGTCCGATCGTATCGTCCGATGTTGGAACGGAAATGGGGGCATTAAATCATGCAATTCCCTCGCACACTAGAATTGAATTGAATTAAGTAGGCGTATTATTGCTAATAAGTACACACATATCGCAATGTCCTATTTACTCGTACGTATCGTTTATATTTGGTATTTATTGGGAAAACCCAAAATTTACCTTTTTTTGTTTTTTTTTTTTTTATTGGGATGGCTAATCATCGAATGACATCTCCTGCTCTGGGCGGAGCGGAAGGGCATGTCAGACTTTTACTGACTAAAACCCAACCATGTTTGTTCACTTACCTGTGCGGCTGCCAGGCCCACGGTTTCTTGTTTAATCAACCCGCAAACCTGACCCAGGAGGCATCGGTCTTCGTGGACCCCGTCACGAACCCAAAATTTACCTTAGACAAACATCAAAGACAAACTCCTCAAGAAGGGATGTATGAACGGCTTAGATCTTCTGTGCGTACCTATGTGGCGTCTTGTCGTGACAGACAATGATGCCGATTCACTAGTTCACAAACTAATTTTAAGTTCAGTGCACATTTTTATTTCCATTTAATTAACAAACGAACCGTGACCGAAGGGCTGGCTTTTACCTTGGCCAGCGGCTAGTATTGCCATTCAACGCGGCAATGCTGCCAGTCTCTTGGGTACATTACCAGTCGACAGCGATGACGAAGAATTTTTTGATGCTGTATTGTAATTTAATAATAGTTTTAATTAGGATAATAGCTTTATTTAGTAATTTGTATTTATTTAGTTTTATAAGTTTGTATATAAAAAATAAATAAATATTGTCACATTTGTCATTAACAAAAGAATAGAAGATAACATATTAGTTTAGTCGTGTCAAATTAATATACTCCATAGACAATTTAGACACGATTATTTCATTTATTAAAAAAAACGTAGCCGTAAACGTAGCTCTTTACCAAGCGCGCTAGTTTATTCAGAGACTATTCACCCCAAAAATAAAAAAAAACTGAGTGAATAGGAAGGAAGACGGCAGTAGAGCGAGGCGATGTAATGTTAAACCCAACAACACGACCAACGATGCTGCGCCAGAGGGAGATTGATCTGGAGAACCTTCACGACCAAAATCCTGACACAAAAACATTTGGCGCATCGTACCCGGCACACATTGCAACCTCACTGCTCAGACCCGTCCTCCATACCGCTTCACCAGACATCATGCGGGAACACTACGAATCGCTTAGCGGCAAGACTTCGTCTGGTGAGTGGTCACTTCTGCCGGGAGCCGATGTTATGGATTATAATAATTTTGTGTGTGTGAATTCATATCTATTACGTTCGCAATGCAAATTTTATTTAACCTTTAACATGACACCTGACCTGCAAAAAATATACATTTGAATTTCGCTTGCTACCCTGGCATTTCCCAGGTCTACCCTACAAATATACAGCCACCTTTATAGGGTGTACAAAATAACAAACGCAAACAAAACGCGACATTACAAATTATTTTCAGAGCCATCATTTATTTTTTCAGTCGTGGATACACGTTTTTGTTCCCACGGGAATATTGATTCGTAATACCCAAAACACAGGAAGCCGATACTGCACCTAAACAGGAAATGAGTATTTATTATGTTCCTTTCTCAAATATCTTATCCCAACTGGCGTATATAAGAGGGCGAAGTTGTGTCAAGAATGGTCGAATAGGCTGTCCCTATTAATTGTATTTTTGGTTCCAAACTACTGAACCTTGATTGTAATGAAGTTTAGTACACAGATCGTCTGGAGCCTCAGAAAGGACATATGCTATACAACATCCCGCTATGACCAATAGCAGCAGAGCAGTAACAAAAAATGTTGCGAAAACGGGGGCAAGCGCGGATGTACATATTGCTCCCATTATTTTAACAGGCGCTTATTTTATAACATCAACACGCGGACGAAGTTGCGGGCAACAGCTAGTATTAGGTATGAATCGAAAAGTGAGTTTCTTTGTTTGTTCCGCTTTCACGCCGTAACTACTAAACCGATTGCTTTAAAATTTTGCAGACGTAAAGTTAGAAGTCCGGATTAAATAATAGGGTACTTTTTATCCCGGGAAAAAGTTGAAGTTCCCTAGAGAAATCTAAAAAGCGCGATATCATTGAATTCCACGCGGGCGTAGCCGCGGGTGGAAAGCTAGTATCTGATAAAAGTGTAATCTTATTTACACTTTCATCAGCTACTATTGAAACTACTGATAAAGCGAGATTTAGGTTTAATTCTTATGCAATCACTCGCTTAATTGAAAGAGAATTAGTGATATGCTCACCGTGTTTAGAAGGTAGTAGTGTGGTCTACCTACAAGTGTTGAGAAGGCGGGGTGGTGGGTGGAATTAATACAAAAAGTTAAACTTTATCCCAATAATTCATAAACGTTGCGACAGCTTCGGTGGTGCGGACACGTATCACGTATGGCGGACGAAAGAGTGGCGAAACGCATCTTCTTCTCTGAGCTGGAGGAGGGCAAGCGAAAGCATGGCGGACAACTACTCACGTTCAAGGATGTCTTAAAATGACACATGAAGAGATACAATATAGAACCCTCTGAATGGGAGCGTTTGGCAGCAAGCGGTCAGAATGGCGCAGAATGGTGTACGGACAAGTACGCGAGTTTGAGAAGCAGCGCATAGCTGACCTCGATGCCAAACGCGACCAATTAAAGGCTCGCCCACCTGCTGCCATTACATACAACTACTTCGACGGCGTGCTTACGTGCTCTCAGTGTGCACGAAGTTTCGCCGCCAAGATAGGTTACATAAGCCATCTTCGGGCGCATGAGCGCCAAATCATCGGCTAGGAGTCGAAGTGGTCGCCGTGGCCGAAATCGGTCGGAACATCATCATCATCAAATGTTGCTTAAAGTTAACTAGTGATTAGCGATTCTTTAACCATACATTTTTGATCTTTTAACGTCTACGTTCCTACTTAATTTCCTCCATTTCGCACGATTTCCGGCATCCCGTGGCGTGAGATTGTTGGCACGCATGTCATCTCTTACAATGTCAAGCCAGCACTTCTTTGGTCTACCTCACTTGTTCCGGCCCGGCGGAGGCGCCTTGGCAAGACATTTGTTACCCATGTAACATGCCGGTTTTCGTAAGACGTGACCGTACCAGCGTAGGCGAACCTCTTGTAGTTTGTCTGCTATGTCACAGACACGAAGACTGCCGCAGATGCAGGAGCTCCTGATACGGTCTTTCCACGTAATTCCACACATTCACCGTAGCATATTCATCTCAAAGACGCGCAGCTCCTGCTTCTGTCGCTCAAGCACAGGCCACACCTTACTGCCATACAGAAGAACAGGTCTAATGATGGTCTAATCAAAGCTGCGGAAATGTGAGTCAGACCCGAAGTATTTAAATTGGTCTGTACACTTGATCATGTCTCCAGCTATACACACAGATATGGGGTCTGTGGTGTTGATGGACTGGACACCATCACTAAGTATATCTCTCTCTGATGTTTAAAATAAATAAAATACTAATTAAAAATTAAACAAAAGATAAAGATCATAAACTCTTTTTAAAGTGATTATAAATTAGAATTTCAGATTTGAATATAATCCATACTAATATTATAAATGCGAAAGTAACTCTGTCTGTCTGTCGGTCTGTCTGTCTGTCTGTCTGTCTGTCTGTTACGCTTTCCCGCTTAAACCTCTCAACCGATTTTGATTAAATTTGGCACTGGCAATCTTTAGACTCTGAGAAAGAACATAGGCTACTTTTTATCCCGGAAAAATTTGATGTTCCCGAGGGAAATCTATAAAGCGCGATATAACCGAACTCCACGCGGGCGTAGCCGTGGGCGGAAAGCTAGTAATCAAATAAAATCAATCACTCTGTAAGTGGCAGCCGCATTCTCTTTGTTTACATTTACTTTTGAAACTCCGCACATTTGAAATAGAAATATCTACAGCATTGTTGATCGATTTTGAAAAGCAAATGAACAATGATATCGCGCAAGATATTCGTCCGTAATTTTATCAATCGTTTTGTACAGCTATGCTATAAAATACTTGGATGAAATGCGGGAGGGAATCATTGTAGAATTTTGCATGCTCAGGGCTGCCTCAAAATCTATATATCTTTACAGAGGATTGGAGCAAAAGTTTAATAAAAAAAACTCTATTAAAGCGAAATTATATGGATATCTGCTTCTTTTGACTGTGACGAGAATACACATAGCATACACATGGCAGAATAAAGCAAAGCGAGATGCTGTGCTCTTGGAGATCTACAACACAATTTGTAGTGCCTTTACAAATATTTAAACTCACACAAACAGCTCCAGAAAAACTACCCATAATATTTGTTCCGTGTGAGAATCGAACCCATGACACGAAGCACAGCAACAATCTCTTAGCCTTCAGACTAATGCATAAACTAGTAAAATTTCATAAAGAGAATGCTGACTGAGTCAGTTATCATTCTCAAAGGTTGTCTGTAAATGATCGCACTTAGCGATAACACCGCCCATTGGGTCACCCTTTGTAAAATCTTTATATTTACGTTCAGTAATCTATATTGTGTATATAATAACGATTATTCTTTTCTATTCTATTTTCTTCCGAAACGGCTTGGCCGATTTTTATGAAATTCTACGTTCTCTTAATAATTCTAAGCCTCTTCAGTAGGGTTGAGAATCGGCTACTATCTATTTTTCATGCCCCTAAGTGATGGTTGTCACCCCTAATTTTTATTTTTCAAAAAAAATTATAACTTCAAATTTTCACCCTACTACGATCAACACTTGCGACTTTAATGAAATATTTTCTAAAAATAATGTATATGTATACCACTACCACCTAGGTCACATAGTATGTAGAACATGTAGGTATATACATATAATACAAATTGGTAGAATCATAAACCTAAAACGTTAAATTAATTTATTCGTCATACGTTTCAGCAGGGTTAGTTTCCTTTTCGTCAAGAACTGGTAATCGCAGATCCGATGATGGAGTGGAGATTGGGGAATTAAGTCATGCAATTCTCTCGCACTCTCTCCAAAATGCATCCTATAGAACACCGACAGGCTATTGGCTGATTGGCCACTCTTCACTTCTGCTCCAGGGATTGGAGACCGTTTTGAACTAAATCGATTCACAAATTAGCCTCTTCGCACGCCTCTCTACCGAATCTAAAGTTGTCAAGTGGCATTATGCACACGAACGGCCCTATGCTTTGTATAACAATGCGATTACCGTAAGTAAGAATCTGCGATCTTCTAACAATCTTCTCTTACTCTGTCCTTCACATACATCTGACTTTGTTCACTCTTCATTTCATTTTCAATTTATTCTTCTGTGGAATTCGCTTCCTCTTGATAAAAGGATGGCCGCCAGTCGGTTTGAATTTAAGCGGAAATTGCAGAGTTATTTTCCCAACAGTTAGGGTAGAGACCCTAACTGTTGGGAAAATAACTCTGCAATTTCCGCTTAAATTAATACAAATCTAAACACTTAAAATACTTATAATAAATACATAAAAAAACTAAAAATTTGAAAACTCAAATTTTTAGTTTTTTTATGTATTTATTATAAATATATATTTTGGTAATAGTATGTATGTGTATATATATATATTTTTTTTACATATTATAAACCAGCGCTTGACCGCAATCCTGCCTGATGGTAAGCAGTGACGCAATCGTTGATGGTAAAGCGCACTAGTTTATTAAGAGCCTATTCACTCTAGCCTTGAAGACACTCAAATTGTAGTCCGACGGAAACACCGCCGCTGGCAAATTGTTCCAGTCCCTCGATGTACGCGGTATAAAGGAGGAGGCGAAACGCTTCGTCCGGATCGTAGTGGTGTTAACAACGTAAGGGTGGAAACCAGCCGTACGACGGGACGTCCGCTGGTGGAACGGAGATGGGGGAATTAAATCATGCAATTCCATCGCACACTCCCGAAATGCATCCTATAGAACACCGAAAGGCTGGCTACTCTACGCCTGTGCTCTAGGCTTTGGAGACCAACTCGAGTTAGATCAGGGTCACCAATCAGCCTCTTTGCATGCAGCTATATAGCTTATTAAAGTATTTATTTAAATAGTGTTAAGAGTATGTTTTCATTATAATGTTTTCAATTCAAGCACCTGCCCTAATCTCTTCACTACCTATGGTTGACTGGTAGAGAATGCCGAAGGCATTAAGTCCGCCTCTGTACATTTTTTTTTGTGCGAAAGAATAAATGAATATTGTAGCTAACACACGAAAATATACTAACACTGAATGTATTGAATTTAGCTACACTGACGGGTTGGCAGGACAAGGTTGACGGACCTTTTATTAGGCTGAATTGGCGACATGGATATGAGCACACACATCACTTTGTCTCAAAGACATGACGTGTGCGCTTCTATTCCTGTTGCTAATTGGGATAGTTTTTATACTATTTATATTTCTTTTATACTAACATATAATAAGTTCATATTCTACTGGTTGGTAATAAAAAGTTTGAATTTGAATTGGCCATTAATTCTGATCAGAGTAATTTTCTACATTTTTTTTTCAATAATTACTACAATTAAGTACCCATTAGCATGGAATCAAGCTTGTAGTTAATGTTCAAGGGTGACTGTACATACTATAGATACTTTATCAAAGAATCTATACATTAAGGATTAATGTTAGTTGAAATACTCATTGAGAATGTTATGTATGTGTGTGTAGCTAAAAGCCTGTCAATTTGTAGGCAATGCTTGTGTTAGTATTTCTATCATTGCTTTTACAATGTTGGCTTATTCATTTTAATAAGTCCTTCAATGCAATAAAAATCATATAGAATATATAGATACATAATTAATAAAAAAAAATATATATATACACACAATATACTATACACATATATAAACAATATATTATATTCCACAAACAGAAAACGTGAAATTTTCATCTTTCAAAATCTGGTCAGGCGTTCTCACGAAATAACGTCAAGAAAATACAGAAGATCCTGGAAAAAGATAGATACCTAAGTATATTATTTTAGATTAGATTAGTTTCTTCTTGCGAACTCGTTGGCGTGGAAATCGTAAGACATAGCAAATATATATTAAAAATAGATACGCCCGCACATAAGTCGGATCCCTGTGGGAATATAAGATAAAACTATCTTGTCCTAATTCAGGTTATTTTCTGCTTATAATACGTGCCAAAACCCGTCCAAGTCCGTTCTTTTTGTAATATCATAACCTAGTGCTTGACGGCGATCCCGACTGAAGGAATGAAGTGATGAAATCGTTGATGGTAAAGCGCGCTAGTTTATTAAGAGCTTATTCACTCTAGCCTTGACGACAATTAAATTGATTCAGACGGAAATACAGCCGCTGACAAATTTTTCCAGTCCCTCGATGTGGGCAATTGAAACGCTTCGTCCGGGTCGAAGTGGTATCAACAACGTAAGCATTGATGATGAGTCGTATGATAATGGAACGGAGATGTGGGAATTAAGTCATGCAATTTCCTCGCACACTCTCCAAAATGCATCTTATAGAACACCGACAGACTTGCTACTTTTCCCCTATGCTACAGGCTTCGGAGACCATTTTGAACCAAATCTGGGTTGTCAACTAGCCTCATTACACGCCTCTCCACGGAATCCAAAGTTGGCAGGTGGCATTTTGCAGCAAGAGCCCAAATGTGGCTGCAGTACTCCACACACGAACGGACCTGTGCTATAACATTAGAAGCTATCCTGATGTGAATCACCGACGTACCTTTACAATAGCGCCAAGTCTCCTGGCAGCCGCCTTGGCTTTGAACTCAGTAAACCATCCATAGTTCAGGTTCGAGGAAATCTCAATACCCAAAAGCTGAATGCGGTCGGTGAATTACGAGAATTGGCCATCTCCTTTGATTACAAGTTAGATTTTTTATTTTTTTATTATACAATATGTAAAGAAAACCCTGTCCGATACGTGAAGGTATTGCTAGGTATTGATAACTGATTCTACTAATGGATATAAAGACAGGCTAAACTTAAAAAAATCCCCCTAAAAAAATAAATATTATTTTGCAAAAAGAGGTAACCTAATACATGTGCGGTAAGCAACACTTCCGCGGGCGGCGGGGGTCAGGGCACGCGGCACGTGGTCGCATCGCTATTCGCTCATAATAATACCGGTGTTGTCACATTTGTAAAAATTACCAAATTTCGGCGATGTTGGAATTATTTCGCGGGAAAAAAAGATTATTTCAAAATTCATTAGCATTGTTACTATGACGATTACGTAAAATTTTATATTATATTTGGTCAAGTGTTTACCTAACCTTTATTATCCTTATGGGTCGGACAGGGTTTTCTTTACATATTCTGTCTTATTCATAAAAAACTTGTTAATCACTCATTAGCGACTGTTTAGCTAACCATTTACTTAGCTCTTAATCAATGCTTAACTTTTCTTTATTCATAACAGTTAGTTAGCAGATGATTATTTGCGATACGAAGTAGAGGTGAAACTATGCGTTTGGCACAGACTATAATCAAAATAGTTGACTAAAAAATGGAAATTTTAGAAAAAGCTTGTCAAAACTACGATTTTTTTATCTGTTGTGTTTGGCAAAGAATTGTCAGAAATCTCATCGCATAATTTCAATATAAATAAAATGATTTATTACAATTAAATAATTGTATTTGTGTTAATAGTGGTGAAAGTAATAAACTCCAATAATATTATAGTAAACAGAAAAAGGTATTTATCTCTGTATTTATATGTAATTACTAATCTAAACTGACGAAATTAATGTTAAAGCAGTAGCCGATAATAACTGTGTATTTTCCTGCTCTTTATGCTTGTAAACATCCCTTTGCTATATAAGAAATTTATGTGGGTTCTTGTGTATATATTACATTACTTCGTACTGTTTGTGTACTGCTTTTTACAGTATTATTATACTTGTTTACAGGCACACATTTTATTGCTATAAACGAAGCCACTATTAGTAACTAGCGGCAATATTATTCAACCTCGCAATGACGGCGAAGGAGAAGACCATGCTGAGTGAAAAAGATGAGGAATGAGGGTCGCGTGAGTCAAGAATGGCTCTCATGTTTATGGAAGAAAAGTATTGGAAAACAAAAACAATGAATTATTTTTAGCACAAAAATGTAAACAGTTTTCTTGTGTTAAAATAAAATATTTAAAAAAAAATGTCTTATTGTGTATTACTGCCACAACATGACTTTTTTAGTCCTGTATCTTATATATGACATCATAAGATAACACAAGGAAACATAGGGTAGCATCTAAAATTACAATTAAACAACAATACAATTGTAGCACTATCTTATTTATTATTGCTATTATAAACCAATGCCTGACCGCAATCCCGCCTGATGGCAAGCAGTGATGCAATCGTTGACAGTAAAGCGCGCTAGTTTATGAAGAGCCAATTCTTTAAAAAAAAAAAGCCTAAGGAAATAAGAAGGAAGACGGCTGTTGAGCGAGGTGATGCAATGTTAAACCCAACAACACGATCAACTATGCTGCGCAAGAGAGAGAATGATCTGGAGACCCTCCAGGACCAAACTCCCGACACAACAACATTTGGCGCATCGTACCCGGCACACATTACAACACGTACGCAACACAACTGCTCAGGCCCGTCCTCCGTACGGCTTCACCAGACATCATGAACACTACGAATCGCTTGGCGGCAAGACTTTGTCTGGTGGGTAGTAACTTCTGCCGGCAGCCAATGTGTCTCGGCGGCCTACCGCCGAGTAAAGCTCTCAAATCAAGCATATATAAAGCAATCAAAAATTTTCAAAGCCAATATAACTTTACTACGTCGTTTTGGAAATTTAAAATAAGGTTTACGACATTCATATTTACGCACAATTCGATATTATAAACAAAATAACTTCGAAGCATAATGATTATATTAAATCGATCAGCTGATCCAAATAGAATCCGCCATATTGTTGCCTCTAACCATCCTCTTAACAGCGGTCCGGTGATGTTTAATTTTGACAGCTACTAATCGATTGCTTAGCATCCTCTTAGCGCTAAACAGCTTTTATGAATAAGAATTTTGCTAATCAGTTGCTTAGCAATTGATTAAAGTTTTATGAATAAGACTGATTGTATATAAGTCCTCCGTGTGGTACCAGGCTTAGCATAGTAACCCTTATCCTCTCGTGGGTGTCGTAAGAGGCGACTAAGGGAACTCTCACCAGGGAAGCGGGCAGCAGCGCTTCTTCTGTGGAATATCAAATTACTGCGATCCCAAACCCGTCTGCCAAGCGTGGGGATTATGGCAACCCTAATGTATAATGTAATGGAAAACCGTGGGGGAGGCATTTGTCCAGCAGTGGATCTCTATAGGCTGAAGAAGAACATACACTACTATAAATAACTAAACTTCTTTAAAAAAAATTCCCTAAAAACAGTTGTGAAGCCTTCAACAATTTTCACTATTGCCTTGAGTTTCTACTTACCTACAGTAGTTCATAGTATCTGCGGAAGTGTCTAAAGTTTCGAATAATTTTTTCACCTCCCCACTTTCAATAAAAGTAATTGTTACTAAACTTAGTTTTTAAATATTAATAACACCACTGTAGTTTATTTAACTTTCTCTGTTCTTCTTCTCAGTGTGTCAAGGACTAAAATTCCCGTGTTCACAAACTAACTAATTTTAAGGTCAGTGCATCCTTTTTTTATATTTCATTAAGAAAACGACCGAAAATAAAATATTAGTTTAGTTCTGTCAAATTAATATATTTCATAGAAAAGGAGATGTTTCAGAAATGTATGGAGCCTGGGCCAGCACATTGTACACTTAATGCTAGGTATAGTTACGCTGTAGTTAACTGTTTTTAATGTTAATTTCCTATATTTTGGCTTAGTTTTTATACAGATTCAATTTAACTCGGCCAAGGAGTGTAACACAACTACTAATAAATATGGTGATCAGCATTAAGCGAAATAAGATTTTGACAGTGACATTTGATTGATGTGTCATGTATCTAAGGCTATCGTATCTATATTATCTATCATATGACTGCGAAAAAAAACAAAACATGAATTCCGAACATACGGCCCATTAAATAAACACAATCAACTCAAATCAACACTCCACACGAACACAACGGGAAAATAGAACTGTTAAAGTCGCCAATCAAACGTCATAACCACTGTCATGACTACCTTAATAAAGGGTTATCTCACTAAAAAACATTTGAAATAATTAATTATACATACCTACTTGTATTTTTATTCAAATTAATTTATTTATTTATTTATTTATTAAAACTTTATGCACAAACATTGCACAATGGCGGACTTAATGCCTCAGGCATTTTCTACCAGTCTACCTTGAGGTGATGCAGAGACAAACATGGTAGGTGCAAATAAATTAAAATTAAAAGAGAGAAAAAAAAAAGTATTAAAAATATAATAATAAATACATAAATACATACATACAAAATATAAACAGTAGAGAGAGATAAAAATAATAGATAGAGAAAAAAATAAATAAATTATATGTGGGATGAATCTGCCAATTTCTTACGTAGATATTCCCGAGCTTTAACTTTAAATGTGTACTGACTTGTCAACGTCCTGATATTCTGAGGAAGATCATTCCAAAGGAAAACCGCCTGGACAAGAAATGAAGATTTAAGAAAACCAGTGCGGTGAGAAGGACATCGTAGAAGACAATTATTGGAAGAACGAAGATTCTTATTATGCGCAGTGAATAAATATTGAAAATGAGAAGTAAGATAAGAAGGAGAACAGGGTTTGTGTAGGAGTGAAAACAAGGTCGTCAAGGCTCTTAGAGCTCTGCGCTGCCTAATGGGTAGCCATTTTAAGATAGACCGGTGAGTAGATACATGATCGTACTTATAATTATAATTTAGTAGTATTTTTATGAAAATCTTTTATTTTTTTTCCTTTTTATCTGTATAGCGTACATAGTGGTGGCCCAAAATGAAACATCTCCTTTAGATGTGATTTCATCATCATCATCATCTCAGCGTTAATCCCAGTCGCATCCGAAGCTTTTTCAGCTTTGGGGTCTGGGGTCCGCTTTACCAGTATTTTTATTTATTTATTATACAGTATGTTAACTAACATAGGGCGTTCCCGTTAACCCGAAATAGTATAGCATACATACATGCTAAAAAAAATATTTCCATTCGAAAACAAAATATTTTAAAAAATTTTCCAATAAGAAAATATTCAATAAAAATTTTAAATTGACATGTAAAAGATTTACATTGTACACGCAAAGATGAAAGACGGCAACGTCGCAATTTATTTATACATGACGACTACTATTTTCATTTAAAACAGGAGGTTTCAAATTTATTTCCAATTAGAATTTTTTTTATTCGGATTTTTTTATGCTTATTTTTCTATGCTGATATGTTTATTTTAATCTATTAATGATATATATTAACGAGTTTAAGGGAACGCCCTCTGTTATTTAACATACTGTATATTTATTTATTTTTCTAAAAATACGTCAACTTACGTCAGGCGCTGACTAATTTGACAGGACTAAACTGATAATTATTTTCCGTCTTTTTCTTAATGAAGTGATAACAAAAGATAAGATGCACAGAACTTAAATTTAGTTTAGTTTGGAAACAAGGGAATCCGCATGAATCATCCGGCATCAAGTTGGGCGCCAACAAAACGTTCATCCGTTTCTGTAATGTGCAGCTGACAAGACACCTAGGACAATTCCTTTCCAAACCAAACACATATTGTTATTGTAAACATTTTCATTTGTAATCCATACTAATATTATAAATGCGAAAGTAACTCTGTCTGTCTGTCTGGCACAGACAATCTTTAGACCCTGAGAAAGAACAGAGGCTACCTTTTATCCTGGAAAAAATTGATGTTCCCGAGGGAAATCTAAAAAGCGCGATATAACCGAACTCCACGCCGAAGCCGCGGGCGGAAAGCTAGTAAATAATAAATATATACCCGGACACATCACATAGATTGAGCTATCCCTAAAATAAGATCGAGACTTGTGTTGTGGGCATCCAAGACCCAGGCTAATCAGGAAAAGATCGTTTTCCATCATGACCTGGCCGGGCATCGAACCCGGGGCTTCCACGTCGCAGGCGGGCGTGTTGCTGCGCCACGAAGGACGACATTTGTAATGTCTGGACTTGAAAAAAGACGATGATCCCTGAGTTTGTTTCGGCTTTTCTTCTCAGATGTAGTCAGTTAGGAAATGCCGGCTCCAGCTAGTTTTAAAAAAATATGACATCTAAAAGTAATCAGTGATCCTACTTGCATAATAAACGATTTCATTTCATTCGTATCCTTTTATTGAGGCGAGAAAAAAAAACACAGAAGTAAATTCATATTTTATTACAATCCAGGAATAAACTAAATTTGTTGCAAGTCTAATATCCCCTTTAAATAAGGGCTCAAATTATTTCAAAGGGATATACAATGTGAAAACAATCATATTCTAATGTCTGAAAGAACTTCTTAAATTTATTTCTACCAAATAAAATAATATTATT
Organism: Sesamia nonagrioides; assembly: GCA_017933935.1. Taxonomy (NCBI): domain Eukaryota; kingdom Metazoa; phylum Arthropoda; class Insecta; order Lepidoptera; family Noctuidae; genus Sesamia; species Sesamia nonagrioides. The sequence goes on from JADWQK010000081.1 coordinate 720,634, forward strand.
GAGTACGAACAATTACCGATATTGTAATTTACAAATACTTTAATACTTATTTACAAACGGACCAAGATATGTATTTACATATTAAGATAACATATTTGAAAATTTTCGTTGATTATCAATGATTCGTCCAAATTCGGTCAATTCACAAAACATTATTTACACACATACATATAGAAATCTAAAAGTGCTATGCACTATTCAACCTTTAAATATATACATGAAACTACTCTACAATATTTGAAAGATATTATATATAGTATTTATGCAATATCATTAAAACCGTTTCTGTGTATTAGAAATATACATTGAGATTCGTAATTGTTTACTTTTATATAACCGAATTGTCAGTATCTTACTCGACCATTGCTAATTTTCTACTTACGAATGAGTTAAAACAATTGAGCAAATCAGCATCATTTCATATAAGCATAAACTCTACACAAACTGTCTTTGGCACGATCACGGTTTCATACAGAGTAGTTTTTTGAATGCTCTCCTGAAGTCCATATTAAATATGGTATATATAAGGGGATTGAGGGCTGAGTTGCAATATCCAAGCCAAGTTATAAAGTTAATGAACTTGTTGGACAAGCAGCAACTCGCACAAAACGGGATGACGAGGTAAATTACGAAGAAGGGCAACCAACAGACCACGAATACACCCATTATTATGCCAAGAGTTCTAGCTGCGCGGCGTTCACGAGTCAATGAAATACGCTGCTTTTCTTCAATAAACTGATAAACTGCGCTTTGTTGATTAGGTTTTGGTCGCTTATGACTGGACTTGACTGGCACAGTTTCGTTTACTTCAATCAGATCATCTTCATGAGTTTCTTTCGAGTTACTTTCCGATGATGTGTTCCTATTCTCTAAATTATCACCCGCATCGGTAACGGAATTTTCGTTTGATAAAATTGGTATAATCAATTTGTTTTGTGATTTATCATCTTTGCTCCAATACCGTCGCTTTGGTTTCTTTTTTGGCGTCAGTTTTCTAGTTCGTTTCTTCTTCTCATTATCTGAAACTAAGCGTGTGACACCTTGGTGCTCGTTGTGATTTGCTTCTGAGCTTAAAGAATCTTGGTCATGGTTATCATCCTTATTCGTGTATTTATTTTGACCGCTAGAGATAGTGCTGATTTTTGTAGCCTTGGCGCGATCTCTAAGTCTTTTCTTGGTGGCCAAATATATTTCAAAATATACTACAGTCATTATAACTAGCGGTATGTAAAAGGATCCAGATGAAGAGAAAATTACAAAGCCTGGTTGGGAGGTTAAACGACAAGGCGTGTCCGGTTCGAACACTTCAGGCCAGTCATTCCAGCCAAGTAATGGCGGCGAACTTATAACTAATGAGAGAATCCAAACTACCCCAATCATTAGGAGAACTCTTTCTAAAGTTCTCTTCTGTGCGTAATTTATAGGATCTGTGATCGCCCAATATCTGTCTAATGCAATTGCACATAAATTTAAAATGGACGAAGTGCAGCACATTATGTCGCATGTGAGCCACATTTTGCACACATATATCCCAAATACCCATTGCCCGAGTATGGAATACGCCACATTCAATGGTAGCACCAATATAGCTACTGTCAAATCCGCTACGGCGAGTGACACTATGAAGAAATTCTGGACGATACGGAGCGGCTTGTATGTGAATACGCTTAGGATTACCAAAATGTTTCCAACTATCGTTGAGATTATTATCAGCGTGAGGACTATCGCTGTACAGATTGCCTCCCATTCTGGAACCGCTAGTGTAATCCCAAAGGTACTGGGATATTTAGGATCATCAGCGACAACGCATGCGTCTCTATCATCATCGATAACTTCATCAGTGTAATTTATTAATGTATAGTTTGCATCAAGGTGTGTACCTGCTTGTCCCATTTTAAAGTAGTTGTATAACTTGACTACATTTCACGTTGTACTGTTAGGAACGACCGTGAGTCGCGAAATTCTTTCAAAGCATTTGGCCAGCATCCGTCGATAATTCTTCTTGTGCGAGACGGGTGCGTTTCCTTTATTCATCCTTTCATACTCCAATTTTCTGCAACAATAAATAACCCTTTTAATGTGTAATGAAAATGTGTTTGTGATTTTCTTTCTATCAAAGCTTGTCGTCTAAGGGCGATCAAGCTGTGAAACGTATAAATTACCTCCTGCTGGAAATCTTTACTAGGAAGTCCCATTTGTGTGACTTGTTCATTTTTTGATGAGTAAGCGAATCTGCAACAAAAGAGAACATATATCAGAGTCAGTCATGAAGAAAATATATATTTTACGAGGTAGGGACGGTAGAAGACGATAATATGTAAATAAAGCGACCAAAAAGCATTCATCAGATAAATATATGGCAGTACTGTGGTTGACTGCTACAAATAAGTTAAAATAATAAAACCTTTAATATTTCAGTGATTTATTTAGAATAATTGCAGATCTATTACAAATTAGTTCCAAATTATAAAACAAAAAAGGACAAACAAAGTAAAGTTATAAAGTGGAACGCCTCTGAAATCCCAGTTTGTTTTCGATATTAACCTTGTTTTGCCGAGAAAATAATTCCAGTACTTTTATGAAAAGATAGATCCAGCATGGCTGATAAATAATAATAATTTAGGCAAGGACAAAACGGAAAAGGCATCGCCGGTCCTATATTAGATCACATTTTTACACTTTCGGAGAAAAATCGATTAATGTGAGCTGGGAATTGCAACATTGACCCTGCAATGCTGAAAATAATGTAATTTATCTTTAATTCCAATCTAAGTCTATTTTTTCATAAAAAGATAAAAAGCTACTTAATAGCACGTAGAGTTTTAATTAATAAAATTAAACAAAAATCTAAAACGAACTTATTATAATAATTATAATTTAGCTTGATTTGCATTAATTTGACATCTCAAAGATATTTATTGCTTAATGCAATGATAAATACAGTTCAATTACCGAAACAGAATTATTTTATGTAAATGTTTTAATGTGACCTCGACTTTGTAAATTAATGTAAAAATAGTTTTTTCGAATAAAAGATTTAATCGAATTAAAGGTGTTTCTGAAAACAAGAATGAACTAAATGTCTTTAGTCCAATTAAAGTCTTTTGCTGATCACATTTTGCCATTCTAGAACGTAAAGTTTGTCGTGGGATGAAAAGAAAAAAATGAATTCAATACATAATATATATGGTACGTGTTATTTTAACTAAATTAAATTGCAGAAAGTCGTGGTGGCCTAGTGGTTAAAACATCAGCCTCTCAAGTATTGAGTGTGCCCGTACGATTCCAGGTCAAGCAACTACCAATGTAACTTTTCTAGAGTTATATGTACTTTCTAAGTATATTTTGGATACCAATGACTGATTAAAAGGTGAAGGAAATCATCTTGAGGAAACCTGGACTTTAAGTCTCAAATCGCCAACCCGCATTGAGCAACCGTGGTGATTACGCTCAATCTTTCTCTGTATGAGAAGAGACTAGTGCCCTGCAGTGGGACGATAAAAGGTTGATGATTTCGATAATGATGATCACTTGTGTGTATTCAGTGAATTTGAAAGTTATGCCTAAAATTAGCGCACAGCAAGAGGCTAACCGCTTTGTACACATTTTTCTCACTAATAGATATCGACGATATTGACGGCCGCACTGTAAATAAAGCCACGTAAAATGAAATGTACAACGGCTCATGCAGATTACTCTAACGATGTAGAATAAGATATGATAAAGTATTATTGTGATGTAATCTATACTAATATATAAAGCTGAAGAGTTTATTTGTTTCTTTGAACGCGCTAATCTCAGGAACCACTGGTCCGATTTGAAAAATTCTTTTTGCATTTAATAGCCCATTTATCCAGGAAGGCTTTAGGCTTTATAACATTACGCTGCGGCCAATAGGAGCCGAACATATCAACTAACTACACGCGAACGAAGTCGCGGACAGCCGCTAGTACATAATACATATATAAAGTTATGCTGATTATACATAGTGCCCATTAGGCTTAATTAGTAGGTATAGCGATTGTTATCAGTCTATTAAAATAATAAAATAAATAGCATAAGAATTCCATGATATTAAGACATTAGACACACGCGGGGCTATTATACATATAAATCAACAATAAAATATCACACATTAAGTTTAATGGTATTGAACAGTAATAACAAAGGTCCCATGGCTAGAATGTTAATTGATTTGAAAGATTGAACCATTGATAACTTCGTTGAAGACCATAAATAAATATTCCATTCTACATCAAAGTAAAAAAAAAAATTGTATTTTATTTAGATGCCATTGTTTTTACTTGTTTCGTACAACAATATTATTATTTTTATAAATTATAAACTAGCGCTACACCGCAATCGCGCCTGATGCTAAGCAGTGACGCAATCGTTGATGTTAAAGCGCACCAGTTTATTAAGAGTCTATTCACTCTAGCCTTGAAGATACTTACATTGTAGTCAGACGGAAACACCACCGCTGGCAAATTGTTCCAGTCCCTCTATGTACGCGGTATAAAAGTGGAGTCGAAACGCTTCGTATGGATCGTAGTGGAGTTAACAACGTAAGGTTGGAAACTCGCCGTACGACGGGTAGTCTGATGGTGGAACGGAGATGGGGGAATTAAATCATGCAATTCCCTCGCACACTCACCAAAATGCATCCTATAGAACACCGAAAGGCTGGCTACTCTACGCCTGTGGAACAAACTTGGAACTTGGCTTTGGAGACTGTTTTGAGTTAAATCAGGGTCGCCAATCAGCCTCTTCGCACGCCTCTCCACTGAATCCAAATGCAATCCATTATGGTTGTGTATCAAGACAATAGTCCATGTAAGAATTTATTCAAGCACTCAATGAAATTAATCCTATGACAGAATATCGAAAGATTATTTCAACCCTGTATTTCATACGAATGCAGAATTTCTGTCTTTTAAGGTCGCAAAAAAATCGCAACGTTGCGATTTCGTGACAAAAGCTTTTTCGTATTTGCTTATAGGGACCTTTTTAGGATATTTTATGAGAACTCATAGAATATAAAATCTTTACTTTGTTTGCCATGTATGAGCGTATGTGTTAGGGAATAAGTCTTAGCCATTGTTTATCAGAATAATATATCTTAAGGTCTGCTAAAGGGCTATGATAAGTATTTCTTTACGTGATCGGATCAGGAATGAGGAGATTCGTAGGAGAACTAAATTCGCCGACATAGCCCAGCGGAAGCTCTTTGTAGTGGCAATGAGCGGGGCACATAGCACGTAGGGCCGAGCTGTTGAATGGCGACCACGTACCGGCAAGCGCAGCGTCGGACACCCACCGACTAGGTGGTCGGATGACCTGACCAAAATCGCAGGGAAGCGCTGGATGCAGGCCGCGTCCGACCGTTCTTTTTTGAAAATTCTTGGGGGAGGCCTATGTCCAGCAGTGGACTTCATATGGCTGACATGATGATGACGATGAACGTCCTTAGTTTAAGACTTAAAAATAATGTTATCTCGATAACAATAATACTAATAATTTGTTTATTTAATTTGACAACAATAGTTTTGACGGCCGGGTTGCTGCAGTGATTGAGCGATCGACTGCTGCGTTCCGTGTCTAATACTTATTTACTAATACTTGTTTCGGGTCTGGCTGTTTGTCTATGTGACTTTTATAATGTTTGTTCACGTATATCCACGAGATAGCAGTAATTGCTAGAGTAGTGCAAGGATTTTTTTAAAATAAACAAGGATATCAAAACAAATAAATGGTTCGTGTAACATATAATTTATCAACTAGCGGTTAGCTATATTAAAATGAAAATTAAATTATAATTTATTAATATTTTGTGCCGTACAATAATAAAATATATTAATATTATGGTTCGTATAACAATAATTTATTAGCTAGGGGTTAGCTTTATTAAATTAAAAAATAAACCTCGCACTAAGGTACCTCGGTGGTAGGCCATAACATCAGCCGCCGGCAGAAGTTACCATCCACCAGACAAAGTCTTCCCGTCAATCGATTCGTCGTGTTTTGACAAGATGTCTGGTGAAGCCGTACGGACATAGCAACACAACTGCTCAGACCAGTCCTGCCCCCTAATCGGCGAACACATTTTTGTCAAATGATTGCGACTAGTTGGGATCAGTTGGGATCTTTGGACCGCCCATTGGTCCGCTCGGTCCAAACGACTCGCAATCTTTTGACAAAAATGTGTTCGCCGATTAGGGGGCTGGTCTATGCAGTTGTGTTGCGGCGATGTGTGCCGGTCACGATGCGCAAATGTTGTTGTGTCGGAAGTTTGGGCGTGGAGGATCTCGAGATCAACCTCCCTCTGGCGGGGCATCGTTAGTCGTGTTGTTGGGTAATTATTGCATCACCTCGCTCAAATGCCATGTTCCTTCCTATTCACTCAGTTTTTTTTTTTTCAGTAAACAGCCTTAATAAACTAGTGCGCTTTACCATAAACGATTGCATCTCTGCTTACCATCAGGCGGGATTGCAGTCAAACACTAGTTTATAATTATTAAAAAAAAAGATAAACTTTTCAGCGATACACACCTATGTAACTCATTCTCTCCCCTACTCACTCTGACATGGCGTAAAATCGTATATCGCACAAAGTATGTTCGACGATCGACTAATCACACGTATTATATAGAAATTATGTATTTATTATGATACATATCATAATTACAATACTGTAGTTCCTATTTAGATGTTTCACATGTTTTTAATTTTTTTCCTGTTAAGAACATCCCGACATCAATCATCAGGCTGCTGTGTGATGATTAATACCCACCACAACACTCATCTTATGAGAAGATCCTTCCTTTTCTTTGGAGAATAGCAAACGTATTCCACATATCTTCATACAGCCAGTCCTCAAAACGGTTTGCAAAGCCTGGAGCACAGGCAAGAGTAACCAGCCTGTCGGTGTTCTATAGAATGCATTTAGGTGAGTGTGCCAGGGAATCGCATGATTTTATTCCTCCATCTCCGTTCCATCATCGGACGACCCATCGTACGGTCCTTAAAAAACCATTATCTTCATTCATCGTAAGAAGAACTAACTATTTTTCTCGTAGGCATTTTTCTAAGAAAAAATTAATACCAAGACCCATTTGAAAATATCTCGAGCATAAATTAGGGTACTAGGGTAATCTGATTATTTTCTTTTATAGCAGTTTTTGTTTAAAAATAAATTAGTATTTATTAAAAACATCGCTTATTTCTTTATAAAAGGTTAACAAGCTTGATCTTGTTTGTACTGAAAAGAAAAAAAAACCGTTTAATTAGTTCCACGTTCTACTTTCCTCATTAAAGTTGTAGCTCAAATTATTAATTTAATTTAAATATTATGCTGAGATAATAGTTTTGTTTGTGATGTTTCCTCACGATGTTTTCGATCACTGTGGCGCGGGTTCGATTCCCGCACAGTGCAAGTATTTGTATGCATGAATATGAATACTTGCAGTGGTCTGGTCGTGCCTCGGAAAGCTCGTTAAGCCGTTGGTCCCGGTTGCCATACAAACAGCTAGTGGCAGTCGTTACGGGCTGTTGGAGCCCTCATAAGTCCAACAATTGGTCTAACTACAATGCTTCGATGTCGCCTTCGGGTTGTGGAGGTCAGACGGCAGTCGCTTCACGGAAAATGTCGAAGTTTAGCCATATCTGCAGTTGGACTGGTAAAGCGGACCCCAGACTCCAAAGCTGAAAAGGCTTCGGATGCGACTGGGATTAACGCTGGGATGATGATGGAATAGTTTTGAAAATACAAACGGTCCGTGTTGGGTCTCTTTGTATTAAGAATTATAATTAGATGTGTTGTAATTTTAAGGTGATATTTAGAGTTCTTTAGAGCTTGGAGAGGAAAAACGTGTGTTCTTTGTTGTAATTTTTATTGAAGTCAAAGTGACACACTGGCGACGTAAAACAACAAATGTTTGTAAATCTCAGAGAAATATTATAAAAGAAAATTTTGAGTATGCAACAAAAAGGTTATCACAACACGATGCCCTGAGATTTTTGAGATTTCCAAGGACTTCTTCGTTAAATCTAGCATTATATAGTGGGAATATGAGACTTGATACTTATACAATTTGTTGCTACTCGACTTTCGCGGAAGGTATTTATAAAAATTAAAGGAATGAGTTGTATAAATTGTGTCACTTCTCGAGCCTGTTTTTAAAACAGAGGGAGCACCAGGGGGGTAATCGCGCTAAATGAAAAAATAGAAGTTCAACTCTTGTTCATATCCAATCCAGTTAAAGTTATGGTTTAGTTTCGATCACATTTCGTATCGCGCTAAAGATTTAACTTCGGTTAAAGTTAAATCAATGTATGAGTCATACATTTCGTCAAATAAAATAATTAAAACTAAATAAATTATAAGTAAATGTAATCGTTTAGACGTAAGTTTGACAAATGGCACAGAAAAAGTTAGCTTTGTTTCAACATTTTCATTTGACAACGGTTACGTTCCAATTGCGATCCCTTTATGGTTAAACCATCTGTCAAAAGGTTAGCGCGATACGAAACATAACAAAAGTTATGGTTTGGTTGCGATCCAATTCTGTTTAGGTTAAATTATTTTAGCGCGATTGCCCCCCTGTAGCGAATGAAACCAGCGGGCTGAATAGGCTTCAGCCTAGGGCGGCAGATTTTTGCGGTGGCAAATTTGGAGAGCGATTGTTTTTTGCTTTGCACCACATATAAATCAAAACGATTTGCTTTATGAAGGTTTTCAGTTTTTTTGGTGTTTTACAGAGAAGTCTGCAACAGACTTTGCCGATGACTTTCCCTCTCACTTTGTTTAGCTCAAAAAGATATCTAAAAATACTTTACGGGCAATTTTAACGAAATTTTTAGATTGTAAAAATAATCTAGGATATGAAAATTGTAGAGGCGAAAGGGCGGTAAAAACCTAATAGCCTATACCTTGAACTTTTTGAAATCCGCCACTGACACAACACAGCACAGCACATTCAATGTTTCATTTAAAGTTGTCGTACGTCTTTAAAGTTGCTTCCATCGATGCGACCCAAAAACCAATGGTAACAAAGTTACAAGGTGGATACACTTGGATGTTGTAGCTTCATATCTATCTTTGCTATCCAAAATTCAATTACACCACTGTATAATTAAAGAATCAAAGAATTTACTCTGTAACGATGTTCAAACATACATCGCGCGGAATGGAGGAAGAAGCGCTGCCGTTTGGCATGGTGCTGCGTTTTGAGATTTCTATTTACTTTTAAGCAAGAGAAGTTAGCAATTGTTGCTTTTGAAAAAAAACTATAGATTATAGATAAAACATTAGTGATAGTGTATAATTAGTGTTAAAAGTTGAGTTTTTCTCGGTGGTAGGCAATAACATCGGCTGCCGGCAGAAGTTACCACCCACCAGACAAGGTCTTGCGCGCCAAGCGATTTGTCGTGTTCCGGCATGATGTCTGGTGAAGCCGTACGGAGGACGGGTCAGAGCAGTTGTGCTGTGATGTGTGCCGGGTACGATGCGCCAAATGTTGTTGTGTCGGGAGTTTGGTCGTGAGAGTCTCCAGATCAATCTCCCTCTGGCGCAGCATCGTTGGTCGTGTTGGTCTTGGGTTTAACATTGCATTACCTCGCTCAACTGCCGTCATCCTTCCTATTCCTAAGTTTTTTAAGTGAATAGACTTAATAAACTAGTGCGCTTTACCATCAACGATTGCATCACTGCTTACCATCAGGCGGGATTGCAGTCAAGCACTTGTTTATAAATATTAGAAAAAAATGTATAATAAAAAAAATGAATTTCAGCAAATTTTATACACATTCATAAGTCAAAAGCCAGATCGAAATACAAAGATCGTATACGGTTGAAAATGGCTTCTCAGAAGCATTCTAATGGTACCAATGAAACACCACATAACCGATATTTCATATGGAAAATATCACCTATTACGTTCCTTATTCGCGTTACAAAACACGGTCGTATCCATGACACAGCCACACCATTTTATTTTTTTTGTCACAGCTAAATATTTTTACTGTGTTTAAAAACATTTTTCCTCGCGACACTTTTTGGAAAAGTAATTGCCTCATACCTTATGGCGGCACAAAAACATTGGAACAAAACGTAGACATCTTTTAACGTTAACTCTCTCATAGCCCGCGGGATGTTGCGAAGTTCTAAGTACTCAGAGCACGGACACTTGACGATTCTCGCGAGCACCCGTGTCGTGTGCGTTGCAAGCTGTTAGTTGCTTAAGGGTTATTTTTATTGTTTATGTATGTTTTGTTATACCTACTGAAATGGGTCCTCATCATCATCATCATCACAGCGTTAATCCCAGTCGCATCCGAAGCCTTTTCAGCTTTGGAATCTGGGGTCCGCTTTACCAGTCCAACTGCTGAAATGGCTAAACTTCGACATTTTCCGTGAAGCGACTGCCGTCTGACCTCCACAACCCGAAGGCGACATCGAAGCATTGCAGTTAGAGCAATTGTTGGACTTTTGAAGGCTCCAACAGCCCGTAACGATTGCCACTAGATTTTTGTATGGCAACCGGGACCAACGGCTTAACGTGCTTTCCGAGGCACGACCAGACCAGTGCATGTATTCATATTCATGCATACAAATACTTGCACTGTGCGGGAATCGAACCCGCGCCACCTTGCGCAGCGGCCGCGTCCGCTACCGCTACGCCACGTACCTACTGAAATGGGTATTTAATCTTTATTGTCGTAATTTTTGCTAACGAAACAGTAATCGAAAACATTGTGAGGAAACATCACAAACGTGAGGAGGTATGTTTGATTGTCAAAAAAACCATGACATGTGACATCTTATAACCCACACTGGATCTTCTTTCTGCTCTAGTAGAGACTTGTATCCCAACAGTCGGGACATTATAAGCTGGTTGTTTTTTTATAGGTATTACCATTGCTACCAACGAAGTTGAAATTAAGGGCAACAAACCCATATTTTACAAGTTTCCTTCATAGCCTTTTGTTTATTACATGGCGAGTTGGTGTGTCAATTTAATAATAACAGCCTTATTCATAAAACTTTAATCAATTGCTAAGCAACTGATTAGCAAAATTCTTATTCATCTAAGCTGTTTAGCGCTAAGAGGATGCTAAGCAATTGATTAGTAGCTGTCATAATTAAACATCACCGGACCGCTGTTAAGAGGATGGTTAGAGGCAACAATGTGGCGGATTTTATTTGAATCAGCTGTTTGGTTTCATATGATCATTATGCTTCGAAGTTATTTTATTTATAATATCGAATAGTGCGTAAATATGGATGTTGAAAACCTTTTTTAGAATTTCCAAAATGACGTAGTAAAGTTATATTCACTTTGAAACTTTTTTTGATTGCTTTATATATGCTTGATTTGAGAGCTTTACTCGGCGATAGGCTATAACATCGGCTGCCGGCAGAAGTTACCACCCAGCAGACAAAGTCTTGCCGCCAAGCGATTCGTCGTGTTCATGGTGTATGGTGAAGCCGTACGGAGGACGGGTCTGAGCAGTTGTGTTGCAATGTGTGCCGGGTACGATGCGCCAAATGTTGTTGTGTCGGGAGTTTGGTCGTGGAGAGTCTCCAGATCAATCTCCCTCTAGCGCAGCATCGTTGGTCGTGTTGGTCTTGTTTAACATTGCATCACCTTTTTTTTTGTTGACGCTGTGGGAATGCATTAACGCACCTTACCCCGAAGGGCGTGTGTGGGACTCGCCCAGCCGAAGCCGGGAATACCCACTAAACCCACAGCGGCACTCCGGCATCGCCATAGTGGCGGGGGAGTGGGAAACTAGCGCAGCCTGAGCTACCTCTCCCCCGCCGGCGAAACCCGCCTAGTAAGGCGGGCCCTCAATTGCCCCACCTACGGAGGGGCCGTGGCTCCCGCATGGTGAGCGATGTAAGGCGGGCGTCGGCCTCACGCCCGCCGCTCACCTCAGGGAGGGAGAAAGCGGGCGAAATCCCGCCTTCTCCTCCCCTACGCCGCCTGCGGAGCGCCGGAGCGAGGGGATCCTCCTCCCGCTCGCGCTCCGCTGCCTCCTTCTGCGACATCACGACCTCGCAGAAGGAGGCCATCGCCACCCAAGCTTCCTCGCTCCCCACCATCTCTCTGACGATGGCGGGCAGCGAGAGGTCCCCTCCAACCGCCGTGACAAGATCGCGGCGCGGCACGGCCCACGACGGGCACACCGCGAGGGTGTGTTCCGCCGTGTCCTCTGCCGCGCCACAACCGTGGCACGAGGGTGTCTCCTCTCGTCCTATCCGGTGCAGGTACCTGCCGAAGCAGCCGTGACCGGAGAGTACCTGCACCAGACGGAAGGAAAGGAACCCGTGACGCCTGTCGAGCCAGTCCTCCAGGACCGGCCCGATGGCGTCGAGGGTACGGCGGCCGAAGACGGCGGAGGCGAGGTCCTGCGTCCACTGCTGGACAAGAGCGACCCTCGCCTCCCGCCGGACGGCCTCCCTCAATTCTGGGGCCGGACGCTCGCCCAGCGCCCTGCGCCCCGCCGTCCACTCGTACACTCTGGCGAGCACCCACGCCTCGAGCTCCCAAGGCGGGGTGCCCGCCAGAGCGCACGCCGCTGCGAAGCCCACCGTGCGGTAGGCCCGCGATGCCCGCTGGGCGATGGCCCTTTGGGGCGACCGAAGGGCGGTGAGGTTCTCCCTCCTATGGAGGGAGTCCGCCCAAATCGGGGCCCCATAAAGGGCCATGCTCCGCAGTATGCCGGCCTATAGACGCCGGCACCGCATGCTGGGCCCTCCCAAGTTTGGCATCAGCCATGAGAGGGCTCCCGCAGCCTTCAGCAGGCGCGACGACAGCCCACTAAAGTGCGGGCCGAAGCGCAACCTGCTGTCTAATATGAGGCCCAGATATTTCATCTGGGCCTCAACCCCGACCCTCACCCCCTCCACATAAATGTGGGCGTCAGGCGGGGGGCGCTGCCGGGGGCCGTGAAAGAACACGGCCTCTGTTTTGTGCAGCGCCACCCTCAAGCCCAGGCGGCGGATTCTTCCCGCCACTAAGGATCCGCCCGCCGACGCCAAACTGGCCGCCTCCCGGAAGGTGCTCCCGCGGGAAGTGAGGAGAGTGTCATCTGCATAGCAGATGACACTCGTGCCTCGAAGGAGGGTTCCCCGCAGGAGCCAGTCATAACCGACGTTCCACAGAAGAGGCCCTAGAACGGACCCCTGTGGAACGCCGGCTCCGACAGCGTATCGACGGAGCTGGCCAGCCCCGTCTACGAGGAGGACAGCACGGTCCTCCAAGTAGCTGGCCAGGAGGCCCCGCAAGTACAGGGGCACTCCGTGGAACCGGAGCGCTTCCAGGATGGTGGAGTGGGGGACGGAATTGAAGGCGTTGGCAATGTCGAATGACACAGCCAACACTCCATCCCCCACTCCCACCGCCTCTGTCACCTGGCCCTTTAGACGGGCCAGGGCGTCCACTGTCGAACGACCAGCACGAAATCCGAACTGGGCGTCCGACAGGTCCGGTCCCACGCTCCGCAGATGCCGCTTGAGACGGCCGGCGATAATCCCCTCGAACATTTTACCGACCTCATCGAGCAAAACGATGGGCCGGTAAGCCGAGGGGGAGTCCGCCGGCCGCCCTTCCTTCCGGAGGAGGCACAGTTGGCCTTCCCGCCATGGTTTCGGGAACCTCCCCGACGCGAAGCACGCGCTGAAGAGGTCCCGAAACCTGCCCTCCATTTCGGTGGCCGCGATGGCCACCACCCGTGCGGGGACACCATCCGGGCCGGGAGCCGTCTTTTTGGCGCGGAGACGAAGAGTCGCCGCGCCAAATTCCTCCTCTGAGACCGGAGGAGGAGGAGTTCCTCCTCCGGTAGGACCGCTCCCCTTGGCGGGCCCATCATTGGTGGGGTGAAGTGCGGATCCCTGCGCGGAAACAGGGACCGCACCACCCCATCCAGGAGCGCTGGTTCAAGGGTCTCGGCAACCGGGGGACCAATGCGGCGCAGTTTGTTACGCGCCGCCTTATATGGCCTCCCGAATGGGTCGTTGTCGAGACCCTCCAGCAGCTCGGCCCTCGCCGCGTCCTTGGCGGCGCCGATGGCCCACTTGAAGGCCGCCCTCGCCTCTACGTACCTCGCGTAGAGGCGGTCCTCGTCAGCCTGGTCCCGTCAGTGCAGCGCAGTGCGGCTTGGCGGCCTCGCACGAGGCCGCCTTATGCCCCTGTTGCCCGCAGCGGAAGCACGTGTCCGCCCTATCTACTGTGGACGGACACATGGCTCGGGTGTGGCCGATTCCCAAGCACCTGAAGCAGCGCATCGGCGCTGCCTCAAGCACCCGGATCACGGCCCGGCTAAAGCCCACAAATAGCCGCCCCTGGCATTTAGCCTGGGCGGCCAACACTGCGGCGACTGGGCACTCCAGCCGGATAGAGCCCAGTCCACCGCGGCCGGGCCTAATGTCCCGAGCCAGCACCGCTGCGGGTTCGCACCCACCGGCCTTCGCGACCGCCTCCACCACCTCCTCCTTGGTGACCGAGTCATCTAGACCGGTCACCTCAATGGCTGTGGTTTTGGTCGGCCGTGCGACCTTCGCCACGTCGGCAAGTACCTCCCTCAACTTGCCGGCGAACAAGTCGGCGTTTTTGCCGCCGTCCTTCCCCGGAAACTCGAATAGACGAGCTCCGGTTTGGGTCCGACGGCAGTTGCCGAGCCCCAAATCGGCGGGGTCCGCGACGGCACGAGCCCGTCTCAGGACGGACTCGTAGGTGATGCCCCTCTCGGCGGCCTCGGGGACGATGGTCACCGTGACCGCCGCGGATTTGGGAGGAACCAGCTTCCTCCCGCCGACCGTAGCCTTATTGACTGCCGGGGCAGCCGCCGGGGCAGCTGCCGGGGCAACTGCCGGGGCAGCCGGGGCCTTGTTTGCCTTCTTCCTGCCCCTTTTTACCACCTCCGACCACGGCTGGTTGGACGGAGTGGTGGAGGGGAGAAGGGCGTCGGTCTCCTGAACCTGGGAGGCCGGTGCTGCGATGGCAACCGGCCCCGGTTCTGCGCCCACACTCGTGCCGGGGGGAGGCAGGGACCCCGGCGACTTCTTCCCCTTGCCCTTGCCCTTTGAGGGCTTCGGGGCCTGGGAAGCCGCTGTCGGCGTCTTGTCCGCCGCTAGTGGCGGACGGAGACGCTTCTCCGGCAGGAGACGGTCTTCTATGCCCGCAAAGCAGGCCCGCGTGAACGCCCTCTCCTCCATGACCACCTTGCGGAACAATTCCTCAAGGTTGGAGGAGGAGGGGGCGGTAACCGCTGCTGACGGGGCCTTAGGGGGCGGGGCCGTAGCTTCAGCCAGCTTCTTGCGAAGCTGGCTAACCTCCGCTTGCAGGCGATCCACCCTCGCCTGCAGCTGCCTCGTCTCCTCTGACGCAGTGCGCTGCGTCAGCTCCATTATTATGCCGTGCAAGCTTGTTGCACGGCATTTCAGGGCCTTCTGGAAGGTCCCCTTTAGGTTGGAGGACTTGGAGGCGACCTCGACGATCTTCTCCCTGTCCTCCTCCGCTAAGCGGGCCAACTCGGCCACGGATAGGTCGTCGAAACTGACGAAGGCCGAACCGTATCCGGCCCTCGCCTTGGTTGCGCGCGCCTGTCTCTCCTGCGCGGCAACCTTCTCCTCCAGCTCCAGCTGGAGATCGGCCCGTTTGGCCAAGCCGAGCCGGAGCTGGGCGTCCACCAGACCCACATCGTGGGTGCCGGCCTGTGAAGAAGTCGAAGGCGAAGCAGTCTTCGCCTTTGACTTCCTCTTGGGCTTACTCTTGCCCGAGTCCGAGGAACCCTCGGACCCGAGCTTCAGATAAGCCCTCTTTAGGCTGCTCTCCGCAGCCACCCCACAAACGGACGAGTCCAAGACTACGGACTCGACATCCGAGTCCGAGTACTCGTCCGCAACACTCGTACAGAGGCTCGCCACAGACGGTGCGCGGCTGACCTCTGACGCCGACATCTCGGAGTGGCCCTGAGAAGGGCCTTTGGGTTGGCCCTGAGAAGGGCCTTTTAGTTGGCCCTGAGAAGAGCCGTCTGGTTGGCCCTGAGAAGGGCCTTTTGGGGCGAAACGCCCGGAAGCGCTTCTCAAGGATCTCGGCATTTCGGCGTCAACCACAAGAGAAAACGACAATAAAAATAAAACCCACTACAAAATAAAATCCCACAACAATAAAAACCACAATAAAATCCAATAAAACCCACAATAAAATACAACCCACAATAACAATAAAAACCCACAATAAAATATCCACAATGTACGCAATCGCCCTCAGAATAAAATCGCAAGATCGCGTAAGTCACAGCGCTCGTTAGCCACCGGTCTGCCACTCCGTTACGGTGGTCAGACACGGCGTTGCCCGGGGAACACTACGAGGAAGTCAGCGCTGTGGGGTGTCCCCCAACATTGCATCACCTCGCTCAACTGCCGTCATCCTTCGTATTCCTAAGTTTTTTAAGTGAATAGGCTTAATAAACTAGTGCGCTTTACCATCAACGATTGCATCACTGCTTGCCATCAGGCGGGATTGCGGTCAGGCATTGGTTTATAATAGCAATAATAAAAAAGATAGTGCTACAATTGTATTGTTGTTTAATTGTAATTTTAGATGCTATCCTATGTTTCCTTGTGTTATCTTATGATGTCATAGGTATATAAGACACAGGACTAAAAAAAAGTCATGTTGTGGCAGTAATACACAAATAATAAGACATCTTGTTAAAAATATTTTAATTTAACGCAATAAAACTGTTTACATTTTTGTGCTAAAAATAATTCATTGTTTTTGTCTTCCAATACTTGTCTTCCATAAACATGAGAGCCATTCTTGACTCACGCGACCCTCATTCCTCATCTTTTTCACTCAGCATGGTGTTCTCTTTCGCCGTCATTGCGAGGTTGAATAATATTGCCGCTAGTTGCTAATAGTGGCTTCGTTTATAGCAATAAAATGTGTGCCTGTAAACAAGTTTAATAATACTGTAAAAAGCAGTACAAAAACAGTAGGAAGTAATGTAATATATACACAAGAACCCACTTAAATTTCTTAAATAGCAAAGGGATGTTTACGAGCATAAAGAGCAGGAAAATACACACTTATTGTCGGTTACTGCTTTAACATTAATTTCCTCAGTTTAGATTAGTAATTACCTACATATAAATACAGAGATAAATACCTTTTTCTGTTTACTGTAATATTATTGGAGTTTATTACTTTCACCACTATTATCACAAATACAATTATTTAATTTTAATAAATTATTTTATTTACATTCAAATTATCCGATGAAATTTCTGACATTTCTCTGCCAAACATAACAGATAAAAAAATCGTAGTTTTGACAAGCATTTCTAAAAAATCCATTTTTTAGTCAACTATTTTGATTATAATCTGTGCCAAACGCATAGTTTCACCTCTACTTCGTATCGCAACTAACCATCTGCTAACTACCTATTATGAATAAAGAAAAGTTAAGCATTGATTAAGAGCTAACTAAATGGTTAGCTAAACAGTCGCTAATGAGTGATTGACGCGTTTTTTATGAATAAGACAGAATAATAATAATTTCTTTATTTGTATAGAATGCAGGTATTACAATAATGGTGTTTTCGTCAGATCCCACTATATTCTGCCTTTTGGCATACAAAAATATAGAAGTTCACTTATAGACAATTTACAATATATGTAGGTATTTACTAGCGACCCGCCCCGGCTTCGCATAAATAATGTAGGTACCTAAGCCTTCCTCAAGAAACGGTGGCCCTTCAATAAAAATAATGTCAACTGTGCCGCCCATCAGCCAATATCCGACTCTGCAAGATACATCGACCTTATTGTCCATGGGTAGCCAGTTCCACCACCTTCAAACAGAATGAAAGCCTACCGTGGTAGCAAGTTTGATCGAAATAATGGTCCCCCGCTCCGGCCCACTCACTCCGCAGTTTGTGCAGAGAAACACTCAAGCAGCAGGCGGCCGGCAGGGGCGCGAGCGGCACGCGGATTTTTTCTGGTGTTTAGTTTTGAATAAATCGTGATATCTCCTGAATGAAACAACCAATTCCAATAATTCAAAAAAGAGATCTGCTGCTACTATAATTACCTTTGAATCACTCTATCCATTAAAAAAATCCTATCAAAATCCTTTGCGTAGTATTATAGATTGAATCATGCAAAGCGACATAGGGAAAGTAAAAGTGACTTTGTTTTATAATATGTAGTGATATGTGCATTTTTCGTCTTGTTAAATGTGGTAACGGACCTATACCAAATTCTGGAAATGTACAATTAATGACATTTCGCACTCACAACAGAACTACTCAAACCAACCTCATCCGGAATTAGTACGTATATCAATAACAGGGTATGATAGATAACCACAAGACGCGGTTACGCCTGCCTGTGACGTCACGTTTCATGACGTCCTTTCGGGAATGTTATTGTTGGCAACGTTCATACCCAAAACTGAGTATCTTAGTAGCTAAGCCTAAATATATGTCTATGCATATTCATAGACAGATTACTAACTTTGTCAGGACAGGAGGTGTTTCGCCATCTTAATGAATAAAATTTACCAGGAGAAAACCCAATTTCACTTTCACACAGTTTTATGCAGAGCACAGACAAAATATTTGGTGAAACCATACTTTCACTGTCATCTCTTAAAGACATAAGTTATACACGCATTACCATTCAGTAATTTTCAAAATATTTATCCCTTGTCTTGCACCTATCATTTTTTGTCACTGCATAATATTTTAACTTATTCATAAATTCGTTCTTCAAAAATTATATGCTGCTTCTTGTGTGTGTGTAACATACTTAGTTTTAAGTTGTTTGTCTGCAATAATTATTAATTATGATAAAAATTAAGTTTTAATAAATAAGAATATGTATTCATCCTAATTTATTTATTTATTTATTAAGTTAGCCAACAGTTATGTACACCATTACATTTATGGAGTACAATTTTACAAAAAAAATACATTTGTAAGTGTAATAACTACTTACTGACTAACACAACATGCACAAAAAACGGTTAACATTCAATATTAAATGATTTTATATTAAAACAGTAAAACAAAAAGTATTAATTAAACAATATTAAAAACAGGATTATATTAATTAAAACAAGTAAATTAATTAATTCATTCTTAAGATTATTATAAAATTATTATGACTCAATTTTATTTTATTTTAAGAAGCCCTCAGAACACACTTGAAGAATTGATTTAATAAATTTCCCGATGGGGTCATGGTGTATATCGATTACGTCCACGTAGCTGTTAATAATCTTGCATAATCGAGGAATAGCTGAGTTTGCACCAAGGGCGGTTCCACGCAGAGGTGGACAAAGGGGGGTAACGTTACCACGTGGGAGTCTGGTAGAGACACGGAATCTAAAAAGGCTAAGTAATGTTGGGCAATCAATTTTGTTTCTGATCAGTTTGTAAAAGAATAATGCGTCTGTAATATTGGCTCTGGTTGATAGTGGCAGCATCTTGAAATATCGCAATCGAGTGTGGTAGGACGGCAAGCTTTTAGATTTACCCTGTGAAAATGCAAGGTGCCACAAAAAGCGTTTCTGGACTCGCTCTAATCGTAACATGTGTGTAGCGTAGTGTGGTCTCCAAACAACACTGCAATACTCCAAGATACTGCGAACCAAACTATTGTACAATATGATTTTAGTGCTACTGTTTAACTTTTGATATTTCTTATAACAAACCCTAACATTTTTGAAGCCTTTGTTATTATTTGCTCTTTGTGTGGTAAAAATGTTAGTTTTTCATCGAACAGGACACCTAAATCTTTAATTTTGTCCACCTTATTTAATTTCTTGTTATCAACCATGTATTCTGAACGCATGTGATTCATCTTTCTAGAGAAGCTTATGTAATAACACTTTTTAATGTTCAGTTCCATTCGATTGTACATACACCATTTAAATAATCTGTCTACATCTTCTTGCAAAAGTATAGCGTCGTGTGATGATTCTATATATCTAGCAAATTTCAAATCTTCGGCGTATAGAAAGCAATTCGAATACTGAAAACAATGGGGGAGGTCGTTAACAAAAATATTGAAAAGCACTGGGGCGAGATGGGAGCCTTGTGGAGCTCCGGAAGTTATAGAGACAGTTTCAGATCGAAAACCATTGACAACGACGTAGAATTCCCTCTCAGTTAGGTAAGATGCAAGCCATTTCAACAAAAATCCGGTGACACCATACAATGATAGCTTGTAAATTAGTATGGAATGCGCAATTTTGTCAAAAGCCCTGCTAAAATCAGTGTATACAATATCGCATTGTTTGTTAGCGTCTATACACTGTACCTGAAACTCCGTGAATGTAATAAGTTTGTTGTTGTAGACCTAATTATATGAG
This sequence comes from Sesamia nonagrioides, assembly GCA_017933935.1. Lineage (NCBI taxonomy): Eukaryota > Metazoa > Arthropoda > Insecta > Lepidoptera > Noctuidae > Sesamia > Sesamia nonagrioides. The sequence goes on from JADWQK010000081.1 coordinate 741,019, forward strand.
AATCACCATAAAACATCTATAAGGGTCATACACATATGGGCGTTCGGATAAAATAACTTAAACATTTACAACAGTAACTGAAGACGTTTATTTTTTAGTTAAATCATTGTTACTTTTCTGTTTACCTCATAATATTTCCAGCTGTGAAATGATATTTCTTCATTAAAAAACAAAATCAAAATGTGTCAAAAGTCTCTTCGTGTGGACTGTTCAGATTCGGGGTAGGAGTGTTTGGAGAGATGCCGTTATTTATTTTGTACATGTTTATCAAAACGTCATTATCGCATTTACGTAATATATAATGAATATTATTATTATTAGAAAGTTGTTAATAATTGCACAAAAATATTTTTTTTATTTCCAATAAACATGCTGTTATAGGTATTTAAGTCTTTTTGGTGGACCTAAAAATCAACCATAATTTAATTTATAATATCGCTACCATGTTTCGAATATTTTTTAAATTGACAACACTGGATAGCCGCCATTTGTTGGAGTCCTTTTCAGTACAGCTACGTGTCTTTTTCTAATTTACGAAGTTTTAAAATTAAATTAAGTGTTTTTGTCAAAGTTCAGTGTGTCTTTCCTGCTTGGGTTATAATTTGGTAAGTTATTATTTTATATTTTAGTAAATATTGCGCCGATGTGCCTTTTGAGGAGCATTTTCAAAGTTCCTTTTGTTGTTTTTATAACCTTAAAAATAAAATGGCTGCTTTGATTTTAGTTTGAAATATCTCTCCTGTGGACATCTTTCCTGTGAACATAAATGCCCACAGGAAAGATGCATGTCCACAAAAAATAACATTTTAACGGTTTTCTATGCTAACAAAGCTACAATGTCCGTCAAACAAACGGGCAGGCTGAGATAGCTTGATTTAAATATTGCATTATTGGTATTGGTACTCAAAAAAGGAGCTTGACTTTTTTTTTGCAAAATGTGGGGTGCTTAGCATGATTGGGTTCGTTTCAGGTACAATGCCTCGATCCAGTAGGTCCAGAACCCAATTAACTGACGAAGAGAAGATAATACGTCGTCGTGAACAGAAAAAACTCAGCATGCGAAGATCTAGAGCTAAATTAGATGCTACTGCCATAGAAGAAAGACGAAGAAAAGAACGCGAAAGATATCATCTAAGGAAACAAAATGGGTTATTGAAGACAATTAAAGATTTTACACCGAGACAGCAGCGACAGATGCGAAAAATGTGGCGTGAAAAAGCCAAGCTTAGACGTGAAAGAGATCGACTAAGAAAACAAACGGAAGAAATGGTACGCGTAAATACACCGCTTCCTTCTCCCAGTTCTTCTCGCTCGTCACACTCACGTCTAGAGGTGGGTAGAGCAATACGATTACGAAATCGCCGGATATTGAAAGCACATAATCAATTTTTAATGGATAGATTAAATATTTTAGAACGGAAGCTTGCTAAATATAGAATGAGAATAATAAGATTAAAAAAAGTAAAAGACAGGAGATTATTATAAATATTGGCCTGAGAAAAAGGATAAAAGAATTTTTAATCAATGATGAAAATAGTAGACTAACAGCTGGTAAAAAGGAAACGATCACGCGCAGAAAAGTCAAAAAGCAAATACGTCTTCTAAATGATACACTTCTAAACCTACATAAAAAATTTAACAGTACGACTGGTTTGAATGTCTCATACGAAACATTCCGCCGACATCGTCCATTCTGGGTAATGTTCCCTAAAGCCGCGTCAAGAAATACTTGCCTGTGTGCCGTTCATACGAATAATGATTATATTGTGCAAGCCTTACACCAAAATAAGATATTAAATCATAATTCGGCCACCGATTTAGCTAAATCTCTTTGCTGTAATAATGCTTTCAGTATTCCTTGCTTGGAACGGAAATGTTCACAATGTTCTGAAAGAGTTCCAAAGTACACTTTGTTAAATGGCAATGATACAATAATTTACCAAAGATGGGTTACTAAGAATTGTACTGTAATAATTAAAGGCAATGAGAAGATTTGTAAGAAAACTGTGAAAGAAAGTGTAAAGACATCGCATCAATTGCTTGTTAATATTTTAAATAAAACCTACCTATATTCATGCAACATCTTGCCAATATTATTAATCAGTTTAACGCCATAAAATTCATAAAACAAAGTCTTTCGCCATCTGAGGGATTATTACATATAGACTTTTCAGAAAACTATTCTTGCAAGTACGGATCTGAAATTCAATCGGCCCATTTTGGAGGATCGAAATCGCAGCTTTCATTACACACGTGCGTCTAGTATTCTACTAATTCAGAACCGCCACAAAACGTAGTAAAAACTACATCTTTCTGTTCGGTATCCGAAAATTTAAGACACGACCCCGTTCTTATTTGCGCACATCTGACACCTATAATTGAGAAAATTAAAATTTTGTCTCCACATTTGAAGGAATTACATATTCTAAGCGATGGACCTACAACGTAATATCGGAACAAGACTATGTTCCATTTAATTGTAAACTATGTGAGTAAAATCTCCAATGCAGAGAGGATCGTGTGGCATTTTAGTGAAACTGGTCACGGTAAGGGGGCACCTGATGGTGTTGGTGGCTGTGTGAAACGGACGTGTGACAATATTGTTGCCCATGGAAGAGATATTATAAATATTACCAGTTTTGTCAGTTGTATGGGACAGTTGTAAAGGTATCGAAATTGTTCCTGTCGATGATACCCATGTTCCTGAAATACAGAGAATAGCGGATGTAAGTAAATGTCGTCCATTTAAAGGTACCTTTCAAATCCACCAAGTTGTATGGAACGCTACTGAACCTAATTTACTGCACGCCAGGAGATTAAGCTGTGTTTCATGCGCCACTCATGTTCGTTGTCCTCATTATGAAATAGGACAAATTAATATTGAATGTGTCTCAGATCCTGTAGAAGATTCAACAGTAGGTTCTTCATCTTCGTCTTCATCTTCATCGCCATCTTCTCATAGAACAGCATCTATCTCAACGATAACTGGACCAAGAACTCCTTCGCCCATAATGTTTACACCTTCTCCAGAACTTTTAAACAATGTAACTAGCCAACCGTGTACTTCGCGAAACAGGATTCTCTATGACAATAACTATTCTAATGACTCTGTTACACCACCAAAAAAACCTAAAGCCTTCGCCTTCCTAAGGCCTTCGTACTTTGAAAATGATGATAGTGATGAAAACATTTTTTGAAAACTTTTTTTTGTTAATTGATCAATCTAAGAGGCTTATTATAAAATAATAAAAATATTAAGTTTAATTTCAATATATGCATCCTTGAAAAATTACATTCAAAGTTCCTATAATTGGCTAGATAACTTTTGTTAATTATTACGAGTATAAATGGCAACTAAATATCAATATGAGAGTGATTAACCTCTCTTCTGTGGAAAGGGGTCTTTTCTGTGGACGTAAGAAAAAATTAAAGTAGAATAACTTGCTGAAATTTGAATAACGATCTGGTTTTTGATTAATTTCTAATTACTTGAATGGTGACCTAATAAATGAGACTGATTTGAAAAAAAAACATCGACTTTTTATTTCGTATATTTTTATAACCCGTTTTGTGTATGACCCATAAAACTGTTTTGTTAAGTAGGTACTTTCTAATTACTTATAAAACACATTCCAATGTCTTCAAATGAACAGAACTTCCTTATTCCCACTGCTTTAATATGTTGACTGGCTCCGTTTGGTACCGGGCTTAGAATAGTACCATCCCACGTCCTCCCGTGGGTGTCATAAGAGGCGACTAAGGGAACTCTCATCAGCGGGCAGAAGCGCTTTTCCTGTGGAATATAAAACTACTACGATCTTCAACCCGCCAGCCAAGCGTGGGGATTATAGCAATGTCCTCCCAATGGAATGAAAGCCTTGGGGGAGGCCTCTGTCTAGCAGTGGACCTATATAGGCCGAAGTAGAAGAAGAATATGTTGGCAGTAAAGGTGATTTTCATAGTACAAGTACATGTATGACTGCTAGCACTGATGTACTGGATACTAGTCTGAAAGTGGCACCGATAATTGAAAAGTTGTGTGGAAACTGGTTTTCATGGTAAGGGCATGTGTAACGGAGAAATGGGGAAAATATTGTGAGGGGAGTTAAAGTATGAATGGCCATAGGTATAAGAGTAGAGGAAGACCAAAGAATCAATGGAATGTGATAATGATGATATCGTTAAGAAGTGGTTCACTAAGGAGATGACGTCTAATAGAGAAGTATTGAAGAAAAATACATATTGCGCGGAGCTCAAATACATAATAATAAGGAATAAGGGCAGGAAAATAATGATTACGGCACACCCCTCCGCATTCCCGAGCAGAGGATAGTCCATGAGGATTTTTCCACTTTCGGAAAAAAAAAGGAAAATAATGATGTACAGAATAAAATACTGATAAATGATAATTTGAAAAAAACAATTGACTACTATATAAACAGAAACCGTTCAAATATTCAAATTACAAATTTCATTCTTTATAAACGACAAAGATATTTATTTAAACAGAACATTCGCTTGTGAGTTTCCCAGTCTTGTATCATACGTCATTCCTTCTAACGATATAAAATTGTTCTCGCTTCACGATATTGGATTAAAATGTATATGGGGGTGGTTTGTATCGTCTTTTGTTTCCATTTATATATCGAGGAACATGCGAGGAACGTGATCGTCGTTTCTTTATGTCGACAGTTCTTCTCCACAAGTATTTACTGTCAGTGAAAGATACTAATACCTACATACTGTATAATAAGTAAGTCTAAGTTATAGAGCTGTATATTCAATTATAATCAAAAATGAAGTTTTAAAGAATATCATGTGTATGAAGACATCAATGGATTAACCAATTTTTTGGGACAATTTAGATTTATCTTTTATATCTAATTTTAAACTAGTGCTTGACTGTAATCCTGCCTAATCGGGAGTAGTGATGTAATCGTTGATGGTAAAGCACGCTAGTTTATTAAGAGCCTCTTCACTCTAGCCTTGAAGACACTTAAATTGTAGTCAGACGGAAACACCTCCGCTGGCAAATTGTTCCAGTCCCTCGATGTACTCGATATACAAGACGAGATGAAACGCTTCGTTCGGATTGTAGTAGTGTCAACAACGTAATGGTGGATAGTCTCCTTACAACGGGTCGTCCGATGATGGAATGGAGATGGGAAAATGAAGTCATGCAAAATGCATCCTATAGAACACCGACAGGCTGGCTGCTCTTCGCCTGTGCTCCAGGCTTTGGATGATCATGATAAGATGATTTGTTAAATTGGCAGTGTAACAGACTTTTATAGAATTTAATAACCTTGTATTTGCATTTTGCTAACAAAATGCAGATTTAATAAGCGATTTTTCGATGACAAAGGTAAAATCTTAAAAGCGTAATGAATTCTAAAAACCGGCCAAATGCGAGTCGGACTCGCACACCGAGGGTTCCGCTGTACAAACGTAGCGGTATACAATTTATGACGTTCTAGGTTTTGCGCCAGCGGCTTCGCCCGCGTGGAGTTCGGTTATATCGCGCTGTTTAAATTCCCCTCGGGAACAAAAAATTTTTCCGGGATAAAAGATAGCCTATGTTCTTTCTCAGGGTCTAAAGATTGTCTGTGCCAAACTTCATCAAAATCGGTTGAGAGATTTAGGCGGGAAAGCGTAACTTCTTTGAATATTATCGATAACTTTATATCGAAATGATACAAACCCTACCACAGTTTATTGCATTGCCATTTAAAAATATTTGCAAACAAACGTGTAAAAAGAATAATTTTGCTAAAAACGAAATGCAAACGAAAATTGCAAAACAAAATGCGCTTTATGGCCTAAAAGGTCTATTACACTCAAAAATCGCAATAAACTGAGCGTTAAAATAATTCGTAAGCATAAAACATCTAAAATGCCAATAGACGGTGTCACGGTAAATGAATAGTAGCAAATAAAATTCTAAAACAGTTTTTGTTTGTACAAAACAAGTTTCACTTAATTTATTTACTTTTCAATATTTATTTACCCGATTTGAACTATACTAGGGTATTAAATCGGATCTGGCAACATTGACCACACTGGCCACCTACCGGGCAATAGCTGAATATATTTTATATAAACTTATTTCATTTTTACTATTTGATGTCTCCAATTGTCGATCTAATTTTGCTATATTGTACTAGATGGCGGAACTGAGCCATGGGATCACAGTTTTTCTATGCCATTTTGACACATGCCCTCTATATATCCTAAATCTCTTTGCCTACAAGGTACTTCCCGTGAACTCAGAATCTTGAAATTCGGCACGAAGCAACGTTATATTATAGTACAGACAGATAAAGGAAAAATTGTGAAAATGATAAATTTGAAGTTACATAAAATATTAAAATATTATTTTTGCTTACATGACATAAAATATTTTTTTAATAATTATAAACTTACTACCTACCCTTTTTCACATGAACACGTAGAGATATTAAAGTTGAAATTCATATCAAACACTTCTTAAATCTAATTGCCTCTAAACTGTGAAAAATTCTAAATCAATGTTAGTATTATAAATGCGAAAATAACTCTGTCTGTCTGTTACGCTTTCCCGCCTAAATCTCTCAACCGATTTTGATGAAGTTTGGCACAGACAATCTTTAGACCCTGAGAAAGAACATAGGCTATCTTTTATCCCGGAAAAATTTTTTGTTCCCGAGGGGAATTTAAACAGCGCGATATAACCGAACTCCACGCGGGCGAAGCCGCTGGCGCAAAACCTAGAACGTCATAAATTGTATACCGCTACGTTTGTACAGCGGAACCCTCGGTGTGCGAGTCCGACTCGCATTTGGCCGGTTTTTAGAATTCATTACGCTTTTAAGATTTTACCTTTGTCATCGAAAAATCGCTTATTAAATCTGCATTTTGTTAGCAAAATGCAAATACAAGGTTATTAAATTCTATAAAAGTCTGTTACACTGCCAATTTAACAAATCATCTTATCATGATCATCCAAAGCCTGGAGCACAGGCGAAGAGCAGCCAGCCTGTCGGTGTTCTATAGGATGCATTTTGCATGACTTCATTTTCCCATCTCCATTCCATCATCGGACGACCCGTTGTAAGGAGACTATCCACCATTACGTTGTTGACACTACTACAATCCGAACGAAGCGTTTCATCTCGTCTTGTATATCGAGTACATCGAGGGACTGGAACAATTTGCCAGCGGAGGTGTTTCCGTCTGACTACAATTTAAGTGTCTTCAAGGCTAGAGTGAAGATGCTCTTAATAAACTAGCGTGTTTTACCATCAACGATTGCATCGCTGCTTCCGATTAGGCGGGATTACAGTCAAGCACTAGTTTAAAATTACATATAAAAGATAAATCTAAATTGTCCCAAAAAATTGGTTAATCCATTGATGTACATATTATGTGTATTGTCTTCATACACATGATATTCTTTAAAACTTCATTTTTGATTATAATTGAATATTACTTATTATACAGTATGTAGGTATTAGTATCTTTCACTGACAGTAAGTACTTGTGGAGAAGAACTGTCGACAAAAAGAAACGACGATCACGTTCCTCGCATGTTCCTCGATATATGAATGGAAACAAAAGACGATACAAACCACCCCCATATACATTTTAACCCAATATCGTGAAGCGAGAACAATTTTATATCGTTAGAAGGAATGACGTATGATACAAGACTGGGAAACTCACAAGCGAATGTTCTGTTTAAATAAATATCTTTGTCGTTTATAAAGAATGAAATTTGTAATTTGAATATTTGAACGGTTTCTGTTTATATAGTAGTCAATTGTTTTTTTCAAATTATCATTTATCAGTATTTTATTCTGTACATCATTATTTTCCTTTTTTTTTCCGAAAGTGGAAAAATCCTCATGGACTATCCTCTGCTCGGGAATGCGGAGGGGTGTGCCGTAATCATTATTTTCCTGCCCTTATTCCTTATTATTATGTATTTGAGCTCCGCGCAATATGTATTTTTCTTCAATACTTCTCTATTAGACGTCATCTCCTTAGTGAACCACTTCTTAACGATATCATCATTATCACATTCCATTGATTCTTTGGTCTTCCTCTACTCTTATACCTATGGCCATTCATACTTTAACTCCCCTCACAATATTTTCCCCATTTCTCCGTTACACATGCCCTTACCATGAAAACCAGTTTCCACACAACTTTTCAATTATCGGTGCCACTTTCAGACTAGTATCCAGTACATCAGTGCTAGCAGTCATACATGTACTTGTACTATGAAAATCACCTTTACTGCCAACATATTTGTGTCCACTAAGAATAAACATTTTCTAAGGAAATATGCCATGTTGCGCTTTGTGTTACTGTACATCTCGTTATAGTAAAACGACTGGACCTAACTTCGGAATGTTTTTCTATGAATTATTTATATTTCGCCTGCAATTCAAATTAAAAAAAAAAATCTTAGTTCTAGAAAATTTTCCATTATTGTAATAAGCGCCCTCTATTGTTGAGTAGTTTTACTATTTTCTTGTAGAGATGTAGTAATGTTGTTTATCGATTTAGTTATCGATAATACTTATTAAGATACACGCTATGCGCTATGCGCTATGCGATATGCGCTTTACATTTTGTTGTATTTTATTGACATTTAAAATATAGCTAAATAAACTTAAAATATTACTATATTTCAAGTTTATTTATTATTAACTCTATTTAAACATAATCATATCATATTAATAAACAAAATTGAATGAACAATTACTATTCATTTACCTAGGTTTTTGTTATTTTTGGTTTCCGAATAAAAATAATGTCGTATGGAAAAAGTGGATACGATTTGTCCAGATAGACCGTAGAGAAGAAAATTGGCTTCCGTCTCATTCGTCGAAATTATGCTCAATGCATTTTAAAAGAGAAGTTATCTATTTTGGAAAGACTTGTCGAACAAATTAAAAAAAAAGAATAGGTACCTTGTATTAGAAATGAAATAGTAAGTTATTAATTTCAGTACTTTTCTACTTAACCGTAAAAATTGGGATAAAATTTACGGTTAAGTGGATAAGTACATAGATTACATAACTTATTTATAATGAAATATATTCATAAAATATGTAGGTACGTATATGTAGTACAATGATTGCGAGCTACTTTGTGATTTTGAGGATTCCGTACCTAAAAGGTAAAACGAACCCTATTCATGAGACTTTTCTGTTCGTCTGTCCGTCTGTCACCAGGCTGTATCTCATAAACCGTAATAGCGAGACAGTTGTAATTTCCAGAGATTGTGTTAGTATTTCTGTTGCCGCTATAACAACAAGTACTAAGAATAAAAATAATAAAATGTTTAAGGGGGCTCCCATACAATAAACGTGAATTTTTGCCGTTTTTTGCTCCATATTAATAACGGAAACAGATAGACGCTTAAAATGTTCACAGAATATTTGGTTATGTATTCAAATTACAAATAAATAATTAAAATAAAATAAATACTGAAGGCGGGCCCGCCTTCAGTATTTATTTTATTTTAATTATTTATTTGTAATTATTTAAAAATGTATGGGAATAATTAATTAAAAATGTATGGGAGCCCCCTTAAACATTTTATTATTTTTATTCTTAGTACTTGTTGTTATAGCGGCAACAGAAATACTAACACAATCTCTGGAAATTACAACTGTCTCGCTATTACGGTTTATGAGATACAGCCTGGTGACAGACGGACAGACGAACAGAAAAGTCTCATGAATAGGGTTCGTTTTACCTTTTAGGTACGGAATCCTCAAAATCACAAAGTAGCTCGCAATCATTGTACTACATATACGTACCTACATATTTTATGAATATATTTCATTATAAATAAGTTATGTAATCTATGTACTTATCCACTTAACCGTAAATTTTATCCCAATTTTTACGGTTAAGTAGAAAAGTACTGAAATTAATAACTTACTATTTCATTTCTAATACAAGGTACCTATTCTTTTTTTTTAATTTGTTCGACAAGTCTTTCCAAAATAGATAACTTCTCTTTTAAAATGCATTGAGCATAATTTCGACGAATGAGACGGAAGCCAATTTTCTTCTCTACGGTCTATCTGGACAAATCGTATCCACTTTTTCCATACGACATTATTTTTATTCGGAAACCAAAAATAACAAAAACCTAGGTAAATGAATAGTAATTGTTCATTCAATTTTGTTTATTAATATGATATGATTATGTTTAAATAGAGTTAATAATAAATAAACTTGAAATATAGTAATATTTTAAGTTTATTTAGCTATATTTTAAATGTCAATAAAATACAACAAAATGTAAAGCGCATATCGCATAGCGCATAGCGCATAGCGTGTATCTTAATAAGTATTATCGATAACTAAATCGATAAACAACATTACTACATCTCTACAAGAAAATAGTAAAACTACTCAACAATAGAGGGCGCTTATTACAATAATGGAAAATTTTCTAGAACTAAGATTTTTTTTTTTAATTTGAATTGCAGGCGAAATATAAATAATTCATAGAAAAACATTCCGAAGTTAGGTCCAGTCGTTTTACTATAACGAGATGTACAGTAACACAAAGCGCAACATGGCATATTTCCTTAGAAAATGTTTATTCTTAGTGGACACAAATTACGTCCTGACGCGCAGACTAGACTGAGCGACTTTTAATCAAGTCGATAAAAGTATTGGCTTACGATTTTGTTCGTGATGTCCTGTCTATTGTAAATATAATTTTAATGTCTTTGCGTGTAGGTTTTGATTCCCTAGCGTGTGACGAAAATTCGTCTAAGGTGTCGGTATAAACTGCTGTATCTTTTGATCGCTTTAACTTAGAAGTTTGATTTTTTTCACTGCTTAAAGGGACAATAGACCTAGGTATTTGGTATAAATTTCAATTTGATACCTTTATTAGTTCGTGAGAAATAAGGTAGTAAGTTCCATTTTATTAAAATATGTTTATTATATTATATAACTGAAAAAATGTGATTTTCGCAATTTTTCCTATATTTGCATTATATGACAATCCTTCATGCCAAATTTCAAGATTCTGAGTTTACGGGAAGTATCCTGTAGGTTTTGATTCCTTTGGGAGTGTCGAAAATTTGTTGAAAATATCGACATATCGGCTGTATCTTTTGATTGGCTTGGCTCAGAAGTTTGATATTTTCACAGCTTAAAGGGACAATAGACCTAGGTATTTGGTATAAATTTCAATTTGATAACTTTATTCGTTCGTGAGAAATAAGGTAGTAAGTTCCATTTTATTAAAATATGTTTATTATATTATATAACTAAAAAATGTGATTTTCGCAATTTTTCCTATATTTGCATTATATGACAATGCTTCATGCCAATTTTCAAGATTCTGAGTTTACGGGAAGTATCCTGTAGGTTTTGATTCCTTTGCGAGTGTCGAAAATTTGTTGAAAATATCGACATAATCGGCTGTATCTTTTGATTGGCTTGGCTTAGAAGTTTGATATTTTCACAGCTTAAAGGGACAATAGACCCGAGTATTTCATGTGAATTTCAGCTTGATACGTTCACGCGTTCTTGAGATAAAGGGTGGTGACAGACAGACAGACAGACAGACAGACGGACAACAAAGTGATCCTATAAGGGTTCCGTTTTTTCCTTTTGAGGTACGGAACCCTAATAAAACGAAGAAAAACCTTATTGATAAAATTCTACAGTATAACATTAAAAGCAGATCCCAAGGCAGATCTTGAAAAGCCAACTGCAGTGACTGATTTTAGTACTGACTCACGTTTAGGTACTTTAAACACAACTTGCTATTACCAATTAGCTGAAATATCTCGTTAAAAAGCTTCCGCTGTGTGGTAGCCGACTTGGTATTGATGACAACCCATGTCCTCAGTAATGCCGCTAAAGGTGCTACTTCGAGTTTTGTCCCTAAGTGGGACGGTTTATGTGAATTAACTTGCTGCAGCTGCAATTCCCTCGCGCACTCTCCAAAATGCATCCTACAGAACACCGACAGGCTGGCTACTCTTCGTATGTGCTCCAGCCTTTGGAGACCGTTTTGAGCTAAATCAGGGTCGCCTAATAGAGACGCCTTAGCCTCTTCGCTCCTTCCTCCTTTCTCTCCACTGGATCTAACTGAAAGTAACCAGGTGGCATTTTGCAGCACCAGCCCAAATGTGGCTGCAGTACTCCACACACGAACGGACCTGTGCTTTGTATTACATTAGAAGCTGTCCAGGTGTGAAGTACCGCCGGACCTTTGCAATAACGCCAAGTTTCCTGGCAGCCAACTTGGCCTTGGACCCAATGAACCACCCAAAGTTAAGGTTTGGGGAAATCTCAACTCCCAAAAGCTGAAGGCGGTCTGTGCAATCCAAGGATATATTCTGAAAAGTAAGAGCCAAGGTGAACGGGCTTCTTTTGACGGTGAATAGACACGCTTGTGTTTTGGTGGCATTGAATGGTACAAGATTGGCTTTTCTCCTATCAGAGACAGCCGGTCCCGTTGGAATATCGGGATCGGCTGTCTCTATACAAAGTGGTGCTGACAATACGACAATAAATTAAATATCGTGTACCTCAACACATTCTCAGTCTACCCATAAAAAAATTATATCAATATATCCATTAGTTTAGTCACAGGAAATTATTTTTCATGTTTCACAATTTTTACATAATCTACATGTTCATAATAAAGCGCTTACAGGTTGATGACCGCCGCATCCAGCGGTACTAAACTTTAATAATAATGGCGCGAAAAGTAAGTCGATACAGGAACGCGCTGTCGCCCACTGATCGGAGGTCATTGAACCAATATTTTAAAGGATGTTCTATTCCGATTGCAATTTTATGCGTTTTAGTTTGTTTGGAAATTTTCATTTTTTTTTTTTATTTTAATGCTAGCTTTTTTCTATGGTTCAGGATTATTCCTATGAACCAGCATGGTCAGTGTTTTCATTTATTGTCGTATTGTCAGCACCACTCTATATATGTATGTTATTTAACTTAGGTTAAATATAAAAAATAAAATTAATACTATTTTCATTTTTAATAAATAAGTTAGTAGGTTAAATATAAAAAAAAAACTTAAGTTAATATTCACACAGACTAAAGCTGTTGGTGTACCTTTTAAATAAATACTTCAAATGAACGGAATTCTTCGACTCATAACATCATGAAAACGCCCTCAAAAATGCCCTCAAAATCATACTTTAGAAATTAATTCTATTATCTCTTTTGACTTATTATAAGTGCTTATTGAGGAGTCTTTAGGACCAACCATACGTTTACATAATTATTGAGCTACAGCACCACTCTGTATGATATATATAAATTCTCCTATTTATTATTCCTGTCTATAAACTATCTGTGTAGTTTTTGCGTGAAAGAGTAACAAACACCAATACGTACATCCTTACTAACTTTCACCTTTAATAATATTAATAGGAAGGAGGTCAAAGAAAGTGTGCTCTACGACCTATTTTTTGGCGTATAATAAGGATGACAACAAAGAGGTTATAGGTAAGTTATCATGTATCAGACTTGCGTTAATATCACTCTAGGAAGGTGAATGTCCTGAGCTTCTAGATTATACTAGAAGCTTCCTTTGAAAACATATGATACATGCCCCTTTTTTGACAAGAGTCGTCTGACGTCTGTCAATTGGGTTGCGCATCGAAAGTGTGTTTTATTATACTAACCTCTATATTCGCCCTAATATATTTTTTGCTACATATGTAAATATATCACTATATGTACATATGTTAAAAGGGTGTGAGTGAACAAAATCGTATAATATAGTGAATTGTAAAAAAAAACAATTTCATTGCTGTTGTATTTTAAATAAAATCTATACAGAGTGGTGCTGACAATACGACAATAAATTAAACATCGTATACTTCAACACAATCTCTGTCTACGCATAAAAAAAAAATATATAAATATATCCATTAGATTAGTCACAGGAAATAATTTGTAATAATACATTTTTCACATTTTCTACATTATGTACATGTTGTAAAGGAAGCGCTTACAGTTGATGACGTTGATGTTGATGAGTTAATACTGCCGCTGCATGCGGCTAATACTTTAATAATAATAGCGCGAAAAAGCAAGTCGATACAAGAACGCGCTGTCGCCCGCTGATCGGAGGTCATTGAACCAATATTTTAAAGGATGTTTTATTCCGTTTGCAATTTTATGCGATTTAGTTTGTTTGAAAATTTTCATTTTTTTTATTTTTGATGCTAGGTTTTTTCTATGGTTCAGGATTATTCCTATGAACCAGCATGGTCAGTGTTTTCATTTATTGTCGTATTGTCAGCACCACTCTGTATATGTATATTATTTAACTTAGGTTAAATATAAAAAATAAAATTAATACTATTTTCATTTTTAATAAATAAGTTAGTAGGTTAAATATAAAAAAAAAAACTTAAGTTAATATTCACACAGACTAAAGCTGTTAGTGTACCTTTTAAATAAATACTTCAAATGAACGGAATTCTTCGACTCATAACACCATGACAACGCCCTCAAAAGTGCCCTCAAAATCATACTTTAGAAATTAATTCTATTATCTCTTTTATGTCTTATTATAAGTACCTACTTATTGAGGAGTCTTTAGGCCTAACCATACGTTTACATAATTAATGAGCTCATACTTTCCAATTCATTGAATTAACGTACGTTACACATTTTCCAAAATAAAATTCGCGCTTCAGCCCAGTGATGTATAATTAAATTGGATCGACGAATGTATTTAATTAATGTAGGAATTTTCATAATATGAAGATAATTTCATGTTTCTAGACAAAAAATAAAAAGAACAGAAACCCACAGCGAAGCGTCGAATGGTACTTTGCTTTTTATTTCTGATAAATATTGCAAAATGTATTGTGAATACATAGGGAAATCCAGTGGCGTTACAGTCCAGGAGTTATCCGTTCGACACATTTATCTTATACTAGCTGCCGTCCGAGACTTGGTTCGCGCTATATGCTCCACTCCTATTGGTCGCAGCGTGATGTTATTAGTCTAAACCCTTCGTGGACTAATGGGCTATCCAACGCAAAAATAATTTTTCAAATCAGACCAGTGGTTACAAACAAACAGACAGACTCTTCAGCTTTATATATTAGGAGAAGTGGATTTGCCCCGATTATCAGGTTCTTCTATGTCCACACTACGCTAAAAATGTAGAATTGGAAGTGGAGGACATGAGCGAATAAAAAATTTAATCTTTCAATATTATAAGTTCAAATTTTGTGTTTGTTTTAGTTATGTACTAGAAGTCTGATTGTTGGTTCTTAACATGTTTATATTAGTCATGTTTTATTTGTTTTAATTTTATAATAAAGGTTTTCTTGTAACTACAAAAAAAAACATTTTTAAATTTATAAAAAATTCCATTGAAAACCTTATATTAAAAATGTTCTACATATTTAGAACGCGCGACTACTAACGTCTCAAATAAAGGCACGCCTAATGAAGTGTTAACCACTGTGCCAACTATTGAATGACCGGAGAAGTTTGCAGATGATTATGAACTCCCCCATCTGTCACTCTTATAGTCATAAGATGGCCATCCAATGCCCGGAAAAGTATTGAAGCAAACGGCTTCACGTATTTTCCACGTCTCAGGGGTATCACAGCGCCAACTACCTAAATCCGGGCTGTGATTAAGAAATTCCTAATGGGAAATCAAATAACACCGCCTCATTAAGGCACCTCGTCCCCTATTAACACATCATTAAAGGTAGAGGAAGCCGTTCCGAAGCCGAAGCCTTAGTAAACGAAACGTACGGTGAAATGTAGGTACAGTTACTATTACGAATTAATTCACACGAGTCTGCGGTTTTTAAATGGCTCAAAGCATCACACATTGGCATTTTTAGCACACGTTAAACGCGGAAATCTGGCTTACGTCATCACATGAATATGTTTATATTTTTAAGTCCTTTTGTGTTTTTAAACATGCGTGATTTCATGGAATCAGTGTACTGCTACATGTTAATGGGGGCTTTGAGTTTCGGTTCGCTATAGTTATTAAAAATATTTTAAGTTTTTTTTGGATTAAAAGTTTAAATTGATACTTGGCTGTATATAAAGCGAGTGTGTGCCTGTCTAATTACGTGTTGTAACATTAGGTGGCGACACTGTTTTTTTTTCTGACTACTATTGTAACAGCAGTCGGCTTATTTACTGTATGTTTGTGTGATTTACTGAATAAATAACATTGTTTAGTTAAAGAGAATTCTTAATTATTATCCTAATACCAATATAAGCACTGTTTCTAATTCATATTGTAAGTCGAACGAAAGAAATTGTATTCAGTTAATCCGTAAAAGTCAACGGATTATATGGTGACACGTTAAGCTCAGACCGCAAAACAAAATAAAATCTTTAAACAGAAAATGTCCATTTCTCGGGTACATTTAGGACTTACGGGCTCCGTTGAAGCATTAGGAAAATTTTATGTAAATAGAACGTACGCTCAACATAATTCCCAGGTAACATTTTGGCTATTTACCTCGTAAAAAGAATCGTCGTCGTTTGTCGTTGTCATTTGTCATTATCGTTTGGCGTTGTCGTTGGCGTTTGTCGTTGTATGTTGCAGTCGTCGCCTTCGTTGGAGAAATGTATGTCCGTTAGCAGTGCTACGCCGAATGCATGACATTATAATAATATGACTGCCCGGTTGTGTAATGAGCACATTCGTAGCGGTGCTACGGCGTAGCAGTCAAAAAACGATACGAACGAAGTTGAAATAGTAAATAACGAAGCGTGTTAGTCTAATTTAAACGTATTTATTATTTGTAACACTTTATTGTAATTCATCATCATCATCAGCCCCTACTCGTCCACTGCTGGACATAGGCCTCCTTCATGGCATGCCAACAAGCTCGATCCTGAGTAGTTCTCCGCCAGCCACTACCAGCCACCTTTTTGATGTCGTCGCTCCATCCCGCCCAAGGGCGTCCTACGCTACGTTTGCCGAGACGCGGTCTCCACTCGAGGACTCGTTTACCCCAACGGTTGTCGATCTTGCGGCATATGTGACCAGCCCATTGCCACTTCAGCTTGCTAATCCTCTCAGCTATGTCGGTGACTCTGGTCCTCTGTCGGATCACCTCATTTCTGATGCGGTCCTTCAGAGAGACGCCCAACATAGCCCGCTCGCAACGTTGGGGTATGGGCGACGAAAATACTCGACGAAGTGCTAATATAGTATAGTGCAAATGCTGCCCATCCCAGCTGTATCCTTCTATTTGCCTCCTTCTCGAAGTTGCTTTTCCCTACTTGCAACGTTTGCCCGAGCTATAGGTACATATTCTGAAACAACTTCGAGCGGCATTCCGTTTACGACAACCGGTCCTGAGCCAGAGTGACCTGTTCATTGAACATAATTTTGGTCTTGTCTAAGTTCATCCGGAGACCGATGCGTTGGGAGGAGTCAGCTAAGTTGGCCAGCATTTGTTCCAGCTCTTGTTGCGTTATATTAATTATTTATAATTGTTCCTAAATATTTAAAAAAAAACATCAAATAATTAAGAAAGCCAACGAACCACTTTAACATATTAATGTATATTAAAATATGTTATAGTTATAATAAACTACTTTTATACGAGAGCTAAATGAATAAAAACATAACCCTTTATTAAGCTTTCGTATAAAATACTTAGTCTATTCTCATCAGACAAAAGTCCTCTTACACATGAGTTCACTTAACCTTTAAAAATAAAGTATGAATAAAAATAAAACTCACAATAAACCACAAAAGACAAAGCAAACAAATTATTTAAACCTACAATAAAAGCGAACCATGTTTCATATTTATCACAATTATTCAGACTAAAATGAATTCAACACACATTACGTTCATGAGCGTATAAACATGTATTTGTGACAACAGTTTAATATTTAAGACATATTCTATCTAATACATATACAATATGTAAAGAAAACCCCGTCCGACCCATAAGGATAATAAAGGTAAACACAATATGACCAAATAAAATATGGAATTTTACAAAATCATCATAGTAACAATACTAGTGAATTTTGAAATAATCTGATTTTCCTCAAATTCATTCCAACTTCCCCAAAATGCTGTATTTTTTTAAAAAGTAACAACACGTTTTCGGCGGTATTATTATGAGTGATGCGACCGTGTTACGCGTGCCTTCCCCCCTTCGCCCGCGCCTTTATTGCCTACCGCACATGTATTAAGTTACTTCCTTTTGCGAAATACAATTTATTTTTTTAGCGGAGATTTTTTTAAAGTTAGGCCCGGCTTTGTAGGCATTCGTAGAATCAGTTATCGATACCTAACAATGCCTTCACGGATCGGACAGGGTTTTTTTTTTCATATCGTATGATATATGTATGTAACATTGGTCCGTAGTAGCCACTGTTCCATTGTACTGTGTCTTTTATATCTATAGGATATAAAAAGTTTATCAGTAATTATATTTTCGAGCCGTTTGGGATTGAAACCCTCGTGCCGAGGGGTCTGTGTGCTCATGGCTTATTCAATAATTAAATCTCCTTTGTTGGCTGAAACTTCTCGTGATCAAAGGGCTGGCCACACCTTGGCCAGAGGCTAAGTATTGCCACACAACGTGGTTATGTCGATACTGCTGGTCTCCTTGGATACATTATACGGAATATTTTGCCATGATTCCTTAAATTCTACCAGACCAAATCTATACTAATATTATAAATCTGAAGAGTTTGTTTGTTTGTTTGAATGCGCTAATCTCAGGAACTACTGGTCTGATTTGAAAAAATATTTTTGCGTGGGATAGCCCATTAATCCAGTAAGGCTTTAGGCCATATAACATCACGCTGTGACCAATAGGAGCGGAGCATAACTATACCACGCCAACGAAGTCGCTGGCGGCCGCTAGTAGCTTATATATTTTCGTTAAACTTTCCTCTACTTAATAACATTTATTTTTGTTTCTATTGCACTTCAAAAGATCATATACTGTTTAATAACCGAAGGAGATCTTATAAAATATACCCGATTACGCCAAAAGAAAGCAATAAACATATTTAATAACGACGACAAATCCGACGACGTTTCTAACTATGGTTAGGAACTTTAAAAGCAATTTTAAGATTCTGTGGATATTTCAAGGACAAAATTTACTTAAGTATAGTTTCTATAAACTTTGTAAAATAAGGGCTTTTGTGGTATGAGGAACAGGCGCGGGTCGACGGCGCCTTTGGTTCTATGTAGCTTCAAAGAGATTTCAGCACACAGCGACAGAGTTTGCAAGGGCCGTTGCCAAGGCGGCAGATTCTTCGAAGAGATAACGTGGCCCGTATGGCCACGTGTGTGTGTATGTGTGTGTGTCAGGGGCCACGGTGGATTTAAATCAGTAAACGTCTGACGCGTCTTCCGCACGGAGCAGGAGAAGTCATTTCAAGAGTTGAATACAATCAAAACAGTTAACGCCAATGGTGACAGGTCATAACATCGGCTGTCGGCAGAAGTTACAACCCACTAGACAAAGCCTTGCTGCCAAGCGATTCGTCGAGTACCGGCATGATGGCTGGGGAAACCGTACGGAGGACGGTTCTGAGCAGTTGTTTTGCGATATGTGCCGGGTACAATGCGCCGAATGTTGTTGTGTCGGGAGTTTGGTCGTGGAGGATCACCAGATCAATCGCCCTCTGGCGCAGCATCGTTGGTCGTGTTGTTGGGTTTAACATTGCATCACCTCACTTAACTGCCGTCTTATTTCCTATTCACTCATTTTTTTTGAGTGAATGGACTCTTAATAAACTAGCGCGCTTTACCATCAATGATTGCATTACTGCTTACCATCAGGCGAGATTGCGGTCAACACTCACGGTCACTAGTTTATAATTAGAAAAAAAAAACCCTCGGGATCAGAAGAGTCTGAGAATCTTCTTCGAGCCATTTAGGTTTTTCTATGAAACTTTTATATCACATTACATATTTATAAGCAACGTAATGTATCACCTAAGCACGAAACTAGCCTGTAAGCCGATTTATTGACTATTTACTAGATACTGGTGTATCTAGTAAATAGTCAATAAATCGGCTACAAAAAAAGCCAGCCAGGGTCGCCGTAAGCCAGGTGGTCCTGGCTTACGGCGGGCGGACGTAAAGCCTTGGAGGTGCTGAACCGATCCGTTTATACTCCTAGGTTTGATTGACTACTGATTGAAGACGAAGCGAGCAAATGAAGCGAACCTAATCCGGTGCATCGCCTATATGTGTCATGTCTGTTAAATTGGTTTTGGATATCGAAACAGCACCTTGTAGGTATATACAATACGTCGGACTACAATTTAAGTGTCTTCAAGGCTAGAGTTTTTTGTTTTTTTTTTGTTTTTATATAATTATAAACTAGTGCTTGACTGCAATCCCGCCTGATGGTAAGCAGTGATTCAATCGTTGATGGTAAAGCGCACTTGTTTATTAAACCTATTCACTTAAAAAACTTAGGAATAGGAAGGATGACGGTAGTTGAGCGAGGTGATGCAATGTTAAACCCAAGACCAACACGACCAAACGATGCTGCGCTAGAGGGAGATTGATCTGGAGACTCTCCACGACCAAACTCCCGACACAACAACATTTGGCGCATCGGCTTCAACAGACATCATGCCGGAACACGACGAATCGCTTGGCGGCAAGACTTTGTCTGGTGGGTGGTAACTTCTGTCGTGAGTGTCTGTATAGGCCCTTAATAAACTAACGCACTTTACCATCAACGATTGCATCACTGCTTAACATCAGGTGGGATTGCGGTCAAGAACTGGATTATAATAAAAAAAAATAGTATTGTCGTTTTGTCACCAAAAAGCATATTATAATATAAATACAACAACTAATGTAATTACACCCCAATTAGACTATTATGTTATAATCATGTATATGCATTGTTATTTATGAAATCAGTTATACCCATTTTGGAAAATAAAACCTTAACGCTGTCGGAATAAGGTATTCTTTTCTTTATTTTGTATTGAATGATTAAATTTGTTTAAATAAAAGTGAAACTGCGATTTTCAAAGTCTGTACACACAATAGGGTTAATAAGACAATCATTTCCGTAGTTATAATTATGTTTGGGATAAAAAATTACCTAAGTCTAATAAAAATGATATAAACCGATTCAGTAAACGATTCTGAAATATTTTCAGGAAGTGCGTTAATTAATTTGCATGTTGTATAATACATATACACATATTTTACAATGATGTCTAAAACATAGTTTATTTAATTAAATTTATTATAGGTACTGATTCATCGCCTTTTCCCAACTATGCTGAGTTCGGCTGTCAGTCTAACCGTAGTCAGCTACTACTATTTTAAAGGGATCGACTGCCTATCAGCTCTTTACAACTCTATAATACGATACCCCTATAATACGATTAATTAATTATCTTGATTGTGGAAGGAAATTGTGGTCACATTAAAAATCTACGCACGCATAAAACCGCATAATAATAATTATGCGGTTGTGTGCGTGCGTAGATTTGTCAAGCTTAACAGATTCTTCATCCATTTTTTTTTTGTCTTGAGAACAGATAACCTATTACTTCATCAACATCATTCATCATTATCAACCTTTTTATCATCCCACTGCTGGGCACAGGTCTCCTCTCATACAGAGAAGGATTGAGCGTAATCACCACGCTTGCTTAATGCGTGTTGGCGATTTCAGACTTATAGTCCAGGTTTCCTCAAGATGTTTTCCTTCACCTTCAGTCATTGATGTCCAAGATATACTTAGAAAGTATATATAACTTTAGAAAAGTTACATTGGTACATGCCTGACCTGTAATTAAACCCGCGAACTCATACTTGAGAGGCTGGTGTTTTAACCACTAGGCCACCACGACCTACTTTATTACTTCATACTAATAATTAATTCATTATGTTACAAGTGTAAAAATTAAGTTAATCATCTTTTAAAGTTTTGGAAACGTTTTGGCTAGTATACACCATTGTAGATATCATCATACTGTTATATAATATGGAGGTCAAATGTCAAGTATAATAACAAAAGTAATATAGTAAATAATATTATTAATATAGCGAGACGTGTGTTCTCGGCTTCAGAAATAATTTCGAATGAAAAGGCAGGCATTTACTTTACCATAATATTATGTTCCTCATCCAATTTCCCCTTTATCAACGGACCTTATATCGCATGATATTAATCACACTGTCTTATGTATCCTGCATCCTATTGGTCCTCAGTTGGAGACTGTAATGTATCGCTGCATCTGTCAACGTCGCAGCGAACAGGTACAAAGTGCTTTCTAAGTGACGTATTTTTCATAATACAATTTGAATTCATAATGCTATACTACTTCAATATGGGATGCTACTAGGCAAAGTTGGGGTCTTTGTTTCATTGCTTATTAATAAATATAAAATAGTCGTAGTTCTAGCCCATAGCAGTCTGTAAATTTTAGGATCTGACTATTATCGTCTTCATCATTATTACTAACAGTTTTCAACAATAGAAGTAAGTTTGCCTATTTTTAATACAAAAGCATTTCGGAGAGAAATATTACGCAACAAGGCATATAGGAACACCAAAATTTTAATCTAT
Source organism: Sesamia nonagrioides (assembly GCA_017933935.1). Lineage (NCBI taxonomy): Eukaryota > Metazoa > Arthropoda > Insecta > Lepidoptera > Noctuidae > Sesamia > Sesamia nonagrioides. The sequence goes on from JADWQK010000081.1 coordinate 763,608, forward strand.
TTAACAAACAAGAAACACTGAAATACACAGTATCCAGTTAATCCCCTCCCGTGAAAACCTTTATTACAAAATAGGAGACAACTAAACTCACTGACACGTGTAATTACAACGCGTTGGTAAAAAGATAATAGAAATATACTTTGACAGCGCGGTTTAGACGGGCGCCATCATGGATATTGAACGAAACGAATAAATGAAAGAAGAATGAGTTTATTTTAACCGAGAATAGAGTGGTAAATAGATGTAATGAGGTCTGAATTGTTGGAGTGATGACAAGAAAATTGTCACAATTTATTTTTATGAATACTCGTACATTACATTGAATTTTGTGTGGCAATCTGTATAGACTGGTGGTTCAATTAAAACGAACACAAACTTTAAATAAGTCTAAGGACACACAATTTTTGTTATATAATATTAGACACGAAATTTTAATTTATCTCATATGATTTTGTATCAGTGAATTCATGAATGCCTTATGTCAGCAAGAATGCTAAAAATTGCTATTGCTATTATTTGTCAAGTTTAAAGGATTATGATATACAGGAATATTCGTACTGAAAATATATATAATTTTTCCATACAAATCCCTATACCTACCTATCCACATTCGAAAGTATTGGAAGGGTCTTCAGATGAGGTAGTCACGACATGTAATTTAAACAATTTTTATACAAAGAATCTAAGTGCACACATGTTCTCACACGGTTGGTTTCAACATGAATGATGTAATCAAATATTTGTAACAATAGCTTGAAAATTTAAAAGAGTTTGCATGGAGTTTCTTGCCCGTTCTTCTCCATAGGTACCTACTCTTTGGAATGGGCGACTAGCTTCATCTTATTGACTGACCGACCTTCTGATAATTCAAAAGTGCCTGTAACTGATTTATTTGAAATAAATGCTTTGATTTTGATTTTGGCATCAATTGAATTCTAGAATAAAGTGGCATATATGTCACCTACATCAATAAATATCTCCTGCTTACTTATCTGCTGCTTTAAAATTAATTCAATCGGATTCGTCTAGCATTCTATTTGATTACATTCAAAGAGAGAACCACGGGCAACTAACATTGTTAGATAGCTGCATCCGTTTTCACGTGCGAAGGACTGAACTAATGTTTTATCTTCTGTCCTTTTCTCAATGAAATAGAGGAAAAGAGATGCACTGTAGTTAACTTTAGTTCGGTTTGTGAACAAGTGAATTGGCATAATTGTCACATAAATTGCTCGATTAAAATAAAATGGCGTCAGTTTTAATTTCATTATAAAGTACTTGCAAGTTTCCAAATAGAAAATTATGATCCATGTTATCCAATTATAGTACAACCCTTTATGTCAAGCATTAAATTTGTTTTCCCTGTTCAGCCATTACAGTTCTAATAGATTCGACCCTTTCATCAATTACTATTGGACCTTCATGTGTATATTATTTTACATTGTATTAATTTTATTGATGTTTAGCTTGGTTATGTATAAGTATAAATAAGTTAGTTCCTAACTAAGCTTTAAAGGGAGAAACAATTTGAATAAATTCTAAAACGTGAAAACTATTTTAACTAGTTAGATTCTGCTACATAACGACTACCTACTTGTCTTGTTCAAATATTTTATAATATTTGTTCTGGGTGGTAGGCAACAACATCAGCCGCCGGCATAGGTTACCACCCACCAGACAAAGTCTTGCCGCCAAGCGATTCGTCGTGTTCCGGCAGGATGTCTGGTGAAGCGGTACGGAGGACGGGTCTGAGCAGTTGTGTTGCGATGTGTACCGGGTATGATGTGCCTAATGTTGTTGTGTCGGGAGTTTGGTCGTGGAGGGTCTCTAGATCATCCTCTGGCGCAGCATCGTTGGTCGTGTTGTAGGGTTAAACATTGCATCACCTCGCTCAACTGCCGTCTTCTTTCCTATCCACTCAGTTTTTTTGATTGAATAGGCTTAATAAGCTAGTGCGTTTTACCATCAACGATTGCAGCACTGCTTACCATCAGGCGGGATTGCAGTCAAACACTAGTTTATAACTAATAAAAAAAAAAATAAAAAGCGGTAAGCCATTTTTTCACGTCTGTTATTTTTCTCCTCCTCACCCCTCGATGGGTTAGATTATTTATAATATAAATATCAAAATGATGTCCTAACTTAGCTAAAACTAATGACAACCTAAAATATAGCGCCGCATTTTCGTACCATTTACTCAATAAGTGACATTCTATGCCACAAAAAGCGAACATAACAATAGTCACTTTGAATCTGTTGAAAACAGGGACCGAATTTCATTCATCCTCTAGGGGGATAATTTGATTTAAATTTGGAATACTTACCAAAATACTGAACTACATCTGTGTTTACACCATTGAGTTTGTATATAAAGCATTTCTCTTTTTTTTTAAAAAAAAGGAATACGCATTTATTATGCAGTTATGATTATTATATACAATTACGAAAACCGACGAGGCCGTATGAGCTGGATGCCTATGCTTTTTCCGACAGAAAAATATTAGTCTAGGAACTTGCCGCGTTTTTGTTTTCTTCAAATACATAAACTTTAAGTTAATTTTAATTTTTATAAATAAGTTAATGTTCTAAAAATACGTTACGATGTTAAATCAAAGCGACAGTGACAGTGAATTATCAGATTCTATCAGAACAAATGCTGCTGCAATTATAAATAATTTGCTTTCAACAAAATGCTAGGAAAATTATTTACAAAAATAAAGAAGAATTTAGATTCAGAGGTGGTGATATTACGTTAATAAAAAAAACACGGTGGTTGGAGCTCTGATGGTGTAGCTGAGTATCGGATTTTTATTATATATTTATTATATATTTTATTTATATCGGAAGCTCAATGGCGAATAAAACCATACTAAGCAGTAAAATTAACAAAAATATAAAACTTAATCCATCAGAGCCACAACCGTCAACTTCCGGCTTCTTATCTTCGTCCATAAGTCAAGATGCACCACCATCACTATCGCCGACGTATACTATCTACAATGAAGCGCAAATTCCTCGGATGAATGAACAGAGAAATACTCAAAATCAACTCATCAACAATAAATGTACCAAACAAAAAATTAACTCTATACCATTGGACCATTGTTTCTGTAGGCTTTAACTGACTAGCTTGTTTCATTGACGTTACAGTTTCCAATGTTAACTTTTAGTTTTAATTGCCATTATTTTTAATAAACGCTTATCTCATATTATTATTGTGTTAATTTTATCGCAAATGGTACAAAAAGTAGAGTATTTTCCTCGGTGAAAAAGCTGTCTTAGTCTTGGGTGCACTTAAATCCCTCGCTTCGCTTGTGATTTCAGTTTTTAACACCCTCGCTACGCTTGGGAGTAAATCTCTAGTACTTCGTTACGCTCGCAATTTAAATCAACACCCGCTACACAAGACACTGCTTTATCGCCTTGGTTAATCTACTATTGCATCGCTGTAGACTAGTAATGTACCCAATGGACTAGCGATATTACTTCGTTGTCTATACAATACCTATAAAAAGAAAACCCCGTCCGACCCATAAGGATAATAAAGGTTAGGTAAACAAATGACCAAATAAAATATGAAATTTCACATAGTCATCATTACAAAATAATAAAAAAAAAAATTACATAATCATTCTTTTCCGCAAATCAATCCCAACTTCCAAAAAATTTGGTAATTTTAAAAAAAGTGTCAACACCATTTTCGGCGATATTATTATGAGCGATGCGACCGCGTGCCGCGTGCCCTGCCACTCTGCCCGCGCATGTACTGCCTATCGCACATGTATTAAGTTGCCTCCTTTTGCAAAATAATTTTTATTTTTTACGAGTTTATATTGTTACCTAACAATACCTTCACGGATCGGACAGGGTTGTCTTTATGTATTGTATAATATCAATTCAAGCGACCTCGTTGACTTAATCAGCCATAAATCCAGATAACGAGTTACTACTACAGAATAACAATTAGAGAGTAGTGGTAAACTACTAAATTTTCGGTTTTATCAGTAAATAAATATTTATTCACGTCAGTCGTTTCACGTCGTTGGACGTCAGGATTATTCGTAATCTGTACGAGAACCAAGTAGCCAAAATCAGAGTTGAAGGTGAGGAGACCGAAGAAGTCAAGATCTGTCGTGGAGTTTAGCAAGGCTGTGTTGTGTCTCCGTTGCTCTTCAATATTTATTTCGAGGCAGTGATGTTGGAGGCTCTTGAGGGTCTGGAAGCCAGAGTGAAGATCTACAGCAAGGTCGTTAATAACCTGCGTTATGCGGACGACACTGTTCTCATTGCATCCTCTGAGCAAGACTTGCAAGCTATTGTGCATAAAGTCAATGAGTGCAGCGAGAAGGCCGGTCTGTCAATGAACATCAGCAAGACAAAATTTATGATGGTCTCTAGAAACCCAGATTTACGCCCAAGCATAAATCGGTGGCAGGCAAACAACTTAAACGGGTACGACAGTACAAGTATCTCGGTGCTTGGGTAAATGAAGCATGGGAGTCCGACCAAGAAATTAAGACCCGGATAGAACTTGCCCGAGCATCTTTTAACAAAATGAAGAAAGTTCTGTGCTGTCGTAAACTCCACATAAAGCTCCGAGTCAGGTTACTGATGTGCTACGTATGGCCTGTCGTCATGTACGGCTGCGAAGCATGGACTCTGAAAGAGGACACTACGCGACGCTTGCAGGCTTTTGAAATGTGGTATTACCGTCGTATGCTACGCATAAGCTAAAACCAAAAGGTCAGAAATGACACCGTCCTTCAACGCATTCAAATGCCTCGAAAGTTGTTGCCCACCATAAAGAAACGCAAAATAGATTATCTCAGACACGTACTCCGACACGGTAGATATGCGCTACTCCAACTCATTATGATGGGCAAGGTAGAAGGAAAAAGGCGCACTAGACGAAAAAGAAAGTCGTGGCTGCGTAACATCAGGGAGTGGATCGGCATTACTTCAGTCGAAAAACTGTTCCGACTCGCCGTTGACAAGACCGAGTACAAGAAGCTGACGGCCAACCTTCAGGATTGAAGAGGCACAGGAGGAAGAAGAAGAGAAATATTTATTAATCTAAATTGTTTAAAAATCTTAATATATTAATGAAGACCATAAGAATTTTAAATAATACTATGGATGGATGATTTATAAACATAACGATAAATTTCACCATTTTGTTAAGCAACTGAATGGCGCAGCGGTATAACAGCTTGGCTTGTGCGGTCTAAACAATCCCAACTAGTTGCAATCATTTGACAAAAATGTGTTCGCCGATTAAGGAGCAGCCCCCTAATCGGCGAACACATTTTTGTCAAATTATTGCGACTAGTTGGGATCGTTTCGACCAAACGGACCAATGGGCGGTCCGAAAGATACCAACTGATCCCAACTAGTCGCAATCATTTGACAAAAATGTGTTCGCCGATTAGGAGGCAGGTTTGATTCTCTCTTAAGCCCATAAATTTTATTAAATTTTAAAATTCTATTGTAAGTTTATAGAAAATTCTTTAAAAAATGAAATGTTTGTGGAACAAGAACGAGTGCGCTTTACCATCAACGATTGCATCACTGCTTACCATCAGGCGGGATTGCAGTCAAGCACTAGTTTATAATTATTAAAAAAAAGGTAGGATGCACGAAGTAAATTTATTTATTTATTTATTTAATTCAAGCCAATGGGGCCCATAGAAAATACAATACAAACTATAACATAGAAATACTTGTAAACTAATATATAAAAATATCACAACAAATACGATACTATACTATTAAAACTTAAACAGCCTCCGTGGCGTAGCGGTAGCGGACGCGGGCGCTGCGCAAGGTGGCGCGGGTTCGATCCCCGCACAGTGCAAGTATTTGTATGCATGAATATGAATATTTGCACTGGTCTGGTCGTGCCTCGGAAAGCACGTTAAGCCGTTGGTCCCGGTTGCCATACGAACATCTAGTAGCAGCCGTTACGGGTTGTTGGAGCCCTCAAAAGTCCAACAATTGGTCTAACTGCAATGCTTCGACGTCGCCTTCGGGTTATGGAGGTCAGACGGCAGTCGCTTCACGGAAAATGTCGAAGTTTAGCCATATCAGCAGGTGGACTGGTAAAAGCGGACCCCAGACTCCAAAGCTGAAAAGGCTTCGGATGCGACTGGGATTTACGCTGTGATGATGATGATGACTATTAAAACTTAAAAATACTATAAATACATATAACATCCATACTAATATTATAAATGCGAAAGTAACTCTGTCTGTCTGTCTGTCTGTCGGTCTGTCTGTCGGTCTGTCTGTCTGTCTGTCTGTCTGTTACGCTTTCCCGCTTAAACCCCTCAACCGATTTTGATGAAATTTGGCACAGACAATCTTTAGACTCTGAGAAAGAACATAGGCTATCTTTTATCCCGGAAAAATTTGATGTTCCCGAGGGAAATCTAAAAAGCGCGATATAACCGAACTCCACGCGGGCGAAGCCGCGGGCGGAAAGCTAGTAACAACTAAAACTACTGTACACGGATCATCGGATCTCGGATCAAGATGCGATGGATTGGATGTATTTTGTTTCTAATTAGAATTTTAGTTTTATTTATGAATCAGAGATGGTGCGCGTAAACATCGTAGGGGGGTGAGGTCTCTGTGGAGCAGTCTGTACTAATGAGAAAATTATTATTGAATATGTTGCCGTAAGCGACCCATACTAACGAGGCTGTTTGATAAGCTTAGTCAATATAAAAAGGCTTTTCTTCAGTGAATACATACAATTACTACACAGATTCATATAAAATTTAGCTCCAGACATCAGTCATTAATAATACTTTGTATGTTAATGATGTTTTCGTCGATACGAAACCTATTATAGAAACTATATTTAGAACCCATATATAGAAATACGATATTTTATTTATATTCGCGCACCCCGCCTTTATCCATCAAACAAGGACACAATTAGCCTTTAATTTTGCCTATTCCTGGGACAAAGGCCTCCTCTCGATAAGAGGGAGTGGGCTGAACTGTTTATTTTTTTCCGAAGGTGGAAAAATCCTCATGGACTACCTTCCGCTCGACGCGGAGGGGTGTGCGGGGCTCTTACCGGCTAAAACACCACCTAAGCATTCGTTATCTGAATTTCAGGGGTTCCAGGTCCCCCCAATTCTACGGTACCCCCGGGCAGGCCTTAACCCGTCATCGCGAGCTCGACGGGTCTCTTCTTGTGTGAGCAGCCCTCAGCGGCTGATGCTCTCCTCATCTGAGTGGCGTGTGCGAACGTGACGGTACGGAACTCTGTGCCTCTCTCCCTCTCAGCCCGCTTTGCTTGCATTACTACTTTGCAGAAGGAAAAGTCCCGTCCCGTGCGCTCTCGCTCCCAACAATGGCTTTGCAGGCGGCCAGAAGCGAGAGATCGGCCATAACGGGCGCGGGCCCAGTGCGGGTTAGTAGATGCCACATGTTTTCGAAGTTTTATATCGCCTTCTGGTTGTGGAGGTCAGACGGAAGTCGCTTCACGGAAAATATCGAAGTTTAGCCAAAACCAGTAGTTAGACTGGTAAGGCGGACCCCAGATTCCAAAGCTGAAAAAGCTTTGGATGCGACTGGGATTAACCCTGAGATGATGATGATGACATGTTTTCAAAGTTTTTGACTTTAGAACATGTCGTTTTTTTTATAAATGTAAACTAGTGCTTCACCGCAATCCCGCCTGATGATAAGCAGTGATGCAATCGTTGATGGTAAAGCGCGCTAGTTTATTTAGAGCCTCTTCACTGAAAAAAAAAAACTGAGCGAACAGGAAGGAAGACGGCAGTTGTGCGAGGTAATGCAATGTTAAATCCAATAACAGGACCAACGATGCTGCACCAGAGGGAGATTGTTCTGGAGAACCTCCACGACACAACATTTGGCGCATCGTACCCGGCACCCGGCAACACAACTGCTCAGACCTGTCCTCCGTACGGCTTCACCAGACATCATGCCGGAACACGCCGAATCGCTTGGCGGTAAGACTGGTAGGTGGTACCTTCTGCCGGCCGCCAATGTTATGGCCTACCACCTGTTTTCTAATGATGTTTTTGTCCGATTCCCCTAGGAAACCGCTGCTCTCCATTTAGCCATTAAACAAGGAGTTGATGATTCATTTAGGACTTTTGCAGATGAAGTTTTATCAAATATTGTCCAACATAATAAGAAATATTAGTAATATAAGAAAAATTCTGAAATAAGCAGAATACAAAGTAACATTTTTAATTAAACTTTTAAACCTGTCTTTTACACAATGTTACTTTTTTTAACTGGCACTAACATGATATGAAGAGATTAAAATCAGTTAAAAATATAACGGAGTTTGTATTTAAAAACAACAAGAACAAAGTCCTCTTTTGTACTCTTTCTGACCCCGAGGTCAAAGTTTTGGCTGTATTGTTATTACACTTGCGTATTGTCCTCGAAAAATTTTATCTCAGGCTGCCACTCACACAATTTAAGTGACAGAAAATTCTAACTTAATTTTATGGACATTTTGGTTCAAAAGACCTTAATATATATTAATACTAGCGACCGCCAGCGACTTCGTTCGCGTGGAGTTAGTTATGCTCCGCTCCTATTGGCCGCAGCGTGCTGTTATATAGCCTAAAGCCTTCCTGGATTAAGGGGCTATCCAGCGCAAAAGGAATTTTTAAATCGAACCCGTTGTTCCTGAGATTAGCGCGTTCAAACAAACAATTAAACAATCTCTTCAGCTTTATACAATATGTTAAGAAAACCCTGTCCGACCCATAAGGATAATAAAGGTTAAGTAAACACTTGACCAAATATAATATAAAATTTTACATAATCATCATAGTAACAATACTAATGAATTTTGAAATAATCCTTTTTTCCGGGGAATTAATTCCAATTTCCCCGAAATTTGGTAATTTTAAAAAAAGTGACAACACCGGTATTATTATAAGCGAATAGCTACGCGACCACGTCACAGGTGCCGCGTGCCCTGCCCTCCGCCGCCCGCGGAATGGGGTTGCTTACCGCACATGTATTATGTTACCTCTTTTTGCGAAATAATATTTATTTTTTTAGGGGGATTTTTTTTTAAGTTTTGCCTGTCTTTGTGGGCATTATTAGAATCAGTTATCGATACCTAACAATACCTTCACGGATCGGACAGGGTTTTCTTTACATATTGTTTATCAGTATAGACTAAAGTCACTACAGTTATTTACATACAAACGGTGAATAATCTATGGGGTTTCCCGGCGACAAAAACTAATATATCTTTAGTATGATCATCTTTGTGGACTGCACACGTTCATGAGTTTGTCTTTTATTGAATTAAAGTGAAGAAAACCCACCTGAAAAATATTCCCAACTTCAAAGTAAAAATTCAACTGAAAAGCGAAATACAAGCTCTACATTTCTTTAGTAAATTTCTGTGGGCCATAGCTTCTTACTGTTTCACTTTTTCTTTATATCTTTGTTATCAGGCACACCTTTTCCCCTTTAGGGATTTGTAGGGCTATGCTTATATCTACATATATCATTCATCACACCATTTTACAAAAAAAAAGGCTTGGTGCGAGTTGGACTCGCGCACAAAGGTTCCGTAACATTATCTTTAAAAACGGCACAAAAATTACGTTTGTTGTATGGGAACCCCCAATTAAATCCATACTAATATTATAAATGCGAAAGTAACTCTGTCTGTCTGTCTATCTGTCTGTCTGTCTGTCTGTCTGTTACCCTTTCCCGCCTAAACCTCTCAACCGATTTTGATGAAATTTGGCACAGACAATCTTTAGACCCTGAGAAAGAACATAGGCTACCTTTTATCCCGGAAAAATCTAATGTTCCCGAGGGAAATCTAAAAAGCGCGATATAACCGAACTCCACGCGGGCGAAGCCGCGGGTAGAAAGCTAGTATTTTATATTTTTACTTTTAGTATTTCTCATGAATAGAGTTCCGTTTTACCTTTAAGGTCCCTAAAAATCGTCATCAGAAAAATCGTCTTATAAGTCCAAATAATAGATTTGTGCATGTTGAAAAAAGTATTATTAATGGAAACAAGCTATATTGAACGAGTAGTCGTTTACAAATTAATTAAATCTACCGTAACTTGTTCCCGCCTGCAATACTTTCATACCTGAATTTTATTCATTACAAGTTTGGTTAAAGTGGTTTGACTTCTAAGCGTTTGCAGGGAGTTCATGTCAGAACCTTTGGCAATTAATACTGCCAACATTGCAAAGCAGTTTAATTGTTTTAATGTAGTCATTAGCTAAGTGTTCCCGGGAGTTTTGCTCGCGTTATGTTGTGTTAGGAAGTTAGTTAGAATGTTTGGACGAGCAACGTAAGCATGAATATGGAAATTATATTTTTTGATACCGCATTAGTAAGGAATTTGAAATTATTGAAGAATGATCTTTTCTCAGATTATAGAATAATAAATATAGTTAAAAAAAAACTAAAAAAACATCCTTTTAAAGAATATCAAACTAAAAATTTAAAAATAATTTTAAGAAAAGCGTGAGGCGCTTTGTGCCATCATCATCATCAGCCTCTACTCGTCCACTGCTGGACATAGGCCCCTTCCATGGCACGCCAACAAGCTCGATTCTGAGCAGTTCACGCAGCCACACGCTTTTTTTAAAATTATTTTTAACTTTTTAGTTTGATATTCTTTAAAAGCATGTTTTTTTTTAGTTTTTGACCTATATTTATTTTCAACTTTTTAGTTCGATATTCTTTTTTTTTTTTTAAAAAAAAGGAACGCATGAACGTATTGAAAACGGTGGGACATTTTACAGTAATGAGGCGCTCACTCGTTGTTCAAAGAGTTAGAGACGGACAAACAAACAAACAAGCAAGCAAACATACAAGTGAAGCTAGTAAAAAGCACGTAAAAAGTGATGTAATATAGTATATTTTAGTAAATAATATGAACATATATGTGGGCGGATGCCCTTTATCCTCAGAATCAGCCAATCTTCCATAAATAGGCTATTTGACAGTATTCAATTTTTTAGGATTTTTTGCTTTAATTGCATAAAATGAGGGTTCTTTATGTCATTTACATGAGTTTTAATAAAAAATAATAACAATTAATATATCCAAAACACAAAAATATGTTTGGCTTTTTGTTTCTCGCGCCACACATTGTGAAACGATCCGGATTGGCTAGTGTCGCGATGACGTCATACGCGCATCAACGCTTGTTTTCGGCAAACTTATAAACGGTTTTTCGGGGGTTTTTATCGATTTATTTGTACAACCCGGTACAGCACACCACTTGTAAACCATTTTATTAGATAACAACAACAAATAATAAATAAAAACAAACACCACTGAGAACCGAAAACCGCTTGTGACGTCTCTTACGAAGCGCGACGCCATATAGCTGAATAAATCGTTTGCGCGGCTTATTTGAATTTTGAATTTTTATTTACATATTTCTTACGAAATACGTATTTAAAATTAATAAAAATACTTTCGGTGAACTTCTTAAATGCAACCAAGTAATTCAAGATAAAAATTATAAATCTGTCAAATAGCCTATTGTAATATGGTAGATATCAAGATAAAATCATTAAAGTCACAATCGAAAGTCATTTAATCTCACAAAATATCTTCCTTGCAGAAATTCACTAAAATCCATTCACCAGTAATAAGAAAATCACTTAGTCTATCACTTTAATCAGTTTTATAACAATAGGGCACAAGATTACTCGGAACAATAGCGATTCGTCGCATACGTGGTGCGCTTGCCGTTGACGTTCCAACCAAAAGTAAAGTTCAACATGGCCACGCTGACCATCGCTACGACGCGCGGACAGTTGTCAAATCTCGTTCCGATGTATTATTTCTCAAAAGAGGCGTGCTAGCGACGCGCCGTCATATACATAACCTATTTATGTACATATATACTAAATAAATAAAAAATACTAAAAAATAAATATTTTTTATCATTGTTTCTCTTAAACAAAGCAACTGTCTTCACCGCCCTTGGTTGTAATAAGCCTATAGCGAATTCCCATGTAATTAAGTACGACTTTGTACCTTTTTGTACAAAAATTTTAAATAAATAACCATAATGTAAGTATCCTAAGCATCGTAAAGCAGGAATGGATACTATGAAGGGTGCATTATCTCTAGATCATTTATACTCATACAAGGCCTTTCACAGAAGCTGTCTTCGGCTAAAAGCTTAGATATGATATTGTCATTCTGAGATCTGATATCATAGAATGACTTAATTATATCAAGACCAAGGCATTGCCCTTTGATAATGGTAGCTACTTAGACAACAGTTTGTCCGGAATATAATATTTTTAGATATTAAATATAGATAATTAAAAACGCAGAAGAAAGCTTTGATATAATAATGTAATTCTGAGATATAGCTCCCCCTACCAAAGGTATGTAGGTCGTGGTCTGGGATCAAAATTCCAGACATGTGCTTTACTTTGTGCTTTTTATCTCATCACCCCAGGGCCCTTAGTCTGTTATTTTTATAAAACCAACTTAATGGTTATTGAAATAAAGTTGATATTTGTTTAACGTGGAATAAGGGGGGGGGGGGGTGTACAACACTGCGCACTTTTGCTATAGAAAATAGCGTCTACGACAATTACTAATAATACCCCTTTAAGTACTGTAGACTCAATTTATACCCCTATAAATACTCTAGACTAGAACACTGGGGATATTTCAACTTTAGTATGTCTACTTTAAGAGAGTTGAGTGCTCATGAACATGGATAACTTCCAAAGGCACCAGCTGTGGACATTTAAAAGAAATCTGTGCTATTTTATAAATATTGCTGACTAGCAGCCGCCAGTGACTTCGTTCGCGTGGAATTAATTATGCTCCGCTCCTATTGGTCGCAGCGTGATGTTATATAGCCTAAAGCCTTCCTGGATTAATGGGCTATCCAACGCAAAAAGAATTTCCGAGACCAGTAGTTTCCGAGATTAACGCAAACAAACAAGCATACAAACAAACTCTTCAGCTTTATATATTAGTATAAATATAGATTAATGTGAAATCAAATGTAATAAAGAGTAATATATCGGGGTTATTAATAATAAGTTAAGACAAGCAAACTTCTTCTTCCTCGGCCTATAGAGGTCCACTGCTGGACAAAGGCTCTCCACGATGACTTTGGTCACATGATGGTCTTGTGCTGCCCACATCATCGACTTACCGCGACCTTCACCAGGTCATCGGTCCACCTTGTTGGGGGCCTCTCTACGCTGCGTCGTCCGGTACGTGGCCGCTATTGTCACGTAGCAAAATATAGCAGCAGGCGACATCTCGTGGACTCGGGCTAAACTCGGGTCACATATTTTGCATCGAGCCGAGAGATGGCGTTGCGCGAAAGGACGGTCGTTAATATAATAAATAAATTCAAATAAAGAACGACCGGGTTAAATAATATAAAAAAGGACTTAGGATAAAGAGATATTAAAAAAATAAGAACCAACTCATGAGTCTGAAATTAAAATACAAGTCGCGGAACGCACTAGTCTATGGTTCAGGAAAAGACAATTGGGAGCGGTCGATCGGAAGGTGAGAGAAACTTCCGAGAAGAACGACCGAAGCTTGCCCGGTTGTCGCGGGGTTTTTGCTGACATGGCTGGTACGCAAGGTTGGCGTGTACTGCAATAAACCCCATGGGGTTGTGCGTTTAACGTTTGGCTCATCTTTCTGTGAGTATTCATCTCTGTACCCGGAATATTTTCTCCACGTGTTTTCTTGTTCTATAGTGCTCACTTAGGTTAAATGTTGTTCTAGATTTGGCTCTTTTGGCGGGCCTAGGGTGGGAACTCGTGTGGAGGCATCGCGTCATAACTTATCTCAGGTGGCCTTGATTCCGATTGGATCAGGCTTGTTTGGAGTGGAAGTGGCTGAACCCTGATGGTACGGCACATCCAATTCTCTTTCGACGACGACTAGACAGGTATAAGCTGTCGTGATTATTTTGCTCCGGGTGTTCCCGAAATACCTAATCCCGCAGGCCGCGTTCAACCGTGCATTAATCTGACACCCGTCAGTTAGTGAAGCCAAGGGTCTTTGTACAGTAATCCAGAAGTGTTAGTCAGGAGAGCTAATCCGAAACGTAGACTCCCTGTCCTTGTTTCTTTGTTTTGATGTATCTAGTGAGTGAGAGTGGGTTTCCGACAGGTTGCATGTAAGTAGGCTATTGGCTTGATATTGTGTGCATAACCTGAGATACTTTTGTAACGACTGAGCCGGGATCACAACGGTTCACCTCACGAATCCTCATCAAGCGACCCTGAGCTTGCTGAATTGTCTCATGTGGATTCCCTGTCCCACTCCGACCCGAGACGGAGTGAGTCAGGAAATCGGCTAGGTAAGTTAGGAGATTGTTTTGTCATATATTTATGACACAGGGTAATTATAAAATTAATTTGTAATTGTATCCATTTATTGTTTTATTTAATGCTCCTAGCTACCAAGTATTTACATAATTAAATTTACTGTAACTGCCGGGTAAGGGTGGAGTTAGCCAACCTGAGTTAATTTAAACTAAAGAAATAGTGTTACAGTTGGACTTAATTGAATCCACTGTAACCACAGAGTTACAGTTGGCGCCCAAAGTTATATAAATTAGATTATATAAGGTGAACGGTCGTTGATTACATACCACTCTCTCTCATACATTCTCTTCTGGGTTACGATACAATGTTAGTTATAGGCTAGTTTTAAGGATTTCATGTGTAATTTAGTGAGGATTACTAAAATATTGCCAAAAGGAAGCCACGGTATGTGTGTTGTAGTTCACTAACAAAATTAATTGATATTAAGGTGGTGTTCAAATTTCAAATTCTGATAAAAGCTACTTCGTTTATGGTTGACAACTTGAAGGATGGTTGTCTAGTTTTGTATTGTAACTAGTTACAAGTAAAGTAGTCCTAACCTATAGGAACAAGGAATTCACAAGTAAAATACACCACATAATTATTTTTTGACATGCCTACATTGTATTTTTTTTTTACAAAACCAACATTGTAACAAAGTTAGTGAAACAATATTATTGCAAGTCAAATTAAAACAACAACACATATTTAATGTAATTCTGCTAATAATTGCCAGCACAATTTGATCATTTGGTATAGTAATTTATAAACATTATTGAAACAGTTTCATGTCTGAAAATAGTAAACTGAGTATTTCATGCTGTGAACCTAACAACATATTTAAGGTATATGTACAATCAATAAACACCACAATTTTATCTTTGTTATAAAAAATATAAACTTTATTGAAACATTCACTTATGTAACAGCGGAAAATAGAAAATAACATGCTGTAAAGTAAGCCTAGCAATTTGAAATCTTGAAGTTAATAAAATCATTGCATTGTTATTGTATTGTTCAGACAGGACTACAGTATTGTACTCGAGCGGTCAGCAGTGGGCTCACGGTGGTTTGTTGAGGTTCTGAGGATCACGGTAAGAGGTCGATGGGAGTGTGCATTCATTAGTTTTGGGGCAGTGCCTGTTTCACGATACACTCACTCGCTTAGTCACGTGGATACATCTAACAAAATTTCATACATCAGGGTAGTGGTTTGAATACGTTATTTCAACAAAACAATAGGAAAACAACATCGATTTCGACATCGGGGGTCATTGATCAAAACATAACCTATTTTGATGAGAGACATATGACATGACAGTGACATTTGACGTTTATAAATTACAATAAAGCCGGGATACTTATCTACGAGTTAACTAAGATTTTATACAGATTGGTCGAGATAGGTTTCAGAACGAAAACGTTGCTGACAGATGTGTCATTTGAAGGTTATTTGTTATTGTTTGCCTACAACATTGGAAAATGGTTATTACGCGTGTTTAATCACTAAAATATTAATACAAATACCTGAAGATACAGTGGCATGGCTTCGTAAACACCACATTAGTTATTGTGCATAGGTTTTGGTCCAGCAGAAACCGTATGTGAAGAAAGTGAAAAGTTTTGAATGTGAAAAGTTAGGGTTAACAGTAAAACTAGTGCAGATTGTTTAAAAATACCAAATGATCCAAAAACTAGCATTTGCAGTCTGTCACCAGTCACCTAAACAGGTTAATACAGGTGAGTGGAAGTAATAGTTATACTTTGTCTCTAACTTCCATAAATGTAATAAAGCGGTGACAGATTGTTTGAGCCAAATAGAGATAAAAAAAAATCAGCCAAATTTGCGGGTCAAATTAAATGTTAGGACATTGGACAAATATAAATACAAATAAATCAGTCCAATTAGAGTGTCCATCTATGTGATGTGACATTTAACAAACATAAATAAAAATTATTCGGCCAAATTAGTTAGTCAATCTTTATGATGTGACTTCTCACAAATAGAGATACAAAAAATCAGCCAAATTTGCGTGTCAAATTAAATGTTAGGACATTGGACAAATATAAATACAAATAAATCAGTCCAATTAGAGTGTCCATCTAAATGATGTTACATTTAACAAATATAAATAAAGACTGTTCAATCAAATTAGAGTGTCAATCTATATGATGTGACACTTTCCAAATATAAATAAAGATTGTTCGGCCACAATTATGTGTAAATCAATATGATATGACATTCTACGGTTATTAGATTCACGGGCAGACAATTCAATAATAAGAAAGTAGTCCTGTTGAAATGTAAAGGATGGCAATTTAAAATTATTTTTTTTTTTTTTTTTAATTTTAATTAGAATCAATTTTATTTGAGTTCTTTTTTGAATTGCCTTAACTGGGGTGACTAAAGTCATTAAATATTATGTCATCCCAGGAATAAAATTTAGTGTAGAGTTTGGTGAGGAATTTTGGTAATCTTTTAAATAGTTACCGGAAATATTTAGATGATTGATTATATTGGAGACCCCAAAACAATTCCAAATAGTTAATTGGGGAAATCATCAGGCTCATGGCACATAAAGGATATTAAGATAAATTAATGAAATCCTTTTATCTCACATTAGTTTTTTTTTTCAAACAAAGAGAGTATAGGTAAGGATATTAGCCGTAGTCCGTGCTTGCACATGTTGTTTGGAGTTTGCTCCGGCAGCGACGACGAGACGTATGCATACCAGTACTGTATACTGTTAATGTATTTATGGTGTTTATTACGAAGCGGATTGTGACTTCTGAAATAAGCCTACACATTAGTAACAATTCAGATGCACCTAGTTTACCAATAATTTATGAAGCGGGTTGTGACTTCAAAAATAAGCCTACACGATGGTAACAGGTCAAATGAATTTTGTCTACTATCACATAATGAAGCGGATTGTGACTTCTAAAATAGGCCTACACAATATGTTTTTACAGAAGTTTTACTTCTGGAAAGACTTTCACGTGTCTCTGGTGAGCGATAGGGATATGATTGCCCATGTAATTATATTTCAGCTAGCTGAACATGTTCACCAGTAGTACCGTTTTTAAATAAAAAACAAAAAATTATTAGAGTTCCACTGGCGAACAGGAGGAATTCGGGGGAACTGCAAGGAGTGGCTTCCTGCGAAAGGATGCAGGTTGCTACGGATTGTGAGAGAGGTATGATAAAGGAATGGATGGAGATGTATAAAAGATTACGGGGGGGTTTATTCCCGGACTGCAGGATGAAAGTCGGTTGGTTGGTTGAGATGGCGTTGCGCGAAAGGACGGCCGTTAATATAATAAATAAATTCAAATAAAGAACGACCGGGTTAAATAATATAAAAAAGGACTTAGGATAAAGATATTAAAAAATAAGAACCAACTCATGAGTCTGAAATTAAAATACAAGTCGCGGAACGCACTAGTCTATGGTTCAGGAAAAGACAATTGGGAGCGGTCGATCGGAAGGTGAGAGAAACTTCCGAGAAGAACGACCGAAGCTTGCCCGGTTGTCGCGGGGTTTTTGCTGACATGGCTGGTACGCAAGGTTGGCGTGTGGTGCAATAAACCCCATGGGGTTGTGCGTTTAACGTTTGGCTCATCTCTCTGTGAGTATTCATTTCTGTACCCGGAATATTTTCTCCACGTGTTTTCTTGTTCTATAGTGCTAACTTAGGTTAAATGTTGTTCTAGATTTGGCTCTTTTGGCGGGCCTAGGGTGGGAACCCGTGTGGAGGCATCGCGTCATAACTTATCTCAGGTGGCCTTGATTCCGATTGGATCAGGCTTGTTTGGAGTGGAAGTGGCTGAACCCTGATGGTACGGCACATCCAATTCTCTTTCGACGACGACTAGACAGGTATAAGCTGTCATGATTATTTTGCTCCGGGTGTTCCCGAAATACCTAATCCCGCAGGCCGCGTTCAACCGTGCATTAATCTGACAACCGTCAGTTAGCGAAGCCAAGGGTCTTTGTACCGTAATCCAGAAGCGTTAGTCAGGAGAGCTAATCCGAAACGTAGACTCCCTGACCTTGTTTCTTTGTTTTGATGTATCTAGTGAGTGAGAGTGGGTTTCCGACAGGTTGCATGTAAGTAGGCTATTGGCTTGATATTGTGTGCATAACCTGAGATACTTTTGTAACGACTGAGCCGTGATCACAACGGTTCACCTCACGAATCCTCATCAAGCGACCCTGAGCTTGCTGAATTGTCTCATGTGGATTCCCTGTCCCACTCCGACCCGAGACGGAGTGAGTCAGGAAATCGGCTAGGTAAGTTAGGAGATTGTTTTGTCATATATTTATGACACAGGGTAATTATAAAATTAATTTGTAATTGTATCCATTTATTGTTTTATTTAATGCTCCTAGCTACCAAGTATTTACATAATTAAATTTACTGTAACTGCCGGGTAAGGGTGGAGTTAGTCACCCTGAGTTAATTTAAACTAAAGAAATAGTGTTACAGTTGGACTTAATTGAATCCACTGTAACCACAGAGTTACACTACTCCACACTGAGTTGCAGCTAAGGAAGTAAAGGCAAACCTCAAAGATTAAAAGCTGAAAAGCAAACCTTAAAAGCAAACCCCTGTTAAATTTTCAACTCTAGGTCCAGCACCGAAACTTGATAATGCAACGCGCATATCACCTTTAAATGGCATTATGCCATTTAATGGTTCAGCACAGCTTACAAAGGATATCAAACAGCAATAATAATGACAAGTTCCATTCATGCAAAAATTAATATCGTATTTTATGCCTACGCAAACATATTCAAATAATAATGCAATCTAAAATCTTGCTTTGATGTGTTTATCAAATGAATACGGGCGATAATATCATGAACACAAAGGTAAACGGATAATAATTACTACCTATATGTAACAGTATTCAAGATACAATTTTAATTATAATCTACTAGCTTTCCGCCCGCGGCTTCGCCCGCGTGGAGTTCGGTTTTATCGCGCTTTTTAGATTTCTCAGTGTTTCTCTACTATATTATGCATTTATTATACATACAAACCTTCCTTAAGAATCACTCTATCTATTAAAAAAAACCGCGTCAAAATCCGTTGCGTAGTTTTAAAGATCTAAGCATACATACGGACATACAGCGAAAGCGACTTTGTTTTATACTATGTATTGATACTAATATACAAAGCTGAAGAGTTTGTTTGTTTGTTTGAACGCGCAAATCTCAGTAACTACTGGTCCGATTAGAAAAAATATTTTTGCGATGGATAGCCCATTAACGATGGAGAGTACATCAATATCATAACATCACGCGGCGACCAATAGGAGCGGGGCATAACTGACTCCACGCGAACGAAGTCGCTGGCGGCCGCTAGTTTATGCATATACATTACTAGCACAGAATTATTGGGCCATGACACAGCGAGGGGATCTTCGATAAGTAGCCAGCCTCATTTGACGAAGCGTTTTGTCTTGTCTTTTATACCACGTACATCGTGGGACTGGAACAATTTGCCAGCGGTGGTGTTTGCGTCTGACTACAATATATGTGTCTTCAAGGCTAGAGTGATAAGGCTCATAATAAACTAGCGCGCTTTACCATCAATGATTACCTTACTATCAGGAGGGATTGCGGTCAAGCATAAATATAAACTAATTATTATAAAAACTAAAAAAACATGCTTTTAAAGAATATCAAATTAAAAAGTTAAAATTAATTTTAAATAAAAAATATTATTTAAAAACAAAAAACCCGCCTGCATAAAGCTCTAACGAACTGAATAGGTAGAAACAAGTTGAACAATCGCAGTTGGGGGACTGTTCTATGGAATAGTTGTTTATCTAGCTAAGAAGTCCCCCAACTGCGATTGTTCAACTTGTTTCTACCTATTCAGTTCGTTAGAGCTTTATGCAGGCGGGTTTTTTGTTTTTAAATAATATTTTTTATTTCTTCTATCTTTTTAGTTTTAACAAATTATGTTTCTAATGTTGGAAAACTTAAAAAAATTGTTTAATATCTTTTTTCATCGTTCCATTTAATATTAAAAGTGCACGTTATATACATATTTTCTAATGAGTATTTTAAATCCTTCATTTTAAAACCAATTCGATAAGTTTGGTTAATAAAAATTACCTCATAATTATGGCGTCAAACATCCGCCATTTTTTTTTAATGTCACCGTCTAAGACAAATCTAACGATGTCTCAAATGTGAAAATCCGTTAGCCGGTTCTGGAGATACAAAATAATAAAGAATATTACATACATTCATATATACAAGATACGCGCTTTGTGCATGCCTCCGAATGTAATTCTGTTTATAATTTTGCAAAAAATTGAAACTGACTGACTTTTGTGCTGAAATTTCTAAGTGTACATTAATTACGTAGGTACGGACGATAGCAGGTCAAGCTACCCCAAACGGTCAGATATTTCCAATCAACATAGAGCCTTAATGCTATAAAGTTGAAAATCTAATAAGGAAATCTGACAGATTGTAGTAGCTTGATGTGATGTCGTCTGTACATAGGTTTGATACTGTTTCAATGTAGGTTTCTGGATTTATCATTGTTTTTTTTTTTTTTAAATGCCTTATCATTGAATTTTCATCTTGTTTTAGTCTTTTCAGTTGATTTTTAATTGTAGTTATCCGTATACGTACGTATATAGTAATACGTAACCGGATTAATTCCTTAAATGAGTTTATGTCATGTGGTTGAGTTAAGCAATTTGTTAGGGTTAAGAAAACTGATATCAAGTCCGGAAAGAGTCCTCACTCTACTCAAAGCAACGTAAGCTTGACCTTTTGCAAATAAGTTTCTACTTAAATCTACAACTGCTGGGTCTAAAGTTGTGACCTGTAGTTTATGCACCGTCACTGCCCAGCATAAAATTAAGGGAAACATTCGTCGCTCAATCTTGCCTTTACCACGTAAAGCATCAAAGTCTGTAGCACGAAGCTGGATCCAGACTCCAATACCAGGTAGGTTCCCTGTTATACTTGTGTCATCGAGCTCCACAAATACCGCTTGTGGTAGTTTTCCTGGCTCCAACTGCTTTCTGCGTAGTGCTGGTCAATCTATTCGTCGGATAATACCCATAGCACCGTTAACCAGCCCATGGTTAGCACTGATGTTCCGTCATAGCATGGCTCGAGAGCTTATACCTAACTTGAGGTGGTTTGGTATACTACCTGATTTATTGGGATCTTCAGGTATGTATTCCTCTCGTGGTTTTTGACCATATGTTTTAGGTTCAAATGAGATGTCTACAGCACTAACATTGTATACTTTTGTGAGCTTTTCTAACTTTTCTGTCATGGTCTTCTTCGTCTTCAATCTTTTTCGTCTTTTTTTTTTATTAGTTATAAACTAGCGCTAGTTTATTAAGAGCCTATTCACTCTAGCCTTGAAGACGCTCAAATTGTAATGTGACGGAAACACCGTCGCTGGCAAATTGTTTCAGTCCCTCGATGTACGCGGTATAAAAGAGGAGGCGAAACGCTTCGTCCGGATCGTAGTGGTGTTAACAACGTAAGGGTGGAAACTTGCCGTGCGACGGGTCGTCCGATGGTGAATTAAATCGGAGATGAACGGAGATGGGGAATTAAATCTTGCAATTCCCTCGCACACTTTCCAAAATGCATCCTATAAAAGACCGAAAGGCTGGCTACTCTACGCCTGTGCTCTAGGCTTTGGAGACCGTCTCGAGTTAAGTCAGGGTTACCAATCAGCCTCTTCGTCCGCCTCTCCACTGAATCCAAAGTGGCCAGGTGACACTTAGCAGCACCAGCCCAAATCTGGCTGCAGTACTCCACACGAACCGACCTGTGCTTTGTACAACATTAAAAGCTGCCCTGGTGTGAAGTACCGCCGGACCCTTGCGATAACGCCAAGTTCCTTGGCAGCCACCTTGGCTTTGGACTCAATGAACCGCCCAAAGTTTAGGGTGGAGGGAATCTCAACTCCCAAAAGCTGAAAGCGGTCGGAACACTCCAAGGATATGTTTCGAAAAGTAGGAGCCAAGGTGAACGGGCTTCTTTTGGGGGTGAAAAGGTTTTGGCGGTATTGAATGCTACAAGTTTGGCATTGCCCCATTCGGAGACTGCCACTTACCTCTCGTCCAGCTGATTTCTTTATGAATCAATAAACTGCCACTGAGTTGGCAAAAATACATTGATTGCATTGGTTATAACTTCAATTAATACAAAAGATTTTTTTTCGTATTAAACGGCAATTTTATATTTAAAGACTTTTTTATATAAAATATATTTAGAATCAATATTTTTATTATAATCAGTGATTAAAATCCTTAATTTTGATACCCAACTCTATATGCTTGGCAGAAAAAAACATGTAATTCTTTTTTTTTGTTCCATTTAATGTTAAGTTATATACATATTTAGAATCAGTGTTTAAAATCCTTCATTTTGATATCCCACTCGATATGCTTGGTAGAAATTTATATCTTTATATCTCACAATATGGCGTCATACATCCGCCATTTTGGATTTTTTTAAATGTCACCTATCTAGTAGCAGTTGGGCAATTAAGTCAAATCTAACGATACCTCAAATGTGAAAATCCGTTCAGCGGTTCTAGAGATACTAGGTAATAAAGAATAATACATACAAGATAGGAGCTAAAAACATAACCCTCCTGGCAGTCGGGTAAAAAGCCTGAGGCGCTTTTGTGCCATAATTTTTGTATATTAAGCGCAATATAATTATAATAATTTTTGTATTTTGTATATTATTTTTGTTATTATTATAGTTTTTTAAACTATATTTATTTTCAACCTTTTAGTTCGATATTCTATTTTAATATAAAACCAAAGAACGAACGTATTGAAAACGGTGGGACATTTTACAGTAATGAGCCGCTCACTCGTAGTCCAAAGAGTTAGAGACGGACAATCAAACAAACAAGCAAGCAAGCAAACATACAAGTGAAGCTAATAAAAAGCATGTAAAAAAGGCGAGGTAGCAACGGACCAAGTAGGAGATGACGAGACGAGAGGTAGTGTGGGAGCCGAAACTAGACGGACGAGCGAGCCGGAAGGAGTGAAGGGAGGTCTTTGCCAAGGAGAGAGAAAGTGTAAGCGGTCATAAAAAATGTGTATGAAATCTAACTAATATTATAAATGCAGCAGTTTATGAGTTTGGATGTATATTTCATACTATTTCACGTCAAAACGACTAAAGATTCTCTTAGAGAAAAGTTCAAAGAGGTGAACATTCTGACTGTAGCTTCACAATATATATTTGAAAATCTTATGTATGTTCATAAAAATATCTCGAATTTTAAGAAAATAAGCGATTTTCATAATATAAATACCAGGAACACACGCAATCTTGCTGTACATCACACTCGTCTCCACAGAGTAGGCAACTCAATCATGGGTTAATGTATACACTTTTACAACAAGCTTCCCATGAACATTCGAAACTTATCCCATTCAACGATTCAAAAACCATATAAAGGCCAAACTTTGCAAAAAGGGGTATTATAAAATCACAGATCATTTAGAAGACAAAAAAGCTTGGGACTGAGCTGCTCGCTCTGTTAAGCATTGTTAATAAGCAACATGCGTAATTATAACGTAAATTATTGTAACCATTTTCATTTTTAATGTCTGGACTTGAAAAAAGACGATGATCCCTGAGTTCGTTTCGGCTATTTCTTCTCAGAGGTAATCAGTTAGGAAATGCCGGCTTCATATAGTTAAAAAAAAAAAAAAAAACATGACGTGTAAAAGTGATCAGTGATCCTACTTGCTTAACAAACGATTTCATTTCAAAGGGATTTGGATGAAATTTGACTTATATAAACATATAAAATAAAAGAAAAAATAAAAAGCATTTTATTTCTTGCTTTACATAATACAATTTCAGTATCAGTGTGCATGCAAAAAAAAAATAAAATAAAAGAAATTAAAATTAATGTGTGATTAGCAATTAATTAGATTATAATAGTAATAAGTATCCCAATCCATTATATTTTTGAAATCTCTCAAAAAAAAAAAACAATATAAATACGATTAATTAATCATTGGAATATTTGAAGTTAAAGTTAAGTTAGACATACATAATAATAATTATTATTTAATATTTTGAGCAAAAACCCTCTCTGTATGTACCTAATGTATGTATTATGTAGGTATGTAACTAAAATATTTGCACGCCATGACAAATGGCAGACATATCGTGAGCTACTCTTTCTCAAGATCCTACATGCATGAGTTTTTTAATCTGTATGTATACACAGTCATGTTTTGGGCAAATAAAATTTCTTATTCTTATAAAAGGTAAAGGCCTTCTCCAGAGTCTTTCTGGTAGACTCATGAAGCTTATGATGTAACGTTGTATATATTTTTTGACAATAAATCTCACTCCGTATATTCCAGGGTTTCTGCCATATGGTAGAAAAATAAGCTCGTCGTATTTTTCAATCGTGCCAACAAGTTTTCTAATGAGATATCAATAATATCAAAGTTTATGTTTTATATTTTCCAAACACTTTTTTTTAGCACTTTTTTTTATTGAGAGTATGTCTACAAAG
The DNA here is from genome assembly GCA_017933935.1 of Sesamia nonagrioides. Lineage (NCBI taxonomy): Eukaryota > Metazoa > Arthropoda > Insecta > Lepidoptera > Noctuidae > Sesamia > Sesamia nonagrioides. The sequence goes on from JADWQK010000081.1 coordinate 788,525, forward strand.
TTTTAAAATTATATGTTTTTGATATATATATATCTAAATTTGACTTTCACATGGTTAATAACCAGGAATAACAACAAAAGATACTATTTATCCCATTAATCCCATGGATTCGAAACCTAGGCTATCTTTTATTAGCTGAAGGTTTCAGTTAGAAATAAATGACTACAGTACTGGCCTCCTTTTAGAGATAATGTCCGAGGAGCGGGAACATTATAGGCTCGTTATGTAATAGTCAATATAGAATATTGAATTATTCATTATTGTCAATGAAAATAATGTCAATATTGGGTTGTTTTCATTCAAGTATTTCAGGGAAGTACATAATTACTTGTAAAATACAACTATCAAGGAAGTTGTAGAGGTTTCCTACAATAAATAGAATGAAAAACTGCCAGAACAAAAAAAAAAACTGGTCAAGAGCGAGTCTGTCTCGCGGACGAAGTTTTTCATAACATTGTAAATACAAAAAAAAAACAAAAACAATAATTGTTTTTAGTATTTATTTATATAGCAGAAATATAAATACACAATGTGTTTCTCTATCTTTACTTTCAGAAAGATGTCAAATATTTGGCTGTCACACTTTTTGAGATTCAGCCTAGTGTCACACAGACAGAGAGTGGACTCTTAGTAATAAGGTATCGATTTTACCCTTTCGGTACAAAATCCTAAAAATTAATTCACTATAACATTTCTCTAGAAGTATGAGGAATAGGGGATAAAAATCCATCATCTTCCATAGAAAAGGGCGGACCGGCGACGCCGCCTGATGGTAGATGTCGGGAAGTGGTATGTATGCTATAATAGTTGCTAGGTAAACTCTGCTTGTGAGATCCAGGATTTGGGTGACGTCAGTATGTCGCATTGGTAGAATGTGGCTTTATAGATACCGCTGTTCTTCCAAAACCCCTAAACTCTATCTACACATATACTCAAAAGCGTATAACACTGACTTTAGTCCCCTGTCACAGAGTACCAAAGTCACCAACATAGCTGAGAGAATAAGCAAGCTGAACTGGCAATGGGCTGGTCACATATGTCGCAGGACCAGCAACCGTTGGGGTAAACGAGTCTTCGAGTGGAGACCACGTCTCAGCAAACGTAGCGTAGGACGCCATTGGGCGAGATGGAGCGTCGAAATCAAAAAGGTGGCTGGTAGTGGCTGGCGGAGAACTGCTCAGGATCGAGCTTGTTAGCGTGCCATGGAAGAGGCCTATGTCCAGCAGTGGACGAGTAGAGGCTGATGATGATGATGATGGTATAACACCGATGGATCTATTAAAGAGATGGCGCATCGCTAGATGTAACGAATCTCAAACTACGAAGTGAAGTAACAAGTAATCTTATTAAAGCTCAAGGGCTGACTGCAGATGGAACAAAACACAATGCCTCCATCCGTACCTAAATAACATACAGATGGAGTTTTTCCAAGGATATACATAAGTTTAATATTGATTAAACAAAGAATAAATCCGCGGGAAGCGGGCGGATGCAGGGGGTACAAGACCGGTCATCATAGAAGGAATTCGGGAGGCCTATGTCCAGCAGTGGACTTCTATAGGCTAAAGAAGAAGAAAAGACGAGTCACAGTACTTCCTTTTTTTTTCTTCCTTTACATCAACAAAGCAAGAATATATACTCCTCAACCTATCACTGAGAAATTTGTGATGGATAAATCCAAATGACACTTTGGCCGACTTAAAAATCGACCAACAGAGTAGTTCGATTATAAAATGGAATAAATAATAATTGATAATGTAATGAATTATTCAATAAAGGTATGCTAGTTGAATAATATGGCTGCATTATACCACCATCTGGACACGTTCCCAGGGTTGTCTATAAAATAAAAGAGATTTATTGTCGCGTCGTATGAAAGCAATACCTAGAAATGCCAATGGCATGTTATGTTTAAGTCTCAATTATAATGGGGAAAGCCTAAATTACGTAAATTCATATCAAAGCTGATGACCATATGTGAACGCGCTATCCTATACATTATTTTTATTTATTATTTTTTGTTTATGCGAAATCCGAAACATGTGTCCAGTATTTTTAAGTAAAGAATCTATGTATAAAATTTCAAAAAGATATAATGAAAAACCACAAAGTTATAAGCTTGCTATTGTACTTGGTTGTCCAACAAAAATGGTCAAAGGTCTGCTCGTGCGGGCGAGTGCAGGGCGTTGAACTCTGGCGTCAGCTGTTGCGCACGCGAGGTTACCTAACAGCAACAATTTCTAAATGTATTTGGGAAAAAAATGTAGCATAGTGTAAAAATGATTGGAATCGATTCAGTTGCTTATTCTGAACAAACTATATTCAGGTTCCGCTTAAATAAAAAATAACGTAGTATATCTAGAACAGTCAGTCCGATCTCAAAAACCCTTTTGCATTTGATACCCTTGTTCTTAAAAGACTATAGGCTGCCTAAAATTATGCTTAAACGCTTTAAAACAAATAAAAAAGGAAGAATATAATCCTAAGGAAGAAAGTAATAGCGGGAGCAGTCGATCCAATGGGTTGAATCGGACAAACAAGTATTATCACACAGACACCAACGCAGAACGCAGAATCTAGTTACTGGGAGCAGAAACAGACTACCAACGATTTTTAAAATTAAAATATTTTATTTCACATTCATTTTATTTCCCGTGTGGTACCGGTCATAGAATAGTACCAACCCATATCCTCCCGTGGGTGTCGTAAGAGGCGATTAAGGGAACACTCACCAGGGAAGCGAGCAGCAGCGCTTCGCCTGTGGAGTAACAAATTACTGAGATCCCCAACCCGCCTGCCAAGCGTGGGGATTATGGCAATGCCTCCCTATGGAATGAAAGCCTTGGGGGAGGCCTTTGTCCAGTAGCGGACCTGTATAGGGTGAGAAGACGAAGAAGAAGATTTTTACAGTAACGTACACATAGGTTTTTTTTTATTTAAGAATAAGAGAGAAAGAAAATGGATTTATTGTAATGCAATGCACACAGGGAGATCATATAACTATACTATACACAAAAAAAATATAATAAAAAAAAATACAATAAGAATAATAAATCAGAATGTCTTGCATACAGAACAGATAATTCCGTGGTCCTGCATAACACCAAAAAGCTCCTATTACAGCGTGATTCTTCGACATTTAACAAAATAAATTAATGAATGACTATTTATAGCTACGATCATAAATTAGTATCATATACAAGCAGGAGCTGCGTGTCACGGAGATGAATATGCTGCGGTGGATGTGTGGAGTTACGCGGAAGGACTGCATCAGGAACTCCCGCATCCGTGGCAGTCTTCATGTCCGTGACATAGCGGACAAACTGCTGGAGGGTCGCCTACGTTGGAACGGTCATGTCTTACGAAAACCGTGTTACGTAGATCACAAATGTCTTCCCATGGCGCCTCACACCACAGGATGCTAAAGACCGCGCGAAAGCCGCGGATGCAACCGGGATAAACGCTAAGATGATGATCATGATCATAAATTAGTATCATATGAAATTACACACAACCTGCGCCCAGACAAAACAGGAGGTAAAGTAATGCACCACATATTATAAACTAGCTTTCCGCCCGCGGCTTCACCCTCGTGGGGTTCGGTTATATAACGTTTCCAAGAGAAATCTTCAAAAGTCCGGAATCAAGATTATCCTATGTTATTTCTCAAGGTCAACTCTATCTTTGTACCAAATTTTAATAAAATCAGTTCAGTGGTTTAGACGTGAAAGCGAAACAGACAAACAGACAGAGCTACTTTCGCATTTATAATGTTTGTAGGGATTGTCATTCTTTTTTTTTTTTTTTTTTTTTTTTTTTTTTTTTTTTTTTTTTTTTAATCTTTATTTAAAGAGCTTTGTCAATATTGACTATGTCGCTCTGTAACAGCCATACTTTGTATACTTATTTACATAAAGTGATTGTAATATATTCTATAACTTATTTTAGCCGCATCTGACCATCATCATCATAGGAGAACTTAAAATACTATTACATACGCCAATATTAAAAGATTTAGGTAACGGTCTTCTGAGGCGTTCGCCCCGTGCACACTCCATCAAGATGTGGTGTACATCCTCAATTACTCCGCATGTTTGGCAATTTGGTGAAGGTGTAATGCCCATAAGGAAGGTAAACTTCCTTGATGGAATGTGACCAGATCGAAGCCTCATAGCCGTAACAATATCTTGTCTACTCAGCAAACAATTATTTATCCACGGAATCATCAGAGGTTCCGGTTGTATAGTTCTATACCAGATTCCCTTCTCTTTCGATCTCTCGTCATGATACTCTTTCCTCATTTTGTGGCAGTGTTTTTTAACTATATAAAAGTTGTCTGAAAAGAAGGGCAAAATATTCAATTGAGTACCTTGATGACATGCTTGTTTTGCGTGATAGTCTGCCAACTCATTACCGATTACACCTATGTGTGACGGAACCCACTGTAGTCTCAATATTCTTGATGTTTGATTACGGTTACTGTCTAAAATTTGTTCAATGATTGAGTAAGCTATCGGTGTTCCTCGAAAAGTCGAGGTGCACCGAGCTATATGTTGCAAAGCACTTCGGGAGTCAGTCAATATTAAAAATTTATTATAATTTATAGAAGTGGTATATGATAAGGCTTCGCTAATTGCCAACAATTCGGTATACATAACAGATACTTTAGACGTAATACTGAAACTCATAGAAGTATTTTGTTGAGGGTCATAGAAAGCAGCTCCCGCGTTATGATTTTCTATGGAACCATCTGTAAAAATTTGATAGAAATTTGGATATTCTGTACTTAGAAAACGTTCGCACAATTCGTTTAAGACACCTGGTTGATACTTTCTTTTAGCTTGATTTATCACGTCAATGCTGGTCTTTATATTTTTAGATAAGTCTATGCTACTAGTCCAAAAGTTATATTTAAACATTTCTAAGTTCTGACTACAGTGCATTTGCACGTCATTAAGGTATTCATGACTTAATAATAACATAGGTTTATTTTTCCTTTTCCATAAATGAACAGTACCTAATAAGTCTTCTAATAAATTTATAATAATGTTATTACTACACAACGATTTACATTTTAAATAATGTTTGCCCGCTAAATAATTTCTACGAATAAAAAGGGGTTGAATACATAACTCACTATTCATTACATGTATAGGTGTAGATTTTACAAAGCTTCCAATGATTCGCATAGCTTGATTTTGGATTTTGTCAAGTTTATATAAATGAATGTTACAACTATCACCGTATAAAAAACTGGCATAATCCATACGACTTCGTAACAACGAAATGTAGGCAATTCTTAGGTGTTTTTGATGTACACCCCAATTTGCTCCTGAGAGAACTTTTAAAATGTTAAGAAATTTCGCAGTTTTTTGATGCGTTTCATTAATATGTTTTGCCCACCTGAGAGATCGATCGAGCCAGAGACCTAAGTACTTAACATTTTCGACAACTTGTAACGAAGAATCATTTAGTTTAAGATTAATTTGTTGTCTGTTTATGCCCTTTTTAAAAATACAAAGTTTAGTTTTTGTAGGTGAAATTTCCAAACCAACATCAGACAGCAAATTAGCGAGTAAATTTAATGAGTGTTGTAAATATTCACTAGCCCGAAAAATATTTTTGTGAACCGAATATACGACAAAGTCGTCTGCATATTGCGAAACATAGACACTATCACTACTTATTTTCTTACAAATATCTATGGTAGCTACTTTAAACAACAGCGGGGACAGAGGATCGCCTTGTGCTAAACCTCGTCCCGTAGTTCTAGCAATCTGTAAATTATTTATTTTTATTTGTAATCTTTTCTCACGCAGGAATTCCCAGAGATAAGAACAAAATCTATGGCCTACCCCTAGTCGATCTAATGTTATCAATAACTGAGTTATGTCTACATTGTTATAGGCATTATCTACATCAACAAAACACCCGACTGTGACACAGTTTGTACAAAATCCTTTTTGAATTCTTGTTGTTAATCGACTTAAATTGTCTAAACAAGATTTACACTTTCTAAAACCTACAGTGTCAACAGAAAATAATCCTTTATTTTCAAAATACTATTCCAACCTTTTTTGTATTATTGAATGGAAAATTTTGCAAATGCAAGATATAAGAGAAATAGGTCTGAGTGAAGATGTCGTGTTCTGATCTCTCCCTGACTTAGGGATCGGAAATATACCGACTTCACGCCACTGATATGGGACCTGACCCAAGTAAAAAAAATTGTTAAATAAATCTATAAGTAATATCTTAGCATTCTCGGGGAGATTTTTAATCATAGAGAATGAAATTTTATCTACACCTGGTGATGTGTCTTTAGATTTAATACTTTTGTTGAATTCGGCTAATGTTATTTGCGACTCTAATACTAAATTTTGAGATTGAAATAAAGGTTGACAGTTGACCGCATAGTCAGGTGTTAAACTGTTCAGTAGTAAACTAGCTTGTTCATTATCAATAAAATGTTGAGGTGTTTTAAAGCCCTTTATCCATTTCATTTTTCTCCATAAGTCGTTCACTGAGCATTTTTCATTTAAAGAAGAACAAAATTCCTGCCAAGAACGAGTTTGAGCCTGTCTTAGAAGTCTTTGTGATTCTTGTATTCTTTTCTGTAATGTGTCCAAATTTTCGGGGGTAGGATTGCGTCTTAGGTCACTTAAAGCCAATCGGCGCAAGGCTATTGATTTTGACAGTTCGGTATTCCAGTATGGTTTTGGAACGAATTTAGGTACTGCTAGGGTTTAAACATATTTTAACACAAGGGATGAATTTATCCGACGCCTCCTGTAAATAATCTATAAATTGGTTATACGTAGTTTGAAGATCAGTCGCCATAGAAAATGAATTAAAAATAGTTTCTAAGTACTCAGTATATTTTTTCCAATCTGCTTTTTTAAAGTTTTTCTTTTTAATAGAGTTTACGACTGAGGCATAACATGTAGAAATTTTTATTATAAGATGATCGCTATTTAATGTCTCTTTGGTCACATTCCAATTAAGTCTCAAGGATATGTCCCCAGTAACCATAGTTATATCGGGTGATGACTGTCTCAAGTTACCATTCACAAGTTGTATACGTGTAGGACTACCATCATTTAAAATAACATAATTGTAATCAATCACAGAGTCTAAAATCTGATTGCCTCTCGTGTCTATTTTATGTGACCAATTTGTGTGATGACCATTAAAGTCGCCCAAAATAATGGTATTCCTACTTTTGACAGAAAATAAATAATCCCACACACATTGATTTGTAGGGATATCAGGAGGACAGTAAACTGCGATAATGTTTTGGATTTGATCACAGTTAAATATTTTGACGACAACGATTTCTAAGTCTGTGTTATTGTTTGGTAAAGAAATACGTTGAACTTGTATCGATTTGTGAGTGACGATTGCTACTCCTCCATAAGAGAGGTCCCTATCCTTCCGAAATATATTATAGTTACTGAGATTTAAAGTAGTATCCTGATCGAGCCATGTTTCACAAACTGCAGCTATATGTATATGTTCTCGATTTAAAAACTGCTCAAATAATTTTAATTTTGATTTTAAGCTACGGGCATTCCATTGTATAATATTTAAATCTATTTTAGTATTACTAATTCTATCCATTACTATTATTATTATTATAGTTACTCAAAAACATATTTGTTAACGTTGAAAGATTAGGTATTAGGTCCGAAAACAATGTCGACAACCAATTTATAAACATTTTGACTATTACTTTTAGTCTTGCCATTAAGCTATCTTTTTTTTTCGTTTATATAAGTCTTGATTTTAGTTACTAGATCACTTAATAACCATGATTTCCAATCTGTAGCGCTATCGTTCACGTGTTCGTCACTGTTGTTTATAATTTCTGGACGCCTTGTCTGATCAGCCGGATTATCAGCTGATTCTTCAGAAGCTGAAGTTTCAAAATCCGCAAGCACATTTCTCGTTAAAAATACCTTTTTCTTCCTCTTGCTACGCTTGGCACTGTTATTTTTGTTACCCAAACCTGGTTGTAAATTTTCATCTGCAGTATTTTGTTTGTGTTCTTGTCCGTTATTTCTCGTCAATGTCGAAGTATCCATTCTTTGTATTATAGGTTCTTCTGTTGTATTTGGCGTTTGATTTTCTATTAGTGCCATGTCTAGACTCGAGCTTTCAATAATCGGATTAAAAATGTGATGACCAGATGATACGGGCAGAGGAATTAAAGCACGATATTTTGAAAGAGCTTGTTGGTAAGTACAATTATTTTCTGACATTAGTTCTCTAATGCGTTTTTCTTTTTTGTATATAGGACATATTTTGGATATTGCCATATGACTACCCATACAATTGGCACACTTGTATACAGTTGTATCGCAAGTTGTATGGTGACTGCGGCATTTTGGACACAAAGCTTTGCTGGCTGGACACATTTTAGCTATGTGCCCGTACTTCCAACATTTGGAACATTGAGTCACCGGGAATTTATAAGGTTCTACTTTAACTTTCAACTCATACAATAATATATGTGACGGCAGTGAAGGGCCTTTAAATCCTATTCGAAAAGTCTCGCTTTTAATCCAATTTCCTTCTTCTTTCTTATTTAGTCGCTTTACTGATATAACTTCTTTCTCGGAAAATATGTTTTCTAAAAGTTCTTCTTCGGATAACTCCACTTCGATATCTCTAATAATTCCATACGATAAACCTACCTCCCATGTCTTTTGTGTACGCCAACCAAGCACCTTTAACGCTGGACACCACAGGAATTTATCTGCACCGCTTTCATTATGGAATGTTACTAACAACTTGTAAGGATTCACATATTTGATTTTTTCAATGTCACTAATTTCATGCTGTTTTAATATTTTAGCCAGTGCAAATTGCTTCGGCAATTTATCCTTGCAGGTTACGGCCACTTGTATAGGTATTTTTCTGTCTATATCTTTGGATCTTTCGATTTCTTTTTTGAATTTCTAGCTACGGTTTGCCAGCATTCTTCGTTGGTATCGTCGCACCTTGGTCGTTTTGAAGACGACGTCATATTTGAAACACCGGGGGTAATTTCCATTTCTATTTGTTGATTATGTTGTGTTTGGTCATCTGCAGATAATAAGATATCATCCGTATTTTGTACTTGTGTTCGGTTATCTATTGAGTTGGTACTATTGTTTACGTCGCAGCAATCGTCTTGATTTTGATCGCTATCCATTAGCAAAAAGGTTCATAATCACCTAACTACACACACGAAACAATTACCGGCCAGCGCGAGCGCAGGCCGGCAAGGAACCGGTTTTTGTTTACGTTAATAAGTAACAAAAGGCGTTCGAATCGCACGGAGTGTGACTTAGGACTGATTGTCATTTTCTAAATCTAAACTCTTAAAAAAAATTATAACTTATTTCGAATTAGATATTTTAATTTAAAAAACCTATACAAAAACACATTTTTGAGAAAATTGGTTTTATAGAACACTTTAGGGCGGCAAAAAGTTATAATGTTTTAAAACCAGATCAACATAGCCATTTATATTCAGACTTATAGTCTAGGTTTCCTCAAGATGTTTTCCTTCACCTTCAGTCATTGCTGTCCAAGATATACTTAGAATATATAAAATAAAAATTAATAATTATATCCAAAAAAATAATAAATAGTTCTTTTATACTTATACGCTTAGATTTGTCTAGTAAACATTATTTCTTAGCAGCTCTGGACAGAAGGGAGTAAAGTAGAGAGGCCTTTGCCCAACAGTGGGGCTAATAGAAAAATCTTACAAGATGATATTCGATATGAAGTTTAACTCACGAATTTAGTTTTACTAAGACTATTAATACTTAATGCATTTAAACAACATACGGTTATACTAAATTAAAACAAATATCAGATTTTTAAATCCTTTGTAAAAACGTGAAGCACTTTCAATGTTTGGAAATAATTTGCTGATGCTGTGTCGCTAGCTTAGCAAAAATTCAATTAAAAAGTTCTAGGTAGCCTGTTAATTTTAGGACAGATTAACTCATTTATTTTAATAAGTTGAATACGTTTACCTACCCGCTAATTAATTATTCTTTCTATTACTGATGCTATTAATATCACAGATTAAAGTAATAAATAAATATTTTTTTAGTATGAACCTTTAGGCCATTATGACCAGAAGACCGATTCGCGTAATTAAAAAGGTTTCAAAAACTAGTTCCAATATCATCTCAGTATCACCATCACAATAAATGTCAATAATTTGTAAAGAAAATTAGGGAAAGAAAAGTAATTTTGACAGATTGAGACAGAGACTATGCTATGAACATTGCCCCTCTGATATACAGAGCGGTGCTGACAATACGACAATAAATGAAAACAAAGACCATGCTGGTTCATAGGAATAATACTGCTGCCGGCAGAAGTTACCACCCACCAGACAAAGTCTTGCCGAAAAGCGATTCGTCGTGTTCCGGCATGATGTCTGGTGAAGCCGTACGGAGGACGGGTCTGAGCAGTTGTGGTGCGATGTGGTGCAAATGTTGTTGTGTCGGGAGTTTGGTCGCGGAGAGTCTCCAGGTCAATCTCCCTCTAGCGCAGCATCATTAGGTCGTGTTGGTCTTGGGTTTAACATTGCATCACCTCGCTCAACTGCCGTCATCCTTCCTATTCCCAAGTTTTTTAAGTGAACCTGCTTAATAAACTAGTGCGCTTTACCATCAACGATTGCATCACTGCTTACCATCAGGCAGGATTGCAGTCAAGCACAAGATTAAATCATTAAAAAGAATCCTGAACCATAGAAAAACCCCTAGCATCAAAATTTAAAAAAATGAAAATTTCAAACAAACTAAATCGCATAAAATTGCAAACGGAATAGAACATCCTTTAAAATATTGGTTCAATGACATCCGATCAGCGGGCGACAGCGCGTTCCTGTATCGACTTGCTTTTTCGCGCCCTTATTATTAAAGTTTAGTACCGCTGGATGCGGCGGTCATCAACCTCTAAGCGCTTCCTTATAAACATGTACATCATGTAGAAAATATGAAAATTGAAAAATAATTTCCTGTGACTAAACTAATGGATATATTTATATATTTCTTTTTTATGGGTAGACTCAGAATGTGTTGAGTTACACGATGTTTAATTTATTGTGGTATTGTCAGCACTACTCTGTATAATCCATACTTCCATACTAATATATAAATGCGAAAGTAACTCTGTCTGTCGGTCTGTCTGTCTGTCTGTTACGCTTTCCCGCTTAAACCACTGAACCGATTTTGATGAAATTTGGTACAGACAATCTTTAGACCCTGACAAAGTACATAGGCTACCTTTTATCACGGAAAATTTTGATGTTCCCGAGGGAAATCTAAAAAGCGCGATATAACCGAACTCCACGCGGGCGAAGCCGCGGGCGGAAAGCTAGTAATATGAATAAAATTAAATCATTTTATTTCAAATAAAGTAATTGGCTACAAATTACTGTATTAATAGGTATTTCAGTGCAAGCCTGTCAAAGTGTACCAGCCACTTAATAAAACAAAAAATTATAGCTATAAATCTACATTCAGGCCTACAACTTTCTCAGAACCACAAAATATAAAAGATAAATATCAAAATATAGAAATATATAAGACCAAATGATATAATTACTAATTACAGCCGAATGATAGTTAGTATGTGGCGTTCTATAGTTTCTGCCTTCGCCCATGGGAAAAAGGCGTGAGTTTGTAGGTATGTATTTACTGCGTCCCATCTTTTCATCCGAATGAGTTTCGATCCCATGGGAGTATCGGAACAAAAGTATCGTATGTGTTATGTGTGTTCCTGGTTATAAGCTATCATCATCTCAGCGTATAATCCTGATCGGCGAACACATTTTTGTCAAATGATTGCGACTAGTTGGCATCAGTTGGTATCGTTCGGATCGCCCATTGGTCCGTTCGGCCCAAACGATCCCAACTAGTCGCAATCATTTGACAAAAATCTGTTCGCCGATTAGGGGGCCAGGTTGCAACCGCGGCATTCGCGTTGGAGCCCAGTGTCCGCTTTCCTACAATAACTCCTACATTTCCCATGATCTCTGGCATCCCGTGGTGTGAGATTGTTGGCACGCATGTTATCTCTTACAACGTCAAGCCATCACTTCTTTGGTCTACCTCGCTTGTTGTTCCTGGTTATAAACTATCAGTGTGCTAAATTTCATCCAAATGCTTTTAGAATAACAAACATCCATCCGTCTATATATAAGTCCATCCATATACACGTTTAAATTTAGAATTTATAATTTTCACTAGTAGGATAGGAAGTAGAATGATAGGATTAATATTGTATTATTAGTAGTTTAGTATATTAGTAGAATGTAGGTCTCTTTTACTTTATGTACGAGAGATTTCTGTGTGTAAATAAACCAACCTACAACAGAAAAGGTACATACAAATCATTTATTTATGAAGCTATAACGAGATGGATCCCTGTTAATTGGTCCCACAGCGGGCATCAACATCAAACATCCTTTAGAATCTGGCCTAACAAATGCTTCGCTAAGGGAAAAGGAATTATTCTTCGCTCCAATTAATGAGAAGCAACGCCTGGCTATTGAGAAAAGCTTCAATATTGTCTGTTGGGAAAATTAAATCTATTTCTTCACTTAATTCTTGAGTAAACAGCTTGTTGTTAGCAGAATATATGATTGATGTTATTATTAAAATAATTATACATTGATCTTGGCTATCATTCTCAGATCTTTGACCGTCGGTACGGGTCTTTAGAAGCTCAGTAGCTGGCTCATGGAGCAAATATAGGCAATCGCTTCACATAAAATCCTAGTATAGCTGCACTTGGTTAGACTGGCAGCTGACCCCAATATAGTTGGGAAAAGGTTGGACATTGATTGATGGAGTTGAAATATTTTTATTCTTTATTTCGAAGAGTATTTTTTAAAGCTATGCGAGCCGTTACAATTTTACTTTACTGGTAAGGGAAAACGAAGCTTTGATGCGATGTGACCGGTGGATCAAGGGAGCAATAAAATTCACGCTGACCATGTACTATGCAGCAGTTAATCAATTATGAAACAATACCGTAAAGTTTGTGTTAGCTGTCCCAAGGGCACTTTATATATCTAGGTATATCTATAGCCGTCATAATAATAAAACTTCTTTTGTTTCCTGATGAGTACCGTTGATTTGCTTCTATTTAGCCTATAAGTACGTCGTGCGCGCCATTGTCGCCTTTACAGGTAAACATCTCTTAACATAAGAGATTTTTAGTCGTTCGCTAGTGCAATCAAGAGATTGCACATAAGGTCGCCCATTGTATTGTTGAATGTATTTTTTATGTAATGTCTTTTTGTTACAATAAAGTGTATATAAAGTGGCAGTGGACTGAGCACATTGCCCGTAGGACCGGTGCCCGATGGGGCCGACGGGTTCTCGAGCGGCAACTACGCACCGGAAGACGCAGCGGGGTAGACCCCGACAAGGTGGACCGACGACCTGGTGAAGGTCGCGGGAAACCGCTGGATGAGGGAGGCGCAGGACCGGTCATCGTGGAGAACCGTGGGGAGGCCTATGTCCAGTAGTGGACGTCTCTCGGCAGAAATGATGATGATGACGATGAAAGTTTATACAATATGTTAAGAAAACCCTGTCCGACCCGTAAGGATAATAAAGGTTAGGTAAACACAAATGACCAAATAACATATGAAATTTTACATAATCATCCTAGTAACAATACTAGTGAATTTTGAAATAATCTTTTTTTCCCGCGAATTAATTCCAATTTCCCCGAAATGTGGTAGTTTTTAAAAAAGTGACAACACCGGTATTATTATAGGCGAATAGCGACGCGACCACGTCACAGGTGCCGCGTGCCCTGCCCCCCGCCGCCCGCGGAAGGGGTTGTTTTACGCGTGTGTATTAAGTTACCTCTTTTTGCCAAATAATATTTATTTTTTTAGGAGGATTTTTTTTTTAAAGTTTAGCCTGTCTTTGTGGCCATTAGTAGAATCAGTTATCGATACCTAACAATACCTTCACGGATCGGACAGTGTTTTCTTTACATATTGTATAAATCCATATCCATACTAATATTATAAATGCGAAAGTAACTCTGTCTGTTTGTCTGTCTGTCTGTTACGCTTTCCCGCTTAAACCTCTCAACCGATTTTGATAAAATTTGGCACAGACAATCTTTAGACCCGGAGAAAGGACATAGGCTACCTTTTATTTTGATATTCCTGAGGGAAATCTAAAAGATATAACCGAATTCGACGCGGGCGAAGCAGCGGGAGGAAAGCTAGTAATAAATAAATAAAACTACAGTTGTTATAGTCACTTTAGCCGAAAAATGTCCACCACAACTGAACTTAATATTTCTACACTAGTAAGAGAAACTGTTTAATACTAAAACCTTAAAGTACGCACGACTGCGTTTCAAGCTAAATATACCCAGTATAACCTGAATTCCGAATATACGAAAATCCTATTCAATGCAAGTTCAGCTTAAATTGGAGATGTATGGCTTGATGTGTACCATATTTATGCTTAGAAATAAATTACATAGTATTATATGCCTCCCTCAAGCACCGCCATTTCGACGGCGAATTCTATTATTTATCAAGACTGGTTTATTTCGTAAATATTTTTTCTTTATTTTTCTTGTAATATTGTTTATTCTTTTTTAACAGGCACAATCGATTCAGCCTGATATAAGCACTGTAGTATTAATTGATTACCTCATCTTATAAAAATCATCTCGAGAAGTTCCTCAAAGAAGGTCTTATGTACCGCCGGTTTCGTGGCCAGCTACGTGACACATACACCGCTATTTTTACTACATAAGAGACCTGAAAATGGTTTGTTCAGAATAAGCAACTGAATCGATTCTAATCATTTTTACAACATGTTGCACGTTTTCCCAAATATATTTAGAAATTGGTGTAGTGTGGTTACCGTACGCACAATACAGCTGGCGGCAGAACTTAGAGCCTGTCCAGAAAGCGCGATTTACGCGCGAGTCCACTCGCGCGTTGGCACTCGCGCGTTCTCGAGTTACTAGAGCTGCATACATTCCGTCCAGATGCTCTCGCGCGTTACCGCACTCGCGCGTAAAACGCTTGCAATGAGCGGGACTCTCGACTCGCGCGCATTACTCGCGAGCGCCGCGCGAGTCGAGATACTCCGGCGCCGTTGCAGCGTCCAGTACTACGCGCGTGTCCGTGGCGAGTGGACGTATTCGTTTATAAAAATGGAGCGTGAAAACTTTGACACGGAACTTTTTATTGACGAAATTGAGAAAAGGGTAGCTATATGGGATATGGAATCGTCAGATTATTCTAATAGAACCATTACGCGTAGGAACTGGGAAGAAATAGTAGAATTTTTTTGTGAAGCTGGTGATTCCGAGGAGAAAAAAAAACTTGTAGGTGGCTGTTACGTAGAATGGGATGCACGTTAAATCGTCGAATTTCTCTTCGTTTACGACGTTTCCATCGACGGTATGCAAGCCACAACACAACCGCAGTATCCGAGTCCATTTTTATAACTGACGAAATCCGTCTCATCACATACGCGCGTGATTTCGCCGCATCTGGACGCAATACAAATCAAAACGCGCGAGTGGACTCGCGCGTAAATCGCGCTTTCTGGACAGGCTCTTAGTACTAGCACAGCGAGACAGCGTTTTGGAAGATTTTTGCGTTGTGGTATGAGTGTGTGAGTGTAACACTCACTTGGAAACATTTTAAATAAAGTACAACACAACAAACCATTAGTTATCACAGTGCTTAATCAAAATAACCGTTTACTTATTAATTATTTTCGTATCACATTTTATTAATATTGTAATATAATCCGTAACGATGAAAACATTTGCTTAACGAACTAACTAACTCCTATAGTAAAAAGATTAATTAATAATTATTTTATCGCACGGCGTACATCAGCATGTCATTAACGTTCATGGAATATCCGGATTAAAATTACAACCGGGAAAATAAATTGGTGGGATTAAACTTTATCCGATTTCATGGGAATCAATTAGTCAACAGTCAAAATTAGGAAGAGTTAGCATTTATTTGTGCTTAGAAGTTATTAAAGAGGATTATAACGCAAAGCTAAATATGAGATTTAGAGGATTTAAGGATATGAGAAATGGAATTCATTATCTTTTAAGAGAGTTGTCGATTTGTTTGTTTGAGTGTATTTTTAGTAGGTTTATAATAATAATAATAAAGCTTTATTTGAATTTCTTACAATAAGGTTCAGTATTACTTATGAGCTAATGTTTTAGGTACTACGATTAATATGTGACGTTATTGTATGAACCCTCTTCGGGTGAAAGCCTCCTCCAAGGTATTCCATCTCGCTCTATCTAAAGCAGTGCTCAGCCAGCTTTGATCAGCTATCGCTATTATATCGTCGACCCATCTGGTGCTTGGGCGGCCTCTAGCTCTGGTGCCTTGCGGTTCGTTCCATCTTACCAACCGTAAGGTCCATCTGTCGTCTGTGTGTCGTGCCAAATGGCCGGCCCACTTAAATTTTCTTTGTAAAGCAAAGGATAACGCGTCGGTTACTTGTGTCATGTTACGGATATCTGCATTCCTAATTCTGTCTTTTAGTTTTATATTAAGAGTGGACTCTAGTGCGAAGGAATTTTAGAAATAGGTATTTGAAGAAACTATTGCCGTCGCGCCGCTTTCAACCTTTCCTCGTAAAGTGCGAAAGGGACAGTTGCAACTCAGGCTGATTTTACCTACAAAAACGTTGACCAAAAGATATTTCCTATTCCGTTGTTTTCTTTTTCAAATCCCGACAGTTCTTAAGTATTTCTATATATCAAAATTTAGAGGGTGAGTATACCTATGCTTCTATTATTTTCTTTTTTGTCAAAAAATTGTCACATTTGTATTATAGTCGTCTGAACATCGCGGTAAAAATGTTATTTTTCGGGATTTTGAAACATCATGTTTCTTTTATTAATTTATTTTTGGAAAAAGCAAATAATAGGGGCACGTATAATCAAGGTGTGAAATTGTAGAAAAGAAATCATTGCTCTAAAAGTGTTATCCACGTAGAAAACAGCGGAATACGTTTGTGTGGAGAAAACGCCACTAGTGTCCCCTCTTGAGGCAACTTCTTTCCATTTTTCTTTGTGTGGTTTGTATCTTTACAAGGTTTAACTGTTAATATTTTATTGAGGTGTGAAAAACAGAGTATAAAGTTCACTCATCCTCTTTGAAACAAAGAGAACACTCATATAAGACCAGAGTAGCTTCTGGAAGGCCACTATCCGCTGATTGATGTCGGGACGTGATTTTATGCGAATATTCACGCGGTAAAATCTGCTTGTGCGATGCAGGATTTTGTGACGTCAGTATGATGTATGATTCGTATGTTGCGACCTAGATGGCGCCACAATTTATTGTCTATGATGGGTTCCCGAGTTGTAATTGATATAAATCAAGCCATTGAAAACATAAACAGCCTATAATGTTCCCACTCATGAGACACAGGCGTCCTCTCGGTAAGAAAGAGTAGACCGTAATCTACTACGTGGACCCAGTGTGGATTAGTAAGAAAGAAAGAAAGAAAAATATTTAATGTCATTCGTACAAGAAAATCTTAAAACTAAAATAGGTAGACAGAATCTATACTAATATATAAAGCTGAAGAGTTTGTTTGTTTGTGCGCGCTAATCTCAGAAACTACTGGTCCGATTTGAAAAATTCTTTTTGCATTTTATAGCGCTTTAATCCGGGAAGGCTTTAGGCTATTTAACATCACGCTACGATCAATAGAAGCGGAGCATATATAAAAAACGCGGGTGAAACCGTATGGCGCAGCTATTAAGTATAAAAACAAGTTAAACATATTTTTTTAAATATAATTTAAAAGTTCGTTACGAGGCCAAAAGCATAGTATAAAGAGGGACAGAGTAGGTTATCTTCATAGAAACGCACCGCGCGCAGCTTGTATGTGTGCGCCTTAGTATCTATGCGTCGCCGCACGCACACCAAAACACAATATTAGAGTGCTATCAGTGCGCTAGTCGCGGCTAGCACCGGACGAGGTACATGCGTCACGTGTTCTTGTTAAAAAAAATGCATGGATCGTCACGAGGATTGCGAACAACCTAAATCGTATTTAAATGCTAGTATTTTCTGTAGCTAATTTGGAATTTTGTATTAAATGTGTGATTCAATAGAATGATATTATGTTTGTATTATTTATATTTGTATTAATTAAAAATAAAAATAAATATGGTCCTCTATGTGTACAAAACTAAAAAAAAATGACTAAATGACTAGTATATGTAAACTAAATACTAAGCAAATAATTTAAACATAAGCACTTTGTCTATAAATATTTGTTAGCAGTTTGGGCGACAACCGTAATCGACGAAGCGCGAACAGTCGTCAACCCTAAGACAGTAGGCAATTAAATCGTGGTTTGGGTCGGAGATAACCTACTTCCCTCTCTTTATTATATGCCAAAAGGCTCGTAGGTATCTCAGAACAGTGCTTCGACATTTAAGAGTAAATGTCGCAGCGCTGGTAAATTCCACATGTCTACGAAATTTTGGTTCTAGGACATTTCCTTCACCGTTTTAAGAGCAGTGGTGATGAAATAATTTACACAAAGTAAAGCGCCTGATGTGGTTCGAACCTACGACCTAAAACTTGTAAAAACGATTAAATAAATGTTAATTATTCATAGTCTGCGTATGTTTGTGTAAATTCCTACAAAATAAAGTTTGTTACAAAATACTGTTGCCAGAGTCGGCAGCATTATTACCTACTTGGAGCCATGGACCAAGTAAGTTTAACTCAATTTGCTCATTAGTAACTTACTAAGTTCGAGTCGTTATACCGTCTCAGTACTTGCAGACTCGTCAGTTCAGGCTAACAAATGGCTGAAGTCTTGCATAAACCATAAGGAAGGCTAATGAGGATAACGATCTAGTTGTATTCCAAGCGTAACTTTGAAATTCGAACACTCGTTTAAAAAACTAATGCGGGAGCTGCGATTTTGAATCTTGATTCAAATGGAAATGAACATTTAAAGTAACTTTGCTTCTCATTTAATTTAAATGATTTTTAATTTAGTTTATTTAATGTTTATGATATTATTGAATATATGTAGTTTAGTTTTGGTTATCCACTTTGATATCTTTTTTGTTTTTAATAAAATAAAGTAAAAAAAAAAAAAAACAATTCACAACTAAAGATGAAAAATTGCGGGTCTAAAAACAGTGTAGGAGATTTAGCATTACCTGCACACATATCCATTCTTTTTTTTAACGGATAAAACCAGATTTTTATACTGGAGGATTTAAGCGCTGGTGGCAATTTATTGAAGCAACGATAAAAGATCTATCTATACCAATATATAAAGCTGGAGAGTTTGTTTGTATGTTTCATTGTTTGTTTGTTTGTGCGCGCTAATCTCGGGAACTACTGGTCCGATTTGAAAAATTCTTTTTGCGCTATATAACATCACGCTGCGACCAATAGGAGCGGAGCATAACTAAACCACGCGAACGAAGTCGCTGGCGGCCGCTAGTCGTATACAATATGTAAAGAAAACCCTGTCCGACCCTTAAGGATAATAAAGGTTAGGTAAACACTTGACCAAATATAATATAAAATTTTACATAATCATCATAGTAACAATACTAATGAATTTTGAAATAATCCTTTTTTCCGGGAATTAATTCCAATTTCCCCGAAATTTGGTAATTTTTAAAAAAGTGACAACACCGGTATTATTATAAGCGAATAGCGACGCGACCACGTCACAGGTGCCGCGTGCCCTGCCCTCCGCCGCCCGCGGAATGGGGATGCTTACCGCACATGTATTAAGTTACCTCTTTTTGCGAAATAATATTTATTGTTTGAGGGGGATTTTTTTTAAAGTTTAGAGTGTCTTTGTGGGCATTATTAGAATCAGTTATCGATACCTAACAATACCTTCACGGATCGGACAGGGTTTTCTTTACATATTGTATAATTCTAAGCAGTATATTTTAGACATTAGGTTATTGTTTCAATGTTATTGGCGCCGATCCTTTAGTTCACAAACTAAACTAATTTTAAGTGAAGCGCATCTTTTTCTTTCCATTTCTTTAAGAAAAGCATAGAATATAACATTCTATTTTAATCCTGTCAAATTAAGATATTCCATAGACTTTTTTTTTTGTTTTATTTGTTCCATTTGGAACAGGCTAAGGTCAGAGACCATACTGCCATGTCTTCAGTAATTAATTTTCAACTTTTCTAACTTATCCTAAACTTATCCTAACTTAATCTAACCTAAACCTATCTTCTTTCGTTTCCCGCGTGGAAAGACACTAGGAGGAAGATTTGGTACAAAGCCATGATGTGGCCACTATGCACTATATTTCACTGATCTTTATGAATTATTCACTGAATGCACTTTTTACTACATAAATCACGCGTTTTTATTTAGTAAACGACACTATAAATAATTTAAAAGTCTAATGAAAAACGAGCGTGACACTCATCTTGGCTTCCCGCCAAAAACTCCTATTCCATAGACAGTTTAGTCGAGATTATAAACATGGCGACCAAAAATACATTAATTTACTTCAGACGCGATCTAATTTGACAGGTCTAAACTGACATATTATGTTCTGTCCATTTCTTAATCAAATAGAAAGAAAAAGATACACTGAACTTAAATTTACTTTAGTTTCTAAAAAAGGGAATAGAGGCCATTGTATACCACTGGCAAGAAAAACACACACACAAACAAAAACAGATCGCAAAATATTCATAATCATATTTAGTGTAAATAGAAAATATTGTGGATATTTCGGACACCCGTTCAATATAATACCAGAGAGGTTATTATATAAAAGTATGAAATAATATCTCTTTTTCTCTTATGTAAAACCAGAGAGCGTATATCCTTAAAAATACCTCTGGATTTAACAATAAATAAAATTGAATGGGCAATAAAATATTAAAACAAGATTAATGAATATGAACAGGGTTTTTGGCCTGTTTTTTCCCAAAACTCGAGTTACTTCACCGAAGAAACTGGAAGCCTTTTAAAGCTGCACATAAAGGGATTCTTAAAGTTTTATGAGTATCGTATAAAAAGAGGTCAGAGTACGATCATTTATTATCCGAAAGGTTTGGTCGGTAAAAACACTTTAATACTTGCATCGAATACGAAGACGAATAAAATGCGTTTAGGAATAAATAGGGTATTTGACTAAAAAAAAAAAAACTAATTAGTCCGTCAGACGGATATCCAAAAATACTAGACACGTATTTTTCTTTTTTTATATAAACAAAAAATGAAGACGACACAGCGCGTTGAAAACTCATGTGACGTTACTGCGTGCTACACTTTTAAGCGACCAGTGACATCACCAGCCACCACTCCTGATCTTTGATGCCTTTTACATATATTTGTCAATTTTTATTGAATTGATAAAACAAAATATACGTATCCAACATTTTTCTATAATCTGAATGACGGACTAAATAGAATAAATTTTTTGTTTACCCAGGAAACATCCCTAGCCACCACTCCTGATTTTTGATGCCTTTTATGTATATTTGTCAATTTTTATTGAATTGATAAAACAAAATATACGTATCCAACATTTTTCTATAATCTGAATGACGGACTAAATAGAATCAATTTTTTGTTTACCCAGGAAACATCCCTATTAAAGAAACATCGAGATTCATACAATCGGTGATGAAATTCAATCATGACGTTCACAAGTTTCAACATTTGACATTAAATGCCGAGAAAACACGACGATTTCCGAACTTTTCCGAGCTTCCAGCAACGTTCGGATAAGATCCGATTTCCGAATTACACTGCTTCCTGTTGTTTGAATTTGTGGCATGCTAAGGTCCGTATTACAGAACGTTACTCAAGACTCAAGCTATACTTAAGTCTCATTTCAAGCCATTTGATAGGTTGAAACTAGTTTTAGGTAATGTTTAAGCAAATATTCCTTCTGGAATACGCACCTAAATGTTCCGGATTCTTTTGAATTGAACAAAAGTGTTTTAAGTTGGTTTTTCGTGATGTGTTTTCTTTTGAGATATTTATTGCGCACGAGGAAATCATTACTATATTTAGTTATAAAATAAATATGGCCGCGATATACGAGTTGTAGGTCGTACGTTTAAACCCAGAAGACACTTCTTGTAAATGATTTCATCAGCACTGCTAAAAGACCTTGAAACAAAAATTGAAGAAATTTGAAATCCGCCAACCGGACTGAACCGAAAAAAGTACAAAATGTACAAAAAGAATATTCCAAGACGATTTTATACACACTTATTAAACTATCTATTAACTATACTGAAACATTAAATTAAAAAAAAAAATAATACTAATATTAAAAAAATATACTTTTTAAAATTATTTTTGTCATGTTGAATGCTTCGATCAATGCACCTTTGTACTCATGATACAAATTTCGGCAAGCTATAAACAATATGTAAAGAAAACCCCGTCCGATCCTTAAGGATAATAAAGGTTAGGTCAACTAAACACATGACCAAATAAAATATGAAATTTTACATAATCATTATAATTATGTAGTAACAATACTAATGAATTTTGAAATAATCTTTTTATTTCGCGAATTAATTCCAACTTCCCCAAAATTTTTAAAAAAGGGACATCACCATTTCGACGTTATTATTATGAATGATGCGACCACGTGCCGCGTGCCGCATGCCCTGCCCCCCTTAACCCGCGCATGTATTACCTACCGCACATGTATTAAGTAACCTCATTTTGCGAAATGCCCAGACTCCAAAGCTAAAAAGGCTTCGGATGCGACTGGGACTAACGCTGGGATGATGATGATGATTTTGCGAAATGCAGCTTTTTTTTGAGTTTTTTTTTTTAACCCGGCTTTGTAGCCATTAGTAAAATCAGTTATTGATACCTAACAATACCTTCACGAATCGGACAGGGTTTTCTTTACATATTGTGTATCTGGTTGTACATAGTTATAAATTCAACATCTACCCATAGATAAAACTTTTATAACATGTTACTTATTTACAAACCCTAAATCTTTGGGCAATGTGGTGCAAATTGGCACCTAACCTTTATTTTATGGTCTGCCATTGCACGACCCCATAAAATTGAAGCAGTATCGATCGACGACCTTATTGGTGTAGTGACCTGAGTCTTGAGTTCAATTCCTAGATCAGGTTGTGTTATTGCGGATCTGGAATTTCTCTGCCCGAAGTTTGAATTTGTCCGGATTGGAAATCGAATCATCACAATATTTTATTTCATATAAACCGACATGGGCACTTAAGAGGGAACTCTATTGGTTCTTTCTCTATACAAACGTATTCCGCTGTTTTCTTCGTGGATAATGCTTTTAGAGTAATTATTTTTTTCTACAATTTTACACCGTGATTATACGTGCCCCTATCATTTGATTTTGTCCGAAACTTAATTAATAAAAGAAATACGATACTTCAAAGTCGCGAAAAATAACCCATTTTTACCGTGATGTTCAGATGACTATTAGACAAATATGATAAGTTTTGACAAAAAATAAAATAATAGAAGTATAGCTTATATTTTACCTCTAGATTTTGATGTAAAAATAATTGAGATATGTCGTGTTTTGAAAAAGAAAACAGCGGAATACGAAACGTCTTTTGGTCAACGTTTTCGAAGGTAAAATCAGCCTGAGCTGCAACTGTCCTTTTCGCACTTTACCGGGAGAAGTTGGAAGCACCGCGATGGCAATAGTTTCTTCAAATACCTATTTTCCAAATTCTTCGGCACTAGTGTCCCCTTTTAAGGAACGTCTGAAGCTAGGTGCACGGTTCCAATTGACGAAACGCTGGCACACTCCACGAACTTATAAAATCAAATAGATTTTATAATGTTTTCTGCTTTGAAAATGCTTTCTAGTGTGGCAGTGTAAACTACCTATCGAATGTATAAAAATATTACCGTAAACTATTTGTTGAAATGAGAGAATAAGAACACAAGTGATAGGTAATTCTATTACCTATCACTTGTGTCAATCCCTAGCATTAGCTGGATTTAGACCTTATTCCACACCCACTTCATCTATATAACGTTATTTTTATATCTGTGAAACCCGAAATACTTGTTCAGTATTTTTATGCCAAGAATTTATGTAAGTACAAAATTTTAAAAAGCTGTCATCAAAAATCACAAAGTTATGATCTTGTTATGTTACCGGGTTGTTCCTATAAATATATGCGGCGGAGGCGACACTATGATACTAAGATCCTGTGAACTTTGTTGCGATAACCACACTGCAGCATTTATTAAATAGATTTGGGAAAAAATATAACATGGTGAAAAAATGATTGGAATCGATTTAGTTGCTTATTCTGAACAAACTATATTCAGGTTTCATATAAAGAAAAAATAACGTCGTGTATTCATGGTAAAGTGAAATGACAATAGGATTGCCTCATAATACATGGGATTACAACATACTGGTAAAGGAGAAATGTGGCTACACCTCTGCCCAATCCCCCAAGGGAATAGCGCATAATTTTATGTCTATCGATTTTAAAATAGGCCTCGGCTGGCGGACTAGACTGGCTTTAAAAAAATCATGCTAAAGATATTTCCGATATTGATTTTGTCTGCACCGGCTGATTCGAAGTTATTTTAGTGCAATAAAAATTATTTTTTTTTTTTATATTTATGCACACTAGGCTATTTTTCTTTGGGTGGGAAACACCTCTCCCGCTCTGGGCGGAGTGGTCCTTAAAGCAAAGCCTACATTCGGGTTACCCTGATCCACCTGCCTTATCCTAAAAAGGAACCTCAAAGTGAAGGCGAGGGTACCGTAACGCCCGCGTTCTCTAGCTACTCTTTATCGCCACTGTTATGGCGTGCCCAGCGCTGGGTGGCGACAATCGCAAAAAAAATCCTATTTATTCATTTTTGTATTACTTTTTGGGTAGGTACTTTTCTTTTCACACGCTGTCTATATCTCTTATGAAATAAACATTTACCGTACCTTTTTTCTGCCCTGTGTTTTTATTGTCTATTATACATATCACAAATATTCACAGGTAATGTTTATTTCATAAAAAATCCAATCCAGCATGCCTGCAACAAGACAGTAAATACATGTATATAGACAGCGTGTCAAAAGTAAAGGACATAAAAAGTAAAAAAGAAATGTACATAGGTAAATGATTAAATAAATAATAACTGTCTAAGATGACAACCGGATTGTATTCTTATTCATAGCCAATGAATTTATATAAATACAGAATAGAAAACTCTTTATTATCTATATTTATTATTACACCATGTAAATTACAAAACGTAAATACAAAGATTGCACGAAGGGTGACGGAATGGGCGGTCTTATCGCTAAGAAAGATCTTTTCACAGGTAACTTATACACAGCAAAGATAGAAGAAAAAAAGCATTTAATGTAACTGTTAAAGGAAGACCACAAAGTAAAATAAATAATAATAACATAATACCTATATTAAGAAAAAGCAGAACGTAAAATTAAATTTCGTTTTATTACAAAAAAAATAATAATAAAAAGAAAAATATATCATTATTTTTATTTAATCAGGATAAATTTTCGGAGAATTTAAATTAATATTCCGTCGAAAACCAAGTTTATTGTGGGATTTACATTCAAAACACCTTCGCGTAGATAAAATTTTAAAACAGCATTTCTGTCGCTTCGCAGTATTCCAATAAGGCATCGCGGTAAATGGCAGCGTTAAATTATCAAATTGCTACCCACCGACCATTCAACAGAAAACCAACTTTACGTTTCGGCAATAGATTTGAAATTACTTTGAAAAATAATCGGGAATAGCACTAACTTATAATTTTATCTTTGTCATAACTGTTGTTATTAAAACTTCAATATAAAAGGTATCTATTGTTTGGTATGAATACATGGTCACTTGCGGCTGTTTGGGCCGAGGTAAGGGTTAGGTACTTGAGCAAAGTGCAAATTACAACACCCTACTAAGTTATTCAGTAGTGGGGATATAACTGAAATAGGATGATTTGCGCGAGCGAGAGATAGTAATGATGCCATAAAATTTTAGTTATTTCCTCATAAGGAACCATAAAATGAAAGTGATTTTGTTTGGTTTGACTCTGGATAATGGCTGACCTTTTTTCTCTGAAGGTCGAAGGAGGCTGTAAAAAACAGGCCCAATTTGTAAATATAATGGCATCGATTCTCTTATTTACAAAATAAACTTATTTTAGTTCAGTGCACCTTTTTATTTCTATTTCACGAGGAAAAGGACGGTGAAAAAAGTAAGGGAAAGGAGTAATTTAGCCCTGTCAAACTAAGATACTCCATATACAGTATGTTAACTAACAGAGGGCGTTCCCGTTAAGCCGAAATAGTATAGCATACATACATGCTAAAAAAAATATTTCCATTCGAAAACAAAATGTTTTAAATTTTTTTCCAATATGAAAATATTCAATAAAAATTTTAAATTGACATGTAAAAGAAACACACTGTACATGCGAACATGGAAGACGGCAACGTCGCAATTTATTTATACATGACGACTACTTTTGATTTAAAACAGGAGGTTTCAAATTTATTTCCAATTAGAATTTTTTTTTTATTCGGATTTTTTTATGCTTATTTTTCTATGCTGATATTTTTATTTTAATCTATTAATGATATATATTAACGAGTTTAAGGGAACGCCCTCTGTTATTTAACATACTGTATAGTTTAGTTTAGACGCGATTAAAAACTCGATTACTTAAAATACGTCAATTTACGCCAGAACTAAACTGTATCGTATGTACTTTTCTCAATGAAATATAAATAAAAATATGCACTGAACTTAAATTAATGGTAACCTATTCCTAGGTGGTAGGCCATAACATCGGCTGCCGACAGAAATTACCATCCACCAGACAAAGTCTTGGCGCCAAGTGATACGTCGTGTTCCGGCATGGTATCTGTTGAAGCCGTACGGAGGACGGATCTGAGAAATGTGTTGCAATGTGTGCCGGGTACGATGCGCCAAATGTTATTGTGTCGGGAGTTTGATCATGAAGGGTCTCCAGATTAATCTCCCTCTGGCGCAGCATTGTTGGGTTTAACATATCATCACCTCGCTCAACTGTCGTCTCTTCCTTCCTATTCACTCAGTTTTTTGAATAAATGGGATTATTAAACTAGCGCGCTTTATTAGACAGCCTCCGTGGCGTAGCGGTAGCGGTCGCGGCCGCTGCGCAAGGTGGCGCGGGTTCGATCCCCGCACAGTGCAAGTATTTGTACGTATGAATATGAATACTTGCACTGGTCTGGTCGTGCCTCGGAAAGCACGTTAAGCCGTTGGTCCCGGTTGCCATACAAACATCTAGTGGCAGTCGTTACGGGTTGTTGGAGCCCTCAAAAGTCCAACAATTGGTCTAACTGCAATGCTTCGATGTCGCCTTCGGGTTGTGGAGGTCAGACGGCAGTCGCTTCACGGAAAATTGTCGAAGTTCAGCCATTTCAGCAGTAGGACTGGTAAAAGCGGACCCCAGACTCCAAAGCTGAAAAGGCTTCGGATGCGACTGGGATTAACGCTGTGATGATGATGATGATTAAACTAGCGCGCTTTACTGTCAACGATTGCATCATTGATTGATTGGCGGGTCTAGCACTAGTTTAAAATTTACAAAAACAAAAAACAAAACTGTCGTTTCGGGTCATCAGAAGTCCCAAAGTGTGACCACCAGGCTTACCAAAGGGTACCGTATTACTCGGTAACTGGGTTCATCATCAGCATCACGATCATCGACCTTTTTTATCGTCCCATTGCTGGGCACAGGTCTCTTCTCATACAGAGAAGGATTGAGCGTAATCACCACGTTTGCCCAATGCGGACTGACTATTTCAGACTTAAAGTCCAGGTTTTCTCAAGCGGTTTCGCTTCACCTTTTAAACAGTCATTGGTGTCCTAGATATACTTGGACACCAAGGTAACTGGGTCGTGGGTATTATGTAAATTCGACAGACGCTCCATGTAAAATATTCTGGTATTCAGCTAAATTTGGTTAGACTGGAAGCCGATCCCAACATGAAAAGGCTAGGCAGATAATGAATAGCAAAAATATAGTGACATATTTGGACGTATATCATATGCTTAAGCAAAGAAATAAATAAAAGAAAGAAAAGAAGAAAAAAAAGGAAGAAAGAAAAGCAGGAAAATAAAGAAAAGAAAGAATAGAAAGGAAAGAAAAAATAAAAAGAAAGAAAAGCAAGAAAAGAAATAAAAGAAAGAAAAGAAAGAAAAGAAAGAAAAGAAAGAAAAGAAAGAAAAGAAAGAAAAGAAAGAAAAGAAAGAAAAGAAAGAAAAGAAAGAAAAGAAAGAAAAGAAAGAAAAGAAACAAAAGAAACAAAAGAAAGAAAAGATAGAAAAGAAAGAAGAAAACATTTTTCAACCCCACCAAAAAAACGCACATTACAAGTAGGTAAATACTATAAAATAATAATTTAAAAAAGAGACAAAAAGAAATACTAAGCCGAAAGTCTCGTACTCGAACATGCAAAATCAAAAACAAAGGAACGTAGCCATAAACAGTTCTATACACAAATGCTTTTATTGCCCACAATTTTTGCCACCCATTAACCTTTTTATCGGATATAGCAAATATTTTCCCCCGTGTTACGTAGGTATAATTAAGTATAACATACACAAACACGTACAGTTGTAGTTTCAATGAATGGACAATTCAATTTGCTTAATAATTAATTTCTTTTTTTACTATAACATACTTATGTATGTTATGTCTAACATCTTGACATCAATTATTATTTATTTTTTATATTTTGTAATGAAATTTAAACTATGACTATATGTAAATTGAAATTTGTAAGCCATGATTTGCAAAACATGGTCGTTCAAAACATCTATTATTTCAATGCATGCATTGCAAGTTTGAAAAGTCAGTTTATGTAAACTTTTGCTTGACATATAAAATTATCCTTATCATATATTATCTCAGAGTTTAATAGACAACATAATTATAATTGTATCAGTAGTTGCAACTTTCCATAAGCAAACAAGTATTAATTAAAAATCTAGAACACGCAATGCATAAATTGTTAGAAAAAAGATAGGAAAAAAAAGTTGTTTGAGTTTTATAATTGCTTTTGTAGCTTTATTTTTATTATAGAAGTTTTATTTTAAAATAAACCTTGTTTTTTATGCTCACATTAGTGTAATTTTGTTCATTAGTGTTGTTTTGTTTTGTTGTTTTTGTTGTTTTGTTTGTGTTGTTTTGTTTTGTTGTGTTTTGTGTTTTGTTTTGTTGTTTTGTTCATTTCACACGACATCAAAAAAAAGTTATAAGAATGAACGGTCGGACCGCTCCTTTTTCATCTTTCGATTATTCAGTACAAGAGTAAACGATAGGGCTGAAATTGAACATTATTGGATCAGTTCATTTCAGGTTACACGTTTGAGTTATTTTGTTTTCAGGTGGAAACGTCTTATCTTGAAATGAAAGGCAAAATGAAGCGCCTGATAACGGCTGTGTGGAGTTTGTATTTCACGATCATTTCAGCTGAAAGACGTTCACTGCTGGATTTGGTTTCTCCAAAGTACTGCCATTTCGGCTGATTATGTGCTTCTTGTGGAAGGAATTCCAATTTTTTTTTAAATAATTATAAACTAGTGCTTGACTGCAATCCCGCCTGATGGTAAGCAGTGACGCAATCGTTGATGGTAAAGCGCACTAGTTTATTAAGCCTATTCACTTAAAAAAACTAAGGAAGAGCGAGGTGATGCAATGTTAAACCCAAGAATAACACAACCAAACAATGCTGCGCTAGAGGGAGATTGCTCTGGAGACTCTCCACGACCAAACTCCCGACACAACAACATTTGGCGCATTGTACCCGCCACACGTCGCAACACAACTGCTCAGACCTGTCGTCCGTATGGCTTCACCAGACATCATGCCGGAACACGACGAATCGCTTGGCGGCAAGACTTTGTCTGGTGGGTGGTAACTTCTGCCGGCAGTCGATGTTATGGCCTACCACCGAGAAAATTAATTATTATAATTTATTTTTGAATTATTATTATGAATAATTTTAATTAAATTAGTACTTCAACTTTTAATTGCATCTGTTTAATCGCCATGTTTATAACCGTGCCTAAACTGTCCACAGAGTATCTTAATTTGAAAGGACTAAACTGCTATGTTATCTTTTATCCTTTTCTTATTACAATAGAAAGAAAAAGATCCACTAAACTTAAATTTACTTTAGTTGGTGAACAAGAAGATCAGGGCCATTGTCAACCTTTGTCATTCAAATCAAATCAAATCATTTATTTCAAATAAACCAGTTACAGGCACTTTTGAATTGTCAGAAGGTCGGTCAGTCAATACGATGAAGCTAGTCGCCCATTCCAAAGAGTAGGTACCTATGGAGAAGAACGGGCAAGAAACTCCATGGACACTCTTTTAAATTTTTAAGCTATACAAATATTTGATTACATCATTCATGTTGAATTCAACCGCGTGAGAACGATGCAGAAATATATTATTCATTATTGACCTTTTCTTTTTTTTTAATAATTATAAACTAGTGCTTGACTACAAGCCCGCCTGATGGTAAGCAGTGATGCAATCGTTGATGGTAAAGCGCACAACTTTATTAAGCCTATTCACCTAAAAATCTTAGTGAGTAGGAAGGAAGACGGCAGTTGAGCGAGGTGATGCAATATTAAGCCCAACAACACGACTAACGCTGCTGCACCAGAGGGAGATTAATCTGGAGACCTTCCACGATCAAACTACCGACACAATAATATTTGGCGCATCATACCCGGTACACATTGCAATACAACTGCTCAGACCCGTCCTCCGTACGGCTTCACCAGACATCATGCCGGAACACGACGAATCGCTTGGCGGCAAGACTTTTTCTGGTGGGTGGTAACTTCTACCGGCAGCCGATGTTATGTTATGGCTTGGCGGCAAGACTCTGTCTTTGCCTCGGCTTGCATGAATGGTCAACACGGTTTTAAAATCGTTCAGAGATCAGACAGATTATTATACCCTTACAAACCTATATCAATATCTCAAACATTTGGGTATCGAAAGGGGGTGCTTAAAACATTTCACTTATTCTAAGGACAAACTTATGGATTTTTAATTCTAACAATAATGGACTAACTATTATTGTTGTCCATATAGATGAATTAGTCTTAGTAGTCGTGGTGGCCTAGTGGTTAAAACACAGCCTCTCAAGTATGAATGTGCGGGTTCAATTCCAGGTCAGGCAAGTACCAATATAATTTTTCTTAGTTATATGTACTTTCTAAGTATATCTTGGACACCAATGACTGATTAAAAGGTGAAGGAAAACATCTTGAAGAAACCTGGACTTTAAGTTTGAAATCACCAACCCGCATTGAGCGAGCGTGGTGATTAGGTAATATTTATTTGTTTATGCACAGTGGGACGATAAAAAGGTTGTTGATGATGATGATGATATAGATGAAGACCGATGCCTCCTGGGTCGGGGTTGCGGGTTGTTTAAGAAAGTAACCATGGCCTTATGGCACACGCAAGTGAAGGAACGCGGGTGGGTTTTTAAGGTGTCCATATAGACTTTTTTTTTTTTTTTTATTATATTATAAACTAGCGCTTGACTGCAATCCTGCCTGATGGTAAGCAGTGACGCAGTCGTTGATGGTAAAGCGCACTAGTTTATTAAGAGCCTATTCACTCTAGCCTTGAAAACACTCAAATTGTAGTCCGACGGAAACACCGCCGCTGGCAAACTATTCCAGTCCCTCGATGTACGCTGTATAAAGGAGGAGGCGAAACGCTTCGTCCGGATCGTAGTGGTGTTAACAACGTAAGGGTGGAAACCAGCCGTACGACGGGTCGTCCGCTGGTGGAACGGAGATGGGGAATTAAATCATGCAATTCCATCGCACACTCCCCGAAATGCATCCTATAGAACACCGAAAGGCTGGCTACTCTACGCCTGTGCTCTAGGCTTTGGAGACCGACTCGAGTTAGATCAGCGTCACCAATCAGCCTCTTTGCACGTCTCTCCACTGAATCCAAAGTGGCCAGGTGACACTTGGCAGCACCAGCCCAAATGTGGCTGCAGTACTCCACACACGAACGGACCTGTGCTTTGTATAACATTAGAAGCTGCCCAGGTGTGAAGTACTGCCGGACCTTTGCGATAACGCCAAGTTTCTTGGCAGCCACCTTAGCCTTGGACTCAATGAACCGCCCAAAGTTAAGGTCCGAGGAAATCTCAACCCCCAAAAGCTGAAGGCGGTCGGAACACTCCAAGGACACATTCCGAAAAGTAGGAGCCAAGGTGAACGGGCTCCTCTTGGCGGTGAAAAGACACGCCTGTGTTTTGGCGGCATTGAATGCTACAAGATTGGCATTGCCCCATTCGGAGACTGCCTGCAGTGCAACACTCGTTCGCTCAACCATGGCCCCTCTTTCGGACCGGATTGATTCCCTACTAGCCCGAGCACCCAGCAGGTATCTCTCTACAACTGTGCTGTCATCTGCATACCCATAGATACCGGGCATCAGCAGATCGTTAATATGCAGCAGGAACAGAGTTGCAGAGAGAACAGACCCCTGAGGAACACCGGCATTAGTTGACATGGGCTCAGAAGAGCATCCATCGACAACAACTCGGAGGGACCGTTCAGTCAGGAAGTCTTTTACCCAGCCAGTCAGGCTAGGGGAAATGCCGTACGCTGGAAGCTTACTCAAAAGGCCAGCGTGCCATACCCGGTCGAAGGCCTTCGAGACATCAAGGGAGACAGCAATCGCTTCCCCATTCTTCTCGAGGGCCTCGCCCCACAAGTGAGTGGCATACACTAGTAGGTCCCCAGTTGACCAATTGCGGCGAAACCCGTACTGTCGGTCACTGAGGAGATCGTTACCTTCCAGGTATGCCAAGAGGCGCGAGTTCAATACGTGCTCCATAATTTTGCAAAGTATGGAGGTGATCGAAATCGGCCGATAGTTGGTAGGATCGGCACGACTACCCTTCTTGGGCACGGGCTGCACGTTAGCAAGCTTCCAGGACTTGGGCACTATACCAGTCCCAAATGAGAGGCGATACAAGCGCGTCAGTACAGGAGACAACTCGGGCGCACAAGCTTTAAGAACAAACGCTGGTATACCATCCGGACCACTAGCCTTATCCACGTCCAGACGACACAGTACTCTCAGAACCTCCTTGTTCCTAATGCGAACCTCAGGCATTGAAGCTCCGCAATGAGGTAAATTAGGTGGAGTAGCACTGCCAGTATCAAGACGCGAATTATGGGCAAAGAGAGAAGCAAAGAGACCTGCTTTCTCTCTCGCCGTATGAGCCAGTGTTCCATCAGGCCTAACCAGCGGAGGCAGTGAGGGCCGACAGAAGTTCGCCTCAACCGACTTGGCAAGGGACCAAAAAGATCTGCTACCGGATGGCTGCGCAGATAACTTGTTGCCAATATGGGTGATGCGGTCGAAGCGAGCCTTCTTGAGCGCTTTCTTGTAGGACTTGGCAGCACGGTTAAAGGCTCTCTTCTTTGAGCTTAGATCCGGAGCTCCGCGGTCACGAGCGTCAACCCAGGCGAGAAATGCCGTGTGCTTACGCTGTTCAGCTTTTACACAATCGGCATTGAACCATGGGCGAGCCGAGCCACCGACGGGCACGTCATTGAATGGGATAAAATACTCCATAGCTTGACGCACCACATCGGTTATAGCGTCCGCACAGCTCGACGGATTGTTAGAAGAGAAGCAGACCTGCTGCCAAGGATAAGACGCAAAGAAGTGGCGCATCTCATCCCAATCCGCTGACCTGTATCGCCACAATCGCCGTTCACCACGGGAGTCGTGATCTGGTGGGGAGAAGGACGACACAGACTTCACCAGACAGTGGTCTGAAGTTCCCAACGGTAAGGAAACTGTTACAACACATCTGTCCGGATCAGTGGTCAGCAGAAGGTCCAAACAGTTGGCAGTGTGGCCAACTACATCAGGCACCCTAGTCGCTTGCTCTACCAGCTGGGAAAGGCCCATAGAAAGCGCGAAGTTTCGCGCTTCTCTCCCAGCGTGGTCGGTCCTCTGGTATGGGAAGAGCCAGTCCTGGTGGCAGGCGTTGAAGTCCCCCAGAGCGACGAACTGAGCGTCAGGGTGCCGATGTAGCGCATTGTCAGCAGCCTCACTGAGGTGGTCGAATAACCGAGTTGTCTCCTGATCACCGCTGTGCGATCGGTAGACACAGGTGTAGACAATTTTGTCCACACCAGTGTCAACCAACAGCCATAAGGACGAAAAATGAGGGTCCTCGAGGTGACGGAGACGCCGGCAACAGATGTCATTGCGAACATATGTACACACAGACCCCGGCACGCTGCAGGAAATGATGCTCCAAAGAGTATCCCGGGTAGCCGAGGTATGCCGCATCAGGCGGACATCTGGGTCTCCGTCAAGAAAAGTAGATGCGGCTTCTCAGTCTCAAGGTGATGGTGTACTGCTAAGAGATTGGAGTGCAGACCTCTAATGTTAGAGAGGTGCACTTTGAAGGAGAGGACGTGCGCCCGCTGTGCACACCTACTTTTCTTTTTGGACCTTTTCATAATTGTTGATTTTTTTTGAGTGAATAGGAAGGAAGACGGCAGTTGAGTGAGGTGATGCAATGTTAAACCCAACAATGTGACCAACGATGCTGGGCCAGAGGGAGATTGATCTGGAGACTGCGGGGACGCCCGAACCCCCCCAGGGATCGCCATCGGGTCCTCTCATCCGGTCGCCAACCGGCACGATGGGGCCACCCTGGGATTTTTCGCAGTTGGCGGGGCAGCCTTTCGTATGTGGCTGGCACACTACTTGGGCCCCCAACTACCTGCGGTCGGCCAGCGGAGCACCGTGCTTCGGATCCCGCTACCCTCCAGGACCAACCTCCCGACACAACAACATTTGGCGCATCGCACCCGGTACACATCGCAACACAACTGCTCAGACCCGTCCTCCGTACGGCTTCACCAGACATCCTGCCGGAACACGACGAATCGCTTGGCGGCACGACTTTGTCTGGTGGGTGGTAACTTACGCCGGGGGCTGATGTTGAGGCCTACTACCGAGAAAAACCACTGAGAAGGCATGTCTCTTATTGAAAAGGTAATGTATTTTAAATTGGCAGTAATTTTACTGATTATCTAGACCCGGTTCTGGAATTTGCAGTGACACCCATAAAACGTTTTAGGACGTTAAAAGTGGCTCCCTGATTCAGTGGTGTAATTTCGTAACACTAACAGTAGAAATGTCTTTTATGTTGACAATTCAACAACATTCATTGCATCATTTACGTTGTGAGCAGATATTTTTTTCGAACACATTGAGCAACAGATTAAGAACTATCCAAATTAGCGCGCTTGCCATCAACGATTGCATCACAGTATATAAAATTAATGAAGGTAGCGGGAAATCGCTCGATGCGGGAGACGCAGGACCGGTCGTCGTGGAGATCCTTGGGGGAGGCCTTTGTCCAGCAGTGGACGTCATTCGGTTGAAATGATGATGATGATATAAGATTTAAAAAGAAGGTAAATTTACAACTTCTAACATTTTTGTAACTTGTTTCTATAGTACTAGTCGTTCTGAAATTAACTTAATTACCATTAAAATAAAGTTCAAATTTGCTTAACTTAAAAATACGTCAATTTTCAGCAACAAAATTTGTACCTACAGCATGACAAGCCCTAACATTTTACTGCCTCTAGCCTTCGTAACTACCAGCACATATATCCAATTGGTACACACGCAGACAATAAAACTAACAACACCGTTGCGTGACAGCACTAGAATCTACCCAATTTAACCTAACACGCATATTAAAACTCAAAAGTGTACATCGACCTTGGATACTAAGCTATCATAAACATCTTTGTGGCTAAACATAACAAAAGGTAGTCCATCGTAAGTTAAGCAATGCTTGTCGCAGTGAGCTTATGGATTCATCTAAGTTTAAGCCATTGGTTACGGCTGTCAATCATATTTGACGGAATTGGGTTGAAGAGCGCTGATAGGCCGTCGATCAATATATAAAATTTGGGCGCCATGTTGGATTAATTTCGGTCGTGCGAAATATTAAAGTTTCACCCTTTGCCAGTAAAGCTATCATCACTGCCCTGTCTTCGTGGCGGCGATCACTCGCGTCCGGCCCTGCTCCAGGCCATGATCTGGAGCGAGAGTGCGTGGCAGGCACCTCCTTCTGCAAAGCAGTGATACTGTCAAAGGAGGAGGCGGAGCGTGTGAGGGAGCGGGAATCCTAGCGCCCTCACGCCTCTAGCCACCGCAGGAGACGCTATGGTCGGGAGACAACATCAAACTCGGCCACCGTAGGCGCGGGCACGCGGGCGGTAAGGACTCGAAACGACGGCGCTTTGCGTTTCACGCACGCCTCAATGAGATGTCAGTAAACCGTGACGGAGTCCACGAAGACCGATGCCTTCTGGGTCTGGATTGGTTAAAAAAGAAACCGTGTCCCTGGCACAGAGACAAGTGATGAAACACGGGTAGGTTTTTGACAGTAAAAGTCTGACACGCCTTTCCACTCGGCCCAAAGTGGGAGAAGTCATTTGATAATTTCCCATCCAGAGCAAAATAAAGCTACCGTAAACTATCAAGATAATAATATTTAGTCACGATATAGCAATAAAATAATTTTTACTATCTTCAAACTTCATTGCACGACGAAAATTCGGAACCCGTCATGGCTCCTATCTTGCTCACAGAGCACTTAAAAAGTGATGTTTGCGTAAATTGTTATTTATACCTTCACGTAGTTAAACTGTGTAGGAATAGACCTCTTTGTTTCATTTTTCTAAGGACCTCGTTATTGTTTTTGGCACGAAATTGTTTGTTTTTTATAGTTTTTTAGAGTTATCTTATAGTTATAAAATAATATGTAAAAAACATAATGTCGTGGTGGCCTAGTGGCTAAAACGCCAGCCTCTCAAGTATGAGTGCGCGGGTTCGATTCCAGGTCAGGCAAGTACCAATGTAACTTTTCTAAAGTTATATGTACTTTCTAAGTATATCTTTGACACCAATGACTGAAGGTGAAGGTAAAGATCTTGAGGAAACCTGGACTTTAAGTCTGAAATCGCCAACCCGCATTGAGCAAGCGTGGTGATTAGTGATTACGCTCAATCCTTCTCTGTATAAGAGGAGACCTGTGCCCAGCAGTGGGACGATAAAAAAAAAGGTTGTTAATGATGATGTAAAAAACAAAGCCTAATAGGGATGTTTCCTGGGTAAAAAAATGATTATATTTAGTCCGTCATTCAGATTATAGAAAAATATTGGATACGTATATTTTGTTTTATCAAATCAATAAAAATTGACAAATATAAAAGGCATCAAAGATCAGTGGTGGCTGGTGACGTCATTCCTCGCTAAAAAGTATAGCGTGCAGTGACGTCACACGAGTTTTCAACGCACTGTGTCGTCATCATTTTTTGTTTAGGTATATGAAAAAAAAAATAGGTGTCAAGTATTTTTTGGAAATCTGACTGACTGACTAATTAGTTTTTTTTTAATAAACTACCCTATTATAAATGTGAAAGTGAGTTTGTTTATTTGTTCCGGTTTCACACTTAAAGTACTGAATGGATTTGGATGAAATTTGGCACACAGATGTTATACAACGTGTAACAAAAAGGGTACATACATACCAAGGGAATGGCATCTTTAGATGATATCAAACAATATCGGAAGGGTTTCAACTCAAAATAAAATAGTCAAAAAATTGATACCAAATTTCGGTTTCGTGTGTTTCTTAAAATCAAATCATAACAAACGTGGCAGCACACTACATACGTTAATAACTACTCGTTACTTGTCACATTACTTGCCAAAATCCGATAAATGTCTTCAATATCTCTGTGCGACTAGTATGATAGTAGCCTATCACAGGCGGTGTTTTTCCTTATAACTTCCTAACATAAAGAGATAGGATTAAAAAACCCTTCCAATATCGTTTAATATCATGTAAAGATGCCAAACCTTTGTTATGTATATACCCTTTATGTTACACGTTGTATAACCAGAAATAAAACAGAGGATACTTTGAGAAAGGAGATTTACAGATCTGAACAGTTGTGTTGCGATGTGTGCCGGGTACGATAAGCCAAATGTTGTTGTGTCGGGAGTTTGGTCGTGGAGTATCTCCAGATCAATCTCCCTCTGGCTCAGCATCTTTGGTCGTGATGTTGGGCTTAACTTTGTATTACCTCACTCAACTGCCGACTTCCTTCCTATTCACTCAGTTTTTGTTTAGTGAAAAGGCTCTTAACAAACTAGCACGCTTTCTTTCTGGAGGTTTTTCTTATTACCTAAAGAAAAGCCTCCAGGAATAAAAGTGCGTGACAGCTTACATATTTATGCATTGTGGAAAATAGATAATTATATGGACTCACATGGTTATGTCATGGTTATCAGTAAGCTAATTATGAGATGTTGTCTACATTAGTTATGCACGTTATTGGTTAAAAGCATTGATATAATATTAAACAGATATGATATATGCCAAGAAACTAACCGAAAAAAATGTGTCCGAACGCAGCAGAGGCACACATGCATATTTTTTATACTGCGTACATTTAACTACATTGGTACAGTGTGAATGAGATGGGGCGCAACTAAAGCATAAAAAAGAAAAAGATGGCTAGTGATTGTCGTTTGCGCTTAAATGGAAAAAAAGACGTTTGCCAACCAATCACTGACACTTTGCGCACACTGACACTGACTGATTGCCAAAGAATAACAAGAATGCAGATAGGAAATATAACAGAGTAGTAGGTAATTTGTTAGGTGGTAGAAGGTGCTCAATTTGGTGAATATATTTTTTTTTAACATTTTTACACTTCAATCAAGTATTACAAAACTTTATTATTTGTCATTGAAGTTTTGTAATACCTGATTAAAGTGTACATATTTAATATTTTGTGACTGTGATTAAAGGATACCTAATGCAATAAAATAAACAATTATATACCATAGTAATTAGTAAAATTAATTCGG
Source organism: Sesamia nonagrioides (assembly GCA_017933935.1). Lineage (NCBI taxonomy): Eukaryota > Metazoa > Arthropoda > Insecta > Lepidoptera > Noctuidae > Sesamia > Sesamia nonagrioides. The sequence continues at coordinate 827,590 of JADWQK010000081.1, forward strand.
TTTAATCTATATTTACTATATTTCAAATCGTATTTTAATTTTTCAAATGTAAATCATTATGCAAACATTCTGTATATATTTTTATATACTAGGCTAATTGTTGTGAGCGTAGGTAATATTTATTTATATTATTGTATACTTCATGTTCATTTAATATCGACTCACACTGTCCCATTTAATAATTTCATGTCATTTGACTCTATTACTTAGCAACGCAAAATAAACTCGTAATTTTATCAATGTTTTACTTAACTGTTGCAATAAGATGTTACAAAATTGTAACTAAGGACACAGGCGCGAAAACAGAGTGAAACAGAACTTTAATTGTAGGTATAAAAGTCACCATAAACATTATCGCTTCTGTGCAACTAATCTATGTCATATGCGTTCCCGTCTTTGTCACACTCGCAAGAAATCCAATTAGCTCTCTCTTTCTTTACTTACAATGGCCGCCTAAGCATTAGCAGTAATAATGTTTGACAAAATAATTGAAACTATATTATTTATCTAAATATTTTGGAATACTTACTTATGATATGTGATTCCATGACTTTTGTTGGCTTTTCTACCATAATTTGTGCAATTACGCAGTACACAAAACGCCATTTTGAATGCGAAAAAGATTTTCTTAGCCACCAAGGACACACGCGTGTACGGAACGAGAGTATCGGGAGTGACTAAAGCGACTTGCAGGACTTACGTTCTTTTGTACGCTTCATTTTCCGTGCGCTAGTGACGTATCTATTTAATATTTTATCAATGGTTAAAAGTAGTAAAACGAAAAACAAAATGCACATCTAGACCAACCCGTCCTTACTGGAGTAAACTACAATATTTAGAAAAATTGACAAAATCTAGTCTAGTTCTATATTTCCACAAGCTCTCAAAAACTCCAGAATGTTCGTGTAAAGATGAGTTATTGTTTCAACTGATACTCCGCATGTATAAAATATGACGACAGGTTTTATGAGGCAAAAACGTTGCCATGGAAAAATAAGTTATAGAGACCAGGGGTCCTTCCACCATTAATCTTTAGTTATTTTAGCGACCCTTTTGAAGGGTTGATAGTAGGCACACTTGTATGAATTCTGTATGAGTGCATGTGGTAAAGCTGGCTTGTTTGATCTTTGTAAGCACTTTGAAATAGGACTGGAGAGTGCTGTAAAGAAAGAAGAAAGAAAGAAAGAAATATATTTTTTCCGCACAAACAAAATGCACGTTACAATTAGATACCATAAAATATACATTAATAATAAAAGTAAAAAGAAAAAAAGTAGGTACATAGAAAAAAAAAATATATATATACAAAAGTCTCGTACTCGAACATGCAAACTACTAAAACTAGTTTGCTGTCAAAGCCAGGGCCATAGATGGCTCAAATTATTTGACATTTGACAATTAGATGGTGATGGTGGTATGGTTATTGATCGTAAAAAGAGAAACATTAAAAATAAATTTGTAAAAGTTGGTTGGATACAGAGTTGGTTTCAAACGAGGAGAGTTAAAGAAAATATTACAAGTCAAGTACCAATTTATCAAAAAGGTAAAGAGTTATTTATTCGAAAGCAGCGGTTACGAGTGGTATCGACACAGACTTATGAGTTGTACCTCTTGGGTATGACCCTAAATAGGCCCATTCTAAACTAAATAGTAACTTTCTTTTATTTTTTGTATGCATAATCCGAAACACGTGTCCAGTATTTTTAAATAAAGAATCTATGTAAAAGTTCAAAAAGATATCATCAAAAACTACAAGGTTATGAGCTTGTTATCGTACTCGATAAGACCGCCCATTGTGTCACCCTTTGTAAAATATTTTTATTTATGTTCTGTAATCTATATGGTGTACATAATAAAGAGTATTCTATTCTATTCTTAGCTGTCCCAACAAAAATATGATCCACGCTCCGCCCATGCGTTGACCTCTGGCGCAAGTTGTTGCGCGGGCATGCCCAGTACTATGATCTATCGTAAGCTGCGTGTCGCGCTAGGTAACCACACTGCGACAATTTCTAAATATATTTGGAAAAAAATATAACACGGTGTTAAAATGATTGGAAACGATTCAGTTGCTTATTCTGAACAAACTATCATCAGGTTTCGCATAAACAAAAAAATACGTTATATAATCTGTAACCTTGAAGACACTTAAATTGTAGTCAGGCGGAAATACCACCGCGGGCAAATTGTTCTAGTCCCTGGATGTATGCGGTATAAAAGACGAGGCGAAACGCTTCGTCCGGATCGTAGTGGTGTCAACAACGCATGGATGGATATTCGCTGTATTAGTCGCTTTCCTTCCTCAGCCTATAGATGTCCACTGCTGGACAAAGGCCTCCCCCAAGGCTTTCCACGCTGACCGGTCTTGTGCTGCCCGCATCCATCGGCTTCCCGCGACCTTCACCAGGTCATCGGTCCACCTTGTTGGGAGCCTCCCTACGCTGCGAGCTTAGGAGCTTTACTTTCTGTAAATTATTTCATCAAAACGTTTCGTCTTAGAGCCAAGAACTTCGAAGACATCTGACATCTACCAACTCTTCCTGGGTTCGTATGGTAGATTATAGCCCACTTCCTCTCACCGAGACCTGTGGCCTGTGTCCCAACAACGGGAAACACAATAGGTTAACTATGTATGTATGTAACGATAGCGTACAAAACCTTAAAATAAATATTTTTTTTATGTAAGGTTAAGGTCTCGTCGTGGCCTAGTGTTAAAACACTAGCCTTTCAAGTATAAGTGTGGGGGATCGATTTCAGGTCAGGCAAGTACCAATGTAACTTTTTAAAGTTATTTGTGGGTACTTTTTAAGAATATCTTGGACACCAATGACTGATAAAAAGGTGAAGGAAAACATCTTGATGAAATCTGGATTTTAAGTCTGAAATCGATAGCCCGCATTGAGCAAGCGTGGTGATTACGCTCAATCTTTCTCTGCATGAGAGGAGATCTGTGCCCAGCAGTGAGACCATAAAAAAAGGTTGATGATGATGATGTAAGATTAAGGGCAAATTCCCACTAAGCATAATTTTACTGCAGACTCCACCATATCCCCTCCATCATTTACCCAGTCTATCGTTTACCAGTTTCATAAATATTGAAATATGCTAAATTATGTATTTACGGGTCGTAGATCTCATCAATATTGTATCGTTATTTAAATAAACCTCGTTCATTTTCAATTTACTCGATTAGGTATCTGGCTCACAATTCGCCAATAAAAAGGTTTATATTGAAACGTTTTGTTTTTCGATAAAATACCAGTATTAGAAATTATAGTAGGTAGTATTCGTCCGATTAAAATTTTCTGGGCTCTAATTAAAATCTGAGGGGAAGGACAGCCTCCGTGGCGTAGGGGTAGCGGACGCGGCCGCTGCGCAAGGTGGCGCGGGTTCGATCCCCGCACAGTGCAAATATTTGTATGCATGAATATGCAAGTACTACAATGAATGATAGCGACGATGTTACTAGTTATAAGGAAACCATAAAAAAGTTAAGCATGGAATTAGAAGGCGCCCACTTAGAAATCGAAAATCTAAATAGCGAAAATTTTAGACTGAAAATGGATATAGGTCAATATCAAAGAATAATTGAAACTTATAAAAAGGTGAACCTATTAGACACTAAGACCTTTTCGCCGAGGTCAGCGCGCAATAGAAATAGGCTAAGAACGAGCTTTATTTCTACTCCGACTAAGCTAAGTCTTCCGCCTTCAAGGACTCACCAATCAGACAATGCCTCAACAATACAGGCGTCAAGTGATGCTAGGAACATCTCTTTTAGTACAGCCGGCTCAAAAACTAGATGTTTTGACGCAATACAGCCCGCTCAACCAGAACTTTGCCATAAGAGCAAGAAAGACGATCTTAAAAGGTTATATTCGATGGACCAACGAAAATCCCACCACAACATCACGGAAGATATTGCCCATAGAGGTTTAATTGACATACAAAAAGAGAATGACAAACATAATATTATAATCTTCGGTGACCAGCAGGCCCAGGGACTAAATAAAATTATGACTCGTACTAGATCAGACAAATGGAACGACATCTATAAAATTACTTCTTTCATCAAGCTCCATGCAACAAGTGCGCAAATTTTAAATAGCTGCAACGACGACCTCTCAAAGACATTGACCAAGGATGACATTATAATTTTAATGATAGGGTCCAATGATAAAAACCCTTACTCTCTGATGACGGAATTATGTAACACACTATATAAACTGCGTAATAATACTGTATACATTACTAACGTTCAATATAACCCTTACCTGAACGAAACAGCGATCAATTACAATCTTGAGCTAATTCTACAAAACTACAGAAATTGTAAATACGTAAAAATACACAATTCTGAATTTCAACACGATATCAGTGATACTTTCACGAAAAATTATCACCAGAAATATCTGGCACATTTATGTTTAAAATTGAACACTAGAATTGATTACAAGAAATACCAAGTGGAAATACTAAATCAATTTAAAAAGAAGCACGATATCCAGAACAAAGTAAATACACATACGGCACCACGAAAACATACACAAACTAAGATTACTGCCTTCTTTGACAAAATAAAGCAACACAAAAATACCAAAGAAACTGGGTTTTTTCTCAAACGAAAACAATAAAACGGCTCTCACCTTAATTCATCAAAATATTGCTGGTGTACTTAACAAACAGGAGTTCATCGAGGTAGCCATCGCGAACTTACAAAAGGAACTTGGTTCCGTAGATATTATATGTTTAACAGAAACGTTTCTTAAAAGCGGTTGTGAATATAACCTTAGAAAAACTTAGAAAAACTGCATGTCAAACCTATCGTTTTCTGATGTATACGAAGCCCAAAATACAAATGACGCATTCGATAAACTACACGATACAATTACCTTGTTTTACAATTTATGCTTCCCTATAGTGAAAGTCAAAAATACTTTAAAAACAATAAAAAATAGAGGTCTAACCAAAGGCATAAAAAGATGCTGCACAAAAAAACGGGCATTGTACCTTAAATATAACATTCAGAAACATAATAAAAAACGAAATAAAAAAATATATATTACGACTACGCGCGAATATTAAAAAAATGTATATATAATGCACAGCAGATTAATAGCATGCGCTACATTAATAAAGCCAAAAATACATGTAAGGCAGCATGGAACATGATCAAAACAGAGACAAATAATATGACATATAATTCTGAAATTGACATTATTAATATGAATGGTAAAAAGTATGACAACCCGAACGAAATTTGTAATTTATTTAATGAATATTTTGTATCCCTAACTAATTTCACAACAACTACTCATAAAAATATCCAGGACACTAAAATAACAATCCCTCAAAATCCAAATAGTATTTTTCTTACACCAGTGGATGAATCCGATGTTTACAATATTATCCATAATTTAAGAAACACAAACTCGACTGGGTATGACGACTTAAGCACGAAAGTGCTAAAAATATGTGCGAAGAGTCTAATATCACCTTTAGCTTTCATTATAAATCTTTCCTTAACAGAAGGAGTATTCCCAAATCGTTTAAAAACGTCGGTTGTAAAACCTATATATAAGAAAGGTGACAAAACGAACATGAGCAATTACCGCCCAATAACTCTAACCCCCATTTTATCGAAAGTACTTGAAAAAGTTATGTGTATTAAAGTGGAGAACATTTTAACGAAATATGAGATTCGTAAAAAAGAACAATTCGGTTTTAGGAAGGGTAGCTCCACGGCTTTAGCATGTTTCTCGCTAATGAAACATATAACCGAAGGTCTAAATAAAAAATCAAAGCTGAGCTGTGTATTTCTAGACATGACAAAAGCCTTTGACTATGTCTGTCATAGAACACTACTCACGAAACTTGCACATTATGGAATCCGAGGGAAAGCCAACGACTGGTTCAAAAGCTATCTTGCTGAAAGAGTGCAATACGTGGAAATAACTAAAACCTGTAAACAAGAGCAAAAAACGTTTCGGTCAGGATATAAACAAAATAATTATGGCACACCACAGGGAGGGATTTTATCCCCGCTTCTCTTTTTGTTATACATAAACGACCTGCCCGAAGCAGTAGGCAAAGATTGCATATTATTCGCCGATGACACTACTTTAATAATCAAGAGTGAAAATAATACAAACTTGGAAAAGGATACCGTCCTAGCGCTGAACAATGCAGCAAATTATCTAATAAAAAATAACTTAAAAATTAATATTACTAAAACAAATATAATACAATTTCAAACATACAAATCGAATATAATAAATAATCTAGACATCCAATACAAAGACTCTAAACTAACTACTGTGGATAATTGTGTATTTTTAGGTATAACAGTTGACAAAAATTGCAACTGGAAAGCACATATTGATAAAGTTGTTGTAAAAATTGATCGTTATGTTTATGTGTTAAAAAGGATTCGACAAACAACTAATCATGATACAGCAATGCTTGCGTATCATGGCTATGTATCGTCCGTACTTCGATATGGTCTAATAATCTGGGGGAACTCAGTGGAGGTTGATAGAGTGTTTAAATCCCAAAAAAAATGCATCCGAGCTATCTGTGGAGCTCATTTTTTAGACAGCTGTAAGCCACTGTTTCAAAGATTAAACATCCTACCTTTACCATGTCTATACATTTTTGAAACATGTACCTTTGTAAAAAGAAATTACAATTTATTTGAAACTTTGGAAGACAGGCCAAATAGCCGAACACGACCATAAAGACAGACTTCGTTTACCACGAATAAAATTAAAATTATTTAAGAGAAATGCATATTGTATGTCCATAATGATTTATAATAAATTACCAAATAGTTTACAAGAATTACCTTTGACATTATTTAAGAAAATGCTTTTTAAACTATTGTTGTCAAAGAATTACTATAGAATTAAGGACTATTTAGAAGATAAATTTATGGAATTAGGATAATGTAATTTTAACAATAAATTTGCACGCCATATATGGCAGGATACGCTGGAAAAAATGTACTGTAACACCCTGTATACCGTATTTTGGCAAATAAAATTTTTGATTGATTGATTGATTGAATATTTGCACTGGTCTGGTCGTGCCTCGGAAAGCACGTTAAGCCGTTGGTCCCGGTTGCCATACGAACATCTAGTGGCAGTCGTTATGGGTTGTTGGAGCCCTCAAAAGTGCAACAATTGGTCTAACTGCAATGCTTCGGTGTCGCCTTCGGGTTGTGGAGGTCAGACGGCAGTTGCTTCACGGAAAATGTCGAAGTTTAGCCATATCAGCAGTTAGACTGGTAAAGCGGACCCCAGACTCCAAAGCTGAAAAAAGCTTCTGATGCGACTGGGATTAACGCTGAGATGATGATGATTCAGAGAGGGGAAGGAGACTGTTTGTCTATTAAATAAATAAAATACCTTTTAGCTAAAAGATGCTAACAAATATGTACCTACATAAATAGTGTGACAGCGATTAAGAGGGAACTCTAGTGGTGCTTTCTCTATACAAACGTATTCCGCTGTTTTCTTCGTGGATAATGCTTTGAGAGCAATTTTTTTTTTCTACAATTGTACATCCTGATTATACGTGAACCTATCATTTGATTTTAAAATACTTCAAAATCGCGGGAAATAACCCATTTTAACCGTAATGTTCAGATGACTATTAGACAAACGTGATAAGCTTTAAACAAAAAAGAAAATAATAAAAATATAGGCAATTAGGCATACTTTTCCTCTCAATTTTGATATACGAAACATCTTTTGGTCAACGTTTTTGTAGGTAAAATCATCCTGAGCTGCAACTGCCCTTTTTGCACTTTACCGGGAGAGGTTGGAAGCAGCGCCACGGCATTAGTTTCTTCAAATACTTATTTTCCAAATTCCTAGGCACTAGATTTATATTAAATGTTTTATACAAAAATGAGTATACCTACACTAGAGTACCCTCTTAAGCTTGCAAAAAATAAACCAAGCAAAAAAAATATTGACAAATTTATATAGTGAGTCGACCACATGGTGGACCTTCGCTTGTGTCCAGATGTCAGCACATCCAGCTACTACAATCAAAGCATCCAGGCTCAAAGTTGATTAGGAATTTTTGACTGTTTCGGGTAGCTTGACTTGTTGTCGTCCGTACATAAATAAAATAATTCTTTAATCTATTATTAATTACTTATTTTGTACTAGCTGCGCCCCGCGATTTCATACACATTAGTTTCGATTCCGTGGGAATATTGAGATAAAGACTTCTTTGTTCTGTGTTACAGGTTTGGTTTCCGCACTCAATCCCTTCAGTGGACCATTGTCCGTGGATTATGGCGGTCGTTGGCGGTTATTCCAGTCACCCCAACTCCTTCCAGAAGGCCACTAAGCCTCCTGGCCTGTTGAGAACGTCTGTGTTAGGTCTTGGTGCCCCTATGGTTTTGCTTTTAATTTGGATTACACTTGTACATTCGAAGAGTACATGTGCAACTGCCTCATCAGACTCTATACAGGTTCTGCACAAAGGGCTGTCCGTTATGCCTATTGTGTGGAGATGCTTATTCAGCGAGCAGTGACCCGTGATGACCCCCGTCACCAATAAATGGGATATAGACTATCCTATATACAGGGAAACTTTTTTCGAGTGCGCAAAAACAAATGGGTGGCTCAGAATCAATAACAGAACAAATCTGCATTATTAGTTTAAAATAAAAAATCATGATTTTGTCCACCCTAAAATCAGCAAATGAGAGACACCAATTATTCATATCAATATCTTAGTATTAGCATATGGCCGCGCAGTGAACATGTGGACGGCGCGGGCGCGCGGGGGTCCTGTGATGTTCCCGCCGTCCCCACTCCGCCGAACATGAATGGGACCGCATGCGGTGACCATAACATCGATTTCATAATAAACATCTTTCGTTATCAATAACATTTTTTTTTGTACTAAAACATACCAAAGTAATAATATTTTTATCTATAAAACTTATTTAGCTATAAGTTGACAAAGTTTGCGCACTGGATAAAATTTTATCCTGTATAATCCTGATTATAAACCTGTATGCAAATTTTATCCAATCAGTTCAGTAGTTTTTGCCTTAAAGACGATCGAGGAGACGACGAGAAGATCACTTATACACTAGATACACAGTCTCGGACAAAACTCTTATCAAAAATGGCGACTCATATTAAGCAGTCTAAAGTAGTCAAAATAAATATACCTACATTAGTTTAAAATCAGCCTTAAGTGGAGTGTATAAAGTTCTTATCACAAGGCAGTACAAAAAGCCATTATTTTTTACGACCGACTCCGTGGTACATCAAACATCAAATCAAATTCAACCTTACACGCATGTATTGAAGTCAGAATTATAAAGTAAGCACTCAATGAAAGAAGCACCCAAGTGCTGCGTTGTGCGCTTGTTCAGTTCAACCATTATTTTTTACGCTGATTGTGAATCTAGTGTATAAGTAATCGATGGTTAAAGAGTAACAAACATCCATTTATCCATACTCACACACTTACACATTGATACTATTAGTAGGATTCTCTGCGTGGCTTATATACAGACCAATATACCAATATAAACGTTATATAGACACCCGTATTTTAATAGCTAACAATCTTGGAGCCAACCAGTTAAGAATGCTTTAATTACTTATCAGCTACTTTGAGAGCTCCTTGCGAAGGCGGCTGCGGTTTTCCCTTTGCCATTCAATATTAAGTTTCAACATTCACCTCACTACTCTGAATTCCTTCCTTGATAACGTATTCTTTGACCCTGTTTTTAATTTAGGGGCCATTATGAAATTTTCACTTAAATATATTAATGTTTGTTTTCTTTAGTTATTTTTAAATTATAAATTAAAGTTTGACCGCGATCCCGCCCGATGGTAAGCGTGTGATGCAATCGCTGATGGTAAAGCGCGATAGTTTATCAAAAAGGAACTCTAGTGGTGCTTTCTCTATACAAACGTATTCCGCTGTTTTCTTCGTGGATAATGCTTTTAGAGCATTTTTTCTACAATTTTACACCGTGATTATACGTATTTGATTTTTCCCGAAACTTAATTAATAAAAGAAATACGATACTTCAAAATCGCGAAAAATAACCCATTTTTACCGTGATGTTCAGATGACTATTAGACAAACGTAGGAAGTGTTTGACAAAAAAGAAAATTATAGAGGTATAGTTATAGTTTTCCGCTAAATTTTGATATAAAAATAATTGAGATCTGTCGTGTTTAAAAAAAGAAAACAGCGGAATACGAAATATCTTTTGGTCAACGTTTTTGTAGGTGAAATCAGCCTGAGCTGAAACTATCCTTTACGCACTTTACCGGGAGAGGTTGGAAGCAGCGCGACAGCAATATTTTCCTCAAATGCCTATTTTCCAAATTCCTCGGCCCTAGAGTCCCCTCTTAAGAGCCTATTCATTCTAATGCTTAAAGACACTTAAATCGTAGTCAGACGGAAAGACCGCCGCAGGTAAATTGTTCCATTCTTTTGATGTATCCGGCATAAATATATTATAATTACATTTAGGTATTATTCTACTCAGGACGTGAGTACAATGCTCGAAGACCTCAGTAGAGCCTCCGAGCGAGTCGGTCTTAAAATGAACATGGACAAGACGAAAGTCATGTCTAATGCCCATGTTGTACCGACTTCTATAAAGATTGAAACTTGTACTCGAAGTTGTTGACAGTTACGTGTACCTGGGACAAACTATCCAGTTAGGAAGGTCCAACTTCGAGAAATAGGTCAATCTTCGAATCCAACTCGGCTGGGCTGCTTTCGGGAAGCTACGTAAAATCTTCTCGTCCGCAATACCGCAGTGTCTCAAGACAAAAGTCTTCCACCAGTGTATATTGCCAGTGATGACTTATGGAATTGAGACGTGGTCGCTAACAATGGGACTTATAAGAAGGCTCAAAGTCACTCAAAGGGCAATGGAGAGGGCTATGCTTGGGGTTTCACTGCGCGATTGAATCAGGAATGAGAAGATCCACAGAAGAACGAGAGTAACCGACATATCCCGAAGAATTGCAACACTAAAGTGGCAGTGGGCTGGACACATTGCCCGTAGGACCGATGCCCGATGGGGCCGATGGGTTCTCGAGTGGCGACCACGCACCGGAAGACGTAGCGTGGGTAGGCTCCCGACAAGGTGGACGATGACATGGTGAAGGTCGCGGGAAACCGCTAGATGCGGGAGGCGCAGGACCGGTCGCCGTGGAGAACCCTGGGGGAGGCCTATGTATGAGGCTGAAATGATGATGATGATGATTATTCTACTGTTTTATCATTTTGAAAATCGTTTCTGTATGTAGAATCCGAACTTACTAACTATAATAGGATATGAATCAAAATGAATAGATCACCTTCATGTTAACATAATAATACAGGGAACATGGTTATTCCATGATCTGGGCTACATGGAACACTGTTCATCCTGAAATTCTTATAAGATGGAGACTTATGCAGAAGAAACAGCAGGGTGCCGGGCCGCTAGTTAATATTAACACAATGCATAAATTTAAGTATGACAATTATTTCGATAGCATGGTTATAATATTTAGATGTTAAGTTGATATTTTATTTCGAAATACAATGTCAAGCTAATAAAACTATTAATATTTATTTTAATAATTTTATTTAAAATTAATACTTTTATTTTTAAAGCGAGCTTAAATGTAATGCTTTAATGATATATTTTCAACGTCAGTAAAGATAACAAATGAGCACACTCATCAAAAACTACCAAAACCAAACAATTCAATTTCATAATTTAGATGAACGTCTTCTTAATTACAATTAAATAATAGCTCCCGAGGGACGGTTACGACTGCACAAAAACTAATTAAGTTTGAAACCATCCGAAGGAAGAGAGGAGCTAAAAATTTTGCATAATTGCTGTGGAATAAAAGAAGAAAAGCATGACTTACATAATGTAAGCGAGACCACAATTTTAATCTGATATGTCCCATTTATTTCCCAGAGTTAAGAGGCGATTCGATGTGCCTGTTACAAAACATTACCTTTCCATTATGATTTTTAATGGAGATACATACAGTATTGATGAGATGGGTGGCTTCATCTTTCCTGATAAGATGAATTGATGTCATTTGAAACATGAGAACTCAATACTTTTATTTCTTACTAGCTCTTGCTCGCAGCTCTGTCCGCGTGGACTTCAGTTTGAAGCGCGCGGTGATTCCCGTTTCCGTGGGTATTTGTTACTGCTCTGCGCCTTTTGGTCATAGTTGGAGGTTATATAGCTGTCCTTTCTCAGGCTCTAGACTATCTGTGTACCAATTTCAATACAATCGGTTTCGGTAGGTTTGGCGTGAAAGCCGGACAGACAGACAGACAGAGATACTTTTGCATTTATAATATTAGTATGGATGAACGGGAGTGAACGCGGGCGTACATATTGCTCCTATTATTTTAACAGGCGCTTATTTTATATCAACTGAGCTCCTGTAAACTGAAGTCCACGCGGACGAAGTCGCGGGCAACAACTAGTATTTTTTATAAATCTATCTGATGGACATTAAATAATTTTTTAGGATACAGCGCAATTGTCAACTGACATGCGGCAACATTAGTCCGAAACATAATTTTGTTTTATGGACGAAGGTAATCAATCAACGTAGAAAGACGATATAAAGAAATACAAGATGAGCAAAAGGTGAAGATTGGTGCACATCACAGGAAAGTGCTGACCCGTACCTACTTTATAAGCTCGATTAATGTAACCCTTCTCAATTCCTTCCGTACTTGGGTGACATAGCATATTTTACTCTTGGGGTCAATTTCAGATTTTTGCTTGTGTCATGAAAAGATGAATGGAAGTAGGGATTCATGTTAAGGTGGCAGGTTCTACGGATGGAGTAATAACAGTCTACTGGACTCAATAATTATTTTGTGATGACTTTGCAAAAAAATTTCTTCTAGAGTTTATTAACTCTTCGTTTGAACTGCGTGTAAGAAAAGAGATAAAGGCAACGATTTACGTTTACGTAGTTATGTCGACCTCCGTGGCATAGCGGTCAATATGCCTGCTGTCGACGTGCAGGCCCCGGGTTTGACCCCGGCCAGGTCACGATGGAAAAATTATACTTTCCTGACTGGGTCTTGGATGTTTATCTGTTATAAAATATAGTATCGTTGAGTTAGTGTCCCATAACACAAGTCTCGAACTTACTTTGGGGCTAGCTCAATCTGTGTGATTTGTCCGTATATATTTATTTATTTTAGAGTTTTAGATCAAATCCAGACAGGTTTAACAGGTTGTCTTTCCAGACAGGTCTGTATCTACTACGAATGCACTAGGAAGTGGCGAAGGGTAGATATTTTAGAGGACTATTTTATGTAATACCAGCCGCCAGCGATTTTGTTCGAGTGGAGTTAGTTATGGTTCGCTCCTATTAATCGCAGCGTGATGTTATATAGCCTAAGATTAGCCTAAGAAAGATTAGCGCATTCAAACAAACAAACAAACTCTTCAGCTTTATACATTTGAATAGATTATGTTCAAAAAGTGCTGATTCTCAATCTAATTTGAATAAATGACTTTTGACTTTATAAATTTAAATCAGCACTGTTCTCAAACAGGAAACCAATCAGATTAGAACTAAAAATTCAAAGACATGTGACATTTACTAACCCGCACTCGGCCGTCGTAGTGATTTACGGCCTGCCACACTGACTTCAGAGAGAAAATTGGGTTGTATCCTAAAAAAATATTTAATGTCCATCAGATAGGTTTATAAAAAATACTGAGCACGTATTTTTATTTTTTTCTTTCATTCAAATACTTAGGAAGATAAAAAAAAAATATTTAGACACAATTTGTTGATACAACCACAACAGACAAAAGGCAAGAAAACACAAATCAAAAGATATATTGATTTGAGATGTCATATGACGTCATGCCGTGGTACAAAATTTACCACGGCGTGACGTAATTACCCCCACTCTGTAACTTTAATGCGCTATATCTCAGTAGTTTTTGGTAAATCCAACAATTGGTTTAACTGCAATGCTTCGATGTCGCCTTAGGGTTGTGGAGGTCAGACGGCAGTCGCTTCACGGAAAATGTCGAAGTTTAGCCATTTCAGCAGTTGGACTGGTAAAGCGGACCCCAGACTTCAAAGCTGAAAAGGCTTTGGATGCGACTGGGATTAACGCTGTGATGATGATGATGATCTCAGTAGTTTTTGGTAATATCGAAAAAATACAGGACTTCATTTTTTTTTTGTTATCTATAAGACGGACTAAATATTTTTTTGAGTTTCATACCTTGGATACATACCTATTATAAGCTATTAATGCTTATTACATGGACTTACCCAAGACACAATAGCTTTATGGTGTGGGTCACTTGGTCCAATAACACACAGATCTATTGTGGATTTTGAAATCCCCAAATCAGACCCTACACTTACTCAAATTAAATTTCCCTTACCCAATCACGGATAAAATCAATTCAACAATACGTCTTTTCGAGAACGACAATAACTCGATTCATTACTCTCATCGTCAAACCCAAGAAATCTATAATATTTGCCCTATTGTGACTGAATAGGGCAAATATTATAGATTTCTACTAAACATTACCTTTTTTCTATAATAAAGAGACGGTCTATAGAGAGGCTTACGTTAACGCAGTCGATAATTGCGATTCCTTTCAAACGAACAAACAAGATGGAAGAATAGGCTCTCCTAACGGGAAGAGCGTTGAAACGAACGACGTCGGGTGCAGACTGTTTACTTCCATGATTGTTAGAACTAGTCTATTGAGTTCCAAGTGTTGCACGAAATGGAAGCTACTTTTACGTTTCATGTGTGCGTGTGTATAAGTAATAATAATAATAATAATAATAATTTATTTAGTTCCTTTTACAATGTAGTACATTTACAGCCTTATAAATACTTAGTAGTACCATATTTATAACGATAGTCTTAAATATTTATAATAAACATTAATTTAATTAACACAATTTTAAAATCTCTATGTATAATGCATTGGTACTGACATCATAGCTTGTGGCGATCTACCTGAGCTAGGTTAATAAAAACCTGTGTTTCAGGCCATCTCCAGACTAAGCGAACAGCGGATTACAGTTAATTTCTTATTAAAATAATACTATACTAATTATAAAATTAAAGGAAAAAGGAAAAATTACCAATTCAACATACAAAGTTATTGAAGTATTTCTATAGGTTTTTTTCTGTGTCTGTATAATTAAGTTCACCCAATTATTCCCACACCTTCAGACGACAATGTTTTGGCATTTTTGTAATTTGTTGTCTATAAAGAATTTTAAGACAGTATTTGCATCGCATGAGTTGTGAACTGGGTCAATATTAATGCTGTGTATGTCAATTTCAATTCAAGTTTTGCCATACCTATTGCCTTTAGAATAGCTGCACATGCTGTTTTTCCCAATAATAATATTTGTATTAAATTCCATCATGATTAATTAGCAAAGAATTGGTAATGAATGTGTTGATCGGGTAAAAATAAATAATAATATTTGGTTTTATCGACATTACCGATTTTAGCTTCAGATATAGAGAAATCTATCTAAGTCATAAGTTTTTAATTCTATTTATAATTCAGGTTTAAATAAAAAAACAGCAATACAATAAATCCATGGCGCTCTTAGGCGCCTTCATAATCTATGGAGTTTATATAATTCTCCTCTGCGAACTTTCGTGCCGGGCAATTTACATCACCAGTTTGATGGTCACATTTGCGCTTAAAGCGATTGCATGTCGCACATTTAGGGGGAGCGTTTTTATCATTGCAATCCTTAAAGGAATGACCAATCTCTGCGCAGTGATTACAAGTTGTGCTAGTTTCTCTGCAATACTTGGCTGCATGTCCAAATTGCTGACAGTTGAAACACCTGGTGACTATCGTGAAATCTCTCACAGGGCAAGACGTCCAATTGATAAAAATTCGGCCTTGGTCAACTAGAATTCTCCTGATGTTAGCTGGCAATTCTAGGATGTAATTACAGGTACTCATATTTTTCTTACCTGATTTATGGCTTAATTTTATTGTCGCTAAGAGGGACTCACGGGTTGTATTCGGCAGCTTCTCAGATAGGTTTTGTTCAAAAATACAATCAAATACCTCCTGTTCCGTTAGAGCTACGGGGACACCAATAATTGCAACTCTAGGACGTCGCTTTTTAGGTTCCTCAACGGTAAGGCCTGAGGAAACTAGTTTCTCCGACTTCCATAATTTTTCAATGTCTGCTTTCTTTTCTGTGCTGATGATGACTCCTCCGTTTCTCACTTTTCTCATGCCACGAACATGAAGTTTGAGCTCTTCAGGCGAGATGATTTTCTGGACGAGGGACTTAGTGTCGTCGCTGGTTTTGGATTTGTCCTTGGGATAAATAGCAACGGAGCTTAAATTTTCCGGGCGAATGTAGCTGTCGGAGCCTTTCTTTACCATATTTGCAAATGAAGTACTTTCTGCAGGTTTCATTTTAGTTTCTATAACCTCTTTGAATTGCCGTAGTGATTGTGCAACTCCCTGCTGTTCTCGTAGGATTTCAATATTGGTGTACGCCTGTATAGTTTTATGTTTCAAGGACTGATACAACACAGCCATCTGAGATGTCCCACTATTCACCTTGCGGCATAAGTTGGTCACACGGAGCTTCTGCTCAGAGTTCATTTTTCCCTCCGCTACTATACTACACACTTCGCTCAAAATGGACTCTATTGAGCTCATCCATTTTTGAATTTCTGACGTGGGTATCACTTCAGAGATCTCAGGTTCCATGGGTACTGGTGGAGTAGGGGGAGCTGTGGTCCTGGCTCGTTCAGTGGGTGTCGGTGGAGGACTTCGCCGCAGCAATTGGCTACGGGCAAACGGGCTAGATCCCGCACTGGCCATATCCAATACAGTAAAACTAGCCTATAGGATTTTTTTTCATTGCTACTGCAATGAATGCGTAGGTTTGTCTTTAGATCAACTCGCGACACACTTTCGTTTCGATTAATGCTTACACTGCATATGTAATTTTAATAACAATTTACTACCTATTATTTAATTATATAATTCATGAGCAAAATAGAAGGCACGTCCGCTTAGGCCAGCGATTGATCGCGAATCAACATAAGTATAAATGGTGTTGCTTTGAAGTTCCGTAATAAATGCTATTGGTTTTTTTTTTTTTTAAATCTAAAAAATAATTCAGTTTGTTTCCTGATTTGTAGGTACGTTTTGGTTTATTAGCGATTAAATGTAACTACAACTGCGCAAAAGCGTCTTCTGCTATATTTTCACTTTCCTCTGTCCAGGTGTTGTGATAGCCTAGTGGTTAAAACACCAGCCTCTCATGGATGAGTGTGCGGGTTTAATTCCAGGTCAGGCAAACATCAATGTAACTTTTCTAAGATAAATGTACTTTCTAAGTATATCTTGGATACCAATGACTGATTACAAGGTGAAGGAAATCATTTTGAAGAAACCTGGACTTAAAGTCTGAAATCGCCAACCTGCATTGAGGAAGCGTGGTGATTACACTCAATCCTCTGTATGAGAGGAGACCTGTGCCCAGCAGTGGGACAATAAAAAAAAGGTTAATGATGAATCTTTATTAAAGAAGTACCTACAGCTCATCCTGCCATAATCTCAAAATAATCCATACTAATATTATAAATGCGAAAGTATCTCTGTCTGTCTGTCCGGCTTTCACGCCAAAACTACTGAACCGATTGTAATGAAATTTGGTACACAGATAGTCTAGAGCCTGAGAAGGGACATAGGCTATAAAAAATCGCGCTATGATCAATAAGAACAGAGCAGGGACAAAAAATGTTGCATAAACGAGAGCAAACGCGGACGTACATATTGCTCCCATTAGTAACAGGCGCTTATTTTATACCAACTGAACTCTTTCGGTTCGAAGCTTACGCGGGTGAAACCGCAGGGCACAGCTAGTTGTATATAAATTTTCGTAAACATATCGGTATCTGAAATTAATCGTTAAAGGAAAATCCTATTGAAGATTGAAATTAACTGGGTCAAAGGCTCGTACACATAAAAACTGAAACCGCACAAATACAATGGAAGCCAGAAACCAGCGTTTTTCAATTTCTATTCAGAACACGCAGTATATATCTCTAGCTATAAGTCACAAGCACGACGATATCAAAAACTTCTAAACGTAAGAGTTCGACCCCTTTACGTAGATATTCATAACGTTTTGCCTGGAATATTGCTACTAAAACTAGACTTAGGTAGGATAAAACCATATCTTGGCTAAACATTGTACCTACTCTGGCATCTAACCAACGTTCTATATTGACGGAGAGTTCATAATATTAAATTTACGGACGCACTGGCTCTGCGCTGTGTCGTCTATCAGGTCTTTAGGAAGCCTCGTCTTGACCTGGAATATTTCATCGTTTCTTGGAAATATTTGTCTTGTATTTCCGAAAATTGGAAGGCAATTTATTTTGTCGTTGGTTGGTGATATTGAAGATTTAATATGATATAGCACAAACCCGAATAAGCCTTTAGGAAAAAAATATAGTGAATCTATGTTAAAACAAAATCTAATATAGAATACAAGCTGCACCTGGCGGTTTCACCAGCGTAGGTTTTGATATGTTTTTTTGCATACGCTCCGCTCCTATTGTTCGCAACGTGATGTTATATAGCTTAAAGCCTTTCTGGATTAATTACCTATTCAACGCAAAGAGAATTTTTGAAATCGGAAAGTTGTTCCTGAGATTAGCGCGTTCAAACAAACAAACTCTTCAGCTTTATATATTAGTATAGATATATCTAGATAATACAAAATTTCTTTATAAAACTTTGTGTTATTGAATTCTCAATAACACAAAGTTTGAAGTAATATCACTTTGGAACGATTCCGACTCCGTCCTGAAAAAAATACGAAACAAAATATTATATCGTGAGAAGTACCTTTGAAATCTTCTTTTTAATGAAAAATCCAATATTTGTTTTTTTATATTACTTTACTTTCCTTATCACTATGACCAGAAATGAATGAATTCTATTGGTTTTTGTTGTTTTAATATTAAACACTAAATGTGCAGACAGATAGAAAAAAATATTCTATTCTATGATAGGATGATTATTCTATGTAAGGATTATGTTTAGATATTGTGTTTATAAATATTAATCAGCAACTATCAGAAATTCAGGACAAGTACAATATTCTGACAGCAATAGTTTTCAAACTTCAACAAGATAATCGACTAAACTCCCAGGTAGTCGGGAGCAGACAATATTGTTTATATTTAGTTTGACACCAGATATCCTCTACCAACAGTTTTGCTTTGCTAAAACCAAAACTGTTGAGATTGTCTCAATTTTCCAGCCTCAGTACACAATCTCATAATACTGTATCAATTAATCACCCTTTAATACGAAGCAGTTTTTAATAAAAACTGGAATTTCTTCATCAGAATGTCTTCTGAAGCGTAGGGAATGTTTATTATGGTAATATGATAAAAGGTTTTCTCATATGTGGTGTACCAGTTAATAATAAAAAAATATTAGCTACGACCAAGAATGCAAAGTTACATTTTATCGAAAATAATCCATTTAATATTTACAGAATTCCGTTCGTAAAGAGGGGTACGGATGACAGCAGGTCAAGCTTACCCGAAACTGTCAAATATTCCCAATCATCCTTGAGCCTTCATGCTTTAGGTATGAGAGTGAAAACCTAATAAAATAATAAATCTGACAGATCGTAGTAGCATGATGTGCTGTTGTCTGTACAAAATGCTACAGCCAATAAATTTCACATTTATAATTTAAGTAAAGAAATAAGGATTTTATTCGTTGAATAATTATATTATTAATTTATTTCACTTTTACACCTAAACTACTAAACGGAATAAAATGAAATTTAGCCCAAAAATTGTTTATTGCATATTGTAATGTGTTTTTTTGTGCGGAATAAAAATACCTTCTTTCTTTAAGCTTAGCTTTGCAGCTAGTTATGAAATATTACTATTTTTTATATAATTATAAACTAGTGCTTGATTACAATTCCGCCTGATGGTAAGCAGTTATGCAGTCGTTGATGGTAAAGTACGCTAGTTTATAAAGAGCCAATGCACTAAAAAGAAACTGAATATAAAAGAACTGAATAGGAAGAAAGACGGCAGTTGAGCGAGGTAATGCCATATTTGGGTCCAGGGGCGAGGGACATGGGGAAGTCCCCGCCCCCTATTCGATAGACCCAGAGGCGGAGGCGCGCGCGAGTGTCAGCGCGCGCCTCTGAGGCGATGCACGGGGTAGCTTAACACCCCACTACCCCGTGCTGGAGACGAGGCCCGGACAGACCGGACCAGCACGAGACTGTGGGGCTGCGGAAGAATTTAGACTCCCGCGGCCCCACGCGCGCTCGTCATAGAACAGACACCGGGGTGGTTTTAGTCAGTAAAAGGCTGACAGACCCCGTCGCCCACCCTAGGGCGGTGGACTTCCTATGAGGATTTCCACACCGTAAAAAAAAAAAGGTAATGCCATGTTAAACCTAACAACCTGACCAACGATGCTGCGCCAGAGAGAGATTGTCTGGAGACCCTCCACGGCCAAACTCCCGACACAACAACATTTGGCGCATCTTGACTAATCGACTTGTGTGGTTGTTATTTCTAAGTCATAGTCTCATTACCTAGGCCTAGGCCTTACGCCTAAGTAATGACGTACAAACCCTAAAATGCTCGGCCCATACAAAAAAGCAAATTAGCAGCGTTGGGACTGACGAAGTCGGAAGTCAAAATTGAAACCATCTAAACACAGATTACACAAAAAATAAAAAACAATGCAGTGTG
Organism: Sesamia nonagrioides; assembly: GCA_017933935.1. Taxonomy (NCBI): domain Eukaryota; kingdom Metazoa; phylum Arthropoda; class Insecta; order Lepidoptera; family Noctuidae; genus Sesamia; species Sesamia nonagrioides. The sequence continues at coordinate 848,419 of JADWQK010000081.1, forward strand.
TTTATACCATGGTTTATACAGACTCTATTAGATATCGTCATTACCATGCCTATTCCTCCAAGATTTCATACTACTTACTAGAAATAAGTACGGCTTCGCAGCGAGGAGGTCCTAAATATCAGCAGTCAGATTTCAAGTACAGACGTCAGCTGGTCAAGTCACTGTAAAATTTTCCCAAACAACCTTGAACCTTAATGCACCAGCGATAAGGACAATAAAGACTTTTGAAAGATTGTAGTGACTTGATGTCTTTACGTTAAAATATTACGTAGTCTGCATTTTAAGCAAATAAGTTCTCATAAAAGTCTTGGAGAAGACATTTTGCTAAAGTGCTGCGGTAGCACCCACATTATAAAAATGGCGACGAGGAAAATTGTTTAAGAACTGTTATTTATGTCTTGGCACCATACACGTAGAAAATTCGTAATTACTAGGTTAATGTCTCTTATTTTGAAGAATGTATATACGAAGAAAAAATCGGAATATAAGACAAATCGGGAATAAGGAAATGGAACACTTCAAATATAATTCGGGACCCTAATTACGTAACGCCAGCCTTTCGGTGTCCTATAGGATGCATTTTGGGGAGTCTCCGTTCCACCAACGGACAACCCGTCGTACGGCGAGTTTCCACCCTTACGTTGTTAACACCACTACGATCCGGACGAAGCGTTTCGCCTCCTCCTTTATACCGCGTACAACGAGGGACTGGAACGTCTTGCCAGCGGCGGTGTTTCCGTCGGACTACAATTATTTGAGTGTCTTCAAGGCTAGAGTGACTAGGCTCTTAATAAACTAGTGCGCTTTACCATCAACGATTTCGTCACTGCTTATCATCAGGCAGGATTGCGGTCAAGCGCCAGCTTATAATTTATATAAAAAACTCACTATTACTATCAAATGTAATCCTTTTGATTGCTAATTTATTGCTCCATATGTTTGAAAAATGTGTCTGCTCAACAACGTAAATAACGCAATGAAAGTAGTTAAAGTGTCAAAATGAAATCCATTGCTACTGATAGTGTGTTATAATTGCTCTTCTTCCTTCTGATTCGTGGGGTAAATACGTAATAGATGTAAAATAATATATAATTTTAAAAAAGCCTTTTTATTTCTTGTTTTACAATAGTTAGTATTAATGTTACAGGAAACATAATTTATATTTCTATGTAATAGTAAGTTATCCTAAGTAATGTTAGTAATATAGGTGTATATTATGTTAGTAGTGTATGTTTTTTCACATAAATCAACAAGAACCCCGGTTTTTTGTAAAATAGTAATAGATCGTAAAAGCTTTCCTTTTGACAGTTCACCCCATTATTTAGGTACATTATTGAGCTGATTAAATTCTCAAATCTATGAAGTAATGGATATAGACAGTCCTTCAAAAGCCTTGGAATGTGATACGAATTATGTTACGTTTTCGGATGGAAATTTTGCTTAAACGGGAATATAAAGAACCCAAATTAGGAATCGTCATCATCATCAACCTTTATATCGTCCCACTGCTGGACACAGGTCTCCTCTCATACAGAGAAGGAATGAGCGTAATCACCACGCTTGCTCAATGCAGGTTGGCGACTTCAGACTTAAAAGTCCAGGTTTCCTCAAGATGTTTTCTTCACCTTCAGTCATTGGTGTCTAAGATATACTCAGAAAGTTTTAACTACTAGGCCACCACGACATTAAAAAAATGAATAAATATAAATAACGAATACTATTTTGAAAAGAGCAAATCTCTAACAATCCCGTTGAAAATATAAAAAAAAAAACTTGGCACCTAATATTATATTGTGTATACCGGTTGTATGGTAGAAAGACTTAATAAGTCTTTTGTTAAGAAATGTTTGCATTTTTTGGAAGGCAACACTGGTATTAATCTGGCAATTTAAAAAGAATCAGCTTTGTGTGCCTGTTTCCATTTCAAGTTTAGTTTTATAATTGACGATAATGTGACTGTTGAAAGTATTAACGATGGTTCTGACCTTTTCTAACAAAACCAGATTACTACATGCTATTTTTTTTTAATAATTTCTAGAACATAAAAGTTTAAAAATAATGATTAAACTAAATTATATGGCCGTATTTTTAGCCGCCATGTTTTTTATCGGCAGGGTAATTGCGTAACATATTATCAGTAGCAATGGGCTTCATTTTGACAGTTCAACAACATTCATTGCGTTATTTATATTGTTGAGCAGACACACTTTCCGAACATATGGTGCAATGGTTTAGCAATTGGCTTCAGATTCATTCCAATTTGATAATAATAGAGTGCTGCGCAATCAGGGCGCTGGTCTAAACTATCTATAGAATATACTAATTTGACAGAACTAAACTATTAGGTGCTACCGGTGATGACACATGGATCAGAAACGTGGTCCCTCACTATGTGCCTCATAAGAAAGCTCAAGGTCGCACAGAGAGCTATAGAGAGGGCTATGCTAGGTGTTTCTCTACGTTACCTAATTTAGTATTAGGAGATCTGTAGAAAAACTAAAGTCGCCGACATAGCTCAGCGGATTAGCTCTCTGAAATGGCAGTGGGCGGGGCACATAGCTCGTAGAGCCGATGGCCGATGGGGCAGAAAGGCACTTGAATGGCGACCACGTACCGGCAAGCGCAGCATCGGACGCCCACCGACTAGAAATGATCGGTGGTCGGATGATCTGACCAAAATCGCAGGGAAGGGCTGTATGTAGGCTGAGTCTAACCGTTCTTTTTGGGGAAATCCTTGGGGGAGACCTATGTACGTCCAGCAGTGGACTTTATGTGACTGAGATGATGATGATGATGATGAAACTAATATGTGAACGTCCTCCTGTCCTGCACTGAACTTAATATTAATTTAGTTGGTGAACACGAGAATCAGCACCATTGGCTCTTTAGAAAATAACTTTAATACACTGGTGTATTAAAGTTAATTGTGCGGACTATTCCGGCTTTCTTCACTAGCTTCTCTATTTATAAGTTATGTTAGGAACACCTTCAAAAACTAATTTTCTATGAATAACAATCCCAAGAAGAAACCCTTTAATATTCATATCATACAATGATCAAAGTGTACATTTCCGTCGTTACACATCATACTTACATAATAAACAAACGTGCTGAATAAACGAGAATTTCTCAATTTGGAAGAACAAAAAACCTGGTAATACAATTTACATGGGAACGTGTGACGATAGAATGTAACCTTCAGAAGGTCCACAACATGCAATAAGTTAAAACAGTAGCACGCACACATAAAAGGTATCCTTCTATAAGGTATCCTTCTATGTGTGCGTGCTACTGTTTGCTTTTGTTTTTGTTTGAAAGCACATTGCGGGTCACAATTATAGTCCTTGCATTCGCTGTACTGCCATAAGCATGTATTATAAATTTATTTTATTTATAGTTAATTAAAGCAGTACAACAACAATTACATTAATTAACTTAAAAAAAAACTACTACTAAAACTAACATGGAACATTGGACACGATGTATAAATCTTAGAGTCAATTAAAGAGAAACAGGTGATTCCCACACGGAACAAATATTACCTAGTATGACTTACAAGTAGTTGTTATGGTTCTGGTTGTTTGTGTATGTCAGTTTTTTATATGTTTGTAAACGCACCCACGACACAGTAGAAATTACTAACACCTAATAAAAAAAATATGTATTTAAATTACAATTATAACAACTTTGCGGATTCGTCCAAGGCGGAGGCGTCGAAATAAGTCAGATAATAACCCACAACAAAAAAAAAATGTTTTTAACCTATGATCACAACCACACTACTATAAAATAGTTTATTATTATTGACGTTACGGTGTCTTTGTTTTTCGCGAGAAAACAGCTGTCTTTATTGTGTATTGATACGCGGTTACGCTTGTTACATAGCTGACCTTCGGTATGCATCTATTTAGTGGTGTGACGTCACATTATCATGGAGAGACATGACATTTCCGCGGCTTAAGCATTGTACAGCGTACAACACAAGATGAGTTCTCTGAAAATACGAATTGTGAGATGGAAATTCATCTTCGTGTTGCTGACTATACTGCATAAATAAACATGCACAACGTTCTATATTTGAACAACTTAAGCTACAAAAAACTGCAATTGTTTTTCCGGGTACACTGAGTTTTAGTTTGTACTATAGGTGGGTAAGCTCTACTATTAGGTAACTCATTAAGTAAAAAAAATTGATGGATGAGTCTCTAAATGTATTATAATAGGTACGTAACTAAAGCTATAAATAAGAAATCTATCTATGTAAGCCCACAAGAGAGGGTACACAAATAAGATTGATGAGCGGGAAGCAAATAATACACTGGAGAGGTAAGTAAAAATAATCATTAAAATATACGAAGGTTTTTTTGCAGAATAAGTAATTTTGCTTTCTTTTCGAAGCTCAAGGAAATATTGGATATGAAAAAACTGTGTAGATTTTTCGTGTTAAGAATTACAAATAAGTAAAAATCGCCATTCTAATTAGTTCTGCTCTGCCTACGTGACTCGAATACCAATAAATTAAGAGTATGTTTACGTAAACATCTCGTCTCCTTCGCCTTATTGAATAAATTCGTAGGGCAATAACACTAATATAAAATAATTTTATGAATATATCTATCACTTCAGTCGAAAGACGTCCACTACTGGACATAGGCCTTCCCCAAGAATCTCCACGACGACCGGTCCTGCGCCTCCCGCATCCAGCGGTTTTCCGCGACCTTCACCAGGCCGTCAGTCCGTCTTGCCGGGAGCCTACCCACGCTGCGTCTTCCGGTGTCAATTCGAGAACTCGTCTGCCCCTTTGGGAGCCGGTCCTACGGGCAATGTGCTAGGCCCACTGCCACTTTAGTGAATATAATATGTATAACAAAAATACATTGCTTTTTAATATATTGAAATTCTAATTAATTAAAAACAGTAATTAGGATGCGTACAGCACCCTAATTACTGTGCGCAGAATATATCAAAGAATTCGTAGCGCGGTCTTTTACTTGTAAATAACCTCGTTTATGGCTTTTGTTCTGTATACACAATACACAAAATTATTTTCGAAGCAGTATAAATTAATGTTACCCGGCAGATACAAAATAATCTACCTACGTACGGACGATAGCAGGTCAAGCTACCCGAAACTGTGAAATATTCCTAATCAACCATGAGCCGTAATGAATTAGAGATAAAGTTGAAAATCTAATGAGGAAATCTGACGGATTGTAGTAGCTTTATGTGCTGCCGTCTGCACATTAGGAACGATTTTCCTATCTTCAGAAAAAAAAATAATAGGTTTATGAATCTGTCCAGAAAGGCTTCCAGCTTAAACCAGTGCAGCGGAATATATCCTGAAAAACTACAGACCGATATCTCTCCTGAGCCATGTCTACAAGCTGTTTTCTAGGGTCATCACGAATCTTCTCGCTCGCAGGTTCGACGACTTTCAGCCTCCCGAACAAGCAGGCTTCCGAAAAGGCTTTAGCACCATAGACCACATTCATACGCTGCGGCAAGTTATAGAGAAGTCCGAGGAGTATAACAAACCACTATGCTTGGCGTTTGTGGACTATGAGAAGGCGTTCGATTGGATTGAGACTTGGGCGGTGCTACAGTCTCTCCAGCGGTGCCAAATTGACCATCGATACATTGAGGTGATAAAGTGTTTGTACAAAAACGCCACCATGTCAGTCCGTCTCCAGGATCAGGACTCGAAACCGATCCAACTGCAGCGTGGAGTGAGACAAGGAGATGTCATATCTCCTAAATTGTTCACTGCTGCGTTGGAAGATGTCTTCAAGCTCCTAGACTGGAAAGGACTTGGCATCAACATCAACGGCGAGTACATCACTAATCTCCGTTTCGCAGATGACATCGTGGTCATGGCTGAGACCCTGGAAGACTTGGGCAAAATGCTCAATGACCTCAGCAGAGCTTCCCAACAAGTGGGTCTAAAAATGAACATGGATAAGACGAAGATCATGTCGAACTCTCATGTCGCACCCACTCCAATTGTAGTTGGTTGCTCTGCACTCGAAGTTGTTGACGAGTATGTATACCTGGGACAAACAGTCCAACTAGGTAGGTCCAACTTCGAGGAAGAGGTGTCTCGGCGAATCCAGCTCGGTTGGGCAGCGTTCGGGAAGCTACGCTACATCTTCTCGTCGTCCAAGATACCACAGTGTCTCAAGACTAAAGTCTTTGACCAGTGTGTGTTGCCAGTGATGACTTACGGAACTGAAACATGGTCGCTCACAATGGGCCTCATACGAAGGCTCAGAGTCACACAAAGGGCAATGGAAAGAGCTATGCTAGGAGTTTCTCTGCGTGATCGAATCAGAAATGAGGAGATCCGCAGAAGAACCAAAGTCACCGACATAGCTTTGCGAGTCGCTAAACTTAAGTGGCAGTGGGCAGGGCACATTGCTCGTAGAACCGATGGCCGATGGGGCAGTAAGGTTCTGGAGTGGCGGCCACGTACTGGACACCAGCATTTACTATGACACATTTACATCTGAGAGCTGCGGTGGCCTAATGGTATCGATTGCGAATTAAAAGTTTTGGGTCGTTGGTTCGAACCCCTTCAGGCGCTTTACTTTGTGTAAATTACTTCATCACCACTGCTCTCAAAACGGTGAAGGAAAACATTGTAAGGAAACCGGCATGTATGAGAGCCAAAAACTTCGAAGACATGTGATATCTAACAACACGCACTGGGCCCGGCAGCGTGGAAGATTACGGCCCACTCCCTCTCACCGAGAGGAGGCCTTTGTCCCAACAGTGGGAACATTATAGACTGATAATGTATTTACAGTCGTGGTGGCCTAGTGGTTAAAACAGCAGGCTCTCAAGTATGAGTAAGCGGGTCCGATTCCAGGTCAGGCAAGTACCAATGTAACTTTTCTAAAGTTATATTATGTACTTTCTAAGTATATCTTGGATACCAATGACTGAAGGTGAAAGAAAAAATCTTGAGGAAACCTGGACTTTAAGTCTGAAATCGCCAACCCGCATTGAGCAAACGTGGTGATTACGCTCAATCCTTCTCTGTGTGAGACTCCGTAGGAGACCTGTGCCCAGAAGTGGGACGATTAAAAGGTTGATAATGATGTTGATGAATGTATTTACATCTTTAATCTTTCATCAGGTTAAGTCAAGGTTGTCACGGGTAGTCTGAGAATCGATGACTATCTACACATACCAAGACCTCTCCAAGCCTCGGAAGTCCCGGTTATCATTCGTAGATCTTTGGTTTCGTTATGTGTCGTGAATAGGTAGCCCGAAATTCTGAAAGTCTCATAACGGATATCGTATTACGTATTCGGTTGAGCAGGACAAATATTCGGTCCATACATGTAAAATTGTATGCATGTAAAAACAGTAAATAAATAAATAAATAATAAAAAAGATAAGGTAGATGTTAATTGACATGAAGCGACTGTAAAAATAAATAAAGAAAATATAATAATAACAAACAAGACAAAATATAATACACTCAAAAGCCTCGTATTAAAAAAATATAAACAATGTTTTCCAGGTGTCATACACAATACACATTATTTGACTGTGTATCTGACTTCCGCAATTATGTAAAAGTAATTGTATAACACCGTAATCTTTGCTAAGACTGCTTGTTAGACTTTGGCCTTCTGCATGACTATCATAGATCTAGGAATGACCGCCGGCAGTTCTTTAATGCTTTTTTCAACGCATGGAAGAGTTGTGTACACCATGTCTGCCTTATCTTCTATTTAAATTTTGTACTGTAATCATCAAGCCGCGAACCTATAAAAATTATAATGAGAAATAATAATTGGAGCTTGTCAGTTTTTTTTTTAGAGATAATTTTAATCTCGACTGTCACCGATATTATTGATTCTTCAGAGAGAAATCATTTGAAGATTGAACATCGGTCCTAAATAAACTAGACAGAGATTCAGTTTGCTGAAAATTAGTATTATTATTATATGACCATTATGATATCGTTAGCCAGCCTCCGTGGCATAGAGGTAGCGAACGCGGCACCTGCACAAGGAGGCGCGGGTTCAATCCCCGCGCAGTGCAAATATTTGTATGCATAAATATGAATATTTGCACTGGTCTGGTCATGCTTCGGAAAGTACGTTAAGTCGTTGCCATACGAATATCTAATGGCAGTCGTTGCGGGTTGTTGGAGCTCTCAAAAGTCCGACTATTGGTCTAACTGCAATGCTTCGATATCGCCTTCGGGTTGTGGAGGTCAGAATGTATTCGCTACATGGAAAATATCGAAGTTTAGCCAAATGAGCAGTTAGACCAGTAAAGCGAACCCAGGCTCCAAAACTGAAAAAGCTTCGGATGCGTCTGGGATTGACGCTGAGATGATGATGATGATGACCATTATGATATCGTCGTTTGTTTACAGTCAGTAATAAACTAGTAAATTGAAAATTTATCATAGCTTATTTTAGAATGTTTCATTCGGAGTCGCCCCTCTGAGGGCATACAAAATTTCAGCTCAATTGGTTTAAAATATCTGCTTCAACATTGATTTTCAGGCTTTACAATTTCTCCATATTGAATTAAAAATGACTACACATAATTTTATGAGTTATTCGTAGCATGTCCCTTTATTTGATACCCATATTGTAGTACTTAGTGGATTAGAAATAATAACATCCGCCATTTTGAGAATGCCACCATGTTTTATTTAAAATGACGCCACTTCCAACCACAATCGCACCGTGCATTGCCATCCAAACGGAAAGTGTATACAAAATTTCAGCTCAATAAAAATATCTGCTTCAAAATTGAGTTGCATTTTTGTTATTTTTATAAAAAATCTTTCTTGTCATGAAAATAAATACAGCCGAGAACAATTTTCGAGGCCATGGTCTTGCAAAAATAGAGATTCACGCCATTAACCTACGTGAATCTGTAGGGTGACTACGAGGATGGCGTTTAATAGAAAAATGTGGAAGAAAAAGACATTGCTCCGACTGAAAATAAATTGGAATAAGGGCAGAAGAATGATAAATCTGTATGAAACAAAAAAAAGTGAATCAAAAAAGACACCCTTGAAGTGTGAAATTTAAACTATTTTCTCCCGTATCAAGTGTCGCACTTAAATCTAGTTGGTTATAATATTATCTACTCGTCTACTCGTACCTCTATAAAAACAAAACCCAGAAACAAAAATTATCTACAATTTTCTTATGAGAAATTACAATTAGAGCATTGTTTACTTATTAAAGCGACTAGTAGTATTACTTTTATATTTCGGTATGAAATGAATGATGTCCTGTGATCGAAGTCAATTATAATATAATCTCTTCAAAGGCACCACAAAACTGTTGAGATTTTAATATCGGCTGTGAAGCAATCTCTCGCAACAACAAGATCAATTCGTTCCGACTTCCACCAGATCCCGTTCAATATGTCGGTATTTTGCCGGCTTAGCAAGCTGGCCAAAGTTAGGTTAGGGATCCAAATCCTTTACGAACTTTGACATAGATCTAGATTATTGGCAAGGAAAACTTGGCTAGAAGCCGAATAAAGACTAATACGCTTTACTTGGGATTCTGGCCAAGTGGATCTAGATTTTTAACAAGATCTTTGTTTTACAAGCCCATAAACCTACATCGCGATTATCTTTATAAGGTTTTTAGGGACCAATACGCTAGACACGTACACGAAAATATATTTACAAGTTTTTAGAAGATTATTCCAAAGTAATCTAGGCAGGTCTGTGTCGTGGTGGTCAAGTGGTTAAAACACCAGCCTCTCAAGTATGAGTGTGCGGGTTCGATTCCAGGTCAGGCAAGTACCAATGTAACTTTTCTAAAGTTTTATGTACTTTCTAAGTATATCTTGGACACCAATGAGTGAAGGTGAAGGAGAACACATTGAGGAAACCTGGACTTTATAAGTCTGAAATCGCCAACCCGCATTGAGCAAGCGTGGTGATTACGCTCATTCTTTCTCTGTATGAAAGGAGACCTGTGCCCAGCAGTGGGATGATAAAAAAGTTGATGATGATGATGATTAATCTAGGTACTTCTGTTTTACTAATTTTGTTGACCTAGTTTATCTTTTTTAACACATTTTTACTCGCTACGCCTAAGCATATAGGCATGCTTGCATGTTTGTTGGATTCGACTCCTATGGACTCGATTTTGACTCACTCACTTGATTTGATTTTCATAGTCTTACTAGCGGCCGCCAGTGACTTCGTTCGCGTGGAGTTAGTTATGTTCCGCTCCTATTGGTTGCAGCGTGATGTTATATAGCTGTAAGCTTTCCTGGATTAAAGGACTATCCAACGCGAAAAGAATTTTTCAAAACGGACTCGTTCCTGAGATTAGCGTGTTCAAAAAAACAAACAAACAAACTCTTCAGCTTTATATATTAGTATAGATGAAGAACCGCCGATCGATCCTGTCAAAATCTCATTCTGAAAATTTAGGAGAAGTAGGCTAATAATGAGTTGTCAATTGGCGGTAATAATCTTACTTGGGAGTTGAAAGGCAAGTTTAGTTACCTATTTGAGAGAGTATTTTCAAAATACAGGTTGTATTAACATTGTCTTCAAGGATCTATTCTTTTAATAAATCATGTTAAATGAAATGATGAGTCTATAATCGGCAGCAAACGTAAAACTACAAAAAAAGAACACGTAAAAACTCTAAAATAAAAAAAATCCAAACAGAAATTTTGTAAGAAAAATGCCGTACCAGCACGGGTGCTATAGGATCCGTGCTGATACGGCATTGCATAATCATAGCGAACAAGAAACGTTTGTAAGATGTCCAGGTGGAATGGTGGATGCAATAGCCATATTTTTTTTTTTTTCATATTATAAACTAGCGCTTGACCGCAATCCTGCCTGATGGTAAGCAGTGACGCAATCGTTGATGGTAAAGCGCACTAGTTTATTAAGAGCCTATTCACTCTAGCCTTGAAGACACTCAAATTGTAGTCCGACGGAAACACCACCGCTGGCAAATTGTTCCAGGCCCTCGATGTACACGGTATAAAGGAGGAGGCAAAACGCTTCGTCCGGATCGTAGTGGTGTTAACAACGTAAGGGTGGAAACCAGCCGTACGACGGGTCGTCCGCTGGTAGAACGGAGATGGGGGAATTAAATCATGCAATTCCCTCGCACACTCCCCGAAATGCATCCTATAGAACACCGAAAGGCTGGCTACTCTACGCCTGTGCTCTAGGCTTTGGAGACCAACTCGAGTAAGATCAGGAGCACCAATCAGCCTCTTTGCACGTCTCTCCACTGAATCCAAAGTGGCCAGGTGACACTTGGCAGCACCAGCCCAAATGTGGCTGCAGTACTCCACACACGAACGAACCTGTGCTTTGTATAACACGTATGTATAGGTTATAGGAATATGTTAGAATAGGTTAAAAAAAATATTTTGGTGCAACACCCTAATTGCGTAATACACTATTACTATCAGTTGGAATCATTTGGAAGCTTATTGCTGTTCCATTGCTCCCTATGTTCCAAAATGTGTCTGTTAAAAACGTAAATAACGCAATGAATGTTGTGGAACTGTCAAAATGAAACCCATTGCAACTGATAATGTGTTACGCAATTACCCTACAGGTCAGATATTCAGCTGAATCTAGTTAGAGATGGAAGCCGACTTCAATTAATTATGAGAATAATAAAAGAAATGTAAATATGAAGAACAGATGTTGATACGATCTGCCGCTCGATGTGCAGGCCCACCACCTCCGGACTCGTCGCTCAGCTCCGCCTCGCCGCCGCCGGTCTCCAGCCCCACTGTGAACGCTGTGATGACACCGGCCGCGGTAGTTGCGTCGAGCTCGAGCGACGAGTATTTCTCTCCGCCAACGACGCCACCACCTGCTGGCCGACGGGGAGGACGCCGGCCGCCGGACCGCTTAGGACCTCGAGGCCCATCGGCTTCTGACAGGGTCCCAGCTCCCGGCGGAAGTGTGCAGCGCATGAGATGGACACAATCCATCAACGAAAATGTCATGCGCTCATAGTATGGGGCTACAGAGGGAGGGAACAACCTGACCGCGTACCGCGTAGTTCTCAAAAGGCTTGGCAGATGACTGGCAAATTTACCGTGACGTCAGCAAATTTGATAAAAGAAATATCAATGAACATTTATCAAAGTGTAACCGTCAAAATTGAGTTAACATCGACATTAAACATTATTACACGAAACCTGTGCCATAACGCGATTCTCCCCTCATCTGCCGGTTAATCGGTGGGTCATCAGCGTGTTACAAATCGGGCCATTCCAGGCAATCACGACAGCCGACCGCATAATGCTAAATTCACATAGACGATGGGCTAAACGCGACTTTAAAATGCGTTTCCGCGATAAATCGTCATGTTATGACTCTAAATCCCTTCTTAATCGTTTATGAGGTCTTTTAATCCGTACATTAAGGGTTTATTGCTTGTTTTGTATATTAGGTTCTTTTGACAAAGTACGTTTTTTGTGTTTAGGTTGGCCGATGACTTGGTGACGGCCGCAGGAATTTGCTGTTTGCAAAAAGCACAATGCCAAAGACGAAATGAAGCACATTTAGATGAAGTGATTTTTAAAAAATAATTCCCTTTTAATATAAATTACTAAACCATAGACCGCCCATTGTGTCACCATTTGTAAAATATTTTTATTTATGTTCTGTAATCTTTATAGTGTACATAATAAAGAATATTCTATTCCATTCTAATAATTCATGTTGTACATAGCTTTTTAGGATTCCGTAAAAAACGTATTCTGTAGATTAGATGTATTCTGTAAATCGCATTAAGATTTGGAGCAAAAATAATAAAATAATAATAAATATTGGACCTCCCCATACTTAGAACTGAAACTCAATTTTTATTATCTATGGATAGGTCTTCGAAAATGATATCGATGTTTCTAAAATATTTTTTTCTAAACCGAATAGTTTGCGTGACAGACGCTTCCAAAGTGGAAAATAGTTGCCCCTCCACCCTCTAACTTCTAAAATAAGAAAATTAAAAATCTAAAAAAACCTATGATGTACATTACTATAAAAACTACCAAGCAAAATTGTTTTCAACGAGATCTAGTGAGTAGTTTTTTTTTAAACGTAAACCGCTTATTACCTCGTAATCTTTCATACAATTAACTTAAATCCTTTAATTTTATAAATCAATGGTACGGAACCCTTTGTGCGTGAGTCCGACACGCACTTGGCTGGTTTTTATATATATATTTTTTTATTTCAAATGACTTATGGGAAACTCTATATAAACAGGTAATAGCAAGCAGAACAGAAAAAGGTACAGATGTTATTATATCTGTGCTAGTGGATTGTCGCATCGCTCGTACGAGAATCTACTTTTTTTTTTCTTTTAATCTAGAGCTTTCCACGAAAAATCTTTATCAAAGAATACCTACTCATTCCCCGTCTCCGATTTAATTTTTATGACAACATCAAAATGTTCCCTACCTTGACATAAATTATTTGATTGTTATATTCTCTTCACGCACGTGTATACACGTGTATTTTAAGGTCACACACAGTAATTGATATGACTGTATCGTATACATACATAAATTTATTTGCTCCATATTTTAATCTGAATTTGTGTCATGATCTCATTATTTTAAATTGCGTGTGCGGTTCAAGTGTTTCTTTAATTAGAACATTAATCTAATTATATATCAATGATGTCAAAAATGCAAGAACAAATACATTGTAAATAAATTATCAGAATTAATAAATTTGAATTTGATATTGGAATCAGATCGAACTTGACGCCCTGGGCACTTCTGCGTGGTCCGTGCGCTGCTGACCGACTCGATTGCATGACCCACGATCATCGGTTATTGGACTGTGAAAATGCCCCGCGAAATGCCCCGCGAAAATGTCGGGGTCGAAGCTTTTTAATACGCTAAGAACCTCTTTAATCGCGAGATATGCGATCTTAGGGAATATTTCCTAGAAACTGATGTGGGGATATATCGAGATGTAGTCGCGGTGGACAAGGGCCTAATCTCGCTATCCTTGGGTAAAGAGAACTACAATTACCAATATTAATATACTATTTTTAGAATTACTTTTATCGAAATTGTCGGCATTCTAAAACGACAATTCTGTCAAATCAAATCTTTCAAAAATCAAAAATCAAATCTTTCTTTATTGTGGATCATAGGTTTGTACATAATACAGGTCTCAAATAATTGCGCAAGGTGGCGCGGGTTCGATCCCCGCATAGTGCAAGTATTTATATGCATGAATATGATTATTTGCACTCGTCTGGTTAAGCCGTTGGTCCCGGTTGCCATACGAACATCTAGTGGCAGTCGTTACGGGTTGTTGGAGCCCTCAAAAGTACAGCAATTGGTCCAACTGCAATGCTTCGATGTCGCCTTTGGCTTGTGGAGGTCAGACGGCAGTCGCTTCACGGAAAATATCGAAGTTTAGCTATATCAGCAGTTGGACTGGACTGGGCTGGTTGGTTGGTTGGTTGGACTGGTAGTTGGTTGGTTGGTTGGACTGGAGTTAGTGGTTGGGTGGTTGGTGGTGAGTTAGATCTCCGGGCCGAGCCCGGGTCACTCTCAACGCAGGGCTCGAGGGAACCGAGTGTCTTTAGTGGGTATTCCCGGCTCCGGCCGGGCGAGTCCCACACACGCCTGTCGCCTAGCTAGCGAAGGTACGGTGCGTAAATGCATTTTCACTCGTCCAAAAAAAAAAAAAAAAAAAGCGGACCCCAGACTCCAAAGCTAAAAGGCTTCGGATGCAATTGGGATTAACGCTGGGATGATGATGACAGGTCTCAAATAATTACATGGATCAGCTATGTCCTGCACTTAGGGCATACAATAGTCATACCACAATTATACAGGGCATACAATAGTCAATAGTCTTAGTGGATTATATATTATTTTTTAATATTCACTGAACACATCATGACTGAGAGGGGCTTTATTGAACTGTCATTGAGTTATACATACAATGTGGATACAACAATAGGACAATGAATCAACACGCTATCAATACTAAAACTTTTTGGAACTATCTTAAAAATCTTAACATAGAACTTAAAAAGAGACCATCAGTTTCCCATCCATCAGTTTACTAGCTATAGTGTCTGCGACTGTAAGATGTATTAGATAAAAAAAAAATCATAATGGCAATAAGATTACATGCGGTTTAATTAAATGGTCGATTGTCGTAATAGGTTGGACATCCAGCCTGACCGGATGCAGATGAATACCAGTACTTTACAAGGACTGCATATAGGAGCTCCACAATCCAGTCGCTGGGTAACACGATACTCCTTGGTAAGACGGCTGACGGTCTTCTTTGAGGTTCTTAACGAGCCTTTTCTTTCATTCTGGATGGGAAATCACCAAATGGCCTCTCCAGCTCTTGGTGGAGCGGAAGGGCGTGTCAGACTTTCACTGACTAAAACCCATCTGTGTTTCTTGAGTTGCTTGGGCGCCAAAGCACGGTTTCTTTTTTAACTAAGCCGCAATCCTGATCCAGGAAGCATCGGTCTTCGTGGACCAAGTTACGATATCGTGAGATCTCTTTGAGGCGCGCATGAAACACAACGCGCCATTGACCCGGGCCTGCAGTCTGCACCCCAATTGCGTAACACACTTATTTGGAATCATTTTAAAGCATATTGCTTATCCGTTTCCCCATATGTTCGAAAAAATGTGTCTGCTGAAAAACTGAACAACGCAAAGTATATTGTTGAATTGTCAAAATGAATCCCATCGCGACGGTTAATGTGTTACGCAATTAACCTGCAGGTTGCACCGGGCGGCGAGTTACTCACTGCTACGTCCGCAAACCCATGTCTACGGTGGCCGGGATACCGATGTTGTCTCCCGACTAGGGCGTATCCTGCGGTAGCTAGAGGCGTGAGGCTTTTGACGCCATTTAACGACTGTCAAAGGTCCAAGAACAACAGCAGGGACCAAAAGCCAAACATGAGGCAAGGAGTTGTCTTGGTTTAAGAGGAAGCTCGGATAACCACGGCAAACGTAGCTTTAGAATAGTTATTATTTAGCTATGAGCCGCTCTCTACCTAGATCGATATAATTATTGTCGTCTCCACCTTTTTGAACGACTTGTTTGTCAAGTAAATTTGTCCTTCACAGTAATTACTTATAAATACGGAGCCTAATCAAATATTGAGGGAAATACCAATATTAAATTATATACATAATGGTAAAAGCATTATTTAGTTTACATAACCCTTAGTGTTGTTATGAGCGACAACCAACTTCAGCAATGGAAAAATCGTATATCGAACCACTGACTGAATAATTCAACTTCCAAATACAGCTTTGGAGGCGAGTTCGTACCTATTAGAAACTAAATCTGTTAATCCAAACGAAATAAATATACAAAAAGCGTAGAAGCAGTAGGTTTACATATGTATATCACGACCTTAGAAGCATTAGGTTGTTAACACCAGTACGATCCGGACGAAGCGTTTCGCCTTCTCCTTTATATCGCGTATATCGAGGGACTGGAACAATTTGCCAGCGGCGGTGTTTCCGTCAGACTACAATTTGTGTGTCTTCAAGGCTAGAGTGAATAGGCTTTTAATAAACTAGTGCTTTACTATCAACGATTGCATCACTGCTTACCATCAGGCGGGATTGCGGTCAATTGCTAGTTTATAATAGACTAATAATAAAAAGTAAAAACTAAAACCCAACTACGACAAAAAACGACGCTGAAAAAGTATAAAACAAGATTTTCAGAATACTGAACCGAACAAAGTTGCTAATGTAGTTGCAGGTAAATGGACACAGTAGACTCTACCAAGATGCCTTCGTTACAAATTGATAATAATGTCATACAATACTATTCTGAAGTATGCAATATTCACTATGTAGAGATAAATTTTCATGTTTGGAAAGGCGTAGTCACACGTTGTCAAGGTGCTACGGTAGGTAGGTATATGTACACATCTTTTCGTTGAACGAAAAGATGTGAATTATATGCAACCAGCCCATGAATACAGGTAAAGTCACGAGCAAATGCTAGCAATATACAGTATGTTAACTAACAGAGGGCGTTCCCGTTAATCCGAAATAGTATAGCATACATACATGCTAAAAAAAATATTTCCATTCGAAAACAAAATGTTTTAAAAATTTTTTCCAATAAGAAAATATTCAATAAAAATTTTAAATTGACATGTAAAAGAAACACACTGTACACGCGAACATGAAAGACGGCAACGTCGCAATTTATTTATACATGACGACTACTATTTTGACTTAAAACAGGAGGTTTCAAATTTATTTCCAATTAGAATTTTTTTTATTCGGATTTTTTTATGCTTATATTTCTATGCTGATATTTTTATTTTAATCTATTAATGATATATATTAACGAGTTTAAGGGAACGCCCTCTGTTATTTAACATACTGTATATATATTCAAAATGTACAAGTAAAGAGCTTTCAAATCATACCAAACACGCCATATTTATCTTAACTTTATTTTTTTACTCTGTATGTTTTGTCCGCTAGAGGGCGCCATATTAGATTTAGTGAAACCCCATATAGCCTATAACCAGCGGACAATTTAAACTCTTCTAATGATATGTCATTTGTCGAATTCTGATAAGTAGTTTAAAACTTACGAGGGAACAGATGAACATACACACATACATAGCCTGTCAAAATCATAACCCTCCTTTTACTTTGCCGTAGTCGGGTAAAAAAGAAGCACAAAGTCGTTTGTGTAGGTTGTCGTACCTATATAAACGACCTCATGCTTCTAAAATCCAGCTATATACATATTATACGACCCCTAATGCTTCTTAGGTCGAGTATTATTTTTGCTAAAATTTAGTTAGATCCTCACCGGTATCATTTTAATATGAACCCGTAGATATTTGTAGCATCAAATTTTAAAAGAAACCGGATAAAATACATTCAGCTAACAGGAAAAACCTTATTCATTTCGCAGAAGCAGGGTTGAGTTTAAACCTGATATTCTAATATAAATTTCATCTAATGATATTTATAAATATGATTCTTGCTAGCATTTGATTATTCCTGTTTAGATTCAGATGTTTATATTCCCATTTTTAATTCTAAATTCAATAATACACAGATCAGTGAGCAGTTTTCTTTGAGTCTGTTTCATTAATTGTTGCCACTGTTAATCAAAGGACAAGGGATGCCATCCGTGAAATTAAAGCGATGCTGCGTCAGCGTTCTTGTGACTTTCTGGGTTACTGGAGCTGAAGGTTTTAAGCAATTTAGAAAAGACCTTTTTGTTTGAATGGGAAATCATCAAATGACCTCTCCCGCTCTGTGCGGAGCGGAAAAGCTTGTCAGACTTTTACTGACTAAAACCCACCAGTTTTCCATCACTTGCCTGTGCGCTATGGGCTACTGTACCCCTTATACAGCGTTATTTTTTCTTTATACCAAACCTGAATATAGTTTGTTCAGAATAAGCAACTGAATCGATTCCAATCATTTTTACACCATGTTTTATTTTTCCCAAATACTTTTTTGTTTTTAATGGGACAAAACCCGCCACACTGTTCCCAACCCACTGCAACTTCTGAAAGCTAGAATCAACAGTGGAGACTGCCAGAAAAACGCCGAGCAATGAAGCTCGACGAGTTCCGGAGAAACGATTCAACTGTCTTGGGTCCCGCAACGAAATTAATCAGAAAAGAATAGCGGAGGAGTAAGAAAAAAATAATTTTTTTCCACTTCCCTCCATAACAAGCAGGAGACAGAACAGAACTAGGCCAACCGGCACAAAGGGACATTATTGCAACTGGGAGAAGCCCAGATTGACAAGCACCACGGAATAAAATTTGATTAAGTTAATGGGTCCTAAGTAGGTATGTGCTGTTACAATTGATTCCAATAATAGGTATGGCAAAAGCGCCTGAACGCACGGAAATTAGTTCTAGTTTCTACAAGGTCCGTATAATAAACAACTCCGGATGTAACTTGTACACTATCCAACATAATATTGCGTTCATTCTGCCAAAGAATACACTCCCACAAGATGTGATGTGCGGACTGTTCAAATTCACAGTTCGATGTAGAACATTGACACAAAGGCGAAGGAACAAGTTTAAAAGAATACAGTTTACTTTTAAAGTTGCCATGACCTGTGAGAAATTGGGCAACGCAGTGGTCAACCTCCAGCCATGTCTTAGCCAGCCGATCGCCAACGGATGGAAAGAACAGATGGAGGTGCCGGCCCTTGATGGAATTATCCCACCTACTTTGCCATTCGGATAAGAGGTCCTCCCAGACGTCAGTCTGAGGTTTAAATAATCTAGAAATTCTATTGAGGTCGCGTTGTGTAACAAAGTTAGTGTCCACGGCCTGCCCCCTTTCGGAGTAGTACAATGAAGCACGTCGCTGTACTTCGAGATCGAGTGGAAGTACACCTGCCAGAACGGGTAAGGCTTCAGTACTGACTGTTCTATACGCCTTGCATAAAAATATCAATGCCAAACGTTGGCTTTGAAGCAGTTTATGTTGCGCCGCCCCTATGCTGGCCCTATCGCAATAAATAATATTTTTTTAAAGTATTTTCCCAAATACTTTTAAAAATTATTGCAGTGTGGTTACCTAGCGCGCAACACAGCTGACGGTAGATCATAGTACTAGGCGCATGAGACAGCATAGCCCCGTGCCACGCCGCTGTATGCGCGGTCGGGCGAGAGATGCATTGACCATATTTTTGTTGGAACAACTACGTAGGTAGTAGGTTTTTCAAGATATCTTTTTGAAATTTTATATTCTTTACTTAAAAATATAGGATCCGTGTTTCGGGTTTCGCATATATACAAAAAATAACGTGTATATACTTCAAAGTTGACGGAGGCTCCGTGGCATAGCGGTAGCGGACGCGGCAGCCGCGCAAGGTTGCACGGGTTCGATCCCCGCACAGTGCAAGTATTTGTATGCATGAATATGAATATTTGCACTGATCTGGTCGTGCCTCGGAAAGCACGTTAAGCCGTTGGTCCCGGTTGCCATACGAACATCTAGTGGCAGTCGTTACGCGTTGTTGGAGCCCTCAAAAGTCTAACAATTGGTCTAACTGCAATACTTCGATGTCGCCTTCGGGTTGTGGAGGCCAGACGGCAGTCGCTTCACGGAAAATGTCGAAGTTTAGCCATATCAGCAGTTAGACTGGTAAAGCGGACCCCAGACTCCAAAGCTGAAAAGGCTTCGGATGCGACTGGGATGAACGCTGTGATGAGGATGATGACTTCAAAGTGATTCCTATTGATAAAAATAATGTGTTACTTAATTATGGTGCCGGTTAGTAGATGTCACATGTCTTCGAATTTTTCTTTTAATACTTTTTAGCTTTACTGTTATATAGGCGTGGCTACCTGATGTAATTTAACGTTCTGAGTCTTGTAATGTTAGTTACATTATATGCCTAAAGTTACGCCAACAGTAAGTTAATTGTTTTTACTTTAGACAGCTGTGCTGTTGGGGAGTTTGTTGTGCCACTTCTTCCCAGCGAAAGCTCTAGAGATTGGCGAAGGGCGGGAGTTTTAGGGGACTGTCTTTTGTAATGGTGACGTTCAGAAAGTGCTGATTCTTAGCCCAATTTGAATAAAAGATTTTTGATTTGATTTGATGTTCGAAATGTGCTGATTCGCCGCCTTATTTAAATAATTGACCTTTGATTATGTTAATATACAGTATGATTTTTATGCACTCCTTTGACCGATGAATTGTTCCGTCCGAAATCAAAATAATCAACTCCGTTTGGCTACAGGATTGTGATAACAAAATTACGTAATACTCATCATCATCTCAGCGTTTATCCCGGTTGCTTCCACGGCTTTCGCGTTGAAGCCTGGGGTCCGCTTTCCTGCATATTCTCCTCCATTTCGCGCGATCTTTAGCATATCTTTAGCAGCTTCTTGGCACACATGTCATCTCTTACAACGTCAAGCCAGCACTTCTTTGGTCTACTTCGCTTGTTCCGGCCCAGCCGAGGCGCCATGGCAAGACATTTGTTACCCACGTAACGTGCCGGTTTGCATAAGACGTGGCCGTACCAGCGTAGGCGACCCTCTTGCAGTTTGTCTGCCATGTCACGGACACGAAAACTGCCACGGATGCGGGAGTTCTTAAAGCGGTCTTTTCGCGTAAATCCACACATCCACCGCAGCATATTCATCTCCGTGACATGCAACTCCTGCATGTGTCGCTTAAGCACAGGCCACGCCACTGCCATACAGGATAACAGGTCTAATGATGGTTTTATAGACCTATAAAACCATCATAGTTAGTGCTCGCGCGAGATATACATATATCAAGTAGGTGGATAGGTGATTGGATGGTTATTGGATGAAGTTGATGATTATCTTTATGTCTAAATCAAAGAACTAGATTAATCTTTAGAATATTAAAGAACCTCTAATACTCTTTTCGCTACTTATAACCATAAAAAATCAATTTCACTCTAACTGTAAAGTTACTTATTTAGAGCTTCAGCGTTCACATAATAATAGAGTACAATATATCACTTGAATAGTACACTATAAAAGGTTTGCTTCCGGACTTATTCAAGAGGACAATTTCTCCCTTTCAGACGAAAATAAATGAGATAGCATAAAATTGAGCCATGAGGTCGCATTGATTGACTGCCTCCCATTGTGAGGAGATCGAATGAGATAGCCGCCCATCAGATTAGGCTGTAACACCCAAAGTCATTGAAACGAATACCTATAAGTCTTCATTGGGAAACCCAGCGTATTTGAAATGTCTGCGGGTTATTTGAATTTAGATAAATAGGCATCCGAAAGGGTTTCTAAGGCTTTCCTTACCCTTCAGCTGTTAACAGGTGGCTGTTTTGTTATGTCATTTTATTTAATGGATCTATTTTGTCGTAATATACATAATTAATCAGCCTATAATGTTTCAACCGTTGTTACACAGGCCTCTTATCCATTAGAGGGAGCGGGCCGTAATTTACCAGGCTGGCCCAATGCGGGTTGGTAGATGTCACATATCTAATTGGTTGAATATGATAAAACCGACCTAGCCCGAAGAATTCCAACATTTAAATGGCAATGGGCCGGGCACATTGCCCGATGGACCCATTCCCGATGGGGTAGACGAGTTCTCGAGGCGACCATGCACCGGAATATGCAGCGTGGGTAGGCCCCCGTCAAGGTGAACCGATGACATGGTAATAGTCGCGGGAAACCGCTGGATGCGGGAGACGCAGGGCCGGTCTTCGTGGAGCTCCTTGGGGGAGGCCTATATCCAGCAGTGGCGGTCTTTCGGCAGACATCATGATGATGATGACACAAGTACCATCATACTCATATTATAAATGTGAAAACAACTCCATCGGTCTGGTACCTTGCACGTGTTTTAAACCACAGAACTGAACATTTTAAATTTGAGAGATTGTGATTCTGTAACCATGACCACCGTGAAAGCTTACGTGTAGTGAGTATGGAATGAGCTTTGATTCAAACTAATGGTAGGAACTGATACTATTGATACCTCATTTCAATCCATACTATCCATACTAATATTATAAATGCGAAAGCCTGTCTGTCTGTCTATTACGCTTTCCCGCTTAAACCTCTCAACCGATTTTGATGAAATTTGGCACAGACAATCTTTAGACCCTGAGAAAGGATATAGGCCACCTTTTATCCCGGAAAAAATTATATTCCCGAGGGACATTTAAAACGCGCGATATAACCGAACTCTACACGGGCGAAGCCGCGGGCGGAAAGCTGGTAATATTATAAATGCGAAAGCCTGTCAGTCTGTCTATTACGCTTTCCCGCTTAAACCTCTCAACCGATTTTGATGAAATTTGGCACAGACAATCTTTAGACCCTGAGAAAGGATATAGGCTACCCTTTATCCCGGAAAAGCATTATATTGTCAAGGGACATCTAAAAAGCGCGATATAACTGAACTCCACGAGGGCGAAGCCGCGGGCGGAAAGCTAGTAATAATAATAAATTCTTCATTTAAGTAACCATGACTCAATAATATTAGTAATACTTAAAACTATGTTAGTAACATTTAACAATATAATTTACACTTCAATATACAAACGAGTCGAAGTACAAAAGAGATAAAATATGGCGCGCATCTGTGATTGGTTGATTTCAACCAATCAGAGACAACGGCCAATGAGCACTTCGGAGTGTTGCCAATTATTAAAATAGTAGGAGCACAGTCGAATGTTGCACGTTAATAAACAAAAACTTAACTTTTATTGACGCTAACAATACGAAATGTCATTAAAATCGGTACAGCCGTTTTGGAGGAGTTCGAGGACAAATACTGTGACGGGAGAATTTTATATAATAGAGGATATATGTTTAGGTATGTATGGCATATATGGATAGGAATTTAGGATATATATATTTAGGAGATAGGAGATAGGGAGGACAGCCTCCGTGGCGTAGCGGTAGCGGACGCGGCCGCTGCGCAAGGTGGCGCGGGTTCGATCCCCGCACAGTGCAAATGTTTGTATGCATGAATATGAATATTTGCACTGGTCTGGTCGTGCCTCGGAAAGCACGTTAAGCCGTTGCTCCCGGTTGCCCTACGAACATCTAGTAGCAGTCGTTACGGGTTGTTGGAGCCCTCAAAAGTCTTACAATTGGTCTAACTGCAGTGCTTCGATGTCGCCTTCGGGTTGTGGAGGTCAGACGGCAGTCGCTTCATGGAAAATGTCGAAGTTTAGCCATATCAGCAGTTGGACTGGTAAAGCGAACCCCAGACTCCAAAGCTGAAAAGGCTTCGGATGCGACTGGGATTAACACTGGGATGATGATGATGATTATAAATGCGAAAGTAACTCTGTCTGTCGGTCTGTCTGTCTGTCTGTCTGTCTGTCTGTTACGCTTTCCCGCTTAAACCTCTCAACCGATTTTGATGAAATTTGGCACAGATAATCTTTAGACTCTGAGAAAGAACATAGGCTACCTTTTATTCCGGAAATATTTGATGTTCCCGAGGGAAATCTAAAAAGCGCGATATAACCGAACTCCACGCGGGCGAAGCTGCGGGCGGAAAGCTAGTATCAAATAAAAAAGTAAGTTGGAGAATTTGTATAAGCCAAGTTCAACAAGAATAATTAGGGTTGCATCCTAAAAAATAATTTAATGTCCATCAGATAGGTTTATAAAAATATTGAACACGTATTTTTTATTTTTTCTTTCATTCAAATATTTAGTAAGATATATTGATTTTAAATGTCGTATAACGTCACGCCTTGGTACAAAATATACCACGGCGTGACGTAATTAGCCCCCACTCCGTAACTTTAATACGCAATATCCCAGTAGTTTTTGGTAATTTCGACAAAATAAAAAATACGGGTCTTATTTTTTTACTATCTATAAGATCAACTAATTTTTTTTTTTTCATACCTTGGATATATCTCTATTATTAAAAGCTAATAAAACGGTTCGGCTTATGCACGAAGGCATCAGGCAGAAAATATTAATCAATCAATATATATAAAGATAGTATATTATTATCTAAAAATATATACATTACCTATGTATTGCCAATTTATATATCGTACAAAATTAACATAAACAAGCAATCACAACTAAGGAAGCATGTCAATATAAGCAGGATTATAAATAAAAATGATCATAAAACTTAACTGGCAAGTCGAATCATGATGAGTCCTTTTGATACATATAATCATCGTCCCTTTCCTTTTAGTTAAGAGCAATTTGGGAACCTTTGATATCGACTGAGATTATGCTTGAGTGAGCGTCTTTTGTAATAGAAGGTTTTATTTTTACATTACATTAATAATAAAAATGTTCAAGATTTTAGCACACTCTGCGGGCGTAGCCAAGTACTTATTCCTATTATTGAGAACATGAAGATAATATATAAAAAAGGAAAGTAGTATAGACCAGGCACTTTATTTGACAAAACCAAAGTTGAAATGCTTTAAAGGCTAATAAAAAGGTTCGGTATATGCACGAACGGTTCAGTCAGAAATTATCTTTCAATCAATCAATCATTTTATTATTTAGACAGCTTACCTGTTTATCAAAATAAATAATTGATTGTTTGTACAACATAATTTTTTGTTTATGCGAAACCCCTGTCCAGTATTTTTAAATAAAGAATCTATGTATAAAATTTCATGAAGATATCATGAAAAACCACAAAGTTATGAGCTTGCTATTCTACGTGGTTGTCCCAACAAAAATATGGTCATAGTTCTGCACGGGCGGACGAGCGCGGTGCGGTGACCTCTGGCATCAGCTGTGGCTCGCGGCGCAAGTACATCTATCGTAACCACTTCGTAACAACTCTGCAACAATTTCCAATTGTATTTGGGAAAAAATATAAGATGGTGTAAAAATGATTGGAATCGATTCAGTTGCTTATACTGAACAAAGTAGGGTAGACTGGGTACGGTTGTGACAATTTTCAAATGATTGACTATAGCTTTTTATTTATGCTATTAATCTGAACAAAAAATGTATTCTAATGAAGTTTATCCATTGCTTAACGTATAAACATGAAAGTATATGTCTAAATCAAATGGTTAGTTCATAAAATGAAATTTAAAAAAAAAGGTAAATTGTCACAACCGTACCCACCCCAAGGGCGGTTGTGACAGTACTGGGGGTCAATAGTGACGCAATGAAAATACTGTAATATGATCACAAAACAAGATAAAAATACTCTAAAATGCCAATAAAACACTTTAATTGCAAAAAATATTTATTTGTTTTTATATAATAATCAACTAAATTATACTTTCCTAACAAAGCTCGTAAGCTCGTAAGGATGTCTATCCATAACAACTTGCAAGTTGTCGTTAAAAGCTTCCACATTTGTTTTATTAAAACTAGTTGCCCTTGAAAGGCTTGTAGCTTGAGCTACTCGAACAGATAGAGAAGGATTTCTATTCAGGAATGAACGGAACCATTCTTCGCCTGCCATCTCATTCTCAGCCCAAGTAGCAGGTCGCTTTAGGTTATATTGAGTTGCAAGCTCAAAAGCCAACTTCCGCACCTCTTTCGGAGTAAGTCCGAAATAAATGTCCGCGCAACGCTGTAAATATTTTGACAACTGCTGCTCTTGTTGTTCGGAAAACACTTTATTGTGAGCAACATACCCCATGCTAATGCTATTGTTTTCATTATCGCCCGTGCTGGCATTATCGCGTTTTCGAACATACCTTAATAGTGACATGCGATTAACATCATGCATTTCCGCAGCTTGTCGCAAAGAAGTCCCGCGTTTAGTTTCTTTGTAAGCATCTTCATACTGATTCAAGCTGCACTGTGCTCTTGTAGTCTTTCGTTTGCGTATTTGAGGCATCTAAAACAATAAACAACCGCTTTTACTTATGTCACAACCGTACCCAGTAAAAATGTCACAACTGTACCCACAGATCGTTTTAAAAAAAGAAATACCACCACGTCAAAACAAAATAACCTACAATAAATGTAACCACTGATATTACACTGCTACTATTTGATTTATATCAATGAACAACACTCAATACCCTATCAGTATACATGTAATGGCAATTACGAAATAATAATGAATCAAAATACTTACTTTTTGCGTTCAAAAATCAAAATGTGCTCCTGGTCACGTACACTCTGCGCGTCGGATGACGCAACACTGTGACACAGGTTGAGACGTGCAAGGTGCCCGTCTTTCCCCTTGCACGCCCCCCGCTAATCCCTATATTTTCGACAATACAGCGACTGTCACTACCGTACCCTGGCACAACCGTACCCAGTCTACCCTACAGATATTCAGGCTTCGCATAAACAAAAAGTAACGTTGTATAGCGTGCAAAATTAGCATAAACAAGAAATTACAATCAAGATGGCATGTCCGTCAAGGATTATCAATCAAACAATCAATCATTTTTTTTTTAAACAGATAGGTGTGGTTACAGATAACGGTTCGATTTATGCACGAACGCACCAGTGAGAGATTATGATGAGATGGTCCCTTTTGATAAACAACATTTTCCTCCTCTTTTAAGGCAGTTTAGAGCAATTTGGGGATTTGTGATAGGTACGATTTAAATTATGCTTGGGGTTGTATAATAAAAGGTTTGAATATAATTACAAGGAAGGTTAATGAATACATCTTTTGGTAATATCATAGTAAAAGATTTTCCTTAAAATGCAAAAACTTTAGTCGACTTAAAGAACTTTTGGATCTCAATTGCTAGAATCTCTTCATCTTCTTCTTCTTCAACGTATAGAGGGCCCTGTCCACATCCATCGGCTTTCCACGAACTTCACCAGGTCATTAGTCCACCTTGTTGGGGGCCTCACTATGCTGCGTCTTTCGGTACGTGGCCGCCACTCCAGAACCTTACTGCCCCATCGGCCATCGGTTCTACGAGCAGTGTTCCCCGGTCACTGCCACTTAATCTTAGCGACTCGAATACCTATGTCGGTGACTTTGTGACTAATGTCCGTCCGCTTTTTAATTTCGAATACGCTTTCATTTTAAGATGTAAAACATCAAACAGCCTACAATAATTAAAACATCAATTAGAAGTGATTAGAAAAGTTAAAAAGAAAAACCACACTTTCGCAAAGTCGTCGTAAAATGGTTATTGTTATAAATCTACAACTTAATGGTTTTTTTTTTAATTGTTTTGGTTTTTGACATTATTGTTTTTTTTTTTTTGAGTTGTCACAGTTTTTTTTTTTTTTGTACATTGAAGATACATAAATTTTGTACCTAGACTAATAATGCTCGCCCCCATGCATTCTAACAAAACAACAGCTGGTGTATGGTATTCGGTGGTAGGCCATAACATCGGCTGCCGGCAGAAGTTACCACCACCAGACAAAGTCTTGCCGCCAAGCGATTCTTAGTGTAATCCTTACAGAGGACGGGACTGAGCAGTTGTGTTCCGATGTGTGCCGGGTATGATGCGCCAAATGTTGTTGTGTCGTGGAGGGTCTAGTCTAGGCCATAGCATCGGCTGCCGGCAGAAGTTACCAGACAAAATCTTGCCGCCAAGCGATCCGTCATCTTCCGGCATGATGTCTGGTGAATCCGTACAGAAGACGGGTCTGAGCAGTTCTGTTGTGATGTGTGCCGGGTCTGATGCGCCAAATGTTGTTATGTCGGGAGTTTGATCGTGGTGGATTGCATCACCTCGCTTAACAGCCGTCTTCCTTCCTATTCACTCAGTGTTTTTGAGTTAATAGGCTCTTAATAAACTAGCGCGATTTATCATCAACGATTGCATCACTGTTTACCATCAGGTGGGATTACAGTCTAGTACTGGTTTATAATTATGAAAAACAGAATCTTATCCATAAATGAAATAAAGAAAAAAAGTATACGTTGACTTTTCATTGGCTTTTAGTTTCTAAAGGCTTTGGAATGACAGAATTCATCAATAATACCTATCAGAAACATCGCGTCAGACCAATAATAAGGTGCCAACCTTAATAAAAGATTGATGTTCTATTTATTAAAACAACGAAAGGAAATAAAGATAGACATATTTCTTATGTAAAAAAATACCTAGGCTGGTTATTTTAGGCAACCGCAGTGTTACGGACGACGAATGACTTTATGTGCAGTGTTGATGTGTACAAGTGCTTACTTAAGCGTGTGCCTAGCGCTATTATTAAAAGCAAAAGTGTTAGATATAAGTCAACTTGAATTTAATAAGTTTTGTTATACTTTGCTAATGTTCGTCGCCCCGTTATAGCATCGCCTTGTCATATGTATAGCTCGCACTACGTAAATACCTTTATCTGTCCGGGAGGGCAGAGGGGCGCGGGCGGGAGTACAGCACCCTCCCGAACGTCGCCATATAAGGTAAGGAAAGCTTTCACGCGTTGCCATTGGCTATGGTTTAGTAAGCCGTTTTTTACTATATTTGGTAAGGTGCTCGCGAATCCGCTGAGTTTATAAGCGGGTCAGCCGGCGAGGCACTCTCAGTTCTGTCTGGTCCTGCTATGAGTTAAGTTCTGTTTTGTTCTGACGTGAGGTTAGTTCAGTTCTGTCGTGAGACTCTATCGGGCTTACGTGAATGAAAGCTTTCCACGCTGTTGCGTTAAGTTCAGTTTATCTTGCTCTGTTAATTATTGTGTAAATAGTAAGTAATTGTAAAGTAACTTGTGTATTCCGTTTGTGTATAGTTTAGTGTTAGGACTTTGTGTTGTGGTGATGTAAATAGTTAGGTTAGGATAGTTCGGTTGCAAATAAATTACTGTAAAAAGGGTCAGTGATTTTATTAAACCTAGTGAAAAGATAGGTCCTGTAGGTTGGCTAGGGACGCTAGGTTAAGCCGTAAGCTATTCCCCGCGTCATCAACAACACCGCCGGCGCAGAAGGCCGGCAAAAGTCCACACCGCTGTTGGCTCCTCATCACCAAATCCCGGTCTCTAAAGCCGGAACCCGAAGAGCTCCTGGTTCTTCGAGGCCGGGTCGTCAATAGTTTCTGGTCCTTCGACCCAAGATCAGAGAAGAGGCCAGATCACCAATAGTTTCTGGTCCTTCGACCCAAGATCAGAGAAGAGGCCAGATCACCAATAGTTTCTGGTCCTTCGATCCAAGATCAGCGAAGATGGTCGTCACACGCAGCCAGTGTGGGGAGGAGCGATGTCAGCTCGAGGAGGTACCAAGGTCAGCAGAAACCACGTCGGCTACCACTGTCAGGTATGATGGGCGAGGTGCTATCACGACAACAGGAAAAGAACAAGCACCAGCAGAACTCACACAGCTCGCGCCAGGTGGTACGCACGGTCCATGTACGGGGCTGCGTAGGACACCACCGGCGCCAGTATCGGTCAGGTCGACCGCCAGCACGGCGCAACGGGTGCGCCAAGCAGAGCTCGAGGCCGAAGAGCGGCTTATGGAGATTCGACGACGTGAACTCCGTAGAGAACAAGAGCTCAAGAAACTCCTGATGGAACAGGAGATGTTGCATCAAGAACTCCGCATGGAAGAGGAGTTTGTAAAGAAGCAGCTTGAGTTGAAGGTCATGGCTATCGAAGTAGAAGGTAGTCAACGAGACCCTGTTGAACCCCTCGCAATTGACCCCGTGGAGGACAGGGTCAATACATGGCTTACGAAAAGTGAACAATATGCTCCCAGCACGGAGCAGGCGCCGCCGCCACCCTCCGCGCACTCCGCACAGAGGCGGACGCTGCCGCAGCCGGAGCGGGCGCCGCAGATGCCGCTGCCAACCCCCGCGCGCCCCGCGGAGAGGGCGACGCCGTCCCGGCCGGCGTGCGCGCGTTCCTGTCAGTCACTCGAGGAGCCCGCGCGAGACGCACGCTGTAGCGAGCGCGCACACGTCGCTGATAGATTATTACGCGTACATGAGTGTTCCCCGACACCAATGCAGCAGGAAAGTTCACCTATCGAACAGCTAGCAGAGGCGATAAGAAGTATGGGACACCACCGGCCACCGCCACGACAGGTGATTGATCTACCGGTATTCAGCGGATCACCATCAGAATGGCTTGCATTTAAATCAGCCATGAGAGACAGCACACGACTGTACAGCTTCTCACCAATAGAAAACATAGCACGCCTTCGTAATTGTCTACGGGGGGAGGCTCGCGATTGTGTAGCGGCCTTATTACATACCACGAGTGATCCTGAGATCGTGATGAGGGCACTGGAACAGTCCTTTGGAAGGCCAGAAGTCATCGTGGATCGCGCCCTCGACGACATAAAGAAATTACCGCGCCCAGGAACGTCCAGTGTCGAGTTAAATAGTTTTGCAGTGAAATTACAAAACATTGTGTGCGTGTTACAAAACATTGATCAACGTAACTATCTAAATAATCCAATGTTAGTGCGTGAAGTTGTAAATAAACTTAGGCCGCATATACAGTCTCGGTGGGCTGATTACGCGGAAGAATTCGGTTGTTTTGAAGTGCCGGAGATAGTGACCTTGGGTGACTTTCTGACGCGCGAAGCGGACCGCGGACTAAAACATGCATATTCTAAACCCACTACGCAAGATGATAACGCGCGTAAGGACTGTATGCAGTTAAAATGTAAAACAAAATGTAATGACAGTTCGAGTCATGTACGATCGAAAACTCTCGCCAAACGAGCGAGCTTTAACGTCACCGCGAGTGAAAAACTGTGTACATTATGTAAACAGGGCCACGAATTGCCCAAGTGCGAACAATTTTTAAAAATGAACACTAGTGAACGTTGGAAATTAGTGAAAGACAATCGTGTGTGTTACAAGTGCTTAGTGAAAACTCATAGGCGCAATGAGTGTAAAGCGAAAGGATGCTGTGTACAAAATTGTGACCGGCCACATCACAAACTCCTTCACTACGTAAGTATCCAACCACAATTAGATGCACCAGAGTCGACCGCAGCCCAGGAGACAGTAATGACTGCTACCATAAGTTCTAGAGTCTTACTGAAAGTCTGTCCGGTAAGATTGTACGGTCCGCGCGGTGAGATGAGTACGTATGCCTTGCTTGACGAAGGATCGACAGTCACGCTCATCGAACAGGATACAGCCGCCGCAATAGGAGCTGATGGACCTACCAGCAAGCTCACCATCTACGGGGTAAGCACAGCCGCGGGAGAGGTCGACAGCAAGGTGGTTGAGGTCAAGGTCAGAGGTCATGCATCCGACTCGCATCGAATAAAGTCTCGCACAGTGAAATCATTGACGAACTATAGTCAATCAGTGCCAGCGAGTGTTTTAGAGTTGCCGCATTTACGTAAATTACGTCACACAGAGGTATGTTATGAAAACGCACGCCCAACTATATTAATAGGTGCAGACAATTGGTCTCTCATTGTGACCCGACAGCTGAGACACGGAAAGAAGTCGCAACCTGTCGCCTCACGTACCACACTCGGGTGGGTGGTACTAGGTAATTTACCTACGAGTATTATCGACAGTGAAAACAATGGAGTTCATCATACACATTTTAGTCACTCGGCAAATGACCAATCATTAGAAGTCTTGCAAGGCATAGACACAGAGAGGCGAGCCAAGGCGTTACAGCAGTATTTACCTGGTAATAATGGAGATGGCATGGAAAAAACATTGGGTTTGGTATGGAGCTCACAGAGTGACGAGCTTATGTTTAATACTAAAATGGCGCGCGTTCCCAGAGAAGTCGTAGAAATGACCCGCGCGCCGACTAAGCGCGAAATGTTAAGTGCAGTTATGTCTATTTATGACCCACTGGGTCTTTTAAGCCCATGTACAATTGTCGCAAAATTATTATTACAAAGTTTATGGCGGTTGGATATAAATTGGGACGAGCGTATCCCCGCCGATGAAGCAAGGCAGTTCAATGAGTGGCTGCAAGGATTACGGGAGGTCAGTGACCTGCGAATACCCCGGCAATATTTTAATACACGTGATATTATCGACAGGGAACTGCACGTGTTTTGTGACGCGAGCGAAGTTGCGTTCGCAACAGCTGTTTATTGGCGCGTTACATCAACCAGTGGAGATGTCGACGTGTCACTGGCAGCGTCAAAGGCGAAGGTGGCCCCACTGAGAGGTGTTACAATACCGCACATGGAGTTGCAAGCGGCGGTAATTGGAGTGCGTCTGGCAGACACCGTGAAGAAAGGACACAGGTGGCAGGTAAACAAAGTTACCTACTGGACAGACTCACGTACGGTGCTCGCTTGGATACGAACAAA
This sequence comes from Sesamia nonagrioides, assembly GCA_017933935.1. Taxonomy (NCBI): domain Eukaryota; kingdom Metazoa; phylum Arthropoda; class Insecta; order Lepidoptera; family Noctuidae; genus Sesamia; species Sesamia nonagrioides. Next base: position 881,065 of record JADWQK010000081.1, read on the forward strand.
TGCGAAGAAGTACTCGCCATACGTCGCTCACAGGTTAGGCGAGATCGCTGAGTGTACAAGCATAGACCAATGGAGGTGGGTGCCAACTAAACATAACATAGCAGACGACGCAACTCGCAATACTTACGTGAATGGGCCACGCCCTGAATGGCTAAGGGGGCCTGCCTTTTTACGAGAGCCTCCTGAGTCATGGCCGACACAACTCGACTACGACAGTCAACCCGCAGACGACGCAACGGTGAGTCACGTGACTGTCGTTAAAGCGCCAGCGCATTGGAACACAATGCCAGTCGCCGAACGTGTATCAAAGTGGGATACATTGTTACGAATAACTGCAAGGATATTAATGATTGTTGAAAAATGGTTGCACAAATGTAGTGAACTAGAGGTACGCCATATTCAAAAAGCGGAAAAGCTGTGGTTCGAGCGAACGCAGGTAGAGAGTTTTTCCGAAGAAATTAAATTGCTACAAGAAGGCAAGTACATACCGAAATCGAGTCGATTGTACAGACTCGACCCATTTGTAGGCAAGGATGGCCTGCTGAGGGCGCGCGGGCGTATTGGAGCCGCGCACCTGCCCGAAGAAATGAAGTGCCCTATTATTTTAGATGGGCGAAATCCAGTAATACAAAAACTTATTGGGAAGCATCATGAACTCGCGGCTCATGCGGGCAATGAACGCGTGGTCAATGACCTCCGACAGTTTTACTGGATACTGCATTTGCGACCGTCGGTAAAATTTGTTGCAAGAAATTGTCAGTGGTGTAAAATAAGAAAGAGTAAACCACTGATACCTAGCCTGGGTGACCTACCCAGTGCCCGTATTAATCCTTTTTGTAAACCTTTTACAAGTACAGGTGTTGACTACTTCGGGCCGATGTTAGTGACCGTCGGCCGGCGCCACGAGAAGAGGTGGGGCGCACTATTCACATGCCTCACGACGCGGGCAGTCCACCTGGAGCTGGTGGCCAGCCTGTCCACCGACTCCGCGATCATGGCGCTGCGGCGGATGGCGGCGCGGCGCGGCTGGCCGCGCGTCATCTATAGCGACAACGGCACCAACTTCCGGGGTGCCGACGCCGAGCTACGAGCCGCGACTCTAGAGTGGGCAGAAGCATTGAAGAGCTTCTGCCTCTCGCGGCAGGTCGAGTGGCGATTCATCCCTCCTGGCGCGCCCAACCAAGGCGGCGCGTGGGAGCGACTGGTGCGCTCAGTGAAAACAGCACTGGGCGCCGTACTACACGAGAAGTATCCGCGCGACGAGGTACTGCACACACTACTGACTGAGGCTGAGCACACTATCAACGCTCGGCCTCTCACCCACGTGTCAGTAGACATCAGCGATCCTGAGGCGTTAACCCCAAACCACTTCCTGTTGGGGTCATCATCGGGCCTTCCTGTCACGGGGCCATGCCAGCCGAGCGACAGACGCGCTTGGCGAGCGGCGCAAGCGCTGGCCGACGAGTTTTGGCGGCGCTGGGTGCGAGAGTACCTACCCACTCTCGTGCCCCGAGGAGACTCTGCGGCGGGACGACGCCAGCTTCAAGAAGGTGATCTGGTCGTCGTGGTCGACGCAGCCCTGCCGCGGAACGTGTGGCCTAGGGGTGTGGTCGAGAGGATCTACCCCGGGCCTGACGGCGAGGTGCGCAGTGCAGACATCCGCACGAGTGGGGGTGTCTTCCGGCGGCCTACGAGAAAGGTCGTCGTCCTCCCGGTTGGAAGTGAGGCTGCGACTGGGAGTCTTCGCCGGGGGGAGAATGTTACGGACGACGAATGACTTTATGTGCAGTGTTGATGTGTACAAGTGCTTACTTAAGCGTGTGCCTAGCGCTATTATTAAAAGCAAAAGTGTTAGATATAAGTCAACTTAGAATTTAATAAGTTTTGTTATACTTTGCTAATGTTCGTCGCCCCGTTATAGCATCGCCTTGTCATATGTATAGCTCGCACTACGTAGATACCTTTATCTGTCCGGGAGGGCAGAGGGGCGCGGGCGGGGGAGTACAGCACCCTCCCGAACGTCGCCATATAAGGTAAGGAAAGCTTTCACGCGTTGCCATTGGCTATGGTTTAGTAAGCCGTTTTGTTACTATATTTGGTAAGGTGCTCGCGAATCCGCTGAGTTTATAAGCGGGTCAGCCGGCGAGGCACTCTCAGTTCTGTCTGGTTCTGCTATGAGTTAAGTTCTGTTTTGTTCTGACGTGAGGTTAGTTCAGTTCTGTCGTGAGACTCTATCGGGCTTACGTGAATGAAAGCTTTCCACACTGTTGCGTTAAGTTCAGTTTATCTTGCTCTGTTAATTATTGTGTAAATAGTAAGTAATTGTAAAGTAACTTGTGTATTGCGTTTGTGTATAGTTTAGTGTTAGGACTTTGTGTTGTGGTGATGTAAATAGTTAGGTTAGGATAGTTCGGTTGCAAATAAATTACTGTAAAAAGGGTCAGTGATTTTATTAAACCTAGTGAAAAGATAGGTCCTGTAGGTTGGCTAGGGACGCTAGGTTAGGCCGCAAGCTATCCCCCGCGTCATCAACAACACCGCCGGCGCAGAAGGCCGGCAAAAGTCCACACCGCTGTTGGCTCCCCACCCACCAATTCCTGGCCTCTAGAGCCGGGTCGTCAATAGTTTCTGGTTCTTCGAGGCCGGAACGTCAACACGCAGTACCATCGGGACTTCAATCCATCAACATTAAGGCACGGAATTTATGTTGACATACAATTTTGTGACGTAGAATTTTATGATAAGAGTTGGTTTCGCTTGAATTGACTATCCAATCATTATGCCCAATAATACTAGGTATTAAGTATATTACAGATTTCAATAAACATAATGTCTTTTATAACTAAAACAATCGAAGACACAATAGTAATATGGTTTTAATCAATCTGCTCTGGGTAATTGTCTAACACACTCATCATCATCTCAGCGTTTATCCCGGTTGCATCCGCGGCTTTCGCGTTGGAGCCCGGCGTCCGCTTTCCTGCACATTCTCCTCCGTTTCGCACGATCTTTAGCATCCTGTGCCAAGAGCTTGTTGAATTGTCTAACACACTATAGACCAATAATAGAAACGTTGCCTAAGTTTCCAGTGTAGTGCGTGACGGGTATGATGACGTAATAAGAGAGCTCAGTGACTTATCTACTTGTTGCTTGGTACTTGTATGACTTAACAACTATCTTAGACATATCACTCCTCGCGCACCGCTCAGTTATCTCAGGCAACGTCTCAGTACTGTGAAGATCGCCCTTAGAATACGGTGGAGCATACGGTGGAGGTCTGCCCTGCTTGGGTAGAACACCATCGTGTCCTCGTGGCGGCGATCGTCGGCGATCTCTCACTTGGTCCTGGCCATGGTCTGGAGGGAGAGTGCATGGCAGGCTGTCACCTCCTTCTGAGAAGCAGTGTTGCTGGCAAAGGAAGAGGCAGAGCGCGTTAGGAAGCGGGAATCCCGGCGCCCTCATGCCTCATGCCTCATGCGCTGGTCGGGAGACAACATCGAACTCCCGGCCACCGTGGGCGCGGGCTTGTGAGTGGCGACCAGTGGTCAGCTCGCTGGCCGGTAAAAATCAACCCAGGTCGACGACGGCGCCTTACGTCAGCACATCGTGACGGGGTCCACAGTAAAAATCAGGCCCAGGTCGACGACGGCGCCTTACGTCAGCACATCGTGACGGGGTCCACAAATATCGATGCCTGCTGGGTCAGGTTGGTTAAAAAAGAAACCGTAGCCCTGGTGCACAGGCAAGTGAAGGAACACAGATGGGTTTTAGTCAGTAAAAGTCTGAAACGCCCTTCCGCTCCGCCCAGAGCGGGAGGGGTCATTTGATGATTTCTCAACTGGACCAAAAAAAAAGGCAACGTCTCAGTTAAGTACTCTGGTCAAAAAATTCATTGCGTTATTTACGTTGTTAAATTAGCAATTTGACGATAATACATAGCAATAAATTAGTACAGAATCTTTACTACAAGACTTCTTTATGTCCAGTAGTGGACTGCTATAGGCGGAAGATGATGATGAACCTCACAGAGAGCAAGCCGGCATCCTTGTAATGGGAACTACTGTTTGTAAAATAGTTTAGGTACAATGTTCCCATTACACTTTTCTAAAAGAGTTTAAGGTTGCTATTCAATCAAAACAAAACAAAGTGGTGATGACAATACGACAATAAATTAAACATCGTGTACCTCAACACATTCTCAGTCTACCCATAAAAAATCATATAAAAATATCCATTAGTTTAGTCACAGGAAATTATTTTTAATTTTTCACATTTTCTACTTGATGTATATACATATTGATGAGGAAGCGCTTACAGGTTGATGACCGCCGCATCCAGCGGTACTAAACTTCAATAATAATGGCGTCAAAATAAAGAAGTCTATACAGGACCGCGCTGTCGCCGATCGGAGGTCAGGGGAACCAATATATAAATAAATTTCGTTTTCGATTTTATGCGATTTAGTTTTTTTTGGGGCTAGGATTTTTTCGATAGTTTAGGATTATTCCTCTGAACCAGCATTGTCCGTGTTTTAATTTATTGTCCTGTTGTCAGCACCACTCTGTATATTTCTATTCTAACCAATTCTAATTGAGTTGATATTCATTGGAGAGTTCGCATGCCAACGTAGGATTAAGTCCAAAGACCTTTTAAAACCTAAAACTCTGTGGAAATCGAAAAATAATTAATTTACGTACTACCTGTATAACTCTCACTTAATAAGCTCATTAAGCGTTGAACTAAAATGGCTTCGACTCACAAGAGTATTCAATTTGTTTCCAAACAAAGATCTATTTCTCATTGAGATTGTAATTTGATTATATAAAGAGTCGTAATCACACTCAATTCACATTTCTCCAAATTTAAGGGTATATTCATCAGTTTTCAATTCCCAGTTCTAAAAGTTTAATGAAAATGGAATTTAAGGTTGTAATGCTAATGGAATGTTCCCATTAGTCAATTGAATAGATAACGGTTGGGCTCTGAACAGTTTTCGACCCTTTGAAATTGGGTTGCATCGAAAGTTTATTTTACACATAAACGATGTGGACAAAAATATTTCTACCTTACAGTAAACAAAATTCGGTGTTTTTACCCTAGAAATATTTTTGTACATTATAGTGTACAAAAATATTTCTAAATACACAGCGAAATATATCAAAGTAAGTATATAAATAATTTTGTAGGTCTTTTATATCAGATCTATCCTATGTAATTTTTTTTTATGTTATCAATTAGTGCTTGACTGCGATTCCGCCTGATGGTAAGCTATGATGCAAGTTGATTTTAAAGCGCACTAGTTTATTATGAGCCTATTCACTCTGTCCTAGAAGACACTTAAATTGTAATCAGCCGGGAAGACCGCCGCAGGCAAATTGTTCCAGACCTTCGAAGTACGTGGTATAAAAGGCGACGCGAAACGCTTCATCCGAATCGTAGCGGTGTCAGAACATAAAGTTACATCAACGTAGGTACCACGGGTCGCTCGATGATGGAATTTTGATGGCGGAATTATGTCACGTAATTCAGGCACACACTCTCTAAAATGCATGCTATGGAATATCAATAATAATTCTAATAGTTGGATCAGGGGCTTGATTCAGAAAGCGATACTTCTGGACATGGCGCACATAGTCAGGAAGTTCCTCTCTCTGAAGCCTTAACCGCCAGTAACTTGACCCTGTTCCCGATATCGGCGGGCTACTATTGTTACTAAATGTTTTATTATTTAAAATGTAATTTATATGTAAATATCTTAAAATAAAGGAAATAATTTTATTACGGACTGAACTCCATATCACATACTCATTCTCCTGCCTTTATTCCAATTTTATGGGGTCGGCGCACCGTGTCTCCTTCTTCCATACTCTCCCATTAGCCGCTATCTCACAGTCACCTCTAGTCAGTTTTCGCCTTATTCGCCATAGTTCACACAATCCATCCAAAATTTCTTTGGTCATCCCCTATTCTTATAACTATAGACATTGGTACTCAAAACTTTCTGCATGACATTTTCCTCAATCCTCCATAACACATGACTGTACTATATCAACTAATTTCCATATAACTTTTCAGTTACTGGTGCCACTTTCAGACTCCTAATAAAAACTCATTTCTAATTCCACAAAACAGAATTCCAGATACATTTATTTAGAAATTATTGAATACTTTTTCAGTTCAAGAAGTCGAAAATAAACAAAGGAGCGGAGGCTAATTGGTAGAATAGAAAGTTACAAAAAGATATTCAAAGTAAAAATACGACAAAGATCATGACTCTTCATTTTCTGGTATCAACCTCTCCAATTGCCAAAAATCGGCAATCATCCTCCGAGTTCATTGTCCGCGACAGTCGGAAGAGGCCTTCAGCTTCCTAATGGTCCCCTAATGGGCTCTCATCGTCCTTATGGTCATTATATTCCCGCTTCGCTGAAATGGTCGCAATAAAGCAAGTAATATCTCATTCAATACTATTTCTAACTTCAGTTAGTACCTTATAATGTTGTATTGTCGTGCACTAAAATGATACCAGAAGGCTTACTGATATCTTTTATATTGAAATATATCGAAATTTCAATATTCTTCATGCTAGCTTTAGCTTGAATGTACAAAGTTACATATATAGTCAGCCTATAGTGTTTCCGATGGATGTGGGCAGCACAAGACCGGTCATTGTGGAAAGCCTTGGGAGAGGCCTTTGTCCAGCAGTGGATCTCAATAGGCTGAAAAAGAAGAAGAAGAAGATGGTGTTTCCATTGCTCGAACACTGGCTCTCTGTTCTTATAGGCAACGGACCGTAATACAACACGTGGGCCTACTACGGTTGGTAGCTGTCACGTGTTGTTCTAGAATATGCTCATTTCCTCAAAAAGTAAACGTAACAAACATTAGATCAATTATTGAATCCCAACCCATAAATGTGATGCATATTTTTTTTTATCCCTAACTTGTTTTTTCTTTGTTTGTGTGTTTTGTTTGCGGCAGCGGCGGCATGTTTACTGTAAATTAACATGTTTTCTTCATTTTATTTTTTTAATAAAGCAGCAAAACTTAATAAGTGATTTATGCGAACCATTTGTTATTCAAAAATCGATGTTATTATACAATAACAACCGTGAATAATTTCTTCTATAAATAACGCGAAGTTAACTAAAACGTGAGAAGCGAGACCCAGATTTTATAAGACAAACAACTACTTGATCAAACCTCTTTCTTCTCAAGTTTATTATTAGTTTATTAATAATATCAAGTCCATTGAAACTAAGTTTCTTAACAATTCTAGAGGTATTGTTTGAATACAGAATATAATGAAGTTTCCGAACTCACAGAAATATGAAAGAAATACTTAGTGAGTAAACTGTATAAATAATTCATTTTCTTTAGTTTAGAAACTTGTCTGAAAACGGCGTAAAGTATTCAAAGAAATTTATGACATACTTACCATGAACTCTACTCACAATGACCTCAATAGATTACGAGAAAAGATATTATGTTCAAGTACTTGAGAACTTAGCGCAAAGTTTGCAGCTGTTGGCAATCCCGCTGTAAGAATTGACAATATTCAGAAGTAGTTTTGGAATTGCTGCATTCAAATACGACGAGAGTTTCCTAGCTTAGCTGATAAAAATTCTTGAATCGTACATGTCGAAGTGACTTAAATATAAATAGGATCAAAAATTTTCATAACTTCTGGGAGATACGTCTTCAGGATACTAAAAATCAAAATCAAAATCAAAGCATTTATTTCAAATAAACCAGTTACAGGCACTTTTGAATTGTTAGAAGGTCGGTCAGTCAATACGATGAAGCTAGTCGCCCATTCTAAAGAGTAGGTACCTATGGAGAAGAACGGGCAGGAAACTCCATGGACACTCTTTTAAATTTTCAAGCTATTGTTACAAATATTTGATTACATCATTCATGTTGAAATCAACCGTGTGAGAACGATGCAGAAATAAATTGTACGCCGAGAGCGTCCATTATGAAAACACACAAAAATCAATTCAGAAATTAAAATACGCCGTGGCAGCTAAGAGATGACCAGTCCCCTCCGACGGCGTCCGTTCACGAACATGACGAATGGATCAGCATTATTCAGCTCAACCATATTCAAGGGAACCTAATGACCCAACACACACGCCACCATCAGCGAGACATTTGAGTGAGCATGACATACTCTCAACAGCCAGAGCACTATCAAGACAATAAAAAAGACTAACCCAACAAAAAAATGCCTTACAGCACTTTCGTACATTGTGCTCACACGTAAAATATTGTCTGTAAATAATTATATGCAATCTTTATACCATTTACTCTCTTATTTATTCAGATGTATTTATTATTATATTTTAAAGGTACACCAGAAACTACCTAGCATTTACCTCTCCTTTCCCTTTAAACCTTAAACCCTTCAAAGCTTGTCTTTAATAATAGCTGTTAGCGAAAAGACCGATCATTGTGTCACCCTCAGTGAAATATATATACAATTACGTCTGTAACTTATTAGGTGTGCTTAATAAAGAATATTCTATTCTTATGCACATAATTATATCCTATCAAGCACACATCAGTGGCAGCACTTGCCCTGCAAAAATCGTCTTTACTACTAAGATATAAAACTGCTATCGACAAAAGCAATTATTTTTTATAGCCGTAACATTTTTTCGTCATCAATATCAACCTCTTCCCAATTATATGGGGTTGGTTTCCAGTCTACACGGACGCAGCTGACTACTAGTATTTTACGATTGTCAATCTCAACTTAACTTCAACGTATCGTAATACCGCGTTACTGAATATTGTAAGAAAAGACACGAATTTCGGGTTTCTGACTATGATATTAAAATATCAAAGATTTAAAAATAACACCTGGGCGAAAACAAAATTGTTTTAGTTTAAACTAAAATAATGTTTCTCCTTAAACAAAACTTACCTTTATGTTGATAGGCGTGTAGAATCCGACGAGGCAGTAAAATGGATTGAAAATATACATCTCTTCTAAATGAATGCAATTCTGAAAACGCGAGTTGAACGTCGCTTTCAGATTGAAAAGCACTTCCAGTGAGTGCGGCGAGTTAGCTTAATAGGACGAATGCATTCCGTTTGAATTTACACAAATATTTTAGTTCATTACGAAGCTGCCACAAACTAGGCATTTCCCAAAAATGTTGGACGAAACCAAAACATGCAAAAAAGACGCGTAATGAGCGAGTTGTTACTAAATTAATTATCATACAAGTTGGCTATTGTGGTCAAGTTTTTTTCCTGGAGTGGCATAAGTTAGACCCTCACCGCGACAAATGATATTAAGGGCTGCTTCCAGGCAGTAAGCTCGTTGTATCACTTGGAACATATATCACAAAAAGAACTTATTCTTAAGAAGCTGACAGAATCATACCAGTAATGTTTTTTTTTTTTTTATAATTTAAGCCAGTACTTAATCGCAATTCCGCCTGATGGGTAAGCAGTAATGCAAACGTTGATGGCCAAGCGCGCTAGGAAGACGGCAGTTGAGCGAGGTGATGCTATGTTAAACCCAATAACACGACCAACATCTGACTTTTATTAATTGTACCACATCCTAAGAGTTTATTGTGTGGACGAAACGTCGTTTCACTAAAAGGAATGATTGATATTCCCTCATTTTTTATTAAAGAAATAATGAGAAGTACAATCTTCCTCGGAAATATGAAGCTAAAAGTAGAGGTCATGTATTGCAGATATTTATAAAATCATAAACGATTGCTCCTTATATTCGAAAAACTAATATGCTCAACAACGTCAATAACGCATGTTACTGAACTGTCAAAATTAAACCCATTGCCACTGATAGTGTCTTGCGCAATTACACTGCAATTCTTATAATGAAAGTTTAATGGTCGCTATGTTATGCCTAGAAGCGCACAAATCTGGTAGCATGGGATATAAAAATAAATTATCTTATAGTTTAAAAAAAAAACTAAAAAACGTAGAAAAATATTTTAATTTGTTTTTTTATAGTATTACTAGCGACCCACCCCGGCTTCGCACGGGTGCAATGCTAATACTAAATACACTACAGAAAAACTGTGAACGTTATATAAAAAACATAGCGGCCTGCCACTCCTGACGCCCCGGCCGCGGCCGGTACCGCCATAAATGCGACGCCCACTATTTTTAAATCTGTAATATCTTCTAAAATATTCATTTAAATCATATGCTGTAAAGGGTGATATCGTCGCTAGATGTCACTACTTACTTCGGTTACGAGCATTTTGATTTTTAAACGTTACAATTTTTTTATTATTATTTACCCACGGGAGCCTCATCTTGGTATGGTAGTAAGCGTAACTTCAATGGATCGATCGACCCGTACGGGTGTTGTTCACTGAGCCCCAACAAACAAAACCTATCAGCAGAACTCGTGCGAGTAACAACAAAACATCAATTAATTTCTTTGTCCCCTTACCTTAACCGCTCGACATCGAGAACACATTTTCCGATAATGTGTTAGAAAATAAAGATCAAACGGAAAAACACCAGCATCCTTTGAACTCCATTCACCTGAAAATATCCCTGTCATTCGTCAATTAATCATATTTCTTTGATAGATTATTGTATTGTGTATTTTTGTATTTTGAATAGGTAAGTAAAGATTATTCTATTTTTGTATTTTGAATAGGCAAGTATTGGTTATTCGAATACCTATCTTGTTTTTGAATATCGAATTGGAGCAGAGGGTTATGGTGGATTTAATATATATTTTTCTTTGCGGCGGCCGTCCGATGGGATGTTTACAGATAAAAACATTAGTGGGTTTGGTTATCATTATTATTCTACTAATATTATAACTATGAAAGCGGATTTTTTTTTTCTTTATCTATACTAATCTATACTAATATATAAAGCTGAAGAGTTTGTTTGTTTGTTTGAACGCGCTAATCTCAGGATGAAAAAATCTTTTTGCGTTGGATAGCCTATTAATCCAAGAAAGCTTTGGGCTATATAACATCACGCTGCGACGAATAGGAGCGGAGCATAACTAACTCCACGCGAATGAAGTCGCTGGCGGCCGCTAGTAAACTATAAACTAGCGCTTGACCGCACTCCCGTGTGATGGTAAGCAGTGATGCGATCGTTGATGGTAAAGCGCGCTAGTTTATTAAGAGCCAATTCACTCTAGCCTTGAAGACACTCAAATTGTAGTGTGACGGAAACACCACCGCTGGCAAATTGTTCCAGTGCCTCGATGTATGCGGTATAAAAAGGGAAGCGAAAGCCGCGGACGCAACCGGGATTATACGCTGAGATGATGATGATGATTATAACTAAGAAAGATTGTGAGGATGAATGTATGTATGGATGGATGGACGGATGGGTGTACGTTTGTTACTCTTTCATGCAAAAACTACTGAACGGTTTTAGATGTTTGGGACACAGACTGTTTATAACCAGCAATAACAGTTAGTATACTTTTAATTCCTATACAACGTGTATCAAAAAGGGTATATAAGTATATACCCTTTACCCAAGGGCATAGCATCTCTAGATGATATCAAACGACATCGGAAGGGTTTCAAATCAAAATAAAATACTCAAAAAATTGGTACCAAATTTTCGGTTTCGTGTGTTTCTTAAAATAAAATCATAATAAACGTGGCAGCACACTACATACGTTAATAACTACTCGTTACCCGTCACGTTACTTGCCAAAATCCGATAAATGTCTTCAATATCTCTGTGTGACTAGTATGATAGTAGCCTATCACAGGCGGTGTTTTTCCTCATAACTTCCTAACATAAAGGGATAGGATTAAAAAACCCTTCAAATATCGTTTGATATCATGTGAAGATGCCATGCCATTCTTATGTATATACCCTTTATGTTACACGTTGTATATTCCCATGGCATTCAATCTCTACGCGTGTGAAACCGCAGGGCATGATTAGTATTATTAATGCTAAAGATATTATGTATGTTTGTTACTCTTTCACGCAAAAATTACTGAATGTTTTTGGATGACATTGGGTTAATGATGGCTAATACATGTGCTTTTTATACCATTGTAGTCCCTTAAAATATCGGTATCATTATTTTTTGTGTTATATTCACAGACGTTAGAGGTAGAACTCTTCTTTATAAGTACAGAAGATACACAAGGTGTACTCGGTATACGTACGTACACTATGTAAACTATCTACTAACTAGGCAGATACACTTGGTATCCATACTATTAATATTATAAATGCGAAAGTATCTCTGTCTGTCTGTCTGTCCGGCTTTCACGCCAAAACTATTGAACAGATTTTGATGAAATTTGACACAGAAAATCTTTAGACCTCGAGAAAAGACATCGGCTACCTTTTATCCCGGAAAAATTTGATGTTCCCGACGGGAATCTAAAAAGCGCGATATTACCGAACTCCACGCGGGCGAAGCCGCGGGCGGAAAGCTAGTACTAAATACATATTCGGAACATTAGGTACATTAGTGACACTAGGTCTACTAGGTACTAACTAGGTATACTGGCTACACCTGGTACACTAGCTTTCTTCTTCTTCTTCTTTTTCACAGCCTATAGCGGTCCACTGCTGGACAAAGGCTTTCCACAATGACCGGTCTTGTGCTGCTCGCATCCATCGGCATCCCGCGACCTTCATCAGGTCATCGGTCTATCTTATTTTGGACCTCGCAACTTTCGGTATTTGGTCGCCACTCCAGAACCTTGCTGCCCCATCGGCCATCGGTTCTACGAGCAATGTGCTCCGCCCACTGCCACTTAATTTTAGCGACTCGAAGATATATGTCGGTGACTTTGGTTCCTCTGCGGAGCTCCTCATTTCTGATTTAATCGCACAGAGAACCTCCGAGTATAGCTCTTTCTAACATATACGAATAAAAAGTATACCAAGTGTCATCCATACATACATTCATCCTGACACTCGGTTTACTAGGTGCTAATTAGGTACACTAGACATACATTGTACTAACTAGATATACTAGGTTCTAACCTAGTGTACCTTATCAGTACCTATTGGACGTAGCCTAAGAAGTTACTACCTAGTATTACCTAGGTACTAACTCATAAGGTACACTAGGTATTAACTTAGTGTACCTTATCAGTTAGTACCTAGTTATAATAATACTAAGTACTAACAAGTAGTCTAGGTCCACTAGCTACTAATGACTAAGTAACTATACCCATCATTACAAAAGGGAAGATTGATTTAGGTGTAGAAGTACTCGTCCGCATCGTTATCTTATCAGTACCTAGTGGACGTAGCCTGACAAGTTAGTACCTAGTATTACCTAGGTGCCTACTAACTCATAAGGTACACCAGGTATTAACTTAGTGTACCTTATCAGTACTAACTGATAAGGTACACTAAGTTAATACCTGGTGTACCTTATCTACTTGTTAGTACTTAGTATTATTATAACTATGTACTAACATAGTTATAATAATACTAAGTACTAACAAGTAGACTAGGTCCACTAGTTACTAATGACTAAGTAACTATACACATCATTTCAAAAGGGAAGATCCATTTAGGCGTAGAAGTCTCCGTCTGCATCGTTATCGTCATCAACGTCTTTAGGGCTTCAAATCAGAACATCTTTACCACCCATCTGATATCGATGCTACTTCGGCTTTTACCGCCGTTTGTGAAACAAACCATCCCTTCATTTCCTCTGCGGTGTACTGCGACACTTCGGCGTATTACTTCTAAGTGACAATCTCATCGGTGAGGCGGTCACACATCCAATCTTGAAGTAATTGCGCTGGCATTAAGCTATGTCAGTTTGTGGTAGATGGAGTGTACAGTCAGCAAAGAAATATCATATAACCCTTTTTAGAAAATACTCATTGGCGTCGATTCTGTTGTTCGCAAACTAAAATAACTTTAAGTTAAGTTCATCTCTTTCTTTCCATTTCATTAAGAAAAGGATAGAAGATAACATTTAGCAGCCGCCGTGACTTAGCGGTAGTGAACGCGGCCGTTGCGCAAGGAGGCGCGGTTTCGATCCCCGCACAGTGCAAATATTTGTATGCATGGATAAGCTTAAGGGGCAGGTCTATAAGACCATCATTAGACCTGTTCTCCTGAATGGCAGTGAGGCGTGGCCTCTGCTTGAGCGACACAAGCAAGAGCTGCGTGTCACGGAGATGAATATGTTGCGGTGGATGCGTGGAGTTACGCGGAAGGACCGCATCAGGAACTCCCGTATCCGTGACAGTCCTCATGTTCCTGACATAGCGGACAAATTGCAGTAGGGTCGCCTACGTTGGTACGGTCACGTCTTACGAAAACCGGCATGTTACGTGGGTCTCAAATGTCTTGACACGGCGCCTCCGCCGGGCCGGAACAAGCGGGGTAGACCAAAAAAGTGCTGGGTTGACGTTATAAGAGATGACATGCGTGCCAACAATCTCACACCACAGGATGCTAAAGATCGCGCAAAATGGAGGAAATTGAGTAAGAAAGCGGACCCCGGGCTCCAACGCGAAAGCCGCGGATGCAACCGGGATAAACGCTGAGATGATGATTATGATGAGGCGGTCACACATCCAATCTTGAAGTAATTGCGCTGGCATTAGGCTATGTCAGTTTGTGGTAGATGGACTGTACAGTCAGCATAGAAATATCATATAACCCTTTTTAGAAAATACTCATTGGCGCCAATTCTGTTGTTCACAAACTAAACTAATTTTAAGTTAAGTTCATCTCTTTCTTTCCATTTCATTAAGAAAAGGATAGAAGACAACATTTAGCAGCCTTTTTTTTTTTTTTGATATGGCATCTCGTAGGTGGCCATTAGAGGCCGTAACTACTTAACCGGACTTTCCTGTAGATGCCTTAATTAAAATTAAAGCCTCCAGCCAGGGGCACTTAAAACTAAATTAAAATTGGGCGACTACGCACTAAGGGCACCCCCTGTGGGGTACGAACCTCGGCTTAGGGCGTCGCTAGAGAGGACAGCAAGGGACGGCTGGACCGAATGTAATTTAGCAGCCGCCGTGGCGTAGCGGTAGTGAACGCGGCCGTTGCGTAAAGAGGCACGGTTTCGATCCCCACACAGTGCAAATATTTGTATGCATGAATATGAATATTTGCACTGGTCTGGTCGTACCTCGGAAAGCACGTTAAGCTGGTGGTCGCCGTTGCCATACGAACATCTAGTGGCAGTCGTTACGGGTTGTTGGAGCCCTCAAAAAGTCTAACAATTGGTTTAACTGCAATGCTTAGATATCGGGTTGTGGAGGTAAGACGGCAGTGGCTTCACGGAAAATATCGAAGTTTAGCCAAAATCAGCAGTTAGACTGGTAAAGCGGACCCTAGACTCCAAAGCTGAAAAGCTACGGATGCGACTGGGATTAACGCTGAGATGATGATGAGAAGATAGCATTTATGTTTAAAGCAGTCAAATTAGGATAGACTCCATAGACGCGATTATAAACATGGCGACTAAAAATACGCCAGATTACGTCAAGAGCGCACTAATTTGACAGATCTAAACTGACATTTTATCTTCTGTCCTTTACTTAATGAATTAGAATGAAAAGGATGCACTGAACTTTAATTTAGTTTGTGAATAAGGGAATCGGGGGGGGGGGCAGGGGGGATGAATACATATATTACAAAATAAATTTGTTTTAATGCATAGACGCTAGCGCATTAAGCTATGTATTACAACCAAATTTCTTTAAGAAATAAACTTAAAACGTATTCAATTTTAAGTTTATCTCTTAAGCGTTAAACTGTAGGTTGAATGGGAACTTTGACAGTTTTGTGATGCTTTATGTGCTGGTGTGTGTACGACAGTTAATATCATAACAAAATTATATACAATATGTAAAGAAAACCCTGTCCGATCCGTGGAGGTATTGTTCGCCACAATTTTGCCAAGAACACGTGCGAACGATTAATAAACCATCAAAGGCTGGACAGTATTAAGCGCAAATTAAAATAATAATAATATATTTCTTCGCAGATTGACAGATAGGTAATAAGATCACAGATTATGGATACGAAAATGACTACCTATATCATGACGGACAGTGAAAGAAAAGGGCGAAAAAATTGACAATAATACAAAATTAATCGGGTCTAATGTCAACTGTCAAATAATGTGTGCTGTCTATGCCTTTACCTAACCTCGCTTTGACATCAAGCCAATGTTGTTTATAAGTTTTCATGTGTGAGTACGAGGCTTTTGACTCTATTATTTTTGTCTTTTTAAAATTATTATTACTAACAAAAATAAATAATATTTCTTTCATAAACCTACGAAATGGTATGCTCTAATGCTAAAAGATTGTCAACGTCAATTTGCTGTGTTGTGTTATGAATAAATAAAGTTGTCAGTAGACAATTAAACTCGTTATTTAATTACCTGATTATTTAATTTCATGGCATTTACACAAAATATTGGAAAGATTCAAGAGAAAGAAGAAGTTTTATTGTATTAATACATTTCTCTTTTTTTATTATTGCGGTCAAGGTTAATAATATGTTTAAAAAAAAAGTTTTGTTCTCTTAAAATAATAATGTTGTCCAACTGTCGTTGCTGACCGTATATCAGTTTGGCACCTAGGGTTGCTTCAATCCATTAAACTGAACATACGCTAGAGATTACAGTTATAATCTCCCTATTAACATTACATAAAGACGACATTAATAAATGGCATGATGCATGATTAACTATGAGTGGCTATGCCAGTACGATGATAATTTAAGAAAAAACGTAAGAAACATATTAATAAAAAACTCGTGCAAGAAGGGTTTCGTACCACTATCTTTAAAAACGGCAAAAAAACAATCACGTTTGTTGTATGGGGGCCCACCCCCCGTTATATATTTTATTTTTAATATTTGTTGTTATAGCGGCAACAAAAATATATAATCTCTGAAAATTTCAACTGTCTAGCTATTACGGTTCATGAGATACAGCCTGGTGACAGACGGACGGACGGACAGATGGATAGCGAAGTCTCGTGAATAGGGTTCCGTTTTACCTTTAAGGTACGGGTCGCTAAAAAAGTAGAGTAGCTATTACAAATATGTTATGTAAAAGGCCGTAAAAAAAAAACTGCTCTGAACGTCAACGCCATCTCGTGGCGAACAGTGTGTAATTCGCTATAGCGATTAACTTATTCGTAAATTATAAGCAGCCCCTTAATCGGCGAACACATTTTTGTCAAATGCTTGCTACTAGTTGGTATCGTTTGAACCGAACGGACCAATGGACGGTCCGAACGATCCTAACTGATCCCAACTAGTCGCAATCATTTGAAAAAAATATGTTCGCCGATTAGGGGCTTATTGCATTTTTTTTTTCTATTGCACTATATAACCAACCCTACCCGTAGTATACACACAGTTATTTAAATATACCTCATATTAAGGAAAGACAGGAATACCTTCTCTGACATATACAATATACTTACTGACGAGTTTTTGTCCAGGAAATTGGAAACTGGGCCGTTTCAAAACTCATAATCGTACTCGTGATTTCGTGTTATCGTTTCGTCTCGTAATGTTTGCATTATACACGTACATATATGTACTATGTACTAACAGACATCTTTATACCGCTCGTGTATTGTAAAGCCACATTTAGGTCACACTTTTCTGTGTAAAAATGGACAATTTAAGTCAGTCACACAATACTATTTAAAATATAACTCATCATCATCATCATCCCAGCGTTAATCCCAGTCGCATCCGAAGCCTTTTCAGCTTTGGAGTCTGGGGTCCGCTTTACCAGACCAACTGCTGATATGGCTAAACTTCGACATTTTCCGTGAAGCGACTGCCGTCTGACCTCCACAACCCGAAGGCGACATCGAAGCATTGCAGTTAGACCAATTGTTGGACTTTTGAGGGCTCCGACGACCCGTAACGACTGCCACTAGATGTTCGTATGGCAACCGGGACCAACGGCTTAACGTGCTTTCCGAGGCACGAACAGACCATTGCAAATATTCATATTCATGCATACAAATACTTGCACTGTGCGGGGATAGAACCCGCGGAACCTTGCGCAGCGGCCGCGTGCGCTACCGCTACGCCACGGAGGCTGTCTCTATTTAAAATATAACTACTATCCCATAAAACCATAAGAGGGGACTCTAGTGCCGTTTTCTCCATACAAGCGTATTCCGCTGTTTTCTTCGTGGATAGCGCTTTCAGAGCAATGATTTTTTTCTACAATTTCACACCTTGATTATACGCGCCCCTATTATTTGATTTTTTCGAAAACTTAATTAATAAAAGAAATGTGATGTTTTAAAATCCCGAAAAATAGCCCAATTTTATCGCGATGTGCAGACGACTACTACACAAATGTGATAAGTTTTTGACAAAAAAGAAAATAATAGAGGCATAGATATACTAACCCTCTAAATTTTTGTAAAAAATAAATGAGATCTGTCGTGTTTTGAAAAAGAAAACAGCGGAATACGAAACATCTTTTGGTCAACGTTTTTGTAGGTAAAATCAGCTTGAGTTGCAACTGTTCCTTTCGCACTTTACGGGAAAAAATTGAAAGCGGCGCGACGGCAATAGTTTCTTCAAATACCTATTTCTCAAATTCCTCGTCACTAGAGTCCACTCTTAATGATAAATGAAAATATATCTTTCTTTGTTTGTTTTCTTTACAATCTTAAACACACTTAGAATCCTAAACACTTCTACTTGAAGCTTAAAATCATCGCAGTAAAGTCTTAGTGTAATCGGATAGGAGTGTTTGTAGTGCTTCAAACTTAGACGTTTAACTTTTGATCGCTTCCGCGCTTCGCGGCAGCTTGCCTCACTTTTTTTTTACTGTGATATTTTAGTCATTGATATGGCACCCGCATGGAAGTTAGGTGCCAGAAGCCCTTTCTTAATCAAAAACCATGAAATGACCTTTAAAGTATTGTCAGACTTACTAAAACCCACCCGTGTTCCTTCATTTACTTAAGTGCCAGGGCCGACAGTATCTTTAATACCCGCAACCCTGGCAGGTCGATACCTAAGATAGATAGTAAAACCGATGTCTTACTAGACCCTGTCACAGTATGCTTACTACTCTTTTAGGCGCGTGTGGAATACAACGGGCGCGTTGTACCCCCTAATCGACGAACACATTTTTGTCAAATGATTGGTCTGTTCGGTCCAAACGATCCCAACTACACACATCAAAAGTGTCTAGGGATCAACATATATTTTTGCAATAACTTTTCTCCTGATTGATATTAATTAAAATTTTCTTTAAGGATTCATCAAATAAAGTGTTTTCGTTTGTCACAGTAACGATAAACCAAGTCACCTTTGCATTAATAAAGAAATTTGCCATTTTCCTAATAAAGGGATATTTGACATTTGAACCACTAACACAAAAGTTCGAAAAAAAGACTGAAATAACAGTTTTCTCTAAAATTTTATTGGGTAACTTAAACAATTAATAATCCGTGTTTCTACCGCGAACACTAACAACACAAGAACATCGGTTTGGCATACTCAAAATGAGTTCATCCAAATCACGCTGTGGAATGGCCGCCCATGTTCGTTGCAACAACAAAAAAAGGTCTTCTTGCGACTGGATACCCTCCATATTCGGCAGAGCTCTTCTCTGTAGCATATCCCATGCATGCTCAATCGGGTTCAAGTCTGGCGACTGAGCAGGCCAGGGCAGGACATTGATGTTAGCTGCGGCGAGAGTCTGTCTTACAACTCTTGCGGTGTGCGGTCGTGCATTATCATGCATTAACTGAAATAAGGGACCGATTTGCACTTGTAGAGGAACGATGACGTCTGATACAATCGTTTCAGCATAAATTTGAGCGTTGAGGTTGCCTCTGATCCAAATCAACTCAGTTCTTCCGCCGATCCAAATACCCGCCCATACCATGATGGTTCCACCACTATAAGGATGGACTTCCTGGCAAGATTTTAATCGCTGTTGGCGTCCAGGGGTTCTCCAGTGTCGTATACGTCTTGTATCCGGTCTCATACCAAAACGAGACTCATCAGAAAAGCACACGAAACGCCATTGTTCTTCTGCCCAATTTCTGTGTTCAAGAGCCCATTGATATCGAATCCTACGATTGTGCATTGCTATAGGTGGTACCCGTAGCGGTCTTCGGGAATGAAGGTTCACTTCATGCAAGCGGTTTCTGACTGTTTGGTCGCTAATTAAGTTCCCTGAAGAGTGATGAAGCCTCACGGCTAACATCATGGCGGTTATTGTTGGAGCTCTTCGAGTTAAGATTTGAATGTATCGGTCTTGTCTCCGTGTGGTGCAGCGATACCGTCCTCCATGGCGCTCAGCCACGGTACCAGTGCTTCGGTAACGTGTCCAAAGTCGACTGATAACACTCTGACTTGTATTCAGAGCTAAAGCCACAGTACGTTGCCGGGAACCAGCTTCTATCATTCCCACGGCTCTGAGCATTTCTTCCCTGCTTAAATGACGTCGCCGCTCCATAATAACGTTGGTTTTAATCAGTAGTAGGGAAACAGTAGCACTAATAATGTCTTCAATGCGTTGTATGTTTTTATAGGGAAAATATTGACAGCTGATTTTCATCTTTTACTCGAATTTGATTCACAGTTCCTGATTCAAATTATGAAATGCACCAAAAAGGATCCATATAAATTTATAAAATCATAAATTTATTACAAAGCCACATCTCAATCTCAAGAAATCCGCATAAAAATGCTTGATCCCTAGACACTTTTGATGTGTGTAGTTGCAATCATTTGACAAGAATGTGTTGTGTTGCTGTGTGAAAAAATTGATATTCTCGAGGTAAAACAAAGATATTGTCAGTTGCAGTTGGCAGTTGGGTGATAGATGATGCTGTGTGTCGTTTAAAACAATATAATATATTGCAAACGAATATGCACATGTAAACTTAGAAGCTAAATGATACTATTATAAATTAATCCCCGAAAATGAGGCATCTAAAAAAGCGCAATATAACCTAATTCCACGCGGGCGAAGCCGCGGGCGTAAAGCTAATGAAATGAGCTAATGAAGGTAATGAAAGCGATAACTATTTAGCTGTAGTTTTATTTCTGAGGTGTAATTTTGTATGTTGTTACATTTTTCATGTACAAATATGCTCCATGCAAATATACTTTGATTTTTTAAAGATATCATAAACAAAACACGTGCATTGCCGTGGAGTTGCGGATATGCCTCGGTATGGGTCCAAAAAAAATTAATAAACTACCAAAAGCTTTAAAAAGTATGACTAACATTTTTTTTTTTTATATGTTATAAACTAGCGCTTGACCGCAATCCCGCCGACTGAAGGTGAAGGAAAACGTCTTGAGGAAACCTGGACTTTAAGTCTGAAATCGCCAACCCGCATTGAGCAAGCGTGGTGATTACGCACAATCCTTCTCTCTATGAGAGGAGACCTGTGCCCAGCAGTGGGACGATAAAAGGTTGATGATGATGATGATGATTGTTCTAAAATAAGTTGTACGCTTTGCAAGGCAAAACATAGTGATACACACAATTTTTTATATCGTGTACCATATTACCTATGTTTCACAAATAAAATACTTTGACTTTGACTATTATTGTTTCTTGAAAAGTAAACACACCGTACTGGCCTTCATTTCACTTATAAAATACGTGCATGAACGCGGGAGGAAAAGGCCCTTTATTCTCTAAGTCGGTTATACAAAACGTGCCCTCTCCATCCCTTTATTTATTCGGAAAAAAGAAAAAAGATAGAAAGGCGCGAAGATTTATCTTCATTTTGTACAGTTTTTTAACGTTTCGGGTCCCTGCGGAATTGAGGTCGCGGTGTCAATTATTAATTGCTAGGTTTTGTGCTGTTTGCACAATGGGGAATCTATGCCGTCTAAATGAATGTCTTTTCCATTTCCATTTGCCTTGTGTATCAGCATGAGTGATGCGAAAATGTTATGGCAAAACCATTTGTCACCCAGGAAGGCTGAAAGCGGGGCTGACTATACTGGGTGTGCCAATTAGACCTCGTGGGTGTGATGACAATACTAATAGATTCCGTGTATTGTTAAAATCTAAACATAATTTGTCAACTCAAATGCTTTTTATCAAACGGTGGGTAGGTCCCTGACTCACCGTGTCGGAAATTTTCCCTCTTATTCATAAACGCTGCTTAAAGTTAGCTAGTGATTAGCGTTTGTTTAAAAATACATTTATAAAGTTTTCACGTTACTTAACTTTGATTATCGTTTATCAATAAACCCCTTAAACACTATGGTCTTCATTCATAGACGATGATTGAAGTTAAGTGACGTGCAAACGTCAAAAACGTATGGTTAAGTAATCGCTAATCACTAGTTATCTTTAAACAGAGTCTATGTATAAGGGTGATTATCTCCCATCTGCGTAGGCGGGTAGTGATAGCGCTACTACTTCGATAAAAGATTTAACTTTTTGCTCAGGCTTAAGGGTCGTAGCGGTATTTTTATTAATCTAGAATCATGTTACAGAATTGGTATATGATAAGCCACCCTTCCCCAGTCGTGGTGGCCTAGTGGTTAAAACACCAGCCTCTCAAGTACGAGTGTGCGGGTCTGATTCCAGGTCAGGCAAGTGCCAACGTAACTTTTCTAAGTTATATGTACTGTCTAAGTATATCTTGGACACCAATGACTGATTAAAAGGTGAAGGAAAACATCTTGAGGAAACTTGGACTTTAAGTCTGAATTCGTCAACCCGCTTTGAGAAAGCGTGGTGATTACGCTCAATCCTTCTCTGTATGGGAGGAGACCTGTTGCCAGCAGTGGGACGATAGTGTGAAGATAAAATAGGATTTCAGTTATTCATCCTATAATCGCCATAGCAATTAAATAGCAAAATTTGCTATGTTATTTGTCCATAAACAAAGGTCTCATACCATAAAAATACCCCCATAAACTTTCGGAATTCCCCAAAACCGTTACTCTAATTTACATACAAAAGTCCTCAACCATTTCAAAAACGGTAGAACTTCCAACGAATACCATTTTAAACTATACCATAATTATTAGGTTCAAAATCCATTGTACTGAACCCATTCTGCCCCTCCATTTGTCACTGCCATAGGTTCGGCCCACCAATTTTGAGCGCCAATAATTTAACACACCCACCATACGAGGGGGTTGGTGACGTCACCAGATAGGGTATGGCGACGGCTTGTGAAGTTGTCCCATATTTAATTCCGTATAAAATGTTCAGATATTGTTTTGGTTGTGACCATAGAGACGGAGGTAAAAGAACTTTTGTTTCATTTTCCTTTTATAAGATGTTTGCTTTTAGTCTTTTGAGGTTACGACCTATTTACTGGTATATCGTGATTTCTTATAAATAAATAATTGCTTTTCTTTTGCCTTCCTAAGGTCTAATTTTTGATTTGTAGATATGCTCAACTAATTGCTTAAAATAGTAACCAATATTAAAATTTTTGAAAAATGTGTTATATGATGAATTTTTAGTTTTTCAAATGGACGGTTTTTCTATTTTACGTAGTCATAGAACTGATGACCGCTGGAATTCGTGTTTTTGTATGGGGACCGTGAATTTTCAAACCTAAGATGGGACGCCCTCAGACCATTTGGAGCGGTGATCTTCACACGGTAGTTTCGGCAGTCATTTTCGGCAAAACTCATCCAGGTTTACCGAAAATGGCGTGCGTAAAACAGTGACTGCAATAGACTGATGATAAAGATAATTAATATTCCCAAATAGTTATTTTTGATATTGATAGTTAATTATTTGACCATAAGTAGTGAAATTATAACATTAGATAAACTACAACCTGGACAAAAGACTCATTTTGCAGAAAACAAAAAGCTATCAATTTGCTTACTATTTTAGCAATTGGTTGAGTTTAACTACGGATCAAACAATCGGTCCTTTCTAAATAAGTTCTTACTTGAGTATTATAGACAACATTATTCTTTGTAGGATATGTAATAGTCTCGTATTGCTATGTATTGAAGATGGTATTACGCACAAATTTTTGTATTTTTTTTAATTATTATTATTTAGTAGGTATTTGAAACGTACTAAATTATGTCTACGTGGACCCACCTCATCTTTTTAGGGTTCCGTACCTAAAAGGTAAAACGGAACCCTATTCATGAAACTTCGCTGTCCGTCTGCCCGTCCGTCTGTCACCAGGCTGTATCTCACGAACCGTAAAAAAAATCCGTACTAATTTCAACGCTTCCCTGGTGAGAGTTTTTCTCGGTGGTAGGCAACAACATCAGCCGCCGGCATAAGTTACCATCCACCAGACAAAGTCTTGCCGCCAAGCGATTCGTCGTGTTCCGGCATGATGTCTGGTGATGCCGTACGGAGGAAGGGTCTGAGCAGTTGTGTTGCGATGTGTACCGGGTACGATGTGCCTAATGTTGTTGTGTCGGGAGTTTGGTCGTGGAGGATCTCCAGATCATCCTCTGGCGCAGCATCGTTGGCCGTGTTGTTGGGTTAAACATTGCATCACCTCGCTCAACTGCCGTCTTCCTTCCTATTCACTCAGTTTTTTTTAGTGAATAGGCTTAATAAGCTAGTGCGTTTTACCATCAACGATTGCATCACTGCTTACCATCAGGCGGAATTGCAGTCAAGCACTAGTTTACAACGAATAAAAAAAATAAATAAATAAAAGGTCCCTTACGACACCTACGGGAGGATATGGGTAGCAGCACTTCTCCTGTAGAATATCAAATACTGCAATCCCCGCATGCTTGATGCTGATGATGCCAATCGAAATTTCAAGGTTTTAACCTACTGATTGGAATAGCAGTTTTTTTTTTAATAATTATAAACTAATGCTTGACTGTAATCCCGCCTGATGGTAAGCAGTGATGCAATCGTTGATGGTAAAGCGCACTAGTTTATTAAGCCTATTCACTTAAAAAACTTAGGAATAGGAAGGATGATGGCAGTTGAGCGAGGTGATGCAATGTTAAACCCAAGACCAACACGACCAAACAATGCTGCGTCAGAGGGAGATTGTTCTGGAGACTCTCCACGACCAAACTCCCGACACAACAACATTTGGCGCATCGTACCCGCCACACATCGCAACACAACTGCTCAGACCCGTCTACCGTACGGCTTCACCAGACATCATGCCGGAACATGACGAATCGCTTGGCGGCAAGACTTTGTCTGGTGGGTCGTAACTTTTGCCGGCAGCCGATGTTATGGCCTACCACCGAGTTCCCTTTCATTGTTAGACTTGGGGAAGTTGCGACCACTTTAGCTTGGGGATCGTCCTTGATCTACCTAAATCAATGATATTACTGAAATTAATTCTAAGTACGTCGTTAATACTCCTAAGCTGTTGCTGTCTTGACCAGACTAACTATTATTGTGTATTTTCATAAGTGCTCACTTAAACAAACGGGTTGAAGACCCATTCAATAGTAACTACTGCAAACGCTAACACTATTTCATGTTTCTGCTCTTCTATTCTGGCGCATGATGCTATAACTGTTGTCTAAGATTGAAATATCGTGGATTTGGTATTGAATATCCATATTTTATCGCTTTTAAGGATCGCGCGTGATCTTAGAGGCAGAATAAGAGTAAACGTAAACTCGAGAAGAATGGGGAAGCGATTGCTGTCTCCCTTGATGTCTCGAAGGCCTTCGACCGGGTATGGCACGCTGGCCTTTTGAGTAAGCTTCCAGCGTACGGCATTTCCCCTAGCCTGACTGGCTGGGTAAAAGACTTCCTGACTGAACGGTCCCTCCGAGTTGTTGTCGATGGACGCTCTTCTGAGCCCATGTCAACTAATGCCGGTGTTCCTCAGGGGTCTGTTCTCTCTGCAACTCTGTTCCTGCTGCATATTAACGATCTGCTGATGCCCGGTATCTATGGGTATGCAGATGACAGCACAGTTGTAGAGAGATACCTGCCGGGTGCTCGGGCTAGCAGGGAATCAATCCGGTCCGAAAGAGAGGCCATGGTTGAGCGAACGAGTGTTGCACTGCAGGCAGTCTCCGAATGGGGCAATGCCAATCTTGTAGCATTCAATGCCGCCAAAACACAGGCGTGTCTTTTCACCGCCAAAAGGAGCCCGTTCACCTTGGCTCCTACTTTCGGAATGTGTCCTTGGAGTGTTCCGACCGCCTTCAGCTTTTGGGAGTTGAGATTTCCTCGGACCTTAACTTTGGGCGGTTCATTGAGTCCAAGGCTAAGGTGGCTGCCAGGAAACTTGGCGTTATCGCAAAGGTCCGGCAGTGCTTCACACTTGGGCAGCTTCTAATGTTATACAAAGCACAGGTCCGTTCGTGTGTGGAGTACTGCAGCCACATTAGGGCTGGTGCTGCCAAGTGTCACCTGGCCACTTTGGATTCAGTGGAGAGACGTGCAAAGAGGCTGATTGGTGACCCTGATCTAACTCGAGTCGGTCTCCAAAGCCTAGAGCACAGGCGTAGAGTAGCCAGCCTTTCGGTGTTCTATATGGATGAATTTCGGGGAGTGTGCGATGGAATTGCATGATTTAATTCCCCCATCTCCGTTCCACCAGCGGACGACCCGTCGTACGGCTGGTTTCCACCCTTACGTTGTTAACACCACTACGATCCGGACGAAGCGTTTCGCCTCCTCCTTTATACCGCGTACATCGAGGGACTGGAATAGTTTGCCAGCGGCGGTGTTTCCGTCGGACTACAATTTGAGTGTCTTCAAGGTTAGAGTGAATAGGCTCTTAATAAACTAGTGCGCTTTACCATCAACGATTACGTCACTGCTTACCATCAGGCAGGATTGCGGTCAAGCGCTAGTTTATAATATATAAAAAAAAAAAAACGTAAACGGGGTGAC
Source organism: Sesamia nonagrioides (assembly GCA_017933935.1). Taxonomy (NCBI): domain Eukaryota; kingdom Metazoa; phylum Arthropoda; class Insecta; order Lepidoptera; family Noctuidae; genus Sesamia; species Sesamia nonagrioides. The sequence goes on from JADWQK010000081.1 coordinate 907,853, forward strand.
ATCCACAGGGGCTCTAATTAAATGGGCGTACCTCAAGGGCCCATTCTTGGCTCATTCCTTTTTCTAGTATATACCAACGACCTTCCTTTCCTTACATGTTAGCTATATCGTATATAATATTCATTACCGACGTTCACAAACTAAACTAATTTTAAGTTCTGTGCATCTTTTTCTTTCCATTTCGTTTAGAAAAGGACAGAAGATAAAATGTCAGTTTAGACCTGTCAAATTAGTGCGCCCCTGACGTAAACTGGCGTGTTTTTAGTCGCCATGTTTATAATCGCGTCTAAATTGTCTATGGTGTATCTTAATTTGACAGGGATAAATTGTTAAAATGTTATCTTCTATCCTTTTCTTAACGAAATGGAAAGAAAGAGATGCACATAACTTAAAATTACTATAAGTTGTGAACAACAGAATCGGCCATATTATCATCATGTTTAAAACAGATAAAAAAGATGTGATCACACCACACTAACTATTTCAATACACTATTCAATATTCAACCCACTATTTCAGTTTGAACCATTTTGAAGTATATTACGAGTCCATTGCTCTATGTATACGAAAAATGTGTTTGCTCAGCAGCGTAAACAACGTAATGAATGTTGTTGAACTGTAAAAATGAAACCCATTGCTACTACTAGTGTGTTACATAATGACCCTGCGAGTGGCTGCCGTCGATAACGTGCCGGTCGTGTATTTGAGCACAGTTAAGTACTTGAATATATGAGAAGCGTTTAGGAAACACTTAGTAACAGTTGTAGGTCGAATTTTACCTGATGAAATTGATTAGGTACATGTAGCAGTGACCTCACACTTTCTTGACAATATATTCATCATCATCAACCTTTTTCGTCCCACTGCTGGGCACAGGCCTTCTCTCATAGAGAGAAGGATTGAGCGTAATCACCACGCTTGCTCAATGCGGTTTGGCGTTTCATTATCATCATCATTTATTTATTCATAACAATTTACATTGTGTTGAACATTGTATATAAAATTAAAATAGAAATACCACATGCGGCTATAAAAATGACAAATGTCGATTTGGAATATAAATAAAACATAATCACAGACAAACATAACAAGCCAATCAATTATACATAAATATGTCAATAGATATAATATATAAACTAATGTCAGATATGATTGCAAGACAATTAAAAAAATATAAATAAATAAATAATGTCAAATGCGTAGTTATAGTCAAAGCATAATGTTACAGTCAAATTAAGGAATTCAGTCGAAAGCATATTCCCTAGTACTTTATTTATTTTGTATCATTTGACATGTATTCTGATACTGAGTATAAACATCTTTCCAATAAGGTTTTTAATTTATTTTTAAATAAATGACTATTACATATTAACAATTTCAAATCAGTTGGCAACCTATTGAATAATTCAACTGCTTGGTATCTGGAGCAATGCCTGACCACGTTAAAATTTGGTGACAACTTGTGTTTAAACTCCTTTCTTCTTGTGCTTTCTCTTACCTTACGTTCCTCTTGTGATTCATACTGATGAATATACTTAGCAAAGTAACAAAGTATAACCAATATATGTAAACTTGGTACTGTCAAAATATTCAACTTTTTAAAATGCTCTCTACATGATTCTGTTTGCGAGATCCTTACTAAAGTCCTTATAGCATGTTTCTGTAAGATGAACGCTTTCTGACAGTTTCAGATTAAAAGATTTCAGACAGGTGGAAAACATCTTTAGGAAACCTGGACTTTTAAGTCCAGGTTTCCTAAAGATGTTTTCCTTCACCTTGTAATCAGTCATTGGTATTTAGGATATACTTAGAAAGTATATATAACTTCAGAATAGTTACATTGGTACTTGCCTGACGTGGAATCGAACCCGCACACACATACTTGAGAGGCTAGTGTTTTAACCACTACGCCACGACTACAACACACACACTCAATATATTGGTGATACCATATTATCTGAGTAACCCCTCTCCAATAAGGACGTTGCGATTCCGTAACCTTATCAAGGTGTAAACATAGTTACTGACCTTAGATTGAGCTGTCATTCTACTACTACTACTACTACTACACACACTTTTATTAGTGTCAGAATAGTCGATCAATGATCTCATAATGATCGATTTTGACACGTTTCGTAATGTACTTACAAAATGACTTGCCAGTGGTCCATCACTGTCACTCCATTCCCTATTAATAAATGTTCAAATTGAGTAGTAGCTTTTGGAAAATCATTTCTACTAAAAGGTTTTATAATAATGGTGATACTGCAATGTCATTTTATCACCATTCCATTACGAGATGACTGCCCGGTTATTATTTATCGATCTTTAAGAATTTAGCAGATTACGAACTTTTAGCACAATGACAATGGAATCATGTTGGGATGACCAATTTATAAAAATAGGAAATTATGGCCCCAGATCAATCAGCTATAGTGTATAGTTAATTTCTACGTAATAAAATAAAAAAAATCCTCTATATTTAAAGTAGGTATAAAGCTAGCCTCCGTGGCGTAGCGGTAGCGAAAGCGGGCGTTGCACAAGGAGGCGCGGGTCGAACCCGCGCCTCCTTGCGCGACGCCCGCTCGCGCTAACGCCCGCGCAAGGAGGCACGGGTTCGATACCCGCACAGTGCAAATATTTGTATGCATGAATACAAATATTTGCACAGGCCTGGTCGTGCCTCGGATAGCACGTTAAGCCGTTGGTCCCGGTTGCCATAGAAACATCTAGTGGCAGTCGTTACGGGTTGTTGGAGCCCTCAAAAGTCTAACAATTGGTCTAACTGCGATGCTTAGGTATCGCCTTCGGGTTGTGGAGGTCAGACGGCAGTCGCTTCACGGAAAATATCGAAGTTTAGCCAAAATCAGCAGTTAGACTGGTAAAGCGGACCCCAGACTCCAAAGCTGAAAAAGCTGTCGATGCGACTGGGATTAACACTGAGATGACTATGATAAAGCTAGGGTAAGTAATAATAGTCGAAAAATCAATTGTTCAGGTTAAGCTACGCTTGCCGCCGTTGCTCCATGAATGGGTGACCATCTTTCGTAAATGAAAAAGCACCTTAAGCCATTGATCCCGGCTGGCTTGGCTGGATCTTGAACCGACATTACCGAAGTGAAAGTTCCGTTACTGATTTAAAATTAAAGCGTATATAGTATATATATATGACGACGTCAGCGATCATCGTCTTGGTGTGGTGGTAAGAGCTCCATTTTGTAAATAACCTTTTTTTTCTGGATGGGAAATCATTAAATTACCTATCAATTTTATAAAGAAAAACTAAAGAGGAAATAAGAATTGATAATTCTTTAAGTAGGCAAACCAACAGTTTCGTTTTGGAGAAGTATATTGGCCCCCTTCTCAATCCGAAGTGACCGTTCAACAATCTCCACTTTCCAAAACGTCTCTGTCATGTGCCGCCATTACAAAATAACGTCACAGCATTTGCCCCACTACTACATAAATCAAATGAGCAACTTTTATTAAAATGATATCGTTATCAACAACATGCATAATAATCATTTTTACCACTACGTAATCTAATTCTTTATTTGGGATTGTTAAAGCGTTGGATCTCACTACAAACTTTCAATCGCAATAAATAATTTTAATGCCAATAACTTATGAATAGAGGACAATAATAATGAAGAAACTTATTATAAATACTGTTTATTCAGTAAATATTGCAATTTCCGTGTACAAAAGAATAATTTTGTAAGCTATTCAATTGAAAAATTTAATGATTTTCCACGAACCTGTCCATTCTCAATGGAATAAAACTACTTCTATAAGCCGTTTTAAAAACTTGACCAATTTCAAAAGAATCTAGTAAAATGGTTTATAAATTACTTTCCTAGTAACGATTTTTGGGAGCAATATTCCCGGGGCCCTTCAATGATTTCTAAGCTAAGTTGATTTTTTCCAAGCAATTTCCTTCTATAACAGTTTAATCCCTCGACTTTATAGATGAAGTAGGTGAAACTGTAAATGAGTTTCGCTTCTCTATTTATTGCACGTAAATCGGTTCGAGTTTGTCAAAGAAAAGTACTTATATCCTCTTCAGACACAGGCCTCAGTGTCTGAAGAGGATGTAAGTATTGTTGTAAGCTTTTGATATAAACCTCTTAAGATTACATATCTAAACCGACCTTTTTATTGGGAAACGATATTGAGCAATTTCAAATTCAAAATAGGAATATTGAAATAAAAAAGTACACAGACTATAAAATTTTGAAAATGGAACACAAGAGCCCGTAGGTACTAAGGGGTCTTCTGTTGTCTCACTACTAGAGTAGACGCGGTCACGTTACGCAGAGTTAATGCGTTAATTAATAAAACTTAAGAAAAAACAGCGTGAATAGAGTTTCAAGCTTGGATATCAGTACCTACATTACTTACAAAAATAGCTCTAGTAGAAAAAGACCTATTACGTTGGTCATTTGAACCTACTTTAACGTAGGCGTAAATTACCACCCTAATATTTAAGAAGCAAGACGAAACGGGCCGTGTCGTTTACACCAGCAATTTGCTCGTCAGTTAGTGACTGACGACTGTAATACTTCTTTATAGAAGCCTAATAAACAGAGGCTGGCATTTTTATCGACGGTTACATAATTTACGTTCCTATATTTGTTTAGGTAGTAAAATCCTGGGTCGTTTAGTTTCGTGCACGGGCTGATTCGATGTCTTGTGTTTGTTTTTAACTCTTTGACCCTAAAATGCTTGAATGGATTTCTCTGGAATAAGGTACATCGATAGTTCATGATATTTTGTAAGTTTTTTATTTTTGTTATTTTACGATCTTGCGATTAAGTAGTTTTTGGCTCAAACAAGATAGGTCGGGCACAAATATAAAACAAAAAACCAGTAACTACTAATAATAATTTGTAAACAACAAATTATTAAAAATGTGTGTATGTGATTATTATTACTTTCAAATAATTATATAACACTAACACGTCTAACACTATTAAGAAACTTAAAGCATCAGCATCGAAAAATTCCCCGGCATTGCTGTTTCCTGTTTACCCACGATACTGGCGACTTTGCCACATTGTTTGGCAATGCTTAGCCTCTGGCTAAGTTAAATGCAAGGTCATGGGAAGTGTCAATAACTTTAAAACAAAATCGTTGTTATAAAAGGCTGTGCATATACAGTTTTATCACCTTTACCAAAAAAAATATTTAAAGTACTATGATGTTGTTAAAATCTTATATTTATTGATTCGAGGATTCACGTGCCGTTTTTGTAAAGAAATTTTTTTTTTTGTGGAATTTAGGTACAGAAGAGCAAACACTAAAATATATTGAAATGAAAATTTATTTAAACGTAACGAAAAAGTAAATGAAATCAAAGAAGTTGTTTTTCATCATAATAATGAACAAATAATTAACATTACTTGTTCATTATTGCTAATTCACCTGTACCTCGCATGTGCGAATTGGTAAATGAACGCAGCGACCTGGTTGACGTCTGCGCCGACTCAATATCGACATTTGTCAGACGTCATTAGTGTTACATTCTATTTCGAATCCAGTCTAGTTAGAATATAAGCATAAATTGATTAAATTACAAAGAGCACTTAGCATGTGGTGTTTGCCTGTAATTGGTTGTGCAGTTAGATTTAGGACACAATAATTAGTATGTATTTGTAATGTGTAAAATATCTGTAACAACTGTTGGTGAACCTGAATTAAATAAATAAAATAAATTATTGCATGTATAAATAACCAGCGGCCGCCCGCGACTTCCTTTACGTGGAGTTAGTTATTTGAATATTTTATTTTAACCCCAAAAGAGTTGATTTCTATAGATACATTATTACACTTCTTCTATTACACTTAAATTTCATATCTGTTATTTCAAAAACAGGACTTTCATACAAAATTCCAAACCCCCTTTTACCCCCTTAAGGAAAGATTTTCGAAAAAATTATATATCGCCGCCCCTATTGGTCGCAGCCTAATGTAATATAGCCCAAAGCCTTCCTGAATTAATGGGCTATCCAACGCAAATAGAATTTTCTAAATTGTTTTAGTAGTTCCTGAGATTAGCGCGTTCAAACAAACAGACTCTTCAGCTTTATATATTAGTGTAGATATTTAAGTTCAGAGCTGTTTCCAGCAATATGTTTCATAACTATTAAATCTTTCTACGTCATCATTTTCCTGACCTTAACCCAGTTTATTTGGGTTCAGCGTAATATCTTTCTATTAAAATTATTATTAAAAATACATGCAGAACAAAATGGATTAAACGTCATTATAGTATGAATTTCAAGTGCAGGTTTCAATCTTTTCAGTGACACTAAAATTTTACATAAAAACTACGGTTTTCAGATGCGAGGCAAAACAACAATCAAACGCCCTATGTTTCGTAAATCAAGCCACAAACGGTTTCTCAATCACAAAACATATAAGTCTGTACAAATATTACCTTTATATAATTAAAAATTACACTTAGTATTGATTTTTCAAGACCTATAATAACCACCTCAGAACACGAGGACACGTTGGCATTTCGTTTTATTTTATTCCAGTAAATAGGAGACCGTTATTGGCGTAAGCCTCTGTCTATACACTGATTTTAAAAAGATTTTTCTTTAATGTTCCATGTTTAAATGTTTAAAAAATAAGAAACAAGAAATTAATATCGCAAAATGAAATTACTAGATATAATGAGATATTTTTTTCTTTAAATTCTAGTGGAGCGGTAACTACAATGCTAACGAACACCGCGTCACAATGACGTCACGCGAATTCTACATCTCGTAAGCAAAGTTTAACGCGCAGCTAACAAACACTACCATTGGACAAGTGCTCACCTGACACAAAACCCATCTAGTCACCTCCCTTTTCTATGTGAACTTTACACCCTCTTCTCCATGCCTCTAAACAAGTTATCTCTATACAAACGGGCCATAATTGCGAACATCTCACCAAACTTCAACTAGATTTATATCTCTTTTTACCTCTTTTACCTAAGTAGAACATAAATGGGCAAAACAGTAGAAATTTTGGAAATCAACCAGCACAAAACATTTGTCGCTGCTAATCTATCCAGGAATTATTCAAATCTTAAAAAAAAAAAAAAAAAAGCAAATCTTACAAATAGTTAAGTATATAAGTGCTCTTGGTGTATAAAAAGTTCAGCAAGAAATCAATGATAACAAATTTATATTATAATTTTAATACTGCCAAAAATATAGCTAATGCATCCTCATATATACCCGCGGGGGCAAAATAATACATACTACATCCTTCGAATCGTTAGAGAGTTCAACCATGAAAAGGCAGAGAGAATAATTTCCTCGAAGACCTGCGCTTAATACACGGCTTAAGTTTACCACTGAACTTTACCAGAGGCGTCACGTTACCGCAAGCGTAACTTCACCACCACAATTTCCTTCAAATATTTTTTATCGTTCCTTAAAACGTTTGACGTTGGTACAGGAAATGTAATCTGGAATGCTCAGTGACTGTATGATGTCTGGGATTCCAGGCTTCGCGACAAGATTTTTTTTTCATAATGAGATTTGGAAGTGTGATGAAAAATATATAGGTATGGTCCTCTACAAAAAATCGTAATGAATTTCAAAATTATTTGTATTCTTTAAGTAAGTAGTAATAAATACCCATGGGAAAAAAATATTTAAAAAAAATATTAATATTACCTTTAATTATTACCTATTTTAAATAGGTAATTTTATTAACAGTTGAAGGAATTAATGAAATTAAATTTTATCTTTCCATAACTAATATTTTTTGCCCTTTTGCAAAAAGTTATTCACAAATTTAATAATATTAAGCATAGTTTCCACTTACCTATTTAATGTTCGGTTCTGAGAAAAGGGTCTCCATTGTATAATATTATTTTATTCTGTTCACATACACTACATTATATTCATAATTTTAGAATAATAATTTATATGATACAAATTTAGAGATTATTATTAAAACAGTTATTTTTCTCACTCAGAATTATTATTATAGTTTAAATATTGCTTCTACAATCACTTTTATACAACTTAGTTCAAAGTTCTCAAGCTATAATTTCGTAGCACTGTCCCGTAACACATTTGTCGGCAGGTCCGTAGCGGGTGTTCTCCGTAGCGACCGACTATCAACTGACGCTACGAACTGTCTACGCCGTAGTACTCTTAGGCGGGAGCTATGACAATTTTTCTTTCATGTACCCATTTGGTTCAATTGTTTTACTGTGGTCATATTATTTTTTTTTTCGCAGCCGCGTCGTATAAAGCCTATTTATTTGTCTTTTGTATTAATAAGTACTTTCATAAAATATCATATGACTTTGAAATGGCTCTTTAGAAGGACACGCATTTGTTATTAATATAGGCTTGGACGCTTATACTATTAGAAGCAATTGGGTCTGATTTTAAGTTGTACAATGATAAGTAAATTTAATATAGGAATCGACCATTAACGTAGTTCGCAACACGACTAGAACTTACTTGTTCCAATAAGTTTAAACAACTTTAATGTGGTTTTAAACAGAGGTATGGTAAGTGTGGTTTTCATACGCCTAGAAGACCAGTTCGAAATCTAATCGCAGTCTTATTTCGGCGATAAACAAATGTCAAAAACTTGTCAGAATCTAAAGAAATTAGAGATATTTTTGACACATTGAGATTGAGATCAAAGTGTGAATGTTATTACAATTACTAGAATTATTTCTCAGAAGGAATTTAAAAATAATTATAAATTAGTGCTTGACTGTAATCCCGCCTGATGGTAAGCAGTGATGCATTCGTTGATGGTAAAGCGCGTTAATTTATTTAGTTTGTTGTTCCAGTCTCGAGTCGAATAAAAGACGAGGCGAAACGCTTAGTCCGGATCGTGGTGGTGTCAACAACGTAAGGGTGGAAACTCGCCGTACTAAAGGTCGTCCGATAATGAACTGGAGATGGCGGAATGAAAGCTATGTTTGATCGTGTCCATTCATTTTGTGTAAAATATAATATATTTAGCGATAGCCTGAATGGCTTTTGCATAAACCGATCTACGGTTCTGGCCATTTATGAGCCTCGCTAAGGAGATTGTTTTAAACCAAATCTGGGCACCAATTAGCCTCTTCACACGCCTTTTCACGCAATCCAGAATTGCCATTTTCCCTTATTGAAACCGTTCAAAACCAATTCACAATATCATCTTAACTTCAATCTACGCAAAAATCTTGTCAGTAATGTAGCAAAATTAGATATTTTTTCACCACATTGAGACTAAGACTAGAGAGTGAAAATTGTTATAATTAAAGGTATTGCCAGTTAGATATAATGAAAATGGAGAAGTGTTGGCTTAGTTTTATAGGCCGCGACTTATGTATAAGTTGTAGGTCATAGGTTCGAACCCGTACCGAGCGGCGAGCTGAGCAGTAGGCAGCTCGCCGCTCGGTAAGGACCAGCCCCAAGTCAACAGTGCGTCGTGTTTCACGCGCGCTCCAAAGAGAAGTCAGCACATCGTGACGATGGAGGCATCGGTCCACGAAGACCGATGCCTCCTGGGTCAGGGTTGCGGGTTGCTTAAACAAGAAACCGTGGCCCTGGCCGTCGCACAGGCAAGTGAAGAAACACGGGTCGGTTTTAGTCAGTAAAAGCCTGAAGCGCCCTTCCGCTCCACCCAGAGCGGGAGAAGTCATTTGATTTCCCATTCCAATAAAAAAAAAGGTTCGAAACCTGTCAGGTGCTTTACTTTGTATAAATATTTCTTCGTCGCTGCTCTCAAAACGGTGAGGGAAATAAAGAGAAAACCGGCATGTCCTAGAGGCAAAACTTCGAATATTTGTGATATTTACCAATTAGACCCGCGTTTTAGACTACGGCCCACTTCCTCCCATCGAGAGGAGGCCTGTGTCCCAAGAGTGGGAACATTATAAGCTGATTATGTATAATAACATATTGTCAGGTATTTTAATATTACTTCTATCTTCTCAATAGCTTAGGGGAGCCTGATCATCATCCGCGTCGTCTTTTTTTTAAATACTCTATATGTTTATACAGGCCTGAAAAATGAAAAATGCTTTAAATAAATGGATATTATTATTATTATATGGAGCGACTGACTATCTGACCTCCACAACTCAATTATAGGGTAATACCGTACCTCTTGGTAAGACTGCTGATCAAGTAGAGGGTAATACCATACCTCTTAGTAAGACTGCTGATCAATTAGAGGGCAATACCATACCTCTTGGTAAGACTGCTGATCAAGTAGAGGGTAATACCATACCTCTTAGTAAGACTGCTGATCAATTAGAGGGCAATACCATACCTCTTGGTAAGACTGCTGATCAAGTAGAGGGTAATACCATACCTCTTAGTAAGACTGCTGATCAATTAGAGGGTAATACCATACCTCCTGGCAAGATCACACTACGGACTTCTGACAACTAGTAACAATAGGGTAGTTGACTAATAAAAAACTAATTAGTTCGTCAGACAGATTTCCAAAAAATTCTAGACACGTATTTTTTCTTTTTTCATATAAACAGAAAATGGAGACGACACAGTGCGTTGAAAACTCGTGTGACGTCACTGCACGCTAGACTTTTTAGCAAGCAGTGACCGCACCAGCCATCACTCCTGATCTTTGATGCCTTTTATATTTGTCAATTTTTATTGATTTGATTTTGAATGACGGACTAAATAGAATCATTTTTTTTTATCCAGGAAACATCCCTATTGTCAAATATCTTCGAATGACGATTTTACGTGCTTCCCGTCACGGAGACGTCTCGGTATGTAAAATGGTCACCCATCCACAGCCCAACTGCGGCAAATGTAGCTTAACCTAAACGATCAATCAGTACAAAGATTGGACCCTAAAAGGAATAAATCGTATTTTATGAAAAAAAAACAACAAAAGTAGGAACTCAAACAAAAAACTTGAACGAATTTTTAAGTAAGTACCTACTCGGCTAAACACAGAAGTTTTTAGGGAAAGGAAAAGAATAAACAAGGAGATTAAAACATTCCAGATGACGCTAAGGTTCGTATTACAGCCCTTCACTGAAAACTCAAACATTACTATCAATCGTATTTGAAGCCATTTGATTGGTTGAAGCTAGTTTTAAGTACACTCAAGTACTAACTCGAACTAGTTGAAACTATTTTTAAGCAAACTATATTAGTTCTAAGTATGTAATACTTAAGTATTATTTAAAACTAGTTTCAACCACCAGAGAATTCTTGAGATTTTTTCAATGTTAGTTTGTTGTTGTTGTTTGTTGTTTTTGTTGTTGTTTTGTTGTTTGTTTGTTGTTTGTTGTTATGTTTGTTGTTGTATGTTGTGAAATCGATGATGGTAAAGCACACTAGTATATTAAAAGCCTATTTTTCAAAATTGTTATATACTGCAAAACCATTGTGAGAGAAAATAAACGAATTTATTATTATCTATATATATGCTATGCTTGGGGTTTCATTACGTGATCGAATCAGGAATGAGGAGATCCGCAGAAGAACGAGAGTAACCGACATATCCGACGTAGGACCGATGCCTGATGAGGCCCACGGGTTCTCGAGTGGCGACCACGCACCGGAAGACGCAGCACAGGCCCCCGACATGATGGACCGATGACCTAGTGAAGGTCGCAGATGACGCATCCGCTGGATGCGGGAGTCGCAGGAGCGGTCGTCGTGGAGATCCTTGGGGGAGACCTATTTTCAGCAATGGACGTCTATCGGCTGAAATGATAATGATGATTCGCTCTAGCCTTGAAGACATTTAAACTGTAACCAGACGGCAAGATCGCCCCAGTTTCTGTAACACGCTCCAAGAAGAAGAAAAAATGACGTTATCCATTTTAGTAAGGGTTTGTTCGCCAGCGGAGTTTTTATTTTTTACATAAATTACCTTATTTCGTTTGGCTGCTTTCGTGTAGTGGCCGTAAATGCTAACGCTGAGGCGATTCACACACGGCACCACGCACCGCCTCGGTAGGTGGTGAAGCGGATCTCATGTCGCATTGACCTCTATTGAATCCGTAGATGCCTAACACACAAACACCGCCCGACCGCGCGGTCTAGCGGTACTCAGTTAGCCGTTTGCGGAGGTTCGGGTTGTCGTGTGTGGATTGAGTATGAGGTTCGGGTCAAATGCCAGATCGCTGATTTATATGGTTTTTTAGAAATAAGAGGTAAAGGGTATTAAGTTCACTCATGCTCCATAGAAGAGGGAGGATCCTCCGACCAGACGGGTGTTGTGTCTGGTGGGCACTTGCCCCGCGGTTGATGTTGGGAAGTTGTATACAACGTTATTTCTTTATACGAAACCTGAATACAATTTGTTCAGAATAAGCTACTGAATCGATTCCAATCATATTTACACCATGTTATATTTTTTTCCCAATACATTTAGAAATTCTTGCAGTGTAGTTACCGAGCGCACTACTCAGCTGACATTAGATCGTAGTACTAGGCCCGTGAGACAGGCCACACAATAATATAACTAGCTCATAACTTTGTGGATTTTCAAGATATCTTTTTGAAAATTTGTACATAGATTCTTTACTTAAAAATACTGGACACGTGTTTCGAGTTTCACATATACAAAAAATAACGTTGTTTAAGCTTGTTGCACAGTAAACTCTATTTGCGAGATGCAGGAATCTGTTCAACGTCAGTATGACGCATTGTAAGCATGTGGCGTTTGTAGATACCATTACAGGTTTTTCAAACTGGAAATTCTCTGTAGCGGCTTGAAATCTAGATTTATGGCCGGTTGGTAATATTGCCCGCTCGCCTATTATTATATAAGATTTAGCACATGACTGGCGAAATCTGGGATTTCGTTTTTGTTAGCCGTACCTAGCCAAAGAGTAAAAACGGTATTTGCGGGCTGGTTAAAAATAAACCGTGGCCCTGGAGCACAGGCAAGTGAAGAAACACGGGTGGGTTTTAGTCAGTGAAAAACTGATACGCCCTTCCGTTCCGTTCAGATCGGGAGAAGTCATTTGATGATTTCCCATCTAGAACAAGAAAGGGATCAAATCGAGATCTTATTACTAAGACTCTTCTATCAGTCGGTCCATCTATCTGTCTGACTGTCTATCTGTCTATTCGTCTGTATAGCACCAGACTTTATCTCATGAACCGTGATAATAAGATAGTTGAAATTTTCGCAGATAATATATTATTTTCTGTTGCTGCTTTAACAATAAATACTACATTTTCTTTTTTAGTTAATCGTACGAAATTCTCGCACATTTTTAACGTGTTGTTAAATTGGAAAGTCTCTCTCTCATTTTACGGCATTTAACGCTACGCATATTCTGTAACCAAATATTCGACGTCATGTGTGATCGTCATGTGTGTCATCTATCTACCCGCTGTGGGCTCGCGCGGCGGATTACAGAAAGAAAAAAAAGAAATAAATAGTATTTATTACAACTTTCTACAGGCATATCATAAATCTAAACTAAACTAAACACTATCAAAGGTAAACAAAGTGTACATATGAAAAGTGCCAAATATTGTTGTGTCGGGAGTTTGGTCCTGGAGGGTCTCCAGATCAATGTCCGTCTGAGCAGCATCTCTGTTCGTATTGTTGGGTTTAACATTGCATTCCCTCTCTCAACTCTCTTACTTCCTATTCACTCAGTTTTTTTTTAGCGAATAGGCTTTTAATAAGCTAACGTGCTTTACCTTCAACGATTGCATCACTGCTTACCATCAGGCGGGATTGCGGTCAAACACTAGTAAAATTATAAAAAAAAAACAAAGTAACTAAAAGAATAATTTAATCAATCTGAAAGTCCTATACGAGGTCATTCAAAAAGCTGACCGGGCTGGTCCAGTTCGGTCTTTTCAGTTTTTGTAACGACTTGGATAGGAAAAGTGCTAATGTCATTAATTTAGATATAGGTTTCTTTAGGACTATCTCGAATTTTAAGAAAATAAGCGATATTCATAATATAAATACCAGGAACAAACACAATCTTGCTGTACATCACACTCGTCTCTCTCGCAACTCGTTCATGGGTTAATGTATACACTTTTACAACAAGCTTCCCATGGACATTCGAAACTTACCCATTAAACGATTTAAAAACCATATAAAGGTCAAACTTTGCAAAAAGGGGTTATTATAAAATCACAGATTATTTAGAAGACAAAAAAGCTTGGGACTGAGCTGCTCGCTCTGTTAAGCATTGTTATTAAGCAATATGCGTAATTATAACGTAAATTATTGTATACATCTTTATTTTTAATGTCTGGACTTGAAAAAAGATGATGATCCCTGAGTTTGTTTCGGCTATTTCTTCTCAGAGGTAGACAATTAGGAAATAACGGCTTAAAAAAAAAAGATAAACATGACGTGTAAAAGTGATCAGTGATCCTACGTGCTTAATAAACGATTTCATTTCATTTCACTATACGACTATTATCTCGACATGATGATTGATTGCTCGTTTGTTTTGACAGAACACTATCATGATGTTCACAAAGAGGAGACCTGAGTCCCAACAGAGGGAATATTCTAGGCTAATTTGCTTTAGTTGCCTTTCGCAGATTTATAATTTGTAATGCTAAAATAATAACTCGGTGGTAGGCCATAACATCGGCTGCCGACAGAAGTTGCCACTCACCAGACAAAGTATCCATACTAATATTATAAATGTGAAAGTAACTCTGTCTGTCTGTCTATCTGTCTGTCTGTCTGTCTGTCTGTTACGCTTTCCCGCTTAAACCTCTCAAACGATTTTGATGAAATTTGGCACAGACAATCTTTAGACCCTGAGAAAGAACATAGGCTACCTTTTATCCCGGAAAAATTTGATGTTCCCGAGGGAAATCTAAAAAACGCGATATAACCGAACTCCACGCGAGCGAAGCCGCGGGCGGAAAGCTAGTTAAATATAATCCATACTAATAATAAAAATGCGAAAGTAACTCTGTCTGTCTATCTGTTACGCTTTCCCGCTTAAACCTCTCAACCGATTTTGATGAAATTTGGCACAGACAATCATTACACCCTGAGAAAGAACATAGGTTACCGTTTATCCCGGAAAAATTGATGTTCCCGAGGGAAATCTAAAAAGCGCGATATAACCGAACTCCACGCGGGCGAAGCCGCGGGCGGAAAGCTAGTCCATACTGATATTATAAATGCGAAAGTAACTCTGTCTGTCGGTCTGTCTGTCTGTCTGTCTGTTACGCTTTCCCGCTTAAACCTCTCAACCGATTATGATGAAATTTTGGCACAGACAATCTTTAGACCCTGAGAAAGAACATAGGCTACCGTTTATCCCGGAAAAATTGATGTTCCCGAGGGAAATCTAAAAAGCGCGATATAACCGACCTCCACGTGGGCGAAGCCGCGGGCAGAAAGCTAGTAAAATATAAATAATAAATATAATAAATATATACGGACCAATCACACAGATTGAGCTAGCCTCAAAGTAAGTTCGAGACTTGTGTTATGGGATACTAACTCAACGATACTATATTTATAATAGATACATATATAGATAAACATCCAAGACCCAGGTCAATCAGGAAAAGATCGTTTTCCATCATGACCTGGACGGGAATCGAACCTTCACGTCGCAGGCAGGCGTGTTGACCGCTGCGCGACGGAGGCGGTCAAGCGCCGCCAAGCGATTCTTCGCGTTCCCGCATGATGTCTGGTGAAGCCGTACGGAGCACGGGTCTGAGCTGTGTACAATGCGCCTAATGTTGAATAAACTCATTTGTTGAATAAAATATTTTTTTCATTTTCATTTTCATTGTTATTCCGTCGGGATATTGGTCCTGGTGGGTCTCTAGATCAATCTCCCTCTGACGCAGCATCGCTGCTCGTGTTGTTGTTTTTAACATTGTATCACCTCGCTCAACTGCCGTCTTCCCTCAATTTTTTGAGTGAATAAATTAATTAACTATCGTGCTTTACCATCAACCATTGCATCACTGCTTCAGAGATCAAATCAACTTATGATAATTAAATAACTCTTCACACATGAAGGATTCTATTACGCTTATCTGCAGACAATTTTCATACATAATTTATTATAAAATTTTACCAATAATTTATATTTAAGTATGGCTTCATTTAACCCTGATTAATAATGCATGCGGGTGTTTCTGTTTGATTACTTTCTGAAAATTATTAAATATTTATGAACATTCTCTCATCTACCCACGTGAAGTAAAGAATCAAGAAAATCTTTCCTATTATTGAAACTTGTGAAAATCACCTTTTTGTGAACCTTTCAATTCTGCCAAAACATGTTAAGTATATTATAGAAAGTCATTAGAAAGGAAAATACGTTTTATTGCAGTAAACATAAAACACGGCACAATAAGAAATGATCAGGGGAAATATGTGTAATATCCACGCAAAATTTGTATTGCCCGCATTATGTTGAATGCGGGAGGCGCAGGACCGGTCGTCGTGGATATCCTTGGGGGAGGCCTATGTACAGAAGCGGACGTCTTTCAGCTGAAATGATGATGATGATGCTGAGACCGTGTGCAAGACAGAACCTCAGAGCTCTTTGTCCAGTGCAGCAAACAATTATTAGGAAGCTTTACAAGTCCTTGTCATCATCATCAACCTTTTTATCGTCCCACTGCTGGACACAGGTCTCCTATCATGCAGGGAAAGATTGAGCGTAATCGCCACGCTTGCTTAATGCAGGTTGGCGATTTCAGACTTAAAGTCCAGATTTCCTCAAGATGTTTTCCTTCAACTTTTAATCAGTCATTGGTATCCAAGATATAATTAGAAAAGTTATATTGGTAACTGCCTGACTTAGAATCGAACCCACACACTCGTACTTGAGAGGCTGGTGTCAACAGGTCCTTGTACTTAAATAAAAATATTATTTAATTAATTTATATAAAATTAAATTAAATTTGGATTCTGTAAAGAGGCGTACGAAGAGGCTAATTGGCGACTCAGGTTTGGTCCAAAACGGTCTACAAAGCCGTCGCACAGGCGTTGAGTAGCCAGCCTGTCGGTGTTCTATAAGATGCATTTTGGAGATTGTGCCCGGGAAATGCTTGCTGTTCCATTATCGGACGACCCATCTCACGGCGAGTACTCACCCTTACGATGTTGACATCACTACAATCCGGATGAAATGTTTCGCCTCATCTTTGATACCGCATACATCGAAGGACTAGGAACGATTTGCCAGCGGCGGTCTTTCCGTCTGAATATAATTTAAATGTATTCAAGGCTAGAGTGAACAGGTTCTTAAAACCTAGCGCGCTTAACCATCAACAATTTCTTCACTTCATACCATCAGGCGGGATTGCAGTCTAGCACTAGTTTATAATATTTAAAAAGAAATTTCAAAATACATTGTTTAGCAACGTAAATGTTCTTATACTATCAAAATGAAAGCCTTATTATAAAAGAAAAAAAAATATGCGTTGGTACGTACTATAACGAACTCAGTAATAAAATACATCGATAAAAGACCTATTTTGAGCGTATATTGCAATGGGTTTCTGGATGACGTTAAAATACCATTGGTGGCAGTGCTTTCAGTATAATTATGATGATTTAGCTCGGTCAGACGACACTTTGAACACTAGTAAAATATTTATGCCTACATTTGTTATTTTCCGACTTTTTTTTGTATAATTTATAAACTAGCGCTTGACCGCAATCCCGCTTGATGGTAAGCAGTGATGCGATCGTTGATGGTAAAGCGCGCTAGTTTATTAGGAGCCTATTCACTCTGGCCTTGAAGACACTCAAATTGTAGTGTGATGGAAACACCGCCGCTGGCAAATTGTTCCAGTCTCTCGATGTTCGCGGAATAAAAGAAGAAGCAAAACGCTTCGTCCGGATTGTAGTGGTGTTAAAAACGTGAGGGTGGAAAGTCGCCGTACGACGGGTCGTCCGATGGTGGAACGGAGATGGGGCAATTAAATCATGCAATTCTCTTGCACGAGTGTGCAGGTGTGCCAGAATGGTGAGTACCAGAATGCATCCTATAGAAGACCGAAAGGCTGGCTACTATACGCCTGTGCTCCAGGCTTTGGAGACCGTTTCGAGTTAAATCTGGGTCGCCAATGAGCCTCTTCGCACGCCACTCCACTGAATCCAAAGTAGCAGCACAAAACAGCAGATATTTCGCAGCACCAGCCCAAATGTGGCTGCAGTACTCCATACCTACACGAGTGGACCTGTGCTTTGTACAACATCAGAAGCTGCCTTGGTGTGAAGTACCGTCGGACCCTTGCGATGACGCCAAGTTTTCTGGCACCTTGGCCTTGGACTCAATGAACCGTCCAAAGTTGAGGTTCGAGGAAATCTGTTGAGAGTTCCTCGAACCTCAACTTTGGGCGGTAGAAGGAGTGACCGCCTTCAGCTTTTGGGTGTTGACCCAAAAGCTGAAGGCGGTCGGTGCACTCCAAGGATACATTCTGAAAAGTAGGAGCCAAGGTAAACGGACTCCTTTTGGCGGTGAAAAGACACGCTTGTGTTTTTTTTTTTTTCAAGGTTGGCTTTGCCCCATTCGGAGACTGCCCGAAGTGCAGCATTCGTACGCTCTACCATAGCCTTTCTTTCGGACCGGATTGATTCCTTACTAGCCCTAGCTTCCGGCAGGTATCTCTCCACAACTGTGCTTTCATCTGCATACCCATAGATACCGGGCACCAGCAGATCGTTAATATGCAGCAGGAACAGAGTTGCAGAGAGAACAGACCCCTGAGAAATACCGACATTGGTCGACATGGGCTCCGATGAACAACCGTCTACATTGTAGACGGTCCTTCCGAGTTGTTGTAGACTCTAGAACAACTCGGAAGGACCGTTCAGTCAGGAAGTCTTTTCCCCAGCCAGTCAGGCCAGCGGAAATGCCGTACGCTGGAAGCTTATTCAAAAGGCCAGCGTGCCATACCCGGTCGAAGGCCTTTGACACATCAAGGGAGACGGCAACCGCTTCCCCGTTGTTCTCGAGGGCCTCGTCCCACAAGTGAGTGGCATACACTAGTAGGTCCCCAGTTGAACGATTGCGTCGAAATACTGACTAAGACTTCCTACTGTTTTTTTCTTTACATGCAATGTTCCGTCTCGTGGAGGCAGCAACTAACCACCAAATAGCCATATAATCTCTTTGGTACCTACGGTCACTTTCATGAACATTTTCTTTTGACGCTTATTTTTGCCATGACATCTGAATCCATTTCAATAATCTACGAGACAAATTAAATATCAAACATCCACCATAACAGTACCGGGTAACCTAACTCCGCCATCACTGGAACCACGTCTCCAAACACGATGAGTGATCACTGGTAGGCTTAAATCGTCAGCTGTGACTTCTTAGCTTCATTATAACTTTCTGTTAGCCGACGACGGCTACGTGACGGGAGACTAATCGTCGGCATCTCAATTTACCGTCGCCAAGTTTTTAATATTAAAATTTTTGACATTTACACAAACGGCCGATGTTGGGTGTTCAATGTTGTCCAACGTTTTAATGACAAAACTTTTTATTGAGATGTTTGAGTGGCGCTTGTAAAATTTAAGTTACTTTTCGAGTTATTTGCTTGTAACGTTTGTCACGTTTTGGTAAAGGGCTCTCGAAGTTTCAATGTCATGTTTCGGTGATTCGAAGAAAACTCATAATTTGAAATGTTTTTTTTTTTTTTTTGCTTTTTCAATTTAAGGGTTAAAAATACGTTGCCTTACGCTAGAATTTACTCCTGTATCGTGGGTGTATTCACAAACATTTAAACACACATACATAAACATTCAGACCCGGAGCAACTACATGTAGGCCAAAAAAAATGTGTTTCGTGCGGGAATCGAACCCGTGACAAGCAGCGCAACAGTCGATCACTCATCCACTGCACCAGCTGTGTCGTCTAATTAATAATAATTTCATTATAATAGTGAGAAACAGTAGACAGTCCAACAATTAGTCTAACTGCAATGTTTCGATATCGCCTTCGGGTTGTGGAGGTCAGACGGCAGTCGCTTCACGGAAAATATCGAAGTTTAGCCAAAATCAGCAGTTAGACTGGTAAAGCGCACCCCAGACTCCAAAGCTGAAAAAAGCTTCAGATGCGACTGGGATTAACGCTGAGATGATGATGAGTGAGAAACAGCAGAATAAAGTTCTTTTTTCGCTAGGTACTAGTAGAATACACAGATCAATTACATTGCACATCATGGATTGGGCAAAGTTTTTGTACTTATTAATGATTTCGCGATGATTATATAAAAGTTCAAGTGAGTTATATATTTAATTATTTATTGCGCCGCATTTCTATTGAACAATATAGGGAAAATATTTCGTCAATATTATTTATTTATTTTTAGCCTATGTATGTTGTCTCACTGAAAGGCCAACGGAAGTAGGGACAGTAGCAATAGCATTCTGAAAACCGTGACAGAGAGTTGTTATTCTCCCTTTTCAGGTATTTGGTGGAGAGGATGTCTAGGTGTTAAGCATGTACTTACTTTACTTAGTCATCTTCCGTGTAAAGGCTTCAAACACATTACAGTTTAAATATATATTAGACTATTTTCTAATAATAATTATATTTACCTAGATAACACTTTGTTTACACTGAATGTTTTTCTGTATGAAAAAATAAATTAAAAATAAACGCTACGCTCGCGTATGAAAATACGAATAAATGGAGAGCGTTTTGGGAGACTTTCTTGTATAATATTGATGTTCTAAAAGTGTTCATTCTTGTCCGGATTTCAATAAATACCTTTCCTTTAATGGTTGTCGGTTTTTACGCAACTTTCACGGAGATACCAGATGTATAAACAAATTGGGCAAACTATCAAAAAAAAAATAGTTTTACGACATAGAAACGAAGTTGCAGGTACGGCTAGTTTAACATGAAGTAAATACAGCCAAAAATACACACACATATGACAAAATACACATATGTACGAGGCATACAAATACCTGCTCTTTAGTAGTTAGTATACCTAATCACACCTCACGTTTTAGAGTCAACATATAAACTAGGGTTTAGATCCCAGTTTACGAGTTAATTCTGGTACAGTACCTTAGTAAAATTTACATTCGTAACCTAATTCTATACTTTAATGAAGGTACAGTCAGAAGGAAAAGCCGATTAACACTTTTGTACTCGAAATTTTGAAAAGTGACGTTTAATTAAAGAACATTACTCTGACTACAGCCCATACCCTCCCGAAGAAAGGGAAATTTCACCAGGGAATCAGGCCGCAGCGCTTCTACTGTGGTATATAAAATTACTGCGATCCCCAATCCGCCTGTATAGCGTGGGGATTATGGTACCCCCCCAACGAAAAGCCTTGGGGGAGTCCTTGTCCCGCAATGAACTTCAATAGGCTGAAGAAGAAGTAGAAGACTTTGACTATCTCTACCTGTCTGCTTTAACTCTTAATTTCTGCAATGAAATGCAAAAAGCCTGGTAATCTTCTCTATTGAGAAGATTGAAGAGACATTTTGATGTGGAAGATATCTATCTTCCACATCAAAATGTTTCTGAATATTTTGGTGAGATGACGGAAAGACGGATTACATGCCGTCGAAACTTCAGTCTCTTATGATTTCAAATTGCAATTTGACACTGCCTCCTTATGGTTTAAGCTACATAACGTAACGCATTGATAGTGTAGACTATCAATGCGTTACGTTACACATATTTAATTGTTATTTTGCCCCAGCCTCAGCATTCGCGAAAACTTCTACCCCTTTTTTTTTCTTGGGATGTGAAATCATCAAATGACTTCTCCCGCTCTGGGCGGAACGAAAGGGCGTGTCAGACTCTTACTGACTAAAACCTACCTGTGTTTCTTCACTTGCCTGTGCGACGGCCAGGGCCACGGTTTCATGTTTAACCAACCCGCAACCCTGACCCAGGAGGCATCGGTCTTCGTGGACCCCGTCACGATATACTGACATCTCTTTGAGGTGCTCGTGAAACACAACGCGCCCCCCTGAATTGGGCCTATGAGTTTCTAAAATCTGAGAAAGTAAATTCTGCCTGTAATTACGCAGTTGACTAATAGAGATGGTTATAAATTATTCATCATTTTCACGACGTGAAATGAACCTTTTCAATTGAATATAGATCCAGTATTTTAGGAATATCAAAGAAGATTTTAGCATTTTTTAAATTATGTTGGTAATTTCAAACCACCAGACCGTTAAACCCCGATCTTTCTAGAAAAAGTGAGATCAAATATTTTTTTAAGTTTCGTTTATATTTTTAGAAGCCTGTTGCTGTTGTTTTTATTAATTTTTTTTTCATCAGAATCTCTTAGCAACATTTAGAGTTTATATACGCAAGAAAAAAGCATAATCGTTTTTTGAATCCCTCTCTCAAACAGTCAAAGTCATCACCATTATCATCTGAGTGCAAAGGTATGCAGATGACAACTAAGTATGGGCGACAGCAGGTTAAGCTACCAGAAACTATCAAATATCCCAAATCAACCTTGAGACGTAATGCTTTAGAGATAAAGTTGAAAATCTAATAAAGAAATCTGACACATTGTAGTAGCTTGATTTGCTGTCGCCTGTAGTTACTATTGATAATTATTTATTTATTTTATTATTTATGTACATACAATAAAATACATAAAGATATGACAAAAATAAGATCTGTGTACAAAGGTGCTGCTTATTTCTCAAGAAATTTCTACCAGCTGACCTGCGAAAGGAGAAGTAAAATATGAATACGATAAATATAAAAGTAATAATATTAAATATATCTAAATATATAAACTAAAAATAATTATATAAATATACTTAAATAAATACATACCTAGTACTAAAAGATATAAATATGTATAAATAATAAACAAATTCTCACAATATAGAGGATAGGTAATGCTCTTTTAATCGACGTTGAAATTTAGAAATAGTGTTTAAATCACGAATGGTAGGCGGGAGTGAGTTTCACAATCTTACAGTATGTACAGAGGAGGAATAGGAATAGTAAATCGTTTTATGAGGATGAGATTTAAGGATGTATCTTAGATGTCATCTACAGGGTGCGCCGCTAGAGCGTGTGTAACAAAAACGCTCACGCAGGTAGGAAGGATAAGACGGGTTGTGTAAGATGTTGAAAAGAAGACATAAAATCCTAGTATTCCTGCGAAAGGCGGATTGGGAGCCACTTAAGTTCCTTGCGAACCTTCGCAAGGAACTCAAGTGGCTCCCAATCCGCCTTCGAAACACCACCCACCTGGGAAACATGGTCATACTTACGAAGACCGAAATCAAAGCGAATGCACAGGTTCTGCAAGTGATCAAGCTTGTTTAACAGCTCCTCACTAGCATCCAGGTAACAGGCGTCGGCATAATCTACAATCGGCTGAATAAGTGTCTGTGCTAAAGAAATTTTAGTCTTCAAGGGCAGAAGACCCTGAAGGCATTTCAGCGGATGAAAGGAGAAATGTACCTTTCGGCAAAAGTTAAACCTTGATCCTCATTGGTCAACATTACCTTCTTATACGTAGCTACATATGAAAAACACATAGAATAGTATAATATAATATAATTCGATTGCAGAACATAAATATTTTATTTTTTTACAAAGGGTGACACAATGGGCGGTCTTATCGCTAAAAGCGATCTTTTACAGACAACCTTTATTCATTATAATAACATATAATTAAATTGTATTCATCATCTTCACAGAAAACCTATCTTAGGCATAAAATGTTTTTTTTTTTTTTGTTCTGGATGAAAAATCATCAAATGTTCATGCCCAGAGCGGGAGCTGGGCGGAGCTGAAGGTCAGACTTTTACTGACTAAAATCCACCCGTGGTTCTTCAATTGCCTGTGCATTAGGGCTACGGTTTCTTTTTAACCAACCTGCTAACCTAGCTTAGGCGGCATCGGTCTTCGTGGACCCCATCACGATGTGCTGACATCTCTTTGAGACGCGCGTGAAACACAACGGGCCGGCACAAAATGATCTTAAGACTAATTCTCGTAATTTAAAACGTTCAAAATCTAGTCGCATCTCAGTCTCATCTCGGCGACACATAAATCTCAAAAACTTGTCAAAATGTAGAGAAATTAGTCTAAATTTTGACAGATTGAGACTTAGGTCCGTATTCCAGAAAGAAACTCAAGCATTGATTTCTGCTCAAGCAATACTTAAAACTAGGTTCAACCAATCAAATGGCTT
The DNA here is from genome assembly GCA_017933935.1 of Sesamia nonagrioides. Classification (NCBI taxonomy): domain Eukaryota; kingdom Metazoa; phylum Arthropoda; class Insecta; order Lepidoptera; family Noctuidae; genus Sesamia; species Sesamia nonagrioides. The sequence continues at coordinate 931,994 of JADWQK010000081.1, forward strand.
GAAACGAGACTTAAGTAGAGCTTGAGTTTTGAGTGACGTTCTGTGACGTTTCTGTGACGTTCGACGTACGGACCTTAGATTAGACAGAACTGCCTCTCAGCTCAAAACCATTTTTTTATAAATTATAAACTAGTGCGTGATGCAATCGTTGCTGGAAAAGCGCGTTAGTTTACTAAAAGCCTATTCACTCTAGCCTTGAAGACAGCCTCCGTGGCGTAGTGGTAGCGAACGCGGCCGCTGCGTAAGGAGGTGCGGGTTCGATCTCCGCTGGTCTGGTCGTGCCTCGGAAAGCACGTTAAGCCGTTGGTCCCGGTTGCCATACGAACATCTAGTGGCAGTCGATAAGGGTTGTTGGAGCCCTCAAAAGTCCAATCACTTGGAATCAATCACCAATTAATTGGTCTAACTGCAAGGCGAGTATGCAATTCGATATCGTCTTCGGGTTGTGGAGATGGAATGTCAAAGTTTCGCCAACATCAGCAGTTAGACTGGTAAAGCGGACCCCAGACTCCATAGCTGAAAAAAGCTTCGGATGCGACTGGGATTAACGCTGAGATGATGATGATGACTTTGGCCTTGAATACACTTAAATGGTAGTCCAACGGAAATACCGCCGTTAGCAAATTGTTCCAGTTCCTCGATGATCGCGGTATAAAAGAGGATCACATACGACCACATAGTCATAAATCATAGTTTTAATCCCATTCGCAGAAACTACTACGACCACAAATTCACACCAAACTACACAGGAATAGTTGGACCAACAAAAACTTCTCGTCCATAAATAAATCTAGTGGACGTACATGACTCGTTCCGGGATAGGATGATAGATTTCAATTTTGTTTTGTTTATCTTTGTTTGGTTTTAATTCGGTTATGGTTTCCTAGTAGGCGAACAAAATTTATTGCTTTTGTATGAAAGCTCATTAATGGAGATTGTTAAGAAAAGTTGACAACCACTTTCTCTTATCCTGTACATTATATACATGTTTATTAAATACATGTCTACTTCAAGAAGAAATGCCAATGCTGGAAAATTTGTTACCAATCCGTACTAATATTATAAACTCGAAAGTATCTCTGTCTGTCTGTCCGGCTTTCACGCCAAAACTACTGAACCGATTGTAATGAAATTTGGTACACAGATAGTCTAGAGCCTGAGAAAGGACATAGGATATAAAACATCCCGCTATGACCAAAAGGAGCAGAGCAGGAATAAAAAATGTTGCGAAAACGGGAGCAAACGCGGACGTACATATTGCTCCCATTATTTTTACAGGCGCTTATTTTATATCAACTGAACTTTTTCGGTTCGAAGCTTACGCGGATGAAACTGCGGGGCACAGCTAGTGTTGTCTGTAAAAGATCGCTCTTAGCGATAAGACCGCCCATTATGTCACCCTTTGTAAAATCTTTTTATTTATGTTCTGTAATCTATATGGTGTACATAATAAAGAGTATTCTATTCTTTATATTAGGAAACCCGTAATAATATTATAAATAAGAAAGTGAGTTTGTTTGTTTCGCTTTCACGCCGTAACTACTGAACCGATTGCTTTGAAATTTCACAGACGTAAAGTTAGAAGTCCGGATTATAATTATATAATATATATTATAATTTTTTTTCGGGTACTTTTTATCCCGAAAAAAAATTTATATTCCCGAGGGAAAAGCGCGACATAACTGAACTTGCCGTGGGTGGAAAGCTAGTTAATAATATTTTTTTTCATTTACGCTTCTTCGTTATAGTTAATTTAAATAGATTACAAAGGAGAGGGAATTTTTCTGGTGATACTCGTAATTTGAGATGACCTTTAAATATATACGAAATATCAATTCAAGTTATATACATTTTTCATAAGTTCGTCGTGGGAAAGATATTTTGATGAAGGTCACGCTTTGTTTTAACGCCCACATTTTCACAAATACTGTTTCGAGTCCTTTATTCAAGTATAAAGGGAGCTTTATAAGACGTTCGGGGGGGTTTTAAACTCACTTGGTACCTATACACAAATAGCCAGATCCGGAACAACTACTTATAGGTCATTCTAATATTTATTCCGTGTGGGGATCGAACCCGCGACACGCAGAGCAGCAGTCCATCGCTCAGCTACTACACCAACCGTGTCGTCAAATTATGATGAGGTTTGAATCTACAAAATAGCGGCCTTTTGCATTTTCTCTAAAACCTTAGCAATGATTTTATTCAAAACTCGTATTATCATCATCATCATCATCATCAACCTTTTTATTGTCCCACTGCTGGGCACAGGTCTCCTCTCATACAGAGAAGGATTGAGCGTAATCACCACGCTTGCTCAATGCGGGTTGGCGATTTAAGACTTAAAGTCCAGGTTTCCCCAAGATGTTTTCCTTGACCTTCAGTCAATGGTGTCCAAGATATACTTAGAAAAGAAAGAACATATAAGATTAGAAAAGTTACATTGCTACTTGCCTGACCTGGAATCGAACCCGCGCACTCATACTTGAGAGGCTAGTTTAACTGCTGGTTGAACTCGTATTATAAATAGAACAGATTTGGATTATTTGTATCTTTGCTTATGATGGATGGATTCCTGCAGCTTTAGAAAGCTATACTTACAAGCGAGCAACATGAACTGTATTTTTCACTAAATTGTGTTGTCTGACGACTTTCAAGTGAACCAACCAATCGATTTCCACTTCATTACGTCGTTTTTGCAAACGCTCATTACCAAAAAAATATTTCAGTAAAAAAATCTTATTTGAACCCGCGTTTAAACGTGCTGCCAAAATGTTGAAAAGACCCTTATCCATCATTAACTAGGCACCTCTGACTCCACAGAAAATAAAATTCACTTAAGTAAAAACTCCGAAAATTACAACTGTTATGCAACTGAATTTTAGCGTTTTTTAAAGATACACCACAAGAATGGTTGTAACGAGTAGGTAATACAAAAAGATAATAATCAATTAAACATTCATTAATTGATTTTTTTAATTCAAAGGACCAGAGAATTTATTTGATACACAATGAGCTCCTGCCTTTTCTTATTATTATATACTTGTGCTTTTTTAAATAACATATATTATTATATTAGCTTCAGCTTGTATAAAAAACTTTTTACAAAAAAATAGAAACCAACTTCAAAGAACACTTTGTCAGTGTGTAAAATTAGAGGTTGCCCGGGTTTTACTCCCTGACAAAAAAAAAGAAAAGTAGAGGTTCGGCTAATCGGGTGTGAAAATAAAAAATGATAGTTTGTTGGACTACTATGTTTTAATTACAAGCTTTTATATGTAACAACAGGAAACTATCTTTAACTCTTATTAAATGTAAATAAACAATATAGCTTTATTGTTAACCTCAATAAGGTTGGGTCAATCCTAGCGGCTCCAAGGGTGGTCTGTTGGAGCGTCCAGGTTTCACGCGCAACAGTAGCCTAGCAGATTGCCCACTAACTCTAGCTCAGCTTACTCAGGCTGTGGATTTCATCCACTATGACTACAGAATTATACAAATCCAAAATGGGGAAAATTATATATCAGAAAAGGTCACAAAAGGTCACCACCGGTAATATAATAGTAAATGAGTTTTCTACGGGTACAAGAATGTTATTTAAATTGAGATAAGAGGGGACTTGCGACACATCCTTGGAAGTTCCTGGCCTTCTTTGTCCTTGAAACCATGTGTCCTGCCTCTCCAAACCAACGGGGTTGAAGGTAGAAGAATATGACAAAAATAAAAAAAGACACGCCCAGGCGGCGCTCCAATAGAAAAATTCTCCGCCTGGGAGACCCAGCCACATGCACAGGATTGCTTGGGCCTCGTGCTGCTTGCTGGCTGGTCCACACGGCCGCGATTGTCCAAAAATCAGCACACCGTGTCAGAAGCCTTTATTTTCTTTAAGCCCGTCCAGGCCGTCTGCCCGACGCCCTGCCGGTCAGATCTATCGACATCGAAAAGCCTTTTTTCCGATCGCTACGTGACTCCTCAGGTATTTTCGCCTCCTTTTTCTTTTGCTGTCAAGAATCTCTCCTCGGTGCCAAACACCCGAAACCCAAATTACCCCTTTGAACGGTGGGAGATTTCCCCGCTTACAAGATTCCAATGTTGTTGATATACCAAAAAAAACAATGCAATGCAAACATTACAAAACAATCCTCCCCACAAACTTGGGAATTTGACAAAAAACTCTCACACTGAAACGTCAAAACGACAATAAATGTCACAGATAAAGCAAAACAAATAGTAATAGACAATTAGTATCAATAACCATAGACCACAAAAGGTGCGTTTCCCTATGCTTAGTAAAGGCAAAAAATAATAAATAAAATAAGAAATAATCACAACGTTACAATACCTCCCCTCCTAGGAAAAGGTTCGACCAAGGAGAACCGCTCGCTGCCCTCAGCGAACTAAATAAACGAAGTTAATGGGTAATTAATGATAAGTATTGGTCATAACAATGAGTAGTCCAACCAAAAAAAAAACAAAACAGAACAAAACAAAACCCTGAGCTTGTTTGATCAAGGAAGAAACCATTAAAAAAAAAAAACACTAAACCCAACACCAAGCTTCCTTCCTCGGCCCATATCCCTCGATCGCCTCTTACGATCTGCACGGAAAAAGATGCAGCTGACACATTCTAAGATTTTCTTTTGTCCCCAGGCCAGCATGGGGAAACAATTTCTCATTAGGGCAATAATCCCATGAGGAAAACTAAAAAAAATATTTAGTACAAATTAAAAAAAAAATTCGGCAAAGCGAAACAAAAAAAACGTCGCATATACTCTCTCGAATACGCGTGCATGTGTTTCGAGCAGCACGACCTCCACCTGGTTTCAAGGACAATCCGGAAATTCAAAATGTGGTAAGGGAAAAAAAAAAACGTTGACGGAACCAAAATTAAAAAAAATCGAACGCGTTCTTTCGATCCACTGATACAGTGATAACAACAATTCAGTAATACTGAAAATACAATATATCTTGATCCTACGTAAAACCCCAAATAAATAAAACAACCCGGATCCGGTAATAAAAAAAACGTAGGAAACAAGACTGGTTCCTCAACAACCATACTCATGATATGTTAGACAGACAGCCATACGTTCCACGCGAATCCTCTCTTTTATTAACATTCATATTTCATATTATATCCTTCGTCTTTATTAACACTAAGCGCTTAGTGAATTTACCTTTCATTCCTTCATTCTTCCTTCATCATTCATACAGAGTAATGAGTCGGAATAAAACCATTCAATACACCTACCAAAACGGCGTTTAAATGTCAACCATTTAAAATCCACAACGTATGCAGTCATCTCCGTGAACAACCGGCGGTTCGTAAACCGTGGCGGCACGACGAGCTCGCGAGATAACGGCGGGTCGTGCGTCCACGGAATACAGACACACAGCTGTATCACTTCGACACTACAATGCGGCTGCTGTCAGATCATCAAAACGCTGAAAAAAAAACTAGTGACTCTTCAAGTCTTTAATATGCCATGACCCAATGGGATGGCCATCTAATCTTTCCAATTCGTAAACTAAGGGCGACAAAACGGCCTTTACCCTGCACTTCTCGTACTTGGGTGCTAACTTAGCCATTTTAAACTTAGCTGCATCACTTTGCGTATAGCAGCGCTTCCAAACAATATCCCCTACTGAAAACTTAGCCGGTCTACGGCGTAAATTATAATATTTAGAATTAGCCTCATGTGCCCTTAACAAATGCAACCTAACCTGACCAAAAATGTCCTTCAAACAACCTAATTCCCCAGCGTATTCGTCGCGAGGCATGGCCACTTCATACTCCGCCTCAGTATCTCTGTAGAAGGACCCGTTTACGACCGGTTCCCTACCATGTACTAAAAAGAAAGGAGAAAACCCAGTGGACTCATTTACTGCACTGTTTATAGCAAACTGAATACGGTGCAGTTGCTCATCCCAGTTCCTATGGTTTTCTTCCACGTAGGAAGCTACGGCCGTCATAACTGTCTTGTTATACCGTTCTACCAGATTAACCTGCGGCGTATAACGTGGGCAATAATGTATTTTGGGAATGTTGTAACGTTTCAGTAGATTCCTGAATTCCGATCCCGTGAATTGCACTCCGTTATCTGCAATTACGGTTTCAGGGACACCGTGAGCTAAAATAACATCCCGTTCAAAATGTTTTGCCACAAGAGCACTGGTTGCACGACGCAATGGAAACAATAAGGTATACTTTGAAAAGCAACATGTTACGACTAACAAAAACGTAAATCCTGCTCGGAAACGTGGTAAAGGACCTACCAAATCTATGGACACTACCTGGAAAGGTCTATGGCAAACCTTTGGTTGACCCATTAAGCCTGGTGTAGCCTTTGTAGAATGTTTATAGGCGGCACAGACGTCACAATTTTTAATGAACTCCACGACATCCTTATGCATGCCTGGCCAAAAATACGTTAAGCACAGCCGTCTGTGCGTCTTAAACACCCCCAAGTGCGCGGCAGTAGCTTCAAAATGGTTTGCCCTAATAACTTCCAGCCGATCACCCTTCTTTACCACTTCCTTCCAATCAAACTCACTCAGTAAATTATACTTGCTCTTGCAGTAACGATAGAGCTTCCCGTCCTTGACACAGAAATTAGGAAAGTTTTTAGGAAAGGCTTTAAAACTATTAAAGGTCCTGTCATACCATTCATCTTTCTCTATGTTGTCGGAATCATTCACCGCTTCTACTTTCATAAGCCTGGACAATGCATCCGGAACGACGTTGTCAGAGCCCTTCCTGTGCTCAATTTCAAACTCAAATTGAGACAGTTGGCAACCCCAACGAGCAAGTCTTCCGGTTGGATTCTCCAAGTTCATGAACCACTTCAGCGATGAGTGATCCGTCACCACCTTGAAAGGTCGGGAACCTAAATAGGCTTGAAATTTCTCTACCGCAAAAATAACCGCCAGTGCCTCCCGTTCGGTAGCACTATAATTCCGTTCCGCTTTGTTCAGCGAACGGCTAACATATGCAATCGGGTGTTCGTACCCGTCTATTGTTTGGGACAACATACCACCTAAACCATACGCTGAAGCGTCACAATGAACCGTGAACGGTTTGTCAAAATCAGGGACAGCTAAGACTGGGGCAGTAACCAAGGCGTTCTTTAATGTAATAAAGGCGGTCTCGGCTTCCTCTGACCACTGGAAAGGTGGTGCCTTTTTACCCTTTGCTGTCAACCTGTTTAAAGGAGCTGCGATTGTTGAAAAATTTCTTATGAAACGACCGTACCACGAGCATGTACCCAAAAATACTTTTACATCCCGCGCAGTTGTTGGAGTGGGAAAATTCAAAATGGCCGATACCTTTTCAGAATCAGTACGCAACCCGAACTCGTCTACGACGTAACCAAGGTACTTTAGCGACTGTCGAAAGAATTTAGACTTGCTGAAATTTATAGTGAGGTTGGCCATTTTCAGTTTGTCCAACACTCGTTTTAACAGAACCATGTGCGTGTTAAAATCTGAACTACATATTACTATGTCATCGATAAAACAGAATACCATGCCATTTACAATATCGCTCGTTAAGTTATGGTCGAACAATCGATCCATAAGGCGCTGCTGACGAGCAGGCGCGCCACAAAGTCCGAATGGCATAACCTTAAATTTGAACAACCATCTGCCAGGAATTGTGAAGCTAGTCCTCTCTTGCGAGTCTTTACTCAGTGGAATTTGCCAAAAAGATGAAGATAAATCGATGGAAGACAGGTATTTGGCCTCCTTTAGGCTGTCAAGAATCTGGGGTATGTATGGAATTGAATAAGAATCCCCTTTGGTTGCCGAATTCAACTTCCTACAATCTAAACAAAACCGCCAATCTCCGTTTGATTTCTTGACAAGCAAGGCTGGATTGTTCCACGGACTCTCACTAGGAGTAACTACATCTAATGCTAACATTCTATCCAGTTCCTGGCTTAAGAATGCTCTCTTTTCCGGCGAGCGAGGATATTGTTTCGTTTTAATTGGTGGTGCATCACCAGTATCGATGACATGTTCGATCAGGGTAGTCCTACCTAAACCCTTTTCTTCAAAAGAAACATTCTTAAATTGTTCAACCATCGCATCAGCTAACTCCTTTTGTGCCACTGTTAAATGTTCATACGATTGAATTGTACTAATGCGGTCTGAATTTACTGAGTGTTTAAAGTAATCTACCGGTGAAACTCTGTAGTCAATGTTGTCAAATATTTCTGGTGCTAGACGAAAGGCATGCAAAAAATCTACCCCTAATATAACATGAGAAACTATGTTGGGTATTACAAAAAACTTAATAACATGTGTAATATTATTAAAAGTAACCGGAACAAAAATAAACCCTATCGTCTGTACCTCTACACCATTTGCAACATGACATTTTGTACTATTATTATTCTCTTGAAAGTCAAAACCAAACTTGACAAAATCTAAGTGTGAATTATTTCCCAAAATTGAAATGGCTGCACCTGAGTCCAATAATCCAAAGATCTCAAAATCATTTACTTGAAATTTTAGATGAGGTCTAATATCATCTTAACTAGGAGCAAACAGAACCGTGGCAATGGAACCAAAATTATAAAATTTAGACCTAGAATCATTATTTAAATTGCCGCGATTCAACCTTACAAGTTTTTTGAATTTTTATTAGACACTTTGTCAGATTTCTTTACATTTTTGCAGTTAGTACAGTGTTTCCGCAAAACACCTACTTTCCCACAGCCAAAACACTTTACAGCACCCCCTTTCGGCACGCCGTTGCACTTTGAAAAGTTGTGGTCAGTTTTTCCACATTTGAAACAAATGGGCTTTGCGGTTTTCCTAAACTGCCTACCCTTGCTATAAGTGTCAGCACACGGACAACCGGCCGACCCGGCCGCGTTTGTCGTCGAGGCAGCCACCGCCTGAACAGGCTTATGAGACTTACCCTTGTAAGCGAAGTCCGTGCCAAGCATACTAGAGCTGGGCCTCGACGGCTCCACAAACAGATCAGCCCGCTGACGCGCGGCTTCCAACTTCCGGCACTGTTCTTTAAGTTGGGCGATTGAAGTTACCTGCACTAACGCTAGCTGTTGTGAAAATTGAGGCCTAATATTATGTAACAAAATCTCTAATTTACTGTCCTCGCTCAGTGGGTTTTTGAGACGAGCAAACATACATGTCATGATTGAAAAATAAATATGGACTGGTTCGTCCGCTCCCTGTGTACGAGATCTAATTTCCCCAAGCAACCTATAATCATGGTCCACTGGGCCAAACTCCTCCAATAAAATCTCCTTTAGCTGAGACCAACAAGAAACTTGATCCCTGATACCCCTGTACCAAAGCAAAGCTTGCTCCGTAAATAATTGAGCAGCAGAATTAAACAACTTAATATCCGAGACACCATAGGACCGTTGCAACTCATCGATCCGTTCCAAGAAAGACCGTGGGTCAGTAATGCCGTTGAACTTTAAGTTCCACTTCGAAATATTTTTATCACCGGAGCATTCTACAGATATTTCCTTAGGAGCAAAGAAAGGGTTGACTTCATGAGGAGCAGGAGTACTAGCTACCTCCACCTTACCCAGGAGCACCTCCAGCTTGTCGCTAAGCTCTGTCTTTATAGTTAGGATAGCGGGATCATCAGACTGAATTCTGATGATCCTATGGTACAAGTGGCTGCCCAAAGCTCGGCTTCGGTTCTGCGAGTACCTGTCCTTCAACCTAGTGTACCTGTCAACAGCCACACCAAGTTCCTTCAGCTTTTCCTGAATAATTCTAAGTTCTGATTCCGGTGTAAATTCAGTTTCCAAAACAGCCTCTGCAGGACATTCTAACAATAAGCCACGAAGTTGTTTGCGCAGGGCTTCCACAGTACTAGCAGGAGTCTCAGAACGAATAGAAACCTCATATATAAGCTCATCCTTCAAGAGGGAGTGAAATTGTATATTGCGGTCCATGTTGATGTGTAAAGTTACTATTTGTAGCTAAAAATGTGTAAAAAGGAAATCAAACTGACTCTAAACGCGAATTAACAGTGGTGACTTACAGTTATTTACTTAAATTTGCTTAAATTTACCTAAATTCTTGAATGAAGTTATGAAATTGACACAATGTAAGGTATTGCAAAAAAAAATAAAAATGTAAAATCTCCAAAATTTCTACAAAATTATGCTTAGGCACACGCAGGCACAGTATTTATATCAATTACAATCACTAAAAAGTGGTACTCAGTACAGCAATACACCAAAATAATTCAAAATAAGTTTTCACAGTGTGATCCCGCAGATATCATTTGTCAAAGTTAAATTTCACTAAAATTCCATAAAATATTTGGAAAAACCACAATAAATTGGCACAGTCACATGTAAAATATTATAATCCTGCTTAAGGATGCAAAATAAATACAAATAAACACTAAAAATTTAAAAGCATGATGCAACATACCCTCAAACTGACATGTGATTGTTCAACTTTCACTAAGTAAAATTATGTGAAATTTGAAAAATAATTACAACAATGTTTTTTGGGAAGAAAAGGAATGCACTTATCACTGATTAATACTGATATAAGGCTAATTCACACTTATTAAATTAAAGTAATACTTCAAAATTTAAAGTTACAAGTTTTTTAGAAGAAAAAAAGATATCTCCAGTGGTGACCTTTACCCAATCAGCCAAATTCCCCATGAAAATAAATATAAATTGGGCGCCATTTGTCAGTGTGTAAAATTAGAGGTTGCCCGGGTTTTACTCCCTGACAAAAAAAAAAGAGAAAAGTAGAGGTTCGGCTAATCGGGTGTGAAAATAAAAAATGATAGTTTGTTGGACTACTATGTTTTAATTACAAGCTTTTATATGTAACAACAGGAAACTATCTTTAACTCTTATTAAATGTAAATAAACAATATAGCTTTATTGTTAACCTCAATAAGGTTGGGTCAATCCTAGCGGCTCCAAGAGTGGTCTGTTGGAGCGTCCAGGGTTCACGCGCAACAGTAGCCTAGCAGATTGCCCACTAACTCTAGCTCAGCTTACTCAGGCTGTGGATTTCATCCACTATGACTACAGAATTATACAAATCCAAAATGGGGAAAATTATATATCAGAAAAGGTCACAAAAGGTCACAAAAGGTCACAAAAGGTCACAAAAGGTCACCACCGGTAATATAATAGTAAATGAGTTTTCTACGGGTACAAGAATGTTATTTAAATTGAGATAAGATGGTACTTGCGACACATCCTTGGAAGTTCCTGGCCTTCTTTGTCCTTGAAACCATGTGTCCTGCCTCTCCAAACCAACGGGGTTGAAGGTAGAAGAATATGACAAAAATAAAAAAAAAGACACGCCCAGGCGGCGCTCCAATAGAAAAATTCTCCGCCTGGGAGACCCAGCCACATGCACAGAATTGCTTGGGCCTAGCGCTGCTTGCTGGCTGGTCCACACGGCCGCGATTGTCCCAAAATCAGCACACCGTGTCAGAAGCCTTTATTTTCTTTAAGCCCGTCCAGGCCGTCTGCCCGACGCCCTGCCGGTCAGATCTATCGACATCGAAAAGCCTTTTTTCCGATCGCTACGTGACTCCACAGGTATTTTCGCCTCCTTTTTCTTTCGCTGTCAAGAATCTCTCTCGGTGCCAAACACCCGATACCAAATTACCCCTTTGAACGGTGGGAGATTTCCCCGCTTACAAGATTCCAATCAACTTGGGAATTTGACAAAAAACTCTCACACTGACGTCAAAACGACAATAAATGTCACAGATAAAGCAAAACAAATAGTAATAGACAATTAGTATCAATAACCATAGACCACAAAAAGGTGCGTTTCCCTATGCTTAGTAAAGGCAAAAAATAATAAATAAAATAAGAAATAATCACAACGTTACAACTTAAAAGGAAAACATAATTTTACTTTTGTCGTGGCTCTAGAAGTCGGTGTCTCGAGGTTTCTGTTTTTTAACTCGCCACAGTCGCCACCGACTTATAGCGCCATGACAAAAGTAAAATTATTTTTTCCTTTTAAGTTTTTTTTGAAGTCGGTTTCTATATTTTTATAAAAAGTTTTTATTTCATGCTTTTCAGTGTCTTAGTCGAAATTCTAAAATTACTTTTTCATTCACCTCATAACAATAGTCGCAGCCATAACCCATGTTAGAATAAGTTCTCATCAATACGATAAAAATGCTTATCTCAAAACTACTGAACCGATTTTGTTGAAACTTACAGTATTCCCTAAGCTGAACAATACATAGTACAACAAAAAAAGAATTACTTAAATCGGACTTGCAGTTCCGGAAATATGCGCGCACAAACATAAAAACATACATACATACAATTGAAATTTGGCTTACATACATACGGGTCGAATTAATAACCTCCTTTTTTTTGAAGTTGGTTAAAAAGGTACTTGTCTATACTAATATATAAAGCTGAAGAGTTTATTTACTTGTTTGTTTGTTTGAACGCGCTAATCTCAGAAACTACTGGTTCGATTTGAAAAAATCTTTTGCGTTACATAGCGCCATAATCCAGGAAGGCTTTAGGCTATAAAACATCATGCTGCGACCAATAGGGGTGGGCCCATATAAAAAATAACGATGGTAAAACCGCGTGGCGCAGCTAGTCTTAAATAAATCAAAAAAATTACTTCTCCATTTGAACCAAATTACTTTCATTGTATTTTTCTAATTAATTTTACATACCTAACCCTTCCCTGTTTTCCACACCTTATCATTTCCTGGACCATCTGGAAATAACCCTTGTGGTGCGCATTCAGATCACCTCGCGGCCTAATCCCTTGTCACCCTCGGCGACGCCATCTTTCCTCAAGCACCCATTGTTCGGCTTTTTGTCCAGCGATCAACATGCATGCAGTTGATGTGACCCGCCCATTTGAGCTTGGCAGACTTCTTACCTCCATCTATTATACCCGCTTTTGAACATAACGTGGTGTTGCGAATTCTGTACTGTCTCTTTACGTCCAAAATAAAAGGGTATAAAACATTTCATGAGGAGAGAAACAAATTAATCAGAAAAATTACATACAAAAACTGTAAATAAAAATCCACTGCAATTAGTTTTCACATACAACAAAATAAATCTTAAATTACTTTTTCTATTTCGTGTGTTTCAGTATTAAAAATATACCTTAAGTTATATACGTAGCGTTGGTCGCCCTTGGGCGAGATGGAGCGACAACATCAAAAAGGTGGCTGGTAGTGGCTGGCGGAAAACCGCTTAGGATAGAGCTTGTTGGCGTGCCATGAAGAAGGCCTATGTCCAGCAGTGTACGGGTAGAAGCTGATGATGATGATGAAGTTATATATATACTACACATACATATATGTACGCATATGCGTAAACATACATATATTTTTAGTGTGTTTTGTACCCTAAAGTTCACAAACAACAAAACGATTTAAAATCCCGCTCAGACCTGTTCTTGACAGTTTACGTTTCTTTGATATTATGATGACTAGACGGGGAAACTATATTTTTCTTACTCCATTTCGTAAGAAACTTGTAGCACTTGTATTAGATTTTTAAACAAAGGTTTCACCTGTTCGTTCAGTTTTCCAAGATTGGTTCTTTAATTTCCCATGTGGTTTTCTTGCGCATTACTGCATTTTTTAGTTTATTCAGAACTTTGTTCACCACTTTTGAAATTTTTAAATCTTTGCCATTCAATATTTAGATTGTATTGCACAGGGAATGATATCTACCTAAGTGTTTATCTAAACTAATATATAATGCTGAAGAGTTTGTTTATTTGTTTTATTATTTGTTAAATTCTTTGAAAATTCTTGTTGAGTTGGATAGCCTTTTCTTTTTGCGAGTAGAAATGCCCTTACGCTCTATACCCGCCGCTAGCTAGGCGATGAGCGTATGTGGGACTCGCCTAGCCGGGAATACCCACTAAAACCACTCGGTTCCCCTCGGGCCCTGCGTTGAGAGTAACACGGGATCTGCCCGCAGGCACTGTCCTCGTGGCACTCGCTGGGCTACAGTGTGGGAGCTACCCACACACGCTGGTCACACTCCGGGGCTGAGTTGGATAGCCTATTAATCCAGGAAGGCTTTAGGCTATATAACATTACGCTGCGACCAATAGGAGCTGAGCATAACTAATTCCAATCAAACGAAGTCGCTGGCGGCCGCTAGTGTTTAATAAATACATTGATATTCTTAGGCACTGGACATTTTGTTAACTTTACTTTAATCTTTAGTCTTACCGTTTCATCGTCAAATAGAATTGACGCAGGATTTCCATAGAAAAACTGTGAAAAATTCAAAATTTGTTCTTAGAGACTTAGTCTATGTATAAAAGTTTGATGGAACGTGCCCTAAAATTTTTCTTTCTACAGATAATGTATATTCGTGCAATGAAATTGACGTCTGACTGAATTTGTATGGAAGAAAAATTCGAAATTGTTCCTCGGATTATCTGGCGTTGAAAAAATCACCCATAAACTTATTTTTTTTCAGCCAAAAAAACATACACTGCTAAACCTCTACTTGAAACGGTTATCTGCATCCAGCGGCTTCCTGCAGCCCTAACAAGATCCTCAATCCACCAGATGGGAGGGCTTTGAAAGCTATCCCTTCCTGTAGACGGTCTCCACCTATTTGGCCTGGCTTTGGTTCTACGAGCAATATACCCTAACTATACAATACGTAAAGAAAACCCTGTGCTGTGAAAAAGAGGTAACTTAATACATGTGCGGTAGGCAATCTATGCGCGAAAGAAAGCGCTTAAGGAAAAAAAAGGACTGGGAGCAGGGCACGGGGCACGTGGTCGGCGTGGTCGCATCGCTTTTAATAATACCGTCTAAATGGTTGTCACGTTTTTAAAAATTACCAAATTTTGGCGAAGTTGCAATTAATTCCCGAGTAATTTTTTTTTTCAAAATTCATTGGTATTGTTACTATGATGATTACGTAAAATTTTATATTATATTTGGTCATTGTGTTTACCTAACCTTTATTATCCTTATGGGTCGGACAGGGTTTTCTTTACATATTGTATATTAATAAGTGACACAATTCTAAAATACACATTATATTCTATAGTCCTCTATATCTCTATAGCAATATCTATAACTCGCTAAAATATACCTAAAACAGATTACCTCATATTTTGGTGCAAATCCTAAATTGTAAGCAATGACACTAATTATTTAATTTAATTGCTCCACCCGGCTATCCAATTAAGCGAACAGCAACGATCGCCACTCCAATTTGCTGTTGTGTTTTCAATTGGTGAATTACATTTGAATACATTTTACTGTATTGTTTTGTTGTGGAGGGGGGGGGGGTAACAAAGGCTTCTTTAAAAACCTATTTCAGCCACCAGTCTCTTCCAATGGTAGAATATAGTAAAAGTAATATTAAATATTAAGGAAACCAATATTGCAAAAATGATAATAATAAAAACCGCGCCTCCTTGCGCAACGGCCGTGTCGCCTACCGCTACGCCACGGAGGCTGTGTGTTATAAACTATGGACTGGTCGGAAATAATTTTGAAGACATGTACAAGCGTAATAGGCTGAATATTTACTGGACAGATAATTTTCAGACCCACCAGACAAAGTCTTGCCGCAAAGTGATTCCGTCGTGTTCCGGCATGATGTCTGGTGAAGCGGTACGGAGGATGGGTCTGAGCAGTTGTGTTGCGATGCGTGCCGGGTATGAAGCGCCAAATGTTGTTGTGTCGGAGGTTTGGCCGTGAAGGGTCTCCAGATCAATCTCCCTCTGGCGCACAATTGTTGGTCGTGTTGTTGGGTTTAACATTGCATCGCTAAACTGCCGTCTTCCTTCCTATTCACTTTGAGATTTTTTTAAGTGAATCAGCTGAATAAACTAGCGCGCTTTACCATCAACGATTGCATCTCTGTTTACCATCAGGCGGGATTGCAGTCAAGCACTAGTTTATAATTATTTAAAAAAAGAATGAGTTTGTGTGGTAGAACAGTGTAAATTAAATAGTTGGAAAAATCAGCCTTAAAACGAAATATCATAGGGCGTCTTAAAAAAATTGTCCACATCGTCATCAACAGACAAACTACCAAAAAAGCTGGTAGCATTATCCAGGTAAATGTATCTTTGAGAAATTTTTACTTTTATTTTGTATCTATGAATTGGTGTATCATCATCAACCTTTTTATCGTCCCACTGCTGGGCACAGGTCTCCTTTCATACAGAGAAGGTTTGACCGTAAAGTATAAATCGGTGTGGCATTTTTATAATCTGAATAGTTTGAGGGATACCTCGCAGTAGGACAAATTGTAGAAAATAAAAAATAAAAAGTTGTATATTATTCGTTACCAGCAAAATATTCGCCAGTAATTTCTCAAATCAATAATACGATTTATGGTCATGCAAACTAGTTAGTCAAGATGTTTTTATTATCTAAATAACTCCACAACATTTTCATTTCAAACAGATTAGTTTCCTATTTCCCATGACGGAGGCGCGTCTGTTCTTTTCTCACAGGCAGAGCTGCCCTACTTCTGACGTCATCACGGAGAAAAAAATCACAACCAGGTCACGCCTGACAGCCTGAAGCTACACACACATGCCCATAAAAGCTCTCACGTATCTAGAAATAAACTAACATTGTAATTAATGAAACAGCATTAATTGAATCAAGTGATAAAAGATCGCCTGTTTGATAAAATAAATAATTATATTCCTCTAAGAAGATTACTACTTTTAAATATACTTTTTAAGGTTAATACTTTTTGTATGTGATGAGGTAGGTCTTCAATATCTGACTACTCTTAGAAGAAAGGCCGAAGTATAGTCAGAGGTCACAGTATCTTCTAAAGTCCAAGCATAATCTTGGTCAGGTTGTCACGACCATGTAGTTCTGTGTCTGAACCAGTTCAATCAGTGCATTCAATTCAAGCCGCTCAACTATTTGACCATAATATGGTACCGGGCTTAGAATAGTACCATCCCATATCCTCCCGCGGGTGTCGAAAGAGGCGACTAAGGGAACTCTCACTAGGGAAGCGGCCAGCAGCGTTTCTCCTGTGGAATATCATATAGCTGAGAAGAAGAAAGAAGAAGAACTATTTGACGAGCAATACCAAAAAATATTTGGCGGCTGCATAAATTACGCATATTATTATATGGTTTACGTGGTGCACTTTCCCGGGCTTTAAAATACGCTTGCTTTAGATGGTTTGCCGAAATTCATGGTTGCATCAAAGAGAACCTGTAACTAAAAGGAAAATTGAAGAAAGAAATAAATCCAGGATTCCCTTCTTCCAACTTACTTTTTTGTACTCTCTCTTACTTTTTTTTGGCTGCTGCTATTACAATGGCGTTTGACCTTTTTATGTCTTTTTTCAACCTGACAGGTAGTTTTACGATTGAAAAGAGCAAATATGAGTAAAAATCTATTTCGCCAAAAATGGTTTTTATTCCCTTCTTCCAATTGGTGGTTCAATTATTGCAGAATAAATATAAGAATATCAATAAATCCGACCGACTGACAAACAAGAGGTAACTTGATATATGGTGAAAGCTATCAGACGAGAATATCAATTCACATCAATGAACTGACATCCAAACTAAAATGCACAGGAAGTCACAGTCAAGCACTGTCTCTTTATTATTGAGATTTATTGACATCATATGAAAGGGATTCAAAGGAATTCCCTCTGCTTATAAGACATAGATCGAAATAGCATATCTGAATGTTTTACTGTGATAACACAGATTGCCGAATTACAAAAAAATGTAGGGTAAAAACTTTGCTAAAAAAGTATTATTTAATACTACTTATATTTTTTTTAACATAAATTATAAACTAGCGCTTGACCGCAATCCCGCCTGATGGTAAGAGTGACGCAATCGATGATGGTAAAGCGCACTAGTTTATTAAGAGCCTATTCACTCTATCCTTGAAGACACTCAAATTGTAGTCCGATGGAAACACCGGCGCGGGCAAATTGTTCGAGTCCCTCGATGTACGCGGTATGAAAGAGAAGGCGAAACGCTTTGTCCGAATCGTAGTGGTGTTAACGATGTAATGGTGGAAACTCGCCGTGCGGTGGGTCGTCCGATGGTTTGTGTATGTATATCGTAACGAAATTTTAAATATGTCTTAGATATTTTTATCACTTTGTTTTCCTTGATCTTAATCGGTATTGTCTTGGAAGATCAACTGTGACTAATGCGACACTATTACTTTTTCTATTGGTAGCCAACTTAATAAGTTGCACAACAACAAACAAGTTAACAAGGGAAACACGATACATTTAGGGAAATTAATTGTAAATCAAATACACATTATCATCATCTCAGCCACAAGAAGTCCACTGCTGAACATAAGCCTCCCTCAAAGATTTTATATCGATTGGATGCGGCCTGCATCCAGCGCTTCCTTACGATTTTCAGGTCATCCGACCACCTAGTCGGTAGGTGTCTGACGCTGCGCTTACCGGTACGTGGTCGCCATTCAAGAGCATTGAATGCCCCGCCCACTGCCACTTCAAAAAGCTAATCCGCTGGGCAATGTCGGCGACTTTAGCCTAATAAGAAAGCTCAAGGTCGCACAGAGAGCTATGGACAGGCCTATGCTAGGTGTTCGAACGTATGTGATCGAATCAGGAATGAGGAGATTCGTAGAAGAATCAAATTCCCCTGTGTCAATGGGGAAGAAAACGCAAAGCTATTTGCAGATGTCGCTGATGGCGTTTAACTCATAACAATTAGCTGTCAGTCATATCACGTTTTATGTTGAGTTTTTTGTTTTGTGTTTGACGAGGTTTTTTTATGTAAAACAGAGCAATGTATTGTACATGGACTATTTCAAGTTAAAAAAGGAGTTAAAAGTCTAGAGGAGCTTCAGTAAAAGGATGTAAAGCTGATCTAATTACCAGGCAAATAACAATGCCCAGACTTTAAAATGAATGCAGACTTATTAGTGTTTTAAGTTACATTAATTTTGTATTAGGTTTAATGTTTCTTTAGTTATATTTAAGTAAATATTAATGTAATTATTATTGTCACATTTTGAAAGTTTCAACCCTATTAACCTAAAATTATTATCCAGACTTGAATCGTATGACCGAAATTTTTACTTCTTTACTTCCTCAAGAACAAGAAATTCAAGAGAAAAAAAATTGATTTACCGCCCCCAGAAAGCTATGGAGACATCAACATAGTCTTTACTGAAATCTATTTATATATTCTGTTCTTAATTGAAATGCATATGTATCTTTAGGGAAAGAGTAATTTCCATTATTATACTCAATACTCAATATCTTTATTGCTTTACCATAAGTTCGTATAAAGGTGGTAACAATTTATGTGAGATCAATTATGGACCCTGTAGGGCACAGCAAAATAGGGTAACAGGAGTCAAACGAGGGTCAAACGATACCAGCGCCTCTAGTGACGAGATTTGTCAGTTTTCTTCCCCATTGGTCGTTTTATAGTCATTTCACACAGCTGTCAAAGAATGACAGTTGTGATTTGAATTGGATTGAATTGAATTTTTTTTACTTACAAGCAGTATACTGCGATTTCATCCGTATAACTCTTGAACCCGTGGGAATATCAAGATAAAAAGTAACCTATGTCTTAAGAGGGGACTCTAGTGCCGAAGAATTTGGAAAATAGGTATTTGATGAAACTATTGCCGTCGCGCTGCTTCCAACCTCTCCCGGTAAAATGCGAAAAGGACAGTTGCAGCTCAGGCTGATTTTACCTACAAAAACGTTGACCAAAAGACGTTTCGTATTCCGCTGTTTTCTTTTTCAAAACACGACAGATCTCAATTATTTTTGTAACAAAGTTTAGAGGAAAAGCCTATCTAACCTATACCTATGCATCTATTATTTTCTTTTTTGTCATAAACTTATTACGTTTGTCTCGTCTGAATATCGCGGTAAAAATGGATATTTTTCGTGACTTTGGAGAAAAATCAAATGATAGTGGCACGTATAATCACGGTGTAAATTGTAGAAAATCATTCCTCTAAAAGCATTATCCACGAGAAAAAACAGCGGAATACGTTTCTATAGAGAAAGCACCACTAGAGTTCCCTCTTAAGCATTATTTTTTTTATATTTATTCTATTAATGAGTTTTTCTGCGGAAGAATGAGAGTGGGGTGGTTCTAGAAAAGTATGTTTACTGATCGATTCTTCCCTCTAATTGTTTAACACACTATTGCTATCAATCGGAATCATTTTTATGCCTATTGCTAGGTCACTGTTCCATATGTTCGTAAAATGTGTCTGCTCAAAAACGTAAACAACGCAATGGATGTGGTTGAACTTGAGATTTGTCAATGGTCACAATTCTTTTTTTTTTGTTAGCGTGGATGGGAAATCATCAAATGACCTCTCCCGCTCTGGGCGGAGCGGAATGTCAGAGTTTTATAGACTAAAAGCCGAGCCGACCCTTTTTTTTAAACACTGTTATTTCTGTAACATCTCATTAACGACATAAATGACTATCACAATTTTGTTAATGGCATGCGATGTAGCCTTTTCGCGAAGTTTGCGATGTCAGATACACCCTGTATATACACGCCAATTTGTAAATCCACAATTGATAGCATAAACACGAGCCTAAACTATGAGCAAACTTTACTAACCTCTAAATGGATTAGCGATAAAACCTCACTTATAAAATTAAATCCTTTGATCAATATAAATGTCTAAAGTTAGTATTAATGAATTGTAAGTATAGTGCCTCTCAAAACAGTGAATGAAAAGATCGTGAGGAAACCGGCATGTCCTAGAACCAAAAACATGACACATGACATCTACCAACCCCCACTGGTCCAGTGTGGTGGATTACGGCCTACTGCCTTGAGATTTCAGATATCTTTATTTCCCAGAAATTAATCACTTACATGAGAAATTTTTAAATACTAAATTAAACAAATATTTAAGACGTACAGTACTACTGTACTGTCACTAGCATACACGCACGCTATACAAAAATAAAAATAAAGAAACTAAAAATATGTAGGGTAGATTGTTAGCACAACATGGACCACGCACAACTAGATGTGGCATGTACTAAGGTGCGCTGGCTTGATTGAATATATGCAATTTTAAATGCTTTTTAAATATTGACATAGACTTTGCGTTTTTAATTTTTTTTTTTTTGGTAATTTGTTGTACAATGCTGCACCTTCGTACATTACACTTTTTTTGCCATAGTTAGTGCGCGGTGAGTATAATTGTATTTCATTAGCGTTTCTGAGCCCAATGTTGTGTTTTTGATGTGTTTTTTTGTGAAATGTATTTGTGTGTGAATGTTTTTATTGAGTATCTTTCTAATTAATACGCAGTTATTGTATATGTATGTTTGTGATATATTCATTAGCTTGGTTTCATTGTATATTTTTTGTGTGGGTGTACTATAATCATATTGGAAGAGTGTTTTTATTAACTTATTTTGTGTCGTTTGCAATGCTTGAATATTTGTCTTGGCTGATGTCCCCCATACTTCTATCAGATAGTCCAGGTGAGGTTTTATAAGAGTGTTATATACATTATGTCGTACTTGACGTGGAAGACACTGGACGACACTTCGTAGGGCTCCCGTGAGAAACGTCAATTTAGTCCTAACCTTTTCTATATGCGGCTTCCAGCTTAAGTTCTTATCCAAAATTAATCCAGGGGGAGCGCACAACAACCAGACTCCCCAAACGTCAACCTCACCTGCACGCGGTGCACCCTGCTGCTCACTAACGAGGCTCTGACGACCGACAAATGGCGGGATGTCCATTTAACTTCCGCGCGGTGGCGGGTAAACCACCAACAAGAGCATTCCCAAGGAGGGTTGGTGTCAGGCTGGCGGCCGACTGTAAAACTTTGCCAAAATCCCAAGCAACATGAAGGGAAACAATAAGATGCGCGATAGGGCTAGGGCGTACCCCACAGGCGACGCGCAGGGGCAACACCTGGCTTCTGTGGGAAATGGACAAGGGTTGTCGCACCAGAACGGACGGGTGCGACGTAAGAGGCAAGCTCGGAATGTGAGAGAAGTAAAATTGAGATGTGCGAGCTGGAATGTAGGTACAATGACTGGAAGAGGAAGGGAACTAGCAGATGTTTTAAAAAGGCGACGGATGAACATTGCGTGTCTGCAAGAGACGAAGTGGAAAGGTGCGAAGGCAAGAGAGATAGGAGAAGGATATAAGTTCTATTACTGTGGAAGCGATGGTAAGCGAAATGGTGTGGGTATAGTTTTAGATAGTCATTTGAAAGAATGTGTAGTGGACTTTAAAAGAGTGAGTGATAGAGTGATAGCTGTTAAAGTGATTGTGGAAAATATGGTTGTTAATATAGTTAGTGTGTACGCACCCCAGTCAGGGTGTGAGGAAAGTATAAAAGAGAAGTTCTGGAAGGACTTCGATTGTGTGATGATGGATGTGCAAGATAGTGAAGAAGTGTATGTTGGGGGTGACTTTAACGGGCATGTAGGAAAGCAGAAGGATGGGTATGAAAGAGTGCATGGCGGTTGGGGATACGGAGACCGTAACACTGATGGTGAGACACTACTGCAAGCTGCTACGGCCTTTAACCTGGCAATAACAAATACGTGGTTCAAAAAACAAAATGAGCATCTCATAAGCTATAAAAGCGGCCGCCACGGGACACAAATCGATTACTTTTTAGTAAAACGAAACAGTCTTAAAAGTGTCAAAAACTGTAAAGTGCTACCAGGTGAAGACTTAGTCTCACAACATAGACTATTGATAATGGAGGTAAAAGTCAGTGTCTCATCCAGAAAGAACAAGGAACGGCCCTCGCCCAAAACTAGATGGCGTATGATAGAAAAAGTGCTAGTGTGTTTAAGAGCCAAGTGGTAGATAAGATGATTGAAATGGGGGATATGGAAGGAAAATCTGTGAATGAATGTTGGAAAGAGATGGCGGACTATATAAGGAGAGTAGCTAAAGATGTGTTTGGAGAATCCAAAGGGAAAGGTGTGATAGAAAAGGATACATGGTGGTGGAATGAAGATGTGCAAAAAATACTCAAAGAAAAGAAAATAGCTTTTAAACAATGGCAAGGTGTAGAAAACGGGAATGTTAGTTTAAAAGAAGACAAGAAGAAGATTTATAATGAATGGAAGAGGAAGGCAAAAAAGGCGGTAGCAGTTTCGAGGGCTAAGGCGCAGGAGAAGTTGTATGACTCACTAGACAGCCCTAGAGGCCAGAAGGAGCTCTACCGGATTACAAAAGCAAGAGAAAGGAGAACGAGAGATATAAGTAATATCAAATGTATGAAAGACGATGCTGGTAAGGTTCTGTCCAGGGATGACGAAATAAAAGAGCGATGGAAGGTTTATTTTGAAAAGCTAATGAACGAAGAGAATAAATGGAGTGGCGTGCTCAAAGAGGTACAAGAGAATATGGGTTTAGTAAGAGAAATTAGCATGGATGAAGTAAGAATAGCAGTTCAAGGTATGAAAAATGGAAAAGCTATGGGCCCAGATGATATACCAGTAGAAGTATGGAAGTGTTTAAAAGGAGATGGATGTATGTGGCTGACTTTATTCTTCAATAAGTTGTTGCATGAAGGAGAGATCCCACAAGAATGGTGCAATAGTTCACTAGTGCCCATCTTTAAGAATAAAGGTGATGTACAGGACTGTTACAACTATCGAGGGATAAAGCTCATGTCACATAGTATGAAGGTATGGGAGAAAGTGATTGAGAAAAGATTGCGAGAGGAGAGTGAGATTACCCCAAACCAGTTTGGGTTTATGCCAGGTCGAGGAACAATGGACGCCAGTTTTGCACTCCGCCAAGTGTGCGAGAAGTACAGACGTGCACACAAGAACTTGCACATGGTGTTCATTGATCTGGAGAAAGCGTATGATAGGGTACCTCGTGATGTGCTGTGGTGGGCCCTGAAAGAGAAAGGTTTGCCTGGGAAGTATGTAGAGTTAATTCGTGCTATGTACAATCGATCTCGTACCTACGTCCGGTCGGCTGCTGGCAATACCGACGAGTTCAATGTGGCGGTAGGCTTGCACCAGGGATCGGCTTTAAGTCCGTACCTCTTCCTGTTGATTATGGACGCTCTTACGTCGGACATCCAGGAGGAGGCACCCTGGTGCATGCTGTTCGCCGATGACATTGTTCTCGTCGGTGAAGATGGACCTGAGATCCAGAGCAGATTGGAGAAATGGCAACAGAAGCTGGAGAATGTTGGCTTGAAAATCAGCAGAACCAAAACCGAATATATGTTCTGCGATTTCGGCGGTCTCTCCACTTCTGGAGCCATAGCGCTTGATGGCGCACTCCTACCAATCTGCTCCGACTTTCGGTATCTCGGTTCACTCGTGCAAAGCGATGGCGAAATAGATCGGACGGTTAAGCACAGAATAAACACTGGGTGGATGAAATGGCGGCAGGTCACGGGAACAATCTGCGACTCCCGCATTCCCCTTAAACTTAAGGGGAAAATATATAAAACCATGATCCGACCTGCTGTCTTGTATGGATCAGAATGTTGGGCTACGAAAGGGATGAATGAAAGGCAATTGCATGCAGCCGAGATGAGAATGCTAAGAGGGATGTGTGGTGTTACACGAATGGATAGAATAAGAAATGAGTACATAAGAGGAAGTCTGAAAGTGGCACCGGTAGCTGACAAGTTGTGTGGAAATCGGTTGTCATGGTACGGGCATGTTTTACGGAGAACTGAGGAGAATGTCATGAGGAGAGTCTTAATTATGAATGTAGATGGCTATAAGAGTAGGGGAAGACCAAAGAAACGATGGATGGAATGTGTGAAGGATGATATGGCTAAGAAGGGGGTGACTGCCGAGATGGCTTCTGATAGAGATGCATGGAAGAAAAAGACATGTTGCGCCGACCCCAAATAAATTGGGATAAAGGCAGGAGAATGATGACTTTTCATGGTCACTTTTTTGATTGGTTGGTTATTTATCGTTAATTGTGAATTATATAACGTTTTTTTAATTCTTTGCAGCAAAGATTATGTAGTTGGTTTTGACCATGTTGGTTTTGATTTATAGTGAGTAGATTGCACTGAAACCACGTATTTAAAATTTGTAAGTCATCCTGAGCGTCGCACATGACAGCGGCCACGGAGTGTCCAAAGTAGAATAAAGCTGTATCGTCTGCGTACAACGATACATCGCCCTTCAGTCCAATTGCATATATATTATTAATGTAGATCAGGAATAATAGCGGCCCTAATATTGATCCCTGTGTAATAAGTACTTTTTGTTTGTTTTATAACTTGACTGACTTCACTTCTTTTATTCACAATTTTTTGCAGTAATAATTGGTCATTTTTGTTTCTTTTGTGCAATCTCCATAATGCATTTCTTTTATTTATCATACTTATGATCGTTTTATTTATCCAATCTTGTCTGGGCGGATTCAGTACTTTAGTTTTAGTTATTTTACTGCTAGTGATACTATTTAGTAACTTTTCCTCAAATTTTTGTTACAGATTTTCGTCATTAGTGTACTTCCACTCTCTTACAGTATTGAACAGTTTTTCATAATTTATAGCTTTTTTTTTTTATAAGTTATAAACTAGCGCTTGACCGCCATCCCGCCTAATGGTAAGGAGTGATGCGATCATTGATGGTAAAGCGCGCTAGTTTACTAAGAGCCTATTCACTCTAGCCTTGAAGACACGCGGTACAGCTTCACATTTTACTTTCTAGGTGGTTCTGGTTGATATTTCTTAACTTCTAAATATATTTGATTATGATCTGACATGGCAGTTGCAATTACGGCAAGATGAAACTTGGTATCTAACTACAACGAAAACTATAATAGACCACGTATGCACAAACCTTCCTGGAGGTTTGTGCATACGTGGTGTATTATAGTTTTCGTTGTAGCAGTTTCACGTGTACAGTATTTATCCTCGACTTTGTTTATAACTTTATAACCACCAGTTTGTAGCTTCCTGTTGTCTGTACCTTCAAGTTTGTATCCCAACAGTGGGAACATGATAGGCTTATTATATATATGTATGTAAGCATGGCGCTTAAGGTCTCTTTATCAGATGGCCTGGTAGTAGTGCGTTCCTAATTTTATTATAAAGAAACTTTACCACAAAAAAAAATGCAACTATGAACAACACTACACCCAAATTTGCCAACATGCAAATTTACCCACGCCTTATAAAAACAATGTTTCTTTTTTAAAATATCATTTGGAAAACTCGATATTTGTTTTAAAATGAATTGATGACAATAAAATAAAATAAAAATACGATTGTTGATCCCCGCAAAAAAAAAATCACTTAAACATTTTTCGCAAAAACCGCTAACGAGTCTGCCCACAATTTTTTTTAAAATAATTATAAACTAGTGCTTGACTGCAATCCCGCCTGATCGTAAGCAGTGATGCAATCGTTGATGGTAAAGCGCACTAGTTTATTAAGCCTATTCACTTAAAAAAGTAAGTAATAGGAAGGACGACGGCAGTTGAGCGGTGTGATGAATTTTTTAAGAGTTTTCTCTATTCCTCCGGGAAGCCATCATCAGATCCTGACCTTTTGACAAAGGACCAGGGAAAGTACCTTACCTTCAACAAAAAATAATTTGCCCCAATCTGTGGAGACCGAATAAGGAGTACCTAGGTGGCATTATAAACAAAGACACATAACCCAAAATAATGAATATTTTTCCTCCGAATACCCTAAGCTACAATCACACATCATACTAATATTTACCTAGCAAATACGACGACTCTGCAAAAGAATCTCACATATTAATAAAGAAAACAATAAACATTGCTATACTCCCAAGAAATGACGGGGGCGCCATTTTTTTTCCAAGAATCTCAGTCTTTTATTAGTTAATATTGTTTAATTAATTCTTGTAACTAAGAAACGTTTTTTCTTCATTTTCGACCCTTTTCTTCTGTGGAGGCATGAGGAACAGGGAGTAAAGTCCACTCATCCTCCATAGAAAAGGGAGGATCCTCCGACCAGACGGGTGTTATGTCTGGTGGGCCACTTGCCCAATGGTTGAAATTGGCAAGTTGTATGTATGCTTATTGGGCGGTAAACTCTGATTGCGAGATGTAGAATTCGTGTGACGTCAGTATGACGCGTTCTCGTTTTTGTGGCGTTTTGTAGGTGCTGCCACACTTCCCTATTATCGTGATAACGGCATTCTGTTCATAATCATTTACATGTTTCACGAAGTATGAAGCTAAGTAGTTGTTTAAACTTTTCTGCTCTGGGCCATTGCTTTGACGTGTTAGAATCATTATGTTTCCACTGTTAGACAAAGATGAAGATATACAAAATCGAAAGTAATTTATTCAAATCAAGCTGAGATTCAGTACTTTTTGAGTGTCAATATCACATTAGACAGTCTCCCAAAACGCCGGCACTTCGCCACTTCCTAGTGCTTTCGTTGGGAAGAAGCGGCGGAACAAACTCCCTAGCAGCACAGCTGTCTATTCATTAAAAAAAACCCATGACTTTATACAATACTAACACAGAACATTAAAAGAAACTATCCACCATAATTATGCCAGCCATCCTCCACCTAGAATGATCCCAGTCCCTTACGCTTACCAATTCTTTGTCTTCGCTCAAGAACACAACACCATCGCCTTTCCTTATCAATATCCAACGGTGATAATCGACAGACCAACAAAGTCTTGATTTATTTTATAATTCAATCAATCTAAAGCGAAATAGTACTTTTCTATCTTAATTGCTGCAGACGGTGGGTGATCTCACCTATTTGGTCGCTAACTAAATCCTGAACTATATAGAAACAGAAGCTCAGTTAAAGTCCTTTCACTGTTATTTTACCTTTGTTTTTGTATCACAATGACCTTTATTTTTAAATTCTAAAATCGTCCATTTATAATTATTTTGCAATAATAATAAAATTCACAAGATAAAATCATTCATTGATTATTTGAATACTTACAGCCGAAATTCAAATTTGGAAATTGAAGATTATTTTAATAGCCACAATTTCCGTCAATGATTTTTCAATTTCAATATAATATTGTTGGAAAAGTGGTGAGATACGCCATTAAAAAGATGAAACATTCTCATTAATATTACTAAGTAATTAAATTGTTTTTGAGTGATTGCCATTGATAAAACATTAAACTAAGGTAGATATGTCATTAGCGCACTGAAAATGAAGCGTACAAAAGGAAGGAAAGTCCTGTATCTCGCCTTAGTCACTCTCGATACACTCGTAAAAACAAACGACAAACACTAACAGCGCAAACAACAAACACTAGCCATCTTTTTCTTCTCTATGCTTTAGATTGTGCCCCATCTCACTCACACTGTACCAATGTATGCCGAATAAAAATATGCATATGTACTGCTGCTGTGTTCGGCACATTTTTTTTGGTCAGTTTGTTAGAATATATCGTATCTATTTAATATTTCATCAATGGTGATTGCCTAATAATTTGGTAAGTAATTCGCAAGAACAAATTCTTACGCAATTATAATAATATAACCAGTAGGACAAATGCGCCAATTATAATAATATAACCAGTAGGACAAATGCGCCAATTATAATAATATAACCAGTAGGACAAATGCGCCAATTATAATAATATAACCAGTAGGACAAATGCGCCAATTTTCTTGTAAAACTAAACTAATTTTATGTTCAGAGCATCCTCTTCTTTCAATTTTGTTATGAAAAAGACAGAAGATAAGAATTAATAGCACAGGTGAGTAGCCAGCCTGTCGGTGTTCTATAGGATGCATTGTCGAGATTGTGCGAGGGAATTGCATAAATTAATTCCCCCATCTCCGTTCCATCATCGGACTACCCGTCCTACGGCGAGTTTCCACCCTTACGTTCCATCCATCCATACGAAGCGTTTCGCCTCCTCCTTTATACCGCGTACATCGAGGGACTGGAACAATTTGGCAGCGCCGGTGTTTCCGGTGGACTACAATTTAAGTGTCTTCAAGGCTAGAGTGAATAGGCTCTTAATAAACTAGCGCGCTTTACCATCAACGATTGCACCACTGCTTACCATCAGGCGGGATTGCGGTCAAGCGCTTGTTTATCGCAAGCTAAAGCGCGCTAGTTTATTAAGAACCTATTCACTCTAGCCTTGAAGACACTTAAATTGTAGTTCAACGGAAACACCACCACTGGCAAATTGTTGCAGTCCGTCGACGTGCGCGGTATAAAAGACGAGGCGAAACACTTCGCTCGGATCGTTGTGGTGTCAACAACGTAAGGGTAGAAACTCGCCGTACGTCGGTGTTCTATAGGATGCATTGTCGAGATTGTGCGAGGGAATTGCATAAATTAATTCCCCCATCTCCGTTCCTTCATCGGACGACCCGTCGTACGGCGAGTTTCTACCCTTACGTTGTTGACACCACAACGATCCGAGCGAAGTGTTTCGCCTCGTCTTTTATACCGCGCACGTCGACGGACTGCAACAATTTGCCAGTGGTGATGTTTCCGTTGAACTACAATTTAAGTGTCTTCAAGGCTAGAGTGAATAGGCTCTTAATAAACTAGGGCGCTTTACCATCAACGATTGCACCACTGCTTACCATCAGGCGGGATTGCGGTCAAGCTCTCGCGGTCGCTAAGGAAGCGAACAGCCCGATGGCTGAGTCCCCCGTCCCAGAGGGTCATGGCCGTTCGACTGATCCGGGGATACCGTACGGTCTCCGCTGAGGCGGCGAGCCTTCTTGCCGGATTGCCGCCATGGGATCTGGAGGCCAAAGTCCTCGCCTACATGTGGGAGTAGCGAGTGGATGCGAAACGCCGGGGCATAACTCCGCTGCCGCGAGAAATTGCGGTACGGTGGACAGAGCTCCGGCGGGTTCTCATGGCAACATTGAGAGTGCGATTGTCGCAACCCAATGCTGGGCACGCCACAATAGCAGCGGTAAGTCCCCTCTTTGAGGAGTGGCTAGAGAGGCGCCACGGCGCCCTCACCTTCCGCCTGACACAGGTCCTCACCGGACACGGTTGTTTCGGGAGGTTCCTGTTCCGTATAAGGCGGGAGGGAACGCCAAGGTGTTACCATTGTGTGGATCGCCCTGAGGACACGGTGGAGCATACGGTGGAGGTCTGCCCGGCTTAGGTAGAGCACCGCCGTGTCCTCGTAGCGGCGATCGGCGGCGATCTCCCTCGTCCGACCCTGGTCTAGGCCATGGTCCGGAGCGAGAGTGCATAGCAGGCCGTCACCTCCTTCTGCGAAGCAGTAATGCTGGCAAAGGAGGAGGTGGAGCGTGTGAAGCAACGGGAATCCCAGCGCCCTCACGCCACTAGCCGCCGCAGGAGACGCCCTGGTCGGGAGATGACACCAAACTCCCAGCCACCGTATGCGCGGGCCTGCGGGCGGTGAGCAGTGGGCAGCTCGCCACCCGGTAAGGACCAGGCCCGAGTCGACGGCGCGTCTTGTTTCACACGCGCCTCAAAGAGATGTCAGCACATCGTGACGGGGTCCACGAAGACCGATGCCTCCTGGGTCAGGGTTGTGGTTAAACAAGAAACCGTGGCCCTAGCCGTCCCACAGGCAAGTGAAGAAACACGGGTGGGTTTTAGTCAGTAAAAGTCTGACACGCCCTTCCGCTCCGCCCAGAGCGGGAAAAGTCATTTGATGATTTCCCATCCCAACAAAAAAAAAAGGTGTCTAATCTAATGTGATGTCGTAAATAATTACATTTTTCCGCATTTGCAGTGAAACGCAGGCTGAACCCTACTAGATTTATCAAAAAAATTACTAAATATTGTACATATTGAAAAGATCTACAAAAAGGTCCGCGATGGTATAATTATGTCTATCTGCAATGGATATTCCACAATAACATTTTCTGTCATTTAGTTTTTCGACAAATACCGGCTAATTCTCGAAGCGATTTTAACCAATACAGCATTAATCCTTATCCAATTTAATACCTTAAATACATTGTTGACTTAATTTAGATCTATATCGCCTATCGCATCATATGATTTAAATTAATATTTTCGAAGAAAACATGCGGGGCCTCGCGTTTGGAGTGACGGCGCGCGGGCTGCTTTGTTTTTTATTCAACCTTCACAGTTTTTCTGTAAGTGTAGTAAGTTTCATTGCATTGCATTGCACCCGTGCGAAGCCGGGGCGAGTCGGTAGTAATTTATATATATAAAAAAAGGTTCACTCCTCTTAAATTATTCCGCGTGCCAAGTTTTTACTCGCCTTTTCTTCGATCTTGATATGATAGGAGTAAAGTATATTACATTTACATTACATTGACATTACATTGACATTACATTGACATTACATTGACATTACATTGACATTACATTGACATTACATTGACATTACATTGACATTACATTGACATTACATTGACATTACATTGACATTACATTGACATTACATTGACATTACATTACATTACATTTACATTACATTTACATTACATTTACATTACATTTACATTACATTTACATTACATTTACATTACATTTACATTACATTTACATTACATTTACATTACATTTACATTACATTTACATTACATTTACATTACATTTACATTACACATTACATTTACATTACATTTACATTACATTTACATTACATTTACATTACATTTACATTACATTTACATTACATTTACATTACATTTACATTACATTTACATTACATTTACATTACATTTACATTACATTTACATTACATTTACATTACATTACATTTACATTACATTTACATTACATTTACATTACATTTACATTAA
The DNA here is from genome assembly GCA_017933935.1 of Sesamia nonagrioides. Classification (NCBI taxonomy): domain Eukaryota; kingdom Metazoa; phylum Arthropoda; class Insecta; order Lepidoptera; family Noctuidae; genus Sesamia; species Sesamia nonagrioides. The sequence continues at coordinate 963,705 of JADWQK010000081.1, forward strand.
ATTCCGGCTGAAATGATGTTTTTTTTAAATAATAGAGTATTGTCGTCCATAAAAATCGAGTCTTCACCTAGAGCGGCACACATGAGAAATTAGAACTTCCGTTATGTATGAATGCCCGGTCAGTGAGCCGTTTTTAATGAAGACCTCTGTACGATCCATTGTATTTATTCCTGCCCAAAACGTAACAGAGCCCGCATCATAAGGTGTGATTTCTTCGAAACATGCCTTTGCAAAGCGTTCTCCTCGTCTTCTTAGCACTCGCCGACGTCGATCTTCACCGAACAGAGACATCCTGGCTTCATCAGAGAACAAAGCCCTATTGCAATCTTCTTGAGTCCATGATTTACAATTTCTAGCGAACCCAAGCCTATGAACTCAGTACTCACGGAGTAATTTGGGGCCGCGGGCCGGGCGGTGACTGCGTAGGTATATTGGCAACGAGAAACCTCCTTCTGACCGTCCATAGACTAATATGCATATTTCTTACTTCTTGGGGGTTGTTCTTAAGATCCACATACCTAAGAAGACTTGCGATTTCTCAATGCGCGACTCACAAGAAAACGATCATCCCGTGGTTGGATACATGGTTTTCTTCCAGAACCAGGTCTTCTATCCGCTGCCAGGTCCATTAGACCGTCGACGACTAACGTTTAGCCTCCTAGCCACGAAACATTGGTTGCAACCCTCTTCAAGCAGCACAATCATTTTGATAGATTTACCACTTTATCTACCATTTTTGATATAGCCAAACAGCAGTTAATAAAACTTTGACAGTCAGTTTTTAATCGATAAAAATTGAATAAAAGTTATGAAAGTCGATGTTAACTTCTGGGACTTAGCGCCAAAAATGTAGGATAAAAAGGGGTTTTCTGTAAAAATGAGCATCAAATGAAAATTTGAATTTAGAACGTACTTTTTTAAATACCACGGTATTTTTAAAACCGGCCAGTAACGTGTAGAAACGATTGAAACCTTTTTTGTATTGTATCTTTTTAAAGATGAATGAAAATTAAAACCACCCGTTTTTTTGCAAAGAGTGTATTATTATAGGCTATATTGTTACAATTGAATTAGACATCTGTAACCGAACTAGGCAAAAGCCTGTTTTTCAGTTATCAGCGCCCAAAACCTTAAAAAGTAGCCACAAGATATAGCTAGCCATTGAGTAGAGTCATCACTTTGTACATTTACCAGTTCAAATAGAATAAATTAATTAAATTTAATGTAATAAAATAACAAAACATCAACTATGTATACCAAATAAAGTTATCATTTTTATAATTTGCCAGAAATAAATTAACTTAAAATTAAATGAAGACTAAATCTATCGATCAAACTAACATTTTAACTCCCCTCTATCCCAAAGGGTGCACTAAACTAGAATTTAATTTAGTTTTTCAACAAGAGAATAGGTGCCATTATCTAAATCTGTAGTTTTAGCTATCAAGAAGTTGTTATATGCCTACAAAGTCTTGGCACAGCGGCGTAATGACCCAAGTTTGTTTTGAAGCTCGGGGCGTGAAATAGATTAAAAGTATTAGATCTGGGAATCCGAGTTGGAATTTTAATCCCTAGTGAGCTCAAAAGTTCACCGAAGTCTAACGATCCACTCAATATCTTGTGAAGGATAAAGAATATCAATTTTATCTGCGACTAACTAGTGTTTCCATATTGTAGTGCCTCAATCCTTTAGTGTATTTACTTAGATGTTTAGAGAAGTGATCTTCATAGTATGGTAAACGAATATCTTTTGCACATTTTTAGTCGCTTTATATGAACCTCGTAATGAGGATTCCGTACTTTACTATACCAACTATGTATATTTTACGATTTTACGGACCAGAGTATTGAACAGTTTTATTTTTGAAAAAGCTTTTTTTTTTTAGCTATTTCGCAAAACAAATCCGTGTGCCTTACCTAAAGAACCTAAAACAATATTCAGAATGTGATTTTAATGATTATTTGTGATTTTAATTAAAATTCTTCTCACTATTAAAAAACAAAGTCGCTTTCTCTTTTCCTATGTCCCTTTCTATGGTTTTTTTTTTTAAAACTGCGCAGCGGATTTTGATGCAGATTTTTAATAGATAAAGCGATTAAAGAGGAAGGTTTATATGTATAATAACATCCATTAAATCGTGACAAAATACTATTATTTTTGAGGTTTCTAATGCGGTGTAGTAAATAACTATATTTTTTCCGCGTTTGCAGTGAAACGCAGGCTAAACCCTACGAGATTTATCAAAATTATGTACTAAATATTGTACACATTAAAAAGGTCTACAGAAAAGTCCGCAATGGTATATGTCTACTGTTATGGATCTCCCATCATTTCTCATCATTTCTCATCATCATTCATCATCATTTTTCATCATTTCTTATCATTTATTTTATAAGACAAATATTGGCTAAGTTTCTAAGCGATTTTAATCAATACAACATTAATTCTTATCCAATTAAATACCTCGAATACATTGTGGATTTAATATAGATATATATGGCTCTTTACCGTATATGATTTAAATGAATATTTTCAAAGATATTACAAATTTAAAAATTGCGGGACGTAGCGACCGGCCGAGGCAGCGGTGCCGCGCCGGATCGCTGTTTTTGTGGTCACAGTTTTTCTTTAGTGTATTCAGTATCAACATTGCACCTTCTATACTTATACAGAGTGGTGCTGACAATACGACAATAAATTAAACATCGTGGACCTCAACGCATTCTCAGTCTAACCATAAAAAAATCTTACACATATGTCCATTAGTTTAGTCAAGTTAGTTGAAAATGTGAAAAATGAAAAATAATTTCCTGTGGGAAATTATTTTTCATTTTTCACATTTTCTACATGATGTATATGTCGATAAGGAAGCGCTTAAAGTTCATGACCACCGCATCCTGAGGTACCATACTTTAATAATAATGGCGCAAAAAAAGCAAGTCGATAGAGGATCGCGCTGTCGCCGATCACTTTTAGGTAGGTCGTGGCTCACTGAATTGAAAATAAATAAGATTAGTATTGGTTAATTTTTATTAAATTTAAATGAAAATAATTAAGTAGGGTAGGTAGGTTTCGTGGTGGCCTAGTGGTTAAAACACCAGCCTCTCAAGTATGAGTTCGCGGGTTCGATTCCAGGTCAGGCAAGTACCAATGTAACTTTTCTAAAGTTATATGTACTTTCTAAGTATAGCTTGGACACCAATGACTGAAGGTGAAGGAAAACATCTTGAGGAAACCTGGGCTTTTCAAGTCTGAAATCGCCAACCCGCATTGAGCAAGCGTGGTGATTACGCTCAATCCTTCTCTGTTGAGAGGAGACCTGTGCCCAGCAGTGGGACGATAAAAGGTTGATGATGATGAATGATGAATTAAGTAGAACCTTTAAGACATGAATTTCCGACTGTTGGTTTTGTTTCTGGGCTTGGAACATGCGTAATGAAAATTACTTTAAAATAAGTAGATAAAAATCCTGTATTTATCAAAGCCATACAGTTAACTTTGGTGTTACGCAAACCCGTCGAGCGGGAGTTAGAACGACTCGAGGCTGAGGGTACAATTAAAGAAGTTGAATATTCTGATTACGGTACATCTATCGTACCATTCATTAAAAAGAATGGAGAAATCAGAATTTGTGGTGACTACAAGGTCACGGTTAACCCGACACTTCGCGGCGCTGAGTGGGGGTGAACAGTTTTCAAAAATTGACCTTACGCATATCAACAATTATTTTTAGAGTAGGAGTCGTAGGCATGTACCGCTATAACGACACATACGAACATTTGTGTACAATCGCACACCATTTGGACTTACATGTATTCCAGGAAAATATCAAAAGTTTATGGAACAAACGGGTAAAAGAGTCACTGTTTTCATCGACGATATACCTAACATGTACTGGGGCGTCACGTGGTGAACATATCGATAATTTAAAAGCATTGTTGATTCAGTTGTGTGAGGTCGGTTTGAGAATCAAGTTAGATACTTAACTGTATATTATATAATCGCAGAGTGGTCAGTCCTAAGGTAATTAGGCAACGAATTCTACAGGAATTACATGCGGGACACTTAGGGGTACCTAGTTATAATGAACATGTTAATAAATTAAAATATTGTAACATTCGATAAATAGACTGTTTGTGTTTGATCTGTATTTGTAAACTATGTGCCCTAATATTTTAAGTAATGTTTTAAAGGGGGAGGTGTAGGGTATGTTAATAAGTAATGTATGTAGGTATGTGCAAATAAATCAGTTATCACTTGGAATCGCAGTTTAACTCCACGCTTCCCGTTATTATATTTAATAAATACAACTCTTTGGATTCAGTGGAGAGGCGTGCGAAGAGGCCAATTGGTGACCCTGATCTAAATCGAAATCCTCCTTCTTTATACCGCGTACATCAAGGGACTGGAACAACTTGCCGGCGGCGGTGTTTCCGTCGGACTACAATTTGAGTGTCTTCAAGGCTAGAGTGAATAGGCTCTTAATAAACTAGCGCGCTTTACCATCAACGATCGCATCGCTGCTAACCATCAGGCGGGATTGCGGTCAAGCGTTGGTTTATAATTTATATAAAAGAAAAAGATTATTCTAGCACATATTTAATGTATGTGATGTGACAGTGCTCTTCTTCAATAAATAAATACGGTACCCCTCGCTCACTTCACCCATGTTTTCATATTGAGATTTTTAGTGAATCTATCGGCAATTACCTCGGCAACCCTCCCAGGAAACAAAGCGCGGTGTTTATAGTTAAGGAAGGTGATTGTATGTTGAAATTGCTAACACGGATAAACCTCGATATTGCAATACAAAAAGATAAAGGATCTCTTTTGGATGCGATAATAGAAGATGTTGTTTTATAGTGCTATAAAATCAGTAGCATGGGATACAGTTTGGACCGTCGTAAAATCGGAATGGTACTTACTTTATTTCGTGTTTTTTCGACGTTGTTTGTGGGTTATGGAGTAATCATGTTGTTTTTTTATAAAGATTGAGGAAGAAGGAACATCGGTACCTATTGAGAAAAGGTATGTCATCGTGTATATGTCAGTACTGGCTAGCTTAACTGCCTGCCTTTTAACTAAACGGCACAACTTGGGCCTGAATGATATTCAGCCATGTACCTAATTCAATATTTAAAGTTGGCTAGCTAATGTCTAGACTATTTATATCATTCATCATCATCATCATCATCCCAGCGTTAATCCCAGTCGCATCCGAAGCCTTTTCAGCTTTGGAGTCTGTGGTCCGCTTACCAGTCCAGCTGCTGATATGGCTAAACTTCGATAAACGTCTAGACTATTTATATATTAGTGTAAAATGTAAGAATAAATATGGAACTATTAAATAGGTAATTATTTTTTAATACATTGAACGTTTAGCAAGTCACGGTTTGTCATTTAATTATACAATATAATTTTTTTTTAAATTAATAACGTAATTTCAAGAACGTAATTTTGTATTTCAGGATCAAATCGTTTGTTATTGTTGAACGTCATGAAACAACTTATTATTACGTAATTTTCTATAAATTAAAACCAATAAATAGGCAAAACGAGTCATTTAATTTTATACCTAGTGTTAAAATGTTTTCTATAAATGTTTAAATATCATTCGAGATATTTGAAAACCGAAGAATTTACCAATTCTGTGTTAGTTTAGCTCAGTATATTTAGCTTCATAAACATACGTTTTTGTGATTTGCAAAAATAAATACATACATACAAAATGTTTGCTGTAAACTGTAAAATTGTCAAAGGCGTTTTGGTATAACATTAGAGAATCTATATAAGCACTAGCACCGCCCTGCGGATTGACCCAGATAAGTTTTGATCCTATATATTAATTATTAAGATAAAAGTAAGATTATAGCTGTGTGGAAAATTTCATGTAAATCCGTTCATTCGGTTTTACGTAAAAGAGTTACAAACATCCATCCATCTTCGTTAAACTTTTGTGTTTATTAATTGGATTAACAAATCCTCAAAACTTATTCTGTGTTAATGTATATTTTACGTCTAACTTTGTTCAAGAAATTCATGTAAATGTATGAAATTTCACAAAACAACATGAACATACTCCAGAAGAAATTGCGCTGTTTGAGAACGCGATTATATTCTACACATGTGCAATATAACAACCACATTCGGATAATCTCTACGAGTTGAGTGAAATATACATAAATATACAGGTTTGGTATACTATTACAGTATAAAGACTGGTACCCGCTGTATTGTAGCAAAACGCGAATAAAACGCGTGGGACATGACTATATCTAAACTCGCAAAAAAAAAGAAAAATGCCCGACGCATGAATGAATAGGTAGTAAGAATTCCCCCTGTATCATGGGTGTATATAAAACATTTAAACTCACATACGCAAACAGCCAGATCCGGTAAAACTACTTGTAGGTAAATCTATTTGTACTGTGCGGGAATCTGTCCCGCGACAGGCAGCGCGAGAGTTTATCGCTCAGCCACTGCGTCACCATGCCGTCGAATTGATGAAGATTGATGGTTCGCTTTGTCATAATCAGTCAGTATAAAATATCGCGAGGCAAAATTGTTATTAGCAAGTTAGACAAATGATGAATCACTAGAAGATGAGCCCGTTTTTTTTTTTTAAATTACAACGCCTTTTGACAACTATTTTACAAGGACGCAAGAAGAGATACCAGTAAAGGCTTTATTCGAAAGAGATATCGTCACCCCTGGTACATAGCCAAGACGGGTGGGTTTTAGTCAGTAAAAGTCTGACACGTCCTTCCGCTGCACCAGGAGCGGGAGAGCGGGTTGATTTTCCATCCTCCAAAGGATAATGAATTGCTTCTTCACCAGTTGCCAAAACTTTTATAATTTTTATCTTCGAGGATTAAGTTATTATTGAATGCTTTAGTAACAAACTTCTATAACATTCCGAGCTAAGTAGACCTGCCCTATTGTGTTATTGGACGAGGTGGGCAAACTCTTTGGGTCCAGACCTCCACAGTGGATGCGATCATGGGCGTAAATGCTCTGGCAAAAGAAGCAGTTTTCCAGCGTGAATTCGTCTTGGCTCTGTTGCTTGACATCGTCACAGTGCCTTCAATACCTTATCCTGGCACTTCGGTATCACGGGTGCCGAACTATCCTCGCCGCACTATCGGGGCCTACTTGTCTGACAGGTGTGTCGTCTGCCCGGGTCGAGAAAGATGAGGTAGGTGAGAGATATCGTGCGGTGTTTCGCAGGGGTCTGTGCTTGGGGCGAACGTATGGAACATCGAATACAACTGGGTGCTGCGTGATGCGTTCGCCTTGGGATCTGGGTGCAAAAGCGGTCGCATCATTATATTAGTAGCGCGGGGAGGCGCTGGAGCGTGGAAGGGGACCCCTGACTCGGGTTATTAAAGCCAATGGTCTGAGCTCCACCAGACCCTAAAAGCGAAATGGGAGACGAGACTTATGTAACCTACAGCGGAGCACGACATTATAGCGGCGATAAAACCAATCATCATCATCAGCCTCTACGCGTCTAGTGCCGGACACCTATGCCCAGTGTGCCATGGAAGAGTCCTAACTCTTCCATGGCACGCCAATAAGCTCGATCCTGTGCAGTTCTCCGTTAGCTACTACCAGCCACCTTTTTGACATCGTCGCTCGTGACGTGGACGTGGAGACGTGGACGGAGACGTGGCCTCCACTCGAGGACTCGTTTACCCCAACGGTTGGCGGTCCTGCGGCATATGTGACCAGCCCATTGCCACTTCAACTTGCTAATCCTCTCAGCTATGTCGGTGACTGTGGTCTTATGTCGGATCACCTCATTTCTGATGCGGTCCTTTAGAGAGACGCCCAACATAGCTCGCTCCATAGCTCGCTGAGCGGCTTTAAACTTATGGACTAGTCTGACGGTTAGTGTCCAAGTCTGGGCTCCGTAAGTCATGACGGGTAGGACGCACTGGTTGAATATTTTAGTCTTCAAACATTGGAGTATGGGCGACGAAAATACCCGTCGAAGTTTACCAAATGCTGCCCATCCCAGACCAATCATGGAGGCGTAATTAGAGATGCGGCATGGCGCCCTCACCTACCAGATAACACAGTCTTTTCACCGCCAAAAGGAGCCCGTTCGCCTTGGCTCCTACTTTTCAGAATGTATCCTTGGAGTGCACCGACCGCCTTCAGCTTTTGGGAGTTGAGATTTCCTCGAACCTAAACTTTGGGCGGTTCGTTGAGTCCAAGGCCAAGGTGGCTGCCAAAAAACTTGGCGTCATCGCAAAGGTCCGGCGGTACTTCAACCGGGGCAGCTTCTGATGTTGTAAAAAGCACAGGTCCGTTCGTGTGTGGAGTACTGCAGCCACATTTGGGCTGGTGCTGCGAAATGTCACCTGGCTACTTTGGATTCAGTGGAGAGGCGTGCGAAGAGGCTAATTGGTGACCCTGATTTAACTCGAGACGGTCTCCAAAGCCTAGAGCACAGGCGTAGAGTAGCCAGCCTTTCGGTGTTCTATAGGATGCATTTTGGGGAATGTGCGAGGGAATTGCATGATTTAATTCTCCCATCTCCGTTCCACCATCGGACGACCTCTCGTACGGCGAGTTTCCACCCTTACGTTGTTAACACTACTACGATCCGGAGGAAGCGTTTCGCCTCCTCCTTTATACCGCGTACATCAAGGGACTGGAACAACTTTCCGGCGGCGGTGTTCCCGTCGGACTACAATTTGAGTGTCTTCAAGGCTAGAGTGAATAGGCTCTTAATAAACTAGCGCGCTTTACCATCAAGGATCGCATCACTGCTTACCATCAGGCGGGATTGCGGTCAAGCACTGGTTTATAATATATATATATAAAAAAGACCTCTTGTGAAATGTGAATCAAACCTAACATGGTAAGAACGTTTCGAACTGACTTGCCTAATGTTGACGCATTATCCATGAAATCATTACAGAAACCGTCATTAATTACCGATACACTTGGCTGTTCTCAATATGTTTGAATACGGACACTCGACGCGGCACCGCTACAGTCTAGCGTGAATTAAACCTAACAATGCACGGACATATTGAAGTCCTGATATCACACACCACACGCCACATGTATAAAGGTATTTGCATCTACTTATGTTCGTGTGTTCCTTCTGGACTGGCGTTAAGAGTAATAATATGCATGCATAAAGCTGCCATTGCTGCTGTTACGAATTTTCAAACATTGTAAGCGGTTGAGGATTTGAAAATAACACTGTTTTGGATACAATCTCAGATTTTTCTGGAATACTCCATACCTATGTGCAGCGTTGAAAACAACTAAATACAATGAAGTCACTTTACATTTATCATCTTTTAAAACCCTATAAATTAGTGATTGACCTCAATCCCACATGATAGTAAGCAGTGATGCAGTTGTTGATGGTAATGCCCACTAGTTTATTAAGAACCTATTCACTGTAGCCTTGAATACACTTAAATTGTAATCAGACGGGAAACCACCGCAAACAAATTGTTAAGTACAGTATACTTTGAAGTACGCGGTATAAAAGACGAGGCGAAAAGTTTCGTCCGGATCGTAGAGGTGTTAGTTAATAACGTAAGGGTGGATGAATACTCTCCGTACGACGGGTCGTTCAATGATGGATCGATAATGACTGAACTCTGTAACATGCATTCTATAGAACACCGAATGGCTGTCTACCCGACGTCTTAGGCTCTGGAAATGTTTCTTAACCAAATCTGGATCGCTAATTAGCCCACTCGCACGCCTCTTCACTAAATCCAAAGTTGCCAAATGTCTACTTTGGACTTAAAAACATAATTAGCAAAATGTGGGTATAATAAATACTTTCAGCGTTATAAATAGATTTTTGATACATAAATGTGTTTGATAATTAAGTCAGTTAAAGATGATTATGTTATCAATAAGCAAGCCATATTTGTGTTGCCAAGTGTAATAATTATAGGCACCTCAGTTACTTGCTTTATTTTATAAGCTCGTTGCCGATAACAATGTTATAAGTACATGGGTTCAAAACCAGTAATGTAAAGGAATTCATTACGTTCAACACAAGTCGAAAATAAAACTGCAATAAAAACACGTCTAAAAACGTATTCGTTACATCATTATTTTAACATAAAGAATCAAACTGACATAAAACTTTTTAACTTAGCGGAAACAATCTCCCCTACCTTTACGTCGTCGTTCAGAAATCAGCTGAAACTTCGAAACAAAATTCGCAACTAACACCGAAGAATAAGTACTTTAGTGGTGATGTAAACAAAGTTAGGTATCTGAGGGGTTGCCAGAAAAAAAAGGGGGTTGCCAGCAACAATAATAATGACCATTATTATCTCGTGTTACGCTAACCCACTTTCATGGCCTATATTTTTGAGTATGCTGTGACGTAAGCGGGAGTAAAAACGACTTTCGTATTGTTTTCGAGTTTCGTCTGCGATATTTTCGTATCTTAAAGACCAAATAAAATAGTTCACATATCCGTTTATGTCATATATTTTAGAGTTTTTTTTTTACACATTAAGATGCAATCGTTGATGTTAAAACACGCTAGTTTATTAAGAACCTATGCACTCTAGCTTTAAAACACTTAATTTGTAGTCAGACGGAAACACTGTCGTTAGGAAATTATACCAGTCCCTCGATCTACATGATATGAAGGTCTAGGCGAAACGCTTCTTCCGGATCGTAGTGGTGTCAATAACGTAAGGGTAGAACTCGTCGTCCGTGGGGTTATCGAACGGAGATGGGGGAAGTTAAGTATGCAATTCCCGCGTACATTCTCCAAAATGCATCCTATAGAGCACCGAGAGGCTGGCTTTCCTTCGCCTGTGCTCCTGGCTTTGGACATATAAGAGTTCTTTAGACGTGTCATCTCATCGCATTAAGGCCGCTTATAAAATTATTTATGACATTAGCAGCGCAGTAGTAGCGTGGCAGAAGCTTATACCTTCACATTCACCTACTGAGTGCACACAGTCTTCCCACTTCTGTTCGCAATATAAAATTCTGACTTGGCGTCGCAATACCATAAACTCAGTTTATAGATTGCGATGTTCTTTTTTGTTTTAAGGGTCAATTCACACGTACCACAACCACACCACGTCGCAGGGACAAAATGTAGTCAAGCTGTGGTTACGTGTGAATACTGAATAGTGTCTAAAATAGGGTAAATGTCGATGTGGTTGCTTTGTCTTTCTTTTAATTTGTCACAACACTATTTCAAAAACTGACAACATAGTTAACGTCAGTTGATTCGTCTAATTAAAAATACGACGACCTCGTCTCCACGACGTCATGTCGTGGAGATGTGGCCGCGGTGCCCGTAATAGTCATGAGTGTGCGTGCAGCGTACAATGTGATTGCGATGTCATCTGATATGAATCTCAACCATAATTTATCAATGACGGTGGTAGACGTTGAAAATACCCGTACTAATTTGAGGTTAACAAAGTCAAGATTGTTAAGTATAATTTAGCAGCCAGCCACATGGTTCCCGATTTTTGGCGAATGTGTACAAACCCTTATCCAAGTAAATAATTACAATGTTTTTTAATAACGATGCTCAATTAATTTCTACTCTAAACGCGTTAACATTCACAAATATATATTTTGTAAAATTCGCAAAATCCGACGCTAATATTTTATTAATCCTGTCTAGACATGATTTAATTGAAACGAGCGTTTGAAAACTCCGAATAAATATTAGCTGCAGCGTTTTATCGTCTCAATGAATTACAACTCATTTTGCTAAGTACCGGACATGTCCTAATTAATATTTTTTTTTAGACTGAAACATAAACGCTAATTACCACGAAATTGTTTAAAGTGTGAGCGTATTCAATTATTAGTAGTGTATTTATTTAATGAAATGAATGAAAAATTAACTACTTATATGAAAATAGGTACCTATGGTGGATATGACATGTCTTGGAATTTTGTGGTTCTAGAATATCCCCGTTTCGTTAATCTTCTTCTCCTTCCAATACATGTTCAATCCTGAAGGTTGACCGTCAGCTTGTTGAACTCGGTCTTGTCAACCGCGAGTCGGAACAGTTTTTCGGCGGAAGCAATTCCGGTCCACTCTCTGATGTTTCGGAGCCACGATTTTCTCTTTTGTCCATCGCGCCTCTTCCCTTTTACCTTGCCCATCATAATAAGTTGGAGTGGCTCATATCTATCGCGTCGGAGCACGTGGCTGAGATATTCTATTTTGCTTTTCGTTCATAATGAGTGCAAAGGAAATGCCCAATGTAGGAAAATGTCCTGGGTTTTTTCAATTAGGTAGGTCATTTTATTTGTACATTACTCTGACAGCCTCTGTGGCGTAGCGGTAGCGAACGCGGCCGCTGCGCAAGGATGCGCGGCTTCGATCCCCGCACAGTGCAAATATTTGTATACATAAATATGAATACATATTTGCACTGGTCTGGTCGTGCCTCGAAAAGCACGTTAAGCCGTTGGTCTCGGTTGTCATACGAACATCTAATGGTAGTCGTTATGGGTTGTTAGAGCCCTCAAAAGTCCAATAATTGGTCTAACTGCAATGCTTCGATATCGCCTTCGGGTTGTGGAGGTCAGACGGCAGTGGCTTCACGGAAAATATCAAAGTTTAGCCAAAATCAGCAGTTAGACTGGTAAAGCGGACCCCACACTCCAAAGCTGAAAAGCTTCGGATGCGACTGGGATTAACGCTGAGATGATAATGATGATTTTATTTTTACATTAACTCGTTAGTCGAATCGATACACTGTGCAGGCCATCAATGGTCTCTCATAAATTAATCAAAACCGTATTTCCTGCTTATTAAAAGCCTCGATGAAGTAGAGTTAACACCAGGAACTAATAATATAATTATATGAATAAATATGAATCACGCCGATATTAATATAATTAGCGTTGATTCATACTCTGTTGAACCAGCTACATTAGTCCATCGAATTCGCACTGAATACCGACATGTTTACATGTTTGCTTGTAATTAGTATCTACACTAAACTTCCATCGGTGGCGTACTTAGTTATTTAGTAATTTGGTGATTATGTGGTTGGTGGAATGGAACACGAGTTGGATTGAATAAGTAGGTAAATGCTGAGCTGTACTGATTTCCTAAAATCTATACTAATATATAAAGCTGAAGAGTTTGTTTGTTTGTTTGATCGCGCTAATCTCAGGAACTACGGGTTCGATTTGAATTTTTTTTTTTTATTTATTTATTTATACTTTCGCACAAAGAAAATGTACAGATGCGGACTTAATGCCTTAGGCATTCTCTACCAGTCAACCTCGGGTGGTGAAGAGGTGCTTTAGTTACAGAAACAATGAACAGGAAAAGAAAAACTCATAACACTATATAAATAAATACTTAAATAAGCTATATACATATACAAACTATTACTGTATATATACTTAATATTATATATACTTAGTATATACAAAAATAAAACTTGTGAGAGAGGTGTTGAGATGACCCTACCCTAACTATTCGCAAAATAACTCTGCAATTTCCGCTTAAATGCAAACCGACTAGTCGCCATCCTGATATCAAGAGGAAGCGCATTCCACAAAAGAATTGACTGAATATGAAATGAAGAGTGAGCAAAGTCAGAGGTATGAGAAGGACAGAGTAAGAGAAGATTATTAGAAGAACGCAGATTCCTGCTGTGTGAAGAACACAAATATTGGAAGTGATTCTTCTTGCAATAGATAGCCCATTAATCCAGGAAGGCTTTAGGCTATATAACATCAGGCTGCGACCAATAGGAGCAGAGCATATAAAAAACATAAATCGACACCTACGCGGGTGAAACCGCGTGCCGCAGCTAGTCTTTAATAAAAAGTTCAATTGAAACAAAATCTGACAACCAGCCTTACAAAAGGCTTTCACTCAAGAAGGGGTCGTGAAGGTCAGACAGGATAATATTCTATCTAAAAATCTCAGTGGTAGGCCATGACATCGGCTGCCGGTAGAAGTTACCACCCACTAGACAGTCTTGCCGCCAAGCGATTCGTCGTGTTCCGGCATGATGTTTGTGAAGCCGTACGGAGAACGGGTCTGAGTACCTAGTTGTGTTGCGATGTGTGCCGGGTACGATGCGCCAAATGTTGTTGTGTCGGGAGTTTGGTCGTGGAGGGTCTTCAGATCAATCTCCCTCTGGGGCAGCATCGTTGGTCGTGTTGTTGGGTTTAACCATGAAGCAAATATTGCATCACCTCGCTCAACTGCCGTCTTCCTTCCTATCTACTCAGTTTGAGTGAATAGGCTGTTAATAAACTAGCACGCTTTACCATCAACGAATGCATCACTGCTTACCATCAGGCGGGATTGCAGTCAAGCACTGGTTTATAATCCTTACTAATATTATAAATGGGAAAGTGAGTTTTTTGTTTCGCTTTCACGCCGTAACTACTGAACCGATTGCTTTGAAATTTTGTAGACGTAAAGTTAGAAGTCCAGATTAAATAATAGGGTACTTTTTATCCCGGAAAAAAATTGATGTTCCCGAGGGAAAACAAAAATATTGTTAGCTTCATACCAATTCAGTTATAGATGGCGCTGTGTCGTTTAATACAAGGTGATATATTACAAACGAATATGCACATGTAAACTTAGGAGCTAAATGATTCGATAATTAATCCTCGAAAATGAGGAATCCAAAAAGCGCGATATAACCGAATTCTACGCGGGCGAAGGCGCGGGCGGATAGCTAGTTAATTATGTAAAAAAAAAATACTAATACGGTGTTCAACTGTGCCAGATCAGGTTGGAAGCCAACCCTAACATTGTTAGAGAACGCTAGCAAAAAGGTGATTGGACTTGGAGATATATTATATTCTCATTATTAACTCAATATATTGTTGTTGATATAGCAACCTCTTAATTGATAACCATTATGAACCTTTTTATTGTCCCACTGCTGGGCACAGGTCTCCTCTCATATAGAGAATGATTGACCGTAATCACCACGCTTGCTTAATGCGGGTTGGCGATTTCAGATTTAAAGGCCAGGGTTCCTCAAGATGTTTTCTTTCACCTTTTAATTAGGCATTGGTGTCCAAGATATACTTAGAGAGTATATGTACTCTCTAAGTATAACTTAAAAAAGTTACATTGGTAATTGCCTGACCTGGAATCGAATCCGTACACTGATACTGGGTAGGCTGGTGTTTTAAGCACTAGGCCACCACGACTTTTTGATACTATCTAATTGTCTGTGTGACAATTAGATAGGCGTAGAGTAGCCAGCCTTTCGGTAGTCTTGGGTTTAACATTGGTAGGTTGGTAGGTTGGTATTACCTTGCTCAACTGCCGTCATCCTTCCTATTCCTAAGTTTTATAAGAGAATCGGCTTAATAAACTAGTGCGTTTTACCATCAACGATTGCATCACTACTTACCATCAGGTGGGACGTTGGCAAACAAATTGTAAGTATAACCAGCAGGGTAGTTTCGTAACACACTATCAGTAGCAATGGTTTGATTTTGACAGTTCAACAAAATTCATTGCGTTATTTACGTTGTTGAACAGACACGTTTTCGAACATAGAGAGCAATGGAACAGCAATAAGCTACCAAATGACTACAACTGATAGTAGTGTGATAATAGTGTGTTACGCAATTAGGGTGCTGAATTGAAACATAGGATCTTTTATAACCCAATATTTCCATGGGATTGAACCCCATGTGGATGAAACCGTGAGCCGCTGCTAATAGAAGGTACCTAATAATCTCATCTCGTATCAAATACACCATGTCAATGTTAAGGGTCCCCGAGTGATCATAACGATTACATTAACAAAATGAACTGCATGAGTTGCTAATCGACTTCGGTGTGCGAAGGAATCATTTGTTACACCTGCCCATTAAAGTTTTTTCTATAAGGTAAGAGGCATTACGGTTAGAGTCCTCTCGGGTTTAGGTCTTTAAAGGTCATGTAGTACCCAACTACCCAACCCAGAAGACATATAAATTCAAAAAAAGGAACGACACTAAAAAATAAATATATGGAGCTAAGTTCGAAAAGCAATTCTGCCAAATCTTTATTTTGTCTCAGACTTCTGAGATTGGGAAATATTTCATACAAATACTATAAAACGTCAAGTTTATTTCTCGAATAGAAGATGAAAAAGTCAAACCTAAGTCATAAATTAGGCAACCTCTGTGCAAACCTTTCTTTTTAGGTCCAAGGATTTTGGCTGAGCGTTGATGAACCGTTCAGTGAGTGAGTCAGGATTTCTCTTTTTATATATTACGAGCTGACCCGACCGACTTTGTGAATTATGAATATTGAATTCGAATTGGTAAAATTAATAAAATAAAGGAGATGAAAACTTCTGGACCCTCTTGTTGCTAGTTGATATATAGCTAAAAAATTGGTCATATTTTTTAGCTTAATGCACAAAAAATCAGCCCATTTTTGTACCTAGAAGCTGAGAAATATGTATAAAAACATTTTTGAGCATTCCCGAAACAAACGATTTGTTATGTAGGTACGAGACATACTAATTAACGTTAATAACGTTATATAATCTGTGCCTGCAATTCGCTGTACGTATCGGGACGTGTTCCATTTCATCAAACTAGTCTGCATTGAATCTCGCTTGGTTTAATTTCATTGTCTAACATATCATTTCACTTTCTAATATACGCGTGTGTACTGTAAAGTAATAATTGAAATGCCGATCGGGAAGACTGAAAGTTTCCAGGTCAGAACCCAAAATTGGGACACTTACGTTAGACGAATTAAACAGTTCATAATGTTGAACGACATAGATGTAAGCTTACACGTGGCTACGCTAGTGACGCTAGTCGGCTCGGAATGTTACGTCTTAATGTGCGATTTGTGTTCACCAGATCAGCCAGAGGATAAGACTTTTGATGTGCTCGTTCAACTGGTGAAAGATCATTTAGAACCAGAGAGCTACCTTAGATTGTGTCACGAAGACTTTAAAATAGTAATTATTTAATATTTTACATATAAGATGGGTTTATTTAGTACGTAAGTTACTCCTAAGTTCTGAGTTGTAATATGTAGTATCTTTTACGTAAGTTACCTACTAACAAGTATGTTCCTTTTGAATGTTATTTGAGTTAACCACTAACTAGTATGTTCCTTTTGAATGTTTTTGAGTTAACTACTAACGAGTATGTTCCTTTTGAATGTTATTTGATGAAGGGATGTCAGTGTTGTGTACGAGACCTACTAATTAACGTTAAGTACTACTATAGAAAATATCTGTATTAGTTATATAATCTAAGCCTGCAATTCACTGTACGTATCGGGACGCGTTCCATTTCATTAAACTAGTCTGCATTGAATCTCGTTTGGTTTCATTTCATTGTCAAACATATCACGATTAAATGAAATATCAATTTATATAAATAGATTATACATTTTAAAAGGAATCCTGCTTTATGTCAAGCGAGAATTGCGTTGTGAAAATTATATTTAATTATTTCAGCTATTAAATGGTTTATTAATTAAATAAAAACAGATTTACTTTCTTAATCGATTAAATATAATATTATCGATACTGTTTCCATGATAGAGGTCGGACGAAACAGCAGTTGTCTATGGATCGATGACAGTGACAGTTATGGTATGTCTTCTTCAAAATTATAGTAGGTTATACTCTGGACAGCAGCGTAGGTACCTTATTATTATTTTACTCTTTGAACAGCGGACTCAAGCGTAGTGGCGCGCTGGCGTGTATTCGTTACGCTCGTTATCCAGTTTTGTGACCAAAATGCAACAGAGTGACGTAAAAATATTTTTAGTAGCCTAGGAACTAGCTGTTTTAACTAAACCTCAAAATAGTCGGCTAAGCTATGCCAAAACATGCAACATTTTCAGTAAAGATTTGCAGGGGATTAAGCTATCAGTTAACGTATTTTACGTACATTTTCATCGTATTGCACCCGGTCCCAAGTTTGTATACAATCGCTTCATTCTCCTTTATTCCAAAAAAAAAATGTTTGAAGTTTAAAACACTTTGCTATATTATAACGTCTATCCAACCATTCCAAAACTCCATAATAAATTGAACTTTTCATGTTTCTCATGATACTTAATTCTGAATTAACCTAAGGAATTCACTACGTTTTTGTAAGAAATAATAAATTAATTAGTTCACATGTAATTTATCAATAAAATAAAACTAGTCCACGCGGACAGAGTCGCGGGTGTCGCCCGCGACTCTGTCCGCGTGGACTTCAGTTTACAGCGCGCGGTGGTTTCCGTAAATTAAAAAGAGCTCAGTTGATATAAAATAAGCGCCTGTTAAAATAATGGGAGCAATATGTTGTACGTCAGTATTAGCTCCCGTTTTCGCAAAATTTTTTGTTACTGCTCTGCTCCTGTTGGTCATAGCGGGATTTTATATAGCGAATGCCTTTGTCAGGCTATCTGTGTACCAAATTTCATTACAATTGGTTCAGTAGTTTAGGCGTGAAAGCCGGACAGACAGACAGAGATACTTTCACATTTATAATATTAGTATGGATAACTCAGACCAAAGCATCTGTTTTAATTTTCAAACGATATTCAGTTGTTTGACTCTAACGATATTTGCAGCATTGTGTGATTCAATGTCAAAATTCTATGCCTAACGTCATAAGGTTATAATAAAAAAGTTTATAATGTCCAAAGCACCTAATGTATGCAAGATTAGAAATTTTCCCCCTTATTCAGAAACGCTGCTTAAAGTTAACTAGCGATTACTGACTTGTTTAACCATACATTGTCGACTTTTGCGCGTCACTTAACTTTTATTATCGTTTATGGATAAAAACCTTAAACACTATGGTGTTTAGTCATAAACGATGTTTAAAGTGATGTAAAAACGTCAAAAAGGTGTTGTTAAAAGTCACTAATCGCTAGTTAACTTTACGCAAACTTTATGAACAAGGGGAATATGAATAGTTCGAGATGTTGATAATTAAATATTTAAAGTAGCCACTAAAGTGTTTGTGGCATCAATCTTGAAAATTCCATATTCGGAAAACCAACAAAACTATCTATTTATATACGGGACAGAAAAAGAAAGAATATTATAATCATAAGCAAAGCAGTTTAATATCAAAAAGCATTAGGATAATAAACACTTTTTTTGGAAAATTTTGTTATTAATTATACCAATTCGAATTTAATATTCATAATTAAGACAGAAAGTCTTCTCGAATCAGCTAGTTATCTTATATATAAAATTCTCGAATCACAATTTTCGTTCCCATACTCCTCCGAAACGGCTTGACCGATTCTTATGAAATTTCGTATATACATTCGCTAGGTATGAGAACAGGTTTTTATCTACTTTTTATGTCAACCCTATTTATGTGGGTGAAACCGCGGGGCGCAGCTAATAAATATATAATTTGATATGGTAGTTCTTCATTTTTCGCGCAATTTTCATATATTTTTCTTTCATGATAAGCTTTTCCTAACAAAAGCAAACACAACATATAAGAATTAGCCAAATTTGTCAAGCCATTCACGTGTGATGGCGTGACCAAGGGAAAAAGAAATTATATTTTATAAATGTTTATATGCATGCATATAAGTCGTGGTGGCCTAGTGGTTAAGACACCAGCCTCTCAAGTATGAGTGTGCGGGTTCGATTGCAGGTCAGGTAAGTACCAATATAAGTTTTCTAAGTTAGGTGTACTTTCTTAGTATATCTTGGACACCAATGACTGATTAAAAGGTGAAGGAAAACATCTCGAGGAAACCGCCAACCCGCATTTAAGGCGTGATGATTATGCTCAATCCTTCACTGTATGTGTGGAGACCTGTGCCCAGCAGTGGGACGATAAAAAGGTTGATGATGATTATGCATGCATATATATGGAAATAATAAGCAACGATACTTTCTATTAATAACAAATTTGAAAACCAAAAGATCTTTTCTCATATTCCAAGGCGAACAAGTTAGCACCTAGAAAGCCTCTTCAAATTGATTCAAAGATGGCGTTCGTCCCTATTATTATGCAAAGGAAAATGCAAAGAATCTGAAGCGTGGCCTTTAGGAGTTCGTTAAAATGTAATCACGCTGCCCACCCGCCGGTTATAAGATTACCTGTTACTTGTTATTCTTAAGGAGAGGAAAAGAATTGCTGCACCTTAATCGTTTCTTAAGTTAGGAACTCCCTACCAGGTAGCTTTTAATTATAGCCTATGAGTGGCTATAACGCTAGCTAGATAGACGTTCTTAAGATGTCTCGAAGGTAGCTGGGTCAAAAAGATGCGCAAAGCGGAGAAGAGGGTGTTGAGACCAGCAGTAGACTGAGTTGATTGGGTTAATTGGGGTGATACTTCAATGTAAATATTTTTTTTTTATAATTCTAAACTAGTACTTGATCGCAATCCCGCCTGATGGTTAACAGTGACGCAATCGTTGATGCGTAAAGCCCGCCAGTTTATTAAGAGCCTGTTCCATTAAAAAAAAAACGAATAGGAAGAAAAACGGCAGTTGAACGAGGTGAATGGTGATGCAATGTAAACCCAAGAACACGACCAGCGATGTTGCGTCAGAGGGAGATTGATCTAGAGACCCTCCAGGATCAAACTTCCAACACAATATACATCATGACGGAACACGACGAATCGCTTGGAGGCAAGTCTTTGTCTGGTGGGTGGTAACTTCTGCCGGCAGCCTATATATTGGCCTACCACTTAGATATGATGCAACCGATGTCACATCTGGCTTATTAAGACATTTAGTTAATCGCCTAGCCTTTAAAATAAAAGCTTTTTAAATAACGCCCGAATGATATTCAGTAAATTATTGCTTAAGTTGGAATTGTAACCAATCACGCACATGCCAAATTGGTCGTCATAACTGAGCCAGGGTACTCCGAACAAACAGGTCAGGTTAGAACTGTGTTCAACCGCATGCAAGCAAGGTCAGGCTGTTAATTAGTACCAGTTGACTGCGACATACCTACACATGACCGCACCTTGGTGGTAACACTCGCCTATCGTAGTACGGCGTTGCGATTACTAGCTTGAATGGTTTTCTTACCAGTGACGTGTGTCCGCTACAGCAATTATGCTGACTGGATAATATTAAACCATGGTAGAAAATAGAATAGAACACTCTTTATTATGTACACCCGATAGATTACAAAAATACAAATAGATTTTACAAAGGGTGACATAATTGGCGGTCTTATTGCTTTCTACTATTTAGTACCAATACAAGACATCTTCAGACGGTGAAAAAAATAGCCAAATAAGTAGCCTCTATTATTCTTAGGACACAGACCTCTTCGCGATCGGAGGGAGAAGTCCACCATAAACATTTTTACAGTATCGAGATTTGAAGGCTGCCAGTTCAATTATAAATAATGTGCAAACATGTATACGTGTCCTGTATTTTTAAGTAAAGAATCTATGTAGGTACAAAAGTTCAAAAAGTTCAAACGTATCTTATTTGTTATCTTACTAGGTTGTCCCAACAAAAATATGGTCAACGCACCGCTCGCCCGAAGACGCCTGCAGCGGCGCGGCATGGATGTCCAGTCTACCGCGCCTAGTACTATGATCTACAGTCAGCTGTGTTGTGCGCTCGGTAACCACACTGCAACAACTTCAAATTCATGTTAGATTTTTTCCAAATGTATTTGGAAAAAATCTAACATTCGAAACGATTCAGTTGCATGCTGAGCAAATTACAGGAGTCGGCACTCGAAGTGTTACCAAATCAAAATGCTGTAATTCTGTTAATGTTTAACAGAATAAATAAAGTAATAAGTTTTTAAATACATATGCTCATGTTGAGCATATTTATTTAAAAACTTCAGTATCGAAAAAAGACATATACAATAAATAAAAAAAGAAGCTATTGTTCGATATGGCAACCTTTAGCGCGGATAACAGCATCGAGTCTGACCGAGAAGGCTTCACACGCTGCACGAATGTGGTCTGCTGGTATTTTGTTCCATTCTCGGCGAAGCGCAATCTTTAAGGCGTCGACCGTCTCATATTTTTTTATTGACCCTTTGGCTTCTAGAATTGACCATATGGAAAAATCCATTGGGTTTAAGTCCGGGGAATATGGTGGCCATTGTTGCGAAGAAATGAAGCTCGGGACATTTTCTTGTAAAAAAAATTGGGTTTCACGAGTTTTGTGAGATGGTGCCGAGTCTTGTTGAAAGGTCCAATGATTTCTACCAAATTGCTTACGTGACCAAGGTAACAAAGCATCGTTTAAAATCTTTTTACGGTAGATCTGCTGGTTTATCTTTACACCCTGGTCAATGAAAACGAGAGGTGAGCGTCCCATGGCAGTTACCGCCGCCCAAACCATCACAGATGCTGGTGCTTGCTTTCGCAAGGCAATTCGTTGGTCTAAATTGTCATTTGATTTACACTTTAACCATTCGCGATCATTTTGCTTGTTCACATATTGCTGAACGGTAAAATTTTTTTCATCGGAAAATACCAAAGTTTCAAGCAAGCTATCAACGTGCAAGTGCTTTAAGTTCTTAGCTCTTTCTAGACGAACTGTCGTTTGTGCAAGTGTCAGATCTTGCACTTTTTGTAATTTGTAGGGCTTCAGTTGAAGTTTATTTTTTAATATGCGCCCTATGCTCCGGGCAGATACATTAAGACTTTTCGCAAATTCGCTTTGTCGTGGATTTCGTTCAAATCTAGCCTTATACCTTATAGAAATTATACCTTTCGAACCATTGCTGATGATGTTGCTGTTGTTGGATGTCCACCTTCATGGCGTTTTTTGATGCTGCCCGTATCATTGTAACGCGTGATGGTCCGATACACAAACATTTTGTTCAAATGTAAATGTCCTAGCTCATTAACGATGGCTGCCTGCGCTTTTCCAGCCAAATACAAAGCAATGACACTGTTTCGTTTGACTTCCATCTGCAAAACTTTTTTAACAACGACGAAAAATAGTAGGCTTTTGTTAGTTTATTAAGAATACCATACAATAAGGAATGTGAAAAAATGGGAGCCATATTGTAAACAGTTTAGTTGCTATAGCAACGTAAAATTAGTAACACTTCGAGTGCCGAACCCTGTATATTCAGGTTTCGTATAAAGAAAAAATAATGTTGTATATAAAGCCTATAATGCTCCCACGCCTGATTGACAGAGTAGGCCGTAATACATCATACCGGCCCAGTGCGGGTAGATGTCACATGTCTTCGGATTTCGGTTCAAGTTGTTGAAGCGTCTGTGAAATTATTCGTAACTTTAAGTATTTCGTCCTATACAATATGTAAACAAAACCCTGTCCGAACCGTGAAGGTATTGTTAAGTATCGATAACTGATTCTACTAATGCCTATAAAGCCGGGCTAAACTTTGCATAAAGAGGTAACTTAATACATGTGCGGTAGGCAATCAATCTGCTGGCGAAGGGGGCAGGTCACGCAAACATCGCAAGCATCGCTATTCGCTCATATAAATACCGTCAAAAATGGTGTTGTCACTTTTTTTAAAAATACCAAATTTATGGGAAGTTGGAATTAATCCGCGGAAAAAATAGTATATTTCATTACAAGTGCGGAATGCCTGTCATTACAACGAGTTCCGTCAAATGTCGACCCGAGCCGAGGCGCAGCCGAAGGTGAGGGTTGACAGTCGGAACAAGTTGCAATGACGGTTCCGCACGTGTACTGAACAACTATTTTTAATACAGTTGCGAAAAAATTAAGCAATTTATTAAAATAATAAAAACACAATAAACTCAACTAACTAATAATTTATTTCTAAGAAAAGTTATAATTCACATATACATTGAAATTGGTACAGTTTTTTATACTAACTGGGGAAGTTTTAGGTTGCATATTTACTGTTTGAGACAAACTATTATTAATTTCGTATGATTGTTCATGTATATTTGTCAAAAGTGTTATACAATGGCGTTTGCTAGTTGATGGAATTGGATCTAATGACTTATCATTATCAACGAAGGTAAATGGACGAACTTTCTCTTCACTATTGTCATGTGAAGGTGACGGACTGGAGTTTAAATTAATGGATTGTGTGATTTTTTTCCCAGTTTCTAGTTTGTTGTGTAATGAATCAGCAATATAGCCTTCTGCAACTTTGTCTGACTTCCAACCTCTTAGTCGCTTTAAGGACGTCAAATTGACTCCTGAATCTGCCAATAATGTAGCAGAGGTCCTCCTGAAGCTGTGTCCAGTATAATACTCTGCATCCGGCAGACCAAGAAACGTAGCTATTTCTTTTGGCATATTACCAAATTTGTTTATCCCGATTGCTTGAGATGTACACTTTCCTTTTTGATAATTTTGGAAAAAACGGTCGGATTTTATTTTTTGGGACCGCTGATTCATATATTTTTGCACTATTCTAAGAAAATCTCCTTCAACAACAAAGCTTCTCGGTATCTTATATTTTGTATTCGCATTCTTGATTAGTAGCATTTTTTCATGGGCTTCAATATCTTTTAAAGTAATATTGGATAACTGCTCTCTGCGGCAAGCACCAACAATGCCAAAAATCAGCGCAACCTACAAAAAAAAAGGGGATTTGATTAATATTTTTTTAAATAATTTAATGACTGTATTTTGCGATTTCGTAAACTGAATACTAAAGAAAAATATAAGTACTTATTAATTAATTACCTTTGTGGCTAAATAACGATCATCGGGAGCTTCGTTTAAAAACCTTTCCACTTCATTTGATGTTAATATTTTCGACTTTTTAGTTGTAAAACCGTCTAATTGTCGTTTTAAGAAAGCATTTAGTTTTGGGTATTGACTTATATCCACGTTGTTTCTTATTTTCAGCATACTTTTTATCATCGAAAACCTCGACCATAATGTAGAGGTTTTAATTTTGCTGACAGTTCGGAGAAATATGCCAACATAACATTTTCTGAAAAACTATTTGCCTTTTTCTCTTCTCTCCACGCAATAAATTCGTTGTATATAGATATGTAGCGACTTTTTGACTTTTCCGGTAAAATGTTCTCCGAAGCATTTTGTGTAATTATACTGAGTTCCGGTGGTGTTAATTTAAATAAAATATCGTCGAAATTACTCATTTTGTGCAACAAACAACTAAACTCGCAAAGAAAATTTTTGAAAAATGGCGCAAACCGTAAAAGAATATAAGCAGAGATTTTTTTTTTCTTCACCCATTCGATTAAGCAAAGGGAACTATGCCCATACAGTAAAGTCTTCAGTGGTTTTTTTTTTATTGATATGAAATGAAAATGAAAGAGATGAAATTAAATAAAACCTAACCTAACTCATTGAATTAAATCATTAAATCTGTTATTGAAACAAACTAGTAGCTTCTTTTTAGAATTATTTGCATGAATTATAAAAACTTATATGATTTTTTTAAAGTAAAAACTTCATGGTTGGTTTTTTTTATTTTTAATACTTAGTCAATATTTTGACAGTTGGGAAAGAGAACGCACTAGTTCGGAAAAGGTAAATAAAAAGCACGAATGTGTAATAGCCCACTTTACGAACGCTATACGTCCCTGTAATACACCACTTTTTGAGCAACTGTATTAAAAAGATTATTTCAAAATTCATAAGTATTGTTACTATTATGATTATGTAGATTTTCATATTTTATTTGGTCATGTATTTACCTAACCTTTATTATCCTTACGGGTCGGAGAGAGTTTTCTTTACATATTGTATAACTATTATTATCTTTTTTTATTATGTACATCATTCTTATTTATGTTATTCTCACAATTATTAAAAAAATCATACACGTTAAGCGTGCCTACTGCATTACCTCAAGGAAATATAACTGAAATCTTAACCCATACAGATTACAACAACGATACCTCTTGAGTGCCTACATAACAAAGTTTGGGTGAAATATAACTAGATATTTAGCAACCTCAATTTCATAAACCACACATTATCTGTTGTAGAAACTCCTATTTGCTCTAGTACAAGTTATGTAGAACTAAGTTAAAGTGTCGATCATAAGGGGACGAGCGGGTTCTCCCTGTAATGTTCTCAAGTTTTGGTGTCCAGAGTAGTTTGTATTTTTAGTACTACAATATTAGTTAGTATACAGTATGTTAATTAACAGAGGGCGTTCCCGTTAACCCGAAATAGTATAGCATACATACATGCTAAAAAAAATATTTCCATTCGAAAACAAAATGTTTTAAATTTTTTTCAATATGAAAATATTCAATAAAAATTTTAAATTGACATATAAAAGAAACACACTGTACACGCGAACATGAAAGACGGCAACGTCGCAATTTATTTATGAATGACGAGCCGCGTATGCGGCGGCGATCTAAGATCTAATTGATTGATGTGTGTTGGTTGATGTGTGTTGGGCAATGCAACGTTAGGTAGATACTATTCCGCGCTATTTTGATTTAAAACAGGAGGTTTCAAATTTATTTTCAATTATAATTTCTTTTTATTCGGATTATTTTATGCTTATTTTTCTATGCTGATATTTTTATTTTAATCTACTAATGATATAAATTAACGAGTTTAAGGGAACGCCCTCTGTTATTTAACATACTGTATATTGTAAGAAAACACAGTACAGAAGTGCAGTTTTGAAAAAAATGCCCTGCCCTCTTTGCGTAATACACTCGTAATCTTTATAATTTTGAAGCCATTGCTTCATATGTTTAAAAAAATCACATGCAAGCGGTATGAATACGCTTCGCCGGCTGCGAGCGATCTTCGCACAGCTCTCTCCCCGTCTTTGCCGGCTAATTCTCACACTCAATAATATTCACAAACCCGCCTGCCTGTAAGCTGAACGCTATATTCCAACCGCTTAGCTGGGTGATGGTCGTCACACTTGATAAATCACTGAGCGCTCGCATCATGTCACCTTCCCCGCACCGCGCTGATACCTCAACTAAAGTCTTAGTTTAAAGGTTGACCTATAACCACATGCGCTTGTACCGTGATCTATAAATCAACATGCGTTACATAACCTGACAACGCATCGATCGGTCGTTGATGACGCGCGGATGGACCTTTTCAAGGCGTTGCAGCGGTGAAGGAGGGATTACGGGTGAGGGGTCGCATGAAAGGGCCCTCGCCCTCCAAATCGGTTCTTCTCCACTAACATCAACAAGATAAGGAGAAGAACCTTTCTTCAACCCGATGAATGACTAAAAAATAAAACATTTACTCAAACTTGTGTGGATAATAAAGTTAACACTATGTCGCCTTTTTAGAAAAGATTTGAAATAGATCTTGTCTGTTGCGCACTTCATTTATAATGACTGACTACTGTAATTTTTTTCATGAAATATAATCTGGAAAGTTAAAGGGCACTGCCGCCAAATACACATTTTGTATGTACACCTCATTTGTAACTTAGTTTATAAACTGTATTACTTGCGAATAGGTGAGCAACGTAGGTATTTCACTTTACGAGCTTTGTTTGTAGTAGTTTCTTAGATAACATTGGTACTTTAACACTATCCCTGTGGAGTAAAAAAGTCATTACCTTCCTCGGTATCCTCGATCAATCAGAATATGAAAATACTTTTTTTTTGCGCTTCTTTAAAAATATTGTCCACTTATAATCGTCGTCTGACACGATTGGTGGAAGTCCGGAACGGACACCCGCTCCGGATGTGGTGCAGATGTGCCCTAAACAGATGGCCCGTCAAACGTCAACGCTTTCTGATTTTCCAGAAAAAGACCCGCACACGCTGCTCAACTACGCAACACATTACAATGACCAAATTTACAATAGGCTCGCTGCAACAAACCAAGTCTACTGGTCGTAGAAACCGTCAACCACCGATGAGGCCTACGGTGGCCAAACTCTGCCCGTCTAATCTATCGGGAGTCGGTAGGTTCACAGGCATGTGAGTTTCTTTTTACTTTGTTTATATGGGAATGCTCGGTGCAGGCCTTTACAGGCCTCGACAGTTATAGGCATGCTGACCTTTTGTGGCCCATCAGTCTTTGACTGAGCGCCATCACCGCATAACACAGCAGTTTATATACGTCTGTATACCAGTTTGTATATATATATATATATATATATATCTCAGCCAACAGGTTTACACATTTAGTCAACAGCCTGTATGGCCTTTGGAAGTAATGCTCGACTTGCTTCACTCTCACCATCATGTCAGCGTTAATCTCAGTCGCATCCGAAAGTTTTCAGCTTTGGAGTCTGGGACCCGCTTTACCAGTCTAACTGCTGATTTTGGCTAAACATCCCTATTGTCCGTGAAGCGACTGCTGTCTGACCTCCACAATCCGAAGCAGTTAGACCAATTGTTGGACTTATTGAAGGCTCCAACAACCCGGAACGACTGCCATTAGATGTTCGTATGGCCACCGGGACCAACGGTTTAACGTGCTCAACTTGCTTCACTCTCTCTCTTGCGAGAATTCAAACAATCTGTTTTGGTCGGGTAGCCCTACCTTATTTACTGCGACTAATTCGGCTCGCATGTTATTAGTTACAGTTTAAACTAAACATAAATGTATTGGATATCATTCAGGCCCTTAGGCTAATCGCTGCCTATTAGTTAAAAGCTAGGCGGTTAATACGGCTAATTGAACCAGGTGGCATACTCTCAAAAAGGCAAAGGAGAACAGCGTGAGGAAACCGTTATGTCCTAGAAGCAAAAAATTAAATCATGTGGCTTCTATCAACCCGCACTGGGCCGGCGTGGTCTAATATAACAGCCTGCTTCCTCTGGCAGATCTCTCTATAAAGAGGGGGTGTGTCAATCAGGCGTGGGAACATTATAGGCTGATTATACGACATATATATACAAGTTTGTACATCTATATTAATATATGAAGCTGAAGAGTTTGTTTGTTTGTTTCAACGCGCTAATCTCAGGAACTACGAGTCCCATTTGAAAAATTCTCATAATTTCACGCTGCGACTAACAGGAGCGGAGTATAACTAAACCACGCCAACAAAGTCGCTGGCATCCGCTAGTTATTTATAATTGAAGTGCCAACCCTCAAATCCCGCTCCGAAACCAATATCAACATACCCAAAATTACAAATCTTAACATATGTATCTAACTGAAATGGTTGCACATCAACAACGAACTATTTTAATATAAATGTAGGCACGCCTGATAGCCAACATTTCGATTATAGTTTAAGCTTTGTTTCTGAATTCAGCAAGTTTCCTTCCGAGGTCGTATTTGGATAAGGATTCATGAGTTAGTTTTTAATAAGTTTTTGCGAATATTAGTTTAAAATATTTATTGTGCTATCGTCGGGAATTTGTACCTGATTGATGGCGATAAGCTCGGTGAAATATGGGTGTAATTTAAAGAACGGTTGGATTTAGTATTGTTTATATTATACTAGCGACCCGCCCTAGCTTCGCACGGGTGCAATGCTGATACTAAATACACAACAGAAAAACTGTGAACGTTGTTGTTGTTGTGGCTGGTCGGTATCGCTGCAAACGCGACGCCCCGCAATTTTTAAAGCTGTAATATCTTCGAAAATATTCATTTAAATCATATGCTGTAAAGGGCGATATGGATCTATATTAAATTAACAGTGTACTTAAGGTATTAAATTGGATAAATATTAATGCTGTATTGGTTAAAATCGCTTGTATTAAATTAGCCAGTATTTTTTTTTTACATATTATAAACCAGCGCTTGACCGCAATCCTGCCTGATGGTAAGCAGTGACGTATCCTTAAGAGACATCCTTGTGAGATATCCTTAAGAGACAGACATATACCATCGCGGACTTTTCTGTAGATCTTTTCAATGTGTAGGTACAATATTTAGTAGGTATAACATTTTTATAACTCTCCTCATTTTGAAAAATTGGATTATTTACGACATCACATGAGAAAACTCAAAAATAATAGGATTTCTCCACTGTTTAATGGATGTTGTTGTACTTATAGTCCTTCCTCTTTAATCACTCTATCTATTAAAAAAACCGCATCAAAATCCGTTGCGGAGTTTTGAAGATTTAATCATACAAAGGGACATAGGGAAAGAGAAAGCGGCTTTATTTTATACTGCTACTAAGTTTGTCTATATCTTTTTTTTTTGTAGTGTGACACTAGTTATGACTTTGTGCCAATTTCAAGTAAAATAAAAATCTTCAAAAATTCTTCTTTCTTGCTCTTATGGCTTCGCACGGTTTGTGCATTTAGCCAATGTCACGTCATGAATTATTCATGATGTTGAATGAGACGGCCGCGTGAACCGAACACTCGGAGAAAGATTTGGTACAAAGCCATGAGGTGGCCACTATGCTACAATATTTCACTGTTCTTTATGAATTATTCACTGAATGCACTTTTTACTACATAAATCACGCGTTTTTATTTAGTAAACGACACTATAAATAATTTAAAAGTCCAATGAAAAATGAGCGTGGCACTCATCTTAGCTTCCCGCCAAAAAAAACCCGTCTATATCTTTATATAACCTATTTATGTATTTGTGTAACTAGATTTAGAACTTTCTTTTAACATTGTTCTTATCAACTAAAGCACTTGCCATCTAATCTCTTCACCGCACTTGGTTGACTGGTAGAGAATGCTTAAAGCATTAAGTCTGGCTTTGTACCTTTATTGCGAAAATTTTTAATAAATAATAGTCTCATATAACCTGGTGAAGGCCGAGAAAGTTAAACAAATCAAGTATCTTGACTTGGCTAACGAAATTGTCGACATGTGGGATGTGGATTCAGCAACCATTGTACTGATAGTCGTGACAGCCAATGGCTTAATAACCAAGAGCCTCGCAGAACATCTCAGAAGGCTCTCGTTAGGCAGCTGGATTATGTCAATATGGCAAAATAAAGGAAATAATAGTCTCTTATTATTATAGAATAATAAGAGACTATTATTATTATAGTCTTTATTATTATATTCTAATTAAGTTATTAATTATTTTAGTATTCATTATTAATAGAATACTATTATTATATTATATTAATTAAAAAGATAAGGTTTCTATATATTTCATAATACTTATACCTATATTTTGAGACTGAATATGGCTGGAAACAATTGCGACTGTGCAATATGTAGAAAGAGTAACTTTTAAGTACATGCATACGTTTTTAAAATCCAGATTGCGGATTGTATTTTAACTGACTAATGAAAGCCTAGTTTAAGCCTTCAGGAATAAGGGCGTGATGGTATTATAACAGTGGAGTAATTGCGTTACCACTTAGAATCGCAGTGTCATTAATTTTGATAATTCAGCCCCACGCACTGCGTTATTTACCTCATCGATTAGGCGGATTTCTTAAACATATTCAGCAATGGATAAAGATTTTTTTTTTAATAATTATAAACTAGCGCTTGACTGCAATCCCGCCTGATGGTAAGCAGTGATGCAATCGTTGATGGTAAAGCACGCTATTTTATTAAGCCCATACACTTAAAGAATAGCAAGGAAGTCGGCAGTTGAGCGAGGTGGTGCAATGTTAGACCCAATAACACGACCAATGATGCTGCGCCAGAGGGAGATTGATGTGGAGACCCTGCACGAACAAACTCCCGGCATAACAACATTTAACGCATCGTACCCGGCACACATCGCAACATAATTGCTCAGACTCATCATCATCATCATCCCAGTGTTAATCCCAGTCGCATCCGAAGCGTTTTCAGCTTTGGAGTCTGGGGTTCGCTTTACCAGTCCAACTGCTGATATGGCTAAACTTCGACATTTTCCATGAAGCGACTGCCGTCTGACCTCCACAACCCGAAGGCGACATCGAAGCACTGCAGTTAGACCAATTGTAGAACTTTTGAGGGCTCCAACAACCCGTAACGACTGCCACTAGATGTTCGTAGGGCAACCAGGACCAACGGCTTAACGTGCTTTCCGAGGCACGACCAGACCAGTACAAATATTCATATTCATGCATACAAATACTTGCACTGTGCGGGGATCGAACCCGCACCACCTTGCGCAGCGGCCGCGTCCGCTACTGCTACGCCACGGAGGCTGTCACATAACTGTAACAACAAATATGTAACATAACTGCTCAGACTCGTCCTCTGTAATTGATACTCAATTGCACCAACACTCCAATTACACTTGTTTGCATTACAATTGTACAATTTTTATTTATTCTTTACTATTTCATGAGTGTAGATTACAAACATTGCCCTAAGGATAGCGACCTTAGCCGCTTGACCTTAACAAACTCATAATTTCCCGTGGGCGTCATGAAAGTGCCCAAGGGATTTAAACCAAGTATTGGACAGCGGAACTTACTGTAGCAACATCATAAATATTGTCGGTGGTAACATGTCGTGGCAACTGGTAGTTTGTTACACTAAAAACTGCTGCAGAATATTAAAGAATTTTTACCTTAGCAAGCATCATCATCATCTCGGCGTATAATCCCGGTTACATCCACGACATTCTCATATAAACCCGGGGTCCGCTTTCTTACGTATTTGCATCCATTTTGCACGATCTCTGGTATCCTGTGATGTAAGATTATTTTACCTTAGGAAGCGTTTTACTTAGTTATGGTAGTAACTAAATATACTAACACGTTGTGAATTAAGACAAGTAGCGGCAACACATAACACACACGCATATCGACACTAAGAGCTCCTGTATGTTATTATTTCATATTAAAGTTATAAATAGTTCAACAAATATCAACTTTATTTTGATAGTGATTTCATTGATTTTAGGTTGACATTATTGAAAAAAATAAAAAAAATTGAAGTTGTCACTAAAACTTTAATTTTTTTAAATTTTTTCATTACACTAAATTTTATTCTGTAGGTGTTAATGGACATAACAATTAAATACATCAATAAGCAAGCATATTCAAATATTCCCGCATTTTTCCCCTTCAACCTCATTGCCTGGCGGAGGTTCCAATCAGCATTAAGGAATAGTTTATCAGCAAGTCTATAGCGCTACGTGAACATCTGGTGGAGGCTTCCATCCAATCCAGCACACCAGGAGTAGATCACTTGAAGGCCCCTGTACATAAATTCAACCTCTTCATTATTTGGCTGTGCTTGCTCGCGGTTTCTCTCCGTATTTTAATTGCAATAAACCGCATATTGAATTATTTTACAGTATATACAATATGTGACGAAAACCCTGTCCGATCCGTTAGGATAGTGTTAGGTATCGATAACTGATTCTAATAATGTCTTCAAAGCCGGGCTAAACTTAAAAAAATAACTATTATTTCGCAAAAGGAGGTAACTTAAAACATGTGCGATAGGCAATACATGCGCGGCCGAAAGGGGGCAGGGTACGCGGCACGCGGTCGCATCGCTCATAATAATACAGAGGAAAATGGAGTTGTTACTTTTTTTTAAATTACCAAATTTTGTGGAAATTGGAATTAATTCCCAGAAAAAAAAAATATAAAAATTCATTAGTATTGTTACTATGATGATTATGTAAAATTTCATATTTTATAATATGGTCATGTATTTACCTAACTTTCATTATCCTAATGGATGTGACAGGTAACAGTAGGAATAATTTTTTTCCATAAAGTCTTATTTATACATACTTTATTTTTATTCTACAACATTTTGGCGAGTACCTATGTCGCAAAATTATATTAGTCATTTATTTTTAAATTATTTATTTTGTTATTAAAACCAAACAAGTCTTCAGATCTGTGTAAATAAATAACTTATAGGCATGCACAACATTCACGATAAGAGGTGAAAAATTCTTTAAATTATTAAAATATTAGCATAATATAAGATGTATATACAATATGTTAAGAAAACCCTGTCCGATCCGTGAAGGTATTGTTAGGTATCGATAACTGATTCTACTAATGCCTGCAAAACCTGGCTAAACTTAAAAAAATACCCCCTAAAAAATAAATAACTTAAATAAAATAAATAGGTAATTTCATGGCAACACAGGCACAGGTCATGACCGCAGTTGACCTCATGCTTGTAGGTATAGGTAGCTTGTTCACGTTCATTGACTCTCGAAAGAAACAATGATACTTAGGCAGCTCGAGAAAAGATTTTTTTTTTAAGTAGGAAGGTCTTCTGACTCTCCGAATGTATCATTTCATTGGATGAGCACAATGGCTGTGGCGGAGATGTTCCATATTTCGTCGCACGAGATTAGCACGGACATGCACACAAATAAAAATCAAGTAGTGTCAAATCCGCGCTGGCCACAGTTGGCCCCTACCAATCCACTGCTCGCCGAACTGATAATGGACAATAATGATAATGTACTCACGTACAGGTCGGAAAAAATATCGTGAGGCACCGTCATTCTGGATCCCTCGTGCATTGACCGATAAGTACCCACTTCCAAATCGTCTAACACCTGATCACAACACAGCTAATTGCAGTTACTACCTCCATCAGCATGTTACATTACTCTACGTTAGAAAACGACATGATCACACAATACACGAATAGTGTGTACACCAGCAATGTTTACGCACAACTAATACCTAATTTAAAGTAAAAATTATTTTTATTTTATAAAAATAGGTATCTACGCGGCTGTCGGCGGCATGCTTTGATAGAGATGTGTAAGTAATCAAAATATTGTTTTTTTTATCGATTGATACTCGTCTATTTTTGGTATCGATTTGGTATTGTAGTTTCTCATTCTTATTCTCGATTCAACATCGCATGGAATTGTTTAGAACTTTTACAAAACTCAAATTAGCGAGGTACACTGCTGTAAATGAAAATCATGCCAAAGTATTAATTTCAGTTTTTGTCTTAATATCGATGATATTGACCGATAAAATATTTGTAAAACTTTACTAAAATTATGTTTCATAAGTCTTTCTCGTTTCTGTTTACTAATACTTGTGTTATAATAATGTTATTAGTAATTAATCGATAAACAAACAAAAGCACTTTTTAACCGACTTCAAAAAGGAGGAGGTTACTCAATTCGACCGTATATATGCTTTTTTTTTTTTTTTTTTTTTTTTTTTTTTTTTTTTTTTTTTTTTTTTTTTTTTTATGTTTGTTCGCGCATAACTTCGTCGTTTATGAGCCGATTTTGATAATTCTTTTTTTGTTGGAAAGAAGACATTCCCAAGGTGGTCCCATGATAAGGACATCAGGATCTGATGATGGAAGACCAGAGAAATTAAGGGGAACTTTCAAAAATCGTAGGGGCGATTAATGCATTTCTTAGTATTTTCATTAAGTATTTAAAGCACTACAATTTGATAAAGGTCTGGAGTAGATCAGATGATGGAGCCGGAAGACAGTCGAAGGAACTCCTCAACAATTCACAGCAGCTAACTTGTATTTGGGCTTGATTAATTTGTATTGATAAGAACTTTACACCTAGATGGGTTGTGACTGTCATAAGAGCTCTGATGATGAAGACAAAGGCCAGTTCCGGGAACTCCTCAACGGTTTGCAGTACCTACTTTGTGTTTGGTTTGAATTCGTTTATATTGATGAGAACTTTGCACCCATTGGGTTAAAATAATGTTCTGCAGTACCTAAATCTGATGATTAAGACCATAGGCAGTCGAGAGAATTCTTCAAAATTACGGGTAAAAATTAAAGTAAACAAAATTACGTCATTTCCCAACTATGTTTGCGTCAGCTTCCAGTCTGACCGGATGTAACTGAATACATAGTACCTACTTTTCACAACTAAAAAGTGTAAAATAAAAACTTTTTTACAAAAAAACAACCGACTTCTAAAAATCACTACAAAGTGAAAAATAACTAATTTCGGAAGTCGGTGTCAAAAACTAATATACAAAAACTAAAGACACCGACTTCCGAAATTAGTTATTTTTCACTTTGTAGTGGTTTTTAGAAGTCGGTTGTTTTTTTGTAAAAAAGTTTTTATACCATTGGGTAATCTATGTTTTTACAACAAATCCTTCAACCAGATACAAGTTTTGATTAATAGCGATAAAAAACGTTATTACGCAAAAAATAGTACATCCCTAGTTTCACGTACTTTTTTCTTTGACGACACCGACAAACTCGCTGCGCGCCGGCATCACAAACGGGACCGCCAAATATTGAACATAAATTTATACATTTAATATCCAACAATAAATCAAACGATGATACCGCCGAAAATGATGTTGTCACATTTTAAAAATTTACCTAATTTTGGGGAAGTTCGCGGGAAAAAAAGATAATTTCAAAATTCACTAGTATTGTTACTATGATGATTATGTAAAACTTCATATTTTATTTGGCCATGTGTTTACCTAACCTTTATTATCCTTACGGGTCGGACAGGGGTTTCTTAACATATTGTATAAATATTTCAGATTGCATTACAAATTTAAGTAAAAACAATAAAATAATACATTTATTAGCATTTCTCTCCTTATTACTTCTCTCTCTCTCTCTCGATACTCAAGGTGTCAGCAAATCATATTATGAACGCATTAAAGAGCAAACAATTAGATTTCACGTTGTTCAAAACGTAAGTGAATACTTACATTCAACAAGTCAGGATTTAAACTCGGATTTAGGTAAGGTCCGAATGTTAGCGGATTTGTAAGGACGATTTAAAGGCTTACCATCCGGTTTTATGGTCTAGAATTTTTCAATAGAAGCTCGGAGTTAGGATTTGATTTGATAGAAGTAGGAACGGTTAGGATTTCATAGAGGAGAAGGGATTTCGCTAGTTGTTTATGTCCCTTATAATAGAGGGTCTATTACATAGGACATAAACAACTAGCAAAGCTAAGGGGGATGGAAAGAGCTATGCTCGGAGTTTCTCTGTGCGATCCAATCAGAAATGAGGTGATCCGTAGAAGAACCAAAGTCACCGACATATCTCCTTGAGTCGCTAAAATTAAGTGGCAGTGGGCGGGGCACATTTCTCGTAAAAGCGATGGCCGATAGGGCAGTAAGGTTCTGGAGTGGCGGCCACGTACCAGAAGACGCAGCGTAGGGAGGTCCCCAACAAAGTGGACCGATGACCTGGTGAAGGTCGCGGGAAGCCGATGGATGCGGGCAGCACAAGGCCGGTCATTCTGGAAAGCCTTGGGGGAGGGTAGAGGAGAGGAGGGGAGGGGAGGTAAGGGGGGGGGGAGACGAGAGAGGGGGCCTTTGTCCAGTAGTGGACCTCTATAGGCTGAAGAAGAAGTAGAAGTAGAGTTGGACAACAGTCATCATCATCATTTCAACTTTTAGTTGAAATGATGATGATGGTGAAGTCTCACTAATATTTGCTCCATGCGAGAATCAAACCCGCAAAATGCAGTGCAGTAGTCAATCTCTCAACTATTGCCCCAACTACACCAACCATGTATATGTGATTATATATTGAGTTTTGTAAATTGATTCTGGGTTAGGCAGGTCAGAAAGCTTCATCATAAATTCCGGTATTTAGCTGCATCTGGAGAGGCTGAAAAGACTAGGCAGCTAATGGAATATGATCTAGTGTCTCTAATGCTTTAGTTTTGGAGGAAAAGGGTCATATTTTATCATTCGTCAGTATTTAAAATCAAGATGTATAAATCGTTCTTCGGTTAGGCAGCTGTTATTGTGTTACTGTTTATTGAAAACACTTGGAAGATTTCTATGTGACAACCACCTCGGTAAGGCGAAGTTCACCAAAACTCGGGTCGACTTCAACTTAAGGACGGGAGTTGGTGTGTATTCACTTGAAGCGGCTTTGCAAACAACCTACTTTACCCGCAATTTAATTTACGTGAATTGGTCAAGTCGCGGCCGATATACTTAGTCCACGGCTGAGAGCATTGGTGGACTAGGTATATTGGCCGCGATTTACAAGTTATAGGTCGCAGATTCAAATCCTATCAGGCGCTTTACTTTGTATAGATTATTTCATCACTATTGATCTCAAAACGGTGAAGGAAAACTTCGCGAGGCAACGGGCATGTCCTAGAGCCAAAATTAGGAAGACATGTGACATCTATCAGCCCGCACTGATTTCACAGATTACGGCCCACTACCTTTTATTTTTTTTTTTACAAATTATAAACCAGCGCTTGACCGCAATCCTGCCTGATGGTAAGCAGTGACGCAATCGTTGATGGTAAAGCGCACTAGTTTATTATGAGCCTATTCACTCTAGCCTTGAAGACACTCAAATTGTAGTCCGACGGAAACACCGCCGCGGGCAAATTGTTCCAATCCCTCGATGTACGCGGTATAAAGGAGGAGGCGAAGCGCTTCGTCCGGATCGTGGTGGTGTTAACAACGTAAGGGTGGAAACCAGCCGTACGACGGGTCGTCCGCTGGTGGAACGGAGATGGGGGAATTAAATCATGCAATTCTCTCGCACACTCCCCGAAATGCATCCTATAGAACACCGAAAGGCTGGCTACTCTACGCCTGTGCTCTAGGCTTTGGAGACCAACTCGAGTTAGATCAGGGTCACCAATCAGCCTCTTTGCACGTCTCTCCACTGAATCCAAAGTGGCCAGGTGACACCTTCCACCCAGAGGAGGCCTGTGACCCAGGAGTCACAACATTGTGAGCTGATTAGGTTGTGTATGTGGAGTGGCGTGCCGGAAGACGCAGAGTAGGGAGGCCCTCAGCAAGGTGGACCGATGACCTCATGAAGATCGCGGGAAGCCGATGGATGCGGGCAGCATAAGACCGGCCATCGTGGAAATCCTTGGGGGAGGCCTTTGTCCAGCTGCGGACCTTTATAGACTGAAGAAGAAAAGGATATTTTGTATGTTTTCAAATGCTTTTTATGAAGGAGTGTAGTTATGCATGTATTTGTAATTTACAAGTTATTCTGCACTGTCATGCAATGCAATGCCAAAAATGTTGAATAGAACTAAAGAAAATATGGAAACAAAAATAATAATTCCCCACAACCTATAACGAAAGCAGTAAACAATACCACCAAAATCATCCGCTAAATACCAAACTCATGATGTGCCAGCCACAAAATATCAACATGGTGCTGATTCAGTATTTACCACGCAATCGGATGCATTGTTATTTGCTTGTCGACGTAAAGCAATTAGCGGGTAGCAGGATGTTGAATTCCAAATACAGTAAGCTACAGCTTTGATATATTGAATATGTGCTTCGCGTGTTCTGTAATTATCTGTGTTGGAAATGTCAGTTGTCCAATGAACCAGTTGTCCAGTTGTTGTTGAATGTTGTTGTTGACTGTTGATCTGTGTTGTTGTCAGGTGTAGGTGTGTCAGATAGGATAGATAGGACCGTTATTTCCGAAAACACCCACTACTGTGTACATATTTTCCTTTTCTTCTGATATATTTCCTAGCTGACTGGCGTTGACTAAATGATTTCAAAGAGAGTGACTGCCAAGCCATAACATTGGCTGCCGGCAGAAGTTATTACCCACGAGACAAAATCTTGTGCCAGCCAATTCGTCAAATTCCGGCGTGACCTCTGGTGAAGCCGTAAGGAAGACAGGTTTGAGTAGTTGTGTTGCGATGTGTACCGGTACTATGCGCCAAATGTTGTTGTATCAAATTTCCGGGTTTGGTCGTGGAGGGTCTCCAGATCAATCTCCCTCTGGCGCAGCATCGTTGGTCGTATTGTTGGGTTTAACATTGCTTCGCCTCGCTCAACTGCCGTCTTCCTTCCTATTTACTCAGTTTTTTTTTTTAAGTGAATAGCTTCTTAATAAGTTAGAACGCCTTACCATCAACGATTGCATCTCTGCTTACCATCAGGCGAGATTGCGGTCAAGTACTACTTTGTATTAAAAAAAAAAGATAAGGACTAATAGGGAAGTGTAAAAGAAAAAGCTATACAGGCAGTCCTCGTAATTATTATTAGGGCACGTTAGGATCTCGAAATACGCGACGTAAATCGTAACAACGTAGGTAAGTTGAGGATTGCCTGTACTGCGCCGACCTCAAATGAATTTGGAAAAGGATTTGCCAAACACGGTGGTGCAGTAGGTAGTTGAGTGATCGACTAATGCGCTGCGAGTCGCCGGTTCGATCCCCGCACAGAACGAATATTTGTATGGTCTACAGCTAGTTGTT
The DNA here is from genome assembly GCA_017933935.1 of Sesamia nonagrioides. Taxonomy (NCBI): domain Eukaryota; kingdom Metazoa; phylum Arthropoda; class Insecta; order Lepidoptera; family Noctuidae; genus Sesamia; species Sesamia nonagrioides. Next base: position 1,003,591 of record JADWQK010000081.1, read on the forward strand.
CCGGGTCTGGCTGTTTGTGTATGTGAGTTTATATGTTTGTAAACGCACCCACGATACAGGAGAAATTCCTACTGTGGGGAAACATTTTATATGAAAAAAAGAAACGCTTCATTTTTTAACAAATTAAAATATTTTAAAATAGTCTAAATCTTTAAAATAGTCCTCACTTGAAGTATTTTAAACGTTATGAACTAATGCTTGATTGCAATTCCGCCTGATGGTATCAGTGGTGCAAAGCGCACTAGTTTACTAAGTGCCTATTCACTATAGCCTTTAAGACAATTAGTTGTTGTCAGACGATAAGACGGCCGTAAGCAGATTCGGATCGTAGCGGTGTCAACAATGTAATAAACTACTTATATACTTTACAAATAAATCCTAACCCACCTTAAACCCACCAAATTAATTAACTACCACATTTAACTGACCGGCCTTTAAAGCAAGAGGTACCAATCATCTTCTGGGCTCAATAAATCACAGACCTCATCCATCACTTCCCACCAGCCGTGATTGAAGTCAAGAGTAATTCAGCAATAAAAAAGATCTCAATGTTTTCCTAGAGGAAAACGAAAAGAATTAAACCTTTCCTTTAGGATAAGATTAAGTAAATTGTATAGATTAGGAAATTGATAGTTGTTTGTTTTTCTTATTATTATGTATTTCTTAACATGAGTCAAAGTCCAGTTCAAATCTGTGGATCGAAAGCTTATGAAAACAACTCAACACCACACCTGCAACCAGTACAAAAGCTCTAGGACAGTGGTTCCTAACCTGTGGATAATTACCCCCACAGGGGTAAAACGGGGAGTTTAAAGGTAACACGGGATGGCATTAAATTGGAATTAAATTATTAAATTGGGTTTCTCAACTCTTCTTACATTAAAAACAAAAGCCAGAAACCATCTGAATGTTGAACATGACATGAGATGCGCGTTGAATGAAACCGAACCTAATATTGACAAAGCAATTCCAACCTTTACACTAGTTAATTCCGAAATTTATTTCATAATAAACATATTTTAGTTCGAATTTGTGTGGTTTTAATTATTTTAGATTAGCTAGGGGTAGTAGTAGTAGGTAGCTCAATTCCTATACTTGTTCACAGAGGTAGTGACATTGAAAAGGTTAGGAACCACTGCTCTGGGAGGATCACTAGATGCTGGTATGCAACGTCTACATAGAGGAATATTGATAATAATATAAAAATAAGAGCAGGTGCTTGGCGGAGGCCTATGTGGAGCATTGGACGTCTTTCAGCTGAAGTCATGATGATGTGTTAAACTCTTGCTTCGAAGATTTGAATTAAACAGACGTTCGTATACTTTAATTTTTTACTCAATATTAATTTATGCAAATGTCAGCAGATAAAGCTATTCGTGTCAAAGACACAAATTACAAAATAAAAACAAAAATTACAATTACACTGTATCAAAATTGATCTAATAAAAAGTCTGATATACAATGTGTTAAGAAAACCCTGTCCGACCCGTAAGGATAGTAAAGGTTAGGTAAACACTTGACCAAATATAATATAAAATTTTACATAATCATCATAGTAACAATACTAATGAATTTTGAAATAATCCTTTTTTCACGGGAATTAATTCCAATTTCCCCGAAATATGGTAATTTTAAAAAAAGTGACAACACCGGTATTATTATAAGCGAATAGCGACGCGAGCACGTCACAGGTGCCGCGTGCCCTGCCCCCCGCCGCCCGCGGAAAGGGTTGCGTACAACACATGTATTAAGTTACCTCTTTTTGCGAAATAATATTTATATTTTTAGGAGGATTTTTTTTTTAAGTTTAGCCTGTCTTTGTGAGCATTAGTAGAATCAGTTATCGATACCTAACAATACCTTCACGGGTCGGACAGGGTTTTCTTTACATATTGTATACTATAATAGCATTTGTGACACAGCAAAAAAATATTTAAACACTTTTTTATTTTGTTTATTTAAACAAAAACTAAGAAGAGTTTTTGTTTTAATAAATTAACAGGCAGATTTTTTAGCTTCTAGGGCAATTTATTGTTTATGTATATCTGGTTCCGGCTAGACTGAAAGCCCACCATATTATGTACCTACTTGAGAAAAGACTAAGCATATAATTTTGTGACGTAATGTCATCATCATCATCATCTCGGCGTTAATCCCAGTCGCATGCATCCGCAGCTTTTTTAGCTTTGGAATCTGGGGTCCGCTTTACCAGTCTACCTGCTGATTTTGGTTAAACTTCGATATTTTCCATGAAGCGACTGCCGTCTGACCTCCACAACCCGAAGGTGATATCGAAGCATTGACGTTAGACCAATTGTTGGACTTCTAAGGGGTCCAACAACCAATGACGACTGCCATTACATGTTCGTATGGTAACCGGGACCAACGGCTTAACATGCTTTCCGAGGCACGACCAGATCAGTGCAAATATTCATATTCAAGGGTGGAGGCATGAGGAACAGGGAGTAAAATTCACTCATAGAGAAGGGAGGATCCTACGACCAGACGGGTCTTATGTCTGGCGGGCACTCGCCCTACGGTTGTTGTTGAGAAGTTGTGTATTTTAATTGCACGGTAAACTCTAATTGTGAGATGTAGAATTCGGGTGACGTCAGTATGACGCGTTGTTCGCATGTGGTGGTTGCAGCTACCGCTACACATGCATACAAATATTTGCACTGCGCGGGAATCGTACCCGCGCCTCTTTGCGCAGGGTCCGCATTCGCTACCGCTACGCCACGGAGGCTGACTGAATTTTGTGAAGTAATGTATATATCATATATGATTGCCTTTTTCAGTTTTGCTAGAAATTAGAGTTAGAATAAAAAAAAAACATTCTTCGAATACGAAAGTACGATATGAAACCAACGAGCGCGTAATTAGAGTAACTTTTTAACAAGCAAAGACACGAGTAATCTTTTAAAACCTCTTAATCCTGTTGAGGATGTACCTGTTCTCCAGAAACTCATTTACTAGCAGATTTTATGACGTCATCGATCAGAGTCTACTTTTTCAATGCATAAATATATAAGCTGTCACGCCTTTATCTGTAAGATTTTATTTAGGTAACAAATTTTTACTTACATTTCCATTTTTTTTTTGGCTTTGTGTTATGTTAGTGTTATTAGCTGGCGTATGGTAAATAATTTAATTTAATGATCAGTGTTCTGTTATATTAGTTATTTTGTTATTTTACATGCATAGTAGTAGTCGTAGAACGTCAATAGTAGGAAAATGATTTATTTTATACTCTCAAGTTTCTAAGAATGTTGTAAATATATTTACTACTAGCTTTCCGCCCGCGGCTTCGCCCGCGTGGAGTTCGGTTATATCGCGCTTTTTAGATTTCCCTCGGGAACATCAATTTTTCCGAGATAAAAGGTAGCCTATTTCCTTTCTCAGGGTCTAAAGATTGTCTGTGCCAAATTTCATCAAAATCGGTTGAGAGGGTTAAGCGGGAAAGCGTAACAGACAGACAGCCAGACAGAGTTACTTTCGCATTTATAATATTAGTATGGATAGTATCTACATAACATTATTCCCGTATTCTCTAATGGATTAGGATGAGGCGTACTTATGTATAGTAAGTAGCCTTGTTTAAGTTCTATGTAATTGGGGGCGAGCCTATAAACTTCGTCAATTTTCAAACACACATTTTTTCCCTTGACGTGAAGGCAGAGATTCATCGTACACAAACATACACAGGCTGTAAGGGACAATGGATATTGACGCGGAATCCTGCTATTCGGTAAATAATTAAACGCACCTTAGCATAGAAATTTTTTATTGGCCCAAAACCACGCAGATGAACAAAAATCAATGACATAGCTGCTCTTTGAGTCGCTAAATATAAGTGGCAGTGGGCGAGGTACATTGCTCGTAGAACCGATGACCGATGGGACAGGTTCTGGAGTGGCGGCCACGTACCGAAAGACGCAGCGTAGGGAGGCCCCAACAAGGTGGACCGATAACTTGGTGAAGGTCACGGGAAACCGATGGATACGGACAGCATAAGACCGGTTATTATAGAAAGACTGGGGAAGGTCTTTGTTCAGCAGTTGAGAGGAAAAAGAAGAAGTCCAAAATAAAGTGCTGAGCTCATGGTTGCAGCTTCTGTGTCTTCTGTCCCTTTGTACTGTCAATTACTTGACAAGTAAAAATATGTTAAGACAATAACACAATTTAAAGGCGAAAATTCGTCTGACGTAATCAGTAAACAGGAAAATGGTTAAGTATTTTTATATAAAACATCCCTCGCACTCTGAAGCCGTTAATTTATAAGCATTCTCCAACGATTGGGGTTAAGCCTTTGAACTTTATTTTGAACAAAATGTTCATTGTTTTTCTTAACTTCAAGCTTCAGTTATTAACCTACCGATTGGACCATTTCGAAAATTAATTTTCAAAACAGCAATCGCTATAAGTTTTCTCAAAGGCTTTAATGATTAGAAATGTTTTCATAATACTTGTTTTAGATTTATCAATTGTAAATTATTTTGTTTGAATGACTTTAGATTGTTGTAATAGATGTGTTTTAATAATATAATAATACTTATATTATATATACCTAACAGCTTGTTTGTTTTGGAGTGTTTTACATAATTTTGCTTTAATAATTCGTTAATAGTTTAACGATTTGTAGTTATAATTTTGATTAAAAATTATGTCATATTTTTTTTTTGTTTTCATCAATACATAGTATAAAACAAAGTCGCTTTCGCTGTATGTCCGTATGTATGCTTAGATCTTTAAAACTACGCAACGGATTTTGAAGCGGTTTTTTTTAATAGATAGAGTGATTCTTAAGGAAGGTTTGTATGTATAATAAATGCATAATATAGTAGAGAAACACTGAGAAATCTAAAAAGCGCGATAAAACCGAACTCCACGCGGGCGAAGCCGCGGGCGGAAAGCTAGTTAAATTATAAACTAGTGCTTGACCGCAATCCCGCCTGATGGTAAAGCGCGCTAGTTTATTAAGAGCCTATTCACTAAAAAAACTAAGCGAAGAGTAAGGAAGACGGCAGTTGAGCGAAGTGATGCAATGTTATACCCAGCACGAACAACGATGCTGTGCCAGAGTGACCTTGATCTGGAGGCCCTCCACGATCATATTACTGACATAACAACATTTTTCGCACCGTACCCCGCACACTTCGCAACACAATAGCTCAGGCCTGACCTTCGTACTACTTCACTAGACATCATGAGAACACGATGAATCGCTTGGCGGCAAGACTCTGGTTGGTGGTAACTTCTGCTGTAAAAATGCAGTATTTTTTTAATAAATTTATTTATTTCATCAACAACATACATCGGTTTACATATATACCTACTTCTATGCTAGTACTCAGATTGATGTATATTAATACAAGGACTCATCCTCGGTATCCATCATACTCGGTATTATATGTAATGAAAACCCTGTCCGATCCGTCAAGGTATTGTTAGGTATCGATAACTGATTCTATTAATGCCTACAAAGGTGGGCTAACCTTAAAAAAAATCTTCCAAAAAAATAAATATAATTTCGCAAAAGGAGGTAAATTAATACATGTGCGGTAGGCGATACATGCGCGGGCGAAAGGGGGCAGGGCACGCGGCACGTGGTCGCATCGCTCATAATACTAACGTCGAAATGCTGTTACCACTTTTAAAAAAATACCAATATTCAGGAAAGTTGGAATTAATTCGCAGAAAAAGAAGATTATTTCATAATTCATTAGTATTGATACTATGATGATTATGTAAAATTTCATAATTATTTTATTTGGTCATGTGTTTACCTAACCTTTATTATCCTTATGGGTCGGACCGGGTATTCTTTATATATTGTATAACACAAATAAAATATTTCTGATTTCAACAACAGTATTTAACATGGTGCAACTGCTCTGACTACACCCCATACTTGGTAATACGATATCTCTTGGTAAAACTGGTTGTCACCAGTGGCGTGCCTAGGGTCCACCGATAACGCAAGCCCATGATACGTTTTCTTACCGTTCTTTACAAAACAAGATTTTGTGATCCACATCACCATATTCTTCGCTTCAAGAAGCCGGTGGTCTAACGACGGCGAGCTAATCAAAGCACACTGAAGGCATGATATTGCTAGGCAGAAGAATAACACGTACCAGCAAAGACATACCCTCGGCGGCTTCGAAAAAAGCCTTTCTCTTTTCATTGTGTTGAGCGAAGATACCTACCTACAATCCCTACATATATTCATAACGGCGCGTGTCCAATTGCAAACGATCTAAATATGCTACAAAGTTATGGGATTTCGAAAACATAGAAATAAAAAAATAAAAAAAGCTTTTACTTATATTCTAAATCAATGCGTCTATCTTTCTTTAAAAATGATTTTATTACGTCAGAATAAAAAGTTGGTGAACGTTTGATTTCTACTAAAAGTTGCTTTTCGATCGCGATCATCGAAAGATCAGAAAGTCGCTCTTGGCCCTGTGAGTTCCGTAAGTATGTGTGAATACGCTTTAGCGAAGAAAATGCGCGTTCTGCGGAAGCTGACGTAGCGGGAATTGTTACAATCAAATAGGCAAGTTTTAAAAGCTGGGGAAAGGCGTCTTTTAAGCCATTTTCATTAATGAAATCAATTAATGTGAAAACGTCGCGGTCCCTCAATTCAGGAGATGAATACAAACAAATCAGTTGGTTTTTTAAGGTTTGCCTGTCAAATCTGTTTTCGTAAATGCTTAATAAAGACTCATAAGCGTCTATCGGAAAATTAGATGAGTATTGCTCAAATAATTTATTGTTTAATAATTGGAAAAATTTTAGTTTAAAAATTTCGGAGTAACGAGAATTAATTTCGGTAGAAATGTTATCTATTATTTCGACAAAAATTCGCTTGTATTCCGTCCGCGCGCAGGCAACGTTGCGTTTTAAACGAGGAGGGGTGTTGTTATGCACAGCGTTCTCGTAAATAGTATCGAATTTTGCATGAAATTCAGAACGCAACCAAGATTCAAACTCTTTTATTTTATTTGCACAATAACCGACATCAACTTGAGATTTTTGAATTATATTGTAGAGACAGTCTGTTTTTTCAAAAATAGGGTGAAACACCGAAAGAAAAAAGACAAAATTAAAAGATCGCAATATATTTAAAAAGTTATCTGCGGACAAAATAGTGTCGCCGTCCCAATCCTGCGGATTGTCGGACATGTCCATGAACAATTCAATGAGATGGACTTTTTGTTCAAAAACTGTATTAACAATGCGAGAGGTATACGACCAACGTGTCGTTGAAATATGAGGCAATCTTTTTTGACAGTAATTGTCATAAAAAGAAGTCCGTTTTGTACTGTTACTAAAAAAATTTACTAATGCCTGAAGGGCTGAGAAAAAAGAGCTCACTTCGCCAATTCTGCCACAAGATTTAGACAATACTAAATTGAGAATATGTGCATTACACCAAATAAATATTGCTTGGGGACATATATCCTTGATTTTCTGTTGAACTCCGTTTCGGACGCCTGACATAACACTGGCACCGTCATAGCTTTGTGCTATGAGTTTTTCGGTGCAACCGAGTTCATTTAATAAAGTTAAAATTATATTAGAAAGAGTATTTGCTGTGCGGCTGTCTGACACATTTATAAATCCTAAAAACCGATCATAAATGTTATTTCCAAAATAATATCTTAAAATAAAGCAAAGCTGTTCTTTGTTACTAACATCGGGTGTTTCATCAATAATTACAGAAACAAATTCAGTATTTTTTAATTGCAACTCAATGTGGGATTTCATTACTTCAGAAACAGAATGAATAATATCATTTTGAATTTTATTAGACAAGTAGCTCGGGCCCGGTTTGCCGGTGTCTTGGGGCTGCATATGTTTTTCCAAAACAAGGTCATATTTCGAGAGTAAACAAAGAAGTTCTAAGAAGTTTCCTCTATTTAATGAAGATGTGGACTCATCATGTCCTCTAAAAGATAATTCTTGTTGTGCTAAATGACAAACGACATCAACAAGTCTTTGAAAAACGCTACGGTTATGTTCAACTCGCGAATTATGTTTTGAAATTTCGTCAGATAATTGACGTGATAGCGAAGTTTCGATACGCTGTTTACCAAAATTACAAAATGAAATAACGGCACTCAAGTGTTTTTGTGAATTTTGATGTCTTTTTATGGCTTGAGATAAGTTATTAAGATCGTCATAGCCAGAAAAATTCCAGGCATTTTTCTCGTTTGAAAAAAATAAGCAATACCAACAATAAAGTTTGTTCGAATGGGAACAGCCCGCAATCCAATTAGTTTTATAAACGGATCTATTGAATTTCCTTTTATGAGACTTACTTGTTTGAGATATACTTAAATCCGGCGTAGGTTTTGGCGAAGATATGAGGTTATTTTTCTCTGAAAAACTTAAAGAATTTAGCTTTCCCCCGCCTAGCAAACTATAAATACACTTGAAATCGTCACAAGGGACATAAATATTATCGGTATCCGACGGATTTGCACTCATTTTACACAATCAATTCAAAATTAAACTTCGAAAAAATTACTCCGCTCAACTCAATGACAACAAAGAAACTATTCAAATCGTAGCTATGTTCATACAAATCAAACCCAGTGTTGCCGTTCCATGAATTTTAAAAGCGCTTAATTATCTGAAAATTCTACCAGATATGAAAAAAATATAACAAAAAATAAAACCCGCAAGAAAGTGCTAAACTATTTCACATGTGTAACACGGCCAGTTTTTTGTTTTATACTAGGTATTTTTTATAAACGCTTGAATTACAATGAAAGAAATATTTTTTTTCTGTCACAGAAATTTCTTAACCCTTTTTTTTCACTTGAATGAGTCAAAAAGCGAATGTTATTGAAAAAGTATAATACATACTAAGTAAGTATAGTATATACTCGATGTATTTAACTATAACTTTATCACTCATTCATATTTAATATCAACGAACGTGAAAGACGAAGAAAACTACTTATATTCAGTCCATGAATGAGCCAATTTAATAATCTATTATACCTGGGACTCCCTCGTGTAATATATTCTATTTCGGTGACATCAGCCCACAAACTTAAAATAAATGAAAATTATCGTACTTAACTACTAAAAAATCAACAAACTAAAACGGCAACACTGATCCAACAGTGCGTTGTGTACAACGTCATATGCAAGCCGTGCTTTATTGAGCAAAATCCAGCCATATAAAATGTCAATAGTTATATGTATACTTATGTTACTAGATACTTCATATTACGGAACGAAAGAAGAGTGCATTGCAAGCGAGGTTAAACCTGGCTTGCACTAGGTTAGAGCCCGCAAGTGCGAGTGAGATAGATATTGAGCCGTGACCTTGTGCGACCGTGGGCGCGTTTACTGAGTGGCGCTATGCGTTGTATTTTTAATTAAGTCTACGTAAATTTAGTTTGAAAACTATTTTCTTCTGTTTACTGTTTTTTTTTTTTATTATTGGGGGTGAGGCTTGAGGGAAGGCAAGCCGGGCATCTGGGCTTATATGGTAGGCCCGCCACTGGTTGTCACATTTAAGTTTTCACATTACTTCAGAAATTACCTGTCTAAAACCCAAGTTAGAAAAGAAAACTCATTAAAGTAGCAACTACTTTAATGAAAATATACCGTTAAAATATTTCAGCACTTACAAAATTAACCTTGACTGACTTTGACCCACAAACTTGAACACGTAAAGTATGTCAGATACTACCGAGCGTATGTAGGGGGATAATCTAACCTAACTTCGAAGGAGCATCGTACTAAGTAAACAACTACTTACTCAATTGTTTGGGACAACGAATAAATAGTAGCTATTTTAAGACTACTGAAAAGGATTGATCCATAACTGCTTTAGACTGAAAAAGTGAAAATATGTTAAAAGGTCTTTGCCTTGGAATGAATCATCATCATCAACATCAACCTTTTTTTTATCATCCCACTGCTGGGCACAGGCCTCCTCTCATACAGAGAAGAATAGAGCGTAAACATGCTTGCTCAATGCGGATTGGCGATTTCAGACTTAAAGTCCAGGTTTCCTCAGATTGTCCTTCACCTTGTAATCAGTCATTGCTGTCCAAGATACACTTTGAAAGTACATAATTAACTTAGAAAAATTACATTTGTACTTGCCTGATCTGGATTAGGACCCGCACACTTATACTTGAGAGGCTGGTGTTTTAACCACTAGGTCAACACGACATGCCCTGAAATGGCATAAGCAAATAGCAGCAGCGTATGCTTTGGCCACTGCTGAGACATAGACCACGCCTTTGTGAAAAGGAGTGGCTATTATCCACCACATGTATCCATATATTTTTGACTTTTTGGTTGTAGGAGACGCTGCTTTTTCTATTTCTATTTTCGCGTTGTTTTCTCCCTGTTCGGAGAGTGATGAAATAATTTTCGCAAATGGTTCGGACCTATAATCTACAACACGCAATTCGAAATAAAGTGTACTAACTCGGAAAAGTCTCGTATATTTCATTTGCTTAGTGGAACAATATACATAACATGTATACCTTTGGAAACTTCCCGAGATATTATAATAAGCCGTTTTTAAGCCCTATTTTAGTCAGAATATCTTCTTTTACGTTTGTTCAGATTTGTTTTGTTTTATTTGATACATTTATTCAGTATTTGGCAAGTAACGCTTTGTACTTGACATAGTACTGAATAAACAAACAGGTTTTCATGACGGCCGTTAAGACCTGACAGATCTGCTTTTAAATGAAACGACATCCACCTATAATCTTAATGTCTTCAAAGCAGAACAGAAGACGCATCTTCTGGGCATTATCATTTATAGATCTCATCTATCATAGAGCATTATAGACCTCATTTATCACTTTTCATTAAGTATGCGATGTCAAGATGTTGAGCTCTTTTTAAGAATCCTGTACCTAAAGCGTAAAAATGGAACCCTGTTACCAAAATTCCACTATCTATTTGTCTTTCACCAGGCTGTATTTCGTGAAGTGTGAAGCTAGACAGTTGAAATTTTCATAGATGATGCATCTCTGTTGCCAATATAATAATAAATACAAAAAAATCTTCTACGCGAGTCCAACTTGTACTTCTCCGAATTTCGTTTTTGTTTCTCAGTTCCCAAAATCCTTATTCAATCCCTGATTAACTCGAATGAACTAATCGGGTACAGTTCTTCACACGTATTTGTGGCAGTTACTAGCTAAACCATTACCCCGCATTGAGCAAGCGTGGTGATTACGCTCAATCCTTCTCTGTATGAGAGGAGACCTATGCCCAGCAGTGGGACGATAAAATAGGTTGATGATGATGTCTAGCTAAACCACAAATCCAATTACGAGAACAAGCTAGTAATTATGCGTTTGAGAAAATGCTTTATTTCTCTAATTTGCCTTCAATAACTAATCGTTTCTAACGCGCAAAGTGTTGGTAATTTATTAAGTATAGAGCTGATTTTTCCATCGCTACATAATTTTATTCAAGGAATTTGACAGTTGGTTTGAATTTTTGACAGTTTTTCTATACAGAATCAGTCAAAGGTAAACTTTATTGTACGAATAAAAAAATATCTGTTCGTTTAGAAATATTAGTGATATCAAACGTCTTGATATTCTCAAATAATCGTAATTACACCAGATTAGGGTTAAGGAAATCGTTGTTATCTGCTTTATACACCTAAAAAGTCTTTCAGTGTGTAAGGAGCAAGTTGAATTTTTTATGCGGTTTCCTACAAACACCTGCACACATTTGCTTACATTTGAACGTAGGTATGAAGCCTTCCAGGATATAAGGATACAAACGACAAAGTTTCCCAGGTCGCTACTGGTCTAGCAAAATATGGCTCATCAATAGCCGTAGTTGTTAAAAAATTCAGCCGTTCGAAAGAATGGTAGGCCACATTTCACTTATGCATGATAGGAATAGTTAGTATAGAATAGAATACTCTTTATTATGTACACCATATAAATCTATACTTAATATATAAAGCTGAAGAGATTGTTTGTTTGTTTGAACCCGGTAATCTCAGGAACTACTGGTTCGATTTGAAAAATTATTTGCGTTGGATAGTCTATTAATCCAGAAAGGCTTTAGGCTATATAACAATACGTAGCGACCAATAGGACTGAAGCATAACTAAATCCACGCGAACGAAGTCGCTTGCAGCCGCTAGTTAAAGAATATAAATATAAAGATTTTACAAAGCGATCTTTTATAGACAAACTTTATAGTATTAGTTACTCCGAAGTGCGCCATTTTCTGCGCAGTGCCCCACCGCTCACCCCCCACAAACCCCTGAATTCATTGTTGCGCAATGACGCGCGTCAAGTTTCGGACCGCCATAAAGTTTGAATCTAGCTGTAATTACTTACGCAAATACACATGTAACAATTTTATCCTACAATCTCTAAATCGTCGCAGCTGACGACAGATCCTCTGCCGAATAGGAGTAAATGTCATAAGCAAAAGGGGGAGTTTTGATGCCCTTTCATGATAACGCATTTATATAACGCTTTAAGATCCTATAAAGAACATTTTGATATGCGAAGTGAAAATACGTTGAGTAGTAACTGAGTATCATTGCGAGGTAAATTACCTTTAAGAAACAATATGGTAAATTCATGATAAAAGTTAGTTTTGCAATCTATTCAAATATTCACTTCAATCTCTTTCATGGAAAAAGTTAATAATTTTTATTTGGCCAATCAAGCCAATAACTCCGCAGTGCGCAGGGCACTCACTGACGTAGTCATAACGTCATCAAGAGCAGATAACAGAGCATGCAGCACAAGACGGAAGGTGGGCCATTATCTATGCAGAGTCGCCAACTTTCTCGGCCAAGTTTTCTCGGTGGTAGGCCATAACATCGGCTGCCGGCGGAAGTTACCACCCACCAGACAAAGTCTTGCCGCCAAGCGATTCGTCGTGTTCCGGCATGATGTCTGGTGAAGCCGTACGGAGGACGGGTCTGAGCAGTTGTGTTGCGATGTGTGGCGGGTACGATGCGCCAAATGTTGTTGTCTCGGGAATTTGGTCGTGGAGAGTCTCCAGATCAATCTCCCTCTAGCGCAGCATCGTTTGGTAGTGTTGGTCTTGGGTTTAACATTGCATCACCTCGCTCAACTGCCGTCATCCTTCCTATTCCTAAGTTTTTTAAGTGAATAGGCTTAATAAACTAGTGCGCTTTACACTCAACGATTGCATCACTGCTTACCATCAGGCGGGATTGCAGTCAAGCACTAGTTTATAATTATTAAAAAAAAAACTACATTCTTGAAAACTAAGCCTATCTATCTGTGGAGATGTAGAATCGAATCCATTGGAAGACTCTCGTGATTCTATAAAATACAAACATCAAAGCCATATTTAGTGTCTCAAACAGAATTTAAAACTGTTCTTAAAGATAATATACAACGTGTAACAAAAAGGGTATATACATACCAAGGGCATGGCATCTTTAGATGATATCAAACGATATCGGAAGGGTTTCAACTCAAAATAAAGTACTCAAAAAATTGGTACCAAATTTTTGGTTTCGTGTGTTTCTTAAAATAAAATCATAACAAACCTGGCAGCACACTACATACGTTAATAACTACTCGTTACCCGTCACGTTACTTGCCAAAATCCGATAAATGTCTTCAATATCTCTGTGGAACTAGTATGACAGTAGCCTATCACAGGCGGTGTTTTTCCTCATAACTTCCTAACATAAAGAAATAGGATTAAAAAACCCTTCAAATATCGTTTGATATCATGTAAAGATGCCATGCCTTTCTTATGTATATACCCTTTATGTTACACGTTGTATAGCTCGCTATCTTTCAAGAATGCTAATCGAGGACCTGCTTATGCCATAAAACTTTTATTATTCATCCATTCTTCTTCCATCTGTTTAAACCTAGATTGCCTGGTATAGGGCAAATAAAAAATACATAAAAATAAAATTTTATCATCAAAACGTAATACCTAGATGTAGAACGTAATATCTAGAATGGTAGACGTAGAAACCGTTTAGATAAAATTCTCATTTCGTAAATTACAAGAACCAATATTCAGCACAAAGTTTTCGGTATTATTGTGCGGTTTTTTCACAATTCAGCGGAGGTACGCTGGTAATTCATTTGTGGACTGCATTTTATGAGATGTATGTGATGGAATGGAATGAAAGAGAGTATTAGTTTATTAAGCCTATTCCCTCAAAAAACTGAGTTAATAGGAAGGAAGACGGCAGTTGAGCAAGGTGATGCAATGTTATACCCAACAACACTACCAACGATGCTGCGTCATAGAGAGAATGATGTGGAGACCGTCCACAACCAAACCCCCGACACACACACACACCCTCACACATTACCCGCTCACACGCACACATCGCAACACAACTGCTCAGTCATAGTATAAAGAGGGACAGAGTAGGCTATCTTCATACAAACGGACCGCGCGCGTCTTGTATGTGTGCGCGTTAGTATCTATGGGTCGCCGCACGCACACCGAAACACAATATTAGAGTGCTATCAGTGCGCTAGTCGCGGCTAGCACCGGACGAGGTTCGCGCGTCAAGTATTCTTGTTAAAAAAATGCATGGATCGTCACGAGGATTGCGAACAACTTAAATCGTATTTAAACGCTAATCAGCAAGTTTGCAATTTAAGTGCAGAATCTAGGTATCTACACTACAAAAATTATTCTAGAAACCACATTTTATTAGTGGTTCCACCTGACGTCTTTGTAGAAAATATTATTATGAGGATGGAGCAGATGTTCCAAAAAGCATTTAAAAATGATCACATAAACTGCAAAGTTGGTATGTCTATTTATGAACAAATAAAAGATTTATATTTTTCAAATTATATTTCTAAAAGTTATTTACAAGGATACGGATATATTACACATTAAAATTTAATAACAACGCATTTCGTACTAAATTATGTAGTCGAAACCGAAGAAAGTAGGTATTTTTCTGTAGCTAATTTGTAATTTTGTATTAAATGTGTGATTCAATAGATATTATGTTTGTGTTTCGTTTTCAAGCTCTGCTGCGTGTTAGGAGATTGAGGGCTTGAAATGAGTAGGCGACACCAGGAATTCCTTAAAACTTGTCTGTATTTAGAGTATTACAATGAAATAATAATGTTAAGTATATGAGAATTTTTCAATGTCTGCGCAAGCCGTGTATTTATGTCGCCTAAATCTTATTAAAATAGACAACAAATCGCCTTGTATCGGTGGACCTACCATTCGTATTTCGTTGAGCGAGATGTCATTGCTTGCTGCGGCGCTGGCATCAAACACCACGCGTAGCTTGGTTGTGGTACTCTGTTCACGACATACTCCGTGGTGTGGTAGGAAATAGTTAGGTGTCCCGAAGCGCTCAACACGACTCATGTGACCTAATCGAATGTACTCGTGAATGAAATCGGCATAAAGTTTTTTATAATTAGAATTGCGTACTAAACGTTTTTCGAGGGCAAAAAACCTACGTTGTGCCTGTGCGTAAGTTTCACCTAAGGTATCGGGTGATGATTTAAAAGGAATGCGAACTTTGAACCTCCCGTCACTATTGCGCGTAGTAGTATTGACGAAATGTTTCCCGAAGTGTATCCCGATACGCAGACATGTCCTCCAATTCCCAGAATTTGCGTAGCTGGGAATCGATAGACTGAGAAGAATTACACTGAATATACCCATCATAACGCGTAAGAGAACAAATTGGGCCGGAAACAACCCATCCCAATTTTGTGTCTAATAAGAAAGGCCCACTAGGTAATCTTATTTTATTAGAATTAATTAAATCCCAAAATTTATCCGCACCGATTAGGATATCTATATTTTGAGACTCATTAAAATGCGGGTCTGCCAAAACAAAATGATCGGGTATATTGAACTGCTCGCTTGATTGCGACAAAGCAGGCAATGCCGACGTAATGTTAGGCAGAACAAAACATTGTAAGCGCGTAGTGTATGGATGGATGCGCGATTTTAACTCGATGTCACATATTTGCGTGGACTTTGTGACCGAGTTCCCTACACCACGAATTTCTTGTGTGGACTGTATTACTGACGCTTGAATTAAATTGCTTAAAGATTGAGTTATGAAACAGCGTTCACTACCGCTGTCAAGGAGTGCGCGCGCTAAGTGATAATTCTTATAACTATCAGCTACCTCCACTAACGCAGTCGATAGTAGAACCGGTTTCATAACAGGTGATTGTGTGGACGTGTTTATGTGCGCCTTGTTCGCATAGATTGTTGTAAATTCCGTAGAGGAAGCGGGCGATGCGTGTGTGGCGGCCGCGGGAAGGGGCGGGGGATGCGCTGCCGTAGACGTGGCCCTCGCAGTCGGCGTCTCATTAGCGTGCGCGACATGCATTGCTACAGATTTATTAGTATGATTATCGGAATGTAGTAACGAATTATGTTTTTTGTTGCATAATCTACACGGCCCGAATCTACAACTATCCAAAGTGTGATCCGAGCGTAAACAATTGGTGCAAAGTTTCTTTTCGTGAACAAACTTAAGTTTAGAATCTGAATTAAAATCAAGAAATCTTTGACACGCGTAAAGTGGGTGATTTGAGTTGCACAATAAACAAAGCCTTTTATTTTTTGTGGATTTTTGTGACTTTTGACTCAGTGGCTCATTGGTGGAAACATTGCAGTGAACTTTAGACTGATTAATTTTAGTGTTTTGATTTTTATTATCTTTATTTCGTTTGCTATGTGTCATATGCAATGTTTCCAGCACGTCAGCTCGATCTTTAAGAAAGTTCATCATATCATCCAGTTTAAGCTTTCGCTTAGGTCCAGAATCGCCGTTTCTAGATAATCCTTGTGCGCGTTTGTATTGTTCCCATTGTTGTTCGGTGACTGCATTAAATCTAAACATAATTAAATAGATAATTAATGTATCCCATGCGTCAGTTGGTTCGTCAAGCATTTTTAATGCACGTAAGTTCTTTAACACAGTATCCATTAACTGTCGAATTAGATTGGGCGATTCCTTGCTCAAGTTTGGCATAGAGAGAGATAAAGACATGACGTGATTATGCACTAACAATTCGCTATTATTGTACCGGTTGAGAAGTAAATCCCACGCAACCGGGTAGTTGGCACTAGAAAATTCTACGGCATTAATTACCAGTTCCGCGCTTCCTTTCAATGAGGATTTAAGGTAGTGAAACTTTTCTATATTGCTTAAATCATTAGAATTGTGCACCAATGAAAGAAAAGTATCCCTAAACTCTAACCAACGCTCGTATGAACCGTCAAAGGTGGGCATAGAAATTGTGGGTAATTTAACGGCCGGTCTGTGGTAATTATTACATTTAGTAGAACCGTCAGTAACCTCACTCGGATTTAAAAGACATTCAGCTTGAGATAATAGAGTGTAATATCTATTTTCCATTAGTTCTCTTTGCGTTAACTGCTCATCTACGTCGGAGGCTGATTCCTCGATTTGTCTTTGTATGTCACTAAATTCATCGAACAATTTAGCAGCTCCCTGAATCCGTAATTTGAGATCTATACGTGTTTGACTTGACAAAGCTCCATCAGCAATGCTAGACAAGAAATTTGAGAATTTTGACAATCAGCCTTTTACTATGCCACGTTTTTTAACTAGTTCCCTAATAAGTGGACAATCGTCGTTTGGATTGTATTTAAAAGGAGATTTATCGCGAGGCTTATTAGGTACTGAGATCTCTGACACACTAGGCTGACTCATTTTGGTGGAAAGCAGAGAGAAAGGTGTACTCACTTTTGAATTTGACGGTTACGATGAGATTTGCTGGCAGCGCACAACCTCACACCAGAATTTCACTGAAATTGCCCAAATAGCACGGTATCACACAATTGAAATGGAGATGAATAGGGCTGGGCAGGATGGCTGGACGTACCTGATATGCGCGTTTTCAGTATTATACGTACAGCACTGCTAAGTCCAACGTTCGGTTCGAAGGTCCAATGTTTTTTCAAGCTCTGCTGCGTGTTAGGAGATTGAGGGCTTGAAATGAGTAGGCGACACCAGGAATTCCTTAAAACTTGTCTGTATTTAGAGTATTACAATGAAATAATAATGTTAAGTATATGTGATACGTAGCGCGTGCAAAGCAGTAGTAGTTCTAGAAGAAACATTTTATACGAAAAAACCGTTGACGCGTAGCTCGGTGGCTATTGGACGATCGCATGCGTAGACGACCAATTGCTGTTAAGGAGATGGTAGCTACAGTTCTTAAGGCGAAGTTCATCTATTAAGGCGAAGTCTGAACAGTTTGTATTATTTATATTTGTATTAATTAAAAATAAATATGGTTCTTTATGTGTGTTTCTCGGTGGTAGGCAACAACATCAGCCGCCGGCATAAGTTACCACCCACCAGACAAAGTCTTGCCGCCAAGCGGTTCGTCGTGTTCCGGCATGATGTCTGGTGAAGCCGTACGGAGGACGGGTCTGAGCAGTTGTGTTGCGATGTGTACCGGGTACGATGTGCCTAATGTTGTTGTGTCGGGAGTTTGGTCGTGGAGGGTCTCCAGATCATCCTCTGGCGCAACATCGTTGGTCGTGTTGTTGGGTTAAACATTGCATCACCTCGCTCAACTGCCGTCTTCCTTCCTATTCACTCAGTTTTTTTTAGTGAATAGGCTTAATAAGCTAGTGCGTTTTACCATCAACGATTGCATCACTGCTTACCATCAGGCGGGATTGCAGTCAAGCACTAGTTTATAACAAATAAAAAAAAAATAAAAATAAAAATAAAAAAAAAATACTAAAAAAAAAACTGACTAGTATATGTAAACTAAATACTAATCAAATAATTTAAACATAAGCTCTTAGTCTATAAATATTTGTTAGCGGTTTGGGCGACAACCGTAACCGACGAAGCGCGGACAGTCGTCAAACCTAAGACAGTAGGCAATTAAATCGCGGATTGGGTCGGAGATAACCTACTTCCCCTCTTTATTCTATGGCTCAGTCCCGTCCTCCGTATGTCGATGAATTTTATTTGACAGCAATTGTTTTTCTGTGGCGCTATAACCAACACTATCGGTAATCTACCTTCAGTAACTACAATATGCCTGATGATAATGAGGCACAGACTTAAATTGTTGGACATATTCCTAAGTACTCATTAACTGGTCAGGCTTTAACTATATTATTATTTCCGTCTTACGTCCATTATAAAAAATAAGCACCAACTGCTTGCATGGCTACCTTGTTTTACAAGCAGTTTTGACAATAAAATTATGGTTTGTGTTTCATTTAAACAGTTTTATACTTCAACACAATAACACATGAAGTTCAGAGTGACCAGGAGCGAAAATTATATCACACTAATATTATATTATAAATGGGAAAGCGAGTTTGTTTGTTCCGCTTTCACGCTGTAACTACTGAACCGATTGCTTAGAAATTTTGCAGATGTAAAGTTAGAAGTCGGGATTAAATAAAGGGGTAGTTTTATATCAGAAAAAAAATTCCGAGGGAAATCTAAAAATCGCGATATAACCGAACTCCAGGCGAAGCCGCGGGCGGAAATCTAGTTGGTAATAACTTTGTTCTACAAAACAAAACTTCTCCAACTTACGATCAAATCATATTCAATATGTTGGAGTTTCCATACGTGTTCGTCCTGTACTCCTGTATTTTGAGGACCTAAATAACGTGCCTGGTGTGACTTGCCGGACTGAGCTCGTCTAACATCCTAACTTAATATTATAAATGCGAATGGAGTAGATTTACTTCTTGCATGTTAAATTTTGTCTATACGTTATCAGGGGTACAAATTAAGACATAGGGTACCTACCTTTTATCTAAAAATATCTACTATCTAATTAACGAAGGCAAAAGCTAGTATTACAATATTTTTATATCTGCCATCGGCTCGAAAAGAAAAAGATGAAAGAGGAATAAAACAATTACAGGAAACCGACATCAAAACCAATCTACTCCCAAATATAACGCGATAAACTGAAAATGATTGATACAAACAAAGGCATTCGCGCCGATGAACATGAAAAGCGATAGAAATCCGAGCCTTTTGAAGAAAGCACCTACAATTAACAAGTCTTATAGCAACAGCTAGCGGTAAATAATGATGGTTGTTGTGAAGTAGAGGGAATAGATTGTTATTTACATATTGATTGTACTGGTAGCGTGGCTATGAAAGTCGCGATACATTTTGTAGGCTATGTAAAATAAGTGAACCATTTCCGCGGGGTCAGCTTTTAAATTCGCAACAATACATATCATATTTCGTCGCCCTCCGTGGCGCAGCGGTCAACACGCCTGCCTGCGACGTGGAGGCCCCGGGTTCGATCCCCGGCCAGGTCATGATGGAAAACGATCTTTTCCTAATTGGCCTGGGTCTTGGATGTATCTATTATAAATATACTATCGTTGAGTTAGTATCCCATAACACAAGTCCTGAACTTACTTTGGGGCTAGCTCAATCTGTGTGATTTTTCCGTATATATTTATTATTTATTTATTTATTTTATATTTTATTTGGAATCATGTATAGGTATGCAGTTTTCAACTATGAAAAGTGAATATCTACCTCCCTCGTGTTTTGCATTTCGGTACGTTGAATTGTTTAAGCACATCAATACCTGTCACAAACTGTTAGCAACCATACGAACAAATTAGTATCATAATATCAAAAACGTTTACAGTCTCTATCTATAAAAATTGTAATAAATATTATGTCAAAAATAAGGGGATATAAATTACAGGTTGATTTTATCTTACGTATTTTCATTTAAAGCCAATTCTAACTTGAAGAATTATGAATACCTATTGATGATCCTTAGTAGTTCTACTAATACACACTCACATACATTTACATTTATAACGTGAATCATATTTTGACAATACAATAATGGCAGAGATTAGAAAAAAGATAGGCAAAATAATTTGAAAGTTCTGGCCACCCTTTTTTGAGTTTAAAGTCATCAAATGACTTCTGCCGCCCTGGGATGAACGGGAAGGAGTTCCACGGTAGACGGCCACGGTATCTTCGAACAAGCCGCAGCCTTGGCACGCATAGGCCCTAGCATACCGTGACTACAACTGCGGGAGCCCCGCAACGCTTGGTAGCAATAGCATCTTTGTTACAATTGTCTAAATACAGTTTAAATCCCATATTGTTATTACTGTTTCTGTGGAGTTTTTGCTTTGTTGATTATCTTTTTTTTTATTAAGTTTGTACGACGTTTGTTTGTTGTTCGACGCGTAAGTAAAGCCTGTTGGTTGCACTCACATTATATTTCAGTCCATAAGTATCTATTTAATTGCAAAATGTCATGAGTAAAATGACCTAGTATTATGACGCTTTATCATCAAAACGTTTGGTTAACATAAAAAATATTGTAATATATATTTTAACATTTTGCAAACGGTACCGTCCGAATGACGTCACAACTTATACAGCGAGGTGCACAGTTAACTCGCGCGAGTTGTATAAGCCCCGCACGTTTATATTGCTACTAGCTTTCTGCCCGCGGCTTCGCCCGCGTAAATTTCGGTTATCTCGCGCTTTTTAGATTTCCCTCGGGAACATCAAATTTTTCCGGAATAAAAGGTAGCCTAGGTCCTTTCTCAGGGTCTAAAGATTGTGTGCTTTCCGCCCACGTCTTCGCCTGCGTGGTGTTCGGTTATATCGCGCTTTTTAGATTTCCCTCGGGAATATCAATTTTTTCCGGGATAAAAGGTAGCCTATGTTTTTTCTCAGGGTCTAAAGATTGTCTGTACCAAATTTCATCAAAATCCGTTGAGAGGTTTAGGCGGGAAAGCGTAACAGACAGACAGACAGACAGACAGACAGACAGACAGACAGAGTTACTTTCGCATTTATAATATTAGTATGGATTGGCGGCAATCTTGGTGACGTAGTCGAACTCGTACCGTCAGTCAGTACCGTTCGCAAGATCATCCAGCGCTTACGTGCTTACGCGCATCGAATACTTGTTACAGGTTAATGTTTTTGCTATGCTATTTTATTGTTTTTCTTGAGTTTTGTTACCTGTTACCCGTAGAAATGAGTAAGAAATTAATTAGAATTAGAAATTAACTGGTCAGAAAAAAAGTCTTATAGATAGTGATGAAAAGATATTTGTTCCCTTGAAATTCGATAATAAAATGAAAGTTTATTTGTCAGAATATGGATGAGTAAGTATATAGAATGTAGGTATAATAAAATTATAAAAGGCAAATAAACCTATTACCCTAGCTTATTAACTTTGCATTTAAAAAAAAATTACTAGCTGTCCTTTTGTCCGACGGATGACGTCACGCAGCTATTATTATGACAAGGTTCCATCGCAATATCAACGTGCGGGGTTTATTTGTGCTGATATCTCTTTAATGCACGTGTATAACACTAAACTGGCGCTTTTACCTTCATACACTTTACTATCTTGTTTTCATGGCTCCCACTCGAGAAGGGTTAGTAAACATCACAGACCCTCTGCTTTGTTCTACGTGGAATTGTTACCGGCTGATTGCGGGCCCAACGCTCAGGCTGTTGGTTTTATAAGTAGGTTGTGATACAATTGTAAGTACCATTCCTTCCTCGCACAAAGCTGTTTACTAGGACTGAACGGTGTGGGAATCTTTTCATATGTTTGTTTACAAAAGTATTTGATGAATATGTGGCCTGAAAAGTGAAAAGATCGTACATTTCCATTGCAAATGTCTTTGATTTATTGTCATTCCTAGGTAAGTATAGTATTTTTATTTTTTTAACTTTGTTTCCCGCATTAGAAATTTCTCTAAACGCACCCACGATGCGTTTACAAACATTAGAACCCTTATTCATAAACGTTGCTTAAAGTGAACTAGTGATTAGCAATCATACATTTTTGACCTTTTAACGCCACTTAACTTTAATCATACTTTATGAATAAACAGCATAGTGTTTAAGGGGTTTATTCATAAACAATGCTTAAAGATAAATGACGTGCAAACGTCTAAAATGTATGGTTAAACAATCGCAAATGTCTAGTTAACTTTAAGCGATGTTTATATCTTCTTCTTCAGCCTATAGAAATAGATGTCCACTGCTGGACAAAGGCCTCCTCCAAGGCTTTCCACGCTGACCGGTCTTGTGCTGCCCGAATCCATCGGCTTCCCGCGACCTTCACCAGGTCGTCAGCCCACCTTGTTAGGGGCCTCCCTACGCTGCGTCTTCCAGTACGTGGTCGCCACTCCAGAACCTTACGACCCATGTGGTGCCGGGCTTAGAATAGTACCATGCCATATACCTCCCGTGGGTGTCGTAAGAGGCGACTAATGGAACTCTCACCAGGGAAGCGGGCAGCAGCGCCTCTCCTGTGTAATATCAAATCACTGCGATCGCCAACCCGCCTGCGAAGCGTGGGGATTATGGCAAACCCCCCCAATGATGCACGCGACACAAACGTGTCGCAAACATAGCACACATTACATTACATTTTATAATTTCTTTAATACTCTGCTAATATTGTGTTGTGTATCCGTTGTATATGTTTATATACAACGAT
This sequence comes from Sesamia nonagrioides, assembly GCA_017933935.1. Classification (NCBI taxonomy): domain Eukaryota; kingdom Metazoa; phylum Arthropoda; class Insecta; order Lepidoptera; family Noctuidae; genus Sesamia; species Sesamia nonagrioides. The sequence goes on from JADWQK010000081.1 coordinate 1,027,098, forward strand.
ATAACATTAGCAGAGTATTTTAATTTTTTTGAATTATAAAATGTAATGTAATGTGTGCTATGTTTGCTTTGATAAGTATTTAAAGGAATGAAGTGGGTGTGAGCCCAAAAATAACACAAATTTTGATACATATTTACATTACAGCCTCTGAACACAATGTTTCACGAAGCAAATTATTATAAAACAAAAAGGAAGAATATTTCCACAAAACTTTGAAATTAATTATTTCTTAATCTTTTCAATTCATGAATTATTTATTTAATTATTAACGGTCTCCAAAGCCAGGATCACAGGCGAAGAGTAGCCAGCCTGTCGGTGTTCTATAGGATGCATTTTGGAGAGTGTGCGAGGGAATTGCATGATTTGATTCCCCCATCTCCAAGCGGTTCGCCTCGTCACGCGTACATCGAGGGACTGGAACAAATTGCCAGTGGCGGTATTTCCATCGAACTACAATTTAAGTGTCTTCAAGCCTAGAGTGAATACGCTCTTAATAAACTAGAGCGCTTTACCGTCCCGGAATTGCATGATTTAATTCCTCCATCTCCGTTCCACCATCGGACGATCCGCCTCACGTTGCTGACACCACAACGATCCGAACGAAGTGTTTCCACTCTTCTTTTGTACTGCATACATCGACTACAATTTAACTGTCTTCAAGGCTACAGTGAAAAGGCTCTTAATAATAAACTAGCGCGCTTTACCATCAACGATTGTATCACTGCTAATAGTATTTGATCGCAATCCTGCCTGATGGTATCAGGCAGGATTGCGATCAAGTACTATTTAATCATATAAAAAAACCGTGCCAATGTCTAATTGTAGATATTTAACGGCATCACCATCATTCAAATGGCATAGTCTAGTACGTATGCTAATAATAATACAGAGGTACCTCTATGTGTAATTATGGATGTAGTTATCTTGACAAACTACCAACGGAGATAATATTATCAAGGACGGTAAGGTTGACTGTGTCGGGCATGTCACCATCCGGATGAATCTAATTGACATATTGTCTCTCTTATTATATATTTTATATATTTTTATATCCTCCTTCCTACTCAAGTCGTTCTCCTCATTACTGAGGGCCGTGATGTCCCTGTGGAATTATCTTCTCCTTTACGACAGTTCGCCATCTGGTACGATCCCTGGCTGAGAGTAAATCATCATGCAGGACGGTGTCCAGAGATGAACGAATTTGGTCAGTCCACCTTATTCCACTGCGACCTTTAGAATGTTCATCCATCCACCTTTCCAGTAACTGTCAGATGTTCGAGGTTGTCTCTATCCTTTCTGGAAATATGGCCAAAATATTCTAAAATTCTTCGAAGGCAGTCAGAGGAGAGTCATTGCGACACTCGGCTCTCGAAGGATTGACTGATTTGTGGAATGCTGTCCAAGGAATTTGAAGCATCTTACTACAGCACCACATCTCGAAAGCGTCACTGTGGTCTCGATCGGCTTTCTTGATTGTCCACGTCTCCGAACCATAGCTGAAGATTGAGAAGATGTGAGATCTGATGAGTTTCATCTTAGTCTTCCATGAGATGTTGCGGGTTTTATATAGAAATATTTCAAAATAAATTTAAATATGCAAATAAATCTCGACCTTAAAAGCATTAGGTCGTATGTATAGTTCGACCACCCGTGTGGTACCGGGCGTAGAATAGTACCATCCCATATCCTCCCGTAGGTGTCGTAAGAGGCGACTAAGGGAACTGTCACCAGAAAAGCGGACAGCAGCGCTTCTCCTGTGGAATATCAAATTACTGCGATCCCCAACCCGCCTGCCAAGTGTGGGGATTAGGGCAAACCCTCCCAAAGCGTTGGGGGCGGCCTTTGTCCAGCAGTGAACCGCTATAGGCTGAAGAATAAGAATAGCTCGACCCTATGTTCAAGCTATTCTTATTAGGCATTCTTATTGCATTAGGTCGTATGTGTAGGTCGCCGGATCAATACCCACGACCTAAATGTTTCTAAACTCGAGAAATAAATAAACGCAATAGAGACGGTAAGGATGTTGACATGAAACCTACAGATTATAAATTTAATATTTGCTTTGTCTTGTAGGACTCATCAGGTACGCACGTCTAAACCCAAGAGATTCACCTACCTCCGTATATACATATTTACATTGCACCCCCTGACGGAGTATTATGATGATTTAATTCCATCATACTCTCACTCCAGTGTAAGAGAGAGACGTAGCTATTCATAATCTATAAAACCATCCCTTTTTTGTACTGGAATCATGATGGCATTAATACTTCGTAATATGGCCCCTGTTCGTTATACGTCACAATGTTTCAGGAAGCAGAATATTTGGGTGTCATATCAGCTTACAATGTTGTCGGATGTTCTCAATAATTTCCCGGAAGACCCTGATTCTCCTGTTTCTATACAAATGAAGGAAATTGATTGAAAGGTATTGTACTGTGATTATCCTTAATGTTGCCTAATAACATTTTTTTTAATTTCGTTAAGTAAAATCCAAGGTTTAGTAATTACAATAATTCCTTAAAAATATTGGACATATGGAAGACCTGCGTGCTGCAAAGGTGGATGCAGTTTTTTGTAATATTTTGGCATTACTAACAGTAATTAGTCTTTTAGGTCTATTATTACTAACAAACTATGAACCTGGTCTAAATTTAATGTTTATTATTATGCACTGCTATTGGGTTAGCCCCCTGTAAGTAGGGGGCGACCTGACGCTGCCGGTAGTAGTGCGCAGAATGGTTTGTAACGCAGAGTGGTGTCCTTCTGCGAGGACGTCATGTCGCAGAAAGAAAATGCTGAACGGGAGAGGGAGATCTTAACTCTCTTCCCGGGCCGCAAAAGACGCACCGGGCGCCGAGGAAGGGCGGACAACACCTTCTTACGGGCCCCATGAATGAGTCCAGGAGCGAGGGACATGGGGAAGTCCACGGCCCCTATCTGATGGACCCTGAGGGGGAGGCGCGCGCTTCTGCCTCGATGCACGGACAGTAGTTACGTAGTTTAACACCCCCGTGCAGTAGACGAGGCCCGGACAGATCGGGCCAGCACGAGGGTGTGGAAGAATTTAGACTCCCGCGGCCCCACGCGCGCTCTTGATAGAGGAGACACCTGGGTGGTTTTAGTCAGTAAAAATCTGAAAGACCCCGTCGCCCACCCCAGGGCGGCGGACATCCATGGAGAATATCCACCCCGGAACAAAAAATATTATCCCTGAGTGATTATCAATAATGTGCATAACTTAGATACGTAATTTTTGGTAAATGGCTTAACAGTTATTTTCATAAATAATTTAACAGATTTTTCGCAGAATTCTTGCCCGTTAAGCACCTCATTACTAGCCAGATTTGTTAGTATAACTTAAAGCCTTTTACGAGGTGAAAAGTTGTTATAAGTTACGGCTAAGTTTTGTTTTTATCTTTGTTTAATGTTTGATAACAGCTTCAACATCTTTAAGTAGTCTCATTTTATAAAATACTACGAGCGCACCGTAGTTTCACCCGCATAACTGTCTATCCTGTGGGAATATGGGGATAAAAATGTAAGTACCTATCTTATGTGTTTGTACAATTTTTTTCTATTCTTTTTTTTTAAAAGAAGTCAACGTTCTTTTTTAAAAAAAGAATAGAAACACACTAGGAATTTCTCCTGTATCGTGGGTTCGCTTACAAACATATAAAGTCATAAACACAAACAGCCAGACCCGGAACAATATGGAGGTCATACAAATCCGGAACAGTTGCATCCGATGCCTTTTCAGCTTCGGAGTCTGGGGTCCACTTAACCAGTCTAACTGCTGATTTTGGCTAAACTTCAATATTTTCCGTGAAGCGACTGCCGTCTGACCTCCACAACCGTAGGCGATATCGAAGCATTGTAGTTAGACCAATTGTTGGACTTTTGAGAGCTCCAACAACCCGTAACGACTGCCATTAGATGTTCGTATGGCAACCGGGACGAACGGCTTAACGTTCTTTTACGAGGCACGACCAGGCTAGTGCAAATATTCATATTCATTACAAATATTTGATCTGCGCAGGGATCGAACCCTCGCCTCTTTGCGCAGCGGCCGCGTTCGCTACCACTAAGCTACGCAGGTTATCAACCGGTCCCTACACACGGGCAAGTGAAATTATACGGGTGGCTTTTAGTCAGTAAAAGTCTGACACACTCTTCCGGTCCGCCCAAAGCGCAAGAGGTCATTGGAGATGATTTCCCATCTACAAACAAAGATTCTAGCACAGAACAACAGACAGACAAAAGGCAATTTCCGTAAAAAAAATTTATTTTTACATTTTTTTTTTTCTCCTTAGGACCGGCCTATACTCGTAATCTCGACTTACAAAGATCCTTTAGAAAACTTTAACCTATTTGACCTAAGCGTTTAGTACGGCTGAGTTTTTATCCGAGATCACAATACCAGTCATATTGAGAAAATTACTTAGTTTGATGGTGTACCACGCTTTTAAATTTAGCTGGTCTTTCTAAAATCACTCTGTATAAAAATAGCTTACATAATAATTGTAGTTTTAAGAAAAGAAAGCAGAGCTCCTCGTGATCTATCAAAATATATAAACAAAAGGGCGTTTCAAAAATAAATCCCTTTTATCATGGCTAAAGGAGCAACACAATCAATACACGTACAACAAAGCCGTTTTTGTGGGATTTTTTCGAGATTTTAGCTTCGTTCAGTGGTTATTTTTAGACTGAAGCTCTTTGACTTAATTGAGATTGGAAGTAAAATGTTTGCCTTGGTGTGGGGATTGTTTTTTTCTGAAAACGGCTTACATCGGGTGTTGTGTTTAAGATCGCATAAGTTAATTTTCTCACTTATGTACAACATTAGGCTGCACATCATCAGCCTAGCGTTTTCCAACTGACTACCAGGAGCCAGCCGTCCCCCAGGAGTAACCCAGTTACTGAATAAAACGATACTAACCCTCTGGTAAGACCAATACTGAGACGTTCGGAATTCTGACCACCCCTAACCAATGTCAAATTACAACCGGGACCAACGGTTTAATGAGCTTTCCGAGACACGAAGAATTCTTTATATATAGAGGAGGTCACGCATCGGGCCTGCGGGCGGTGAGCAGTGGGTAGCTCGCCGTCCGGTAAGTACCAGGCTCCAGTCGACGACGCGTTGTGTTTCACGCACGCTCAATGAGACGTCAGCACATCGTGACGGGGTCCATGAAGACCGATGCCTCCTGGGTCAGGGTTGCGGGTTGGATAAAAAAGAAACCCTGGCCATGGCCGTCGCACAAGCAAGTGAAGAAACATGGGTGGGTTTTAGTCAGTAAAAGTCTGACACGCCCTTCCGCTCCGCCTAGAGCGGGAGAAGTCATTTGATGATTTCCCAACCCAACAAGGGACAAAAAAAGAAAAACAAATAGGAGGTCACACATCCACGGACCAAGTGCGGCAACCGTAGCTTAACCCGATCATTCGAACCATGCCAATGACTAAGCCACAAGTCTCTCTATAGCTAACATATCAGTTCAAAAAAAAAAAACCTGCTTATTGACCTCTCATTCCATGCTCATTCCTATGGCTTTTATGGTATAGCGAAGTACTCGCCAGCTAGCGCTAGGCCAAGTCAAGTAGTTTTCTGCAGACGGGTCCTCTCCAGCTGCCACCCTATTGTTACGCCACTGAAACTTTTTTCCAGCCAATGCTGTCCCACTCCTGGGCAGGTGCCTTCTCTCACTTCATGTATTCCTTTTCCCGGTGGTAGGCTATAACATCAGCTGCCAGCAGATATTACCACCCACTAGACAAAGTCTTGCCGCCATGCGATTCGTCAATTTCGTTTCAAAGTTCCGGCATGATGTGTGGTGAAGCCATACACCGAAATCGAGGGTTTACAGATCAATCTCCCCCTAGTTCAGCATCGTTGGTCGTCTTGTTGAGTTTAATATTGCATCACCTCGCTCAATTGTCGTCTTCCTACCTGTTCACTCGGTTTGTTTGAGTGAGTAGGTTCTTAATAAATTAGCGCGCTTTGCCATCAACGATTGTATCACTGCTTATCATCAAGCGGGATTGAGGTCAAGCAATGCCTTGTAATTATAAAAAAAAAAAAACATCTTTCGCTAGCCCACATGTCTTCCTTTCAGTTTTGACGGAATATTATATCTACAACTCGTCCCACCATTTCTACTCACTTACTTTATTGCCTTCCAAGACATCTCAAGGTACAACAGGTTGGTATTAATTAGGACATGATCGTAATTACCAGAGTATCAAGATGTCAGAACTATAATTCTACATTGTAAATTAGATTAGGACAGCTAATGAACGTGTTCACACCACCTACAGAGATTATTAATGTAGATTATATATGAGCAGATTAATTACGTACCACAATAACAATAGTAAGAATGATGTTCCTTTTGACAGATAAACAACATTCATTTCGTTATTTACGTTGTTAACCAAATACATTTTTCGAACATAGGAAGCATAGGATTAGTAATTTAAGAATGTACTTTAAAATGATTCAGAATGTCTGATTTTATATAACGTTATCCCACTCTAGGAATTACTCCTGTATCTTGGGTACGTTTACAAACATTTAAACTCACAAACACAAACAGCCAGACCCGGGACATCATGGAGGTCATACAAATATTTGTTCTGGGCAGGAATCGAACCCGTGACATGCAGCATAGTAGTCGATCGTTCAACCACTGCTCAAACCAAGCCAACTGGAAGAGTATTACGCAATTAGAGTGCTGGTTTACATACAAGGCATTGATCTTAAAACATGACTTCAAGAATATATTCATCATCATCATTTCAGCCGAAAGACGTCCACTGCTGGACATAGGCCTCCCCCAAGGTTCTCCACAACGACCGGTCCTGCGACTCCCAAAGCAGCCCAGCTAAGTTGGATTCGACGATAATGAAAACAAATAAAGCTGAAGTATGTTTCTTTATTTGAAAGCGGTAATCACTGCTGGATTAAAAAAATGCTGTTGGATTAAAAAAATGACTGGAACTGCTGGTTGGATTAAAAAAATGTTATAACAACCTAATTCTTGAAGAAGGCTTTACTAACATCACGTTAGAACCCACGCAAAGCAGGCGATACGATGCGATGGAATGTATTGGAGGAACAGAAATTTCACGCCTATATTGTCGCGGGCAGAGGCCGGCTTATTGATAATAATTCTGCGTAGAACTCGAGAATAGAGACAAAACCTTTGTTATAGACAGAAAGAGTTGTGCGGTGGATACTGAAAGAAAATATTGGTTCAACAAATGCTCGCAAACAATGAGCTGTGTGATTGAGTATTGAGTTTCGTCAATCCACTTTAGTAACTTGATCATTCTGTTACCTGATGTCTTATATAACTATTAAGAGCTGACTAATCCTTGAGTCGATTTTTTTCGACATTCCAATCTACAACATAAATACGTGAATTTGTGCATATGTATGTGTACTCTTAATATTATGACAAGGAGAAATAAAATGCAACTAAATACTGCAGCCTACATTGTTTGGACAAAAGGACCAGTTCATGTCAATTTCACAAAAATAAATACGAGTGCATATACATGAATGTTTTCAAATACATAATTTTAGCGACTTGAAGAGCTATGTCGGTGATATTGGTTTTTCTGCGGATCTCCTCATTTTTGATTCGATCACGCAGTGAAACTCCGAGCATAGCTCTTTCCATTGCCCTTTGTGTGACTCTGAGCCTTCGTATGAGGCCTATTGTGAGCGACCATGTTTCAGTTCCGTATGTCATCACTGGCAACACACACTGGTCAAAGACTTTAGTCTTGAGACACTGTGGTATCTTGGACGACAAGAAGATGTAGCGTTGCGTAGCTTCCCGGACGCTGCGCAACCGAGCTGGATTCGACGAGACACCTCTTTCTCGAAGTTGGACCTACCTATTTGAACTGTTTGTCCTATGTATATGTACTCGTCAACAACTTTGAGTGCAGAGCAACCAACTGGAATTGGAGTGGGTGCGACATGAGAGTTCGACATGATCTTCGTCTTCTCCATGTTCATCTTTAGACCAACTTGTCGGGAAGCTCTGCTGAGGTCATTGAGTATTTTGCTGAAATCTTCCAGGGTCTCCACCATTAGATTAGTGATGACGCCATTAGATTAGAGTAGTGAATCGCCGCTGATGTAAATGCCAAGTCCGTTCCAGTCCAGGATCTTGTAGACATCTTCCAACGCAGCAGTGAACAATTTGGGAGATATGACATCTCCTTGTCTCACCCCACGCTGCAGTTGGATCGGTTTCGAGTCCTGATCCTGGAGACGGATTGACATGGTGGCGTTTTTGTACATACACTGACAGTGGGCAGGGCACATTGCTCATAGAACCGATGGCCGATGGGGCAGTAAGGTTCTGGAGTGGCGGCCACGTATCGGAAGACGCAGCGTAGGGAGGCCCCCAACGAGGTGGACCGATGACCTACTGAAGGTCGCGGGAAGCCGATGCATTGGCAGCACAAGACCGGTCATCGTGGAAAGCCTGGGGGGAAGCCTTTGTCCAGCAGTGGACATCTATAGGCTAAAGAAGAAGAAGATACAAATACTAATGAAAATTCTATACTAATAAAAATAGCATTCTTGCGAATTTCATTAGATCTCATAGCAAAAAAAATATTAATATCAATTTCGACGCTAATATTATGTATAAAGTACAAATACAATATGAAGAGATAACGCGTAATTTTTTTCTCACACCTTTTCTTTGGTTTTCATTCAAAGATTATCTGTAATAAAAACTTTTTTACAAAAAAACAACCGACTTCCAAAAACCACTACAAAGTGAAAAATAACTAATTTCGGAAGTCGGTGTCTTTGGTTTTGTATATTCGTTTTTTGACACCGACTTCCGAAATTAGTTATTTTTCACTTTGTAATGGTTTTTGGAAGTCGGTTGTTTTTTTGTAAAAAAGTTTTTATTTTACACTTTTTAGTTGTTAAAAGTACTATGTATTCAGTAGTATCCGGTCAGACTGGAAGCTGACGCAAATATAGTTGGGAAACGACGTAATTTTGTTTACTTTAATTTTTACCCATAAGTATTCCCTCAACTGCCTATGGTCTTCATCATCAAATTTACTGCAGACCATTATTTTAACCCAATAGGTGCAAAGGTCTCATCAATATAAATGAATGAAGTCCAACCACAAAGTAGCTACTGGAAACCGTTGAGGAGTTCCCGGAACTGGCCTTTGTCTTCATCATCAGACCTCTTATGACAGTCACAACCCATCTAGGTGTAAAGTTCTTATCAATACAAATTAATCGAGCCCAAACACAAGGTAGCTGCTGTGAATTGTTGAGGAGTTCCTTCGACTGTCTCCCGGCTCCATCGTCAGATCTACTCCAGACCTTTATTAAATTGTAGTGCTTTAAAATACTTAATGAAAATGCAAAGATATGCACTAGTCCCCCCTGCAATTTTTGAAAGTTCCCCTTGTTTTCTCTGGTCTTCTACCATCAAGCCCTGATATCCTTATCATGGGACCACCTGGGGAACGTCTTCTTTCCAACAGAAAAAGAATTATCAAAATCGGTTCATAAACGACGAAGTTATGCGCGAACAAACATAGAAAAAAAAAAAAAAACATATACGGTCGAATTGAGTAACCTCCTCCTTTTTGAAGTCGGTTAAAAAAATCGCTCTTAGCGATAAGACCAGCCATTGTGTCACCCTTTGTATTTTACTTTATATTTATGTGTTGTAATTTATATGGTGTATACAACTTGTAACAAAAAGGGTATATACATACCAAGGGCATGGCATCTTTAGGTGATATCAAACGATATCGGAAGGGTTTCAACTCAAAATAAAATACTCAAAAAATTGGTACCAAATTTTCGGTTTCGTGTGTTTCTTAAAATCAAATCATAACAAACGTGGCAGCATACTACATACGTTAATAACTACTCGTTACCCGTCACGTTACTTGCCAAAATCCGATAAATGTCTTCAATATCTCTGTGCGACTAGTATGGTAGTAACCTATCACAGGCGGTGTTTTTCCTCATAACTTCCTAACATAAAGAGATAGGATTAAAAAACCCTTCCAATATCGTTTGATATCATGTAAAGATGCCATGTCTTTGTTATGTATATACCCTTTATGTTACACGTTGTATAAAAAAAGAGCATTCTATTCTATTCTATTTGTTGCAACATGCGACTGAAATTTGAAAAGTCAATAGAATAGTAGTGCTCTATTTCAGCTGTGAATAATAGATGCAGCAGGTCACCGAGACATGCACGGTGGGACTCGTTGAATGTTTTAAAGGAACACAGACTATGATTTATTTTTAGGCTGACTCATAAACGAAAAGGACTTTCCAAATCTCGTTTCAGTACTCAGATGCGTTTCCATCAAGTGCGAATATGTGTTAGTAGTTTACTATTTCGTAATCAATCGAAAAAAATCTGGAAAAATAATAGCTATAATAACGACGTGGCCCATTTTGGGAGCTGTCTTCAATAAAAGTTTTTAAAAAGTACGTGTAGATGGTGAACTTTTAAATTTATTTTTGACGTTTATACTCAGATTTCAAATATTATAAAAAACTTGCGGCCGCCCGCGACTTCGTTCACGTAGAAGTAGTTATTTGAACATTTGATTTTAACCCCAAAAGGGTCGATTTGTATAGATACATTATTTCACTTTTAGATCATAATATACAGAATACATTTTAAATTTCAATTCTCTTACTTTAAAAACATAGGACTTTCATACAAACTTCCAAACCCCCTTTTTGTGTTGGGATTGGAAATCATCAAATGACCTCTCCCGCTCTGGGCGGAGCTGAAGGGCGTGTCAGACTATTACTGACTAAAATCCACCCGTATTACGTCACTTGCCTGTGCGCCAGGGCCACGCTTTCTCTTTTAACCAACTTCAACCCTGAGCCAGAAGGCGTCAGTCTTCGTGGACCCCGTCACGATGTGCTGACATCTCTTTAAGGCGCGCGTGAAACAAAACGCCCGTCGATCCGGGCCTGCTCCTTACGTTACCACCGTAGGTGCGGACTTGCGGGCGGCGAGCATTGGGTTGCTCGCCGCTCGCAAGCCCGCACTTATGGTGGCCGGGAGTTCGATGTTGTCTCCCGACCATGGCGTCACCTACGGTGGTTAGAGGCGTGAGGGCGCTGGGAATCCCGCTCTCTCACGCGCTCCGCCTCCTCCTTTGCCAGCATCACTGCTTCGCAGGAAGAGGTGACGGCCTGCCATGCACTCTCGCTCCGGACCATGGCCTGGACCAGGGACGGACGCGAGAGATCACCGCCGATCGCCGCCACGAGGACACGGCGGTGCTCTAACAACAAAAAAGGACAATTTTGATCACAATTATTTGTTTTTTTTTTTATATGCTCCGCTCCTATTGGTCGCAGCGTGATGTTATCCAAATCTAAGAGTGTAGCCTAAAGCCTTCCTTGATTAAAGGGCTAAAATATGTCAAAAATAATTTCTCAAATCGGACCGAGATAAGCGCGTTCAAACAAACTCCTCAGTCTTATATATTAGTATAGATATACAAGATATGCACACACCCTAACAATGACTGCATTTCTTGGAACATTTATCTCAATTTTTCTATCAAGAAAACTATGGTGAAGCAGGCTCACAATATATAAATTTATATATACCTACGCTGAACATCGAAAAGGATGCTCTAAAATAACTGGTCACTAAGCAGAATTTCACGATGAAGGCTCATGCTCTGCTTCCACGTGGTTATTGATAAAAATTGCTTATCTGAGTGATCATTCTTTCACGTTGATGTATCATAAGGTGCAGAATAAGCATTACAGACACACGGGGCAGGATGGTGGAGGACTGGGCTCTGGAGACCGGCCTGGTCGTCCTAAACCGGGGTTCGGTCCCAACATGTGTGCGGGTGCGGGGTGACTCAGTGGTGGACATATCGTTCGCCAGCCCCGCTCTGTCGCCACATGTCCTTGACTGGCGCGTCATGGAGGAGGTGGAGACCTACTCAGATCACCGGTATATCCGGTTTGACGTCTCCGCCCAGACCTCCAGCGCGCCGGTCCGACCGGCCCCGGGTGGTCCGCGGTGGGCGCTGAAGCAGCTTGACCGGGAGCTCCTCCTGGAAGCTTCGATCGTGCAGGCCTGGGTGTTACCACCGGACAGGCCTGCTGACTCAAACGACGAGGCGGAGTGGTTCCGGGAGGCCATGTCCGAGATATGCGACATGGCAATGCCCCGAGTCAAGCCCGGGCGCGCCCGGCGTCAGGTGTACTGGTGGTCGCCGGAGCTTACCTCTTTGCGCAAGGCGTGCGTGGCTGCGCGACACCGGTACACCAGGCATCGCAGGCTCCGTATTCGTCCACCGAACACGGAGGCCATACAGGCGGAGCTTTACGAGGGATACAGAGCGGCGAAGACCGCGCTCCGAGTGGAGATTCAGCGGGCCAAAGGGTTGGCCCGTGAGGAGTTGCTGGGGACTCTGAACAGAGACCCGTGGGGATGCCCCTATAAAATGGTGCGGGATAAACTCCGCCCATGGGCTCCCCCGCTGACGCAGAGTCTCCGGCCTCAGCTCGTGGAGGACGTGGTGAGCGCTCTGTTTCCCTCGAGAGAGGAACATATTCCTCCACCCATGGCTCCGCCTCCTGCGGTGCCTGATGCGGACCACACCATCGACGACGACGATGCTCCAGAGGTGACCGAGGTAGAGCTGAGAGCGGCGGTACGTCGGCTGAATGCCAAAAATACCGCCCCAGGACCCGACGGCTTACCTGGAAAAGTCTGGGTTCTGGCCTTAGGGGCTCTCGGGCCTCAACTACGGGGGCTACTAAGCGCATGCTTGGAGAGGGGCCAGTTCCCGCTTCGCTGGAAGACGGGGAAACTGGTCCTCATAAAGAAGCCAGGGCGCCCTGCGGACTCGCCGTCCGCTTACAGGCCCATTGTGTTGCTCGACGAGGTGGGCAAGCTCTTCGAAAGAGTCATTGCAGACCGCCTCGTCGGGCACCTCAAGCGAGCGGGCCCGGATTTGGCGGAGAGCCAGTTTGGCTTTCGCAGGGGACGCTCTACGGTGGACGCCATCATGCGCGTGCGAGCCCTTACGACAGGAGATGCTGCGGCCCGGGGTGGGGTTGTCTTGGCGGTGTCTCTAGACATCGCCAACGCCTTCAACACCCTACCCTGGAGTTGCATCAGGGCGACGACACGCTAGTTCTGGCACAGGGGAGGTCGCACCAGGCGGCGGCTGACGCAGCGACCCTCGGAGTTGAGACAATCGTTAACAGGATCCGGCAATTGGGACTCGAGGTGGCCCTGCAGAAGTCCGAGGCCATGTGCTTTCATGGTCCTCGGAATGCACCACCGTCGGGTTCCCACATAACGGTAGGAGGGGTTCACATCGGTGTCGGGTCGACGATGAAGTACCTGGGACTCGTCCTCGACAGCCGGTGGAACTTCGAGGAGCACTTCCGACGTTTGGCACCCAGACTGGAACGGGCCGGGGCTGCCCTAAGGCGGCTCCTCCCCAATCTAGGGGGACCAAACGCCTCCTCCCGGAGGCTCTATGCGGGGGCCGTGCGGTCCATGGCCCTTTACGGGGCACCGGTGTGGGCGCGGTCGCTAAGGAAGCGACCAGCCCGGTGCCTGACCGCGTCCCAGAGGATCATGGCCGTTCGGCTGATACGGGGATACCGTACGGTCTCCGCTGAGGCGGCGAGCCTTCTCGCCGGATTGGCGCCATGGGATCTGGAGGCCAAAGTCCTCGCCCACATGTGGGAGTGGCGAGAGGAGGCAAAACGCCGGGGCATAACTCCGCCGCCGCGAGATATTGCGGTACGGTGGAAAGAGCTCCGGCGGGATCTCATGGCAACATGGAGAGTGCGATTGTCGCAACCCAGTGTTGGGCACGCCACAATAGCGGCGGTAAGTCCCCTCTTTGAGGAGTGGCTAGAGAGGCGCCACGGCGCCCTCACCTTCCGCCTGGCGCAGGTCCTCACCGGACACGGTTGTTTCGGGAGGTTCCTGTTCCGTATAAGGCGGGAGGAAACGCCAGGGTGTCACCATTGTGTGGATCGCCCTGAGGACGCGGTGGAGCATACGGTGGAGGTCTGCCCGGCTTGGGTAGAGCACCGCCGTGTCCTCGTAGCGGCGATCGGCGGTGATCTCTCGCGTCCGACCCTGGTCCAGGCCATGGTCCGGAGCGAGAGTGCATGGCAGGCCGTCACCTCCTTCTGCGAAGCAGTAATGCTGGCAAAGGAGGAGGCGGAGCGCGTGAGGCAACGGGAATCCCAGCGCCCTCACGCCACTAGCCACCGCAGGAGACGCCCTGGTCGGGAGATGACACCAAACTCCCAGCCACCGTAGGCGCGGGCCTGCGGGCGGTGAGCAATGGGCAGCTCGCCGCCCGGTAAGGACCAGCCCCGAGTCGACGGCGCGTCGTGTTTCACGCGCGCCTCAAAGAGATGTCAGCACATCGTGACGGGGTCCACGAAGACCGATGCCTCCTGGGTCAGGGTTGCGGGTTGGTTAAACAAGAAACCGTGACCCTGCCCGTCCCACAGGCAAGTGAAGAAACACGGGTGGGTTTTAGTCAGTAAAAGTCTGACACGCCCTTCCGCTCCGCCCAGAGCGGAAGAAGTCATTTGATGATTTCCCATCCTAACAAAAAAAAAAAGGTGCAGAATAAGCATTACCATTGGCTGCTATTCTTCTAATATATTGCCAGTATTGGTATACTGGCAGTCAAAAACTTTAATTGCGTTATTTATACTGTTTAACAGACGTATTTTTCAAACATATGAAGCTAATAATATTAATAGAGCATTTAGTTATACCTGAATTCCAATTAGGAAGCTGGTGACGTCATCCAGCACCATGAAGTCTAACGTGTGTGAGACTTCTTTGTTAGGGTCGCTTATATATTTATTAGTAAACGCCGCTAACAGTCTAACAGAATATTCTATGCAAGACATACCCCATTTTTACGAAGGCTTATGTATGGCTAAAGTTCAACACGTAGAAGGCCCTTAGTAAGAAGAATTTAATATATCGATATTGGCATATTTGAACTACTCTATAAGACTTCCTATAATATTATAATTTATTATATTCATTTCATCGACAACTTCTTTTCCACACGCTAAATTAGGACGTGGTCTTAAAACAGGATTATCAAATATGAAATAGTGTTTATCACGTTATATGCCATTTTTATACGGAATAAATACTCGTAGAGGATTAACAATACCTCTAAGGCCTCTATGGTATCCACAGATATAATTGCAAAAGAAAAATAATTATAAGTTTTATCTACTTGCCCAATCATACCTACTCACTTTATTTTAAGATTCATCATCATCATTTCAGCTGAAAGACGTCCGCTGCTGGACATAGGCCTCCCCCAAGGATCTCCACGACGAGCGGTCCTGCGCCTCCTGCATCCAGCGGTTTTCTTCGTATATTAAGATTATTTGGTAGTAAAAAAATACGCCTGCCATAGAAGTTTTAGCAAACAGGTGCTTCCCGTCTGTAAAAGCTACACCTTTTTCTTTTTTGATTTTAAATACCAAAACATACCTATATAATTTCTGACTAAATATGTAATATGTCACACATCTGAGATGTGTGACATATTACATTTTAAAAATAAACACTCTTTGCCGCAATAACCAAAAGACAGATGTCTGACAGAGTGTTTATTCTTAAAATTCCTCTTCAGCACCTTAATTGCGTGTCAATATCAATCAACTTTGAACAATTTGTAAAGATTTTACTACCTCGGCTGCCGGAAGAAGTTACCACACACCACACAAAGTCTTGCCACCAAACGATTCGTCTTGGTCCGACCTGATGTCTGGTGAAGCGGAAGGGTCTGAGCAGTTGTGTTGCGATGTGTGCCGAGTACGATACGCCAAATGATGTTGTGTCGGGAGTTTGGTCGTGGAGGGTCTTAGGATAATCTTCCTCTGCCGCAGTAGCGTTGTTCGTGTCGTTGGGTTTGTCGGGTTTAACATTGCATCACCTTGCTCGATTGCCGTTTTCCTTCCTATTCACTCATTTATTCCTTCTTCTACTTCTTTTTCAGCCTATAGATGTCCACTGCTGGACAAAGACCTCCTCTAAGGCTTTCCACACTGACCGGTCTTGTGCTGCCCGCATCCATCGGCTTCCCGCGACCTTCACCAGGTCATCGCTCCACCTTGTTGGGGTCTCCCTACGCTGCGTCTTCCAGTACGTGGCGGCCACTCCAGAACCTTACTGCCCCATCGGCCATCGGTTCTACGAGCAATGTGGCCTGCCCACTGCCACTTAAGTTTAGCGACTCGCAGAGCTATGTCGGTGACTTTGGTTCTGCTGCGGATCTCCTCATTTCTGATTCGATCACGCAGAGAAACTCCGAGTATAGCTCTTTCCTTTCTGCTCTTTCTCGGTCTTTCATTTATTTATTTATATATTATTTATTGTACACTAATCAAACATCGAACAAAATACATTCAACACAAAAAAAAAACATACAATGGGTGGCCTTATCGCTAATGCGATCTCTTCCAGGCAACCAAAGAATGGACAGATTCTCCCGAACCACAAATAGAACTGTCGTTGGTGCAAACATTATTTTTACAATAATATACTAAAGTCGATACACAAATACATACATATACAAAAACAAATACATAGATACTGAATATAACACGTAAGCAAGTAAATTAGCCAAAAAGTGTTTGTTGAACAAGATCATAACGACAAGTAGTATTCCCTCACAAGTCTCTTGAATTCCTACAACGATAGCGCGCCTTTAATTTCAATTGGCAATGCATTCCACAAACGAGACGCGCTTACCATCAACGATTGCATTATGGCTTACCATCAGGCGGGATCGCGGTCAAGGATTACTTTGTATTTATAAAAAAGATCAAAAGCAAAATTTTATGAGTAGGAGTATAACAGAATACGCCATTAACATAATAATGTACAAAACTGATGGCCTTTTAAAAATACATTAGATATTATACTAAGTATTCAAGCAGAACTGTATTATTTTCGACTTACACCCACATAAGTTCATTTATAAAATGTCCCAGAAAATTGGGAAATTGTTCACCCGAAACGTTCGATCAATTACCTAGCGTGTCGCGACATCCGTATCAGATAACCTTTCGATGTTGTTGAACATGTCTCTTTACGCAAATTGGTTTCACCGTATGTTTACAGCCTTTACAGCCGTAAAGGCTCAACCTGCAGTATGGAGTAAGTAATTAGTTTAATTGTACTGCGGTGCGTGACTTACAAATTGTAGGTCGTAGGTTTGAACCCCATCAGAAGCTTTCTTCTTCTTCTTCCTCAGCCTATAGATGTCCACTGCTGGATAAAGGCCTCCCCCAAGGCTTTCCACGATGACCGGTCTTGTGCTGCCCGCATTCATCGGCTTCCCGCGACCTTCACCAGGTCATCGGTCTACCTTGTTGCGGGCCTCTCTACGCTGCGTCTTCCAGTACGTGGCCGCCACTCCAGAACCTTACTGCCCCATCGGCCATCGGTTCTACGAGCAATGTGCCCTGCCCACTGCCACTTAAGTTTAGCGACTCGCAGAGCTATGTCGGTGACTTTGGTTCTTCTGCGGATCTCCTCATTTTTTTTTTTGGGGATTTTATGGCCTGGTTTCTAAGACCTTTAAGCCAAGTCTTAATTATATCTTGTCTTCTTTTGTAACTTATCCTAAACTTATCCTAACTAAACCTATCTCCTTTCGTTTCTCGCGTGAACTGACACTGGGAGGAAGTTTTGGTACAAAGCCATGATGTGGCCACTATGCTACAATATTTCACTGTTCTTTATGAATTATTCACTGAATGCACTTTTTACTACATAAATCACGCGTTTTTATTTAGTAAACGACACTATAAATAATTTAAAAGTCCAATGAAAAATGAGCGTGGCACTCATCTTAGCTTCCCGCCAAAAACTCTCGGATCTACTCATTTCTGATTCGATCACGCAGAGAAACTCCTAGCATAGCTCTTAAGCTTTACTTTCTCAGAAGCTTTACTTTGTGTAAATTATTTCATTACCACTGCTCTCAAAATGGTGAAGGGAAACATCGTGAGGAAACCGCCATGTCCTAGAGCCAAAAAAAAAAATATATCTAAGACATGTGACATCTACCAATTTCTGACCGAGAGGAGGCCTGTATCCCAACATAATATACAATGTGGGAAGATTATAGGCTGATGATGACGTATCATCATCATCATCAACCTTTTTATTATCTCACTGCTGAGCACAGGTCTTCTCGCATACAGAGAAGTTGTCTCCACCACGTATGCATAGGCATAAGTAGGGATTGTTAGGCGTGGCGCACTATATGTCTGTCCGGGGCTCGGGGCGAAACAACAAAATGTGTGGAGTTATTTGTGTGGACAATTTCCTAGTAACATTTTACAAAAAATTAATAATGCTAAAAAAGAAAGCATCCATGCCTATACTATGGGTCTTGGTTAACAAAAACGTATTGAAAACGGTGGGACATTTTACAGTAATGAGCTGCTCACTCGTAGTCCAAAGAGTTAGAGATGGACAAACAAACAAACAAGCAAGCAAACATACAAGTGAAGCTAATAAAAAACATGTAAAATACTGGACACGTGTTTGGGGTGTCATATAAACAAAAAATAATGTTGTGTGTATAAATTATGTGCCACGTAGTACTTACCCCACCACTTTGTCAATGTTTCATTCCGTGACAGCGTGATGATAAACGAGGGTAACGGGACAGAGACACGGTAACGGATGGGTCATATCAAAAGGACATTATGATTGTTGGATGATTCCAGTTTCCTGGTCCTTGGAGCCGTATACGAATATTTTCCTGTTAATCTCCTCTCCTGAAATACATATGTATTTGAATCAAAAGTTAAGTACATTAGAATCTATTTTGGGACTTACCAAAGCAAAAATATTCATTTCACGGACTTTTTTTCTGTACATTTTTTAAATTCAACATTTCCACAACTTCAGAATTTTTTGATAAACATGTTTAAGTAAAGCAGCTTTTATAACGTAAAAACGTTTACATTTAGGCATGTTACGTGGGTAACAAATGTCTTGCCATGGTGCCAACGCCGGGCCGGAATAAGCGGGGTAGACCAAAGAAATGCTGGCTTGACGTTGTAAGAGATAACATGCGTGCCAACAATCTCTTACCACAGGATGCTAAAGATCACGCGAAATGGAGGAGAATGTGCAAGAAAGCAGACCCCGGGCTCCAACGCGAAAGCCGCGGATGCAACCGGGATAAACGCTAAGGTGATGATGATGATGATGAACATTTACATTTAGGCCTGCGAGTCACACGTAAGGTACACGTGTGACTACTTTCAAATCAAATCAAATCAAATCATTTATTTCAAATAAACCAGTTACAGGCACTTTTGAATTGTCAGAAGGTCGGTCAGTCAATAAGATGAAGCTAGTCGCCCATTCCAAAGAGTAGGTACCTATGGAGAAGAACGGGCAAGAAACTCCATGGACACTCTTTTAAATTTTTAAGCTATTGTTACAAATACTTGATTACATCATTCATGTTGAAATCAACCGCGTGAGAACGATGCAGAAATATATTGTACGCTGAGAGCGTCCATTATGGAAAACATACAAAAATCAATTCAGAAATTAAAATACGCCGTGGCAGCTAAGAGATGACCAGTCCCCTCCGACGGCGTCCGTTCACGAACATGACGTATGGATCAGCATCATTCAGCTCAACCATATCGAAGGGAACCCAATGACCCAAAACACACGCCACCATCAGCGAGACATTTGAGTGAGCATGACATACTCTCAACAGCCAGAGCACAAATAAGTCAATAAAAAAGACTAACCCAACAAATAAATGCCTTACAGCACATTCGTACATTGTGCTCACACGTTTGCCATGCAATTATACAATACTAAGAAATTGAATCTACACAATGCTAAGATAGTTTTGTCCAAGGTTCAGCAGCTCCAACAGTGTTCCCGAATCTGTGGAAAGTTTAACTCCTGTGCAGCTGCAGCTGCACAGGTGCCGAACACCTCTGTCAGCGATACAATTCCGTAACGTACAATATGCTTGGCTACATAGTGTGTAATACAGGCTTTGACTAAATAACATAAACAATTACATAATAAAACTACAAGAGGAAAAATCAAAGAACAATCATTGTATAGAAATCGGACGCAGCTCAAGCCCAAGCCTTTTTGTCCTCAATATAATCCTTCACACTATAAAATGCTTTCTGACACAACTTACGTTTAATGAAGGATTTGAATATATTCAGATCTTGAACCACCTCTGGAAGTCCATTGTAAAAATGTATACATTGGCATCTGAAAGAGCCACCTATTTTCTTGAGCCTTGTTGTAGGTACAATAAATTTGTGCCTATTCCTAGTATTTATATCATGGACATTACTGTATTTTTTAAACAATTTTATATTTTTATGAGCATACAAAAGATTTTCATAAATATATTGAGACGGCACGGTCAGTACATTAATCTCTTTAAATTTTTCTCTGAGAGAGTGTCTCGGACTTAATTTATAAATTGCACGAACAGCTCGTTTCTGCAAAACAAATATTGTTTGAATATCGGCGGCATTTCCCACAACAGAATGCCGTACGACATTACGCTGTGGAAATAGCCAAAGTACACTAAACGGGCCGTCTCAACATCAGTCAAATTACGAATTGTTCTAACTGCGTATGCAGCAGAACTTAGCTTTTTTGACAATTTTTCTATATGTGAACCCCATTGAAGCTTAGCATCCAGAGTTATACCCAAGAATACTGTGCTGTCGTCAGATTTCAATTCTTCGCCCTTTATCAACACTTTAGTTTCCACCTGCCTCACGTTAGGTAGAGTAAACTTAATGCATTTGGTTTTTTTCTCGTTTAAGAGTAAATTATTAACATTAAACCAATGGACTACTTTGGAGATCGCGCTATTTACATCATCAGTAACCTGCTGCTGACGTTTCAGTTTAAATAAAAGTGAAGTGTCATCTGCAAACAACACTATATCGTGGTTATCCTTTATTAGGTACGGCAGGTCATTGATGTAAATAAGAAACAAAAAAGGACCAAGAATTGACCCCTGTGGGACTCCCATTGTTACTAAAGATCCAGAAGATCTTTTTCCATTAACGTCAACGCTTTGAATCCTACCACTCAAGTAAGATGTAATAAGATCCAGTGCAGAGTTCCGGATCCCGTAGTGGCGGAGTTTCCTGATTAACGTATCGTGAAGAACGCAATCGAATGCCTTGGACAAATCACAAAAGATGCCCAAGGCATCGCATTTATCCTCCCATGCATTATATATATGACCTAGAAGTTCAACACCGGCATCAGTAGTTGAACGACCCCTTGTAAAACCGAACTGTTTGCTATGTAATAATTTATGTTTATTAAAAAAATTTAGCATTTGGTTTAAAATTAATTTCTCAAAAATTTTACTAAAGATAGGTAACACAGAAATAGGTCTATAATTTGTGGGGTCTGATGTACTACCAGATTTAAACAAAGGTATTATTTTACTATTTTTCATGAGATCAGGAAACTCTCCACAGTCAATACAAGCATTAAAGATAACAGCTAGAGTGGGTGCCACAATATCAATAATAGACTTAGCAACTTCCACCGAATGACCCCATAGGTCAGCAGTCTTTTTTACATTCAGAGTGTGAAAGATTTTAATTATATCTCTACTGATAACATGTTCAAAATGAAACTCCGAATCACAAACATTAACATTTTCTTTAAGCAAAGACTCAGCAACAGAAGGTGATGAGTTTAGAGATTTAGTAGTTGAAACAGGAATATCCGAAAAGAAATTTTCAAATGCCTCAGAGACTTGCGAGTCTGATTTAATTATGTTGTCATTAATAGACAGGCTATAGTCAGTATTTCTATCACTGGACCTTCCCGTTTCACTATTAATAATTTTCCAAGTCGTTTTAATTACATTGCCACTGTTCTTTATCTTTGAACTCAAGTAACGTGACTTGGCCATATAACAAACTTGTTTGAATAATTTTGAATATTTTCTAACATATAAATTGAATTCAACAGTGTTAATATAAATCCTCTCATTGTACAATTCATAAAGCCGAGTTCTACTTTTATGAATACCGATGGTAGCCCAATCAGAGAAAGATGCTTTACTATTAACAGAGATAGTCTTGGGAACAAAGGTGGAATCAAATAGCTTACAGTATATATTAAAAAAATTGTCATAGAGATGATTAGGATCAGCATTAACAGCACTGGATAAGACTGGCAATTTATTGATGAGATCAAATCTAAAAACCTCCAAGCGGCTTTCAGTTTTGGGGTTAACAGTGATATCCTTTTTGGCCACTTTTTTACTATGGTTTGGAATAGTAATCCTTTGTCCGCAGTGATCAGAATCAAGTAAATTTAAAACTTCTTTGTGGCTTGGTGTTATGTTTGTAAAAATATTATCTAGGTCTATTATTATCTAGGTTATTATATTAAGTAGGTGTTATTCTTGTGGGCTCCAAAAATAGGTTTACAAGATTGTAGGACTGAAATAGACTTATAATTTTATTACAATAACCAGAGTTCTCTAATAAATTAATATTAAAATCACCGCAAACGATAATGGCTTTGTTTGAAACACAAATCTTGTGTAAGACTTCATCCATTACCTTTTCAAAGCAGTCATACAATCCTGAAGGGTCATACAATACTTTATTAGGAAAACTAATTTTGTTAGTAAAATGTATTTTTTTTAACGTTATAAACTATTGCTAGACCGCGATCCCGCGTGATGGTAAGTAGTCATGCAATCATTAAAAGTAAAGCGCACTTTTTTTTGGGATGGGAAATCATGCCTTTGATACTTTTCTATTTACAACTATTCGGAATTTCGCACGTTCTTAGTCTATTAAGGAGAACAATTTTAAATGTCACCTAATCATTTGGCAGGTCCAAATGATTAGGTGACATTTATAAATGGCACAAATTTACCTCTCTACCAATTATATTAGGAAAACTCCTTCTCTTACTCAACTATGTAAATTACCTAACTCCATACAGGCATTGTAATAAGTTCAATAAAGTCACAGACTTACTAGGTCCTTAAGTACTTAAACAATGAAATTGAAAACTTTAAGAAACTTGATAATGGAATTTGTTCATTTAAAATTAAAGAAAAGTCGCTTATCTAATTTAATTAGATTTCAATTAGGATAGCACTTCTTCTAAGGTCAAAAGGTTCTAAAACTAAAAGTTCTGTTCTCACAAAGAAAATTTCAAATCGATTACGCGATTAATCGATTTATTTTAATTATTTGTAAACGCTATTCTGATGTAGGAGATTAAACTGCACGTCATACTAGACCTAATGTAAACCTCGTTACATGAATATTGGTATAATTTGTTAAAGATAGGGTTTCAAGCTTTTAGTACGATGGGCTTGTGGAATGTGGATAAGGCCTTGTCTGTCGTTTTCGATGTGATTTTGATTCATGTAATACACTATCTAAGTTCATTCTGAACATTACTGTAGTAGATAAAGGAAAACAATGAAAAAACTTCGGTCATATCTACATACTCATATATCTTCTGTACAAATAAATAAATGAAAAGTCTGTTTATAATTTCAAGATAACAACTTATGAAAGTATGTATGTATATAACAAAAAATCTACTTTTAAATTGCAATGTATGTCTGTCTGTTCCGGTTAATATCAAAATCAAAAGCCGTTTATTAAAATTAGCCTGAGAATCAGCACTTTTTGAAAGTCAATCATACTAATATTATAAATGGGAAAGTGAGTTTGTTTGTTTGTTTGTTCCGCGTTCACGCCGTAACTACTGAACCGATTGCTATGAAATTTTGTAGACGTGAAGTTAGAAGTCCGGATGAAATAATAGGGTACTTTTTATCCCGGAAAAAAATCACATTCCCGAAGGAAATCTAAAAAGCGTGATGTAACCGAATCATTTTAATATTATAAATGGGAAAGTGTCATACTAATATTATAAATGGGAAAGTGAGTTTGTTTGTTTGTTCTGCTTTCACGCTGTGACTACTGAACCGATTGCTTTGAAATTTTGTAGACGTAAAGTTAGAAATCCGGATTAAATGATATGGTACTTTTTATCCCGGAAAAATTTGATATTCCCGAAGGAAATCTAAAAACAGCGATATAACCGAACTCCATGCGGGCGAAGCCGCGGGCGGAAAGCTATTATTACATAAGAAAGTCCCCCAAAACGCCCACGCATCGACACTTCCTAGTACTTTTGCTGGGAAGAAGAAGTGGCGGAACAAACTCCCCAGCAGCACAGCTGTCTAATATCCATAACAGCTTGATGGAGTTGGATGGGACTTTTACAGGTAAATAAACGATATTATAAGGAGTAGTGTAGGCTATTTTCAATTTAGAGAAACACAGAAAAATCAAAATCTTTCTTACTCGGTGGTAGGCCATAACATTGGCTGCCGGCAGAAGTTACCACCCACCAGACAAGCTCTTGCCGCCAAGCGATTCGTCGTGTTCCGGCATGATATCTGGTGAAGCCGTACGGAGGACGGGTCTGAGCAGTTGTGTTGCGATGTGTGCCGGGTACTATGCGCCAAATATTGTTGTGTCGGGAGTTTGTTCATGGAGAGTCTCCAGATTAATCTCCCTCTGGCGCAGCATCGTTGGTCGTGTTGGTCTTGGGTTTAACATTGCATCAGGATGACAGCAGCTGAGTATTCCTAAGTTTTTAAGTGAATAGGCTTAGTAAACTAGTGCGCTTTACCATCAACGATTGTATCAATGTTTACCATCAGGCGGGATTGCAGTCAAGCACTAGTTTATAATTATAATAACAAAAATAATAAGCTTTTCTATGACATCAAAAAAGGTGCAAGCTTCTTAGTAATATTTCAGCCAACTATAAGTGCGTTACTTCGTTAAGTTTCTTTAAGACTACAGTGAATAGGCTCTTAATAAACTAGCACATGTTGCTATCAACGATTCCATCACTGCTTACCATCACGCGGGATTACGGTCAAGCATTACTTTAAAATATGTAAAAAAAAAATACTTCCTCAATCAAATTGGCCTTTTGTCGTCACCAATTATTCAGCCATTTCCAACACTATTTGCGGGTTCTCCCCAAAGTGAACCGATCTCTGAAATTTCGCTATCGTGATAATTCATCACAAACTTTTCCCTTGTCATGTTTTCTGGAAGCAGTGGGTAAAGTATATTCTTCACTCACTCATTTTTAATTTGGACACAAAAAGTTCTTAAAGGAAAAAGTTGAACAATATAGAAATTAATATTGTTCAAGTGTTGTTAACGCTTAGTACATAAAAAATATCGCGTTGTTACTAAGTATAGGATGACAGGATGAAGTTTTTAGAGATACATTTAGACGACCTTATATTTCAAAGTGGGTTCTGTATATTATACCTTTTTGTGCTTAAAATTAACCAAGCGACACAGGCCAAACTTTACATGAGGATAGTTTAAAGTTTAAGTGTTCCGAAAATACATGGAACTTTATTTTTTTTTTATGCGAAAGCTGAATTTAGTTTGTTCAGAATAAGCCATTGAATCGATTCCAATCAGTTTTACACTAAGTTATATTTTTTACCATATACATTTAGAGTGAGACCGCAGAGTAGTTACCGAGCGGTTATGATAGATCACAGCTGACGGCAGAGGTCAACGCCCGCGCTCGCCTGCCCGTACGGACCTTTTACCATATTTTTGTTGGGACAACCAATTAGAATAGCAAGCTCATAACTTGG
Organism: Sesamia nonagrioides; assembly: GCA_017933935.1. NCBI lineage: Eukaryota > Metazoa > Arthropoda > Insecta > Lepidoptera > Noctuidae > Sesamia > Sesamia nonagrioides. The sequence goes on from JADWQK010000081.1 coordinate 1,052,907, forward strand.
TGGTTATTCATTATATCTTTTGAAATTTTGTACATAGATTCTTTACTTAAAAATACTGGACACGTGTTTCGGATTTCGCATAAACAAAAAAAATAATGTTGTATATATACAATATGTAAAGAAAACCCGGCCGATACGTGAAGGTATTGTTAGGTATCATTAACTGATTCTAATAATGCCTACAAAGCCGGGCTAAACTTAAAAAAAATATCCCCCAAAAAAAATAAATGTTATTTCAAAAAAGCGAGGTAACGTAATGCATGTGCGGCAGGCAACCCGATAGGCATACATGCGCGGGTGAAGGGGGTCGGGGCATGCGGCACGTGGTCGCATCGCTATTCGCTTCGTCACAAATGGTGTTATCAGTTTTTTTTTAAATTACCCAATTTTCGGGAAATTGGAATTAATTCCCGGGAAAAAAACATTATTTCAAAATTCATTATTATTGTTACTATGATGATTATGTAAAATTTTATATAATATTTGGTCAAGTGTTTACCTAACCTTTATTATCCTTATGGATCGGACAGGGTTATCTTTACATATTGTATATAAAAATCTTATAACATTCTACACTCGTAATTCTTGGAATCTTAATTATGCCTTTCAAGTGTCGACTTATAAGGAGTGATAATAATAATGCAGCTTAATATGTAATTTCTAAATAAATCGTACCTTCCTAGGTGATGAAGTCACCAGGACTTCATCAACTGAAGTCTTAAGTATTTTAAAACAAAATTTCCAAGCAATATGGTATAGGTAACCTAGTAAAAGAAGTTTTATAAAAATCTTTTGTTTTCCTTCATAAGTGCTAGACGTTACCTTAACTAACCGATCCAGTATAAAAATCTTATATTGAGGCTTTCAATAGTCTCTTCTGTAAAAACTAGAAACATTATACACACACTGGTATTACTTTCCTCTCCACGATATCAATTAGACATGCCTATGTTTAGTACCACTTATTTGGTACACTTTACTAAGCGCCTCGAGTAAGTAGTTCTCGACATAGTTGCTTGCTCTCGAAAGCTTTAACGCTGTGTGCTTACCAACCACTTACTCCAGTAGACTCAAGAATGCAGAAATCTAGATTCAACAGCATTTGCGGTTAATCCAATATAAATTATGAATGGAAAATCAACTTTATTTACTACTTCAATATTTATTTAGTCGATAAAAACCTGGCTTCGCTTGGGCGAAATGTGACTCTTATTGTTTGTAGGTATTTCTGTAGTTATCAGTTTTCAAGGAATATTAATGGCAAGTCGAGGCATAGATTCGTAGAGTAAGCGTTAGTATGAAACGGAACGTTGATTATTCAAGATATCAACTTCAACTGTTGATCAATGACCCTGTGGAATAGATACCACAATTTTGCCAATAACACGTGTAACAAATTATAGAAATAATGGTGGTAATTATTTATAGTCTTCTTCATCTCAGCGTTAATCCCAGTCACATCCGTAGCTTTTTCAGCTTTGGAGTCTGGGGTCCGCTTTACCAGTTTAACTGCTGATTTTGGCTAAAATTCGATATTTTCCGTGAAGCGACTGCCGTCTGACCTCCACAACCCGAAGGCGATATCTAAGCACTGCAGTTAGACTAATTGTTAGACTTTTGAGGGCTCCAACAACCCGTAACGACTGCCACTAGATGTTCGTATGGGGATCAACGGCTTGACGTGCTTTCTGAGGCACGACCAGGCCAGTGCAAATATTCATATTCATGCATACAATATTTGCACTGTGCGGGGATCGAAACCGCGCCTCCTTGCGCAACGGCCGCGTTCGCTACCGCTACGCCACGGAGGCTGGCACTCCTCTTGGTTCAATACCTACATTAAATAGCATTACCAAATACAAACAAGAATATATTTTTTCGACCCATTCGAGAGATGTTTAATTCGCAGCCTCAATTAGAGAGCACTCATGTCAAACAGTTAATATTTGGACCAAAGAATTAAAAACGTGCAAATATTTGCGATTTTTTTCAACTTTGTTTATTTGGCTGCGTCAATTAAGAGCACTCACATCACATCACTCAGTTCGTTCAATTGAACATTTTTTTCAGCTTTGTTAATGAAACCTTATCGGGATCCAAGCTTTAAATGGACGAGGTCCATTAAAGGCTTTAGATTTAAGTTCCAAATTTCATTTATATGCAGGATCACATGAACATATATTTGTTCAAGTAAGTGGTGTCACAATATATCCTCAGCAAATGTTGTGTGGAGATACTTTGCAAATCCAAACCCCTTGTAAAAAATGGGCGAATTTTAATTTTATTATGTAACGGTTGATGGCTGTTATTTTATGGAAACAGTGAACTAAATTATAGAGGGTTGTTAAGCTCGGAGTTTCTCTGCGCGATCGAATCAGGAATAAGGAGATCCGCAGAAGAATCAAAGTCACCGACATAGCTCTTAGAGTCACTAAACTTAAGTGGCAGTGGGCGGGGCTCATTGCTTGTAGAACCGATGGCCGATGGGGCCCCAACAAGTTGGACCGATGACCTGGTGATGGTCACGGGAAGCCGATGGATGTGGGCCGAAGACCGGTTATCGTGGAAAGCCTTGGGGGAGGCTTTTGTCCAGCAGTGGACCTCTAAAGGCTGAAGAAAAAGAAAGTAACATAGATGACATGAGATTCTCGGGTCATATTATATGCTGAACAATTTTATTTTTTTTTAATGATTATAAACTAGTGCTTGACTGCAATCCCGCCTGATGGTAATCAGTGATGCAATCGTTGAGTGTAAAGCGCACTAGTTTATTAAGCCTATTCACTTAAAAAACTTAGGAATAGGTAGGATGACGGCAGTTGAGTGAGGTGATGCAATGTTAAACCCAAGACCAACACGACCAAACGATGCCGCGCTAGAGGGAGATTGATCTGGAGACTCTCCACGACCAAACTCCCGACACAACAACATTTGGCGCATCGCACCCGCCGCACATCGCAGCACAACTGCTCAGACCCGTTCTCCGTACGGCTTCATTTTTTTCAAATTCTTGGCCTTTTAGTCGACAAAATCTGTACATAATCGATCGTTCTAACTATGATGGGTTGACGTCCACGCTAACCGGATGCATCTGATTACCAATGTTTTACATTCAATAATTGCTTAACTGACCTCTACAATCCAATTGGTGAGTACCTTTTTATAAGTTTAACTATTCGAACTTTAATTTCATAAATCTTTCGGTCATTTTGTTTGTTGGACCCGGTACACTGGGGTAAGGACAAAGGATACCTTTAATCCAAGTACTCTGTTACCATGGGCAAATTTCCGACATTTATACGGACAAAACTACAAGCAAAAGCTGGTGAAGTTATTAAAACAAATAAGTAAGGCATATTATCGGCTGCCGGCAGAAGTTAGCACCCATCAGACAAAGTTTTGCCGCCAAGCGATTCGTCGTGTTCCGGCATGATGTCTGGTGAAGCCGTACGGAGGACGCGTCTAAGCAGTTGTGTTGCGATGTGTGCCGGGTACAATGCACCAAATGTTGTTGTGTCGGGAGTTTGGTCGTGGAGGGTCTCCAGATCAATCTCCCTCTGGTGTAGCATCGTGGGTCATGCTGTTGGGTTTAACATTGCATCACCTCGCTTAACTGCAGCCTTCCTTCCTATTCATGAAGTTTTTTTTAGTGAACAGACTCTTAATAAACTAGCGCGCTTTACCATCAACGATTGCATCACTGCTTACCATCAGGCAGGATTGCAGTCAAGCACTAGTTTATAATTCTTTAAAAAATAAACTTTTTGAAAACGTAATCCTTTATATATATTGGCTGATACCAAGAAGAGAAGTAGAAAGAAAGAAAGAAAGAAAAAGCGTTTATTTGCTGTAAACATGACGCAAAAGTTTACAAAAACACAAAAAATAAGACATAGTTGAGGGAAACATGCGTCACATCCACGCAAAACGGCTGTCGCTCAGCATTATGCTGCGACTCTATACAAAACAGAGCCCAGCGCTGATTTTCAGCGACAACCGGCGCCGACGTAAAGACGTCACCCGGTGCAACAAACAATTAAAAGTGGCATCGAGATGGTAGTACAGTAAAAATAAAAACAATATATACAAACCTAGAAGAAGTTATCTTCTACAAAACTTGATATTTTTGAGTTTTCATAAAGAAAGAAACAATATTTATTATTATTCGTACATGAATATTATAAAACTAGACTAAACAGAATAAAAAAAAACAACAGAAAGTCATACGAGGCCAAAAGGCCCCTATCTCAACATGATGCTAATTAAAAAATAAAAGTCGCAGCGATGGCATTCTGATAGCGCCCGCTCTGATGTCACTTTTCAATATTTGTTTTCTTTTTCAACTCTGATTGGAAAGTCACTATGTTGTTTGTACGAAAATTTGAAGCTTAGATATCGTAGGCGAATCTGCCTTTTATCAATCAACGCGTCAAAGTAAATCCTGGATACAGATTAGCAACTCAACAAGATTCGTCTGTTACTCCAGCAGAAAAAATACCGTGCAAAGTGTGTTGAATGATTAAATTGAATAATTTAGGATCTAGTGAAGTTAATTCGTTTATTTCAACATATTATACTTGGAAAGTTGGCGTTATTGCAAACGGCGATGGCGGCAAAAATTGGCAAAAATGGCGATACTTTACACCGAGACAGCTTCTAATATTATACAAAGCATAGGTCCGTTCGTGTGTGGAGTACTGCAGCCACATTTGGGCTAGTGCAGCAAAATGTCACCTTGCAACTTTGGATTCCGTGGAGAGGCGTGCAAAGAGGCTAAATGATGATCTGATGGGCTAATGGAGCACAGGCTAAGGGTATCTAGCATGTTGGTATTCTATAGGATGCATTTTGGGGAGTTTGCACGGGAATTGCATGATTTAATTCATCAGTCTCCGTTCCATCATTGGATGGCCCGTCGTAGCGAGTACCCACCCTTACGTTGTTGACACCAGTACCATCTGGACGAAGCGTTTAGCCTCCTCTTTTATATCGCGTACATCGAGGTACTAGAATAATTTACCAACGACATTGTTTCCGTCTCTCTACAATTTTAGTGTCTTCTAGAGTGAATAGGCTCTTAATAAACTGGCACGCTTTATTTTTAGTCTATTTATAATAATATTTTTTGACAGTAATAATGATACATGGTTATTTGCAGTACATGAAGGGCTAATACAATCTAGAAACAGAACACAAAGTTTTAAAAATATGTAGAAATATCAATTACCAATCATTAAATAAATATGATTATCATGTCACAATGTTAGTTACCATAGTCCTCCGAAACGGCTTCGTCAATTTTAATGCACTGATTATGGATATTAAATATAATATAATAAATATATATAGTAGCAGTGTATTGTAAATGTATGTTTGGCAAAACAACATTTGCCGAGTATTATATATTTTTCATATCCCTAAGTGATAAGGGCCACCCCTAAATGTTTATTTAGCATTGAATAGTACATACAACGTCAAATTTTCACCCTTCTACAAGCAACCCCTGTTTTAATAGCGATTTTAATAAAATATTTCCTAAAAATAATACATTGTACTGTAAACAACATTTACCGGGTCAGCTACTATCAAAATTGTAAAAAAAAGTCCAAAGTTAAAATTCGTTTAACGGACCGTAAAAAAGTTTTATTTACATCTTTAATGTTACCCTAAACGGACCTAAGTCCTATGAACGGAGATAAAATAAAAGGATCGCCAATCGCCTACCCGTAATCCGTATTTGGGTAACCGTATACAAATACAGATTCCGGGTAGTTACTACTTATGGAAAAATCAAATAACACTTTAGTGATCCTTTTTTTTGGTGTGGATGGAAAATCATCGAATGACCTCTCCCGCTCTGGGCGGAGCGGAAGGGAGTGTCAGGCTCTTACTAACTAAAACCCACCCGTGCTCATTCACTTTCCTGTGCGCCAGGGCCATAGTTACTCTTTTAACCAACCCTCAGCCCTAGCCCAGCCATCGGTCTTCGTGGACCCCATCAAGATGTGCTGACATCTCTTTAGGATGGTTCTTACCAGCGGCGAGCAGTGTGGCGGCCGCCCGCACCTACAGTGGCCGGGAGTTCGATGTTGTCTTCCGACTAAGACGTACCTGCGGCGGCTAGAAGCGTGAGGGCACTGAGATTCTAGCTCCCTCACGCGCTCCGCCTCGTCAAACGACACCACTGCCACTGCTGCCACTGCTGGTAAACACCAGCATCACTGCTTTGCAGAAGGAGGTGACAGCCTGCCATGCACTCTCACTTCGGACCACGGCCTGGACCAAAGCCGGACACGACAGATCGCCACCGGTCGCCGCCACGAGGACACGGTCGTACTCCTATCAAACCGGGCAGACCTCTACCGTGCTGCACTGTGTCCTCAAGGCGATCGCCATAGTAGTGATACACTGGCGTTTCCTCTCGCGTTATTCGGAACAGGAATTTCCTGAACTTTGATGTCCCTGATCTGGGAATACATGCCCAAAACTAACTCTTGCTATGTAAACTGGTCGTTTACCAAAGATGCGAGCAATATATAAAAACTTTATTTATATATTGCTTTTTTTAATGCCGAAACGTCAAGTTGACATAGGAGCCTTTCAGCCTTGTAAAGAAATTTCTGATTTTTCGTTACATTTTTTATAAACTTTTCTTTATTGTATTTCGTTTAGTTTAGTGTTTTTTCCGTACCAATCACAATTAATATTTTTTCTTTACTTACTCTTTCATTTTTAAGTCTGCCTCACTTAGTAAATCATAATATAAACAAAAATAAAGCCTTGCCTTACACGTAATTCCATATAACAGAAGATCTTCCGTCAGTTAAAAGTATTTCAAAGTACCTCCTTCTAAATTCATATTAATTTAACACATTTTCAACCGGAAAATGCGCTGCAAAATATGTTGTTCACTCAATGTAATTGACATTAAATGGCAACATTAACTCGATATAAATTTAATTTCTGTTCCCTTCATAGACATTTTCAAGTATTAAATTGAATGAATAATTAGGGAAATCACACAATATTAACAAAATCTGTATTTGGAGTTAATTAATAACTCAAAACCTTAACATCAACCTTAAAATTTATTATGACTTAACGCTGAAATGGTTTGGAAAACCTGGATGTATAATTAAATTGAATGTTTTATTAAAACCACCAGCGTTCTAAGTAAATCTCATTGTTCTTGCAAAGTTATTCGTTTTAAAACATTGTTCGATTCTTAGAAACTCTTTTCTAAACTTTTGGTCCTTTGTGGCGGAAATAATTTCTTATGAATGATTTTAAATTAAACTGTTCTGAGATTACCTGCTCACAAAAATTAATTTCTCTAAAAGCCAGCCAACACCTTAGATAAGAGTAGCTCTTAGTAAAATGGTTTCTCGAGATTTATTTCATAATATTTGTCTTCAAGCTTTCAATTCTTGTATAATAATAAAAAAAAAATCTTTAACCATTGTTACTTGTTTTCCGTCGTAAGAACTTCAAAGAACACAAACGTTTGTAGAAAACTGAAATAAAACACAATTCCACAAGCATTTTTTTAACATACACGCTAGTAACACACGTTTTATATTAAAAAAACAAAATCTTGACACCGAGATACTGACAATGAATTACATGTAAAAGGACCAGTACAGAAAGACCTCATTCCTGTCTCTCAGCAGCAAAAAATAGTACGAAGTAAGGTTATTCTTTCTTCTATTTTTAGTTATGTTAATATTAGAGCTCAAGATGAAACGGTAGAGAGAAGAGGAAACCCAGACCACTCGTAAGATACAGTTCCCGACGGAGAAAAATCAACATAGATTAATCTGGTCCCCTTTTGAGTAGAAATATGACTATTCTTGTTTGCAACGATAAGGACCATGTATGCATATGTTTTATTTCCATGTATTCTTTATACTGAAAAAACTATAGTATTGCGAAAGTAGGTTACGTGTAGGATTGCACTATCACTAATTCACTACATATTATAAAACAAAGTCACTTTTACTTTCCCTATGTGGCTTTGTATGTTTCAATCTTTAAAATTACGCAACGTATTTTGATAGGGTTTTTAATAGATAGAGTGATTCAAGAGGAAGGTTTTCATGTATATAACATACATAATATATAAGAGGAACACTGATAATTTTTGAAGTTTCTAACACATGTCGCAAAATACGCTCATTTTTTTGAGCTGAAATTGCAAACGCTGGCTGAACCCTATGAGATAAATAAAAAAAAAACTTTTTTACAAAAAAACAACCGACTTCCAAAAACCACTAAAGAACCACGGAAGTCGGTGTTTTTGGTTTTGTATATTTATTTTTGACACCGACTTCCGAAATTAGTTATTTTTCCCTTTGTAGTGGTTTTTGGAAGTCGGTTGTTTTTTGTAAAAAAGTTTTTATTTTACACTTTTTAGTTGTTAAAAGTACTATGTATTCAGGTGCAACCGGTCAGACTGGAAGCTGAAGCAAATATAATAGGGAAATGACGTAATTTTGTTTACTTTAATTTTTATCCGTAAGTATTCCCTCAACTGCCTATGGTCTTCATCATCAAATTTACTGCAGACCATTATTTTAACCCAATGGGTGCAAAGGTCTCATCAATATAAATGAATTGAGTCCAAATACAAGGTAGCTACTGTAAATCGTTTAGGAGTTCCCTGAACTGACCTTTGTCATCATCATCAGCACCCTAATGACAGTCACCACCCATCTAGGTGTAAGGTTCTTGTCAATACAAATTATTCAAGCACAAACACAAGGTAGCTGCTGTGAATTGTTGAGGAGTTCCTACGACTGTCTCCCGGCTCCATCATCACATCTATTCCAGACCTTTATTAAATTGTAGTGCTTTAATACTTAATGAAAATGCTAAGAAATGCACTAGTCGCCCCTGCAATTTTTGAAAGTTTCCCTTGTTTTCTCTGGTCCTTCACCATCAAACCCTGATATCCTTATCATGGGACCACCTTGGGAACGTCTTCTTTCCAACAGAAAAATAATTATCAAAATCGGTCCATTAACGACGAAGTTATGCGCGAACAAACATAAAAAAAGCATATATACGGTCGAATTGAGAAACCTTCTCCTTTTTGAAGTCGGTTAATAATGTACTACAGTATTGTAAACCTTATAAATGCCCACAAAAAAGTCTGCGACACCATATGTCTACCTAGTATAATTTCTTCATTGTGACTAAAAAAGTAGTCACAATGAAGAAATTATACTAGGTAGACATATGGTGTCGCAGTTTGAAAAGTTAATTAAAATGCCAGTCGAAATCAGAGCCCACTATAGTCCCTTATTATTAATCCTTATAGAGAAATAAATTACGTCATATGAAAGATAATTTTAGTAGTAGCAGATCTCTTTTTGAATAATTGGAATTGGTTGTTTCATTCAGGAGATATAACGATTTATTCAAAACTAAACACCAGAAAAAATCCGCGTGCCGCTCGCGCCCCTGTCGGCCGCCTGCCACTTGAGTGTTTCTCTGCCTAAACCGCGGAGTGAGTGGGCCGGAGCGGGGGCCATTATTTAGAAAAAACTTGCTACCCCGGTAGGCTTTCATTCTGTTTGAAGGTGGTAGAACTGGCTATCCATGGACAATAAGGTCGATGTATCTTGCAGAGTCAGATATTGGCTGATGGGCGGCACAGTAGACATTATTTTTATTCAAGGGCCACCGTTTCTTGAGGAAGGCTTAGGTACCTAAATCATTTGTCCACGTGCGAAGCTGGGGCGGGTCGCTAGTCTTTATATATTTACCAGTTAACCTAAAGACGTTGTTCATAGATACATTCTATTAAGAAAGGACATTTAGTTTTTCCAAATGTCATAGAACACAAGAGAAAAAATATATAAAGAATAGAATAGAATAAATAAAGAAAAGAAGTGGATAACATAGATTTTTCAGAAACTTTTTTTCTGGAGTTTTAGGAATGTTTCAGAACAGAAAACGCTTACCAATGCTCTGCATTTCTTTTTAATATAGATAGGTATCAATCCGAACTGGGCCTGCTTGCTAGATTACGACCCAACTGAGAGGAGGCCTGTCTCCCAGGAGTGGGAACATTACCTATAGGCAGATTATGTGTATAGATAAATACCTAGATTATTTATCAAATCTGCTTATGACATACGCATAAAGACGAAACACCGAAAAAGAAAAAGAAATCAGCGCAATTTTATACAATGTCACATAGAATTAATAATTATAAGTTGGCAAAGAAAACTCAAAAACTAATTTAAAAATTCGGAACCTGCTTAAACAAAATTTGGAAACACAAAATGGATGCTTAAAACAATACAGAAGCGAAAACAATAGAATAATAAGAAACAAGGCTTGATTTTTAAAACTTTCCTCGTTACCATGCGAAATCTTTTAACATTGTGTTATCATCGTATTGAATAGAGTTTTAATCTATACTAAAGCTGAAGAGTTTGTTTGTATGTTTGTTTGTTTGTTCGCGCTAATCTCGGGAACTACTGGTCCGATTTGAAAAACTCTTTTTGCGTTGGATAGCCCATTAATCCAGGAAGGCTTTAGGCTATCTAACATCACGCTGCGACCAATAGGAGCGGAGCATAACTAAACCACGCGAACGAAGTCTCTGGCGGCCGCTAGTCTTCTATATTATTTGAGCTCATTGTACATTGTGTCAGAATCTCGAACTAAATAATGTAACACCTTTTTAGGTATTGTATTCGGAATGAGTATTTTAAATCATTCGAATGTACAGTCAACAAAGAAGACAATTTTAGTACGAAAACATCGATCGGTTTCACTTTAAATTAATATTTTCTTTATATGCTCCGCTCCTATTGATCGTAGCGTAATGTTATATAGCCTAAAGCCTTCCTGTATTAATGGACTATCCAACCCAAAGAGTTTTTCAAATCGGGCCAGTAGTTCCTGAAATTAGCGCGTTCAAACAAACAAACAAACTCTTCTGCTTTAGATATTAGTATAGATAACAACCTATATCCGACGGCCTTATTTGCTTATCTTTTAGTGACTGTATATTACATATTTTCCCCTACATTTTTTTTTTAATAATTATAAACTAGTGCTTGACCGTAAACCTGCCTGATGGTAAGCAGCGATGCAATCGTTAATAGTAAAGCGCGCTAGTTTCTTAAGGGTCTATGCACTCAAAAAAAAAAAATGAGTGAATAGGAAGGAAGACGGCAGTTGAGTGAAGTGATGCAATGTTAAACCCAACAACACGTCCAACGATGCTGCGTCAGAGGGAGATTGGTGTGGAGATCCTCCACGACCAAACTCTCGACACAACAACATTTGGCGCATCGTACCCGGCAGGCATCACAACACAACTGCTCAAACCCGTCCTACGTACGACTTCACCAGACATCATGCCGGAACACGATGAATCGCTTGGCGACAAGACTTTGTCTGGTGGGTGGCAACTTCTGCCGGCAGACGATGTTGTAACTAAACCTAAACCTAAAGTTTCCTAAACAAGTATGCTTACCAAATAACGTCCAGAATTTATCGGCGAATGTAATCACTGAAACTTAAGAAAGAAAATTAATCTGATTCTGGGAGTGCGTTTTTTGTATTTGGAATTCAAAAACAGCACCCTAATTGCGTAACACACTATTACTGTCAATTATAATCAATTTTAAGCATATTTCTAATCCATTGCGGCATATGTTTGAAAATGTACCTGCTGAACAATGTAAATAACGCAATGAATGTTATTGAATTGTCAAAATGAAACCCATTGCTACTGATAGTTTGTTAGGCAATTGCCCTACAGATCATTTTCATGACGGACGTAACGGACCGTTATGTAGTGATAAACGCTTTTTAATTAAATGAAATTTACAGCCATTTTCGAATTGCCAAATAGTCGAACAGTTAGAAAGTTTAAGATAGTTGCCTATTCCAAAATATAGATCTCCGTGAACGGGAAAGAAAGTCCAAAGAATGTTTTCAATCAAGACTTTTCGTAGCCCTCTTAAACATAGAGAACAGGCCAAGCAGATCCCGTAGCATTTATCCTACGTAATTTTTTGTTTATGCGAAATCCGAAACACGTGTATTTATATGTAAAGAATCTATATACAAAATTTCAAAAAGATATCATGAAAAACCACAAAGTTTGAGCTCCGACAACAATATGGTCAACGCACCGCTCGCCCGCCCGCGCCTGAAGCGGCGCTGTCTCTCTATACTCCTAGTATGTTCTATGATCTACCGTCATTCGTCCGTCCGAATTTGTAAATGTATTTGGGAATAATACAACATGGTGTAAATTCTCACCTGACCTTTGACCTTTCCAACTGTTCTTGCTGGTGCAACATTTTATGATTTTGTGTTTCATATGTAATGCCATTTTATTGGAGTCAAATGGTTCTATTGAAGCGCATGACTTTACTAATAAAAAGTGTCGGCAATTTCCATTGTACGACCAATAACATCAGAATTCGTTTCTGCGAAATTGTGTCGTTTTGTGTTGAGTCGGTGCACTTGTTTTGATCAATTGGCGCTCCCAACAAATTGAATGTCGGGTGAATTTGTATTCCATTACTTATAAAAGGATGACACACAGTGACAATTTCCCTGGCTGTTAACAAAAGTCGAATTTGAAGTAAATGGTGGTTGGTGGTAATGACCTTTTCGGAGAACATCATCATGTTCTCCGAAAAGGTAGGTCGGATAGGTGGTAGTCGCAATCGCAACCTTCTACGACCTAAAACTCGAAAAATTTTGAATTTGATACTAAGAAGCACTTCACTACATATTATAAAACAAAGTCACTTTCTCTTTCCCTATGTCCCTTTGTATGATTCAATCTTTAAAACTACGCAACGGATTTCGATTGATTTTTTTTTAAAATAGATAGAGTGATTAAAGGAAGGTTTATAAGTATAATAACATCTACTAAATTGTGAAGAAGTATTATTATTCTTGAGGTTTCTAATGTGATGTCGTAAATAATTACATTTTTTTCCGCGTTTGCAGTGAAATGCTGGCTGAACCCTACGGGATTCATCAAAATAATGTACTAAATATTATACACATTGAAAAGGTCTACAAAAAAGTTCACGATGGTATATGTCTATCTCTTAAGGATATCCCACAATAACATTTTTTTGTCATTTACTTTTTTCGACAAATACCTGCAAATTTTCGAAGCGATTTTAACCAATACAGAATTAATCTTTATCCAATCTAATACCTTAAATAAATTTTTGATTCAATATAGATCTATATTGCGCGTTACAGTATATGATTTAAATGAATATTTTCGAAGATATCACAGTAATTGAAAATTGCGGACAGGAGCGACCAGCCGGGGCGGTCCTTATGTTTTTTATACGTTCACAGTTTTTATGAAGTGTAGGTATTTGTAGTGTATATGTTAAAACCAGGGGCACTACAGCACAGGGAGTCGTCTGTGAGGCTTCGGTGACGGACCATAACTTGGTCCTGCTCGGAATCAACTTCTCTCTCACCACCTCAGAAGCTAAATACAATAACAGGTCCAAACTTTTAACCGATCACTATAAGGTGACTGATGAAGTAAGTCACCTCGACTGGTCTGATCTGGTCTCTGAAACGAACATTGATAAGGCGGTACTCTTGTTCAATAAGACCTTGTCAGATATAGTTGAAAAACACACAGCCAAAACAACAATCAGCCGGACTAAATTTAACTTAAAGCCCTGGATTACGCCAGGTCTCTTTAAATACATACGTCACCGAGACGCTCTTCACGCAAAAACCAAAAAGCAACCCAAAACTGATGCTCTAAAAATTATCTATTCAAGATACAGCAACTACTGCAATAACATTCTACGTCAGTGCAAGACTGATCACGACAGGAAACAATTGGACAAAAATAAAAACGATCCTAAAAAACTCTGGCGCACTATCAAAGAAATTTGCCAAGTCCCCAAACGAACCAGCGACAACCAGGAATTGCTGAAATATAAAGAAAACAACAACATCTCTATCAAAAAGTGCAACGATTTCTTCGTCTCGGTTGGTCAGAATCTAGCAAGCAACATCTTAAACAAGAGACCGTCAATGCGGGACGTACAGCAGCTTGGAGTTAAAGGTAAGAATCCACCCAAGGACTCTCTGTTTCTATTTCCAACTGACAACGAGGAAATCAGTAACATAATAGATGAATTCAAAGATGATAGCGCTCCGGGTCTTGATGGATTTCGACCACTGCTCCTCAAATACATTAGGAGATATATACTGGAACCCTTAAAGCACATATGTAATTTGAGCATGGAAACTGGAGTCGTACCAGACACCTGGAAAACTGCTGTAGTCTCGCCTATTCACAAAAGTGGTTTCAGGAATATCCCTGATAACTATAGACCTATTTTTCTTCTTTGCGTTACGGCAAAACTTCTTGAAAAACTGGTAAACAAGCGCCTCGTCAGCTTTCTAGAAAAAAACTCTTTGCTCTCGGATCGGCAGTTTGGCTTTCGGAAAGGCAAATCTACAGAACAGGCTGTGAGTTTATTGACTAGTAGCATCTCTTCAAACATCGACAAGGGACACCGTACAGCCGGCGTTTTCCTAGACCTCGCAAAAGCCTTTGATACAGTCTCAATTCCCACACTGCTAAACAAATTGGAATCTTTTAAAGAGGAAGGTTTATATGTGTAATAACGTCCACTAAATTGTGAAGAAGTATTATTCTTAAGGTTTCTAATGTGATGTCGTAAATACCTAATTACATTTTTTCCGTGTTTGCAGTGAAACGCTGGCTGAACACTACGAGATTTATCAAAATAATGTACTAAATATTATACACATTGAAAAGGTCTACAAAAAAGTTCGCAATGGTATATGTCTATCTCTTATGAATATCCCACAATACCATTTTTTTTGTCATTTACTTTTTTCGACAAATACCTGCAAATTTTCGAAGTTATTTTAACCAATACAGAATTAATCCTTATCCAATCTAATACCTTAAATAAATTTTTGATTCAATATAGATCTATATTGCCCTTTACAGTATATGATTTAAATGAATATTTTCGAAGATATGACAGATTTGAAAATTGCGGGCAGGAGCGACCAGCCGGGGCGGCCCCTATGTTTTTTATACGTTCACAGTTTTTCTGAAGTGTAGGTATTTAGTATCAGCATTGCACCCATCAGTCACTCAGTCTACCCATAAAAGATCATATAAATATGTCCATTAGTTTAGTCACAGGAGGAGACTGTGCCGGTGCCGAGTTCTGACCGGCACGGGCACAGGCGGGAGCCCTCGCCCCCGCCACCCGGCGGCCAGCCGCCGCCGTCGCGATCGCGGCTACCACGGACTAATTTTAATTCCTTTTAATTCCTATAAAGAGAGAACTTTCAATTTTAAAAACAATTTAATTTTAACTTTTTAATATAGTGTTTGTGTTGTGTGTGTGAAATTTACCCGGCATAAATGCCGAAGAAACCCGGCGTACGCGGCTCTCTTGGCCGCGACACTGGGTCCGAAGATGCTCGTCCGGTGATGGACCGGGCGGCATCGCTGCCCGAAATGGGCAGCGCAGTTTCTGCGTCACTGCCCACAACGGGCAACACGCTGTCCGCTCCGACACCGGCCGGGCAAACCACCCGTACCTCCCGGAGCAAAGAGGGCGGCACTAGTGCCGTGCCGGCGGTCGGCCCTCCGACGACACCGGCGCCTGCGCGCGTTGCGCCGGCGCCGTCGACGAGCCGGCAGCACGCGGTACCTGTCCGCCCAGCCGCATTCCGGCCGGTGCCTATACAGGCACCGGGACCGGTCCCTACCCAAGGACGCCCGCAACAAGCGCGGGCGCCCACGAAGCCAGTTCGCGAACCTATATCCGCGCGCCCGGCTGCGCCCGGCGGCGCCCACCGCGCGGCCCGCGGCGCTAGCGCGCGACGCCGCGCAGTCCGCGCGGCGCGCACCGCCGGTGCAAACCCCCGCGACGCCCGCGTCTACCCACGCGCCCCCGCCGCGTCCAGCTGCGTCGCTGACCCAGCTCATAACACCGCCCACTCAAGCTGGGCCAGCTTCGGGCACCGCCTCACCCAGCACCCCCAGCTTGCTGGCAGGTCCGGTGAGGGCGGACTCTAAGCGGCCGACCAGAGCGGGCGGCACCTGCAGACCAGCGCAGATGGCGCCACCGGCGACTGAATCGCCGGCACCGCCGAGGTTCTCGGCCTACGATTCCCCCGCAGTACTATCGGCATGCTCCTCCAGCATGTCACTGGCGTCGGGGGACTCGGCCGGGTCTGGTCAGGAGGGCGTGTCACGAGACACGTCCCCGCGATCCGGACACCGGTCCACCGGGGGACGAGGTCAATCAGGCCGGCAGTCGCCGACCTCACCAACGCCGCTACGATTCGAGCTCGCACTCGAGGCTCGACCACAGCGACGGCGCAGAAGCTCGGGTGAATCCATAGAGGCGAAACGTTACTGTCCCGACTCGCCGCGGCCCCAGCGCACCTGCGCGCCGCGCGGTGTGAGAATGCACGCCTCGCCGACCTTCGCCCAGGCAGTGCGCCGTACGCCGCCGCGCTCACCCACGCCGTCGCCTATGTCGACACCGCCGCGCTCTCCAGTGCCTTCGACCTCGGGGGTAAGTGCCACTGCACTACCTCCAGCCCCCATGGCACCTCAGGCACAACAGGATGCTCCGGCGACGCTTCTAAGC
The DNA here is from genome assembly GCA_017933935.1 of Sesamia nonagrioides. Lineage (NCBI taxonomy): Eukaryota > Metazoa > Arthropoda > Insecta > Lepidoptera > Noctuidae > Sesamia > Sesamia nonagrioides. Next base: position 1,069,583 of record JADWQK010000081.1, read on the forward strand.
AAAAGCCGGGAAGAAAACTTCGTTACCCCCGTAGTGGAGAAGTTGCCGAACTGGACGACCCATTTCCGGGCCCTCAGTGCAAAATTGGGCCGGCCCCCTAACGCTCGCCCCTACGGGATGGGGGTGAGGTTCACCCCCGACACCGAGGACGAGTATAGGCTGGTCCAAAAATACCTGACGGGCCTGGAGAAAGAACAAGGACTCTCCTGGTTCGCCTACTCCCTGCCGGCGGACAAGAGCCTGAAGGTGGCCATTAGGGGGCTACCAGCAGATACCGACCCGAAGGAGATTGAGGAGGAGCTCCGGATGCTGGGATACCAGCCGGAGTACGTGCGCCACATCAAGGGCGCACAGGGAAGACCCGGCTGCGTGTTTCACGCGATTTTGAAAAGGACGCCAGATGTCCGGGCCATATTTGACACCACGGTGTTCATGTACATGCGTAGTGTCAAAATAGAGGCTTGGCGGGGGAAAAAAGGGCCCGCTCAGTGCCACAGGTGCCAGCGGTTCCGACACAGCTCGCACATGTGTCACCGCCCGCTCGCCTGTGTGAGATGCGGAGGCGAGCACGCGGCACGAGATTGCCCACGCCCGCGGGAAGAACCGGCCACCTGCGTCAATTGCGGGGGGCCGCACCCCGCGTGCAACACAAAGTGCCCCGCCTATATAAAAGAATTGAAGAACAGGCGAGCGGGGACCGCCGCCATTACCACTACCGCGCGCCAGGCCAGAGCGGCCGCAGAAAGGCCGCAAATGGTGGAAGCGGAAAAGGACGCCCCAACCCTTATGGCGGCGGCCAGCGGGCCCTTTGAGAAGGCCCAAGCCTCCTCCTCCGGGCGGAGGAAAAACAGGCGCGGGGGCAAGAAAGGCAAGAAGCCCATGCCCTCAACGACCGAACAAGATATCCCTGCGGCCGCCCCTGCCTTAAACGAGGTGCAGGTCGTGAAGGACGCACAAGCATCCGGTGCCGGCACAGTGCCGCGGCAGGATGCAGGAGCGCAACAAGAGGCTCCGAAAGCAAGCCGCGGCACCCCCGGCACAATAAAATCAACCAAAATGAGAAAAGACCAACCCGAGAAAAATGAATTCACGACCTGTGCCATCAAATTACTGATGGAGCTCATAAGAGCGATAAGGCAGGGACAGGATGTGGAGACGGTCATCCTCGATGGCCTATCCGCTCTTCTGAAGCTTTACCGTGGCTAGGCCACTGAGGGTGATCCACTGGAACGCCCGCGGCCTCAGGGATAAGGTCGCCGCCCTCCGCCACCTCCTTCGGGAACAAGACATCGACGTGGCGCTAATAAACGAGACTCACCTGGGACCAGAAGATAAGGTCAACTTCCCAGGGTATCTCGTTTATCGGAAAGACGAACGGTCGGCTGCCCACTCCCGGTACCGTGGTCTGGCGGTGCTGGTGAGGCGAAGGGTCGTCCACCAAGAGCTCCCCGTGCCGTCGTTGGGCGCCTTCTACGCGCTGGGTGTCCAACTGCATGTGGCCGGCGAGGACATTGACATGTACGCATGTTATAAGCCGCCCAATGTCCCCCTTGACGTGACTGAGTTGAGGGGCCTGCTTTGCGGCTCACCGCGTGCCACTGTCCTCGCGGGCGACATGAACTGCAAGCACCCGGCGTGGAACTCGGCGCGCACAAACACGGGCGGCAGGCGACTCTTCGCGGACGCGGAAGCTTTCGGGTACTCGGTGTCCGGCCCGGAGACCCCCACCCACTACCCAGAGGCCCAGATGCTCATGCCGGACGTGCTGGACATTGTAGTACACCGAGGGCTGCGCTGTCAGATCACCCAACAGGTGATTGACGACGAGTTACAGTCAGACCATCAGCCTGTGCTCGTCGTCCTGTCAGGCATGCCGACCCGCCTGAAACCCCTAGCGCCACGTCGACGCATTGACTGGACAAAGTTCGCAGAGGAAGTAGAGGCCACCACGCCGGCTCGGCCAATTGCTACCGCCGCGGACGTTGACTCGATGGCGGACAATGTCACTGCTTGCATACAGAGCGCCTTACACTCGGCGACCAGCACACAGCCGCAGGGGAGAGTGCTGTTGCCGCTCCTGCCGGCGCGGCTCCACAGATTAATCGCCGAGAAGAGGCGACTACGCAAGCAGTGGCAGCAGCTAAGATGTCCGACACTGAAAACGCAGCTAAACCGTCTCGCGGAGAAGGTAAAGGCCGAGCTGAAGGCGCATACCGCCGCGGGCTGGGAAGAAAGAATTGAGGCCACAACAGAGAGTTGGCCCTCCCTGCACAAGTTGTGCCGACAACTAAAGAGCACCCCAGCCCCGGTACGACCGCTGCTTACTAGCGACGGGGCCTTTAAATATATCGCGAAGGACCGGGCGGAGGTCTTCGCTGAGCACCTGGAGCGTCAGTTCCGCCCCAACCCGACCAGCGACGCCGACCATGTCGCAGCAGTGGAGAAACACCTGGGAGACTACTTCGCAGTGCCGATAGCTCCCGATGAAGAGCCTGTATTTTTCTCGCCGGGCGCAGTCAGACGCGCCATCCTACACACTAAGCCTAAGAAGGCTCCCGGTGCCGACGGTATCACCAACACAGCGCTGCGCCATCTGCCGTACCGTATGGTGGCGGCGCTGGCGCGCCTGTTCACCGCGATACTGCGCACCGGGACCTTCCCCGCTGCGTGGAAGGAGGGGCGCGTCATCATGCTGCCCAAGGCGGGTAAGAACGTACTGAAGCCGGAGAGCTATCGGCCAATCACCTTGCTGCCGACAGTCTCCAAGGTGTTCGAAGCACTCCTGCTGCGACATCTCCAGCCGCATATCGCGCCGCGGCCCGAGCAATTCGGGTTCCGGGCGGAGCACAGCACGACGCTCCAGCTGTCGAGGGTGCTGCACCACGTCACAGCCGCTCTTAACAAGAAAGAGCGCGCTGTTGCAGTACTCCTCGACATGGAGAAGGCCTTCGACCGCGTATGGCATGACGGCCTGAGGTATAAACTGGCCACTTCAGGCGCGCCCCGTCGCGTAGTAAAGGTGGTCTTCCTCTCCGACAGGACTTTCCGGGTGGTGGTTGACGGGACGCTATCCGCCCCCCGCCCTGTGCTCGCGGGTGTACCGCAGGGCAGCTGCTTATCGCCTGCGTGCTACTCACGTTACACCGACGACATCCCCACTACCTCGGAAGCGATGCTCGCGCTCTACGCTGACGACGCCGCGTACATCACTACATCGCTTAATGCGAAGTACGCGGCCGTCAAGATGCAGCGTGTGCTCGAGCTCCTTCCCGAGTGGCTCTCCAAGTGGCGGCTGTCGGTGAACGTGGGAAAAACGCAGGCGATCGTATTCGGGTATGCGTCCGTCCCACCACCCCTGAGACTCCTGGGAGCCGCCGTCGAGTGGTCCCCCCGGGTGAAGTACCTGGGGGTGACGATCGACCGCCGGCTCACCATGGGGCCACACGTCCGCTCGGTCGCCGCACGGGGCAGGGTTGCCCGCCACCTGCTCAAACCAGTGCTCTCATCCTGCATCCCGGCGCGCGTCAAACTGGCCGTGTACAAGTTGTACATACGGCCGATATTGACGTACGCCGCTCCGGCATGGTTCGCCCTCGCTAGCGAATCTTGCGCTGCGGACTATAGTTGCCGCTCCTCGCTACGTGAGGAACGATATCATCCGGAGGGACCTCAGGCTTGAGAGCCTGGATGAGTTTGTGCGGCGCCTCGCGAAGGGAATGTTCGCGCGTGCCGACGCGTCGGATTTGACGCATGTCAAAGACATCGCGCCCTGGCACGCGCGCCCCCCTGACGCGAAACCCTTCCTCCGCGACCTGGTAGCGGACCTGTGACCCCTCTCCATCGGATTGACCTCACAGGTGAGCCGCTCCCAGGTTACACGCGGCTCACCTGACCCAACAATACTGTCCCTTTACACACACTCGTCGCGTAGCGTATGCTAGGTTAATATAGGTACGCATACGCGGCGGCAGCCAATCACCACAAAACAGACGCCAAACACATACACGCGTACGCGCAGCGCGGGCCGCGGTACGCTTAATCACTGGGCGGTGTTACTCTACAGTTCAATACCGCCCACACATACATCACTACCCCTTAGCCTGAAGTGGTTACCGTACATAGATGGTTTCTCAGGACGGGCGGGGGTTACATGTTACATCCGTAACTCTGTAGGAGCGTCGAGTCGGCACCACCTGTCGCTGGTCGTCCTCCGCTGGGCTTCCCTCAGGGCAACTGGGGGTCTCACCTGGCGGGGACTGACCGCCGGAGTGCCGTGAAGAAAGCAGGGTCGTGAGTGGGCCCTGTGGCGCGCCTACAGAATAACACAGAACAACCACTTACACAGACGCGCGCAACTCACGCGCGTAACATATTTCGTCAGGCCTTTGTTGCCGACCTAACGAAGGGCCCGTAGTTACGGGCCGACTAAAATGACTCCGCGGCCGGGGGGCATATCCCTGGATCCGCTCGCCACGCCCCCTGACGGGGGCGTCGCGATTTCCCGAACGGTCACAGGAGGAGAGAGGTCAGTGAACCAATATTTTTAAAGGATGTTCTATTCCGTTTGCAATTTTATGCGATTTAGTTTGTTTGAAATTTTTTTTTTTAATTTTTTATGCTAGGTTTTTTGTATGGTTTAGGATTATTCCTATGAAACAGCGTTGTTCGTGTTTTCATTTATTGTCGTATTGTCAGCACCACTTTGTATGTTTTTACTCGAGCGGCCTGTGTGTGTCATACACGATCGTGCAATATAACAATTCCTTCAAGATATTATTGCGGCTGACGTGGCATTGTAGCGCGTCGAGCATGTTTGTGGAAGAAGAACATCTTTACTATAACTTAACAGTTGGAATGTCATCCTAAATCTGATTATTGCAAGACCAAATTGCTTTATCCAATTGCCTTTGTATGACACAATTTGCCCTGGTAGAGGCTTTGGCTTTAATACGGTAAAGTAAATCGAGTTTACTAATAATATAGCATATAAGCTATGAGCGCAAATTGTTACTAAATGATTACTAACAATCTATGGACTGTATAATGAGTGAAATAAACCCTTTTTTATTGTTTTACATATTTTTTTGAAAAAAAAAGAATGAAAATTATTATAGAAAGATCTTAAAACAATTAAAAAAAAAATTACAAAGTCATATACGTGAAAACTCTTAGTGCTTGGCCAGACTGAAAACGCGGCGCTGGGTGCGGCGCGGTAGCGGTGACGCGCGCGATTTGTCTGTCCGCAGTCAAGTGTCAGTCACACAGTCGAAACCTATTGAAGTGTCCTGCGTGACAAAATGCACGTGGGATGCGATGCGGAGCGACGCGAATTGAAGCGAACGCAATCAGTTGGCTTCATATTTTCTCGCGAACTGGATGCCGTGCCGTCGTGTTTTCATTTGGATAATGTCGATTCGCGTGTACGTAGGACAGACGCATTGAATTTGCGTGTCACCGCTTCATACTCGCGTTCGCTTTAAATCTTCCATTTAGGACGCCCATCATGCACAATGATGACATAGTCAATGAAGGAGGACTAAACATACATTTTGTCTTTCATCCATTTCTTAATAAAATAGAAAGAAAAAGATGCCCTGAACTTGAATTTAGCTTAGTTGGTAAACAATGGAATCAGGATCAATGTCGTATAATAAGAAACAAATTTTATAGAATAAATAAGTCATAAAATATGAAATGACCGGCACCCTAATTGCACTATTACTACATTCATTTACAAAAAAAAAACGGGCGGTTTTGATTTTCATACATCTTTAAAAAAATACAATACAAAAAGGTTTCACTCGTTTATACACGTTACTGGACGGTTTTCAAAATGACGTAGTATTTAAAAAAGTACGTTCTAAATTCAAATTTTCATTTGATGCTCATTTTTACAGAAAACCCCTTTTTATCCTACATTTTTGGGCGAAGTTCCAGAAGTTAACATCGACTTTCATAACTTTTATTCAATTTTTATCGATTATATTCATATCCTTAACTGTCAAAGTTTTATTTATTGCTGTTTGGCCGTATCAAAAATGGTAGATAAAGTGGTAAAGCTACCAAAATTATCGCGCTGCTTGAAGAGGGTTGCAACCAATGCTTCGTGGCTAGGAGGCTAAATGTTAGTCGCTCGACGGTCCAAAGGACTTGGCAGCGACATCAGGAGACTGGTTCCGTCGAGAGAACGCCTGGTTCTGGAAGAAAACCATGTACTTGGGTACATGGTTTTCTTCCAGAACCAGGCCTTCCAGTGCCCATTTGCGATGTCTTAATATGCGTTTTCTTGTGAGCCGCGCAAAATCTTACACGGGATAACGTTTTCTTGTGAGCTGCGCATTAAGAAATCGCAAATCTTCGTATGTGGATCTTAAGAACAACCTCCAAGAAGTAAGAAATGTGCATATTAGTCTATGGACGGACTGGAGAAGGCTTCTCGTTGCCAATATACGCAGTCACAGCCCGGCCCGCGGCCTCAATTTACTCAGTGAGCACCGAGTTCACAGGCTTAGGATCGCTAGAAATTGTGAATCATGGACTCAAGAAAATTGGAATAGGGTTTTGTTCTCTGATCAAGCCAGGATATCTCTGTTCGGTAAAGAGTAAGCTAAGAAGACAAGGAGAAAGCTTTGCAGAGGCATGTTTCGAAGAAATCACACCTTATGGTGGGGACTCTGTTATGTTTTGGGCAGGAAAAAATTCAATGGATCGTACAGAATTACTCTTCATTGAAAACGGCTCACTGACTGGGCATCGATACATAACGGAAGTTCTAATTCATCATGCACAACCCGCATTGGCCGCTCTAGGTGAAGACTCGATTTTTATGGACGACAATGCTCGCGCCCGCCGTTGTGGCGATGTTGAAGCGTATGTGCAAGAGGTCGGCATTCTTAGTTTGGATTGGCCAGCTCGAAGTCCCGACCTCAATCCCATTGAGCATGTCTGGGACATTCTGGAACGGCGTGTGAGATCAGTAGAACAGGCTCTGCAGACCATCAGAGAGCTGAATAACGTGATGTGCGGAGTGGGAACGCATTCCGCAAGCAAGTATCCGGGATATACTGTATCACCTCGCTCAACTGCCGGCTTACTTCCTATTCGTTAAGTTTTTAAGTGAATAGGCTTAATAAACTAGCGCGTTTTACCGTCAATGAATGCATCGCTAATTACCATCAGGCGGGATTGCGGTTAAGTACTAGTTTCATCATCATCATCATCATCAGCCTCTATTCGTCCACTGCTGAACATAGGCGTCCTTCATGGCACGCCAACAAGCTCGATCCTGAGCAGTTCTCCGCCAGCCACTACCAGCCACCTTTTTGGTGTCGTCGCTCCATCTCGCCTAAGGGCGTCCTACGCTACGTTTGCCGAGACGCGGTCTCCACTCGAGGACTCGTTTACCCCATCGGTTGTCGGTCCTGCGGCATATGTGACCAGCCCATTGGCACTTCAGCTTGCTAATCCTCTCGGCTATGTCGGTGACTCTGGTCCTCTGTCGGATCACCTAATTTCTGATGCGGTCCTTCAGAGAGACGCCCAACATAGCCCGCTCCATAGCTCGCTGAGCGGCTTTAAATTTATGGACTAGTCTGACCGTTAGTGTCCACGTCTCGGCTCCGTAAGTCATGACGGGTAGGACGCACTGGTTGAAGAGTTTTAGTCTTCAAACATGTACTAGTTCATACTTATTTAAAAAAAAAAACGTGTCCGCTCAATAACATAAACAATGCAATGTATCTTGTTGAACTGTCAAAATTAAACCCATCGCGTTATGCAATAACTCTGCTGGTCGCGTATAGCGAGGACTTTGCTCAGCAGTGCAACAGTATAGGATAAACAAAAAGGTAGATAATAAATGTAAATGATAATAGAATCCAGAAAAACAATTTAAGTTAAACTCGCCTATTCTATCTTCCTAAGCCGTAGGTTTAATTGCCTCCATGTATTATTGCTATGAAATAAATTCCAGGAGTGCCGACCAGCCACAATCAGGGCGTGAATCCGCGACGTGACTTGGAATTATAAAGTTCTCGCAGAGGAACACGTGTGTATTAAGTTTCCACTTCAGAACCCAATACATTGTTATTATACGGGTTCCGTAAGCGGAATTGAATATTGCTTGAAGTTTATGTGGTTGTTATAGTACGGTAGATTTAGTAATAAGATTACAGGTAAGTACATGTCCCACAGATATAAATATTCTAGCAATAAACGACTTTATGGATATTTTTTTGCTCAAGAAAACACTTTCAGGTTACCTTCATTTTATATTGTTAATTATCTAAACTAAAACTTTGAATCAAAATCAAAAGTAATTTTCCCAAATTAGGTTAAGAATAACTTTTTCAAAGTTAATACTACATAAGAGCCCGCCCTTCGCCACTTCCTAGTACTTTCGCTGGGAAGGAAAAGTGGCGGAACAAACTCCCCAGCAAATGTATGTAAGGCATTTTGATGTGTATAAAAATAAGTTCTTTTGATCCAAAAATATATAGTTTCCGCATTCCGAAGAAACCCTAATAATTCACAGTTAAGGAATATGATCCAAAACAAAATAAAGACATGAAATGTATTCGCGTTAAGGGCTACCAAATAAATGTTTTCTTGCAAAGTTTCTAAGGTTGAAAACGTAAACAAAGAATATTTATTTAGGAAGCCGAAACCACCCAAAGACTTCTGTATTATTTTGTTATTCTTGCCTAAGTAAATGGTTTTCATTCATAAGCATCATCACTTTAACTGAAAGCCTTCCATTACTATTCTTCATGCATCGTCTTAACGAGAGCTATAAGATATCATGATATCTAGTGAAGCCGTACGGTGGACGGGACTGAGCAGTTGTGTTGTGATGTGTGCCGGGAATGATACACCAAATGTTGTTGTGCCGGGAGTTTGGTCATGGAGGGTCACCAGATCAATCTCCCTCTGGCGCAGCATCTTTGGTCGTGTTGCTGGGTTTAACATTGCATTACCTCAATCAACTGCCAGATTCCTTCCTATTCATTAAGTTTTTTTAAGTGAATAAGCTCTTAGTAAACTAACGTGCTTCACCATCAACGATTGCATCACCGCTTACCATCAGGCGGGATTGCGGTCAAGCACGAGCTTAGGTATACTTACAAAAATCAAAAAACTAACCATTCAAATAGGTTTCTACCAATCTTCTTCATAACAGTTTGTCCTCCACTTTTTGTATCCAGTAGTCTCTCCCAGCCCCGTTCTTAAGGTCTATCTAGCGTGGCCCTTAAGAACGGGTTCATGTTCAGCTATGGACTACGCTAAGTTCATTGATTGAATAATAGAAATGCGTTCGGTTATTGTTTCCCGTCGTACGATTTCATGCATTTTCTCTTGTCTTAATTAAACCTTAGAGTGGTTTCATGATAACAAATCAATGATACATAATATAAATGATATCTTTCATGATAACTACATCATATTTTCTGAGTCTTGACCTGTTAGCTTGAGTAAGTGCCATTACTTTTAAACCTTAATGAAATGAAATGAAATCGTTTATTAAGCAATGTCATGTTTATTTTTTATTTTATTTTTTTAACTAGATGAAGCCGGCATTTCCTAACTATCCTACCTCTGAGAAGAAATAGCAAAATAAACTCAGGGATCATCGTCTTTTTTCAAGTCCAGACATTAAAAATGAAAATGTTTACAATAATTTACCTTATAATTACGCATATTGCTTAATAACAATGCTTAACAGAGCGAGCAGCTCAGTCCCAAGCTTTTTTGTCTTCTAAATAATCTGTGATTTTATAATACCCCTTTTTGCAAAGTTTGGCGTTTATATGGTTCTTAAATCGTTTAATGGGTAAGGTTCGAATGTCCATGGTAAGCTTGTTGTAAAAGTGTATACATTGACCCATGAACGAGTTGCCTACTCTGTGGAGACGAGTGTGATGTACAGCAAGATCGTGTTTGTTCCTGGTATTTATATTATGAATATTGCTTATTTTCTTAAAATTCGAGATATTTTTATGAACATACATAAGATTTTCAAATATATATTGTGAAGCTACAGTCAGAATGTTCACCTCTTTGAACTTTTATTTAAGAGATTCTCTAGGACCAAGGTTGTAAATGGCTCGAACAGCCCTCTTCTGTAAAACAAAGATGGTATTGATGTCCGCACAAGTTCCCCAGAGAAGAATCCCATAAGTCATAAGACTATGAAAATAACTAAAATAAACAATTCTGGCTGTATCCACATCAGTTATCTGTCTAATTTTCTTAACAGCAAAAGCGGCAGAACTGAGTCTACCCGACAGCTTCTCAATTAGACATAATTATCATATAAATATCAACACATAATTATCTTAGAAAAATAATTATGTGAATAATTATATTTTTAGTAATTTCTGTTATAGCTGTAAAAATTTCAGCTGTTTAAATATAGCCGACAGTTGGATAGACTGGAGTCTTCATATTATAGTATCGTTTTTACTCTTTAAGTATGGAATCCTAAAGACACCGTAAAAAACGGAAACTGCTTTCTTGATCGACAGTGTCTTCAACAATTTAAGACAACAATGTATATAAGCCAAAATCTCATTACTTACATTGTTGTACAAAAATTGCTGTCTCCTCTCTCCAGGTATATTAACAAAGAATGTTGTAGAAATTGCATGGACATTATATTCAACGGTGGGTTGAGTGAGTAGGTTGAAAGCTTGCTTCCAATCAGTCCAGACTCGATAGAGCATATGTCGGTCTCCTGTCAAATATTCATCTAGATCTTTGGACCGTCCAGTTGACTTAATTGAGCCACTTTAGATGCAAACCAATACATGTTACGCTATGTATGATATGGCACCTGTATGTAATGCAAAGGCAATGTTGTAGACAAGCTGTTATAGGCAACTTGTAGATTGATCATCAGGCGCTTTCGTGAGGAAACCGGCATGTCCTAGAAGAAAAAAGACTTCGAAGACATGTAACTCTAACAAACCCGCACTGGACCTGCGTGGTAGATTACGGCCCACTTCCTCTCACTGAGAGGAGGCCTGTGTCCCGGTAGTGCGAACATTATGGATTGATTATTGTATGTATGTATGTACGGAGAACGGGTCTGAGCAAATGTGTTGCGATGTGTGGCGGGTAAGATGCGCCAAATGTTGTTGTGTCGGGAGTTTGGTCGTGGAGAGTCTCCAGATCAATCTCCCTCTAGCGCAGCATCGTTTGGTCGAGTTGGTCTTGGGCTTAACATTGCATCACTTCGCTAACTGCCGTCATCCTTCCTATTTCTAAGTTTTTTAAGTGAATAGGTTTAATAAATTGGTGCGCTTTACCCTCAACGATTGCATCACTGCTTACCATCAGGCGGGATCGCAGTCAAGCACTAGTTTATAATTATTAAAAAAAAAATTATGTACACAGCAATCTAATAACTTATCTCGGTTGTGATTCGACTTATCAATCTACAGTGCAATCTACAGTGTTTTTTCTTTGGAAATAGCAATGTGCATGACAGACATGCAGGACCATTTAGTGGACGTATGCGGTTGCACTCTGCACGTTCTTTTTTTTTATAAAATTATAAACTAGCGCTTGACCGCCCTTGCCTGATGGTAAGCAGTGACGCAATCGTTGGTGGTAAAGCGCACTAGTTTATTATGAGCCTATTCACTCTAGCCTTGAAGACACTCAAATTGTAGTCCGACGGACACACCGCCGCCGGCAAGTTGTTCCAATCCCTCGATGTACGCGGTATAAAGGAGGAGGCACTTCGTCCGGATCGTAGTGGTGTTAAAAACGTAAGGGTGGAAACTAGGCGTACGACAACGTAAAAGCAACCATAATAACTTATCTCGATTGTGACTCGACTCAACTTATCAATCTACAGTCCATAAATAGTTATTTGTTATACAAGAGTGCAAAGTTGCTTTTTAACCGCGTGTTCAATTTTGATGACCGAGCAAGCGAAGGATTCTAAAATTGAATCACGAGCGCAGCAAGTGATTCAAAATTAGAATCCTGAGCGTTAGCGAGGGAATCAAAAGGACACGAGGTGAAAAATCTTTGCACTCGAGTGCAACACGTAACTTTTCATTCCACCTCAGCGAGGAAATGACTAAATGCAATAAAAAAATGTTTACAATCACAAGATAGGTACACTTTTATTTCAGTTTAGGTATTAATTACTACATTATGACAGGTAAGTATTACAGAATAATCTTTAAATTATAATAAAATAATACTAAAGTATAATTAAGAAAATTTTAAAGTAACGTTGCAACAGTTATTTAAATTGAGTGTAATATTTTTGTTTGGTACTGTAATATTGGTGTTAGTCACTTGTGTACTGTTTTTCGGTAAACTGTCTGTCATACGTAATAGTTGTACCGATTCATCGGATTCCCTTGGCGTGAATGTTGGAGAGAGAGGGAGATGGTTAGGTGTTTCATAACGGCTTATTTTTGATGTAGAAGGGCCAGTCCAAGTTTCCGATTGAGGCTCTTTCAGTGTAATGGCTCCTACGATGCCTTCACATATTTTAGACTTATTTTGGATGGAATCCTCTATGTATCCCTCTACAACTGCATTGGTCTTCCAGCCTCCGTGGCGCTTAAGGGACAGGAGATCAGCTCCGGAATCAGCCAAAAGTGTGGCTGAAGTTCGTTGGAAACAATGACCCGTGTACAACAGGGGTTCTGGAAGTTCAAGAAATGTTGCTATTTCTCGTGGGATACTGCCAATTTTATTAGTACCCATAGGCTGTCTAACACACTTTCCATTGCGATACTGTAGAAAAAACGATTGATTGGAGTGTTAGGCGGCCGTAAGGCTTGATATTTCTCAACAATCGTTACGTATTCCTTGCGAATGACAAAGTTGCGGTCTCTTTTTGTCTTTGTATTAGGTAAATTAATTAATAGTAAGTCATCTGAATGTTTCTCAATGTTTTTGACATTAAGTTGTGTTATTTCATTAGTTCGACATGCTCCGTTTATTCCAATAATAAGAAAAACCTGCAATGTAAAGAGTATTGTAGTAGATAAATGAATAAAATTTATATGAACGCATAATTATGCCTATCAACATTTACTAAGTATACTATTTAATTGAGATTAATATATGTACTTAAGTAGATACTGAATGTGCAACTGACTTACTTTTGCCGCCAAATATACGGAATCGGGTGCTTCGTTAAGAAACTTTTCAATATCAGATACTGTGAAAACCTTCGATTTTTTTGGATGATGACCAGATGAGGCTCTTTTTAAAAATGCTACTAATTTAGGATAGGTATCGATATGTATGTCTTTTTTCATCTTTATTGTTGCTTTTAGCATCGAATACGTACTCCATAGAGTGCTTGCTTTCTTGTTCTCGGATAATTCTAAAAAATATGCCAGCAAAACGTTTTCTGAGAAAGTTTTGGCTCCTTTTGCTAGTCGCCACGTGTTGAACATATCGTACTTTTTAAATACTTCTCGCGTGATTGTTGAGGTAGAAAGCTCATTTGCGCATTATTAACAGTTTCAGTCAATTCTGTTGGCGTCAAACAAACTTCCTCGTCGCTAGAATCACTCATTTTAGTTTTTCACTTGTTTTCAAGTTTCTTTTTTTTAATATAAGGTTTAACAATGACGTGAAAAAATGCCGCGTAAAGAACCGCGTACAAAGAAAATTGAAAAAAGAACACCAAGAAGGTTCCGAGTCTGAGTTTTTAACAAATTAAAAAAAAGTTGTATGATATATTCGGCACCATAGAGGTAACAGTAAATAGGTTTAATGTTTTTTTTAATTTACAAACTTAGTGCACACGATGTTCTAAATTCAATTTACTTTATCCTCTAGAGAATAAAAACGGCTTTTCCAGTCAGATATTGAAGATTAAAAATACTCTTTCCGAAATGGTGGGATGAAAAATATTTTACTAGTAACACCAACCTAAAAGCAACCATAATATAACGTTACCTTAGGTATTCGCGACCCACACGTTGATAAATACTTGTATATAAGAACTAAACGACAGTCACGAAAAGTAACTTTACTTAATAAACTGCTAGCGTCCTGCGGTTACCCCCGCGTAAATTTCGATCCCATAGAAATATTGGGATAAAAAGTATCTCATGTGTAATTCCTGGTTTTGAAACATCTGTGTGCATAATTTCATCTAATACTCACAAGCTTTCGCATTTATGTTATAAGTAGGATGTCATGACTTTGTCCACAAGGAAACATTATATAATAAATGAATTAAAAATGGTTTTTTTCTTTGGAAATAGCAGATATTTTTTTATAAAAAAAATAACCTGATTGGGTCGAGGCCTTGGTACGGAGCGTGAAAGTATGAAAGGCGTCACCTCCTTCTGCGAAGCAGTAATGCTCGCAAAGAAGGAAGCTGAGCGTGGAGTAAGAGGCAATCTCTCGCCCTCAGGCCACAAGAGACGCCCTAAATGTCCGGATAAAGCAAAGAACTTTTGGCCACCGTAGGTACAGGCTTGCGAGCTTGCAGGCTTCGACCTACCGATTGCTCGCCACTCGAGCAAGATCAGGTACGGGTCAACAAAGGTTTCTTTTTTTTATTAAACTTTGTCCCACACTAAGCATTACTCTTGTATTGGGGATACCTTTACAAACATTAAAACTCATATACACAAAGAGCCAGACTTGAAAAACGGACCTGTAGGCCATACAAATATTTGTTTCGTGCGTGAATCGAACCTGCGAAACGCGGCTCAGCAGTCAATCGCTCAACCACTGCACCAACCGTATCATCATTGTGTTCTAGGCGTGCCTCAAACACACATCTCGTAACCGGTTTTACTAGAACTGATGCCTGTTTTTTGTTTGAGATGGGAAATCATCAAATGACCTCTCCTGCTCTGGGCGGAACGGAAGGGCGTGTCAGACTTATACTGACGAAAATCCACCCGTGTTTCTTCACTTGCCTGTGCGACGGCCAGGGCCACGGTTTCTTTTTTAACCAACCCGCAACCCTGACCCAGGAGGCATCGGTCTTCGTCGACCCCTTCACGATGTGCTGACATCTCTTTGAGGCGCGCGTGAAACACAACGCGTCGTCGACTCCGGCCTGGTTTTTACCGAGCGGCGAGCTGAAGACCGATGCCTACCAGAGCCGCAGATTGTTCGGGAGACATATCGGGGCACCTGGCATAGGCTAATGATGTCTTGATCAGGTGGATTTTTGTTAGTAAAAGTCTGTTCCGCTACGCTCATTTGATGATTTGCCACCCAAAAAAAAGGATTCTTCACTTATACGTACGTCAACACAACAAGCTGTACTTCAAGCCCGCGTTCATAGTGGCCGGAAGTTCGGTATTGTCTCCTGGTCAGGGTCCCACTTCCTCACGCGCTCCGGCTCCTCCTTTTCCAGCATCAATGTTTTAAGGATAGACAACCTCCGTGGCGTAGCGGTAAAGAACGCAGCTGCTGCGCAAAGTGGCACTGGTTCGATTCCCGCGCTGTGCAAATATTTGTATGCATGAATATTTGCATTGGTCTGGTCGTGCCTCGGAAAGCACGTTAAGCCGTTGGTCCCGGTTGTCATACGAACATCTAATGGCAGTCGTTATGGGTTGTTGGAGTCCTCAAAAGTCCAACAATTGGTCTAACTGCAATGCTTCGATATCGCCTTCGGGTTGTGGAGGTCAGAGGGCAGGAGCTTCACGGAAAATATCTAAGTTTAGCCAAAATCAGCAGTTACACTGGTAAAGCGGAGCCCAGACTCCAAAGCTTCGGATGCGACTGGGATTAACGCTGAGATGATGAATGCTTTAAAGAAGGAGGTAACGGACTGTGTAGTAACAGAAGACAACAAAATGTTGTGACAAAATTAAATTTCGACTGAAATATGTTTAGTTCTCAAATATTTCATTACTAGCTTTCCGCCCGCGGCTTCGCCCGCGTGGAGTTCGGTTATATCGCGCTTTTTAGATTTCCCTCGGGAACATCAAATTTTTCCGGGATAAAAGGTAGCCTATGTTCTTTCTCAGGGTCTAAAGATTGTCTGTGCCAAATTTCATCAAAATCGGCTGAGAGGTTTAAGCGGGAAAGCGTAACAGACAGACAGACAGACAGACAGACAGACAGAGTTACTTTCGCATTTATAATATTAGTATGGATTAAGTGCTAATGAAAACACAGTGCTGAAAATTACACAACTAAATTCTGGAACAACGATGTTATTAACAAAATTGGCAATTATGTTAACATTGTAAGCGTCATTATTAATTTTGCCACACATACTACAACTAAATAGAAATTTGCGAAATGTTGACAGCGTTGCGTTAACGGTGTATTCAATAGAAAACTTGATATTGACGAGAACGTACGAAGAGCAAATTCAGCTATATGTAGTTAATTAACCTAAGTTAATTAAATTCGTACGAAATTGAAGCTTATATTGCATTCATAAGACTATATTATATCGGCGTAAAGCTAACTTAAACCTTTAACATATCAACCTTAAGTTCAGACTTAACAGTTCATATGATTAGATAGGTATAAATTAGTTTAGATTTATTTGTTGTTCTTCCAAATTTGTTTTGGTTTTCTTCAATGTAGACAGCTACGTTAGGATTTCCGGTTATTTTGATAGCAATCCATAACAGCGGGTTTATCCAAACTGAGATTTAAGAAACTAGTTATCTAAGATTAAGAGGAAACTCTAGTGGTGCTTTCTCTATACAAACGTATTCCGCCATTGATATAATATTAAACAGTATGATATGCTCTAACAAATTAACCGAAATAAATGTGCCAATCGGAGCAGCAGCATACACATGCAATTTTTTTTATTCTGCGTACATTTCACACGTTGGTACAGTGTGTGTGAGATGGGGCGCAATCTAAAGCATAGAGAAGAAAAAGATGGCTAGTGTTTGTCGTTTGCGCTGTTAGTGTTTGTCGTTTGTTTTTACGAGTGTATCGAGAGTGACTAAGGCAAGAGATTAAAATTATAATCTTTTGTACGCTTCGAGTTCAATGCACTAGTGACTTATCTACCTTAGTCTAATATTATATCAATGTATTCCGCTGTTTTCTTCGTGGATAATGCTTTTAGAGCACTTTTTTCTACAATTTAACAACGTGATTATACGTGCCTGTATCATTTGATTTTTTCCGAAACTTAACTAATAAAAGAAATACGTTACTTCAAAATCGCGAAATATATCTCATTTTACCGTGATGTTCAGATGACTATTAGCATGGGGACCCATCTAGTACAACAGACTCTCAGTTCTTATCAAAAGATAATAGATGGCAGCATAGGTTGCGGTTTAAAACTTAGCAACGATTTTAAAAATAATAATAAATTTTTATTTATTCGAGTATCAGTGACTCATTTTGTTAGTAACAATTTTAAACTTACTTCTACGTTAGCATACTAAATTCTACAACACATAAATAGGTACTTAAACAATATAAATACAAAAACATAGCACACACAAAACAATACAAAAGCAAATAAAAACCGGCCAAATGCGAGTCGGACTCGCACACCGAGGGTTCCGCCGTACAAACGTAGCGGTTTACAATTTATGACGTACTAGCTTTTCGCCAGCGGCTTCGCCCGCGTGAAGTTCGGTTATATCGCGCTGTTTAAATTCCCCTCGGGAACATCAAATTTTTCCGGGATAAAAGGTAGCCTATGTTCTTTCTCAGGGTCTAAAGATTGTCTGTGTCAAACTTCATCAAAATCGGTTGAGAGGTTTAGGCGGGAAAGCGTAACAGACAGACAAGAGTTATTTTCGCATTTATAATACTAGCATTGATTTAGAATTTTTCACAGTTTAGAGAAAATTAGATTTAAGAAGTGTTTGATATGAATTTCAACTTTAATATCTCTACGCGTTCATGTGAAAAAGGGTAGGTAGTAAGTTTATAATTATTAAAAAAATATTTTATGTCGTGTAAGCAAAAATAATATTTTAATATTTTATGTAACTTCAAATTTATCATTTTCACAATTTTTCCTTTATCTGTCTGTCATTTAACGTTGCTTCGTGCCGAATTTCAAGATTCTGAGTTCACGGGAAATACCTTGTAGGCAAAGAGATTTAAGATTTAGAGAGAGGGCATGTGTCAAAATGGCATAGAAAAACTGTGATCCCATGGCTCAGTTCCGCCATCTAGTACAATATAGCAAAATTAGATCGATAATTGGAGACATCAAATAGTAAAAATGAAATAAGTTTATATAAAATATATTCAGCTATTGCCCGGTAGGTGGCCAGTATGGTCTATGTTGCCAGATCCGATTTAATACCCTAGTATAGTTCAAATCGGGTAAATAAATATTGAAAAGTAAATAAATTAAGTGAAACTTATCTTGTACAAACAAAAACTGTTTTAGAATTTTATTCGCTACTATTCATTTACCGTGACACCGTTTATTGGCATTTTAGATGTTTTATGCTTAAGAATTATTTTAACGCTCAGTTTATTGCGATTTTTGAGTGTAATAGACCTTTTAGGCCATAAAGCGCATTTTGTTTTGCAATTTTCGTTTGCATTTCGTTTTTAGCAAAATTATTCTTTTTACACGTTTGTTTGCAAATATTTTTAAATGGCAATGCAAAAAACTGTGGTAGGGTTTGTATCATTTCGATATAAAGTTATCGATAATATTCAAAGAAGTTACTACGACGATGTTTTTTCGCATTATGATAGCTTGAAACAAAAAATTAGGAAGCAGAATAATTATGGGTAATTTCAAGTTTACAAGTTTCTTATTTATATAATTCTTTTAATATAATAGGCGTTAAAGTTTAAAATTGTCGATTAGTACTGAAAATGTAAATAATTGCTTATTTTTTAATTTTTAAATAAATTATTTATAATCAATATATAGGAAGGTCGTTTATGCCTTTGTGATAGAACTCTGAGGATCTAGACTGCACAAACTGTGTGAAAGCAGAACTGCCTCCTGGGAAGAAAACTTCTTGTCACGTAGATAATTGTCCAAATCACGACAAAAATGGTAGTCTGCTGGAGCAAGACCTTTACAAGATTCGTACGCCATTATCTTTAAAAACGGCAAAAAAATCACGGTTATTGTATCGGAGCCCGCCTTCAGGATTTATTTTTTTTTAATTATTTATTTGTAATCTAAATATATAACTAAATATTCTGTGAACATTTTAAGCGTCTATCTGTTTCCGTTATTAATATGGAGCAAAAAACGGCAAAAATTCACGTTTGTTGTATGGGAGCCCCCTTAAATATTTTATTATTTTTATTCTTAGTACTTGTTGTTACAGCGGCAACAGAAATACTAACACAATCTCTGGAAATTACAACTGTCTCGCTATTACGGTTTATGAGATACAGCTTGGTGACAGACGGACAGACGAACAGAGAAGTCTCATGAATAGGGTTCGTTTTACCTTTTAGGTACGGAATCCTCAAAATCACAAAGTAGCTCGCAATCATTGTACTACATATACGTACCTACATATTTTATGAATATATTTCATTATAAATAAGTTATGTAATCTATGTACTTATCCACTTAACCGTAAATTTTATTCCAATTTTTACGGTTAAGTAAAAAAGTACTGAAATTAAGAACTTACTATTTCATTTCTAATACAAGGTCTTTCCAAAGTAGATAACTTCTCTTTTAAAATGCATTGAGCATAATTTCGACGAATGAGACGGAAGCCAATTTTCTTCTCTACTGTCTATGTGGACAAATCGTATCCACTTTTTCCCTACGACATTATTTTTATTCGGAAACCAAAAATAACAAAAACCTAGCTAAATGAATAGTAATTGTTCATTCAATTTTGTTTATTAATATGATATGATTATGTTTAAATAGAGTTAATAATAAATAAACTTGAAATATAGTAATATTTTAAGTTTATTTAGCTATATTTTAAATGTCAATAAAATACAACAAAATGTATTCATCTTAATAAGTATTATCGATAACTAAATCGATAAACAACATTACTACATCTCTACAAGAAAATAGTAAAACTACTCAACAATAGAGGGCGCTTATTACAATAATGGAAAATTTTCTAGTACTAAGATTTTTTTTTTATTTGAATTGCAGACAAAATATAAATAATTTATAGAAAAACATTCCGAAGTTAGGTCCAGTCGTTTTACTATAACGAGATGTACAGTAACACAAAGCGCAACATGGCATATTTCCTTAGAAAATGTTTATTCTTGGTGGACACAAATTACGTCCTGACGCGCAGACTAGACTGAGCGACTTTTAACCAAGTCGATAAAAGTATTGGCTTACGATTTTGTTCGTGATGTCCTGTCTATTGTAAATATAATTTTAATGTATTAGCTTTGTAGGTTTTGATTCCCTAGCGTGTGACGGAAATTCGTCTAAGGTGTCGGTATAAACTGCTGTATCTTTTGATCGCTTTAACTTAGAAATTTGATTTTTTCACTGCTTAAAGGGACAATAAACCTAGGTATTTGGTATAAATTTCAATTTGATACCTTTATTAGTTCGTGAGAAATAAGGTAGTAAGTTACATTTTATTAAAATATGGTTATTATATTATATAACTAAAAAAATGTGATTTTCGCAATTTTTCCTATATTTACATTATATGATTATCCTTCGTGCCAAATTTCAAGATTCTGAGTTTATGGGAAGTATCCTGTAGGTTTTGATTCCTTTGCGAGTGTCGAAAATTTGTTGAAAATATCGACATATCGGCTGTATCTTTTGATTGGCTTGGCTTAGAAGTTTGATATTTTCACAGCTTATAGGGACAATAGACCTAGGTATTTGGTATAAATTTCAATTTGATACCTTTATTAGTTCGTGAGAAATAAGGTAGTAAGTTCCATTTTATTAAAATATGGTTATTATATTATTATATAACTAAAAAAATGTGATTTTCGCAATTTTTCCTATATTTGCATTATATGATAATCCTTCATGCCAAATTTCAAGATTCTGAGTTTACGGGAAGTATCCTGTAGGTTTTGATTCCTTTGCGAGTGTCGAAAATTTGTTGGAAATATCGACATATCGGCTGTATCTTTTGATTGGCTTGGCTTAGAAGTTTGATATTTTCACAGCTTATAGGGACAATAGACCTAGGTATTTGGTATAAATTTCAATTTGATAACTTTATTCGTTCGTGAGAAATAAGGTAGGAAGTTCCATTTTATTAAAATATGTTTATTATATTATATAACTAAAAAAATGTGATTTTCGCAATTTTTCCTATATTTGCATTATATGACAATGCTTCATGCCAATTTTCAAGATTCTGAGTTTACGGGAAGTATCCTGTAGGTTTTGATTCCTTTGCGAGTGTCGAAAATTTGTTGAAAATATCGACATAATCGGCTGTATCTTTTGATTGGATTGGCTTAGAAGTTTGATATTTGCACAGATTATAGGGACAATAGACCCGAGTATTTCATGTGAATTTCAGCTTAATACGTTCACGCGTTCTTGAGATAAAGGGTGGTGACAGACAGACAGACAGACAGACAGACAGACAGACAGACAGACAGACGGACAACAAAGTGATCCTATAAGGGTTCCGTTTTTTCCTTTTGAGGTACGGAACCCTAAAAATTACACATATAAGACAATACAAATACAAAACATAATAAATACAAGAGATTATAAACAAAAGCACAGCACAAAGCGATACAGATAAAAGAAACCTCTTACGTGCAATTTATAGCCTTTTTATTTTTTTTAACAATTTTAATTTACTTATTTAATGCTACTACGTATATTTACACGTATAAATAACGTAATTAAACAAAACGGTAAAATGGGCTCAGTAGTGACAAGGATTTTTATTTTACACTCGCGACTATAGATGGCACTATACTCAATTAATCCTGTCATAACATATTTTTTTTAGGTTAAGATAAGATTTCTTCTAACCATTATATTGCTGTTATCTTCTTTTAGAATGCGTATTTCTCGATGCACAATGCATGGATGTATATATGACAATGTAGACAAGACATATATGGCGGTAGTGGCCGGCCGGTAAAGCGCTCCCTGGTGGCCCTCTAGTGATCTCTTTAAGAAACTTTTTTTGCTCGACCGTCTGCCCGACTTGAACTGGACTCATTTTGTTGTTCACCTTAAGGTATCTGTATGGAGTATTCTGTAATCTGTGCTATTAGACAAACGTGATAAGTTTTTGACAAAAAAAGAAAATAATAGAAGCCTACCTACTTTTACTTACTACTTAAAATAATTGAGATCTGTCGTGTTTTGAAAAATAAAACAGTGGAATACGAAACGTCTTTTGGTCAACGTTTTTGTAGGTAAAATCAGCCTGAGCTGCAACTGTCCTTTTCGCACTTTACCGGGAGAGGTTGGAAGCAGCGCGAAGGCAGTTTCTTCAAATACCTATTTTCCAAATTCCTCGGCACTAGAGTCCCCTCTTAATTAATTTCATGATTAATAAGCGACATGCGTTAGTTTAATAATAGATTTGTATTAATATTTGTTTAATAGAAATAGTTATTTGACCTACTCTTGACTAAAAGAAAAAACATGGCGCTTATTTTAAAATAAATGTTTAAACGTCTGAAGCAATAAATAATTAGGTAATTCAATATTAAAATCGGTTGTTAGAAATAGTAAAACGAATTAGCAAATTATAGTTTTTAACTCTAATTATTGTTACCTGAAAATTTTATAAAAGAAGTGTAACGACTTGTAACAACTACGCCATTACGTTTTATAAAAGTAATGCCAAGCGGCTGTGAAGACAGCTTAGCAACAAAAATTTGGTGAAAATGTTATTTTTTCACTAGAATAGCTTATGAGTACGATTATTATTTGAAATTTTAGGGCACATTTTATTGTAATTGGGATCGCTGTTAAGCAAGAAGAATAAAAATGTGCGTAAAAACATTCAGCAGCCTAATTGGCGGACACATTTTTGTCAAATGATTTCGACTAGTTGGGATTTTTTGGACCACAGTTGATATTATTTTACACTAAAATTATACCAACTGCGGTGAAACGATCCCAACTAGTCGCAATTATTTGACAAAAATGTGTTCGCGGATTAGGCTGCAGGTGTATTCATTTTTGCTACGTCTGAGCCTAATGATGCAGACAATGCGTCAACTGTTGACGCCACAGTTTCTAAAAATTGCAATGAACATGGTACTACGTTATATATATTTTTTTATTTATATACGGATAAATCACACAGATTGAGCTAGCCCCAAAGTAAGTTCGAGACTTGTGTTATGGGATACTAACTCAACGATACTATATTTATAATAGATAGATATATATCTAGATAAACATCCAAGACCGAGGCCAATCAGGAAAAGATCGTTTTCCATCATGATACTGGCCGGGTATCGAACCCGGGGCATCCACGTCGCAGGCAGGCGTGTTGACCGCTGCGCCACGGAGGACGACAAAAGATGTCAGCACATCGTGACAGGGTCCTTATAGATTCTGAAGGAATTAAAGTATAGATGTATGATGTGTTAAAAGAATATGTTGAATGTGGTCGAAACTGAAAAAGAAAATAAACATGTTTAGTGAATCCTAGATTAGGTATCAATCAGATACAATGTTTATAAAAACAATTAACAATTGCCGCTTTCCAGCGTCTTCCCCGCATTATATTTTAACGTATGGCTCGAGGCATACCCTTTGCAGGTCCCAATCATTTTCCTTAAGATAATAATAACAATGATGACGAAATTGCAACTAAATTTTAATCGTTTTTAATAACAACAATTGGCTTTCATATAATTATGTTCCCACAATGATCAAAATGACCGAAAGAATAAAGTGACCTTCTCTCCGCGACTGTTCGTCAGAAATGTTTTGTTCTCCCCACTCCACAGTATCGCATCGCTTGCCCGTGTCATTACTTCGTTTTTCACTCGATATTCTTTTTATTTCGAACTATTTTTCTCTCTCTCCTAAAGTGATTTCTAAATGAAATAGTTTCAGATATCAGATTACATTTAAATATACGTTAGACGAAATTCTATTGTAATGTCATTAGTAACTATCATTAATTCAGACTGATGAAGGTATCGAAAACATAATTGAACCATATGGCAAGGTTACTAGAGGTTGGATAAAAGCCGGTAATATGATATGGAATGATCTTCCTCAGAATATCAGGACGTTGACCAGTCGGTTCACATTTAAAATTAAAGCTCGGGAATACTTACGCAAGAAGTTGGCAGATTCATCAAACATATAATTTATTTTTTTCTCTATATATATTTTTTTATCTCTCTCTACTGTTTATATTTTGTTTGTATGTATTTATGTATTTATTATTTTTTTTTTGTGTTTCTCTTTTAACTTCTCTTTTATATCTTTGCCAGAGATGTACAAAATGGTTTTAAAAAAGCATTTAAATACAAAATGCAAAATACTTTTCAGATTTAGTATTTCAAATGCAAAATACCAAATAGTTTTGCGTTTTGTATTTGAAATACAAAATGCAAAATAGGTATTTTCAAAATACTTTTTTCAAAATAAAATACTTTTGACCAAATCTCAGATATTTTTATTTATTTTCAGGGTTCGAAAATATCCGATATTTATAATAAATATCAAAATATCGGATATTTTTGATATATATCCGATATATATCCAAAATCGGATATATATCCGATATTTATATCCATTTCTTAGGACTGTCATTTTATTATCTTATTAATACCTATACGATTTCCACAAGTACATAACAGTTTATTATTATGAATTTATTACAATATAAAAACGACATATTTTTAGTTATTATTTAACAAAATAAACATAAAATCTTAGAGTTCACAAAAATCAACTAAAAATAACCATCTTTTTCTGAGAAAACAAAGTCTATAAATATTAGGGAAACGAAATTAAAATTTCTTAAAAATCCTAATATTTGTACTTAGGCGAGTTATAATCAAATAACAAATTAGTCTTTTTTTAGTCAGCTAGAACTGTCAAATCGCCTGTTGACATTCCTAAAGGATTAACACTACACTTCACTTTTAAGGAGTAGGTATGTTTATAGATAATATAATTGAAAATTATTTTAACTCTTTTACATTACACTATTATTATTGATTACAGTATAACTGGTATTGTTAAAAAGCGTAATAAAATAAATTATTTTATTACGCTTTTTAACAATACCAGTTGTTCGAATACCTCATCACTCATTTTTCGTCTGTGAGGTCTCATAATCATCCCACCATATGAAAAAAGTCTTTCTACTGGTGCTGAACTGGGTAAGGTTGTGTTGTATTTAAAAAAAAACTTTTTTTATTGTAGGATAAGCGTTTAGCATCTCCAGACTTATGCACTCATCCTTTAAATATTGTAGGGTTTCCAGGTAGGTAGTGTTGGTATTGGCACTACCACCCTCACTGGTTGCAGAGGAGTCTGAATCCTGGAAAATGTAGTAAGACTCGCTTTTTTCTTTTCTTCTTTCTGATGGCTGTGATTGAAGGCCACTTTTTAAATTTTCATTTTTAAATTTCCTGACTTCTGTGATAAACAGGTCCTTAACATGCTCCTTCCTATTTTTAGGCACCCACTTTAATTTGAAGAATGGATATGATACTGCTGCCAGAATGCTGTCTTTGGATCTTGGGTCTTCTAAACCAAATTTTTGGAAACGCTTTGCAATACTTTCCTTTAATAATTCAATCAATGGTCCACAATATACTGGGTTGTCCATGTGTAATGAAGCTAATATTTTTTGCATTCTTATCAATTCGGGTTGTAGACATCCATAATATATCTCTTTGTCACCTTCCAAGCTCCTGATGGCCTCAGCTATGGGTTTGGAAATTCTAACATATTCAACCAAGAACTGTATTTCAATGTCTTTCAGGACTGAGATAATGTATGTTCGTCGTTTAAGTTGAACTTTCCGTACTTCTAAACGGAAAAGGCAAAGGCATGATACGCCATACAGCCTGGACTTGAGTAAGAAGTGAAAATGGGGCGAATGGCTAGCAGGCGCCTCTATCGGTCTAATTCGGAAATACAGGCGTCGTTCGTTCATAAATTAAATTTTTGACTGGTAATGTTGGCTAAACTTAATCACAAAGTATTTTGCATTTTGAAATGTATATTAAAATACAAAATATATCCCGAAAGGTATTTCAAATAAAATACAAAATGCTTTTTACTAAAAAGTATTTAAATACAAAATACAAAATAGCTATTTTGCATTTTGTATTTGTATTTTAAATAGAAGTATTTCAAATAAATCGCATCTCTGATCTTTGCACCTACCATGTTTTGTCTCTGCATCACCTTAAGGTAGACTGGTAGAAAATACCTAAGGCATTAAGTCCGCCATTGTACAATGTTTTTCTTTGTGCACAAAGTTTTAATAAATAAATAAATAGAATTGCCGTGAAATAAGAGAGGCCTTTGTCCAGCAGTGGACTGCTATAAGCTGATGATGATGATGATAAATCCCATCTGGTGCGTTGTCCCACACTAGGAATTTCTCCTGTATGGTGGGTGCGTTTACAAACATATTAACTCACATACACAAACAGCCAGACCCAGAACAACTACTTGTAGGTCATACAAACATTTGTTCCGTGCGGGAATCGAACCCGCAACACGCAGCACAACAGTCAATCAAAGAAACCACTGCGCTAACCGTGCAGTAGCAAAATGCCATCCTAAGTTATGCTAAATTCTCAAGTATTTTACAATACAAACACATTGACACACATGCGTTGATATCCTATTGAAGTCAACGCATTAGCGGCGAACTTGGCTAATATGGCTCACGCGTTAAGTACTCACAACTCCAGAAAACTTTGTTTTGTGTGCTTTGCTTTGCTTAAACTTTGTTATTATTTCAATCAATGTAAGACTCAATTAGGCCAAAGACCGATGGCTGCCAGGGCCGCGGATTATTCAAAAGTGATACCGTCGCCCTTGACGCACATGCATTGAAGGAACACGGCTGGGGTTTAATCAGTAAAAGTCTGACACGCCCTTCCGCTCCGCCCAGAGCGGGAGAAGTCATTTGATAATATCCCATTCCTAAAAAAAAGCTCTGTTAAGCAGTCTCATCAACTATCTAAAATCATCATCATCATTAACCTTTTTATCATCCCACTACTGAGCACAGGTCTCCTCGCATACAGAGGAATTGAGCGTAATCACCGTGCTTGCTTAATGCGGGATGGCGATTTCATACTTAAAGTCCAGGTTTCCTCAAGATGTTTTCCTTCGCCTTGTAATCAGTCATTGATGTCAAAGATATACTTAGAAAGAGAAACTTTGAGCCTGACCTAGAACAGAAACGGGTCTGAGCAGTTGTGTTGCGATGTGTACCGGGTACGATGTGCCTAATGTTGTTGTGTCGGGAGTTTGGTCGTGGAGGGTCTTCAGATCATCCTCTGGCGCAGCATCATTGGTCGTGTTGTTGGGTTATACATTGCATCACCTCGCTCAACTGCCGTCTTCCTTCCTACTCACTCAGTTTTTTTGAGTGAATAGGCTTAATAAGCTAGTGCGCTTTACCATCAACGATTGCATCACTGCTTACCATCAGGCGGGATTGTAGTCAAGCACTAGTTTATAACTAATTAAAAAAAAAAACCGAACCGAACTGCGAACGACCCGCGCACTCATACTTGAGAGGTTGATGTTTTAACCACTAGGCCACCACGACTTCACCATCTAAAATACACTGTCCAAATTCAATCAACGGGTTTTTAATTAAACCGTTCCATTTAATGCAAATGGACCTTCTAATTTTACGATCTTTAAATACTTAAACTGACTTAAATAAGAGGCGTCGCAAACGATCCTTTCAAACATAAAGCTCATTGAAATTCCAACAAGAACCCGTCTTCGATGCTTGCAATGTTCAATGTCCCCAAATAACGCTCCTTGTTCATTTACATAATAGTTGGGACTCTATGTAAATGTAGGCTTAATCATCTGAGAAATACAATGTGAACTCCAATTTTCTCTCTCAGTGGATTAGCGAAAATTCCTAAAAATACTCTTTTAACTTTGCCTTGATTCTATTTCGTTTTGCTCGTTATTTCTTTGCTAAAGAAAATGCTAAATCCCTGTTTTGCATTTCTATTTTCATGCTCTTCACAATCTGGTATATCCTTGTGTTATATATCATACAAACTGAATCGCTAACAAAAATTGATATTCACTTATGGTAGGGGCATAAAATAGTAGGAATATGTCTTCGAATATTTGAGTTATTCAAATCGCTTTTACGTAATACTATTTCTATTACGATGCTCTCATGTCATTTATTGCTTTAAAGTTATTATGTTTTGATTTGAAATTGGAATAAGTGATTTGTAAGCGTGAGATTTTCGACGCTTTGCTTAGCGCCGATAATTAAACAAGAGCATGTTTCTTTTTGCCATGCTGGGATGCGTTCTGTTGGATTTTCAATGATCGTATCAACGCCGATATTTGATAATCCAATAAATAGGTAATAAAATAACGTCACTGAGTCCATCCAAAATAGGGCCACTTATTATCAAAACACAAAAATAGGAGATACGTATCATCATCATTATCAGCCTCTACTCGTCCACTGCTGGACATAGGGCCTCTTCCATGGCACGCCAACAAGCTCGATCCTGAGCAGTTCTCCGCCAGCCACTACCAGCCACCTTTTTGATGTCGTCGCTACATCTCGCCCAAGGGCGTCCTATGCTACGTCTGCCGAGACGCGGTCTACACTCGAGGAGTCGTTTACCTCAACGGTTGTAGGTCCTGCGGCATATGTGACTAGCCCATACGTATACGTAAGCTAAATAGACACGTAGTTTTTTTGGTAGGCACACCCATGTTTTGTAATAATTGTTGATCGCCTCATGATAAATTTAAAAATAGCGGTATAAATACATAATATTTGGTTGATAAGAAAGAAAACATTAAGTACGTACAAAGCTGACGTTACAATAATATTTGCGTAGGTTGGGTGTGTTCGTTAATATGCAATTTACGTATCTTGTTATATATTGTTTACACTTAATTTGATTGTAACGTAATAATTTGACGTCAAATGTTTTCAACACGTTTCATCCTTATCTTATAAAAACACGTATATTTTGTATTTGCATTTTCTTTTGCACACACCCCTATAAATGTTTTCACTTGGCGGGGATAGCAGGCCAAGCTTCCTTACACTGTAAAATATTCCCAATTAATCTTGAGCCTTAAAGATTTGACAATAAAGTTCAAAAGTTATTGAAGAGATATGACAGATTGTAGTAGATTGACGTGCTGAGGAATTGTTGTTTGCAAAATCAGCCCCTGAATGGATGAAAATTTTTGTGGAAGTTCATTAACAAATAAATGAACTGCATCTCTTCCTTTCTTCTTATCAGCCTATAGCGGTCCAATGCTGGACAAAGGCCTCCCCCAAGGCTTTCATTCCATTGCCATAATCCCCACGCTTGGCAGGCGGATTGGGAATCGCAGTAATTAGTAATTTTTCTACGGGAGAAGCGCTGCTGCCCGCTTCCCAGGTGAGAGTTCCCATAGTCGCCTCTTACGACAGAACCCACGGGAGGATATCAGTTGGTACTATTCTAAGATCCGGCACCACACGAAATGCTTGTTCTGGATGGGAAATAAACAATGTGCGCCAGGGTTTCTTTTTTAACCAACCCGCAACCCTGACCCGCGTCGATGGCGCGTTGTGTTTCACGCGCGCCTCAAAGAGATGTCAGCACATGGTGACGGAATCTACGAAGACCGACGCCTCCTGGATCTCGTCACGATATTTATACATGTTGATGTTGATGACGATGATGATCATGATGATTTACACATGTTGTTTGCTTGATGTTTACACATGCAAGTTACAAAACAATGGCATGATACATCATCATCATCATCTCAGCGTTTATCCCAGTTGCATCCGCGGCTTTCGCGTTGGAGCCCGGGGTCCGCTTTCCTGCACATTCACCTCCATTTCGCACGATCTTTAGCATCCTGTGGCAAGAGCTTGTTGGCATGCATGTCATCTCTTACAACGTCAAGCCGGCACTTCTTTGGTCTACCTCGTTTGTTCCGGCCCGGCGGAGGCGCCATGGCAAGACATTTGTTACCCACGTAACCTACCTCCCTACTTGTTACGTAAGATGTGACCGTACCAGCGCAGGCGATTCTCTTGCAGTTTGTCTGCTATGTCACGGACACGGAGACATATTTTTATTAAAAAAAAAAGAATTTGCACGTAAATTTGATTCACAGTTTGTTGTACAATATCTTTTTGATATTTTTATGTAACAGCTTTAACACAAAAATTGGGCGTATTTATCTCTCTCAGAAACAAAGATTTCGAATCTACTGTAGGTATTTATTTTTATTTTCAAAAGTTGTTTTGTATTAAATATATTAATTCATCCAACACGTCAATCATTACACAAACAATCTCTATCATACAGCTATTTTCGGACGAGCTGGCAAACACAATAGCAAACGAAATTGAATGAACCACTGATCTGACGTAGTAACATTAACAATACCACTGGCTTTAATCAGCCACCATGCACATCTATACATCTATACAAATAAATGCAATTGGAGTGTCTGTGTGTAATATTAAAATAACCGCTTTCTACTACATGCATATGAATGTATATAGGGTATACATACCAAAATCCATATTTTTAAAATTTTCGTCTGTCTGTCTGTTTGTTCCGGCTAATATCTGGAACGACTGGACCGATTTGGACGGGACTTTCACTGGCAGATAGCTTATGTAATAAGGAGGTTACTTTTATTTTAGGTTTTTTTTTTTATTTTAGAAAAATAAAGTTATGTTGCAATATCTAAGTACATATGCAGAAACGTAATCTTTGTACATTGAGGAAATTGAAAAAAAAAATTGCCAGCGTGTTAAAGGATAACTAACAGGACCCATTTCCATCATTTTTGAATTTTTGTTTGTCTGTGTGCGCATCACGAAAAATCTACGAATTCAATGCAGACAATGTTTATATACAAAAGTTATACGCAACTTGAGGTATAACTTAGTTTTTGTTTCATCGAAATCGGTTAATTCTATCAAATGATATGATTAATTTAGTGAGTTGAAGAAGTAATATATGCACACGCAATTCAGTATAGTAGGTACTTGCAACGTCATCTTGAAACTTAAAATAAAACTGAAGTTGATAGTTGAATTCCAAATCCGATTGATGGCGTTGTACAAATGCTGTCATTTTCTGAACACACACAAACAACACCGCCAGGTGTTAAGATTTTCCGTTAAAGCTCTTGAGTGTGTCGTAAAAGATCTTTGGTTGCTTGGAAAATTATCGATATTCTAAACTGGTCAAAAAAGAAGTATTGACTTTTTGGTTACGTTTGGTCATTGGTTTGAAGTACGTAGTAAGGATGCTCCTTGATATTTGAAACAAGTACCTACTCAAGTAATATTTACTTTTGATTTTAAATAGTTGGCAATCGTTTTACAGTTAGTGTTGCCAATTCGTTAAGTCGCGACCACGAACAGACGATTCGTTGTCATACGAGACTGTTCGACGCACCATTCTTTTAAGTTTGCAAGCTATTCGGTCACAAGCGCCGTTATTTCGTTCATTGCTTTGCTATTTTCTTTGAAAATGCCTCAAAGAAAAAAAAACAAACCTTTCGTTACGTAGTCGAAATGCGAAAAGGATGAGACTTATTAGGTCTCAGGAATCAGAAGAAGATCGCGAAATAACCGTATTTGCTAACCTTGACCACGTCGCTCTATCACGTGCATCAGAAACTTTCTCCGAAAGGGAATCACGTTTATGTTTACAAAGAATACGGACCGCGACGTTTCGGTCTAAAGAAAGCACCGAGGAACGCGAAGTACAGCTGCCAGCTGTTTGAGATGATGAGTAATGTACTCTCACTACAGTCCGAGACTTTCACCGGAAGGGAGTCACGCTTAAGTTCGCAAAAAACTCGGACCGCGACTTAGCGCTTCCAAGAGAGCAGCCAAGAACGTGAATTATCAGCTGATGGAGAGCGTCATGCCCTCTCACACGAGTCAGAGACTTTCACCGAAAGGGAGTTGCGCTTAAGTTCGCATAGAACTCGGACCGCAGATCTGCGCTCCCAAGAGAATATCGAGGAACGCCAAGCACGTCTGTCTCCTGACCGAGAGCGTCACGCTCTCTCGCACGAGTTTGAATCTCTCTCACAAATAGAAGACATAACTATGTAGGAGTACCTACAAAGAAACAATGAAGTTATTTTGCATTTGAAAGGGAAAGAATAGATGAACTAAGACGAGCAAAAACAGTAGAACAACGTCAATCTCGCGTAGAATTTCCAAGCACTTTCCAAGTTTGTGAATGTGAGGCACCATGGACTATGGTTTGTTTTATATATATATATATATATATATATAACTTGCTTGACATTACGAGCATGGCAGTTGAGAGTTTGTCATGCTCACTCACATGTCTTGCTGATGGTGGCGCGTGTTGTTGGGTCATTTGGTTCCCTTCAAAATGGTTGAGCTAAGTGGGGCTGATGCGCGCGGCATGCTCGTGAACGGGGGCCGTCAGTGGAGACTGGTCATCTCTTAGCTGCCAGTGGACTTGATTAATTTTCTATCTTTTCGTTATTTTTTATAATTATACATTGTGCTCACATGATAGAAGCAACAGAAATATGTAACGAAGACATGTAATCCATATTATGATTTTAAAAGAGTGTCCATGGAGTTTCTTGCACGTTCTTCTCCATGGAGACCTACGCTTTGGAACGTGCAATTTAGCTTCACTTTTCTTGGAATGACCGACATTGACTATTCAAAAGCACCAACTGTTGTTTAATTTGAAATAAACAATTTTGATTTTGATTTTGAATTAGTATATGCTCCGGGTAATTCCACCAATTCGCAAATTCTTTATTGTCCAAAAAAATACTATACCACCTTCTTGAATGAAGCATAAATGTATATAGCCTACTCTTATATAGACGACGGTAGTTTTGTTTCCGACAACCACGCTAACGAAGTCGCGGGCACAGCTAGTATTGTATAAAATATGTCACTGATAGCAAAACAAACGAAGAAATAAATACAGCTTGGCAAAAAAGAGTAGAAAAGGTGCCACTGTGCTGTTCGTATGGCAACCCACTATTAAATAAAAATAGTTTTATTCATTATTTGCGTTAAATTACTTTACGTTTCGATCGATTCGAATCGATTTACGTTTTCTCAAGGTAAATCGTTTAGAAAATAAAGTAATTAAACATAAATAAACACCAATTTTAATTACAGACAACTAATAAACTTTGTTGCCAATAGACAAAAAATTAGTTCCGTTTCTAGACTTTTTTGCCAAGCTGTAAGTAGGTACCAATATTACTAGAGCAGTGGTAGCATATTGGTATCGGCCACGACTTACAAACGTCGTAGGTTGACCCCATCAGGCGATTTAAATGCAAAGGCAATGTAGTAGACAAGCTATTGTAGGCAACTTGTAGATTGCAGGTTCGCACCTCATCAGGCGCTTTACTTTGTGTAAATTATTTCACCACCACTGATCTCAATACGGTGAAGGGAAACATCGTGAGGAAACCGGCACGTCCTAGAACCAAAAATCTCAACATGTGACATCCGCACTGGACCAGCGTTGCAGACAACGGGCCCCATATCTCTCTCATCGAGAGGAGGCCTGTCTCCCAGCAGTGGGAACAACATAGGCTTATTATGGGAAACGGCGAAAAAATCTCAAACCACTTCACTTCATTTTATTGACGGGTTGGTTGGAATTTACATCTAAATTCCAGCTTCACATAATCCCTTAGCTCACATATAAAGAAAGTACGCCAGTACGGAATTGTATGAAATGCTTAAAAAGTTGATGGGTACTTTTTTTAGGAACACAATGTGGCATTTTGACAGCAGAGATCAAACTGTAATCCGCAAACTGGGAGCCTGGAGTGCTTCAAATGATTGCTATATATTTCAGTGGAATCGTTTTAATTTAATCCACCTTTTGGTTTTTTTTTTTACATGTCGCAATCGTTTCAGTTTGCTTGACTATTTGGGAGACCAGCGCTCATCTGAGTTATTTTTTTCCGAAAATAGAAAAAAGTCCTCATGGACTATCCTCCGCTCGGGGACGCAGAAGGGTGTGCCGGACTCCTACCGGCTAAAAAAATACCTATGCGTTCATCATCTACCTTTCCGGGGTACCGGGTCCTCCCAATTCTACGGTAGTTGGAAGCGACCTACAGCTTAAAAGGCGGTGCTAGCTAAGTCATCTAAATATCCATACTATATTATAGTAATATTATAATTATAATAATACTATATATAATAATATTAAAACTGCGAAAGTATCTTTGTCTGTCTGTCTGTCCGGCTTTCACGCCAAAACCGATTGTAATAAAATTTGGTTCACAGATAGTCTAGACTAGAGCCTGAGAAGGACATGGGCTTTATGACATCCCGCTATGACCATGACCAATAGGAGCAGGGCAGTAACAAAAAATATTGCGAAAACGTTAACGAACGCGGACGTACATATTGCTCCCATTATTTTAACAGGCGCTTATTTTATATCAACTGAGATCCTGTAAACTGAAGTCCACGTAGACGGAGTCGCGAGTAGCAGCTAGTTGGACATAAAACGAACAACATATGCTAGCGATCTGTCTCGCATTTCGTATAGTTGAGTTATGTGACTTGCTAGTGTGACGTTGTTCGTAAATTATAATCTTATTTAAACTGCAAACCGTACTTCTATTATGCTATAATTAACACTACCCACAATACGCCCACAGTAATTAAAATACGCCAAATAATAACGAGAGACAAACATACCTTCTCCGACATACAGATAATTGTTTGAAACCCCTCGTGCATAATAACAAGTTTTTGATTTCATTCTAATTAGTTAATCCTGATTAATATTTTGGGGTACAAACAAATTACAGGATAATAGGGGTGTTTCCTGGGCAACAAAAATTGATTTTATTTAGTCCGTCATTCAGATTATAGAAAAATATTGGATACGTATATTTTATGGATAGCCTCCGTGGCGTAGCGGTAGCGGACGCGACTGCTGCGCAAGGTGGCGCGGGTTCGATCCCCGCACAGTGCAAGTATTTGTATGCATGAATAAGAATATTTGCACTGGTCTGGTCGTGCCTCGGAAAGCACGTTAAGCCGTTGGTCCCGGTTGTCACACGAACATCTAGTGGCAGTCGCAGGTTGTTGGAGCCCTCAAAAGTCCCACAATCGGTCTAACTGCAATACTTCGATGTCGCCTTCGAGTTGTGGAGGTCAGACAGCAGTCGATTCACGGAAAATGTCGAAGTTTAGCCATATCAGCAGTTGGACTGGTAAAGCGGACCCCAGACTCCAAAGCTGAACAGGCTTCGGATGCGACTGGGATTAACGCTGTAATGATGATGATTGGATACGTATATTTTGTTTTACCAAATCAATACAAATTGACAAATATAAAAGGCATCAAAGATCAGGAGTGGTGGCTGGTGACGTCACTTGGTGATATAAAGTGTAGCAAGGAGTGACGTCACACCTTCAACTCACTGTATCGTCTTCATTTTTTGCTTATATGAAAAAATAAAAATTACGTGTCTAGTTTTCTCGGTGGTAGGCCATAACATCGGCTGCCGGCAGAAGTTACCACCCACCGCACAAAGTCTTGCCGCCAAGCGATTCGTCGTGTTCCGGCATGTGTCTGGTGAAGCCGTACGGAGGACGGGTTTGAGCAGTTGTATTGCGATGTGTGCCGGGTACAATGCGCCAAATGTTATTGTGTCGGTAGTTTGATCGTGGAGGGTCTCCAGATTAATCTCCCTCTGGTGCAGCAGCGTTGGTCGTGTTGTTGGGTTTAACACTGCATCACTTCGCTCAACTGCCGTCTTCCCTCCTACTCGCTAAGATTTTTGAGTGAATAGGCTTAGTAAACTTGTGCGCTTTACCATCAACGATTGCATCACTGCTTACCATCAGGCGGTATTGTAGTCAAGCACTAGTTTATAATTATAAAAAAAAACTATTTAGTTTTTTTTGGAAATCTGACTGACGGACTAATTTGTTTTTTTTTTAGTCAACTACTCTATTGCGTAACACACTGTCAGTAGCAATGGGTTTCATTTTGATGCCACGTAGGTGTAGTGGCTGGCCGATCGACTGCTGCGCATATCGCGGGTTTGATCCCCACACGGAATAAATATTTGTATGACCTACAGGTAGTTGTTCCGGGTCTGGCTGTTTGTGTGTGTGAGTTTAAGTATTTGTAAACGCATCTACGATACGATAGTCGTGGTGGCCTAGTGGTTAAAACACCAGCCTCCCAAGTATGAGTGCGCGGGTTCGATTCCAGGTCAGGCAAGTACCAATGTAACTTTTCTAAAGTTATATGTACTTTCTAAGTATATCTTGGACACCAATGACTGAAGGTGAAGGAAAACATCTTGAGGAAACCTGGACTTTGGGTCTGAAATCGCCAACCCGCATTGAGCAAGCGTGGTGATTTTTTTTTTTTTTTTAGTAATTATAAACTAGTGCTTGACTGCAATCCCGCCTGATGGTAAGCAGTGATGCAATCGTTGAGTGTAAAGCGCACTAGTTTATTAAGCCTATTCACTTAAAAATTTAGGAATAGGAAGGATGACGGCAGTTGAGCGAGGTGATGCAATGTTAAACCCAAGACCAACACGACCAAACGATGCTGCGCTAGAGGGAGATTGATCTGGAGACTCTCCACGACCAAACTCCCGAGACAACAACATTTGGCGCATCGTACCCGCCACACATCGCAACACAACTGCTCAGACCCTTCCTCCGTACGGCTTCACCAGACATCACGAGAGGAGAGAGATTACGCTCAATCCTTCTCTGTATGAGAGGAGACCTGTGCCCAACAGTGGGACGATAAAAAGGTTGATGATGATCTACGATACAGGAGTAATTCGTAGTGTAGGGCAACGTTTTTATAACAAAAAAAAACACTCTAACACTCATTGCGTTACTTAAGCAGTTGATCAGACACATCCGTCGAACATGGAGAACGATGGTTTATCAATACAGAGTATGTAGTCTGTAGCCGGCAATAATTATCTAAAAGAGCCTATCTTGTGGCCCACAGCTCTATAGAGCATTATGAGACATTTAAGATGACCTTTAGCGAAAGGGCAGGTGGATACTACTAATTTTACCTTCCCGTGACGTCATACATGCCCCCCACAACATTATTTACACGATGACGTCTCACAGGAGGTGTATTATAATTAAAATAAAGGAACTCACACTACCTACGACTAAGTATAACTTTGTCAACCCGTGTTTGCTAACCAAGGGAATCATTAAACAGATTTTGATGAAGTTTGAAGCAGTACAATTTGAGTTGGGAAGGGAAGTTGAATTTGCGGTGCGTCTGGATGTTTGGTTGGGTGTTGCCAAGTTTATTAGTACTTCTGAGTTAAGGTTGTAGGTGAACAATTCATGTAAATCATTAATTTGAACACAGACTTTTCCGAACTAAGTATGTTGGGTCGGTTTCAGTCTAACCAGATTTAGCTGAATAGCATTTTACATGGAGCCGTTCTTTCCGATGTACGGAGGGGTTTCTTTATATAAAAATAATCACCAATCCACAAAAGAACCAGGGCAAGCGGCAATTGTGAATTGTCTTTATAAACATTTTATCTGATTAATACCTAATCTAGGATTCACTAAAAGAAATATTTTCTTTTTCAGTTTTATCGACTACATTCAACATATTCTTTTTATAGTACATCTATACTTTAATCCCTTCAGAATCTATAAAGACCCACGCCTGACTGCGACGTGGAGGCCCGGGGTTCGATCCTCGGCCAGGTCATGATGGAAAACGATATCTTCCTGATTGACCTGGGTCTTGGATGTTTATAAATAAATAGATATTCAAACGTGCCATCGACGCTGTTTCCTTCTAGAGAGTTTTGAACCTCACGTTGTTGACACCGATACGTTTTGCCTCTTCTTTTATGATACTTAGATCGGGGGACTGGAACAATTTGCCAGAGGTGGTGTTTCCGTCGGACAACAATTTAAGTGTCTTCCAGGGCCAGAGTGCATCTTATCATCATGCGGGATTGCGGTCAAGCAATAATTTATAATTATAAAAAAAAAGTAAGCACACTTATGTCTGTGCGGATTGAAATGACGTCACACGACATCGTTTTACGTTTAGTGCTGTACATGGAATAACACTAATGTTTTGTTTGTAGAACTTTTATCCCACAATACGACGCACGCTTATAAAGCCCGTAATACACATGTCTGTTATGTACACAAAAGTACGCGAGTAGCTTGCTTGGTCCAATAAGAAGTTGTGTAGTGTACTGACAAGCAAGCACTTTATTTATTTATCTATAAGCTGAAGAGTTTTTTGTTAGTTTGAACGCGCTAATCTTAGGAAATGGCGTTGGATAGCCCATTAATCCAGAAACGCTTTAGGCTATATAACATCACGCTGCCACCAATAGGAGCGAAGCATAACTAAACCCACGCGAATGAAGTCGCTGGCGGCCGCTAGTCCCTAGTAGATATAGTATATCTATACTGATATTATAAATGCAAAAGTAACTCTGTCTGTCTGTCTGTTACGCTTTTACGTCTAAACCACTAAACTGATTTTATTAAAATTTGGTACAAAGATAGATTTGACCTTGAGGCCGCTGCCTCGATTCTTGCGGGCAGCGGGACGGCGGCGTCGGCCCGCGGCGGCGCGGGAGCCGAGCGGGCATCGAAGACCCGTTTTCGAAACTAGCGGGTAGATCGCGCGTCACTATAGCAGCGTAGTGTTGTGTTCACGATTGTGTCGAAGAGATATTTGTTTTTATTGCCGAAAGAAATGTCTGAACAATGGCGGCAACATCTTTTTCATTCAAATTTATTCCTAACGCTCGATCACCGCTCGCTGCCCGCAAGATTCGAGCGCGAGAAGTCCACCGCTCGCTGCCCGCCACCGCCCCGCTCCCGCGCCGCTGTTTTCGAGAACCGGTCCGTTTGATTGTACGCATAAGATCCTGCCGCTCACTCCCCGCCGCCGCCGCCGCCCCGCTGCCCGCAAGATTCGAGGCAGCGGCCTAATTAAGGCGGCTCCAGGGGAAAAACACACCGCAGGCCGTTTTTATGTAGTTTTTCGGAGCTATCTACTCTTTATCCAAAAGAAATATCAACTTATTAAAAATAAATAAATTTTGTCGATAATCTTGGCTCCAAAATTGTAGATTTTTTTTTTTTTTAACTAAGCATAATGTTTAAATAATTCCCTCACAACGAAACCTCTGACAAGAGAAATAATTATCAAAAACGTGCATCGCCTCGAAAAGTAGGCATTATTTAGATTGCGTTCTTACACTAATAGATAGGCAATTTTATGACGAACGTTATTGTAGAAATATTTTTTTAAAACGACCAAAACAAAAATTTTATTCAACAATCTGAGCGTATTCCCCGTCATTTCTCTTGCCCGAGCTATTGAGATTCAGTATGCCACAAGCTCTCGAAGGGGGAACCCGTGTCGTTCGTCATCGCACGGTCCGCTAGCATAGCGGTCGGCGCGTGAGCGGGAAAGCATCTGCTTGCTCGCTCACGCACCGCATGTCGCATAGAGTATAATACTATCATAAAGTGTCTCTGTTATTGATGTTCATTTTGGTGTTCGTTTTTTTAACCGATTGCAAAAGGGAGGAGGTGTCAGTGTGTAAAATTTGAGGTTGCCCGGGTTTTACTCCCTGACAAAAAAAGAGAAAAGTAGAGGTTCGGCTAATCGGGTGTGAAAATAAAAAAATGATAGTTTGTTGGACTACTATGTTTTAATTACAAGCTTTTATATGTAACAACAGGAAACTATCTTTAACTCTTATTAAATGTAAATAAACAATATAGCTTTATTGTTAACCTCAATAAGGTTGGGTCAATCCTAGCGGCTCAAAGAGTGGTCTGTTGGAGCGTCCAGGTTTCACGCGCAACAGTAGCCTAGCAGATTGCCCACTAACTCTAGCTCAGCTTACTCAGGCTGTGGATTTCATCCACTATGACTACAGAATTATACAAATCAAAAATGGGGATCACAAAAGGTCACAAAAGGTCACAAAAGGTCACCACCGGTAATATAATAGTAAATGAGTTTTCTACGGGTACAAGAATGTTATTTAAATTGAGATAAGAGGGTACTTGCGACACATCCTTGGAAGTTCCTGGGAAGTTCCTGGCCTTCTTTGTCCTTGAAACCATGTGTCCTGCCTCTCCAAACCAACGGGGTTGAAGGTAGAAGAATATGACAAAAATAAAAAAGACACGCCCAGGTGGCGCTCCAATAGAAAAATTCTCCACCTGGGAGACCCAGCCACATGCACAGGATTGCTTGGGCCTAGTGCTGCTTGCTGGCTGGTCCACACGGCCGCGATTGTCCCAAAATCAGCACACCGTGTCAGAAGCCTTTATTTTCTTTAAGCCCGTCCAGGCCGTCTGCCCGACGCCCTGCCGGTCAGATCTATCGACATCGAAAAGCCTTTTTTTTCCGATCGCTACGTGACTCCACAGGTATTTTCGCCTCCCTTTTCTTTTGCTGTCCAGAATCTCTCTCGGTGCCAAACACCCGAAACCAAATTACCCCTTTGAACGGTGGGAGATTTCCCCGCTTACAAGATTCCAATCTGCAGAAATCCAAAATATAACTTGGTCTACAAAAATCCCTTAATGAAAAAAATACGACAATTCATTTTCACAATGAAAGCAGCGACCATTACGTTGTTGATCTCCCAAAAAAAACCATGCAATGCCAACATTACAAAACAATACTCCCCACAAACTTGGGAACTTGACAAAAAAAACAGTCACACTGAAACGTCAAAACGACAATAAATGTCACAGATAAAGCAAAACAAATAGTAATAGACAATTAGTATCAATAACCATAGACCACAAAAAGGTGCGTTCCCCTATGCTTAGTAAAGGCAAAAAATAATAAATAAAATAAGAAATAATCACAACGTTACAAAATAGAGCTTAAAATAAAAGTTATGATGGCTTATTTGGTCCTTAAAATGTCTTTGAAGTTAACAAAATCATTCAGAAAGTGACAAAACAGACTAATAAAAGTCGACAAGAAATAATGCCTCTGACAGAATAAGCTGTCTTAAGTAACGAACTATCTTATACTGCTTAATTAACTATCGTGGCGTACTTACAAGCCGTGATCTAAATCTTCTCCTTTACAAGAAACTATATAATTTATTAGACACCGGCACAAAACTCGTTTCACAACTGAATGAGATTTTTTTTACAAATTGGGCAAGCAAGAAACCTGACATTTAATTACGATTCCAAGGATACAATGACTAACTCTGGCAAAGAAAGATTGAACAAGAACTAAACCGACCGCGATAAGCTTCCTCTTATCTGGATAAAATTAAACCGTCCTAACTGAATTACATGACCAAATATATCCATTGATAATCGTCCTTTGTTTGCAACAAAGTTCAAAGGAGTTTATAAAACCGTATATAGTTTTCAGAAATTCAAATTCGAGGTCAATATTTTGGAAAAATTCCGACAGCGAAGAATTTAATAATATATAATTGAACTATAGCGTTTAATATATTTATTTGCTTGATTCCTTCTTGCCGCTGCAAGATGGTTTTCATTTTCAACTATACCAATTATTTCATAACTAAATCCTACATACCTAGTAACATTCAGAGTGGAGAGAACACGTATGGTGCCGATAATTCCTTGAATATGTTCATCTGTGTTTCTTGGATCTATAAGAATCGCCCCTCTCATTGTAGCATTGCGTCATGTTTAACTTAAGAATTTTCTGTTGTCAGTGCTTCAATTTCCATTCTAGTCTGCTCTACGTGTATGTCTAGTCTATGTTCTTTGTTTTTTTCCTCTATCTCAATTCGCCCCCTGTGGTATTTTTCAGAAATATGCATGTCTTTAACTTTGATACTCTTTCCCTACAGCATGTCTAAGCTATCTTGTGTAAATGTTTCTGTCGGTTTTCTGTCTACTCTCCTCTTATACACCACACCATTAAACAAGTCAAATCGAACACAGGATAAACATTGAACTAGCTATACGTCATCATCTTAGTCTTGTGCTCAATATCCGTATAAATCGTCGAAGTGTCGTCAAACTGCGTAAACTACTCTAACATTTTAGCTTTTAACTGCTACTAACTTTTTTTATCTTTTTATTATATGCTGTTGTGATTAGTATTGGTTTCTATATGTGGGTTCGATACGATCTGTAGAGAGCGGTGGCAGGTCGGTAGGCCCTCGCTTCAAATTTGATAAGGCGTGCACATTAACGGGCGTGCAGCAGCGATAGCGCCGGAATCGTGTAATTTGCGCCTCGTAAATTTAAGCCGTCGCAAATTTTTCGCCTCTCTCGCTAATTACCAGTCCGCCGACGTCCCCTGAGACTGCTAAATGTGCCTCGTGCACGTAGCGCTAGTTGCGATCTGCTTTTCCTCGCACACAGTAAACAATAGCCTTTGTTTTGGCTACCATGGTTCAACTACGTGTTCAACAAACCATTTAGTCAGTGATGCATAGAATTTGTATTAAATTTTGATGGCAATCTTATTTCCTATGTAAATTAACATGTTTTGTGATAGATAAGTTTTAGTAAGCATATAGATATTATGCTGTACAAAGTATAAATATATTGCAGATTTGTATTTAAATCAGCACATTTTTCTTTATGCTATCATCAATCAACGATTTCTTATTAGTTTATAATATCAGTTCACCAATGGCCAATATAATTCAATTTATAATGTGCCAGTATGCATTTCAGTTATAAAATTAACTTCAGTAAACATCCTTCTAAGTAAATGATAACACTTTTTCCTTAACGATGTGAGTCAACAATTGTGCGCGCTGACCAACGAATATAGAACCATGCGAGGAATAACAAACGGTGACATCACTTCGACGCCACAGAACATATGCGAAACTAAGCAAAAACGTTGAATTTTCAACCGTCGTCGTAAGATTTATGGCTTAAATTGCATTACAGGAGGCAGAAAATTTGCCCTTGAATGTTATTATAAAAATCGCAATCGCAGTTTGGATTGATGGCAGTCGCATGTGAAAAATTAAAAACTTGGATCAAATAACGCCTAACGCGTAAACTAATTTTTTTGCTTATAATCAATTGTAGTCACTCATATCTTAATTTAGAAATACCATATACTCTTCACAGTAAAGAAGGATGTAAGATATTGGAAAAGCTCAGAACTAAGTACCTAATTCAATTTTATAACACCATAGCACACAGTAAAATACTTCAAATCGGTTTTATGTACCATAATGGTAAAGCTGAGTGCATTGAGCAAGACTTGAGTAATCAAGCATGTCGAAGGTAAACACGGTGGTGATTTTTGCGACTGCGTCTGCGGCGAACCGCGACACCACCGTCCAAGGTCACTTCACGATCATACCTGCCCTGCTCTACGCCTGTATTACCATTGTCCGACGGCCTTACTGTCTGGACAACTTTTTATCGTTAATCTGAACGCTCTAGTTGATTACTACCATCTCCGGCAGCGATAAGTCTAGCCAAAGATAAGGAAAGAGGACACGCTCCGTGTCCTCTTTCCACGTTTTAAAGCCCAGAACTAAATAACGCGAATAATTATTTATTATTTTGTACCATTGTAATGTATTCAAAATTTCTATTTTTCCCTCTGTAGGTATTGTTAATTTGACCAATATTGTTGGTTTGTTCGGGATTTTTCAGAAATAAATTTTTGGAATTATTGATTCTAGGAATGGAGCGATCCTTGAATATTGTGTGGTTTCCTCTTACAGTACAAAGTAAAAATTTGTAAACTGGCTCTCGTATTTATGAATAAAAATCCTTAATTCCTGCTAATTCTCTTCTTAGATTGTTGACTAAAATGTAATATTTGAAAACAGTTGCGAAAGGCTCTACCTCCTTTTTACCAGTAACGTTCCTTCATCCCACTTCCTGGGATATCTTAAACTCCGTAAGCTTTGAAATTTTAAAACAGTTAAATGTCAATATGAAATTAGATACTTTACAGCATAATTATACCAGTATAATGAATTACGTGCTCAACAGAGTTATTTTCGATTTTATTGAAGGCTTTAATCTGGAAAAATAATTATACGCTTATTACAACTTGAATGAGACGTACCTGAAAGTATGCGGCAATTACAACATAAATGCTACCAATCTTACTTCATACAATCGCGTCACGTAATGCACAAAAAATATTTACCAGAAATATATATCGGTGAAGGTAAAGAATTAAGCGGTACCTTTCAAACAGCTGCACTACGCATACGGTCGACCTTACCCCGATTTCTGTCAAACCCAATTCAATCGCAAATTAAAGCCTTCGAGAATTAATACTCAGCATTCACTTTCTGCTTGCAAAATGTACTAAGGATGTATCCAAGGT
The DNA here is from genome assembly GCA_017933935.1 of Sesamia nonagrioides. Taxonomy (NCBI): domain Eukaryota; kingdom Metazoa; phylum Arthropoda; class Insecta; order Lepidoptera; family Noctuidae; genus Sesamia; species Sesamia nonagrioides. Next base: position 1,114,010 of record JADWQK010000081.1, read on the forward strand.
ATGAAAATCAAAAAAAATATTAGTCTGTCTTATAATTATAAATGCGAAAGTATCTCTGTCTGTCTGTTTGTCCGGCTTTCACGCCAGAACTACGTGACCGATGGTAATGAAATTTGGTGTACAGATAGTCTAAAGCCGGAGAAAGGACATAGGCTATAAAACATCCCGCTATGACCAATAGGAGCAGAGCAGGAACAAAAAATGTTGCGAAAACGGGAGCAAACGCGGACGTACATATTGCTCCCATTATTTTAACAGGCGCTTATTTTATATCAACTGAGCTCTTTCGGTTAGAAGCTTAAGCGGGTGAAACCGCTCGGCACAGCTAGTAGATAATAAAAAGTCTTAAGACCTGTATTTTTTGTTTTGTCGAAATTACCAAAAACTACTGAGATATAGCGTATTAAAGTTACGGAGTGGGGGCTAATAGCGTCACGCCGTGGTATTTTTTGTACCAAGGCGCGACGTCATGCGACGTTTCAAATCAATATATCTTCCTAAGTATTTGAATGAAAGATATAGCGTATTAAAGTTACGGAGTGGGGGCTAATTACGTCACGCCGTGGTATCTTTTGTACCTAGGGTTGCCAGACCGCCGGGAAATCCGGGATTGTCCCGGAATCTTGCCTGTTGTCCCGGAATGACCTCTTGTCCCGGAATAAGCGGTAATTGTCCCGGATTTTTGAATAGTAAGAATTTACGACTGTCTTTTAGCCGTTCTTCCCACTGTCCCGGATTTGGGATTTGATTTTCGAATGAGCTTTTTTTCGCCGTTCTGCCTCAGCTCTCGGATTTGATTTCAGATGAGCTTTTTAGCCGTTCTTTCCGAGACAGTGTCTGTCGACGGCTGTCCCAGATTTTGCCAACTTCCTATCAACGCCCTATTTGTACCACGGCGCGACGTCATGCGACATTTCAAAAATTAAAAAAAAATACGTGTTCAATCCATGCCTTATTATAAATGCGAAATAACTCTGTCTGTCTGTTACGCTTTCCCGCTTAAGCCTCTCAACCGATTTTGATGAAATTTGGCACAGACAATCTTTAGACCCTGAGAAAGAACATAGGCTACCTTTTATCCCGGAAAAAATTGATGTTCCCGAGGGAAATCTAAAAAACGCGATATAACCGAACTCCACGCGGGCGAAGCCGCGGGCGGAAAGCTAGTATTTTTTATAATTATCTATCTGATGGACATTAAATTAATATTTTTTAGGATACAACCCAATTCTATTCTTTACTGAAAGAGTTGTATAATATTCAATTAAATATACGAAAAATGCGGTTGGGTTATACACTTAATTTAAAATTTCCAAAAAGATTTGCAATGTTGAATAAATACCAAAGTAAATCACCATTAAAGTGAAAAACAGAAGAATTCCTCAACGACGTTAAATTGATTTATTACAGTTCGAAGTTACATTATTCTTCTTGAAATATTTCTTGTTAAGGAGCGTTATACCTCTAGTAAGATTTTCCTTTTAGGTTTCCGGGCGAGCTGTTCGCATTCTTATTGTCTTGATAGCTCAGTGGTCAGAGCGCCCTCCCTAGCGGTGGGAGACCCAGGTTCGAGTCCCGGTCGAGACCTTGGATGCGGGCAAATGGTCTGGTTGTCATTTGAGTGAAATTAAATTTTAAATACCCAGCCACATTTTTCAGATACCTAACTATTAAATAAACATTATACTCTCGATGGTTACTTGATCGACTCTGCGATCTCACAAAGGCCCGCTCGACTGTTTTTCCCCCTTCCTGCGCCCACCCTGTCCCCGACCGCTCTCACGAGATTCTTATTTAGATTCGCTTCCGTCTGATTGCTCTTGGTAATCTTTTCACTGGGTTATTGAATGTCTTCCCCGTGCGTGTCGAGCAGTCGAAGGAATTTCCAAGAGATCGCCGGCGATGTGAAAAGAATCGACTGCCGATATCATTTGAAACCACCATTCTCGATTTCTGGTTTAATTATGGAAAATAAAAGGACGTCCATTGCCTTTGTGTGCGTTCGCAAGGGGTTGGACTTGATAAGTTGTAATCACACACAGACAGCTTCAAAGATTTGCATTTATACTGTAGTTATTTAGCTGCATTTCCAACTACATGTTTACTTGTAAACAGTTAAAAATCATTACCTTTTTCGTGTTTGATTAGAACAAAAACACTGTAGGTACAACAGCAGTTTCGCTTATCTTTCGAATTCTCCAATTTCAGCTACAGTACATCAAGGACAGTTGGCCAATTAAATTTACCAAAAAAATATTGATTAATCTAAACCACTGCGAACGCCAATGGCTATTACAATCATGAAACTAAGTAACTAGATTCGGTCAACCACAGTACTTCGTAATCATTGTTACCTGCTTTCTGGCTACACAGTACAATCTAATTTCACGCCGGCTTATTTACAGAGTAATTGGTGCCATTTCAAATAATTTGCTATAATAAAACCATAATTTACCACTATTTAATCCTGTTAGTGGCTGATAGCGTCAAGATTAATAATATAATTTAAACGAACGTGAATCGCTTTGAAAATGTGTCGGATCGAGCGTAGCGCATCCACACCACGTGAAAACGGTCCCGATGCATCTATGTACCGTTGAAAATAAAATTTGAAGATTTATGCACGGTGAAGAGCGCGACGCTGCGTTGCCGCACACCGAGCTATTTTCAACCAGGTTATGCTTTAAATAGCGCATTACGATAGGATTTGGTTTCACGAGTTTTTCCCTGTTCCCGGCCTCAGACAGTTACGTTTCTAGTGGCAGCGCCCACACAAAGAATTTTTCTGTGCTATGATTCTCCTGACACTTATTGGCGTTGCCGCCGTGAAACACTTTTACATCTTTTCATAGTTTCATTCTAATGAGATTGACGTCAAAAATCTGTTCTTCGGCTGTTCAAAGATATTTGATTTTGTTGCCAGTAAATAGAGAGAGGTGGATAACGGATATGTTTTTTTTTTTGTTTCTGGCTTTGTATTTTTTGTTTATGGCTTTCATAAACATTTATGAAAGGCAAAAAGTAAGGTGCCTTACCTTGAATGATGTCACATTATGTGGCGCGTTTTCATTTTAATTTCAAAGATGGAGTGATTGTCATTGCGGTACCTACAAGTTTTTTTAAATATAATATTCTGCAACACGGTAAATGAAAAATAATTATGACCATTTACTATCAACCCACTTGGTTATAAGATACATATAAAAAAACTCATTGAAATATCATCATCATACCTAAATTTTCTTGTGATGTTATTAATGTTTATAACCAGTAAGTAGGATGATGATGTGGTAGCAGATTCGAGGCGACGTTCTACGATAAGAAGGTACCTTTCTGTCTAGTGCCTAAAAATAGCCAGCATCCAAATTAAAAACTTGATAACGCTATTTCCTCTTGCGCACCTCTGTTAGTGTTCACAATGCATTATGTTGCTGGCAAATAACATTCCACTGAACGAGACCTGAAAATAATGTTTGCCTAAAATCTGCTGCCAGTGAGGACGCCGCGCTGCTGTTGTAGCGCGGGGTCGACGCCAGCGCGGGCCTAAGAGCGGCCGCCGCGCCTGCTTGCTAACCCGGTAGCCGCTTGTGCTTGGCTCCGGGGCTAAACGCCCGGAGAGTAACCAGTGTGTTTTGTTGTTCGCAGAGTTGAGCCCCGCACCGCACCGGCTTGCTCGCTGACCGCCGAGCCGCTAATCTAGCTTTTTACGCGCCCCACGTCGCCTGCCCAGACCCGCACCGGCCGCCGCCATGCTCGCGCACCAAGCACCGCTCGCCCTCTACTAAACTCAACCGTCAACATCGATAAGAACGCGTGTGATAATAATATTTTAATACTCGCCTAAATAAGCTTGCAACGTCGGTGTCTTTAATTCTAACTTAATTGTAAGATTAATCAACTAGTAAGTAGGTATCTAGCGTGGAAACCGCGCGTGAATCGCCGCGGAACCGCGTCCCGTGCGTGTGTGTCCAAGTGTAGTGAGGGTGCGCGATCGCAAGCCAGTGGCCGCCGCTGTCTCTCTCTCCGTGACCAGTGCCTGCTGAGAGCGCGCGGGCGCGCTCGCTCCCCGCCGCCTATGCGCCGCACTCGCTCTGCGTAATTGCGTGCGCATCTACCGCCCCTGAATTTTATGGCAGCAATGGCCACCATGGTGAACATGAATAACCTTTTAAACGGCAAGGACTCGCGTTGGCTGCAGCTTGAAGTGTGCCGCGAATTTCAAAGGAATAAGTGCTCGCGACCCGACACTGAATGCAAGTTCGCGCATCCCCCGGCTACCGTGGAGGTGCAGAATGGAAGAGTTACCGCATGCTACGACAGTATCAAGGTGAGTTTTCACATTTAAAATATTTTATATTATTCTTGAGAAGGAATCTGATAGAACAGCAAATACTTTCAAAAACTTGTGCAGCTGTGATTTTCCGATCGAACAAGAACAACCCCTCAAGGCGACATTTCGCCGCCTGTATTCCGCTCGCCGACCTCAATCCCAAGGCTAGCTTGAAGTGACGTCATCCCCGCCGCCGCCGTCGTCGCCGTCGCCGCCATTCGTCTAGTATTGTATGGGATTTGGCATAGCGCTAACATAATGAGCAGGGCGATGACTCGCAGCCTTAACTTGATCTCTGTACATATATTATATAGTTACATACTTTGTGATTTTAAGAGGCAGCATAACGATAACGACACATTATTACTATACAACTTAATATTGCATTGTTCGCCAGTTTTGCAATGTTCCGCGTATTCAAATGAACGGCAAGTTAGAATTATGTAATTTGTTTATTAGCAAATTTAATGTCAGAGAAAACACGAATATTTTACATCGATTTGCACCGAATAAAACGGTTTATCGGTAAGTTTGCTCGGCTATTACGTGCTATAGCGTTATCAACACGGTAGAATGACGTGATAACGGGTAGGTATGTAGGTGTTTCGGGCGAATGGAGGGCGATAAAAATTAAAACTGACATGTAAACACGCACCTCCGCCGCTGCATCGCCTCGGGTCGGAGGGCCTTATCGCGATTATGTCCACCCGTTCGACTCCAAATAATACCGCCCGTTTATTTGACTAAATAAACGTAGCTCGTTATCACTAGTATTTTACTCGTGTACAAAAATTGCATTAGCACTCTGAAATTGTTATTAATTATTTACAATCCAATAAACAGTTTGCTTAAGAAATCAGAACAAATAAATAGAAGGCGTTTTCTCAGTCCTTAATACCTATTTCCCTTCGTATTTTCCTTTGATGCTTGGTTGAATAACGCGATCAAGAGATAAAACGCACTGGGATCGACAGCGAGCCAGTGCGCTCGGTAAAGATTTCCGAGTCTGCCGTCCCGTGTACCATTCAATATGGTCATGTTTTAACGTTACTGCTAGCTAGGACTAGGATACATCGACGATGGCACTCTATGCATAACGTGGCCGGTAAAAAAAGTGCTTATTTTTGCTAGTGCCAGTGTTTTTAAGTCGTATATTTTAACCCCACCATGAATGTCAGAGATTCGTTTTGCAACTGAATTTGATTTTAATTGAATTAACTTTCTATTTCTGGAAGCACGATAATTGGTGAATCTAAAATAATTACATTAACATAAATTTGTTGCTTGTGTTTAATCCAAAAGAAGTTTTGATTGTGCTCCCTTAACCACCGTATATCTCGACGTGTAGTGTACATCAAGTTACATGTGTGAGGCTGCAGTAGGTAATTCTCTCAAAGCCAGCCATGATGTTTAGTCCGAGACTCTAAACAATGAGCCGTCGTACATTGTGCGGGCTTTGTGCGCGCTGGTGGTATCATGGTATCGCACCGTCGCTTCCACACTGTCTGCACTCCACAATGCTCTTGCTTCAGTGCCATTACCTTATTAATCGGTTATCTCGGGGTTTTCCAAGTAGACGATAACAAAATTAGAATCACTTATCTATCAGAACAGCGCGTGTTTTACTATTAGTAGTTTTGCTCGAAATTCACATATTGGAAGTGGAGACAGGCATGTTTTAAATTCCTTTTTTTAATTAGACGTTAGCGTCTCAAGATATATGTAGTTAATTTTCAGACGAACCAATTTTGGGATGTTAAAAAACGCTGTAAGAAACATGTGCATGCAATTTAATCCTAAACAGTTTCTATCCGTGTCTAGATAAAAAACCGCACTTGGACCAAGCCATAGCTCAAGGAAACTTTAAATAATCCCCCAGAAAACGAAATAGTGCATCGTACGTCGCTCCGGCGCTAATCTGCACGATAAAAAGCATCTCAACGAAGGAGAACGGCGCTTATACTGTTGACCGGCGATGGAGCGTCCAGATATTTAACTGGGGAACGAAAAAGTAAACAACGGCTTTGTGAGGCACACTAGTGCTGGCTCTTTGAGCAGCCGGCCCGGCTTCCACTGGACCGCCGCTCGCCTAATCGGGTAAAGCAAAAACTTCGTTCTTTCATCACTGAAATCTGAAACGGTGTTGTTATTCGATTTTCCTCTGTTATAATAAGGGTGTAGTGTCTGTTATGAGAAAGCTAATATAGCGGTCGAGTGCTAAGTGAGCTTGAGCAGGAACCCTTTTTTTGTGTGGATGGGAAAACATCAAATGCCCTCTCCCGCTCTGGGCGGAGTGGAAGGGCGTGTCAGACTTTTACTGACTAAAACCCACCCATGTTCTTTCACGGTTTCTTTTTTGACCAACCTGCAACCCAGGCATCAGTCTTCGTGGACTCCGTCACTAAGTTACTCTGTGCTGACATCTCCTTGAGGCGCGCGTGAAACACAACGCGCCGTCGACTCGGGCCTGGTCCTTACCGGGCGGCAAACTGCCTGCTATTCCCGCACCCTGCCTGCCTTCCTACCTGCTTTACGCTCCCTCAGGCGCTCCGCCTCCTCCTTTGCGAACATCGCTGTTCACACGTGGTGATAGTCTGCCATGCATTCTCGCACTGGACCATGGCCTGGACTAAGACCGGACGCATAAAATCGCTGCCGATCGCCGATCAGCTAGGATCCTTTATAGTTTCGCAAAGTCTGTCTGTCCGTCGGCGGATGATCTGTGACCGTTAGCTTTAGAGAGCTGAAAGTTGGTACCAATGTTATATCAATCACGCCGCCCAATTGCAAAAATAAAGAGTGGAAAAATATGTTTACACGTAAAGTGAAGACGGATTCTTTTTTTCCATTCAATTCTAAACTGTGACAATGTTGTTTTGTAGCTATTTATGTAGAAATGAATAGGGGTTGACTAAAGTCATTTTTTGATTATGTTAATATTTTCGGAAATAATGGCTCCAAAAGTTAAAAAAAATTCTTCCCCCCCTCTAACAAAAGAGAACTTTATAAAGACATTCTACGAAAATTATCTTGTAAAGTTTTTGAAAAATTGATAAAAAAAAAACTGAACTAAGTTTGTACTTTCACCGTATATGCATTTTTTTTTTATTATTTAAATCGGCTCACGCAATCCGAAATCACTACTGAAAATCCAACATACACAACCCGTCTAGTTTGTATAAATTAATATATCCAAATTCATGAGAGATGGCGCGGTATTTTTGGCTACTTCGCGCTGTTAAGATTTTTCCTGGGTTGATGGGCCGAAACGGGTATGAGCTACAGGATATTTTGAATCTATAGTACCCGCCCGTTTTTAATGTAACAAATACTAAGTTTTTAAACTATTAAATGTGTCACTTACATACGGGAAATTACGAAACCCTACACTGAGCGTGTCCCGACACGCCCTTGGGCTGTTTTTTTTTTAAATAGGTACCTAGGATGCACATTGCGTTGTCGTAGCCATACTAAGATGAGTTGTTTTCTGTGGTTATCTGATACGAACTATTTACAATACATGTGATGGAATGCTATGGCAGCTTACGTCCTTCAATGTTTACATTGGTTAAATATTGATAACAAATTCCATCCCAATCGACTCGCAAACCGTAAGTTGTGTAATTATTTCATTAAACAAACCGAGTGTTATCCCGCAAAAGTTGTCACCGCCTCAGTACGTAGTAATCGCGGGCTGATCAAACAAACTCGCGGCTCATCCCGAGTCCCGCGTCGCCACGCCTTTCGCGAAACGTCTCCCGTGATTAAGCCTTCAATTACACGATATGACGAGGGGGTCATATTTGATTAGGCTACATGTTGTATTGATTAAACCGAGCTTATTGCCTTATTCACTTAACTTCGCCCACGGCGCTGATATCTACCTGGCGACCGATGCGTCGTATAGTCAAACCGGATTCGCGAACGTCTCATCGCATCATCTCCGACTCTCAATTTGCTGACATTAAAACGACCATGAAACACTGACCGCGAGCCATGACGTAGGCGTAAGCAGAGACACGCAACTTTTAATATTCACGTCTATATTTTTAGTGTTAGGTAGGTACCTAAATATATAACGTGGTTGTATCAATTTACTTAATAGAACTGACATTTGTTACGTCATGCAGCATACGTTGTCATCATCACCTTGTGAAATCAACTAGACAATGATTTCATCTTAGTCAACAACTTTGTTATCGTTGATAATCTGGTAAGAGAAAGATTTAGCATTGTTTGACCAGATTTTTATAATTATCATATTATTGCCATCCTATAGAAATCCAAGTTGGTCTACTGTGTAACATTGAGATTCGTTTAATTTACAATTTACGGAACGATCCTACTGCATATACCTTATTTACTTTCTTACCGAGTTGCGATCATTTTCAAAGCTTACAACTCAGTTAATTAACCTCATTTGAAGTACGCTGTTAAATATCAATCGGTCAAATACCCATATAAGAAGACTTACGTACACTGTGAAATACACATAATAATGTACTTTGTAAAGGGCATCAGTGAAAGTGTGTGTGGGTTCAGGTGGTCTCTGTTCGCACAGCTTACAATATAGTTGCCATACGTGGGAGTGATAGATGCACCAGCAGTCGCCGCCACACGACACTCAACACTCGAAATAGAAGTACACAACCAACTTGTCCACCCACGCGCTCGCTTTCATCATAACTGAATTGTAAGCAAACTCCGCTCCTGGAGACGAAATACCTCCACTTTGAAAAATCAAATAAAATCAACGCAACTTTTATATCCCGATGTAAACGAATTATGATATACGCCGATGATTACCACTCCAGGCCGCCAGTTAAACACAAACACAATATCACATCGCCCACAGTACGAAATTAGCGAAATCCCTAATCCCCAGTTCTTGGAAAGTATAAATCGCTTTTCTCGATCAGAACTCTACGTAAACGCATGATATTATGAAATTTTCCCGCTAACCTATATTTTATTTTTGGCATTCATTTGAATTGATCTTTCGGCGTATTTACCGATATCTAGAGGGATTTTCTATTGGTTTTTATAAACATTTTTAAAAATAAATGTAAGAATCCTTTGGTAAACTCCGATCACCTCGACTCGACCGTTTCGCAAATGAGCAAAACTACTGCTAACAAATTTGGAGCAAAAGCTATTGCTTTGGGTACTACTCTGGAGGGTTTCAAACTCACCCGCCAAGTGTTCCGCTGCGGAACATTCTCAGGGTATTGGGCATTTAAAAGCCGCCAGTAATCTCAACTGGAAAGCGTTGTGCATCGCGTTGGACTTCACATTTCGGATAACTTTATGCACTACTAAACACCGAACTGCACTAAACAAGCCTTTTACACCGAGTGTAACTTAAACATGTCGTGGTGGCCTAGTGGTTAAAACACCAGCCTCTCAAGTATGAGAGCGCGGGTTCGATTCAGGTCAGGCAAGTACCAATGTTACTTTTCTATAGTAATATGTTTCTAAGTACTACTTCTTGGACACCAATGACTGAAGGTGAAGGAAAACATCTTGAGGAAACCTGGACTTTAAGTCTGAAATCGCCAACCCGCATTGAGCAAGCGTGGTGATTACGCTCAATCCTTCTCTGTATGAGAGGAGACCTGTGCCCAGCAGTGGGACGATAAAAGGTTGATGATGATAACTTAAACAAATAGCCTAATATTTCTTACGAAGCCTCGTATCCTACACATTATAATAATCTGCTATGCCAATCAAAACGAATATTACCCTGTACAACGTGTAATTAGAAGATAAATCACATTCAAAGATGGTATCATAATGTATGTAATTATAAAGCGAAATAAAATTCTCTCATAATTAACCTAGAAGTCTATTTTGTACACTGATTTATAAACAAGGTCACCAAACTCAGACTGGAGATTGTGAACCTTCACGCAGATAGGTAAGTAGACGTGGCCGAGACGGCGGGCTTTGTTAGAATAGAAGGCACCGTTACGTGATTCATTATAGATATATGTACAGTTTATGTCTGTCCGCTCCGTCCGTCCTACCTCGGAGACCACAGTGACGAGAAATTAGATATGGAATGTTTACTGGCTACGTAGTTTACTTAGAATCTGTAATTTACAGACACGATCAAACGGGATTTGATATAGTCATTCTTCGTATGAACGACATTTAGCACCTAATTGGACATCATCCAGATCTCGATACATTTGAAATGCCATTATTTATAAAATGTATATTCATTAGACACGACAACGACCTGACTACTCAGACAGAAAATCTTAATATGTTAACGTAATAAAATCCTTTAATAGCAGTAGTGATAATGAACACTAATGAAGTCGTTTCATTAAGAGTATTTATGGAGCTCTATTTAGGACCTCTGAATGTACGATCCATCGGGCAGGGTTACGTTTTGCGAGCAAACGTTCAATTAAGTTTGTGGTGCAGTAAGCGTTGTGCGCGCACTTGTCGCGTGCTATCGTTTGCATTAGTTTTTAAAAATCACTTAATCTGACCTGGATTGAACGCCAGCATGCTTCAAGTAATTGCTGCATAAATTGTCGTTCTCGTTTTATTAATTATACTAGGTTTTCGGTGGCTCTCTTCTTCGTGTTGACTTGTTTAATCTGCATTTGTTTACGGATGCAGTATTTTGTAGTCTTCCAAATCTTGTCAAGTACGTCTTGAGAATCACATTATAAACCTTGATCAAATAAAGTAATCAAAATACTCCAACCATGTGGCACGTTGTGATCGGTTAAGACTTGTGATTGTGAGTGATTTTTTATTAAGAATCTAGAGCCTGGAAATCTAGAATCGTTACGCAGTTATAAATAACAATTTTTAATAAGATGTCTAACTTTCTCGTTGCGTGATAAGTGGAGTGTCACGTTTCGTTCGCTCTCAGATTTCGCCACTCGCCGTTCAAATTGCACTCGGTCTGGCGTTCGTCCGCGCTTCATGCACTTAGCTAACGACTCAATATTACAACACTAATTTAAAATGAAAATGTATTATTTCTCTTGCATTCATTATCAGTAAATATTCTTTTCCACCAATGTGTGACCAGGTTTATACACTGAAAACGTTTTTCGCTGAATTTGTGCTTTCTAAAAACGTCACTCTCTAAATTTAATCTTTCCACCGAGAGTAGAGCGCGGATGAAAAATACCGCCGTGCCGTGTCCATTAGGTAAAGTATATTTTTAGATGGTATCCTCGGCATCCAAAATTTTTCAGTCCACTTTCAGTAAATATCACTTAAATTATATCAACATCATAGCAGAAATGAGCCCTTATGTTTATTAGTGGAGGTCTTTTGCGGGCATGATTTTAGTAGAATGAAGATCGAAACGACTATTCCCACTATAGCATTTCCAGAGTCGTCAATAAAAAATACCACGAATCGTTCGCGAATGAGGAGGGGCGGCGCGCGGCGCATTCCTACATGCCGCGCATTTCCATCCGATATTGCGCCGCCATTATGCCCTGCTCCTCGGCTCCCTCACCCCGCCGCCCTTTAATTAAACGGTGAGGCCCGAGAGACACGTCTCCACCACCAACGTGGAAAATCACGTAAATAGCTTCAAAGTTATTTTCCTCAGTTCAGTCCATCCCATTGATAGCAAACTTAAAGTTCTTCCTTATCTCATCCACTCTGACTCCTGATAATTCACCAGCAAGTTCCTAAATACTTATTCGCTCTGAAAAAAAAAAAAAACAAGATCATAGTATGTAATATGTATACAGCCCAGTAGTCGTTTTTCGCCTGGATTGTAATGTTAAGCAAAAAGGCTCGCAACTTTTGTTGTTTCCATGGCAATGGCTATGCGAAACAATGCGTGTAATTCGACGACATTAACCTCCTTTTTCGACACATCCGCGTAATAAAATAAAGGCAGCTCCGACAGGGCTCATAATGACGCCAAAGGCCCCGGAGTGTAGGGTGTAATGAGCGCGACTTATCTGTACTCATTTGCATGCTGAGTATCAGCCTCGACCTTGGCACCTCGCTTGCATCATGATTCACGTACACAACGTACCGAATTCGACGCCGCGCCGGACGCTAGTTACGTCACCCGCCGCCACCATTGCGAGACTATTACGCGATAGCGAAAGTCTAGTCTGGCCCTTTACGGCAATATTGAACAACTCCAGTTTACAGTATCGGGCAATCGGTACGATCATGTGGTCCTCCAGTCGCTCTATAAGGACAATATTTGCCAGGTTGGTCGAGCCATATAGTTGTTATGTATGCCAATAAATTATGCTTCCACACCGAGGTTTCAGTATCGCATTCGACAAGTTGCCATCCTAAATCATATACGTATGACAGTGTGACAGTAAACCGCTTTCCGCTGTTGATTGTGATTACTTTTGGTGCCACAGATGCCGAAACTTTTACATCATATTTTATTCGTTTCTGAATTTGTGAGGAAAACATACTTCTTTCATCGTAAATTCTGCAACGGTTAACTTTACCCAACTTTCATACCTATGTATTGCATTTATCAATATAAATGCAAAGGTTTGGACTTTAATCTTTACAAGACTCCTAATTGAACAATTGCACAATCAAATTGAACACTAATAACAAAATATGAAAGTGTGTCTCCATAAGATTGGCTCGCCGTACTAAGTTATTGGTCACGAATCGGCGAAAACATTTGATACATAGTCGCTATCGAACAATAATCGCATCAGACATCTTTCTTCAATACTGGCTTTTACCGCGTACCGGTATCAGTTTCCATCCGTTAAAGTACAAACCAACAAACCTTTCAATTATTCGTCACGATGTCGTGACGAGTTGGTAATTGACTTTGCTTTTTTGAGTTCACATAACTAATGGTATTTCAGGCTATTTGTTTAGATTTTAAGACTGTTTCCTACAATCTATCTCTCGATACGGTTGCCGATAAATCCGAGTGTCTGGGGGCTTAACACTGTCGGAGCAGATCGTTATCCATACTTAGGTCGCTACTCACCGTTTCGCTGAATAACTTAGATCGACAGGCAATCGCTTCGCAAAAGTGCATTTTCAGCCGGAGGCGAGGCGCGGGCTCGATGTGCCACGCTTTAGCCCCGACGACGCTTTACATGACAATTGCGATGTCCCCGGGGCGAGCGTCGTCGTCGCGACTCAGATGCTCCAGTGGCGTCGCTATCTCGCCATTTCACTACCTTGTGCAATATCGAATATTTATTAAAAAATGAACCATGTATTTACGTGTGTACATGTAAACCCTGGCCGGCGTAGTTTTTATATAAAGAGAAAGTGTGTTCGAGTATAAGTAATATACATTTTTTGCTCACGAGTCAGTGAAAGGTGTGAAAGTCGAGTCGGGAACTTGAGAATTACATATGACGATAAATGTTACATAATTCGGGGGAACTGAGTCTTAAGTGCACTTCGTCAGCCCGTTACCAACGGTCAATAAAAGAGAGGAAGACGGGGTGTTCGGGCTGTTCTTTCACGACTACGTTTGCATAATTGAATACGTTCACTAGTCGCGTCACGCGCGCCTCCATCCAACTTAGCATCCTTAATTGGCCTACGTATTATTTGCCAATTAAAGTGAATTCTCATCGCGGACGTGACACGAAACCTGTATGGATTTCACAGAAAAGAGGATTGTTGGCTTAGAAACTCCCCCTTAATTATTAGTACGCAAATAAATCCTCCCACAATTTCTGTTTATTAATTATAACGAACACACTGCCAATTCATGTCCGATCTAATCGTAAGTAACTAACACGCGGCGTGTTTCTCATAAATAGATTCACTCACCGCGACATAAACAAAGCCTACGCTAATGACACGCCGTCTATAAATAATGACACATTCAAATGACTCATAAACTCGCCATGTAGAATATGTACCCATTTTATTCTTATAATAATAATAAAAAACAAACTTTCTACAGAGTGCAGTGACGTTATTGGTTGAGAGTTGCGAAACCTGCTATACGAGTTATGAGATTCGAGGATGTAGAGCGCACATCTGCACTCCAAACCGCCATACTTGATTGCAAAGTGGTTGCTAAGGACGCAAGATTGGATAATTCCGTTACTAACTTATGTAAGGATTCGGACATCCTTTTAATACTGAAGCAATTTTCATGATTTAGTTTTCAATTGGAATTTTGAAACTGGAACCAACCGCCAATCGAATATTACCTATACACACAGAATCTAGTAACTACATAGTTGTATCCAATTTTAAGTCAATAGAGAAAAGGCGCTTGTTTTAACAAACATCAAAATTGAAAATACTATTGCCACACATAGCTTCAAGAAATTAAGGAACACATGTGGTGATTATTTAGAATAGATCATCCGATCCGGGGAAGGAATAACGTATTAAGAGAAAATAAATCAGCAGCAGCTTCTTTAGAATGACGCAGATTCTAATGGTACTTAGTTTAAATCTCTTGACATTCATATTACACATCTTTACAATATGTTTACCGGCCATTATGAAGACTTGGGATTCAAGGCCAGCGCGCCGTAGGAATCGAGTTCCTGATCCGCCCGGGTTGCCTCTCGCTCACTCCCGCCCGGCCGCCTGGAATGCGTGCAAAATAAACAAGTATAACCGGTTTCGTTTCGCATCTTGCGCTTTGCCCACTCCAAGCCAGACGCAGTCTTTTCTCTAATCCCATATTTAAGAACTTATGTATTCACAAAGTATGCATATCCACAAATCGATGCAATGGCCAGCCGTGTGAAATAAGCCGGATTAGCGGCTGTACCACCGTATGTACGTGCAAAGGAACGCTGCGAACTGTCGTTTTTTGGAATATTATGGGGTATTTTCATTTTAATTGCATTACTTACGATGACAAAATTTATTTTGTCTTAATGCTCCTCGATTATGTATTATAATAGTGAATTCCAAGTTGTTGTTTACAGATCATCAATCTGATAGCACAGAATTTTTCCGTGTGGAATATTTACGCCGTCCATTCCATTTAACTATAGACTGAACTATTTTATTAGAACTGAAAATCAATGCATCGCCGTCGCCCTTCAGATGTCGTGCGAGGCAGAATCATTTATTGCATTTTATATGTTATGATTGAACTCGGTGCTGGATTTAAAGTGTAATATTTGAAACAGCAATCATCTTCTATCTGACTTTATACCCCAGTGCCCCTTGTACCCTGGTGCCCAGCTTCTGTCCATAAGTTTTCCTTGGCGATTCTTCAAAAAAATAGGATGTCCTTACTAGGCCTTTGTTCTGCACCTTCTCTATGGTAAAGAGTTGTGGCATTATTTATGTTGCAAAAAGCATAAAGTGAAGCATCGGATAATGTGTTACCGTTCACGGCGACCGACGACCGATAGACGACAACGCCCATATATCTCCCGACTGCGCGTGATGTATTGCCGCCGATCACACTACATACTAACTAGCCACGAGACATTATACGGATTATACTCCCACATTATCTTTAATAAATGTCACGTGCTCGTAGACCGGCAGTAAAAACGGTTCAAAAGAAAATCGCATTGGTTAGTTTTTTTAACATAACCACATGAACGCTATACATCGTATTAGCAATTTCCTGCAAAATATCTGCTATCGTCCATTGATCGTTCGTTCCAACATCGTGTTTCCGGAAATCATAAACTAGATAAACTGCTGTACGTGAAACGTAGTTTGAAAATTTACTTTGAATCGTTTGATTATATCGTGTTACGAGGAAGTCGTTGATGAAGCACCCAAAATAATGTGACAGTGTCGTTTTTACGATGGTGTTTACATTCCGTGGCGTTGTCATGTTACGTCGTGAGATGCCCCACTCAATTAGCGCGAGGCGAGGATGAGTGCCGACTGACAGTCGCGCCCGCTCCACCATTCTTGTTAAGTGGTGAGCATTCATTATTTAGCAACACTTCTACTTCAGTTTTCCTTGCCTTTTTTTTTCACCTTTTATGAACCGAAGTTCTGTTTCCAAACGCTAGCCAAGTCACAGAAGATTTTTTGAGTGTTATTGAGATTCGTTGATCATACTTTTTACTTTTTTTTTTTTTGGGGGATATATTTTGAAAGGTACCTGTTCTAATTATTAAATTACTCGAAACTAGTTTTTTGCATTGAAAGTATATAATTCTATTTATTAGTTACACATGAAATTACTAGTTTAATGATATCCCGACCGTTTGGCAATCTCGATATTAAAATCTGGACCCTAGCCGGATCGCGTGCTGTTGGTTGTTATTGCCTATAAAGGTTCCTGTGAAACAGCGTAAAATTAATAGCGCTTTCAATTGTTCTACCGTTTTCTCTTCAATAGTTTCTAGCAATAGGAATTATGGTCTATAAGTACCTACATATGTCGTGGCTCATTGCCCTGTCTGTCGTTTCCTTCCGAATGTTTTTCTTTATTTTTAACAATCAACATAAACAACAGTGTTCTTATCAATCAATCATATAAATTTTTCAGAGACCAAAAGTTTTTTTTTTTAATTTTTTTAAATAAGTCTACTCTAGTCACTTCAATACTCCTAGGTTAAATTCTGCCGTGTACCACTAAATATCGTAATTAAAAATAAGTCCACAGGTCGGAGTAATTTATCAATTATTCTGCGCTCCAAGTTTGCACACAATTAACTCGATGAGATTTTTTTAAGTACAAAGCGAGTGTTTCACCGTCGGAATTATCGCGGCACAGTAGAGCAGAGTTTTTGTCGGCAGGTTCGTTAGTCGCGAGGTGACGCCGCTACAGTACGTCCTCGTGCCCAAGTGCGCGCCTCCAACTCTTTAACTACCTACATGAAGGATACTTCACGGTGCACTCTCCTATTATAAACTGCGCTTTTAATGGTTTGCGCCGATTTTAATTATTTTCGCAATTTTTGGCTCACTTCGTTTGTATCAGGAAAAGAGCTAAAATATAGTACACCTGTAACAGAAGTTTTCGTAACAGCGAGGCTTATTATTTTTATGTCTAGTCTGTTTTAGAGGTGGGAAGTTGTACTGTTTGTCAGCTTACATTTATCAATGAACTCTTGAATTTTGCTTATAAATATTAAAGTATCTACATAATTCTATCCAATATAATGAGACACTCAGTTAGAATATTGGGACGAGCACTTTCCAACGCAAGAGATCTAGCTCCGATCTCTAACGAAGACGTTCAAAGAATTCATCGGACTTTACAGTAATCATCAACACTTTAATTTACACGGCTGAATAGCTAGCTACACAGAATGTTACCGCCGTATTCACACATACACATACATTCGTTCCGTTATCGCACTAAACTCATATTCAGGCGATAATCCCGTTAGTTTGCAATAGGCTGACCGCGTCGGATGCAGCACCAACAAAATTTATTAAGTGCGCTAGGGCGCTTCAGCTAGGCGTGCTGTAATGCAAGCGTTGTAGCGTTTACCGCGACTCGCGACTAAACGTTCGCGTGTGCTCTACTACTGCGGATTACCACACGCACAATATCCACCAAATTGGATAATACACTTAAAATACAATCGCGCTATGAACGCTCTGTAATCTAGTGACGCGGCTGCCGATGAGCATATTAATTTGTCGCGGGAATAGGATTAGCGGGCGCCGGAGGGGAGAGCAATGCGGGGGCCGTGATGCGATCACAGGCTTACAGTGCTGATCCAAAGTACCGACGCTCTTAAAATTACCGCTTCTTGTATTTTCATAGGTATTTAATTGTCTGGTTTCAACAACATAGTTACAACTTTGTAAACAGATTGAGAAACATGCACAATTTGCTGTCGAGCTCAAATATCTGCTCAAATTTGCCAACAATGAAATAAAAACATTGAGCATTGAACGGAGACATCCTTAGGCTAGCGAGGCTATCATCGGCTTGGCTAGTTTAAACGCTTTTTGCGAGTTGGATGGACAAAACTGTGGGAGCTACTTTTGAACGGCAATATTTCTTAGTTTGACAGCGGGATCGCGGTGGTGAGGTGTTGCGCGCCTCCACCGCGCCGCCGGCTTCGTCTTGCAACTTTCAAAGCGTCGCGCCGAAGTGTTTCGCCTCGCCAAAAGTTTTAAACTGCACACTTTATGTTCTTTATTGTCTTCGCGGGGCTCGTCTATCTACGTAAAATTTAAACATCTACTTTTCTCAACAAATCGCTGTGTGTAAACTTCATTGCTTTGAAGTTTCCACGTAATATACGTTCAATGGACATTAAGAACTCCACGAATGGTTTACCGATGGCACGTAACGAACAAACAAACATCTGGTAGTAATCTCCTAGCAACAACAGAAAGACCGTTAAGCTTATATGTTGTGGACACGCTACTGGTTTTTCAGAAAGCTCCGCCCTTCGTCTGTCCTCTCTTAACGCTCCTCCCTTCGCGTCTTTTGCTTTGAATGC
Organism: Sesamia nonagrioides; assembly: GCA_017933935.1. NCBI lineage: Eukaryota > Metazoa > Arthropoda > Insecta > Lepidoptera > Noctuidae > Sesamia > Sesamia nonagrioides. The sequence continues at coordinate 1,132,694 of JADWQK010000081.1, forward strand.
TTATAAATTTACGACTCATATGATTCGCTGTTCACCTTTATAGAAACTAAATAATAGAAAATGTCTGCAAAGCGTCATTATGTCGTGTTATTTTATAAAGGACATAGGGAGGTATAGTTTGAGGAGGTCACTTCTATTGAGTGAGCAACTTGAAAAGTGTCGTAGCTAAGTCAACATGGAAAACCCAAGCGCGGTCGGTCTGTACCCGTGTCAGCTTAAATCGAAATTTCGTTGTGAGCCGCGGCGGATAGTGCCAGTTAACTTGTAACTCACTTTTGATGTATCGTTGTTTTTGTAGAGTTGGAAGCATTGTAAACATCGCAAAAGGGAACTTTTGGGTCGCCTGTCCACCATTGCAGATATGTTGGCAAGATTAAAGACTTCTTTCAAAATTTGCTTGCGCAGATTTTATGCGAATTCATACACAAGTAGCTACTTCAAAATTGGCCACAGATTCAGATTTCATTCGGTCAGTAGGACTTAATGAATGGCGTCAGATTATAAAGCGGCGTCATTGTGCAGTATTACACCAACGGGGACCGATAATAAAACAATGCTCGAACCCGACGGTTTTACGAGCTGATCTCGGGCGTAGATAGTGATGGCAGGGAAATAAACAGCGCGTAAAATCATCCGTGTTTAAACTCACTAACATTTTCTACATCTCTGCAGGAATAGATGGTGAAAATATTTTCTATCAAACTAGCATGACCTCGTTACACGAATGGCTCAAATATATATACATATCTGCATTAGAATTGGGCTCCGCAGGCATTAAAAAGACACGTGCGTCTATAGTAACAAATGTAAATAAGGTCACGTACATATAAATGGATACAATAGATTCGTAATAGAGGATAAGAAGTTAGATATAATTACTAATATACCTACTGTTATTTTTTATTTTAATTGTGTGTTAAACCCTTTATGAAATTCTGAAAGTCTCATTAGTCTTTTTCTTGTACTTTATTTGCCACATACGTATGCTAAGATTGAGGCCCATAAGGTAGTGTTAAATTTGGGCAAATTATAAAGGTGTTATCCGTAGTGTCGGGTACTTATAATCAGCATATGATCATAGCAATAGGCGGGTAAGTGTGCTCACCAGTCAGTCGGCTTCTACGATTTTATGTAAATGTCCGTCGATAAACCGACCTCTACCCACGCGGCGACGCTCATTTGCATTCATAGGCTCGTAACCCTTCCTCGCTCTTCTACCGCTTATGCAGCCTCATCCGTAGCGCTCCAGCATAAAACTGCTGCTTTGCCTTTTGCACGATAATTTACGAGTCCCCATGTAATACGTCCAGGCGATATGAGTTCGGCGTGTATCTTCCGACCGTTAGGTCGCGGTGTTGCCGTTCGATTTACATATTATATTAAACTCGCCGACGCTTGAAGTCCCTATTCCTCTTCGCCACCGGCCGTTACGCTCCAACTTTTCTCAATTTTTCCGCCCATAAAGCGCCCGAAACGAAAGTTTCTCCGTCCACTCCGTTAGGTCGAGTGTAAATACACTTTTTATAATGTACTTAGTCACTCTGTCGCCCCTCAAAAAAGACTCGTTTAATAAGGACCTTGACTGGGACTTATTATTTTTTTTTTAATTAACACCAAATATTTTTGCTATTTAGCCACGTGTAAATTGAAACGAACGTTGTTAACATCATAAAGTCAAACACGAATTAATTAGACATCGTTTACCACAGTGTATCAGTTACATGTTGAAACATAACTTGTTTAATTTCTGATTAAATTTCGCTCGCATTTCCGCCTGCTATAGAATAGGGCTGCCGCTTTTAAACTGTGTTCATTCTGATTTATAAACATAAACTAAACTGAATGGAAAACTACAAACTGCATTTGTGTCATTGCGAAATGTGAAGTGTAAACATTAGTTGCCTACCTAGTCAACGCGAGTTCAATCTATAGTAAACAGTCGCTTGCACAGGACGTAAAAGTAGCGTTGCTGTCGAGCTCGAAACGACCGTTTCATGTCTTGACACGCACGTATGTACCCTACAGGCGTCTGGCACGCTCGTGTCGCACCTGTGTAAGCAACGAATGTTACTGACCTTGACTGGAGACCATTTAATAACACGTGCATTTTCTTCCACGCTCAGTTTCATACATTTTCCTTGAAGTCTTGCAATATTTACATACGACAACGCCAGACTCTGGGAAAATGTGGCGATTACCATTCATTTTCTTCTGAAACACGGATATCTTTTCCTTAAAACATACCTAATAAGAAAAGTATTGAAGATATTTAGCCTGGTTCATAAAAATATTTTAATTTTAATATGTACTGTCGACAAACGATGACAGTTCAAAGTACTCTGATGGAAGCTCGCGTGACACGCAAGCAACCCCCTTCTGCGGCCCCTCGTTAAAACTTTCCCAAATATGACGCACGCTTGCAACCCTTTGTGTCATTTTCCTCGGCCCCCATTACTTAGACGACCACAGTCTTCGACTCAATCTCATTCCACGTTTTATCTGTTAAAGTATCGTAGTTTTTATTTCTCGACGATTTCTCTCAACGAAGTTTCTTTTGTAGCTTGATCCTATGATTTAGTAGTATTAACGGGTGGATCAAAGAGCCGGTATGCACGGGACGCCGCTGGTTGACTCTCTGGCCCGATAGCGTCAATCTAACGCTCAATTAGCCGAATGCGATTATCCGATTCGGATCCAGAATCGTAGGCGTCTCCGGCGTGCCTCCCCAAGACAAGCGCGCCAACTTTATTAATTAAGCCGTGTCTTATCTCTTGTTAGCACTCATTCTATTATTTGTCTTTTCACCGCTCATTTCCATAATTTCATCGGCGAGTAATTACTTACCACTAACGCGGAGCATTTCTCATTGTGTTTGCATATTTTGTCGTCGTTTGCATTGTAAACCTCACCTAAATAATGTTAAACTCAGATGATGATGGAGACCATTTGCAGACCTTTACTAATTAAAGACTACTTCATGGAGATTGTCGCGACTATCACCTTTCACTGGTTCTTAATTACAAACGTGATGTTTGCATTCTAACAAGCGCAGACTGGCTCATCTGTATACCTATAGTTAACCATTGTTTTCCGCTTCTGTGAGGAATGGCTTTTGTTGTTAAAATGATGCGTCAGTTGAGGACATTGTGGGAGGGCGCGGGTTGTGGGCGAGCGTCCTTTCTCCCCCGCTGTGTGTTTAATTAGCTTAATTGACATCGCGAGGCGCGGTGTCCAAGCGTTTGTTTGCGATATCGTGTTACCGCACCCGGCATCGCGACGCCGTAACCGATGTCGCCGAACGCACTACTGAAAGGATTAAATCACAATTACACATTTGATGCTGTTTGAACAGTCGCTTCCAATGCGTAGGGTGCACCGCATAGCTTTCTTGAACTCTTCCTGAAAAGAAATACATAAATAATAATACATAATCTGTATTTGTAAAAATGCCACGTCTGCGTCGGTATCGAACAGGCGCGTGCGGAGCCACCCAAATGCCAAGTCAGCATGGCGTCATACGGGCGTCTAAAATACATTCCGATTTTGTTCTTCCTCTTTTCAAGCGAAAAGGTAAAACTGCCACGAAATTTTCCCTTAAATTGCCTGGGGAATAAATTGTAGTTCGTACGTGAACCGAGATTTAATGATCATTTATAGTGCGCAGTTTTACAATTTTTAATAAATCCTTCTTATTTGCAGTCCCAATAAGTATAAAATGCATAAAGCCTTGTCCTTTGTTTAAAAACTTTAGTATTTTATATGATCATTCATTGTAAATACGAAGGCAGCTTTTGTTATAATTCCTGACACATACAAGGGCTAACAAGCTCCATATAAACTTTGCAGAAGCTTTTGCAATCTACCATTTTAATTAATATCTCCAGTCGTTTCCATCATAGCTAGTGAGTGCGTGTGATTAATCTCGCCGAACAAAGAAGTCCGTTTCCGCGAGCCCTCCACACTATCGATCATTCACCTCCTCGAATAAAAATAATAATAAATAATAGGGCCGGCGCCATTGTCCACACGAGGCGTGCGTGTCAGCGATACTTTTAGCTATTTGATGTAATGTCGACTGACTTCTCATTATTGTGCTGGGATTCCAATATTTTGTACACCTATGCACCATTCACCCATTTCTTTTGTAAATTATCGTGAGACCCAAGGTCGATTTACTTTCAGATATCAAGAATTCTCATGTTTTTATTACATATAGTGCAGTAGTCTCGTACGATCTTGAAATATGAGAGTGCAGGCTTTACTCAATATGTCGCAACGTATTTTTTTAAAGAAATGTCACACGTGTTCCACAAATGAATAATATTTCCCTTTATCCTGAAATGGAACTGTCGGTGTGTTTCACCGCCACATAATAAGCTCAATCATTTTAGCTTACTATACAGGACAAGTTTGATGGATGATCATAGAAGGGCCGCCTACCCTGCGTGCCACACATCAACGCTACTATAGGAGAGCTCACCTCTGACATACATCGAACGGCACTCATTCTACTTTACATCAATGAGACTTGATTCTCGCATAATGAACTCGTACCATGTGATTGTACGATAATGAAGCTGCTGTTTATAGAGCTTTTCAGCCACATTGTCTAAACACCCTGCCATGGTTCACGGTAGCCGCACTCTGCACATAAATAACTTTATATGAGCGCTCTAAATCTCATTACGGCCACTGAATAGCTCCTCAGGCTCCGCTGTCGGCTGTGACAGGAATACAAAGCAACCCTGATTTATTTTCTCAAATTAATCTTTGGAGTTACTTGGGTCAATTTCTTAGTTTAGAAAATGCAGCACTCTAAACATACGATTGAAAAGACTAACGGCCCTTGTCTGCACCTAAATATCCAATACGGATTGCAGGCTATTTATTAAAGTTTCGACTGTACACGCTGTGAGGCGTCTGTTTGCAAAATCGAATGCGCAAAGGAGCGTCCACGTTCACTGGCTATACTTGTAGCCCGCACCGTGCGCGCCCGATAGCGTAATACCAAAACAAATGGCCTTCTTTGTCGCCTTTTTATTTTAGATACGTGAGTTATGTTTCAAAGACGTTCGTGCGTTATTCAGATGGCTAAAGGTCGTAGCGAGAATGTTCTGTCTGTTAATTTTATTTATTACCATTCTTAACTGAACCAAGTGGCCAGGAAAAAGTAAGTACCTACTTCCAGAACGTTGCATTTTGGCTTTATTTTGCAGTATCGGTCTGTATAGACCATTATCGATTTCAATCCCCTCTCGATAATTAGTAAGATAAATAGAGTTCTCTATAAGTACTCTAAACTCTCTTATCAATGTTAAAGTGCTAAGACTTTTCTCTTAAAATTGCACAGCTATAAAACAGTGTATTCCAACTTAGTATTCACATCATCTCTCCTCATAGAGGCGAGCCCAGCGTGAGAGGTGTCCCAGCAATGACAATATTTTAGGCTGATAATGTTTTCGTATATAATGTAGTTTTCAAAATAAGTAATTCCTCTCTTTGACAATTACGTAGCGCTCTAGGGCAGATTTGTCTGCTACGGGACTTGTCTACGAAATCTTGCTACGCCTCGTAGCCGTAGCTGTGCCTCAAAAAGTTGACAGAACATCTGTCGGGCAATTAGTGTTCCTTATTGAAATTATAATTGAATTCGTAATACATTAACCTCTTTACTACATTTGTTGCAGACAATTGGGATAATTTATAAGGATAGTACGAGTATTCACGCATGTTTAGTGTACAATCGATTATGCCATTAAATAATGTCGTGCTATAAATAAATGTTCTACTCTGCGAGTGTACGTTGTAACAAAACATTAACCTTAATCAAACAACCTCTATTCGTGTAGCGAGTTTCAATTTCGTCGTTGGATTTGATAAACCTGTGAGCATACATCACGCTGTATTATGTGAATATATTCTCTAATCTCTACGCTATCTGCTGCACTCCGAACATAGGCACACGATATCAAAGTTCCGGACATTATATGCTATGTTTGTTTGTTTACTTAATATTAATTAAAACTGATATTTATTTAGTAGCAACAGCAACACTAAAATAATTTAAACTTTTGGTAACTGAAGTTATAGGTTCGTATGGACAGTGAATCGATGAATTCCAATTTAGATTGGCGTGAAGCATGCAGGGGCATTAGCGGCGCAGATCGATCCGTTATCTCTGTTCCCGAACAAAGAGAGATGAAATTTTAATCGGTCGCGCTGTCTGCCATCGCAGAAGTTGTCCGGCATGGCGGCGCCGAGCATTCCCATAGTCGTATTGTAATGAGCGGCCCGCGAGCCGCGGCTCCTCTCCTCGCCGCCTGAATAATACATGTATCGGATCAGCACAGCCAGCCCTCGCAGCTCACCTCCACGTCCAGCCGCCGCTGAATCGATCACTATCGTCCGCCACTGGATTATATTTTATTTACACATTAGTCACCCGCCCGACCTTACCACAGATAAGCCTATCATAAACAGCAAGCCTCTATTGTAAAGTTCACTTCGTACACAATTTTTAACCAATCTCCTGATAATACTATCTTGACATTGATTATTAATGAAACGCCTTCCCGCCTTCCTCTTGAGGAAACGTGACTTGCCTAGTCTTGTGACAATTATGAGGAAGGGATAAATTTGTATAATCAGATTCTTCAAATCGGTCAGTGGACGAGTGTTCATTCACGTTACGGAAATTTTGATGGTGTTGAAATGTAATTTATTTAGGACCTTAGTTCTAAATTCTGTTACCGGATTCAAGCTCTCTAACCAGTAACGTTTCGAATACTAAAAAGTTGGTATGTTAATAAAGTTACGAAGAAATTAAATCTCAAGTATTATAATTGCTGTTCCACTGAAGAATATCTTTTACCTGCAATAAAAATACATATTTAATGTAAAAAGTTTAAGAGTCTTCGTAAAAAGTAAGAAACGGAAAGTATTTCCCCGGATTTTAATATCAATTCGGAGAGATCTTCTTTAATAAGTTGTAAACTTGTGTTGGAGGGTTCTCGCCGCAAGTTCGATGCTACAGGCACCGGCGACTACCGGCAATCTCGTTAAAATCTACGAGGAAACTCCGCAGTGGCGTTTCACGTCCATTTATGAAATCATATGCCTCGTCTAATAGTATGTAAGTAGTTACACTGGTACCATAATCTGTACATAACTCCAGCTAATAGCGATAACGCCGGAACGATGTTGTCATGTTCTGAACTTCTATTGTTGTGATAAACAGAGGGATTAGCATTGAGAAACCTTCACTTGGACTGAAATTGCTTTACATGTTTATTCAAACAAAATGGATACTCCAAAAGGTCTTGCACCACTCATTAGACAAAGTAACAAAAATGAGTAATAGAAACTTGTGAGTTTTTAAAGACCACCTCTTTAACTTTCATTTTTGCAGATGCTAATTTATATTTTTCAGTACATTTTTTAAGTGGAGAGAGAAAAAAAGGAAAAATTAAATAATATACTAAATCGTAAATTCTTATAAAACTTCAATTAACCAGAAGCTTTTAGCATAAAATTTGACCCAATTTTCCCTAACATTTGCCTAAATTCTTTTTCTAATAGCAATCTGAAGGGTGGAAGGTACGTAGCTGTCCACTTCCACCGCAGGCAATGTCGTTAAGGGTGTAGTGGCGGTCTGTCCTTATCGCGCGCCACTACGCGAGTAATGACGCCTTCGATCGTGGGCTAATGGCCTCCGCGGGCCCACTTAGATACGCAAATGAGCATCGACAAGTACCGCCAGCCAGCCATCGCGATTACGCGTACACATTACACCGACTGATGCTGCGCGCCGTACCTACAGACTCTGCACTCTTCTTCTGCACGCTAACCGTAATTAAACGACAAAGACGTTAAAGATTTTCATTTTCCTTTCAAACCGTTCACCTTACGACGACTCTATATTATACTGTGGTTTAATAACGTGCTACACGCAAAAGTTGTGATCGTCCTCGAAATACATTAGAACTACTAAAATAAATAAAACCCTGTCATAAATATCCGATAGTCGTCTGCCTGATCGTCATGAATGATTCATGGAGAATGACAATCGGGGAAGCAGAATACATTGGAAATGTATTTTACTATTCTGTTTTTATTAAACTAAGAGATATTTTAGTAACTTTTTATATTGACATACTAACCTTGTTAGGTCTATATCGTAACTATCAAACAAAAAGGGAATCTCAAAAGCCGGTACATTGGGATAATCGGGAAATTGAGATTTCCCTAAATCGTGTCGTTCACCCGCACGATATTCTCGGCAACTTGCTAGTATAAAAACGTTCCCTGTGCAGAGCTCTCGGTTGACACATGTCCTCCACTGGCTTTGTGCAAACCCCCCCTGTCTAGTGCCCACCGAATCCATGACACATTAAATTCTTATCTACCCCCTGTACACATATGTAATACTATACATACGAACATTTATCCTGTTATAATTGACTGTATTGTACATGTACAATCAGTATTTTGCACTAGACTCACTCGAACAGCAAGTAAACACGTTCATTTTAATGAACAAAGAGTTCTTGACATTTATTGCTGGCTGAAAGGAGCAATGGTTATTGCTTGTGATATTAGTTCGTGAAATGTTAGTTCTATTTAATTGTTTAGAGACTCAACTCTATATTACTGTTTACTCTCAACAAAACGTCTGTTTAGGTACGTAAAATAAGAATACTAGCCACCCAAAACGTAACTCGAAAGAGGATATCCGTGTCGTTCACGTCGTTTGTCACGTATAATGTCCTATATAAAATTTTATTTCAGTCTAGAACAAGAACAACCCGACGCACGTAGCTGCCCACTCTTTGCTTCAGGACGTTTTGTATTTTTATTAAATGCCGCTTTCCTTTATTGCCTCTTTAAGTAGACATGAGCTTATCAACGTGTTGCAACGTTAAAGGAAGGTTTAAAAGTGTTGCAAAAGCTAGTTTGGCATGCAAAACGTCGATACATCAGGGGTTAGCTTGCTATACCCCCTACACTGTATGGTCGACGGGCCGGTTACAAAGACGAGCGCAGTTATAGCGCTCTAGATTAGGATTATTCACGTTTCATAAGCAAGAAGGTCCGTATCGTGGGGTGAGTTATTAAACCTAAAAAGATGTTTGCGGCGCGGCCAACAATGCAGGGGACGCCGCGACGACGCCCGCTCAGCTGTAAATGGAGTGCGCATTAATACTCAACTATGTAATAAATGTTATTGTTTGTCATAAAGTTTGTTTTATGAAGGTCGGCCGCCCCGGCCCTTGACGCTGTCGGACCTTTAATAAAGTTTAGCTTTCGCTTATACCCTCACTTACGGATTTAGGCCCGATTATTTGAATTGTTATTTTTCCTTCTATTTATATCTCATTCACTAGAAGATCCTAAAATTTAAGTAGATTATCGACCAGCAGATGAACTATAAACCTCTTTGCTGCTTCATAAGAACAGACACAAAACAAAATAACTTTATTTTGATATTTGCGATAATGCGATGTCGCGAGATCGCTGAGTCACTGCAAAAGTTGCGCTTAGCTTTGCAGCAATATTTTCTATTTCAACCTTTCCGTACTCGGGTCGGAGACTTTCAGATATCATTTGCAGACGAATTATTGTTCCATACTTTTGATTGTGGCTAATTTAGTTTCGAAATGTATCGTTCTTTACCTTAGCCTGCATCATGTTTTGATAACAGTGTCATTTACCTAATCATTACCATTAAAAGTAATTTTTCACAAAATTAAAATACCTCAGGCCCATAACCCCTGGTGAGGTTTTCTATTCCAACTGTTTTATTATCAAAAAAGGCAACGTCGATACTTAGAACTTTGACCTCGTTCGTGATAAATTATGAAGTTTTCGTCGATTACGTGGCAGAGCGATGCGATGTAGAGATAGCGGCGTCGACGTCGGGTGCGGAGCGGAGACACGAACAGCCCTGACTTATTTGTATGTAACGCGCCTCCGCTGTGGGGGGCTTTTGAAGACGTTCAGCGCAATTTTTCAACGCTTCGGTTTCGTGTTTGGCAAGCTGATGGCCCTCGCCGCAGTGCCCCCCACCACCCGCGCCCGTGCCTCACCTGCTCTAGTGCTGAACTGCTGCAACTTTAATCCCCAATCCGCCACCGCACGACCGCACACCGGCGCGACGCTATATTTCAATTAATACGGCCATCCATTGCCAACGTGCAACTTCGCGCCGCTTTACCTCATAACCCCTGCTAGGATGTGTCGCTTGCAGTCTAATACGTCAAGGGAGCGACTACTTGATGTCGTGCTCCACTGTTCGCGACTAGATTCGCGTAGTCAGCCAGTCGCCAGTCGCCGTCGAGTCCCTCTTACGATCCCACTGAATCACCGACAAACTCCGTCACGTTCTCAGCGATAAATTTTGATTCACAAGAACAATTTTCGCCTGTAGTGACGATTTAACTTTTAAAGCCCAATTAATTGCAAGTTTTATTTTGCATATTAATGGGTCGTTCCAGTGGAGCCGTGTCGGCGGCCGGCATTAAGGTTCGTCTGGTGCACATAGAGCGGAATAATCGCTTGTCTTGACTTCATTTGTCGCAGGCATGTTTTGTATTATCGTGCCTACTTGTAAGCAACAACGTTTATTTTTAGAGATTACTTGATTTGCATTGTCAATATAAAGACAAAATGCGACATGTTCACTATCTGCATAAAAGCTTTATAAAACGATGCACGACAAGATAGTAAGTAACTTCTTATTCTTATTGCCTAGTCAGAAGCCGGCGCGCCTCGCCGCACGTGTTGGTCATACCGCTGAATCAACTGAACCCGACTCCCTACCGCAACTGAATGTACTTAATTTGATTTCGATTGTATTAAACCCCACTTCGGCTCCAATTAATGACCCGAAAGGGCTCTTAATATTACGACGTTTCAGACTTTAATGTGACATTCGGAAATCAAGCACCTATCGTCATAATTTACGAACATTTATGTAACGATAAATTCGTATTAAAAATAAAGTATTTTTGTCATTACGTCTACTCATTCGTATTTAAATATTTTTTGTAATTAAGTTCACTAATTAATTTCGTCACGGTAGCCTAAGGTGCGGGCCGGGGCCATCAGAAAGTTCACATGGGCTGGTACGTTTGACAAAAACCACAAACAACTTTGCAGTGACGTTACATTGTAGAGACAACCGGCGGCGTGGAGGCACAAAGTAATTAGATAGCTGTTGTATTGTTCGCTTGTTCAGCGCTTTTCCAATGAACGGTCGTCGTTCGGTCTCGTGTTTAATTGCGAGCCACACCGTAACGGACAGCGGCCCGTTTTTGTCCGGCCCGAATGAGATGAACCGCGCATCCTTTAATGAGTCGCCCCCAACCCCGACCGACCCGAATTCTGTATCCTTCGGACATCTACATTTCATGCACTCTTAAACTTTTCACATTTGAAATTTAGTTTAACTATAAAATACTTCTAAGTTTACTTTAGTATTATCTACTTATTTGTATTTTAGCTGCATTATTTCTAAATTCTTTCTTATTAAAAGTTTACTCATGTGCTTAAGATTATTGAATTATAATATATGTATATAATTCTGAACTGTTCTATCAATGAGTTTTTAGATGAAAAGAGTATAAAATCGGAAAAGTTCAATTCCTCTAATTTTAATCTCTAATTTTGTTTTTAACTAAAAGGCAAAACGGTGATATTTCATCAATTTAATACCATGTTACCTATGTTTATCAAATAAAATAATTTGAATTTGACAAGTTAGTAAAATAATAAATGGAAGTTGAAAGTTTTTCCTTAATCAGCATTTGCCTTTTTTATTAATTCCTAGGTAAAATATAAGTGTACGGTAGTGCGCAGGCCAAGTTCCACGCGCATGCCGTGCACTATTTACACGAACCGTTTCTACCCAATTTTGACCCCCTGTAGCTCACTGCATATTACAACTTGGCAGGTTTTCACACAACACTTGATTATTTGTATAATTAAATGTATTATTCATATAATTAAATTAACCTGCCAAGTTCAAATTTAGAAGTATTCTAATTTTATTTCATCTTGCGCTGGATTGGATTTCAACCCTTTTTAGGAGAACAATTAGCAGATAGGAACTTGGCTCCTTTTTAACAGGTATGTTTTGAGTGGGATATTTTATTTCGGGACTACAAAAGCGGTCCTTCTCTCAGGCAAAGCGTAAAGATGAATGTAGCCATGTCCTTTTAAGACGGTTTCCCATACGGCTACTCATAAAAAATTGTATAAATACCTATATCCATTAGTTTAGTCACAGGAAATTATTTTTCATTTTTCACATTTTCTACATGATGTACATGGTGATAAGGAAGCGCTCAAAGGTTGATAACCGCCGCATCCAGCGGTACTAAACTTTAATAATAATGGCGCGAAAAAGCAAGACGATACAGGAACGCGCTGTCGTACGCTGATCGGAGGTCATTGAACCAATATTTTAAAGGATGTTCTATTCCGTTTGCAATTTTATGCGATTTAGTTTGTTTGAAATTTTCATTTTTTTTATTTTTGATGCTAGGTTTTTTTCTATTGTTCAGGATCATTCCTATGAACCAGCATGGTCTGTGTTTTCATTTATTGTCGTATTATCAGCACCACTCTGTATATTACTACCTGAATAGGAATAATTGAATAGTGTCTGTACTAGGAATAAACCTGTATCTCAGGTATCTCATTTAATTTTATCATTATTACCCAAAATTCGTACAAACAATAAATCATTTTTCTTGGGTTAGAATTCTGGTGTCGCACTAATTGTTTGAAACTTTAAACTTGTTCCATGTATATTTGACATTATAAAGTTCACTAATTTGTTCAGCAACATTAACCTTTGGGTCAAAATAAATTGAATTAACGTATTTGTATATCAACTTGAAAGTTAGTCGTCTACAATCTATGTTCGGGGCGGTGCTGCTTTCGCCCGCATTCTTCACCGCGTAAATAATTCACATGAATCATAATCAACATGATAACATTTTCACGCCCAAAGATTTCCAAGCACGCATTAAAGTTTTTATCCGACGCCCCGTGCTTATTCTCGATTAATTTTCCGAATTCTGTACCCCAACTTATTTATTGAGGGGGCGTTTCGTAAAATACTTTACTTAATTGACACCCGAAGTTCAGAACTCTGCGTTAACCCCATAAATTATTCATTTACAATAGTGTAGATGACAATAACTGTATTATTTCGTCTCTGATATAATATAATGATCTTGTTACACTCAGTGGGGGTATCGGATCTTGTTAACATATGTTAGTGACTAGAATATCTGAGCGGCGTAGGTTTAATTAATTACTGCGTGTCATTAATAAGGAGGAAGGCGGTGTGGTGTAATGTTAGCTGGGGTGTGCGTAATGTAAGGCGACACCGCGGTAGGTACTAGGTACCTGATCCGCGGCCGGAACAAGCTGTGCCGACTCCACGCGTGTCTCCGCCACAGTCCCACCGCGACGCCGACGTCTTGACACGCATTCCTCATTATGTCTACCGTAACGGTAACTTTTGTGTCAATTAAACTTTTTTTTTTTTTAAATCACACAGATTGAGCTAGCCCTAAAGTTCGAGACTTGTGTTATGGGATACTAACTCAACGATACTATATTTATAATAGATACATATATAGATAAACATCCAAGACTTAGGCCAATCAGGAAAAGATCGTTTTCCATCATGACCTGGCCGGGGATCGAACCCGGGGCCTCCACGTCGCGAGCAGGCGTGTTGAACGCTGCGCCACGGAGTACGTGGACTCCTTGTAACCAGTAACCAGTTTGTAACACCTTGTAACCAGTTTTGATCCATTTCCTGAAAATAAGACACTTTCATGACCACAAACTATCCAATATTAAAACATTGTCACTAAAATCATAGTCAACTTAACTATTTTCAAACAAAATTAAATATAACAAAGTACCTCCGATCTGGTGCACTTGGAAGCTTTCCATTAGGTGTCAAGCAGTCAACTTCAGTCTGTTCTTGTTTGTCACCAGCGCCTGTCGCGCGCTCGCCTACCGTACTCTCTTTAGTCAATATAAATGGTGTTACAGTGAAAAATAGTCTCCATCGCGACGTCGAGAGGTATCAGGCGAGCACATTTCCTAGGTAAACCGTTGGTAGGCCGTAACAAAGAGCCGTAGTTCCGAAACAATCAAATTAATTTTCTCCGTTGTTGTTTAATTAGCGCGCCGACTCTTGGATAGCGCGGCGGGCGGCCGATGTTTATCATCGGATACAATCGCGGCCCGCTCCCCCCGCGCCCCTCCCTCGCCTCTCAACCAAACCCATTATTATCAAAGTCAAGACTACACCCAAGTAACTTTGGTTCGTCACTCCTGCTCCCATTGTTATTATTAGCGACATTGTTTAGCCTAATTGACTTTGGCGTAAACAAATCGCCTGATCTTACTAATTGTGTAATCTTTTTGTTTCAGGTAATCTTATTAAGAGCGCTGTGATATAATTTTATGGACGAAAATGTCTGTATCCGTTAAAAATACGTACGTATATATATGTATAAGTGTGATATCGTTAACAGGGTAGGAAAAGAGTGGCGGGATATTGTTATCGAGGGGTGGAAAATATGAAACAGAATAGTTTGTATGAAGCCTCACCGAGTTAATCTGAAGCCATATTTAATTAAATTGTGAGGGTAGGTGGACGTCGCCGCTGTCCATTCCGTAGACTACAGCCTTTCAGTGTGGACGACTTGTGTACTCACGCATATCCAACGTTTCTACAAAATTAGTTTCCTCATTAGGTGAGCATACATTCCGTTCTTATATCTTTTATTGTTGCTTTTATTTACGGCGATATGTGTTACTTAACGAAGGCTAATATAATGAACGTTTGTTATATAAATTACTAGCTTTCCGCCCGCGGCTACGCCTGCATGGTGTTCGGTTAAATCGCGCTTTTTAGATTTCCATTTAGAATATCAAATTTTTCCGGGATAAAAAATACCCTATTATTTAATCCGGACTTCTATCTTTCCGTCTGCAAAATTTTGAAGCAATCGGTTTAGCAGTTACGGCGTGAAAGCGGAACAAACAAACTCACTTCCCGATTTATAATAGGTATTAGTAAGGATGTTGTTTACTAATGCAACCTTCTGTGTAAATCACGTCCCTATATATTAAATTTGTCAAGTGTTATAACAAATTCGTCTATAAATCCTTAACCGGGAAATGTTCTTGTTTCGTAATTTAATTGAAAAGTTTAAAATGTTCACTAATTGGCCACTCTCGATATAAACTCAAACAGTAACACGTGTACGCGGAATTAATAAGAAAAACCTCGTGTCGGTTTGCACGTCCATTCTGACTGCAGCAGCATCTAATCTAATTAACCAGCACGCTCTTCAAAGAACTTGAAAGGAGCGAGTGCAAGCTGTTTGCTCTGTTCTTTCCCTCTCCATTTCTCACCCACTGACGCATCAAGGGAAGATAATTGTTTTTGACGATTCAATAAAAATATACTATAACTCTATACGTATGTACTTATCGTAAACGAATTATACTTAATTCGCCCCCCAACAGTAAGGGATTATTTTCATCGGCTGACCCGCGCCGACCTGACCCCATCCTTTGACCTCGGAGCGATGATCTGCACCCTTCATTCGACTAACCTGTTTTACGAGATTAGCGCGATAAACACTTTACCTAGTGGAATATTAAACGGACTTTCCCTGAAGTATTTTGTGAAATTATTACAGCGCCCTGGCAACAAAGTAGTAGGTAGAGGCGCGCGAGAACACGTATTACCGACGTAGCAAGACAGTTTCCTCATTTAGAAATGTACTCGTAAGTATTACGTATCCGACCGTGTATATTATGTACGGAGAAGTAATATGAACGCAATTTTATATTATGCTACTTTTTACAACATTAATATTTATAAATGGTTTTCTGTTTTCTTAAAAGTTCTCTGAGTCTGGGTGTCTGAGTCTGAGTTCAGAGTTCTTAGTAGTTCTCGGTGGTAGTGCCATAACATCGGCTGCCGGCGGAAGTTACCACCCACCAGACAAAGTCTTGCCGCCAAGCGATTCGTCGTGTTCCGGCATGATGTCTGGTGAAGCCGTACGGAGGACGGGTCTGAGCAGTTGTGTTGCGATGTGTGGCGGGTACGATGCGCCAAATGTTGTTGTCTCGGGAGTGTGGTCGTGGAGAGTCTTCAGATCAATCTCCCTCTAGCGCAGCATCGTTTGGTCGTGTTGGTCTTGGGTTTAACATTGCATCACCTCGCTCAACTGCCGTCATCCTTCCTATTCCTAAGTTTTTTGAGTGAATAGGCTTAATAAACTAGTGCGCTTTACACTCAACGATTGCATCACTGCTTACCATCAGGCGGGATTGCAGTCAAGCACTAGTTTATAAGTATTAAAAAAAAAAAAAGTTAATAACCATAATGCAAGAACGGTATTAACTGTGTTCATAAATTCCTTTACTAAAGCTACCGTACAAAAAACAACTAACCAAAGCTTCGTAATTGGAAAAAGGATTTAATCAAATTGAAAATACGGTGCAGCGCTACTTAATATTAGCGAGTCGTGAGCGTATAAAGTAACATAAGGCTAGTGTATTTCGTCGACGGACTAAACGGCTGAGCTCCGAGGCTCGTATTTGTAACACGGCGGGTTATTAATAGCCGCGATAGCGAGGTGGCCCGCGGCAGCGCACGATATTTGGGAAATCCGGATTTGCATAGGATAATGGGGAGCGCCGGTGCAGTGCAATGTGCGCGAAGTCTTGCACTCTACCTGCCACCGACGCCGGTTGACTTGCTGCATACGTAACGACACGCCAGTCGCATGTGGTTTTAAACTAACTCTTCTAAGAATGAGTTTGTGCTGTATTGTCCAATGTGATGCAATTAAGTTTAAAAATAATCAACTTAGGTGGACAATTATCTTATTAAATCATAGACTGTATCACATCGGTTTGTATAAATGAATTGCTTCTTAGAGCTTTGCTTCGACGGCTTTATTCGTAAACGGTTGTAAAAGACGAAAATGATTTGAGTATAATGTGTTAATATGATTTGTGTGTATCTACACACAAAATAGTGTTTGATAGTTATTTAGGCTAAACTTTAAACACGACTCAATTATATGGATTTAATTAACACTGACACTAGGCACACGTTGAACAAGTGTTTAAGTTTTTATGGTAAGACCCTTAATGTTAAATAAATCTTGATAAGACAAGAATCTTTCTAAGTAAACATAAAGTCGTGCGATCAGTTAGAAAACAATAAGTGTGTGAAATCCTTGATAATTCTGTAAAATTTGGTAAAAAGTGGACTCGCAGTAATGTATTCTGTTAACGAAATACAGCACAAGCAATCAGGGTGTTTGTCTGAAAACCGGCATTAATGCGGCAAAAAATAGGAACAAAACTATGATAATTGGCGAGGGGTGTAGCGGCAGTGTGGGGGACGGGGGGCGACGGTCGCGTGTCTGATGTATGCGCCGCCGCCGCGACGCCCAGACCCGCCGGCGCCACGACGCCGCCCCACAATGCAGATATCGTGCATTCGACTCCATTGCATACCGACGCCCGACAACCGTCCTCACGCCTTCACCCTTTATTGCCGTTTAAGAAAACGCGAAGCACGCCCGACGCGTAGCAGTCAGAGCTGCGCTCCCGACACAACCATCAGAACTCGACCGCCACACGCATTGATCCAAGCCGTAGAATTTCCAAATCTAACCGTTGCCCACACTTGATTGATGACCTGCGTAATGACCCACGAAACTATTTCCTTCGAATTTCCTCCACTCAATAAAACATCGAATATGCTTATTTATGTGGCGGTGTCAGTTTATTTGGAGTTTTGTCAATGCGGCCTGTAGTGCCGACTACACTCCAAAGACCGTAATTTGTCAAGCTTATGGCTGCTCGGGGATTGAGATATGAAAAGCGGTTATTGTTTTGAATATTTTCCTTTTATGTATTATACAATATTGTTTATGCTTACGATGCCAGATAACATAGAAATATACTTACTGTAGTGAATAACCGACTACTCAAATATTAATACACTTATTATGTTATAACATAATCAAAACAAACACCAATTCGCCGCTCATGAGTTAATATAACGTAGACTCCATTAGGAAGTAAGTAAAGTATGTTTTGACCTTTCGGCGGCGGTCATGCGACCTTATAGATGAGTTGGCACAATTAGCACGTACAAAACTCGTCAGTCACGGCTTGGCTCCGAGTGGCAATTACGTTATTTCATCCTCAATAAAAGTGCACTCAGGCGCCGCTAACGTTGGAGAGAGCTCCCCGTCGCCTATAAAGCTAATGTGGACATATAAAGATTTAAATGACGACTGTGGACGAGAACGCCAGGGAACCCGGCGATGTGGTCACTTCGTATACCTTCACATTCACTAACGTAGAAACATCCCAAGACGACGGTTATGCGGTACACAAATTATAAGGGGGTGCGTTAAATACACACTTGAGAGAGAAAAAACAAATCCACTCTCACCTAAATACACGCGTGTACAAATATACCGAGCAGTCGACATGAATGACCTTCGACGTTTTCAGTAAACAACCTTTTATACTCTGTATGTTGTGCCCTCCGTACAAAAAACTCTTGAACCCTTTCCAAATGGAAACTTATATTGCAAAAACTTTAACAAATAAAGTTCAGGAAATACTTTCATCCGACACTTTCGAGAGCCATCATGACTCTACGTTAGTGTCAGGAAGGGAAAAGGAAAACATTTTCCAATATTTACCTCATTATGTAGTATAGTCTAAATAACGGCATTCGTATAGCGTGTGAGCAAACATTTTGGCGATTAATCTGGGAATACTGTGCTATATCGGGGTGCTGGAGTCGGCACATTTATTTTATGTGCTGGCAATGTTACATACGCCATAAAAGTCGTTAGGACGGGCGTAACGTCTCGCCGTCGTCTTGCCCGCTTTAATTATACCTAGATAATGCTTCGCCGACTGTACCCTGCCGCCCCATATCGTGCCGCGTCGTGCCGAGCCCTGTCGTGCAACATTAACGTAACGCTTTGCAATAACACAGTACCAATCTTCCTAATATACTTGGCCGTATACAATAATTCCCTATATTACCCACTTCGCAACATAAAAGGGCAATGTAAACGGAACAAAGTTTCGTCTTGCATCGTAAATCATTGCGGTTAATAATTTCACTCTGTTTAGAAAATTGATTTATGTCTACATATTTACTGGCTTTTAAGGCTTTAGTATATGATATACGCACAGTCTACGCGAACATTGTGTACTAAAGAGCTACTTACGAAACACGCGCTTTAGTCCAGGCACCTGGATCTTTAGCCCTTGAACTTTTTGGCTACTATAATTTTCTCCACTTTTTTCCTCGTTTGAATATGGTTTTATGTGCGAATTTAGAATCCATTTTAACCCGACTCAAAGCAGGATAATTTGTTTTTCATTTAACCTGGTGCGTCTAATCCGACTCCTGCTGACCTTAGGAAAAATACCTTTTTGCATCTTGAGAAATACAGAAAGAGAAATGAGTTTATTGGCATTACAGGAAAATAAATATATCTACTATAAAAGTAATAAAACAAAGATCATAATGCCATAACGGCCTCAGCTCAGCACATTGTCAGATGACAACCCAAGGTCTGCCATCTGACGCTGATTTTCAGGTCCAGATCACCAGTTCCATACGCTACACCACCACCTAAAAATAAAAATCCTACTCAATATAAATATTTTAGTTACTTCCTCGCGATGTTATTGTAGCCTCTCTTTGTTCTACGCGCTCGTAGCAATCTCGTAGCACTTGCTACGCTTTTCACAGAAACAGCTTGTGTTGGTCGTTTCATTGCCGGAGACCTCAAGCGGAAGGAAAAGTTTTGTTGGATTTGTTTTTTTTTATTGATGTTGGAAATATCTTTATAGTTATTTGTTTGTTTTAGAGGAAATGTGAGTTTGTTAATATTAGACTCATTTAAAATGGCATGAACCGAAAAGAACAAAGCCACATAAATGTCTAAAAGTAACAAGTTATATTTCGTGGTTCTTGGACGGTCTCTAGACGGGTATGTGTCGAGTCGCGCCGCACTGAAGGTAGGGGTGGGGCACAGGGCACAGATGGAGATTTATCACGCCCGCCGGAGCCGAGACTACAAGTTCGCGCATTAAACGAGTCCGGGACATTAGCCGCCTGCAAGATGCCGCTCGAGATCATAATTAAGTGCCGCCCAATTTATCGGTGCGACCCGAGCCCGAAAACTCCTCTTAAACTTCCCTTATCGTACGTAGTAAAGGCTCTTTATTTTGTAGTTAGTTCGCTCTGCGTTTATCGCCTTTTATCTCTTCTTCGGTTGTGATTTTGTTTGTTGCGACATTTCTATAAATAAATAGGAATACCTAGAAGGATGAAATTTAAAAAAATATATATATAGTTATTTTTCTCCGTGCATCGTGTAATGATCAGTCCTATTCAAACTTGAAACATCAGAAGTTAGGTGTACGGTTCCAATAGGTTGTTTCCTAAAAAACCGGTAAGAATGGTTACTCTTTTAAAATGATTGGCCCATTTTCATCCATACATATTATCAAACCACAATGGGTCTTTTTTGACAACATAGGCATAGGCCTGCTAAGAATGACTGTGACTATTCGCCGATTCTCGTAATTTAAAACTTTCAAAATCTGGTCGCAGTCTCAACTCGCCAAAAAAAAGAAATGTCTAAAACTGTCTAAATATAGGGAAATTAGACATTAGTATTATTTGACAGATTGAGACTGAGATAAGACTGTAATTGTTCCTAGAATTAGTAGAATTAGACCTCTAATATTTAACGAAATCAGAAATTTTTCAGAGATCTGTTTTTTTTTATTTTTTGTACACCAAAACATACATTACTTTAAAATACATTCAACATCGCAAAATATACAATGGGCGACCTTATCGCTAATGCCTACAGAGTTCTCACGTTTACAAAATATTGAATAATCTTATCAAAAGGGTAGTATACTGCCCTACTAAGCGCAAATGCGGTACTTATCTCAAAAAAAAAAAGTCGAAATGTTGATATTTATGCCATCGGATAGCTTTAAAGAATACGCAACTTATGCACTAAGCAATTTACCCGTATCTTATTCAAAACATATGAAAAAATCTCAACCATGATTTTCCTATCTCAGTTTTACCTCAAATCACCAAGGATATAAAAGGTATATCGATATTAATATTACGTAGGCAAACAGCTGTATACTAGAATATCGCCAAATTATTTTATTAAAAAGCAAAAGGTAATATGATAAAAAAAAATTGATAACATCATAATGATATGAAAAGTATAAAAAAAAATAGAATTGTCCTTTTGAAGAGAACTCCCTGCTTTTGACTTAATTTTATTTATAAATATTGTTTAATTTCCAAATAAAGTTTTATGACATTATTAACTGAAATAATAAATCGCTTCATAAATATAATTTGTTTGTTTTTATCTACATATTTACACATAATTTTATTCGATGGAAAAGTCATATTTCTTTACATACAGACATGTAGGAGAAAAGCTAACGAAAAAACGGTAACTCTAATTTTATTCTCCTATTTACTAAGCGGTGTAGCAGTATCTCATGAATTAGGCATATCCACATATAATTTTGGTATTTTTAATTAATGTAATAAGTTGATCCAACATAATAATATCAATTCTATTTAAAACTAGCGGCCGCCAACGACTTCGTTCGCGTGGTTTAGTTATGCTCCGCTCCTATTGGTCGCAGCGTGATGTTATATAGCCTTAAGCCTTCCTGGATTAATGGGCTATCCAACGTAAAAATAATTTTTCAAATCGGACCAGTAGTTCCCGAGATTAGCGCGCACAAACAAACATACAAACAAACGCTTCAGCTTTATACATATATTAGTATAGATAAGAAAAGTTAATATATAAAGTGACAAATAACGAATTTTACAAAACTTAATTATTTCGAAACCCGCTTTTATTGAGTTAACGCTTTTGCGCTTAGTGGGGCAGTATAGAAGTCTATTAAAATCTAGTGACATGATTATAATTATACGCCTAATAAATAACATTGAAGTCTGTAAAGTCATCAAATTATAAATTGCTGATGATGTTTATTTATTTTTGTTTACTATTTATTACACACATATATTATATTAAACCAGACAAGAAGTTTTTGCAAACATACTCTATAGAGAGGAGGCAGAATTAGTATACCAATTTCTTTGAAGTTGTTTCTAAAGACTCTCGACGACCCATTTTAAAGATTGCGCGAATTGCCCTCTTTTGTAAAATGAAAATTGAATCTCCATCAGCTGCCAATATAAGCAAAGTATACTAATCTAGCTGTGGCTAAAGCTTTCAACTGCCTTACTGCATTACCACCTGAAAGGGTTATAAGGTGTTATATTTGATTTAAGATGTAACATCTAGTTTAGCATCATTTTTTTCATAGATTTTACTTAATGCTGGTAACACAGTTAAACATTTGTAATTGGAGGGATCCATCTTACTCGATTGATGTTAACAATTGCTTGCTGCACTTACAGTATACACCTAATCGGGCAGCAAGCCAACAACATAATATTTGACTAAAAAAACTTCATACAAACACACATGATAATTGTTTCAATAATATCCCATCATCATCATTTCAGCCGAAAGACGTCCACTGCTGGACATAGGCCTCCCCCAAGGATCTCCCGCGACCTTCACCAGGTCGTCAATGATATCTCCACGAACCTTAACAGATAGAATTCTCTGATAGGTCTACAGTGTTTTTATGTTAACTTTTGAATGCTTTTATTATATAGGTATCCTTTTTCCTAATTTTCTTCCTTCACTAATAAATAAGTATTGCTTGCTTTGTATTATAGTATTTGCTATTTCAGTTATTATTATTTTATTTTATTTGTGTAAGCTAATAAGTATTTAGTTTATTATGATGTATGGTTTCTCTAGATATAAGTAGATTTGTAATGTTTTAAATACATTGTTATCGCATTGGGTCGTACCTGTAATGTTAACAGATAAAGGATTAAATAAATAAATAAATAAAGGATTAAATAAGCTGCGTAGCTGCTTAAATAACGACTAACTTGCATTGTCCGAAAATTCAGGCGAGACTTGTAAAATATTATGGCTACACAGAAAACAGACCGGTTTTTAAGAAAAAAGAAAAAAAAATGCAAAGACAGTAAGCGAAACCGAATCTCTGATGTAAACGAGGCATCACATCGGTCGGCATGGCAACTCGTCAACTTCGATCACATAATGGTTGTCTATGTTTCTAGGTTACCTGATCATTTTGTGCTAGTTTTTCAGTAATATCCCTATAAGCATTCATAATATTATTACATATTTTAAAACAAAGTCACTTTCTATTTCCCTATGCCCCTTTAAATGATTAAATCTTTAAAACTCCGCAACGGATTTTGATGAGGTTTTTTTTTTTTAAATAGATAGTGATTAAAGAGGAAGGTTTATATGTATAATAACATCCTTTAAATTGTGGAGAAATACTATTATTTTTGAGGTTTCTATTGTGATGTCGTAAATATAAAGGACAATGCCGCGGAACCGTACCGACATGCGAGGAACCATGTTACAACCAAAAGTTATTCATCTTATTTAAATTTTTTGTTTTAAGAATATTCCCGGATTTCGGTAATCAATAATAAAATTTTGTTTAATTTTATACATATTTTCACAAATTTTTAATGTAGGTACCGATTTAGTTGCAAACTCCAGTTTTAATTAGTTTTGTATAGGTGTGTCAAAAAATCATGAATTAGACCACGTTGCGTTGTATTAATTTAAATTATTATTTTGGAACGCATTTTATTTCGTATTCTAGTCATTTCTAGTTTGTTTCAACCGAATTACATATTTGGATAAAATTTGTCATGAACTCGTCATCAACTTGCTAGTCTTTTCCCTACTATGCTGAGCTCGGCTTCCAGTCTAACCGGATTCATACAAAACTAGCGACCCGCCCGGCTTCGCACGGGTGCAATGCTGATACTAAATACATTACAAAAAAACGTTGTATAAAAAATATAGCGGCCCGCTGCCCAACCGGCTGGTACCGCCGCAAATGCGACGCCCCAAAATTTTTAAATTTGTAATATTTTTGAAACTATTTATTTAAATCATGTGCTGTAAAGGGCGATATAGATCTATATTTAAAAAATTAGGGGTGGATTATTCTTAACATTTAGGGGGATAAAAAATAGATGTCCGATTCTCAGACCTACCCAATATGCACACAAAATTTCATGAGAATCGGGAAAGCCGTTTCGGAGGAGTTTAACCACAAACACCGCGACACGAGAATTTTATATATTAGATATAAAGTAACATACATACATACCTACTTGAAAGTCCCTTCTTTATTGTAACTGGATAATATCTAATAAATAGACATACCTATAAACAAGAGAACACCCGAGTAACTCTTATTTAATTTTGTGTCAAAGTAAAATATCTTATTTTCCCCTAAAATTTTCTGTCTGAATATCACAATAAGTATTTTATTTTGTTTACGTGAATGTATATTTCACTTTTGTATATTTTATGTTGAATCCTTAAAGGTTCCATTATCGTTTCATTGTCATAAAACCTCATTATTTTAATTCATACGTTTATATAATATATTTTCACAAATCGTGTACCTACGCGTAAAAGTTTGAATACCATAAAGAACTTATAGGGTCATTCTGAAATACAAATGTCGGGTATTTATGTTTAGACTAAAGAGAGGACAACATCGAGATTTTTTTTAAAGTAAATCTGCACGAAAAATAAATTAATATGTACATTTCTTTATGCATAGATTAAATAAAAGCATTTGTAAATGTTCTTCAGAATTATCTGAACATACTTAGGATTAGTAGGTACTTGTACAAAGCAAAAATAATATATTTAAATGGTACTTGTTTCTATAAATAAATAGAGCTTATGGTTTTAAAATTAAGTAAATAAATTAGTACTATTAGCTCCAACAATTTCGAGTGTTGGTTAAAATAGAAACTCGCCACCAACTCTTCAAAAATCCTATCGTAATTACCCGGATCCATCTTAATTAAACAATAATATCTACAATCTACAGATTTAATTAGTGGCAAAGAAGCTAGTGTCGACCGGTTGTATTCGAATACATTACTAAATTATAACAATGTGATGAAACAGCCGTTCTGACTAAAATAATTAACGCAAATTATATTTCTGACAATTCATGTAGTTAGGTTAGGTTAGATTATCAATAGGGATGTTTACTGGGTAAAAAAAAATTGATTCTATATAGTCCGTCATTCAGATTATAGAAAAATATTGGATACGTATATTTTGTTTTATCAAATCAATAAAAATTGACAAATAAAAAAGAAAAAAATACGTGTCTAGTATTTTTTTGGAAATCTGACTGACGGACTAGTTAATTTTTTATGTCAAATACCCTATTGTTAGCAAAACGTCTAATCTTATTTCCAAACAAAAATAAACGCTTTTAAGATAGAGCCTTGGTTTAAATACAAAACCACATAGAAATTGATTGAAGAGCCAGATAGCATTGATTCAAGCTGAACTTAAAATAAGTTGCATAGTAGTAGACACAAGATAGACACTAACTATCCTATTCGCCGACGCCAGGGTTTTGTGAAAAGAATCCGATATCGTTCAACGTTTTCTATTAACTCCAGTACAAAAGCAGAGAATATACCGTTACGGAAACGTCCTAGAAACCTTTGTTGTGATACAACTATTGTTGTCTGTAACTATTACAGATTACCAATGTTGAAAGTCAAAAATCTTCTTGTATTTGTATTGAACTAGTTCCATTGTGTCGCTCGCATTTTGTAATTAGTTTTAACACGACCTCTGTTTAGAACATCTAGATTTAGAAGCATCAGATGACCTAATTATCATTGAGAGGTTAGATTGACACTCGTCTAACACTGCTTCTAGTCTGTAACGAAGGTCTTAATTTAGCTGTGCGGATCGGACCGGTGAAATCCGGAATCCGGGCGAGTGTTAACCCCCTGAATAAGCAAGAAAGCTAAAGACAGTGCCGGTACTTGGAATCACGCGCTCCGTCTAGCTGCTTAGACTAATTACTGCAGCAGCAGGGTTAAACTGGTTAGTCGGTGCCAGGCAGCGGGCCGGGTAGCTCTGTATCGTGTCGCATCAAATTGCGACGCTTAGTTCACTAGATTGCACATGAAACACGTGCACATGGTCCGACTGTTTATCTATCTTGCACTGAAACTGAGTTATTCGTCACAAGCACTCACTACCTTGCTTTTACACATAATACACCTGAAACGTACATATGTCGTTTTCTTTGTCACCGAAACACTAATGGTCTCTGCAATTATATTCATTAGTAAAAATTCTAATTAGACCAGATTAGCTGAGGTAGTAAACGGTCGTCTTTAGAAATTTGGACATTTAGTAATGCAACGATGACGTCACTTGTTTATTTTGACTGCTTTTGGTCAGTCGGGTAGAAAATATTAGAAGAATTAATTTGTTTTATTCATAAGTTTGAATTCAATGTAGAAGCGTGTTAATTGTGTTGCTTTTCTTATTTCCTCATCTGACGAGTCATTCTTGTTTTTCTTTTTTTTTTCGAACTGTTTCTGATGCAGATATTACGACTCTATGTTGCTTAATAAAATCTCAAAAACTTGAAATATAAAGCTAAAGGCATTGCTCACGAAAGCGTTCACTGACCTAATGTTTTTTCACCCCACGCCACGTTAGTAAAACAGGCAATTTACGCGAGCCTATAAGTAACAAGATTCATTAAGGCTGTTACAAAGTGGCGCGGGCGTTCTTAAAGCGAATGGCCCTCGAGCTTGCAGCGCTCATAATGGCCGTACGAGCCGGCCGAGGCGCCGCGCGCAATTTAATGAAACACCTGGAGAGGTCGCGCCTGCTTCCGTTGCATTAATCTCGCACTCCGTGGTCCCCGCGGCCGGCGCCGACCCCAACGCCCGACCGATACCTTCGACACTACCTTTTATTAAAATTTATTTCCTAACATTTGGTTGTAGAATTTTGCTAGCAAATCTAACTTTTATGACAGTACAGAGCCCTAAGCTTCAACATTACCATTTAAAAGTGGCCAACTAATATTAAAGCCGGGATAAACAACGAGTGACCGTGCGGCGGGCGCTCGCCGGCGGCAACGGCAAAAGTGGCCGAGATAACTCCGTGCACGAATGCATATTTTAGCGTTAAGCTACGGCACCACCATACAAACTTGTTGGAACTTCACCGGACTGAATAATTCTTACTTTAAGGCTTCTACAAAGTTTTTTTGAGGGACGGCTACTCGATGTCTACATATAACCGTACCTAATAATTGAATAAGCTTAAGTGTTCACTACATTACATCACTACTGTCTGTAAAGGATGAGAGTCAGAGCAAACTAGTACCAAATTGAAAATTGTGTACAATCCGTCCAAAGTAATCTTTAGCTACTGTCATTATCATCACCAGCCTCTATTCGTCCACTGCTGGACATTGGCCTCTTCCATGGCACGCCAACAAGCTCGATCCTGAGCAGTTATCTACAGAGAGACTAAAAAAAAGAATTGTGTTAAATCATCTTATGCCAGCTGAAATCATTTTAAAAATAACACAGTAGTGGTCGATACATAATTGCTGTAACAGATGTAAGATAGACTGAATAGGGTATTACGCACTATGAAAAATAAAATCTAAATTTATGTTTTTATAGTTCATTTATGAAAAAACAAACGAAAAATATTAATTTCTATTCATAAAACTACAAAATAAATTAAATATTTCAATTTGAAAATACAAGTTTTTTTATCTGTGCTTCGAATGTCAAAAACGCTGTACGCCATGTTTGCATTCGCTGTGACGTCACTGAACTTGTAAATAAACAACCTCGGTTTTTGTTGTACATGTCTACTGTGTAATTTATTAGATTAACGAAGTTTCTCAGTTATTACTATCACGTTTCTTGATATTCTGCACCTATACTATATATATTGACCATGGAAGACGGCTTTGTAAAAGCAGAAAGTACTAATCTTCCACGAATAAATACATTGATGGTGGCGAAATTCTTCGCTTGCAATCCCGACTTCTGTTCTGCGGAATTAAGAAATGTCAAAACATCTATGTAAGTATTAATATACCTACTACAAACTTTCCTTTAATAACAACAAAACTTTACGATTATGCTTTATTTTGCGATCATAGGTATTATAACCTAAAATTTCCTTTCAGATCTGGTAGAGAATCTTACGGAGATGACGCCGTTGGCTACGTGCAACTCAAGAGGGATCAAAATACTTGCATTGTCAAGTGCACTATATGCCCTGAACACAAAGTGCGCTCTAAACCATATGCAGTGAGTGTTGTTGTTAACGAAGCAGAAGAGAGTGTAACCAGTGTTCAGTGCCATGACTGCCCCGCATCCGAAGGTGGCTGCAAGCACGGTGTCGCATTTTTGATGTGGTTACATCGTCGAACTGAAGATCCATCATGTACTTCAGTGGAATGTTACTGGCGTAAATCAAATCTTGCTAAAGTAGGATCTTCTATAAAAGTACTCACAGCAAGTGAAATTTCCAAGAGAAAAGTGAGGAACATCATCCCGGATAATAGTGTGTTAAAGGAATTTGTGCAAGTTTGTAAAAAAAGAAAAATTAAAACATGCCAGTTCTTGAGACATGAGCAGGACTTTAATCACAATGCAATTTTATCCCTTCACCACCTTATGATGAATAATGGGCATGAAAACTGTGACGATTTCCTGAAAAATATATCAATATTTTTCAATAAAAACAATATCTCAGCCATGGAAAAACAAACACGAGGCCAAGATAAAAGTAGCATGTGGCACGAACTAAGATATGGCAGGATCACAGCATCAAAATGCTATGAAGTTAGTCGGTGTAAAACTGTGGATGGGACTTTGATAGCCATAATACTGGGTGCAAGAATTCCTGAAACTTCAGCCATATTGAGGGGGAAAAAACTGGAAGATAAAGTTAGAAAAACAGTTGAAAAGATTATAGGAAATAAAATAGACATATGTGGTCTATACATTTCAGAGCAATTTCCAATGATTGCTGGCTCCCCAGACGGTATTAATGATAAGACCACATTTGAAATAAAATGCCCGTCAACAGAAAAAACCCATTTAAACTATATTGATAAGGATGGTGTAATTACAGCTCGATATTATGCACAAGTCCAGATACAAATGTATTGTGCCAATAGAAATAAATGTTATTTTTGTGTAGCAAGCAGTGATTTTGAAAAAAATAATGAAGTCTCTATAATAAACATTGATTACGATCATGATTATGTTACTGAGTTATTGGATAATGTAGTTTCTTTTTGGAAAAATAATATATTTCCAATTTTACATAAAAGTGTGATGTTGGATTCTTAAAAAAATCCATATGGGAGACCCTTTACAGGGATTCAACTTTATTTATTTATATGTTAAATGCTGTGTGTGTTGTAATAAAAATAACCATGTTGATTCAAGTTTTTTATTTAACAAATTACCAATCTTGAAGTTAAAATTTGTCCATTTACATAAAAAAAATGTTACATACAAGATATTTAAGTACAAGTTTTGACACATCTTGATTATCATCACAAATGTGCAGTGTGCAAATTACTTGAACATCTATCAAATCATATTACTATACAATCTTCTATATTCTAAGTATTATATATACTACTACAAATGACTATTTACATCCTTAGTATGTACATAAAATATCAGTCAATAATCCTATAAGTAAGAAAAATCTAAACTTAGAAAATTAGTTACTGATAATAATAAGATACATAGGATAATAAGTAACTGTTTTGTTAAAAAAGGCAAATTTATATATTTTTTGTGCCATACATACTACACTTTAATGCAGTATCACTGTTTAGGATGAATACAGACAAGCTATTGCAATAAATGTATATTTGTCTATTTCTTGTTAATAAATCAGATGAATTAGAAAATAAATAAGAATTATTTTTTACTAAATGATGCTTTTTCCATCATATAGGGAAAGGCGGTAGTGTTAGAATATTATACCTTTTATGACATTTAGTACACAGCTGGCTGCAGTTAGAAACTCAAATATAGCATTTTGAATACTAGCTTTTTTATTGATGAAATTACCACTAATGTTTAATAATTATTTGATCAAAGAATCTTGTAAATTAATAAGAGCACAAGCTGTAGTGATACAAAGATCCAACATACCAATAAGATTAGAGTTGACAACTGAATGCATCTTCAGCATACCAAACTCTCTAACTCTTCGGATCACCCGTTCTACATGAATACGAAGACTGGCTATGTTTTGTTAACCGAGCTTCTGCTTTAGATAATTTACAACCACTGCTAACACTAGGAGACCTCATCAAAGTAAACCCTTTCAATGACAAGTAATGTGCAATATTTTTGAACCCTCTATCAGCTAAAATGCAAGCATTAGGTGGCAAGCTATCTAAGAACTTGCTATTCTCAACTATGTTAACATCGCTTATCCTTCCTGCATATCCTTTTGATACAAAACTTACCACACCGTCTGGGGTACAAGCTATCAAGTATTTAATTGTATTTGTTTTTTTATACTCAGACCAGGTTAGTGCTTGATACATAGCCTTTTTCGGTTTTTGGATTTCAATTTCCAAGCAATCTATTATGCAAGTGACTTTATTAAATTTATGTCTAAAAGCAATGGGAAGATTTTGCTTAATACTTTTTGTTGGAAATTGTTGAATGAATGGTGAGAGCACCTCTACAATTCTTGGCATCTTGTTAAAAAATAAACTGCTTGCTTGAGTCACAGATAGATCAAAATCGTCAGCCAATTGAGAAAATGTTCTGTTTAATTTTATTCTCATTAAACATAATATAATATTTTGTTCAGAAATATTGGTATGTTTTTTAATCAAATCTATTAAAAAATACAGGTCCTTTGGTACTCCAATATAAGATCGTGGCTTATTTTTCACTTTAGCTAAAGTAGCTACCAGGTTAATTTTTTGTTTTATAAATTCTTCTTGAGAAGTACTCCCATCAGAAGTAGTCTTCGATTGACTACTTATTTTGTATGGAGAAGACTCATAATCAACTGTAGAACCTTCTGTTGCTGGTGTAAAAGAGTCATCACTCTCTTCTTCAAAAAAGTTCAGTTTTCTTTTTGCTGATAGTTTGCTTGTGCTTGCTTGGGATATATTCATTTTGAATGGTGAAGTTGCCGTGCACACTGTTGTCTTGAAAGGGGATGTTGTGCTATTTTTTCTTCTTGTACTAATTTGTACAAATTTACTTCGGTAGTGTGCCACATGACTAACTTGAATTGCCTTATGTTCCTGTGGTGGTATTACTTGGATCGCTTTATCATTACCACACTTATGTTCAATAGTCAGAATATCTGAAATTATATTAAAATGGTATTAATAATGATTTCTACCAATTTAATTTTTAAACTGATCAGCTATGTGTGTACATAATACAGCTATCTATTTTTATCTAAGATGTTTACTTCTCCCAGTTAGGCAAAACTTTGTGTTTTTGGTCTGAGCTTCCTATTGATCAACATTCAAGAGACTGGTAAGTATAGGAGACCAGTTAAAATAACTCACCTTGGCCACTGGACGACGACAATGGTGTATCACATGTCTCATTAATAGTGGTCTCTTCAATCTCCTTAATTATAGATAGTCTTTGCCGTTTCATAAAGGCAGCGCGAGGTTCACTTTCAGTGAAGGTTCGTTTTCTCCCTGGCTGACAATCGAATCTCGATGGAATACAATTCGGTCTCATGCGAATTCGTTTGACCGAGCCCATTATTTTCAATTGTGTATAGTTCTCCATGTCATTTTCCAGCTACAACATGAAATAAATTACATGAAACACTATAAAACATAACCTATAAAATATTAGTTTTGTAATGACAAGAATTTATTTTCACATGTTTTTATGAGCTATTAAACTGCATACTTACATCGAAATGATCCTCACAAAAATAGTATTTCGTTTTTGTGGACAATGACTTTGGATCTCTTCGTGCTAATTTCAACCACGTATTTCTCATTTTTAAATCTGTTGGCACTTGTATCCATAACTTTTCCGGTGTTTTAACACTTGTATAAGTGTTAAAACACCGGAGTGTGTACTTTATATTCTTACATTCAGACACAAGACACCAATGATAAGGACTATAGCCACTAGAACTCATTATTTATTTCGAAAATATGTTTATTTCTTTCAGCGAAGCGTAATGTTGACAATGCCCGTGACGTCACAGACATGGCGGCCTGAGAATTGGCGTTTTCGCGCCCAAATTTGAATTGTAAAATTAAAACACGTTTTTATGAAATAATTGGAATAAAAAAAATGTATTTATATTTTTTTGTGGTATTTTATCAATAACAGATTAAATTAAAACACTTTTTGAATTAGACTGTAATACCCTATTATAATACAGCTTCACAGTGTCGAGACTAGAATATCAGAGGTATTCCATTTAGAGCACTGACGGCACCAATGCGTGGATTCCTTGTTTAATATTCAAATGTGTAAGATGGATTTAAATTCAAATCAAAATAAATGTGTGAATATTCGAAGTCAATTAGATAGTGGCTAATTATTTCGTCTGGTAGGCGTGTTCGATGTTACGTCAGCTAAACGCGGGCGGCGCCGCCCAGAGACCGCGATAAAAAATACTGCGCTCGGCGCCCAGCGTAAACACGCGCCCCTCTCGCATGACGCCTCATTAGCCACTCCCCTGTGCCTCTATAAATCATTTTAAATTCAAATTCTACTTACTTTCAGAATTGACTTTGCTTACCTAATTCCCTTCCCGGCCACAAAATTTTGCAAATTAGATTTCACCTTTCTCTCCCTGGCTTGTCGAAAAAATTATATGCGGCATCCGGCGCCGGATCTCAGTCTGCTCGTGATCGTGTTACCTACCTCTTTCAGTTGATTCAAGCCTGTGGACCTTTTAATAAACTCTTCCTTTCGGGACATCCGACTCTGATTCGAAAACTGACTTCTGTTACATAACACACACATATATATATTATAAACATACCAACAAAATCCGTAATGTGTTTCTTCACACCAGCTCTGTTCGAAGGAAAAAATATCTTTGTATTTTCACTTATTAACTCCTTGTTTAATGAAAAACGACTAAATACAAGAAAGACAGTCCTGTAACAAAATTCAAAACAAAAAAAAAAAGAACACGCTTTTGAGTGAAGCCTCATATCTTAAAATTATTTCTGAATATCTTGAAAAGGTAAAATCCGTTATCACATGATGCGCTGACTTCAATATAACCTGACTACAGAGTTAAAACTGTCAACATAGGAGTTTAAACCGGCTCGCGGCTTGTGAATTTTAAACCTCCAACAGTATCTTAAAATTATTTCTGAATATCTTGAAAAGGTAAAATCCGTTATCACATGATGCGCTGACTTCAATATAACCTGACTACAGAGTTAAAACTGTCAACATAGGAGTTTAAACCGGCTCGCGGCTTGTGAATTTTAAACCTCCAACAGTATGTGTGGGCCACGTGTCGCGTGCGATTGCTGCCTACTCTATGCAGGAGTTGGCACGTCTCATCGGCCGGTTCTATTTCCGTCTGTCCCCAAATATTTCTGGCACCCACTTACGTACGTACAAGTGGAGTCCGAGCCGTTTCGCGACGGGAGCGTGTCATTCATCGGCTCGTTACCTCATTGTTTTCCTCGTGTGTCGATTTATACCGACGCGTGTCCGCTCGCCCAATAGTAAAATAGACGAGTCGAGATCGGCTCGTGCGTACGCCTGACCACGCATCGCCGCGCGTCGACGCCATGTCACCGATACATCAATCGTGATCGAACGTTCTAATCGATTAACGACCGCACGCCTCGTCTGGCGGGAGCATTCTTCATGTCCTGTTGGCTGATTGCTGTTTTGATTAGACGTTTGCATTGAACTACACATTGATTCGTACGTTGACGTCATCCCATGGGTGTGTCTTTTCTAAAAAAAAAAATACTAGTGTGGTAACATGTTTTTCTTTGAATTTAAAGCTCTACCTGTTTAAATTCCAGTCCTCAGAATAGTCAGTTGGCAAACACACATCATAGTCCCAGCCAATGAGGTCATTCATAACTTCCCTAATGAGCGAGGTCGGCAAACTGAGGTTCAGATTATCCAGTAAGAAACTCTTGATACACTTTCCAGGCTTGAAAATGGAAATGCCCACCTCTCATTTGGCAGCGGCTGGTCCGACGGAGTAACAAGGTGTGGCGCGTGCCGGCTGCCAGCGGACGCCGTTACTTTCGAGGGTTGTTCGTTATGCACGTCATAGTTTCTGAGAGCACTCCGCCGCCTTGCTGCTCTCACCTTAACGAGACACGAGCGTCTCGCTTCATTGATGTCATTTTCAGTTTAATCGGACACCGGTGCCAAGTCATAGTGACGTATATTCATCTCCAAATTCGCGTCGTTTGGGTTCGGTAAACGGCACAGTCGGTACATTTCTTTCCCCTCGACCGTCGTTTCTTTATCTCCAGGAAGGAAGGCAGTGATGAAACTGACTCTCGGCTAACCCCTTATTGTATTGCAAGTGCGCATTGTTGTGTTATAAAAGACACGGCGAGGGTAGCGCGCTCGGTTTGCTCCTCCACTATCACACAAAAATGTTATTAGTTTTGGGCGGTTATTGCCCACCCTGCGCTCATTCGACCCTCCCGTTGCCCTTCCCGAACAAATAGGCCTTATTGAAAGTTTTTGTTTAATTTTGGCTTCATGTAAACATGTCTTGAGTTACGTTACGTCTTATATGCTTATACGCTTTGTTTTGTTTTTCTCAATATTCGTCACAGATAGCTAGATTTTTGGGATAAAAAGTCATTTCACAAACAAGGCAAAAATAAAAGGAAGCAATAAAAGTTCGCGAGTGAACAGAAGGGATGTTAAATGAAAAAATGCAGAGGCGTAGTGATCGAAGAGCAATTAATGTGTCGTAATGCGTTTGGCAGGCGAGCATGGCGCGGTCATCCGTCTGAGGCGGCCAGCCATTTGTATCCGCGCGGGCATCCGTCACGCTAATCGCCGCGCCGATACACCTGCAGCGGCTTGCACTCGTCGATCCTCGCATAAATAAAATGAACATTATATGTATTGATAGCCCCCCAATTTGGGCACTGCATATCTAACCACATTAGAGTCAATAGAATACATTAATCATTACTCACAATCATCCAAGAAAACATTAAACTCGCCCAGTACAAACGCAGCTGAATGCTTCCAACAATAAACTTATCTAATACTTCACCAACTGGCAGCTAATAAATAGTAGTTTGATAAACCCAACAGAGTTATCATAGTAATGATGAAACGTGATCACCCATTCAAGTTTCACAAACGGGTTGGTTCGAATCGAAACTCGGCTAAAGTAGACGGCACGGAGTAACAGGAAATAATAACTTTATCCAAAGCTTAAACTGAGAGAGGACCGTCCAACTAACATTATGCCTGCCAGTAACAAGTTAATCTAAATGCAGCCGACTGCTTCCACTAGCTAGTTGTAGCACGCATCGCGGAAGTTTCGTAACCGAGAAAATTCGGAACATGTCTGCATCTGATTCAGCTGCAGCCAAAGATTCACACTTCGCGATGTTTGTCGATAGATATACACTAATATACAGATATACATATATAACTAGGCTTCGCCTGCACAGGCAACTGTAGTGATATCATCGGGCATGCTTTAGAAAAGTTACTCACTAAATCACTTCAAAGCTGTTTCGCGGACATTATCAGCAAAGGAGTCCCCTAGTGGAGCACTGAATATTCAGATGGCGTTTGTTTGTATACGTATTTCTTTGAAACTGCGATAAGCGCTTTTCCGTTTTTTCACTGAATAAAATATGGCGCAGGAGGCTCGGCGTGCGACGATAAAACGTCCGCGAAGCTCTTCCCGTCACGTAGTGCGACAGTTAATTACACGGATGTAAATAAATCATCATAGACGGGTGCGGCGGAGGGCTTCGATTCCGAAAGGCAATTATCTCGCGCCTCATTGACGTCGAAAATGAGCGGAGCGAGGAGCGCGGCCGCCCCCGACACGCTTCAGAAATATTTGACACCGCCTAAGACGCGGTTATAAGGAAAAATCGAGTGGAGGATTTCTGGTGGCTACGTGCCCGGCTCACGGCAATTGTGATGCATGGAGGGATTTCCGCACATTCGGCCGATATTGAGCCGAAATCGCGGTCGCCCGCCACCCCGCTACACATATTGCTTATCGGAATGATATCGAATGAGGTCCGCCATTTTCGTCTATTATCAAAGCCCAGAAATGTCGGTTACCTGGGGCGTATAGCTCCCATATCTATTGCATTTTCTACTTACGTGCCATAATGGCATCGTCGTCGCCCCCGAATGTGAACGTAGCCAAACAATACGATACAGATACCTATCTACGGAGCGAGGAACCTTAATACATATGATAAGTTATAATTATGTGAATGTGTTGTTAAAGTTATCCGCATGCTGACGTAAATATTTGTCAATTCCAGGGTCGGTGTAACCGCGAGAAACCACCTTGCAAGTACTTCCATCCACCGCAACATCTAAAGGATCAGTTGCTAATCAACGGGAGGAATCACCTAGCACTCAAGAACGCACTCATGCAGCAGATGGGCCTGACGCCCGGCCAGGTGCTCCCTGGCCAAGTCCCAGCTGTGGTGAGTCACCCAAGCTACGCTCCCTCCTACTACCGAAGCTTCGAGCGATCGGACCTCCACACTAATGTAGGTATTCAGTATGCACGCAACACGCAGCTTTCGGTGTTACTAGCTACTCTGTATTTTTATTATTATTACATAAGCGTTCTTATTATTAAAACACGTAGACTTAAACGTATCGAGTTTAAGTTGTGCCTCTTAAATGTATCCCTAACTGGTTAGATAAATACCAAATAATAAGTTACGCGTAGGTTCTGCGCACTGAAATTATTTCAGTAAGTAAATTAACTCGATTCACTCGTGAACTTTTCTTGGAAATTTAATCATGTGCACGTTGGAAGTTAATGGTAATTTACTTTCTTGAAGGCGGGACCGCCGTTCCTGCAACTAGTTCCGAGCTTTAATTTAAAGTTTCGCTTCGAGTGCGTGAACCTGCTAAATAGATAGAAGTAATCTGTGTATTTATTTTAGAATATAGATAGTCTAGCTACTAATTTTCAGGCACAACTTAAACTTTGCCGCAGAGGCCGATCGCTCCCCACTGCTTGAGCATGTTTGTACGAATCGTTCCTCAAGTGGCATGACT
Source organism: Sesamia nonagrioides (assembly GCA_017933935.1). Classification (NCBI taxonomy): domain Eukaryota; kingdom Metazoa; phylum Arthropoda; class Insecta; order Lepidoptera; family Noctuidae; genus Sesamia; species Sesamia nonagrioides. Next base: position 1,170,075 of record JADWQK010000081.1, read on the forward strand.
ATTCTCCAAACTTACTCACATGTGAATGATATGGGTATAAGCGGTAATGCAAATTAAATCACCGAACATCGTCCTCCTCACTGTTGACACTGTCGCTAACTACGCGGCCCGACACACTCCTCGACCTTTCTCTTCGCACCGCCTCGGCGTTCTGAGCTTACTGCATCTGTTGTCTAGCTTTCGGATTTACCTGACGCATCTAGTAGTCTAATCACAATGTCACGCCGATACGAAGCAGCCGTGAGTCGGTGCGAGGAGTGATGTGGAGGCGGTTTGGCGGTGGCGCGGGCGCAGACCTGACCTCGCACGATGAGTAGCGTGTTTGTGTGGTTTTGTGTCGAGGTGGGCGGCGTGGGCGGTGCGGGCGCGGCAGCCAGCCATCTCGCTGCACTGGACCCGATCAGTCTGGCGCTGCTCGCCCCGCAGGTAATTGCCGCCGCCGCCGAGCGCGACGACACCACCGGCCCCTTCGCATCCCGCGCCTCTTGTCTTACAAACACTTGTTAGGCACTCCTTCAGCACCGTAATGCACTCTTAACCAACCAAGGAATGCAAGCCTAATTTACTCCCTTCCGGTATATCCCCTCCCTTTGTATTCTTCTGGTGGCCGGTGGGTAGCTAGACTGGATGAACCGTATGCTTTTTTAATATTTCTATTCGTCTCTTTATGATTGCATGTGATTGCTTGTTTGGCTAACATTTTTTTGAATATTAACGTTTTAATTTTGATGTTTGTAGATGTTATACATACCGCTTTTGTAAATAAAAAGTGTTGTTATTCGAAGCAAGCATAAAGTGGGCTTGAAGATGCGTTCAATAAGTTATAAGAGATTGCGTATTTTGATAATAAGAAACTAATATCGTTGCTAATGAATGAATAAATGTACAAGTATACTGAGTGTTAGTGTTGGTGTGGTGTGCAGGCGACGTCGCCGTACCTGTCGGGCGTGCCCGGCGTGGGCTCCACGTACGCGCAGTACTATGCGCCGCAGCTGGTGCCGGCCGTGCTGGGCCACGACCCCTCCGCCGCCGCCGCCTCGCCGCTCGGCGTCATGCAGCAGCCTGTGTTGCAGCAGAAACTGCCGCGCACTGACCGCTTAGAGGTAAGCATGACATTCGATACACTAATAACCCTCTTACCGTCTACACTCGAGTAGTGCTTCCCCATGTTGCCACTTAATTATGCCGGGGACCGACCAATATTTAATTATTGCAGTTAATATCCTGTTTATCAGAGGCACAATTGTTTTAAATCTGAAGCTGTAGGAGTAAACTGCCTAGTGATTATTAAGTGTATCAGATTAAAACTATGTCGGTCCCCGTAGCAAAATTTGGGCCGAAATGCCGTATGCCCGTCCCCGTGTCTGTGGCGCGTGGGCGCACTGGCCCGGTGCGCCTGCGTTTGCTTCGCGAGCAGCACTCGCTTTCTCCCTCTGGTGAAGGACCTACACTGTTGGCACAAACTCGGCCATGTTGCGCACGCTCATATCTGCCGAATAGGTGAATTATCGAGCTATCGTTTAACACTGGCTAATAAGTGTCGATTTGCGCTCACAGTGTAGACGTGCCGAACGCTTCACATTCGTAAATCAACTTTAGGGATGAATTAGGCATTATGAAAACATTTTCTCGACTAAATTAATTTGAAGATGCGACGGATGCGTTAATCGTTAGATTAGAAAAGTATCAGGAAGTGTCCTGATTAGAATAACCAATCATAAAGCGGCGTCCGGTCGAGGTCAATGGTACAAGTAATTGTATAATGTGACAAAATAAAGAAATGTCACACCGACCTTGTTTCATGCGCTTTTTCAATTTGAAACTGAATTCGCGTTCGCGTCTTAGTAAAAGCAAATTAATCGCGTCTTAGTAAAAACAATCACACGTGAGGCATTGCAAGTGGCATTGCATCGCGTAGTGTGTCGGCGGCGCGCAGGCGTAAGAGTAGACAGAGGGTAGAAGAGCGCGACGCGCGAGCGGCGGACATGCTGGTGTGTGGTGGTGCAGGTGTGCCGGGAGTTCCAGCGCGGCGCGTGCAAGCGCGCCGAGTCCGAGTGTCGCTTCGCGCACCCGCCGCCGCCCGTGGTCGCGCACGACGACGGCTGTGTCACGGTGTGCATGGACGCCGTCAAGGGCCGCTGCGTCCGCGACCCCTGCCGCTATTTCCACCCTCCCCTGCACCTGCAGGCGCACCTTAAGGCGCAGGCGCGCGGCGCGGTACGCCACCAGGCTGCACGCTCTCGCCTCGCTCGCTCGCGCTCGCTTCTGTTCTTCCGCTTGGTCTCGCTCGCCGCGACGCCGCTTACGTTCGCAGAGCTTTGTTCTGTTCAGTTCGCGCCGGCTCGCGCCACGCTTCCGTCGCACTCACGCTTAACTTTTATTTTATTTTTATCTATCGCATAATATCACCTTACGCCGAGCTTTAGGTGTATTCTGTGCATCTACTACATCGTTATTGTTTCTGTCCCGTCCTGCGACGCTTCGCTTCACGTAGACGGCCGCCGCAGCCCAGCAGCCGACAGCGAGCGCGACTTCGGAGCCGGGCAAGAAACGGCCGGCGCCCACCGAGCTCGAGCCGCCACCGGTACAACGCCAGCTTTGCACGCTTCTCCTCCGCTCCCTCTCCCGCCCGCACGATCCCTCCGCGCGCCTCTCCCTCCCGCAGAGGGCGCGGCGGCGAGGCGCCAGGGCCCACCCCCGCCCCTCGCGCCCCGCCGCCGCCCGCCCGCAGTGAGCCCTCCGCCCGGAGCCCTCCGTTCAACCGTCTGTTTCTCGTTTCAGATGGACATGAAAAGCGTCGGATCCTTCTACTACGATAACTTCGTAAGTATCTTTGTATAACTGTGGCGCTTCACTAGCGTCAGCCACTGTCCGACATAATTCTCATGCTGTACTCATTCCACTTTCCACAGGCCTTCCCCGGCGTGGTACCGTACAAGCGACCCGCTGCCGACAAAGCGGGCGTGCCCGTCTACCAACCGGCGACGACCTACCAGCAGCTGATGCAGCTCCAGCAGCCGTTCGTGCCCGTATCATGTGAGTACCCCGCGCCCGCCACGTCCGCCCCGCCGACCGTGAGCGTGCCGTCCGGTGCGTCCGCGCAGCCGCCGTCCGCGTCCGCTCCCGCTCCCGCCACGTCCGCGCCGCAGCCGCCGCCCGCCCCGCCGGCGCCGCCCCCCTCGCCGCCCGCGGGCGACCCGGGCACGCCCGACCCGGCCGCCATGGCCAAGGAAGTGGCACAGAAGAACTACGTGGCTGCGCTCGCTTTCGCGGCGCAGCACTCGGCCATGGCCCAGGCCGCGGCCGCCTACACGCAGCAGGCGCTGAAGGCCCGCGCCGGCATGCAGCACCACGCCGGCCTCATGCGCGCGCCTCACATGATGATGCCGCGCGGCTGGCCGGCGCCGCCCATGCCCGTGCCCTACTACCAGCAGCCGTTCATGTACGCGGTGCCGCCGCCTACGCCGCCCACAGCTGCGGCGGCGGCGGCGGCGGCGGCTGCGGCGGCTGTGAACCCCTACAAAAAGATGAAGACGACATAGACATGGAGACGCGCGGTCGGCGGGGCGCGGGACGCGGGGTCTCCGCGTAGAGACTCGTACGTGTGCGGCCGAGTGTCCCGCCCCGGCCTGTCGGGGCGGTTAGCGCTAGGCGTGTTGTCACATTTGTATTGTATTATTGTAAGGACGAAGCGAGCGGTGTCGCCCTCGCGGATGTCTCGGTAGTTTTACGCTATATATATATACTATTGTATCTCTACTCACTTACCGTTATTACCCTATGCGTGTATATTTCTCGTATCTACGATCCCGGTAATAATAACGCTTGAGATGCATGACTGTACGTTTTTTTATTACCTCTTGTCGATCGTCGTTTATCGTGAGTACCTATCGTCGTACTGAGAGTTGAGCGCTTGGTCCGTCGATCCCGCTACGTACACGCTTGTTCTCGAAGGAGCTCCGCACGGGTGCGCTTTGGCCGATGTGTCGCTCCCGTACCTACTAGTGGTTACCGGCTTGCAGCAGCAGGCCCGCACCTAACACAGCCGCCTTCTAATTTTCGCATGGAATAGAATCCACCACCCCTATACGTTTGGCTCATCAGGTATTATTCTCATTATTCTAGTGGCTCCTGTGTGCGCTAAGTGTGCCGGCGTGTTCATCAGTAGTGGCGCGGGAGTGACGGGCGTCACTCCCGCAGTTTTCTTTCGGTCGCACTTCCTTCTATTTATTTTAAACGCTTTCTGTTACATGCCTTCCGAATGACGCTTCGGCTGCGTCCGCATTGCAATCTTTTATCGCTTTTTGTGTCGGGACGGAAAGGCTGTGCGCCCCCCAACGCGCCTTACGTGGTGTACACCGACGAGCGCGGACAGGTAACGAGTGCCGCGTGCCGCACCGCACCGCCGCACCGCACACCACCGCGGCCTCTCACCGCATGTCGCTTACGTTACCGCCAGTCTGTGCTGTAGTGGAGACCAGCCCGCCCGCTCCGCGACACATGATTTGTTGATGTAATGCACATGCTGAGATCTCACAGTTTAGTAAAAAATAAAACAATAAAACGAAGTAGTACAAACATAATTAAAATGTATCACGACTAAATTGCAACCCAGTTATATATTTAAGGCACATATTCCAGTGACAAACAGGCATGATCGCTAGGTCAACTAAATGTACGTTGATCGTTAATTAGCGACTAACGTTCTTATGTAATATTGTATTTACTACTCTGTGACTTCTCCACGTTCAGAAAACAGCAAAACAAGTGGCGTGTGATTTGGGCTTAACGTTAACACATTAATCATTAGATTAGTCGCAAAGAGCAGTCCTCTTGTTTAACGGCACTACCTGCGCTCCCCCCGTTCTCCGACTCCCGCCCCCGGCTCGCCCGGCTCACGACCACTCGCCTCGCTCTAACCAGTACGCTATTGAACGCATATCACTTCCTTCACCTCTGCGACTTCCGCTTATTATGTTCTGTTCAGAAGCTCGAAGTCGATAAATTGATTATTACTTGTTTGAATGACATTAATTTGTTTTGAATGAGAATCCTGCTAAGAAATCTGTTGTTGTTGTATTTGTGTGTTATAGTAAAATGTATTGGCCTAACTTTATTTAGTAATGATTAAACGAAAATATACAATTTTTCATACAGATATGAATGTTTAATATCCTTGTTACACAAGCCTATACCATCATCTCTGGTTGATCAAAAAGTAAAGAAGTAAATCTACCAACTTTGGACTCCGCATAGAACTTCAGAGCTTGCTTCTTCACTCGGCTTCTGTAGACGTACCTATTTAGTTTTAGTTTGTGCTTCTCGCGGGCTTAGTAGGCAGACAGACGCTTGTTAACAATAAGCAAAGACCAGACAAACACCATCACCACTAAAGCGGGCCATTCACAATAGCAGGACAAGGGTGCGCTTGGTGAATTGAGCTTTCTTAATATACCTGACTACATGCATCGAAGGAAGCCATTTTGGAATACGACTAATTCACATCATACTATGCTCTGACAGTACTTCCTTTCCTGCTGATACAGGTGGCAGGCAGGACACTATCTATTCGGTGAACTATTAGATATACCGGCACCGCGGTACAGTGGAGGTGCGAGGACGGCCCCGGCGCTGGCCGACTGGTGGCATCGCTTGTCAGCCGACTCATGATCTATTTTTGTCATCATCACATCATCTAGTCATTGTGCTGTAACTGTATCGATTATAATTGTAATGAACGGTTGATGCTACAACTTGTTGATGATTTTTAGTTTTGTATAGTGAGATATAATTTCTTTCAAATGTGGAAGAAGTCACTCTACAGTATTGCCTTGCTTACACCCGGTAAGATACAATCAGCTTACTATAATATCCTCAGTATAAGTTATTTCCTGTTTGGAGCCTATACTGAAACACACGCCTCTGACACTCGCATGGATTGCAATTGCAACATTAACTTCAAACGCTGTCTTTTCTAAATATGCTTCTAATATCTAATTAACTTGGCAGTTTCAGTACAGGCTCACTTTAATGATTGAAATTTAACGAAGCCATTTTACGAACTACTAAACAGTTGGCCACTTTAATAATATACATTATGAACTTGCCTAATTTATTCAAAAACATGTACATAATAAAATTTATTATTATTCAAATGCCTAGTCAACTGATTAGTTTCCTGTGGTTCACCTTTTGGCTAATCTCAACTATCAACTGCTACTAAGGGGGTTTTTACACTCATTTTAAATGCTTTTTGTAAACAATTATTTTTTATGCGTAGTTGGTAGTTGAAGTGACGATGGTGAAAGAAGAAAACCCGAAGTGATTTGAAAATTTGTTGAATGTAGAGAAGGGTCACTGTGCCTGAACAAGCGCTCCTAATGTTATTGTTTGCACTCACTTCGATTTTTCTTATAATGCTTAAAATGCTTCGCCGTTGCGGCTTCAATTCCTCGCTTCCGACTTGTCGAGGCCTCTCTGCCGCTTGTTAAAGTGTTCACGTAGATGTAATAATATACTTGGTTTTGTTTTGTTTGTCGTACAGTAACCGCACTCTCTAATGGTCATTATGTTGCAGTTTGTACTACCACTAACATGTCACGTCCAGAACTGTCATGTAAGCTAAAGGTATAAATTTAATTTGTCTATTTACATTTAACCATGCCAACCTACCGATAAGCATGACGTCCGCTGTTCCTCCACTGAGGACATCTGGAGATCTAAAGTCATCACTGCCGAGCAGACACATGTCGTAACTCTCCCCACACAGCCTCTTTAGCTTTACTATAGCAACAGTTGGTATTTATGGGTACACTTTGGACGCTACCAACCTCTAGTACGCCCTCGCCCTGGTAAAAGTTGTCTAGCATCATGCTTTAGCTTTTTTGTAAAATATAGTCACGCTTAAATAAGATTGGCTGCGCAATAATGATTATACTTCAAGCGTTCTGCATGCCATTTAGATATTATATATTCATACCTATGTGCATAGTGCAGCGTACTTAACACAACTCTCTGATGGTTATGGAAGCTCGTTCACGAGAATAACTCTAGCAGTGGGCTCTTAATTTACTATTCTGTTTAATGTTGCATACTATTATCCCGACAGTACTACAATATAAAGGTGACACACATGATATGATATCAGCGCGCACGTAAATAAAAGAATGCTTGGAAGCTCCAATCATATTGTGCAACGAATCTTGTAAAGTTCTTGTAATATTGAAGCAGCAACAAGATTTGATTTCGAGCAATTTTCGCCTTCCGTGTGTCCCGTTTTGTGTTAATTTTATGTAGCGACTGAGAAACTACACACGCATAAACTTTTTCTATATATACCAATATTATATCACTTGAGAACAAGCTAACACGTGTAGGGAACCTTAATTCAATACAATGTGCTAGGTTTACTGTGATGGACCATTTGTGATACCTTGCTCTTTGATATTACAAAAACTATTTCAGCGTTATTTTTCAGACGGCTGTGCAATGAGGATGATGATCAGTGTCAGATGTATGAATGTCCAATCAGTGATGAACTAGATTTTAGAATTAACACTATTAACATAACGAATTCATAAACCGTCGGTGACCTATCTGTCCGTGTCGACCTAACGTACACTTACATATTTACACTAAATCATAAATAAGACTATGTAAATTGTAATTATTTTTTTATCTTAAATAATTATCGACTGTTTATGAAGTAGATTATAGGTATAAGAAACATACATACAGTTGTTCCACAATGCCAATATGTGACACATCTGGAATATACTTCTGTACAACTTTTTATACTATACCTATATTGACATGTGAAAGTGGTTGAGCAAGTGTGTTACACAACTCAGAATTATACAATTCTATAAAAAAAGCAGTATCACTTCTGATGTTTGCAAATGGAAATAGTTTGCAGAAGTTAATACAGGGAAAAAGCGATTGAGTAATTTGAATATAGTTCCATCACAATACCCAAGAAATTACCAAGCCGACCAAGAAATAACAAGAATTTAATAATGTTGTGTCAAAGAGCACGAGCATTGTGGGACCATCGTTTTGTATGAATAGGAAATTGAGTAATGACAATAAATAATAATGAAAACATTGTTATATTTTCAGTTACTGGACACCCTCCCGGTGTGCCAAGATTTTAATCGACAAGGATGTACAAGACCTACCTGCAGATTTGTTCATATTCGTGAAGGTGAGCATACGATCTTACTTTCTATTCACTCTCTTCTACTGCGTAGTAACAAACTCTAGTCAGTACACATAATAATTGTTAACGTGTAACTAATTAATTGACAAACAATACGTCAAGTTTTCAGATCATGGATAGAATTCTCCCCTGTCCCTTTTCCTTGTATATCTGCATGATCACCACATTTTGTTATATTTCATAAATATAGCGTAGTTTTACTATCTTAAAAGTAGAAACTATCGTAGACTGAACTACATATATCCAATTTAGTTTAGATATTTCAGTTTTTTTTTTGGTACATATTTTATTACTCCTGTACCAGTTTGGAACATTAGTTCAGTGATGTAGTTTTCACTAGTTTCAGTATTTGCTTTTCAAATCATATACTCTGTAGATATTTGTACATGGACCCTATAATATGCACAGATTATCATGTAGTATGGTCTTGAGACATCCATAAATTAGTTGACTTTAGATTTTTGACCTTTATCAGAATGTAGCCGTGTATCATTTTATCCCCAATTTATGTGTATCTTTTACTTGTCGATTGCGAGTGTGTATGCGTCGTTCTGCTGTGTGAGTATTCTGACGTTGCGCTGCGTATGTTGCAGGGTGCGGGCTGCAGGTGGTGGGGTGTCGCGTAGTGGTGTGCCGTGACGCCGCGGCCGGCACATGCCGCCGCGCTGCCTGCCGCTACTACCACATCCCCGTACAGCTGCCGCCGGCGTTGCGCCCCCCCTAACCTGCCCCGCCACCCGTCCACCGCCGCACCCCAACCTCTTCACCCTCCACCCCTACCCCCTCACCCACGTGACCCTCCCATCCCCGCCCGCGCCCCGCGTTATCCATATCGATCGCGCCTCTGGCACACTCGGGAAAGGCAGGTTCGGCAAGTATCCTACTGTCGCTCCCGCGGCTGAGGTGGTGATATCTTAGTGTATCAGTTAGTGTAAGCAGCCGGGGCGGGCCGCGTGCGCACTTGCGTCGCGCCTCGCTCGGGCCTGGAGTGCGTTAGTCTTTCGGGAAAGAGTGTGTACATAAGTAGCGGGATATGATTCTCAGGCACGGTCATGCGATTGTGATATGAATAGATTTCGAGACGCCGGAGCCGTTTGAGTAATTTTATCGAGATCGTACCGAGATCGTCGAATAGTAGTTAGTGAGGTTTCAAATGTTTTATTACTATTGTATATTATTTTTTTTTAAGATACGATATGAGTTCCTGTAAAGATCGGTGCGGTCGCCATCGGGCGTCGCACGAAAACTTTGTTGTATATAAGCAAGCGATGTAATGTTTATGGGTGGTGCGTCGCGCACCGTGGTCGCCGGACCTTGCGCCGGCGACTATGCCGGTGTCAAAAGTTGGATCACCCCCACTCCTAACGTGAGCATTTTTGTGAGAATTATGTTACTTTTTTACGTATGTTATAAAATTATTTTTTTTCTAGATGACAAGTTTTACACTAGATTAGATTAAGTGAGTCAGTAATGAAACACCAATAGTGTAGCCGCTTCTCTCCCTCGGCACTGAAACTTTTGACGCCGGAGCACAATTCGCGTGTGTCGCTCGTGCGACTAGTCGGTACGTCGTTCTTCCCTTACGGAGCCATCCCGTTGCACCACATCCCACGTTCCACGTCCCTCGACGCCGAGGCGTCGCCCAGTTCACACAGTAGCATAGATCGCGACACTCGTAGAGTGATAGGACAGAAATTCATAATACAATGAACGTTATCGGACAATATTAAAACGAAGAAGGCATACTTCCAAGCTATTAACCTAAATTCTAGGATAGAACGTCGGCTTTTATTCCAGATAGATTTTGCTAGATAATCATTCTTTTACCGGTCGATTCCCGTCTATCGATGCACAAAATATTACCGACGATCGAGTCCAATTACCTCTCGGTGAGTACAGCATAAAGAAATAGCTACCTATATTGTTTTCAACACAAACAGTATTAACGTTTTGATCAAATTTATCTCGTCGTATGTATGTAGAGGTGATATGCGGATAGAGAGAGAGGCGGGTGCGCGCGCGCCGAGTCGCGAGTTCCTAACACATCGCATGTGTCGCTTGTGTGACGCGCGTCGCACTCATGAGCTCGTGGCACGTGTCGCACTAGCCGCTCGTGTCGCACTAGTCGCGCGTTTCACACTAGTCGCGCGTGTCGCGTGTTCGAGCGAGTGCGACGCGGCACGCGGCCGGCGCGCGCGTCCCGAAGGCATGGAAGCCTAATGCCTAATATTATTCCTAGTCCATATCCTTTTTGTTGATCAGTCATGCGATTAATGTTAGAATAAATATTAATAATTTGATTTATTCCTCCCATTTAGTGGATATTTTGATAATGATATATTAATAATGAAATATTTAAGATACATAATACATATTTGATTCTAAATCCTGATAAAGTGACACTACGTTAGTAATTTAGTCGGAGGGATACTTGTGCCGTGATTATATTTTTAGGTATATATTATGAAATAATTCCTAGCGTCGGAATTAAAGAAGTGATTAATGTGTAAGCGTGTTATATTTATTGTCGTAACGTAAGTGGAATGCCATATCGATAAAAGGTGAATATCGGATGCGGAGTCAAACTCATTAGTAACTCGTTGCGTTTGCGTTTATGTTGATTGTTATTATCAGTCCCGTGCTAGTGGCTAAGGTGAACAGTTCACTTTTATCAATACGGCACTATGAGTCTTAAATATATAAGTTGTCTTTTATTTTTTGTTGAAATTTATCGTTTCATGAATTATTTGTTGCCTATAATTTTTATAATCAAAATTTTATGATCTGACGCATTTATTGTAAGACAATCGATTACTTTTATAATTAATTAGTGTGATAATAATAATTATGGTATCAAATTGCCGTTATGAAATATAGAACATCGAAAGTATCCTTCCTGTTTAGAAGGGACTCGCCTGGCCCAAGGTTTCTAGTGGATTTTATATTTTTCTTTTGTTGTATTTTTAATGTTGCGTGTGTCTTACACATAATATATTTCATTTTTGTGATATTTTTAACTATAAAGTACTGTTATTATAAATCCAAATGGAATAATGATGACCTAATTAAATATTCAAGAATTTATTTGTAAATCACAAAAAAAAAAAAATGTAAAACTGTAAATATATTGACAAAAAAAAATGAACTGCAACACAATAATTGATTATTATATCTCTCATCAAATACACTGTAAGTTGTTTGAATACCTAAAATAATGGTATCTTATTATGTAGTATGTACCTACAGTCTACTTAAAAGGTAAACCGGTCCAGTGAACAAAGTATTGATAATATTGTGAACATTTTTTTATTCACGAACAATCACAGAAAGTACATGACATTGTAATATTATTTATGAAATTACTATGTGATGTGATCTTCGGATCAATTTTGAGTACAGTATAGATAATAAACAACTGAATATGTGATCTGTGTCTTTCATTTAGCCAAACCCTACATAAATACCCACCTGAAAGTCTACAATTAAGTGCCAAGTATATAAGATGGCAGATGTTGCACAAATCAACCAAATTAAATCTTGTGTCGCTATAATAGAAGTTATAATAGCATGTACCAACTTATGAACCATTCCAAAAAAATGATTCTAAAACGTGCTCTATTATAGGTAGTTTTTGTGAAGTGTAATTATTATTATGCACCTTCATAATAATAATTACACTTCACAAAAACTACCTAATATACTAATGTTTCATACACAACATAAACACACCTTTTTTCGAAGAAGTGTTGAAAGATTATAAAAAAAATGCTCATCATAGTGTTTTTAGCCTACATGGCCCCACTGCTGAGCAAAGGCCTTTTTCCTTTCAAACCTTGTGCTATCTCTGGCAATATTGGGGCCGCAAACGATACCAGAGCATGTATTTCTCAAAAATCAATAGAAGTGCACACAAATTTCGTTTTTGTCTATTTTCAACTTCATGACTTAAAGCTTAAGGGTGAAAATGCAACCGCCAACATTGTCGAGTGTACCTACTAACCTACCTGCCTGACCCTTATTGAAAGTATACTCATGAGTGGAAAGATGAGAGAAAAATAACTTTTTGGAGAGGCCTACATCCAGTAGGAGGCAGCAGTTGAAAACTTGTCTACTATATTGTTGTATTGTTTATCCATACAAGTTACAACAATATAGTAGAGAATCGGCGCCAATATCTAATACAACACGAGGCCTTTGTGCCTTGAAGGTTTACGCAGAGGTGTATCAATAGAACACCCATATTCAGACAGTTTTGTTTAAGTTCCACATAACGGGGCGAGGTTATTGCCACCAACCAATAAATAAGTATCTAGGTACACAATACAGAATGACAAAATCAGTTTCTACATTAAATAACAACAAATCGCAAATACTTCCCTGAGTTTTATTACCTATAGGTATGGAACAAACAATCTAGTAATAATTGTATAAGTGGTAAATCCTTCAAAGCGACCTTGACCCGATACCTACGCATTTCATTACAGTGACCTAAAAAGAATTTGAGGTCGCGCCACTTGAACCGAGAGCCAATTGAGGAAAACTCACACGTATTTATTTGCTATTTGTGATGTAAGTTTTGACTCGGAAGCTTGTTATTTTTTGTTGGTTTGGATAGGCGATTCCCGGAGGTAATCCAAAAGTTTTCGCAAATTTTTCTAATCGACATTCAATTTAGGGAATCTACAAAGACATTAAAGGGGGGGGCACACTTAGTACTTCATCAATTTTTACAGTCGACAGCGACACCTGAACTCTTGCGAGTGAACAATTTGGCAGCCATCTTGTCCCTAGGGTCAAATAAAGGTCAATGACAATGCCATATTTTTTCATTTTAATTTCATGAAAGAAGTAAGATGGCGGATAGAGAATCAAACAATTTTATTTTATTTAGACTTGTGTTGAATTAATGTAACAAGTGCACGTGTTAATGCCAAAATTGTGGTGTCTCTTCATGACGACAGGATGCAGATGGATAAATTACCATGGTTATGTGTTATTACAAAATAATAGGTATACTTATAAGTAATCCATACAAACTTTCAACCCCAAACTGTTAATTTGTGACACTTTCGGCTAATTTGTAATATTATTTCTGTGTGTGTCAGCTGTGAAGTTTCCACTCATAAAATAAATGAATTACTGAATACTTTTTTTATTCATCTGAAAACCCAGACCTTTAATATACATAGCTACGTACGCATAGGTACGTAGCAATAATATACATAGCTACATATGCATAGGTATGTAGCTATAGTATACATAGCTACATATGCATAGCTACCTATATCACTCACTAGTAGTTGTTCACAAAAATGTAAGGGGGCAGCACTTTCCATACATGCAAATTTTACCACAGAGTTGTCACTCTTTATAAAGAGTGACTCTGAGTTGTCTCTTATAAAAAGTGACAAACTCATAATGCATCGTGAAAATGCTTCACCCTTCATCGCAGGCTCTTTCTAAGCTCTATCATATGGCTGTATATTATTGCTACGATACCTATGCGTGCGTAGCTATGTATATTAAGGTCTGGGTTTCGGATGAATAAAAAAGTGTTATTAACATGATGTCTGATGAAATTAAAATGAAAAAATATGGCATTGTCATTGACCTTTATTTGACCCTAGGGACAAGATGGCTGCCAAATTGTTCACTCGCAAGAGTTCAGGTGTCGCTGTCGACTGTAAAAATTGATGAAGTACTAAGTGTGCCCCCCCTGTTATATACTTACTATACTCTTTGGTTGTGTGTAGGTACTCAGTCTATTGAAGATAATTTTATACTTACTATACTCTTTGCATTAAAGTTATTTGGGAATCTAGAAGTATTTCTGACAGATGGCGTACCTAAGGGATTAAATATGGGAACGTTCATAACAGCACGGGAATGTTTAGAATAATAAAATTCTATGTACCTAGTTGAAAAACATTTCATATTAAGCTCATACAAACTTGTTTTTCCTTTTTGGCAAATGAGCCTTATAAAGATAATTATAATATCTAGTGAATCGTCTTGTGCATGAACCTATTTTTAACTTGACTTGCGCAGTTGAAATAAAACACCAACAGCGTGTCGAGCCATGCTGCTCAGTGAAGGGTTCCTTAGCTTCTCTTCCGTCATAACTCACAAATAGAGAGATAAAACGTAGGCTCTTTGTTAGACTGAGTTGACAAAAAAAGTACGGACTCCTGGAAACGAGCCCACAAAAGACGGCGATAACTAAAGGAGTTTTACACGCATCAACAATCTCTAGGGACATTTGTTTTGATTGTTTTTAAAAACGTCGTGTTTTTAAAACAGTTGTGGAGAGATACCTGCTAGAAGCTCGGGCTAGTAAGGAAACAATCCGGTCCGAAAGAGAGGCTATGGTAGAGCGTACGAGTGCTACACTACAGGCAGTCTCCGAATGGGGCAAAGCCAATCTTGTAGCATTCAATGCCGCCAATACACAAGCGTGTCTTTTCACCGCCAAAAGGAGCCCGTTCACCTTGGCTCCTACTTTTCAGAATGTATCCTTGGAGTGCACCGACCGCCTTCAGCTTTTGGGAGTTGAGATTTCCTTGAACCTTAACTTTGGGCGGTTTATTGAGTCCAAGGCCAAGGTGGCTGCCAGAAAACTTGGCGTCATCGCATAGGTCCGGCGGTACTTCACACCAAGGCAGCTTCTAATGTTATACAAAGGACAGGTCCACTCGTGTGTGGAGTACTGCAGCCACATTTGGGCTGGTGCTGCGAAATGTCACCTGGCTACTTTGGATTCAGTGGAGAGGCGTGCGAAGAGGCTGATTGGCGACCCAGACTTAACTCGAAACAGTCTCCAAAGCCTGGAGCACAGGCGTAGAGTAGCCAGCCTTTCGGTCTTCTATAGGATACATTCTGGTGAGTGTGCAAGGGAATTGCATGGTTTAATTCCCCCATCTGCGTTCCACCATCGGCCGATCCGTCGTACGGCGATTTTCCATCCTTACGTTGTTGACAGTGTTGACACCACTGCGAACCGGACGAAGCGTTTCGCTTCCTCTTTTATACCGCGTACATCGAGGAATTGGAACAATTTGCCAGCGACGGTGTTTCCGTCACACTACAATTTGAGTGCCTACAAGGCTAGAGTGAATAGCCTCTTAATAAACTAGCGCGCTTTACCATCAACGATTGCATCACTGCTTACCATCAGGCAGGATTGCGGTCAAGCGCTAGTTTATAACTTATAAAAAAAAAACGTTGCCCCACACTATGAATTTCTCCTGTATCGTGGGTGTGTTTACAAGCATATAAACTAACATACACAAACAACTAGACCCAGAACAACTACTTTTTGGTCATACAAATATTTGTTATGTGCGGGAATCGAGCCCGCGATATGCAGCGCAGCAGTGAAAAATGTAACCACTACGCCAACCGTGCCGTCAAAAATATTACATGAAAGACTTCATAACTTAAATACTGTTTACATTATAAAATATTTTCATCACCACCCTGCTGAGGTTATTGAGCATTTTGCCCAAGTCTTCCAGGGTCTCAGCCATGACCACGATATCATCTGCGAAACGGAGATTAGTGATGTACTCGCCGTTGATGTTGATGCCAAGTCCTTTCCAGTCCAGGAGCTTGAAGACATCTTCCAACGCAGCAGTGAACAATTTAGGAGATATGACATCTCCTTGTCTCACTCCACGCTGCAGTTGGATCGGTTTCGAGTCCTGATCCTGGAGACGGACTGACATGGTGGCGTTTTTGTACAAACACTTTATCACCTCAATGTATCGATG
This sequence comes from Sesamia nonagrioides, assembly GCA_017933935.1. Lineage (NCBI taxonomy): Eukaryota > Metazoa > Arthropoda > Insecta > Lepidoptera > Noctuidae > Sesamia > Sesamia nonagrioides. The sequence goes on from JADWQK010000081.1 coordinate 1,186,062, forward strand.
GTCAATTTGGCACCGCTGGAGAGACTGTAGCACCGCCCAAGTCTCAATCGAATCGAAGGCCTTCTCATAGTCCACAAACGCCAAGCATAGTGGTTTGTTATACTCCTCGGACTTCTGTATAACTTGCCGCAGCGTATGAATGTGGTCTATGGTGCTAAAGCCTTTTCGGAAGCCTGCTTGTTCGGGAGGCTGGAAGTCGTCGAACCTGCGAGCGAGACGATTCGTGATGACCCTAGAAAACAGCTTGTAGACATGGCTCAGGAGGGATATCGGTCTGTAGTTTTTAGGAGGGTATTGTCACCTTTTTTGAAAAACAAAACCACCACGCTCCTGTGCCACGCCTTAGGCGTTTCGCCTTTAAGAATGACGGAATTAAATACCTTCTGAAGCGCTTTAAGAACCGGTTTGCCACCCGCTTTCAGAAGCTCAGCTGTAATTCCATCATCTCCAGCCGCCTTATCGTTCTTGAGCTGTTTCAGGGCCATACCAATTTCGTACAGGCTGACGTCCGGGATATCGTCGGTGTAGTGTCGGGTTAGTCTGGCTCTAGGATCATTAGCCAGGCTTACAACAGGTGCGTGTGTTGATGTGTATAACTCTCCGTAGAATTTATCAATCTCACCCAAAAGCTCCGGCTTGGAAGTGACGATCCTACCATCCCCAGTCTTCAGCTTCGCAAGTAGACTCTGTCCAACAGACAATTCTCGTGCGAACACTTTGGAGCCTTTGTTCCGCTCGATAGCCTCTTTAATACAAATTGTATTAAATTGGCGTATATCGCGAGTCAGAGACTTTGAGATTTGTCTGTTAAGGCACCTGATACGCGAAGCGTCATCAGGGGATTTTAAGATCACCTCCCGTCTTTCTTCCATTAGCCGGCGGGTGGGACCGGAGATCTTCTTCTGTCCTTTTGAACGGAGGGTTTTGTAGAACTTAGACCCTTCCGTTTGGAGAGTTTCCACAAACCTGTTGTTGTAGTCGTCCACATCTACGCATTCACCGAGGCATTCGAAGCGGTTTTGTAGTTCGATCTGAAAGCTCTCGGGGTTTTGGAGTTGCGTTGACGCTGGACCGAGCGTAGACTTCATAAGTCGAGAGCGTTCGAGCCTAATGTTGAGGTTCAAGATGCCTCTAATAATACGGTGATCACTCCCGGTTTTAACCGCATGGATCACGGAGACATCGTTGAACACTTGCCTTCTCGTTGACATTATGAAGTCTATCTCGTTTTTGGTCTGACCATCGGGGCTGAGCCAGGTCCACTTGCGGTGCAATGGTTTCTTGAAAAAAGAATTCATCGCAAAGAGTCCTTCCTTTTCCATGAAATCCATTAGCATCTGACCTCTGGGATTCCGATTTCCAACTCCAAATTGCCCCACTTTCGTCTCGTCCGCCTCTCGCATGCCCAGTTTTGCGTTAAAGTCCCCCATGACAACGGTGTAGTGGGTTTTGGAGGAATGTATGGCTCTACTGACGTCCTCATACATAGCCTCCACCTCATCGTCAGAGTGTTTAGACGTCGGGGCGTAGACCTGTATAACCTTTAACGAATATCGTTTTGTTATTCTGAGTACAAGGTACGCCACCCGAGTCGAAAAGCTCCCGACTTTAACAACGCTGTTCACGAGGGACTTGTGGACAATAAACCCGACGCCACCCTGGGACAGCTGGTCGCCTTCCCGGAAATAGAGCAGGTTGCCAGACTTCAGGATTATCGAGTCCTCTCCCTCTCTTCGGACTTCAGATAACCCCACAATGTCCCAGCGCAACCGGCTCAGTTCTTCCTCCAGTTCGACAATCTTCTCATCGGTCCGTAGTGTGCGCGTGTTAAATGTTGCCAGGGCCAAAGGTCGTCGTTGGTGATGGTAGCCGGATCTCTGCCGGAGATTCTTAGCACCCCTTGCTCCGCCGTAACCAAGTTCGCTACCGTAGACTGGAATAGCGGAGCTGCCGGGGACTAGGGGCCTGGGCTGTATCGTGTGCATCATTGGGGGGGTTTGCCATAATCCCCACGCTTGGCAGGCGGGTTGGGGATCGCAGTGATTTAATATTACACAGGAGAAGCGCTGCTGCCAGCTTCCCTGGTGATTTCCCTTAGTCGCCTCTTACGACACCCACGGGAGGATATGGGTTGGTACTATTCTAAGCCCGGCACCACACGGGCACGTCAAATAGGATAAAATACTCCATAGCTTGACGCACCACATCGGTTATAGCGCCCGCACAGGTCGACGGATTGTCAGAAGGGAAGCAGACCCGCTGCCAAGGATAAGACGCATAGAAGTGGCGTCTCTCATCCCAATCCGCTGACCTGTATCGTCACATTCGCCGTTCACCACGAGAGTCGTGATCTGGTGGGGAGAAGGATGATACAGACTTCACCAGACAGTGGTCTGAAGTTCCCAACGGTGAGGAAACTGTTACAATACATCTGTCCGGATCAGTGGTCAGCAGAAGGTCCAAACAATTGGCTGTATGACCAACTACATCAGGTACCCTAGGCGCTTGCTCTACCAGCTGGGAAAGGCCCATTGAAAGCGCGAAGTTTCGCGCCTCTCTCCCAGCGTGGTCGGTCCTCTGGTGTGGAAAAAGCCAGTCCTGGTGGCAGGCGTTGAAGTCCCCCAGAGCGACGAACTGCGCGTCAGGGTGCCGATGCAGCGCATTGTCTGCAGCCTCACTGAGGTGGTCAAATAATCGAGTTGTCTCCTGATCACCGCTGTGCGATCGGTAGACACAGGTGTAAACAATTTTGTCCACACCAGTGTCAACCAACAGCCATAGGGACGAGAAGTGAGGGTCTTCGAGGTGACGGAGGCGCCGGCAACAGATGTCATTGCGGACATACACACAGACCCCGGCACGCTGCAGGAAATGATGCTCCAAAGAGTATCCCGGGTAGCCGAGGTATGCCTTATCGGACGGACATCTGATCTGGGTCTCCGCCAAGAAAAGTAGATGGGGCTTTTCAGTCTCAAGGTGGTAGTGTACTGCAATGAGATTGGAGTGCAGACCTCTAATATTAGAGAGGTGCACTTTAAAAGAGAGGACGTGCGCCCGCTGTGCACACCTACTTTTCATTGTGGAACTTTTCATTTTTAAAAAAATTGAGTGAATAGGAATGAAGACGGCAGTTGAGTGAGGTGATGCAATGTTAAACCCAACAATGCGACCAATGATGCTGGGCCAGAGGGAGATTGATCTGGAGACTGCGGGGACGCCCGAACCCCCCCGGGATCGCCATCGGGTCCTCTCGTCTTTTTGATTCCTTTGGGATTTTTCGCAGTTGGCGGGGCAGCCTTTCGTATGTGGCTGGCACACTACTTGGGCCCCCAACTACCTGCGGTCGTCCAGCAGAGCGCCGTGCTTCGGATCCCGCTACCCTCCACGACCAAACTCCCGACACAACATCTTTTTCTTCTGACTTTTTCTGGTGGGTGGTAACTTACGCTGGCGGCCGATGTTATCGCCTACCACCGAGAAAATTGTTATTATTAGTATCGTGTGATAATAATATTAGATAATTATCTAATATTATAAATGCGAAAGTACCTCTGTCTGTCTGTCGGTCTGCCCGGCTTTCACGCCAATACTTCTGAACCGATTGTAATGAAATTTGGTACACAGATAGTCTAGAGTCTGAGAAAGGACATAGGCTATATAACATCCCGCTGTGACCAATAGGAGCAGTCAGCAGAGCAGTAACAAAAAATGTTGCGAAAACAGAAGCCAACGCGGACGTACTACATATTGCTCCTATTATTTTAACAGGCGCTTATTTTATATCAACTGAGCTGTTTTTAATTTACGGGAACCACCACGCGCTGTAAACTGAAGTCCACGGGGGCGGAGTCACGGGCAACAGCTAGTAGTTTCCAAATTTATTTACATGCTGTAGCTAAGAAGGTTTTCGGGCTGGTCAAGTGCACCTTGCAGATATTTAGAAACAACATTCTTACACCTAAAATAATTTAAATTATAAATATTTAATACCTACTCTATTTAATCTATTGTACGGACGACAGCAGGTCAAGCTACCCCAAACTGTCAGATATTCCCAATCAACCTTGAACATTAATGCTATAAAGATAAAGTTGAAATGCTAATTAGGAAATCTGACAGATTGTAGCAGCTTGATGGGCTGTCATGCCTGTCATCCGTACTTACAAATAAAAAGGGCGGCCCTGAGATCGTAAAGGATTTGTGTGTTAATGCATATTTAGAGATAGAGATTGAGCTGCGCACTACTTATGTCATTCCACCTTTTGTTAATTATATTATCGCTGTAAGTAGGTTGTATGCGTCGCATGTTATTTTAGTATTATGTGCAGTATATAAAATTGCTGAGCTGACAAAACTTTGCAGGTTTTAAATAACTGGTAGGTACAGAAAAAGGAATGGCAGAGAATTTCCTACTTTTAGAACAGCTCTTTGTGCATGTTCGAGGGAGAGAAGCATAGATCTTGATGTTCCACCCGATGAAGTTATACAATACTGAAGTATAGATTGACATAGAGCAAAATAAACTTGTTTTATTAAGTTAGTGTCTGCAGTGGAGCGCAGTTTTTTGAATACAAACATCAGTGGACGTACTCTTGTAACCAAACTCTTGTGTTGTCAACAAAGTTATTTAGTTATAAGATATTTGAGGCACTTTGTTTCAAGGATCCTATGACAGGTATAAGAAGTGGTTCCTCCAGGATGCTTCCCATGTCTTTCTTCGAGACGATACCGTTCGCCGCGCACTTCAACCTCCCTACACTGGTCCTTACAAGGTAATGTCACGGACCGACAAGTTAATCGACATCGACATGGCAGGTAAACGCGTGACGGTCACTATCGACCGCGTGAAGCCTGCATACATCGCACGTGATGAGAGCGACCTCTCCCGGGTAACCGCTCCGCAACAGATCGCAGCGCCCGCGCCTGCCGTGCAAGCGCCTCCTGCATCCGCGTCATCCACGCCCGTACAGCCGACTGTACCACCTGTTGTTCAACAACCAGTTACCACTCGGTCAGGTCGCACTGTTAGATTTAAGGATAGGTTAGACCTCTAGCTTAAGTTTTATTATTTTTTAAACTTATTTCTTACCTATTGTTTGTTGTATTTGCTACTACTATGTGTAATTTGTATTTTTCTTAGTATGTAAATAGCTACTTGTTATTTTCTCCGTAGGGGGGTGGTTGTGGCGTATTGTGTCACAACACTAGTTAATATTAAAACCCTCAACACTTAATGTTTTCGACAAAATAAACATAACTCTGCTCGCAGCTAGCACCAGGTCATTACGTACACAAACCTTACGACGAGCAGTCGTTAGTAAAGAGTTGACCCTAACTCTCATAACTTATCTGTGTTCCCAGTGTTTTTCCTACCATAGTTAACTAGCGTTAAGTTACGCCTATAATTGTGACAGTGAATTAAACTGTTTTTCCGGTATCCACGACTTTTATTTAGGAGTGTACCTCCAAACGCCATAACATACTTGCAGGGTGTATCTGACATCGTAACGCAAACTTCGCGAAAACGCTAGACCGCATGCCACTATAATAAAATTATAATAGTCATTTATGTTATTAATAAGCGGTTACAGAAATTGCAGTGTTTAAAAAAAAGTATCGGCTCGGTCTTTGAACGTAGCAAGCGTGCCGCCGCGCTCGTTTGTATTACGTCGCTAATGTGAGCTCTATTAAATCAGCTGATAGGACAGTTTTTCGAGTTTTGTTCACATTGTGCTTTTTTGTGTAATTAGCGAATTAATTAATTTTTACTTCAAAATCTTAGTGGATTATAAAAGTATAGCAATTATGAAAAGGTTTAAAAAAAAACATTGCATATTATTTCTTAAGTCACGAAAGAGCCGACGAAAAATTCCACCACTGGGGGATTCAGAATCATGTACTGGATCCATGGTACTCGTTTGTGCGTCGATGTCAGATACATCCTTTATATTAACCAATATTTTAATGACTTACTAATAAATCGCCTTAGTTGTAAATTTTTAACCCGATTGGGCCTCACTAGCAGTACCTTCTTGCACGAGTTATTAGATGGAGTTTTGGCGGGAAAGTTAAGATGAGTGCCACGCTCATTTTTCATTGAACTTTTAAATTATTTATAGTGTCGTTTAGTAAATAAAAACGCGTGACTTATGTAGTAAAAAGTGCATTCAGTGAATAATTCATAAAGATCATTGAAATATTGCAGCATAGTGGCCACATCGTGACTTTGTCCCAAACCTTTTTGGCGCGTGTAGGGCGTGTTGTGTAATTAAAACGCGAATAGGTATAACGTTGTATATTGCACGTAAGTCTAGAGTACAATGTATGCTATAAGTTACCTAATTACAAGAGTAGAGACGCGACTATGTTACAATGTAAAATGTCTGACAGTAATGCGTGATCTTATGATATATGTGATAATGTGAGAAAGGGATGTCTTACGAGCTATGCACAAGCTTAAATACTCGACAATAATACAGCTATCTCTAAACCGGAGTGGGGCTGACTGATCGGGCGTTCTTGATGCTGATTTGTTGATCGTGGAAGAACGTGCCGTCTGATTGGCCGGTGGACCGGGGCCGCGCCTTCGGTCCACGTGCAAGGCGGTTTGGTATGGTCAGCGCGCTTTCTCCGTCGGTGCACAATAGGTTGACAGAATCGCGTCGTCCGCGGAACTTTCTCCAACGAACAATGGGTTAACCAACAGATGTCCGACAATGTGCGACACCCTCGCTGAGGCGGTCAGGACCCACGTTCTTTGTCTTACATACGCGCTTTGTTTTCCAAGATCCTTGTTCTGGTATGATTTATATGCACCCTTTCGCGGAAGGTCGTCAATCGTTGGGACGTCAATAGTTGGGCAATCCTTTGTGTTATTGTTGTATTGTAGCGACTGCGACCATCGCTACAGTACTCTCCCCCTCACGCGAAATATACGTGGCGTGCAGGCGTCTTAACGATCCTGCCTGACCTAGTACGTTGTTCTCTCGTATGCTGGGCTGGGAGTAGGCTGGATTGCTCGTCTGCGGTTGCTGCAGGTGCTGGAGTCTTGGCTGTGGCTTGCTCGTCTGTGGTAACTGCAGGTGCTTGACTGGTCTCGCTGTTTGTTTGCCTGGGGTCATCTTCTGTGTTGATAGTGTACGCAGGTTTGAGGCGATCGATCGATATGTTGCTTGATCGTCCGGGTAGTTGTATTGTGAAGTACTTTTCCTTGCGTTCGATGATCGGGTATGGACCTTGGTATGGATGCTGCAGAGGTTTGCGGACGGTGTCGTCGCGTACAAACACGTGGCTACATGTTTGTAGATCGTTGTGCACGAACATACATCGCTTGTTTGCATGCGATTTGTATGTGGGTGTGAGCTTCGTGATGATGTCGTGCAGGTGATTGACATAGTCCTGGTCCATCTTCGGTGTGACTGGTGTTGGTGATATGAAGTCACCTGGTAGGCGTATAGCTTGACCGTAGGTGAGTTGCGCTGCGCTTGTGTCAGAGTCGGAGCGGATAGCGGCTCTTAGACCCATTAGAACAGTAGGCAACTCGTAGATCCATTTGTTGCTGTTTTCTAGTCTAGCCATGAGTGCGGCTTTCAACGATCTGTGCCAACGCTCGACGATTCCATTACTCTGCGGGTGGTAGGCAGTAGTACGGGTTCTGTCTGCGCCGAGTAGTTGAGCTAGGTCTTTGAATAGTTGACTTTCAAACTGTCGTCCTTGATCAGTTGTGATTCTTATTGGACAACCGAAACGGGATATCCAGACTTCGTATAGCTTTCTTGCGACGGTTTCAGCGGTTGTCTCTTGAAGTGGTACGGCTTCAGGCCATCGAGTGCACCGGTCGATCATTGTGAGTAAGTATTTGTGTCCACATGCTGATGTAGGTAGCGGACCAACGATATCGATGTGAATGTGTTGAAATCGTTCGCTCGGTGGGAATGTTGCGATGTCGCTATGATTGTGTCGCTGTATTTTGGAGAGCTGACACGCATTGCATGCTTTGGTCCACAACCCGATGTCGGTGTTCATTGAGGGCCAAAAGAATCGTTCTTGCATCAGCTTCCGTGTAGCTCGTACTCCGGGATGACTTGGACTGTGCACGGCGTTGAAAGCTGTGCGACGAAAATCAGCTGTTAGGTATGGACGAACATGTGACGTTGATGTTTCGCAGAATATTGGCTTGTTGGTACCAGGTAAGATGATTTTCTTGAGTTGTATGTTGGTCTGTTGAGATAATGCAGGTAAACAACTGTCGTTTTCTTGAGCTTGAGATAACTCGTCGTAGTTGATAGGTGATGGCGTGTCGATCGTCTCGACGCGCGATAGTGCATCTGCAACAATATTTTGTGCCCCGTTCACGTGTCGGATATCAGTAGTAAACTCGCTAATGAAGAGCAATTGGCGGATTCGGCGTGGTGTGTCGTTATCAGACGGGGGCTTGCGAATTGCGTAAATCAGCGGTTTGTGGTCAGTATAAATGATGAGCTCTCTGCCTTCAAAGATTTTTCGAAAGTGTTTTACGGCGATGAAAATCGAAAGTAACTCCCTATCATTTGTGCTATATCTCTTTTGTGTTTCGGAGAATTTTTTTGAAAAATATCCGAGTGGCACCCATTGTTTATTGTTACGCAATTGTTGGAGGGATGCATAGTTGGGCAATCCTTTGTGTTATTGTTGTATTGTAGCGACTGCGACCATCGCTACACCTTCCTCCTAGTCGGTTTACGCGGAAAACGAAAGGAGATAGGTTTAGGTTAAGTTAGATTAGTTAGGAATTAGGATGTGTGCAGTTTCTGGCCTGCCATCGGACGCGTCCCCAGGTGGCGGATAGGGGAACGGCCCCCAGATATGGGGGTTACCGGTTTACCGGCGCGGACCAAATACTGAAGGGGGGACCGCTATGGCGGTCACACGTGCGGCAGGTCGGCCACCACTCCAGGTGGCTAACGTGACCCGAACTCCGGGTCACCGTCGGGCAACCCGGTCTCCTCACTGAGAGGAGCTGGGGGCCCCGTTTGCCTCCGGGCAAACTAGTGGAGCTAAGAGGAAGGACACCTCGCTAAAAAAACCCTTGGCTGCTGCGTTTTCTCGCACAAGAAGACGTACCCAGCCCGGCCTCTCCGTATGGGGGGACCATTGTGGGCCCGCCTTCTTGGCGGGAATCGCTGGCGGGGGATTGGTAGTGCAGGCAATGCTATTTCCCATGACCCCGTCACTCAGGCAATGTCGTTGTTCCGCTGTAAGGTTACTAAAGAAAACAAGATTACAACGAAGAAATGACTCAAAGGTCTCAGCAACCAAGCCAAAAACTCCAAAAAAAAAAGTTATTAGACAGTTGTCAACTGTCAAACATGTTGTCTTAATCTTTTCAGAGTGACAGATAACTTTTTGTGCGAACATTTTCTTACTATAATTTACGGTTTAGATCCTTGCGAAGTAAATATGTTCTATTCAAACGTTAGACTTATAACTGCGACAAGTGTTTTTTTCTGACCACATATATGTAACTTCAACTGTACTTAAAATAGTTTTGTATTAAATTAACTCGAAACTGGTAAGTTATCGAGCGTTATCATGGTCATTTACATTGGAAAACGAGTTTTGTTTTAGTTTTATTTTAGTTTTATTGTGTTTTATAGTAGCATCACTTGCACGCTACAATGTTCGCGAGCTTGAAAAGTAAGATAAAGGAAGAAACTGGTAGTGACATTAGTAAAATAACTAGTAGCTGGCGAAGCGGCGCCTTCTTAGGAAGATTATCGCTAAGGGACGATTCAGTAAGTATTTATAACTAATTACCAAATCAATTATTAAAATCTCACTGGTTGGATCTCGTTAGCTTTAGCTAAAATAATTTGTTTTGTAGGTATTTATTAATGGAAACATTTTTATATAATCTAAAACAAAGTGCTTCACTTTCAGTCAACAGCCAGCCCCTCTAGTTCAGGAGGACATGGGGATTCTACATCAGATGTAAGTTACCTTTCATCCTGGTCATTCTTTTTTCAGTCTTATTAATATTTTTTTAATATCTACCAATAGGTAAAAAAACTTTTTTTTATAGTGTGAAATTACAGTAATTAATATATTGGAGTTTCAACAATCAAAGGACAATTTAACAATATAAGTTAGTTATCTTATTTTATTTAAATAAAAGTAACCTTTTATTTATCAATTAGTCTATTTATTATAATATATTAACATACAATAATTCTATTTCTAGTCAATATCCCCGCAAATGGAGTCTTACCTATCAGAGCGTACTGGTGGGAGAGTAGACCAGGCTGTACTCCAACAACAGTACTCTGCACAGTTGGAAGCCAAGATTCGAGAAAGAGACGCCTTTTGGGAACAAAAGATTGAAGAACTGAAGCTTTCACTAGCGTCCGTGCAAGGTCAGATGTTAGCCAATATTTTTTACACAAGTTGGTAATAGATACTTTTGATTAACAATACTGAGTGGGCTAGGAGGTAGGTAAACAACTCCATTTGTTAATGAAATAGCAAAAAGTAAGAAAAATATTAAGATTTGTGGGTAGCCTGTCGAAAATGCATACTAATGTTATTTATAAATTATGTATTATATTATTTAATTATATTATTATATAAATGCGAAAGTAACTCTGTTTGTCTGTCTGTTACGCTTTCCCGCTTAAACCTCTCAACCGATTTTGATGAAATTTGGCACAGACAATCTTTAGACCATGAGAAAGCACATAGACTAACTTTTGTTGAAAATTTGATATTCCTGAGCGAAATCTAAAAAATGGGATATAACCTACTTCCACACGGGCGAAGCCACGGACGGAAAGCTAGTAATCATATATTTAAGGATCTTATCCGATTATGGTCTATGCTTTATGCAGTTTTAGTGTTGTGTTTAACAGCTATTTTGTGGCAGCTTAACATTATTATAATTGGCCTATGCTTGGATTACAAATTGTGATTTTTGTGGGACTCATGGATGCAAACAAGAGTTACATGTCTAAATTAGAACAACCAAAAACTTTACAATGACACTTATTTTTATGAAAATACTGATCATTATTTCAAAAATAATTTGTAAACATACTGTTTTATTCAATACTAGCTGCCGCCAGCGACTTCGTTCGCGTGGAGTTAGTTATGCTCCGCTCCCATTGGTCGCAGCGTGATATTATATAGCCTAAAGCCTTCCTGGATTAATGGGCTATCCAACGCAAAAAGATTTTTTGAAATCGGACTAGTAGTTCCCGAGATTAGCGCGAACAAACAAACAAACATACGAAGCTCGAAGGATTGCTTTGCGGGATTCCGTTATCCCAGGGAATCGTTCTGGGTGGTGATTTGAACGGTCATGTGGGTGAGAGGTGTGGCGAGTTTGAGCGTGTTCACGGTGGCTTTGGGTACGGAAGCCGCAACGCGGAAGGAGACAGCGTTCTCCGAATGTGTGCGGCTGCGGACCTTGCAATCGTGAACACCTACTTCAAAAAGAAGCCGGAGCACCTTGTCACCTACCGGAGCGGGCGAAGCGCTACCCAGATCGATTTTCTACTAACTAGGAGGCACCACATCGGCAAAGTAGCCAACTGCAAAGTCATACCCGGTGAGAGTCTCACTGCACAACACCGTCTCCTTGTCATGGACCTCTGCGTAAAGGCCCAACGTAGACGTGTAGAGGACTGTCGGCGCCAGATCCGGTGGTGGCTGCTTGATGAAAACAGGTCCCAGGATTTTGCGTCGGTTATTGGCGACAAGTGCGTCGGTACCGACGGAGAACCTGTGCAAGACCACTGGGACAGGATCCGGGCAGCTATTACGGGGGCGGCGCGGGTGGTACTCGGCGTCTCTAAGGGCGGCCGCAAACGTGACAAGGAAACCTGGTGGTGGGACGACACAGTCCAGAGGGAGACTAAGGTGAAGAAAGCCCTCTTCAAAACGTGGCAAGCGACCGGATCTCCTGAAGATCGCGACGCATACAAGGTTGCCAAACGTGCCACCAAAAGAGCTGTAGCCAGAGCCAGACGAGACCACTTGCAACCTCTCTACGAGAAGTTGGAATCGTCTGAGGGGCAAAAGCTTATTTACAAGTTGGCACGTTCCAGGGTCAAAGCGGCACAGGATATATCCAAGTGCCGTTGTGTAAAAGACCCAAATGGCAACCTGCTATGCGAGGACCTCGCGGTGAAGGAGAGATGGCGCTCGTACTTTCACGAGCTGCTGAACAAGCAGCATCAAGAGGTGCAAACACCGGAACTCCCTCCGAACCTTGGACTAGTGCCTCTGATAACGCCTGAGGAAGTCCAAACGGCTCTTCGTCGTATGGGGAATCGGAAAGCTGTCGGAGCTGACGGAGTCCCCATTGAGGCCTGGAAGGCGATGGGTCCTCGCGGTGTGGGCATGCTAACTAACTTTTTCAATCGCGTGCTCCTGACCGGCAAAATCCCGAGCCAATGGAGGCTGAGTATAATTACTCCAGTCTTTAAAGGCAAGGGCTCGGTTCAGGAGTGTGGCAACTATCGCGGTATCAAGGTCATGTCCCACACCATGAAAATCTTTGAGAGGATCGTAGACTCCCGAATCCGGCAGGAGTGTGCTGTCTCGGAGTGTCAATATGGGTTTCGGCCAGGGTACGGAACCATGGACCCTATCTTCGCACTAAGGATCGCCATGGAGAGATACAGATCGAAGAGCACGCCTCTGCATATGCTCTTTCTAGATATGCAGAAGGCCTTCGACTGTGTCCCTCGAGGGGTGATCTGGTGGGCACTGAGGTCCAAAGGGGTACCTGAAGCCTATGTCGACATAATTCGAGACATGTACCTCAATTCCGATTCCGTTGTCAGGACCGCTGTTGGCGACACTAAACCCTTCCCCATCACCGTCGGAGTCCACCAGGGATCCGTCCTTAGTCCGTTTCTGTTCAGCGTGATATTAGACGTTTTGTCGGCCAGTATCAGGGACTCACATGAGCAGCCTCCCTGGCTACTCATGTATGCTGACGATATCGCGCTGGCGGACGCGGACAGGGAACGGTTGGTGCGGCGTGTGAATGCGTGGAAGGACTCGCTTGAGAACGGAGGTCTGAAACTCAACGTGTCGAAGACCGTATACTTGGCCAGCAACACGACAGACCCCATGTCTGTGCGCATAGGCGGAGACATGGTCGAGCGCACGGACCAGTTTAAATACTTGGGGTCTGTGCTTCACGCGTCCGGCGACATTGATTGCGACGTCAAGGCACGTATTTCCGCAGCTTGGGCGAAATGGCGTGAGGTGACAGGTGTCATTTGTGACCCCAAAATGCCGGTTAAGCTTAAGGGGCAGGTCTATAAAACCATCATTAGACCTGTTCTCCTGTATGGCAGTGAGGCGTGGCCTGTGCTTGAGCGACACAAGCAGGAGCTGCGTGTCACGGAGATGAATATGCTGCGGTGGATGTGTGGAGTTACGCGGAAAGACTGCATCAGGAACTCCCGCATCCGGGGCAGCCTTCGTGTCCGTGACATTGCGGACAAACTGCAGGAGGGTCGCCTACGCTGGTACGGCCACGTCTTACGCAAACCGGCATGTTACGTGGGTAACAAATGTCTTGCCATGGCGCCTCCGCCGGGCCGGAACAAGCGGGGTAGACCAAAGAAGTGCTGGCTTGACGTTGTAAGAGATGACATGCGTGCCAACAAGCTCTTACCACAGGACGCTAAAGATCGTGCGAAATGGAGGAGAATGTGCAGGAAAGCGGACCCCGGGCTCCAACGCGAAAGCCGCGGATGCAACCGGGATAAACGCTGAGATGATGATGATGATGAAACAAACAAACATACAAACAAACTCTTCAGCTTTATATATTAGTATAGATTAAAAAAATTTGTCACTACTGACTTTAAATTTACCACAGAATAATAAAAAGTAAAAAAACTAAAACCCAACTACGACAAAAAATGACGCTGAAAAAGTATAAAACAAGATTTTCAGAATACTGAACTGAACAAAGTTGCTAATGTAGTTGCAAGTAAATGGATATAGTTAAGATTCCTTCGTTGTAAATTGACAATAATGTCATACAATACCATTCTGAAGTATGCAATATTCACTATGTAGAGATAATTTTTCATGTTTGGAAAGGCGTAGTCACACGATACATATACCTACCTACCGTAGCACCTTGACAACGTGTGACTACGCCTTTCCAAAAATGAAAATTTATCTCTACATAGTGAATATTGCATACATCAGAATGGTATTGTATGACATTATTGTCAATTTACAACGAAGGAATCTTAACTATGTCCATTTACTTGCAACTACATTAGCAACTTTGTTCAGTTCAGTATTCTGAAAATCTTGTTTTATACTTTTTCAGCGTCATTTTTTGTCGTAGTTGGGTTTTAGTTTTTTTACTTTTTATTATTTGCACTATTTTGGTGTTAAAGTGTATTTGTGGCGCATAATCTAGACAAAAGTTAAATTGATGAACTAAAAACTAGGTACTTGACATATTACATCTACACGCACATATAACAACATAAGCCCTAAGGCATATAGTGCAGAGGACATTTTTATGGGAGTTTTAGCATGGTATCAAACTGTTTCCGCCTTCACCGCGTGGAGTTACTCCCAGCTTATGTCGTTTTCATTAGTGCATTACATGTTTTATTAATGTTCACACTGCTCTACATTGCATAAAGCGATTCACAGTTCCCGTGATCCGCGCTTTGCTCTTATCGCTCGTATTTAACATCATTAAAGCATTCTTGTAATTATGTACAAGCATAAAAGTACTCGTGAAGCTCTTTCACGAGATACCAAACACGGTATATTTATTTTAATTTTATATTAACATAGAACTTTTTGTCCGCTAGAGGGCGCAATACTAAATTTGGTGACAAGCTTTATAGCTCATAAGTAACAGAATATCAAGGCCCTTCTAATGGTACTGCAGTGGTCTTATTCTGATAAGTAGTAAAGAAGGTATAAACGAAAAGATGTGAATTATAATTATGCATTCAGCCCATGAATACAGGTAAAGTCACAAGAAAATACTAGCAATATATATATATCCAAAATGTACAAGTAAAGCGCTTTCAAATGATACCAAGCGCGGCATATTTATCTTAACTTTATTTTTTTACTCTGTATGTTTTGTCCGCTAGAGGGCGCCACATTAGATTTTGTGAAACCCCATATAGCCTATAACCAGCGGACAATTAAGACGCTTCTAATGATATGTCATTTCTCGAATTCTGATAAGTAGTTTAGAAGTTACGAGGGAACAGATGAACATACATACATACATACATACATACATACATACATACATACATACATACATACATACATAGCCTGTCAAAATCATAACCCTCCTTTTGCTTTGCCGTAGTCGGGTAAAAAACAGTAATTTTTTTCAATTGGTAATGGTACTTTCCTTTTATTTTTTAAATTTTATTTAGGTATTTAGGTTAACCAACAATTGTTTACACTGTACATCATTGTGATTTGATGACTAGAGTAACACTTACAAGTGCAAAAATTAATTATTACAGGTTAACTCCTTTTACAAATTTTATATTATATTAATTTCAGGCGAAGAAGCCGCTGCGGCTCAAGCGGTAGCACGCACAGCACATGCGGAGGCGGCAAAGGCAGCTACAGAGAGGGACGCAGCTAAGAGACAAGTAAATGAATTGAAAACTCAGCTAGCAGCCGCTGAGCGGGCTCAAGACAGACTTGATGCTTTAAATGTGAGTTGATTTCAATATTTCCAATTTAAAGTTATTTTCTAGATAAATTAAGCCACCTATTCAAAAACTTGTTTCCAGTTATCTTAATTCCACTTAAACAAATATTGACTTTATCACTGTGGAAACTAATTCCAAATGAAACTGAACTTTATGAGTGACTAGCTTTCCGCCCGCGGCTTCGCCCGCGTGGAGTTCCGTTATATCGCGCTTTTTAGATTTCCCTCGGGAACATCAAATTTTTCCGGGATAGAAGGTAGCCTATGTTCTTTCTCAGGGTCTCAAGATTGTGCATGCGTGCATCAAAATCGGTTGAGAGGTTTAGGCGGGAAAGCGTAAAAGACAGACAGACAGAGTTAATTTCGCAATTATAATGGAATGATGGATGAAGTGGTTTTGAATGGATAAAGTGGTTTTTTCAAAAATACGTGTTTGGAAACTAAATGACAAATGCAGTATAATAATTAGGTCATAAAATTAAACGAATCCCAGTATTGCTAAACTGAACTGGGACCTTATTCTTTATGAGATAATGAATGAAATCACACTAAATGAAGTCTAGAATGGTGGTATAGGCAAAGGAGATTGACGTGTTTTCGGGGTCGCAGCGTGATGTTAAATAGCCTTCCCGGATTAATGCGCTCATCATCATCATCATCATCGACCTTTTTATCGTCCCACTGCTGGGCACAGGTCTCCTCTCATACAGAGAAGGATTGAGCGTAATCATCACGCTTGCTCAATGCGGGTTGGCGGTTGGATTAATGCGCTATCCAATGCAAAAATTATTTTTCAAATCGGACCAGTAGTTTCTGAGATTAGCGCGCACAAACAAACAAACTCTTCAGCTTTATATATTAGTATAGATTATATAGGTATCGCGCCGCGCAGTTTTGCGCGGTAGATAAAAAAGCCTATTTGTTAATCTCGGTTATATTTCCATCTGGAAGCCAAATTTGATCTAAATCGATTCAGTAGTTTTTGCGTGAAAGACTAACAAACGACAAACATACATACCAAGTTTCAAGTTTATGACTTTAGTAGAAACTACATAGTTATTTGTAATTTGTTACTTTCTTTTGTAATCATTACTAGGATTATTATGCTCGCTATTACTAAAAGATAATGTGCTAAAAAATAAATAATAAAATAAGATAATGTGACAAATAAATAAGATAATGTGTGAAAAAGAAAAAAACTGGGTATTTACCCAGTTTTTTTTCTTTTTCTTCTTCCGTCATTAGCACTCTGACTCGTGTTGAAAGAGCGAGTGAAATGCACTTCGATCTCAGGTAATTTAAAATGCAAGGTCATGAAATTTATCAGCAATGTGGCACTGGGTCCATAATTTTTTATTATATTACCAAAAACTTTAAAAAGCTTGACTAACATTAATAATTGAAATTCTTGATTGAAAAGTCTTACTATTCTATCAATGGGTTTTTAAGGGCATAAAATAGGAAATTTTCAATCGTTATAACCTCTTATTTTGTTTATATGCCTATTAATTTGTATGCCTTGCAAGGCAAAACATAGTAATACGACAAAAAATTTATACCATTTTAAAATATTTTAAGAAACAAAATATTTTCACTTTGGATGCGTCAAGGCTCCCGCAATCAAGTACGATTCTGGTAGGAAATTATTCCATAAAGTTATCATAGAAATTTTTCTGCTAGGCTCGTCGTGCTTATCGAGCATTTAGATAGGGTAATTGCCAGCAGTTCCACTACTGTAAGCATGTTACAGGCAGGCTTATCTATCGAACTTAGTGTCACTTCCTGCTGAGTGATGTTTGAGTTTTAAATTTCACTGTAGCTGGAGTCATAATCATTCTCCTGCCTTTTTTAGGGTTCCGTAGCCAAATGGCAAAAAACGGAACCCTTATAGATTTGTCATGTCTGTCTGTCCGTCTGTCCGTCCGTATGCCACAGCCATTTTTTTCCGAAACTATAAGAGCTATACTGTTGAAACTTGGTAGGTAGATGTATTCTGTGAACCGCATTAAGATTTTGATGCAGAAATAAAAATCTAATAATAAATATTGGGGGTCCCCATACTTAGAACTGAAAATCAATTTTTTTTTTCATCAAGCTCAAACGTGTATCTAAGGATAGATACACGTTTGAGCTTGCTATAAGAGCTATACTGTTAAAACTTGGTAGGTAGATTTATTCTGAGAACCGCATTAAGATTTTGATGGAAAAATGAAAAAAAATATAATTAATATTGGGGGCTCCTCATGCTTAGAACTGAAAGTCAAAAAATTTTTTTTTTTTTCTTCAAACACAGGTACGTGTGGTGTATCTATGGATAGGTCTAAGTACAAAAATGATATCGAGGTTTTTAAAAAATTTTTTTCCAAACCGAACAGTTTGCGTAACAGACGCTTCCAAAGTGGAAAAAGTCCCCCCTCTAATTTCTAAAATAAGAAAAAGAAATATCTAAAAAAAACATATGATCTACATTACTATAAAAAATACCCACGAAAATTGTTTTGAACGAGATCTAGTAAGTAGTTTTTTTTAATACCTCGTAAATCGTAAACCGCTTATTACCGCGTAATCTTTCATTCAAATAACTTAAATTCTTTAATTTCATTAATCAATGGTACGGCCTTTAGTGCGTGAGTCGGACACGCACTTGGCCGGTTTTTTTAGTTTGAATGGGAAATCGTGAAATGACCGCCGCCTCAATCTCTGACTTGCTTGTCTCCTCCCAGAGCGCGAGAGACAAGCCAGACAGAGAGATAAATGACACAAGATATGTACCTATCGCTACAGACATAAGAATAACAACTTTAACAGGAGGAGCTAGAACAATCTCGCCGAGAGTGGGCGCGCGAGCGAGCGGAGCTGAGCGGTGCGCTGAGCGCGGCGGAGGGTCGCGCCGCCGAGCTGGCCGACCGGCTGGCCGTCGTGTCGGCCGCGCTACCGCCCGACAACCCGCATCATCACATGGAAGACGACGGTAACTACTCCATTGAATATTAGTATAGACATTCATACATAACCTCATGCTTGTATGACGTAACACAATACGAAAAAAGCACGAAAACTTTATGACAGGCGCGCCTTTTTAGAAACTGAACGTGTCATTGTCTAAATGTGTAGCCTTTATATGGAATTGCAAACTCCTGGCTGCTGCTAAGATTTTTGTTATAGAAAACCTATAAACAGCCTCTAAACCTCTAAACCGTGTGTTCGAAAGCGATATCGTAGCGCTGGCGCACAGGGTAGTGAAGGAACTCGGGTGGATTTTATTTTAGTCAGTAATGAAGGTTACGCGGTAATAAGAGGTTTACGATTTACGAGGTATTAAAAAAAAAAACTACTTACTAGATCTCGTTCAAAATAATTTTCGTTGGTAGTTTTTATAGTAATGTACATCATATGTATTTTTTAGATTTTTCATTTTCTTATTTTAGAAGTTAGAGGGGGGTGCAACTTTTTTCCACTTTGGAAGCGTCTGTCACACAAACTATTCGGTTTAGAAAAAAATATTTTAGAAACCTCGATATCATTTTTGTACTTAGACCTATCCATAGATACACCACACGTACCTATGTGTTTGATGAAAAAAAAAAAAAATTTTTGATTTTCAGTTCTAAGCATGAGGAGCCCCCAATATTAATTATATTTTTTTTCATTTTTCCATCAAAATCTTAATGCGGTTCTCAGAATAAATCTACCTACCAAGTTTTAACAGTATAGCTCTTATAGTTTCGGAAAAAAATGGCTGTGGCATACGGACGAACAGACAGACATGACGAATTTATAAGGGTTCCGCTTTTTGCCATTTGGCTACGGAACCCTGAAAAGGCCACGCTTACCACCACTAAGACAAGAACCAAGAAGCCATAGCTAATTTGTCTCTAAATATCGAAGAATTTTGAAATATTGCTTAAAAAACATTGCTTTAACATCTTTTAAGGCTGATTTACATGGTGCAATTTAATTGCCTATGGCATACAATATAATTGATGCAACAAATGAATTGCATCGCCTAAATGGTGTTTAGACAATGCAACTTTTATTGTTGCTCCAATTTAATTGAAGCCATAGGCAATTAAATTGCACCGTGTAAATCAGTCTTTACTGATCTATCTCTGTAGCGATAGGTATCTTTTGTAATGTATTTTTCCGTAATGCTTGTCTATACCTACCCAGACAAACGCGAAGTAACTCCAACCGGTTGCGCGGACTACGACCGCGTGTGTCGTGAACGAGCCGTGCTCACACGTCAGTTGCAGGAAGCCAAGATGGCGCTCGCTGACGTCAAGACATCTTGGAGCGGACAGATTGCCTCGTTGGAGACACAGGTACAAATCACTTTACAAAAACATCATTTCAATAATTTCACATCAAAATTGTTATTTCTCATATTATGAAGCTACCTTTAACTCTGTTATTACGGTTGTTAACGTAATAACAGAGTTAAAGCATAGTATAAAGAGAGGGAAGTACATTATCTTCATACAAACGGACCGCGCGCGGCTTGTATGTGTGCGCCATAGTATCTATGCGTCACCGCACGCACACCTAAACACAATATTAGAGTGCCTATGACTGCGCTAGTCGCGGCTAGCACGGAACGAGGTTCGCGCGTCACGGCTTTTCGGCACATTATACTCTGTTTTTTAATCTCGTAGACTAAATTGACACATGCAAATGTCAAATTTACATTATTAATTTTGTATTATTACGTTTTTAATAAGTACCTACACATTATTTCAGGATAACTTATTGTAAAAAAACGATACTTGATTTTACGAACGCTAAGTTTCGGCACTATTTAAGAATTGCAATAAACTGCCAACACTCGCAATGTCAGTTTAGTCTACGAGATTAAAAAACAGAGTATAGCTTTTAAAAAATGATCACATAAACTGCAAAGTTGGTAGGTATGTCTATTTATGAACAAATAAAAGACTTATATTTTTCAAATTATATTTCTAAAAGTTATTTACAAGGATACGGATATATTACACATTAAAGTTTAATAACAACGCGTTTCGTAATAGTCGAAACCGAAGAAAGTAGGTATTTTTCTGTAGCTAATTTGTTGTTTTGTATTAAATGTGTGATTCAATAGATGTTATGTTTGTATTATTTATATTTGTATTAATTAAAAATAAAAATAAATATGGTTCTTTATGTGTACAAAACTAAAAATCAAAATTACAAAAAAAAATCTGACTAGTATATGTAAACTAAATACTAAGCAAATAATTTAAACATAAGCTCTTAGTCTATAAATATTTGTTAGCGGTTTGGGCGACAACCGTAACCGACGAAGCGCGGACAGTTGTCAACCCTAAGACAGTAGGCAATTAAATCGCGGATTGGGTCGCAGATAACCTACTTCCTCTCTTTATTCTATGGTTAAAGGTTGCTAGATATTTGCATCGGATTTAAGGGGGATCAAGGATTTAGGATAAGGATTGTTTTGTTTGATTGTTGAGGTTGTTTTCTTTGTAATGGGATTGGGTTGTTTGAAAACAGATCCCCCCCTTTTCTTTTTTGGTGTGGATGGGAATCATCAAATGACCTCTCCCGCTCCGCTCGTCTTCGCTCTGGGTGGAGCGGAAGGGCGTGTCAGACTTTTACTGTCTAAAACCCGCTCTTGTTCCTACAATTGCCTGTGGCCAAGGCCATGGTTTCTCTTTTGACCAACCCGCATCCCTGACCCAGGCATCAGTCTTCGTAGACCCCATCACGATGTGCTGACGTCTCTTTGAAACACGACGCGCCGACGACCTGGGCTTGGTCCTTACTGCGCGGCGAGCTGATACCGTGGCTCCTGGTACATATGCAATTGACGGAACACGGGTGGGTTTCACTCAGTAAAAGTCTAACAGGCTCTTCTGCTCCGTCCAGAGCGAGAGAGGTCGTTTGATGATTTCCCATCTGCAAGAAAGGATTACTGACTACTGACTGTCTAAACCCACACCAATTCTTATACCAAACATACTTTCTGTGTTTAGATTGATTTTTCCTTTTTTTTTTTATTAAACATTACCTTAGATTTTTTTATTATTATTTTTTGTACTAGATTAGAGGCGACCAAAATTTTAAGGAATACGTCACGTATTTTTTGGGATATACTGACGCCGCGCGCCGTCGTGTTACATTTGAGTAGCGTTAGCGATCCAATTTCTTTCAAATCGGACTTTTTTTTGTTCCTCCAAGATCGACTCCGTGTGTATAAGCTATCAATCCCCTTATATATATAACTTGTATATAATCGTGCTTGTATACAGGGTGTATCTGACATCGTAACGCAAACTTCGCGGATAGGCTACACCGCATGCCACTAATAAAATTATGATAGTTATTTATGTCGTTAATGAACGGTTACAGAATTCACAGTGGTTAAAAAAAGTGTCGGCTCGGCATTTGAACGTTGCAAGCGTGCCACCGTGCGGGTTTGTAGGTATGACGTTGATCCCTGATGTGAACTCTATTAAATCAGCTGATAAGATAGTTTTTCGAGTTTTGTTTTCATTGCGCTTTTTTGTGTAATTACCGAAATAATCAATTTTTACTTTAAAATCTTATTGGGTTATAAAAGTATAGCAATTTTGAACGGTCTAAAGTGAAAAAAACTTCATATAATTTTTTTAAAATCATGATGCCGACGAAAAATTCCACCACAGGGGGGTTCAGAATCATGTACTGGATCCATGGTACTCGTTTGTGCGTCGATGTCAGATACACCCTTTATATAATATTATGTGCATGTGAAAGGCGTGTGCATGAAGCATGAAACATTACTCACACACTATTATTATGTATGTATGCAATTTTATTTTAATACTGTCTGAAACTGAATCGGTTTAACAGTTGTTTTGTATCTAACAGTTAATTAATGATTTGTACATATAATTATGATGTAAATTAATTTGCACCAGTCTTTATTTATTTTTAGCGACTTCATTTCGGAATTTATTTTTAGCTCCCGGGAATATGTTATAATTTATTATATATATTTTTATAATCTCTGGCAATAAAAACTTATAGGTAGGTACTAAATCTTTTATTATTACTTATTTTTTATACTTACTTGGTTAATTTCAAATATACTACATTATAATCTTCGTTTTAAGGTAGGTACACTTTTTTGTTACAAAACACTAGAAAAACGAACATTATTATTTTATGTATTAAAAAAAAATCCAAGCCACTTTATTGTTTTTTTTAAATTATATTACTAAGTTGTAAAACATAGGTGGCGCGACTATCGCGGCAGGCGGGAGAAGAAGGCTCAGAGAGGAGACGAGTAGAGATAGAAAAGAGAGAGATGCAAGAAAAGATGCAAATTGCTGCTGCAGAGCTCGAGAAAACCAAGCAGAATCTGGTTAACAGCGAGGCTAAGGTATACAGTTCGTGATTATATTTGTTTCGTAATACAGCTAGAGGTACTTGGTATAGATGTCCTATGTACGACTTTCTCCATATTTGTCTTAATGTTCTTCAAATTCCTTTTACGATTAGATACATCTTCTATCTTTAATTTCTTGCATGTAGAACTCAAGTTTGTCGGAATCATTTTGACAGTGTCGAGACCAAGAGAGAGTCAACAAATTCAGATCAGTGGTCTTACTGTGACGTGCTAAAACTATCATTGTTCCGTGTGGCTACCATGAGTTTTCATTACGAGACTCGATCATAAGCATAGACTGCGTTTGGCGCTCTCATTGGTTGAGAGTTCTTATCACCTTGAAGCGCTCGATATCTATGATCCAGTCTTCGTAATGAAAACTCATGGTAGCCGCACTTTTGTAAAAAAGGGATGGCGTTATGCATCCTGTATAGCTCCATCTTTGTCTGAGACTTTAACGAAAACGGTTTCAACACGTCGTAGTAACCTCCCGGGAAAAATTATTACGCAATCACTGACTAAATAGAATAAATAACCCGTTCACTTGTATTTAAAAAGGTTTCAACTTTATACCGTAACACTTTTTCCGACAATTACTGTTTTGATAACTTGGTTAAGTTGAAATTTTAAAACTATCGTCAAAAAAGAGATTTTAAAATTTAAAACAAGTAAGTAACAAACCACTACAAATTGTCATCCACAGATGCGTTTTCTGATCTATTTGTTTACATTTTCTTCACATAGTTTTGAAACCGACCATGACTTACCTTTGTCTCCACTTGTCGCATAATAGCCTACCTATTTGCATGCCTTAACTATTATACTAAAATAACTAACCCATAATTCATTTCAAATCTTTCGTGTTATTCGATTTTGATTACATAAATTAATTGAACAAGGTCAGCACGATATAACAGCAGAGCAAATCTTAAACTAAGAACATTTGATTTTCCACATTATGTAACAAATTCAGAATTTAACTCTTGTACAATAATTGTAAAGGTACACAACTTAAACCTGGTTTCTGGAACGAAAATTATGGGCAAACATGGGCGTTCCCAGTTTCTGGCCTGGGCAAATCAGGCCTAGGGTGGGCAAGTCAGATTTTTGGGGTTGAATCGTCCAAAATGTATAAATGCTAATCTTTTTTTCTTTCTTTTTTGACTTCCCACGGTTTTTACAGTTAGCCAATGTCACGTAATGAATTAATTCATGTCAAAAAAGACGGCCGCGTGAACCGTTTTACTAGGTTTGAAGCAAAGTCATTATGTGGCCCTTATGCTACGATATTTCACTGTTCTTTATGAATTATTTACTGAATGCACTTTTTACTACATAAATCACTCACTTTTTTTATTAGTAAACAACACTATTAGTAATTTTAAAAGTCAAATGAAAAATGAGCGTGACACTCAGCTTGACTTTCCCGCCAAAGCTCTTAAATGCTAATCGCTCGCAATTCCCTACCGAAGATTACCGATTACTGCCGAGTACAAGCATTAAAACGCTCGGCTAAATTCGGTAATCTTTAGCCAAAAACCGCGTGTGACTACACACGCGGTTTTTGGCTATTAAACCGTACATTTTGCCAGTGTTTATTGCGAGGTTTATTTAAACGTTAGAGATAAGTCCCCGTTTATACTTTAATTACTAATTAGGGGAGTTTATAAATATTCTGCGAAATTTCCAGGGAGGTTGCAGCTGCCCCACCTGCCCCCTCCTGGGTACGCTCATGTGGCCAAAGTTGAACGAAAGTCTAGTGATCCGATTAGCTGTACATTATTCAGTCCACAAACTCTGATTTTCGTTCTAGAGACCGGATGTTAGGGTAGATCCTTGGTATTTTCATGTGTTGTAACAATGTCTCGTCGTATCGGTTTAGTTAGAAGGTAGTGCTAATCTGTCGAGCAGGTGGCGCGTCTCAACGGCGAGGTGCACACGTTGGCGTTGGAGTTGAAGTCTCTTCGCAGCGCCGCCTCGCTCGAGGCCGTGAGTCCCAGCCTTTACACCATATAATAACTCTAGTCTTGCATACTTAGTGAAGTTTCTTTAATTCGTCTTATTTGGTAAACATGTTATTTCTTTTGTTTACCAATAGGCTATTTGACAGTATGAATTTTTTTGTGATTATTTGCTTTAAATGTATAAAATGAGGCTTCTTTATGTCATTTACATGAGTTTTAATAAAAGTAATAACAATTGATTTATCCAAAAACACAAAAAAATGTTTAACTTTTTGTATCTCGCGCCACATATTGTGAAACGATCCGGATTGGCTAATGCCATGATGACGTCATACGGGCATCAGCACTTGTTGTTGTTCTATGTGTTCTCAGGTGTGTTATCAATGTATTTGTACAACCCTGTACTGCACACCACTTGTAAACCATTTTATTAGATAAATAACAACAAATAACAGATAAATACAAACACGTTGTGACGTCACTTACAAGGCGCGACGCCATATTGCTGAATAAAGTTTCGGCGGCTTATTTGAATATTGAATTTTTATTTGCACGTGTCTTACGAAATACGTATTTAAAATAATAAAAAAAAATACTTTCGGTGAACTTCTTTAACTGCAACCAAGTAATTCAAGATAGAAATTATAAATCTGTCAAAAAGCCTATTATGACAAGTAAGGTGAATACACTATGCATAGGCTTACACTGCGTGTTATGACGTATTACTAGTGCTGTACACATGGGCTTTTAAGTTTGCTTGGTAGTAAACGATAGTGGGAGAAAAAAAAAGATATTTCAACCTTAGTTACAACAGTAATAATTTAATAATAAAAAACAGTGACAACATTTTTACAGACATTACATCTGTAACATACAG
The DNA here is from genome assembly GCA_017933935.1 of Sesamia nonagrioides. Taxonomy (NCBI): domain Eukaryota; kingdom Metazoa; phylum Arthropoda; class Insecta; order Lepidoptera; family Noctuidae; genus Sesamia; species Sesamia nonagrioides. Next base: position 1,211,999 of record JADWQK010000081.1, read on the forward strand.
ATATAGTTTCTTAAAAAAAAAAAGGTCTCCTGGCTCCCAAACTAGATTGATAAGTACTTCATCATCATCTTAGCGTTTATCCCGGTTGCATCCGCGGCTGTCGCGTTCGAGCCCGGGGTCCGTTAGATTATGATGATGATAGTGAATTAACTAGCCTCAAATGGCGTAAAACACTATCACTAGCAATCGTTTTCATTTGACATTTTTTTTTTTTTTTTTTTGATGTGGCATCTCGTAGGTGGCTACTAAGAGACCGTAACTACTTAATCGGACTTTCCTGTGGATGCCTTAATTAAAAATTAAAGCCTCCAGCCAGGGGCATAAGACTAACTTAAAACTAAGCGACTACGCACTAAGGGCACCTCCTGTGGGGTACGGACCTCGGCTTAGGGCGTCGCTAGAGAGGACTGCAAGGGACGGCTGGATCGAAAGTTATACTTATTGGTTTTATGACCACGGCGTTTCCTAGTACTAGCTCTGAGAAGAAACGCCGAAACAAACTCAGAGGTTGGTCATTGTTGGGACATTATTATAATTACTGGCTTAGCTGCGGCGCGGGCTGGCCTTCATCGGACAAGGTTTCATTTGACAGTTCAACAATATTCATTGCGTTATTTAAGTTTTTTGAGAAAACACATTCTTCAAACATATGGAGCAATGGATTACGTATATGCTTCAAAATGATTCAAATTGTGTAACGAAATTAGGATACTGTTCACCTTCATATTAGCATCTTGAACTGCAATCTGCGATTGTTTCACGAAATAGGAATGGCAGGAATAGATTTGCTTATAATTGCTAAATAGACACACAATAATTATTGTTTTAGTTTCTACGTCTTCTTCTGTCCTTCAGCATTATCGCGCAATGTTGACTTATTATTTTAAATAATGATTATTACGTAATACTCAGAAAATTCTTTTTAGTATTAAAATTTTTGGTGCTTATTCAAATTATTCGGTGGCCTAGTGGTTAAAACACCAGCCTCTCAAGTATGAGTGCGCGGGTTCGATTCCAGGTCAGGCAAGTACCAATGTAACTTTTCTAAAGTTATATGTACTTTCTATGTATATCTTGGACACCAATGACTGAAGGTGAAGGAAAACATCTTGAGGAAACCTGGACTTTAAGTCTGAAATCGCCAACCCGCATTGAGCAAGCGTGGTGATTACGCCCAATCCTTCTCTGTATGAGAGGAGACCTGTGCCCAGCAGTGGGGCGATAAAAAGGTTGATAATGATGATTCAGAATTTAGTTAAATGTTACAAAATTATTTGTTCGTAGCCAGTACATTAGGCTCACATCAACTGTACTTATACAGATTTGTGTACCATTTCTTAGCACTTAGTTAATCTATGTCGTTATGTCAATAAATTATTATTATTATTGGTAATATTACAGTCCATTTACAGTCATTTAGTTCTGCGTCATTACACGAGCAGTTAGAATATAATATTATGTAGTCGTGTATTGATTATATTGTATGCGTTTAGAAATTTTATTTTTAAGATTTTAGTTGAAACTTTGTGACTTCATTTTTATATTTTTCAGTTAAAGCCTAGTGCTCACTGTAACAAAACTGTATCGAAATAGCAGTGAGCATAAGGATTTATAATTATATACAAGGTTAAATTATATTAGCTAGAGAAACTCCATCGACGTGCTGAAATGGGAAATTTGGGGTGTATTCAAAAACAATGATTAAAGTTAAAAAATGTATGGTAAAACAGTCCCTCTTAAATTAAAGGTCGATATCCACCACTTTGAGGAGTTTCCTTAACTAATTATAATAATTAAATATTATAATAATTGCGCCATTGGCCAAGCTTTGCTAGCTTTGAGTGTATAAAATTAATTATTGAGATTTTTTGTTTCAATGGCTTGTTTTACTGTTCTGTCTTATAAGTACTTACGTAATAATGAATCTTAGAAATATTCTTTACATAATGTAAATCTAATAACAGTGAAACAAGTCTTTAATTGATATGCAAACGTTGCAGTGTTTACAGTAATCAAATAAATTTTTACCACGACATCTAACGGTCGAATCCAATTCAAAGTTAATAATTACAATTTTTACAGTAAGGGCCAAAAGTGGAGTACCACTTTTGATCCTTATTGTTATTGCAATAAGGTTCAAAAGTGGTAATGCACTTTTGACCCTTTATTGTATAACAATATAGTGGGCGGTGACCCCCTAAACTAGACATTTGACTATATTTTGGGAATCAGATTACCATCTGTGGCTTTGGCATACTGCAGGCAGAAAAACCTGTCTCTGATTTTAATGTCCAATAATCTTTATTAGTAGCGATCTGTACAATTATGTTATACGTTCGCCGATTCCCTTATTGACAAACTGAAATTAATTTAAGTTAATTGTGTCTTTTTCATTTTATTTTATTAAGAAAAGAAAAAAAAAAAATTTTGGTTTACTCCGGGTCGTGACGTAAATTGACGTATTTTAGGCGCCATTTTTATAATCACGTCTCAACTGTCTAAGGAGTATCTTAATTTGACAGGACTACATTAAAATAGATCATCCGTCTTTTTCTAATTGAAATGGAAAGAAAAGGATGTATTGAACTTGAGCTAATGACCGTTATGATTATCCTGGCTACCACCAATAGCGATCTGCTTGCAACTGACAATTTTTTTTTGAGTATCAAGAACTCAAAAAAAAAAAACATTATGTTAAGAAAACCCTGTCCGACCCGTAAGGATAATAAAGGTGACCAAATAACATATGAAATTGTACATAATCATCATAGTAACAATACTAGTGAATTTTGAAATAATCTCTTTTTCCCGCGAATTAATTCCAACTTCCCCAAAATTTGGTAATTTTTAAAAAGTGACAACATTATTTTTTGACGGTATAATTCTGAGCGAATAGCAATGCGATCGCTTGCCGCGCTCTTCGCCCGCGCCTGTATGGCCTACCGTACATGTTTTAAGTTCAGGGTTGCCAAAGCTAATTCATCCAAATCCCCAAAAATCCTGATCGAATTCCCCAAATTTGGGGATAAAAATCCCCTGATTCCCCACAAATTCCCCTCAAAAGTTTTTTTATAAAATGCAACTTTTATAAATTATTTTAATAATATTTATTGTTTATCTTTTATATATTTTTCCAATCGAAAGCATTTTGTCCGAAGGGTTAAACTTGACACTGCCGCCCAGTTTTTAATCCCTTCCCTTGTAGCCATTAATGATACTACAGTATCTGTATTCAATCTATTGCGGTTTTCAGTTTTTAATTTTTAAGGACACTAAATTTGCGCTCGACTGATGCATTTGAAAAAGGCAATGTCAGCAATAATAATATAACAATTTTTATGTTTGAGAACAGATATTCTCCCGCAGCGTTTTTTATGCAAAACACTTTACCCCAGTAACATTCAGCATCAATGTTATCTCCATGAACTTCAAGTCCGTGTTGATGAAAATCCAGCATAGCGTGAGCTCGCCAGTCATAGTCCAATTTTTGTGCTGTTACAAATTTATAAAGCAATGGAAATCGCTTCCGTACAGGCACCAGTGATTTAAGTTTAAACTGTTGAGCTTCTAATGGATTTAAAACAGATATAATAGAAAATAAAGGATCTCCGAAATCAAATTGCTTAATAATGTCCGACGTAAATTCCCTATAAAATTCTTGGCATGTCCTATAGAAATCTGCAATAGCTGCACGAGGTACATTTTCAACTTTTCATTTTCAAATCTTCCATACTTTCTCCAGCCTGTAATCCAATATATATTTCGTCTAAACCTAGCAAATGTGTTGAATTTCTGAAGTCAGCATTTAAAATATTACCACACGACTTGATGTAGCTCATTTTCATGAAATTAGCAGACAGTGTTTTCCAAAGATTTTTCGTCACGAGACCATCATAAGTAATTGAGCCATACTTAATGATTCAAAAAAATGTTGTTATCGTTAAAACGCTGAAATATTTTCCGATGAGAATATGATGTCAAAATCCCCGCATTTTCCCCACATAATGCCAATCCCCAATAAATCCCCAACCAACTTGAGATTCCCCGCAGTTTGGGGAATTCCCCACAGATTGGCAACCCTGTTTAAGTTACCTCTTTTGGCGAAATAATATTAATTTTTTTAGAAGGATTTTTTTTTAAGATGAGCCCGGTTTTGCAGGCATTAGTAGAATCAGTTATCGATACCAAACAATACCTTCACGGATTGGACAGGGTTTTCTTTACATATTGTATAATTTACTAGGTTCGACCATAAACTGTCTATGGTAATCGTTAATATAAGATCAGTGTACGTAAAATGTCAATGAATATTATAGGTATCACTGTACATGCTGTGACGTGTGCATGGGCCTTAAATTAATGTTCCTATATGAAATTATTATATAATTAGTTATTAGTTTTTTTTTTTATTTTACAACCATAGATTTTATTTACAAACTCTTCTTATAGTGTCTTAATATGTTAGTTATTTCAAATTTACTATTTTTTTTCTTATGGGGCAGCTTAGGTACGCTGGTTAAAAGTATTGCACCATTTTTAACGTAGGTCTTGTAGTATTTACTTATTTTAGGAGGAGGGGGTTTTACTTATTTTTGTGCTGTGCTGTGTGAACATTGGTGGTTGATGGATGTGCACACTTCTAAACCTTTAACAAAAATGGGTAAAAAAAATTGTCTACTGGCAACATTCGCTTACATTCACTACCTCAAAAGGGTCTGACCTAGAAACCTGTGTGGACAAAAGTAAAATAGGTGCAAAACTTATTTTGATCAGTGTACCTGCAATATTTCGAACTGTCAATGGTAGCTTTCTGATCTAATTATTGTTATTAGGGGTGAGTTGGTTGTTTGGCTCACTTTATGCAGCTGAATGATTGACAATTTTGATTATGAAGTACTCCCGGTTTCATGAAACTTGTTCAAATCTCTGATTGGTGGAACTGCTGTCAAATATGATGTTTGCTGGCGTCATAAGTGATTTAAAACTAGCTTTTGCCCGGCACATCGCCTGCGAGAAGTTTCTTATTTAAATAGAAAAAGAAATATTATGTATTATATGGCTACTCGGCAGTAATTTTGCTTTCTATTAGTGAAATAATTTTTGTAATTCCGACGAAGCGTTTCGCCTCTTTTATACCGCGTACATCGAGAAACCGGAACAATTTGCCAGCGGCGGTGTTTCCGTCTGACTACAATAAATGTCTTCAAGGCTAGAGTGAATAGGCTCTTAATAAACTAGCGCGCTTTTCCATCAACGGTCGCATCACTGCTTACCATCAGGCGGGATTGTGCTCAAGCAACTAGTTTATAATTATAAAAAAAATATCCTATCAGTTCCGTTGATAATTCCAAATTGTACAAAACCCAAATTAACCTCTTTCTAATATTAGCAACCAATGAATGAAATGAATTAGGTTTCAGAAATCGGAGTTAAAATGGAGTTAGAATTTCGTATCCGTTATTTGAAGAATATTGTTTATAAATCTCGCTAATATATTGGATCGCAGTTGGCCATCACATTATACATAGTTAGCACGTCGCTTGCTTTACAATGCGGGTTAGTGTCAATATCTTTTTGTTATCGAAACTTCGTTGATAAATAGATTACGTACGCCACACGTGATCTTTTGTCACGACCAAAACGTACGAATAGACCGAATAGTTAGTCATACACTTTGCACAGGTGATGGTACACCTATTGTTTACCGAAACGGGCTTGACACTTCGAACATAGTATAGTTACTATAAGTGATACATGTCCATTCCACGTAAGTACATAGTTTAAAAAAATAAAATTTTAATCATAAAGTACAAAAATTATGTAATTATATTTACACATTGTTAAATTTGTTCTGATGTGATGCACGGATTTGAATAAATAAATTATTTTTGGTCAAATTTTAATGTTTCTTTTGATTTTTTTCCCTTATTTTGCATGGGTGTTGCTTGGCTAACCTCTAGAGTGGTGTGCTGCATGTTACCTAATACTAATCTTGGATTGGGGTCTTAACCTTCCTGCATGATGAGATGAATCAAGATAAAAACAATAACGTTCATGGAGTGGTTTGATATTCATATTTATCTTATCTGGTACATACGTTAGAGCCAAATATAACGTTTAGTTTATGCTAAAAACAGAACAGTGCGTTCGAAATAAATTAACATTGAACTTTCATATCAGTTCCGTTAGTAGTTTGCCAGTGATTACGTGGGTATTACATGATAGCTGGTAAAGTATCAAAGCCTATATTGGCATGTCATTATAGTGACTGCGACAATTTTCAACGGATTTGCACGGTTGGATGGCGTAACTATCGTATCGAGGTAAAAATGCAGTAGACACGTTTTGCCACCGAACTTGTACTGTTGGCGAATGTTTACACTTTAGTGCCTTGTTGTCTATCGAGGCGAACGCTTGTGTGGCGCATGCTAGAAAGTCGGTGATTACAAGATTATACCGCTAAAAATAGTCCGTGAAACAGTGTTTAGAAAGTTGTGTTTTAAGACCAAAATGTAGATACATTAGTGCCGAAGTGTGTTAATTCAGTACTGTTAGCCGTGTTTATTTAAAGACTGGAATAAATTCATTTAATTATTTATAGTGTTTGGTACGTAGATTTCAGAATAATACGACCATGACTCATCAGAACAGTCATGTCCTTTATCACACATGTATAAAATCAAACAAATGTTTGAATAAATGATCTTTGAGACGAAGGAAAGTGTACAATGCTTGACTTGGTTAAAGACTGCTCTACTTTTAAAGAATGAGGCAGTAACAGCATACTCAGGAAGATGCAACAAATGTTTACAAGTTATCACTTGCTTAGCTTAGTTATCATATCGTTAATATAAGTCGCTAGATTAGTAAAAAAACACGCTGTTTACAAAATTATCACTTGCTTAGTTATCACGCATAATATGGTTATTATCAGACGCCAGATATAGTAAAAAATACGAATTTATCAATAGGAAATTAGTAACGTTGAAAAACTTGAATACACTAGAAATATATAGGTTTTAGGTAGAATATATTTAGACTTGGAAATAAAAAAATAATTTTAGTTAATATAAGACATTATATTAACTAAAATTAATTTAACTAATTAATCAAAGTTGTAAGCGTTTGTTATCAATATATTTTGACTGTTATTATCTACATCAACAATAGTTCCAGCCTATATTTAATGGGAATTTAACGAGCTTTATAAACAACAAGGTCAGGTTAGCCTTTTTTCTCCTGGTATATATCTAGGTGCGTATTTCAGGATAAAACAATGGAATTCGAAAGCCGTATAGAAAGTCTGACGCAAAAGAACAAGGAGTTGTCAGAGGCACTGGAGAATGAGAGGACCCTGGTGAAGATACTGAAGGAAAAGGTGGATAAAACTAACCTGCTTTGTGACGAGAGCAAGGCGGAGGTCAATCACCTCAACTCGATGGTAACGGAGATGCAACACGACTTCTTGGATATACAGAGGAAGTTTGACAAGTAAGTGTAATTAATTGATACCTATAGCAGATTTTAGGTTGTTGAAGATCTTTGAGAGGATTTTAGACTCCCGGATCCGGCTGGAGTGTGCTGTCTCGACGTGTCAATATGGGTTCCGTCCAGGGTACGGAACCACGGACCCAATCTTCGCCCTAAGGATCACCATGGAGAGATACAGATCGAGGAACACGCCTCTGCATATGCTCTTTTTAGACATGCAGAAGGCCTTCGACTGTGTCCCTCGGGGGGTGATCTGGTGGGCACTGAGGTCCAAAGGGGTACCAGAAGCCTATGTTGACATAAATCGAGACATGTACCTCAATTCCGATTCCTTTGTTAGGACCTCTGTTGGCGACACTAAACCCTTCCCCATCACCGTCGGAGTACACCAGGTCCTTAGTCCGTTCCTGTTCAGCGTGATATTAGATGTCTTGTCAGACAGCATCAAGAATTCACATGAGCAACCTCCCTGGTTGCTCATGTATGCTGATGATATCGCGCTGGCAGACGCGGACAGGGAACGGTTGGTGCGGCGGGTAAATGCGTGGAAGAACTCGCTTGAGAATGGAGTTCTTAAACTCAATGTGGCGAAGACGGTGTACCTGGCCAGCAACACCACTGACCCAATGCCTGTGTGCATAGGCGGAGACTTGGTCGAGTGCACAGACCAATTTAGATTCTGTGCTCCACGCATCCGGCGATGTTGATTGCGACGTTAAAGCACGCATTTCCGCAGCTTGGGCAAAATGGCGTGAGGTGACAGGTTTCATTTGTGACCCCAAAATGCCGGTTAAGCTTAAGGGACAGGTCTATAAGACCATCATTAGACCTGTCCTTCTGTAAGGCAGTGAGGCGTGGCCTGTGCTTGAGCGACACAAGCAGGAGCTGTGTGTCACGGAGATGAATATGCTGCGGTGGATGTGTGGAGTTACGCGGAAATACCGCATTAGAAACTCCCGCATCCGTGGCAGTCTCCGTGTCCGTGACATAGCAGACAAACTGCAAGAGAGTCGCCTGCGCTGGTACGGTCACGTCTTACGTAAACCGGCAGGTTGCATGGGTAACAAATGTCTTGCCATGGCGCCTCCGCCGGGCCGGAACAAGCGAGGTAGACCAAAGAAGTGCTGGCTTGATATTGTAAGAGATGATATGCGTGCCAACAAGCTCTTACCACAGGATGCTAAAGATCGTGCGAAATGTAGGAGAATGTGCAGGAAAGCGGACCCCGGGCTCCAACGCGATAGCCGCGGATGCGACCGGGACAAACGCCGAGATGATGATGATGATGATGAGCAGATTTTAGGTTGATACCCATATCTAAGTTTTAGGGACTTCGATCGAGATTCAAGTGTGTTGTCAGGAACTAAGTCAATTTTGTTTACATTGGCTCTTTTGTGTGAAACTCATTCACGTTATTCACGTGGCCGGGTTCTCAATGTTCCTTAAGCACATGCAAAAACTGAGCCCACGTCGTCCCGAAGCATTTCACTTCTGACCCGGAACTGTGTGGAATTATGGACAGAAGATGATGATGTTGGGTTGTAAAGATAATAGATTATATGGCGACCGTAAGAATAAAATCATTGTTATTTACATTTAAATATGGTGCGGACGGCAGCAGGTCAAGCTACCTGAAACTGTCAAATATTTCCAATCAATCTTGAGTCTTAATGCATTAGAAGTAAAGTTAAAATTATAATAAAGAAATTGGACAGATTATAGTAGCTTAATATACTGTCATCTATGCCAAAAATTTTAAGAAAACAAGTTATGTAGAATCGATGTAACATACACAGTGAAAACATTTTTTCAGCAATGTGTTGCCGTAAAAAAAAAAAAGGATTTCGCAATAACCAAATTGATATTTCGAAAAATCAAACTGCTCTCGTACTTACCTCCTCTTATAAACTGATTGGTGAAAAAATCAAGTGCCTCTCCATGCAGCTGCTCCGTGTATTGCAAAAATATTTGGAATTTCTTTAGCTATCTTGATTGACAGCGGTTCATTGATGTATTGTTATAGCATAACGAATTTTCCGATGGTCATTCCCCACGTTTGTGGATCAGGTAGATGACTGTCGACGAAGTCATGTTTGAGATAAAAAGTGTGTCTATATAGGACAATTTAATACATTAAAATCTTATCAGTCACGCACGCACGAACGCACGTTGTTATAACCACCATGACTAAGGAGCAGTTTTTTTGTAGTCAAACTCTACCAATTGTTTATATGAATATAGGTATAATAGGTAAGACGTAATGGTTTGTTTATGTATATCCGCGGTGGGCTGCCTTCGTTCAGAAGCGTCATATGAAAAGATGCAATATTGAGCCCTCTCAAAGGGAATGTTTGGCAGCAAAACGCCGAGAATGGCGACGGCTGGTGCAGACGCGAATAAGCGATTTCGAGGAGCAGCGCAAATGAGACCTCGTCGCTAATAAACGCGATGAGCTGAAAGCCCACCAATCCGCAGCCATTCAATACTGTTACGGGCTAGGGGTACTAAAATGCCGGTTAAGGGTTACGAAGTTTATTAGCAACGAAAGTACAGTCGATCGTAGGCAATGACAAGTAGAATGTCGCTGACGTTGCACCGAAGTCTTCCCTTAGGTCCACGAAGTTCGTGTTGTAAACACACAATAACGCTACAGATGTTTCTTCACGTAGTACTTACAGTTCTCGTTATAATTGTCGCAGTAGGTCTTCTTTAAGATTGCTTCTTAACTGTCGCTGTTTTCGTATCGCTAGTCGAGTGTAGACTGACTGTGCGCCGGCGTCGCGCCGCCTATATATAGGCCAGCTGATCGAACATTCCGGAATCCTCTAGACGTAATAATAATACTGCATAACTTCGAGGTCACCGGCCATGTAAGTACCTATGGTAATTCCCGGAAACGGGTTTCCAGAAATTTCGATGTCGACACTTTGTTGACAAAACTGTTGAGACCTGTACCATTCGATAGGCCGTCCTAAGTCTAGCAATGCGTTTTATTATTGTACCTAGAAAATGTCTAGATCTGGCGAAATAGGACTTAAAAGTGACACACTGCTTGTCACGCGATATTGAACCTTATGCCATCGACATAAGGTCCATTCGTAACATTGCCTCCTTCTTAGTCATGCTCGTCCCGAGCATGATTTGATCCATAATAGCGAGCTAGGCGGTCAACGTGTACGACCTTCAGCTTCCCTCTAGGTCCTTTCTTAATCCGGTAGGTGACATCGTTTATTCTGGTTACTATCGTGTACGGACCCTCCCATTTGGCTTGGAACTTTGGACTCTTTCCTTTTCTTCTGATGGGGTTATGTAACCATACTAAAGTTCCCTCTTCAAATCCGGGCACGTTAGCTTTGCGGTCGTATCGGATCTTCATCTTCTCACTGGTTTTCAGACCATTCTCTCTCACTAGCTCATGTATTCCATCTAATTTACGCCGCAGGTCGGCCACATAGTCGACGGCTAGGATAGGAATATCGGGAGGTGTTCCGGTTAGTGCATCTATGGGTAGTCTAATTTCTCGGCCGAAGTTGACTTTCGCCGGTGTGCAATTTGTGCTGTCATGTGTTGCTGAGCGGTATGACATTAAAAAGAGTGGAATGTATTGGTCCCAATCCCTTTGATGTTCTTCCACTACTTTGGCCAAATGATTCTCCAACGTCTGATTGAATCTTTCGACCATTCCATCTGACTGTGGGTGATACGGTGTTGTACGAGTCTTATGTATCCCGAGTAGTTGGCAAACCTCTTGAAATAGTGAAGACTCGAAGTTTCTACCCTGGTCAGAGTGTAACTCCAAGGGAACGCCAAATCGACAGAACACCTCGTGAACTAGCTTTTTGGCGACTGTATGAGCTTCCTGGTTAGGTACTGCAAAAGCTTCTGGCCATTTGCTGAAATAGTCTTGCATGACGATGATATACCTATTCCCTTCTTCAGTAACAGGGAATGGCCCAGCTATATCGACAGCAACTCTTTCCCATGGTGCACCAACATTGTACACTTTCAGCCGACCTCTGGCTCTCGTTTGCGGTCCCTTTACTGAGGAGCAAGCTACACATTTTCTACACCAGTCCTCAACGTCTTCACGGCAATGCACCCAATAGAATCTTTTTCTCACCTTCTCCAGGGTTTTCTTCACTCCAAGATGTCCTCCGGATACTCCGTCGTGCACCTGTCTTAGCACTGACGCGACCTTATCACAGGGGACAGCTACCTGTAAGGTGACCTCCTGTCCACTGGGTGATTCCCATTTCCTCTTGAGAACTCCATTATCAATTATCAGGCTGTCCCATTGAGCCCAGTAACTTTTTACTGTTGGGCTAAGCGCTGATATTTCACTCCAAGCGGGCCTCTGGCCACGTTGCTTCCACTCGATTACTGCCTTCAGGTCACTGTCGTCCTTCTGTGCGTCTTTCAATGATCGATTATCCCAGTCTTCGTCCAAAGCGTTCACCTGGATAATCCTTACGTTCTCTTTCTGTTTGTCACAATGTCGGCCCTTACTTCCTGAACTAACCTGGCGACGGCGGTCCTTTTGTCTTGCCTTTTTCTCGAGGCGCTTCTTCTTACGCGCCTCGTCCTCGACTTCCTTGTCCCGCTTTGCGTCTGCCTTAGTCCACGACCTTCCGCACGACCGCTCGCGCTCTTGTTCTCGCTTGCCGGAACGTTCGCGTTCCTGGTCTCGGTCTCGCTCGCGGTCCTTGACGCGTTCCCGCTCTCGTTCAGCGGGTCGCTCGCGGTGCCCGCTCCGATCGCTCCGCTCACGCCACTCGACTCGCTCGCACGGGCGCTCGGACTCGACCTTCGCATCGCGCTTGCGCCACGCCATCACCGCGGCCTCTTCACGTGACCAAGAAGTTCTTCCCTTAGCCTTCCTGGGACAATCAATTCTAATGTGCCCCTTTTTGCCACACTCATAGCAAGTTGGTCCTCGTCGGGCTTTTATTTGTGCGGTCACTTTTCGAATACGGTCGTGTTGTGGGCCACCTTGACGTACTGCTTCCACCTCCAGAGCATGCGTCAAAGCTGCCTTCAGGGTCTGATGGTGACCCAGACGTACAGCAGCCCTGACTTCTGCATCTCGAATCCCATCAGTAAAGAATCGTAGAGTAGTAGCGCCAATCAATCCCGGTGTTGATGCATACGCCTTCCGAACCATACGTTCAATTTCCGTGGCCCATTGTTGCAAACCCTCGCTGCTCTTCTGTGTGCGTTCGCGGAGTTGAGCCCTGTAGACATGTTCAAGGTGTTTCTCCCCGTATCTAGACTCCAACGCTTCTAGCAGACAGGCTAGGGTATTGCAATCGCCGGAAATATTTTCGAGAATTTGTACTGCATCACCACGCAGAGCAAGCGTAAGAGCGGTTACCGCTTGATCGTCGTCCCAGTTGTTGCCTTTTGCGACCTTTTCGAATTGTAGACGGAAGGCCACCCATGACGTTGTTCCGTCAAAATGAGGTACCTGGAACGTCGGCAGAGCACTGGGTACAGGTATCACACCTTTGATACTTCCTTTCTGTACCATATCATGGAGGAATTTTATTTCTTTCTCACACTCCATGATGGTGCTATCTAGTGTCTCGAAACGCGCATCATGTTTGTCTATACGAGCATCCTGTTTGTCTATACGCGTATCTTGGTGGTCCATACGCGCTTCTTGTTTGTCTATGCGCGTATCTTGCTGGTCCATACGTGCATCTTGTTGTGTTGCTTTTGTTTTAAGCTCGTTGACCTCTTCTTTAGTTTTTTTCCACTTTCCGTTTAGTTCCAATACTAGTTGCTGGGATTTTGCCTGGGATTCTGCTACATTTTTAATTTGTGCCTGGGTTTCTGCCTGGGATTGTTTTATTTGAGCCTGGGTTTCTGCCTGGGATCTATCTATTTTTGCCTGGATTTCTGCCTGGGATTTTGCCTGGGATTCTGCTACTATGCCTTTTATTTGCGCCTGGGATTCTGCTATACTCAGCTTTATTTGCGCCGTCAAGTGAGCCAGTAACACCGATAAATCGGATCCGCTGCTGCCGGGAATAGTGCTGGTACTAGGCGCACTCACATTCGTCGGTGTTACGACGGCCGCATCTTCTACGGGTGCAGGGACACCAAGCGATTCTTCCTCTTGACGCGCCAAATCCATCGCTGCTTGTCGTCGCGTGCGAACTCTTTCGTCTTCCCTTGGCGTGACCGGCATGCCGCTTCTGACACCAATTGTTACGGGCTAGGGGTACTAAAATGCCGGTTAAGGGTTACGAAGTTTATTAGCAACGAAAGTACAGTCGATCGTAGGCAATGACAAGTAGAATGTCGCTGACGTTGCACCGAAGTCTTCCCTTAGGTCCACGAAGTTCGTGTTGTAAACACACAATAACGCTACAGATGTTTCTTCACGTAGTACTTACAGTTCTCGTTATAATTGTCGCAGTAGGTCTTCTTTAAGATTGCTTCTTAACTGTCGCTGTTTTCGTATCGCTAGTCGAGTGTAGACTGACTGTGCGCCGGCGTCGCGCCGCCTATATATAGGCCAGCTGATCGAACATTCCAGATTCCTCTAGACGTAATAATAATACTGCATAACTTCGAGGTCACCGGCCATGTAAGTACCTATGGTAGTTCCCGGAAACGGGTTTCCAGAAATTTCGATGTCGACACTTTGTTGACAAAACTGTTGAGACCTGTACCATTCGATAGGCCGTCCTAAGTCTAGCAATGCGTTTTATTATTGTACCTAGAAAATGTCTAGATCTGGCGAAATAGGACTTAAAAGTGACACACTGCTTGTCACGCGATATTGAACCTTATGCCATCGACATAAGGTCCATTCGTAACAATACCATTACGTGAACGGAATGCTTAAGTACCCTCAGTACTCACGAGCATTCTCAGCGAAGATTGGCTATACAATATGTAAAGAAAACCCTGTCCGATGCGTAAAGGTATTGTTAGGTATCGATAACTGATTCTACTAATGCATACAAAGCCGGGCCGGGCCACACTTAAGAAAAATCCCCCTAAAAATTTGTTGCGGGAGGCAGGTTGTCTAGGTCTTATTTCAATGATTCCTTTAATTTGCGCTTTTTTAAAATTCGTTTATTCTACCAGAAATTACAGTTATATTTAAAACATAAAAATGGCTAATTAGCGTGCGTACGTTGGCTGTCGTGGGTGAGAGAGTGTCGTTGAGGGCGCGGCGCGGCCGCGGGGCGATCGCCCCCCTCCCGCGTCCCTCTGGTACCGCGCTCTGGTGTAGTGTCTCTTTCGTCGCATCTTCATTAGATGGCGCGAACAAAATTTAATATTATTTCGCAAAAGGAGGTAAATTAATACATGTGCGGTAGGCTATATATCGCGGGCGAAGGGGGGCAGGGCACGCTGCACGTGGTCGTCTCGCTATTCGCCCAAAATAATACCCTCAAAAACGGTGTTGTCACTTTTAAAAAAATCCCAAATTTTGTCGAAGTTGGAATTAATTCACGGAAAAAAGATTATTTCAAAATTCATTAGTATTGTTACTATGATGATTATGTCAAATTTCATTTGGTTATGTGTTTCCCTAACCTTTATTATCCTTACGGGTCGAACGGGGTGTTCTTTACATATCGTATAAGCGACCTTCGCGGACATTATCGACGAGCTGACTAGGTATTAAAGTAGTTGCCATGACTGAAATCGATCGGAAATCATCAATCATCAAAGTTGTTTTTAACCGACTTCAAAAAGGAGGAGGTTACTCAATTCGACCGTATATGTACAGTATGTTAAATAACAGAGGGCGTTCCCTTAAACTCGTTAATATATATCATTAATAGATTAAAATAAAAATATCAGCATAGAAAAATAAGCATAAAAAAATCCGAATAAAAAAAATTCTAATTGGAAATAAATTTGAAACCTCCTGTTTTAAATCAAAATAGTAGTCGTCATGTATCAATAAATTGCGACGTTGCCGTCTTTCATGTTCGCGTGTACAGTGTGTTTCTTTTACATGCCAATTTAAAACTTTTATTGAATATTTTCTTATTGGAAAAAATTTTAAAACATTTTGTTTTCGAATGGAAATATTTTTTTTAGCATGTAGGTATGTATGCTATACTATTTCGGGTTAACGGGAACGCCCTCTGTTAGTTAACATACTGTATATGCTTTTTTTTATGTTTGTTCGCGCATAACTTCGTCGTTTATGAACCGATTTTGATAATTCTTTTTCTGTTGGAAAGAAGACGTTCCCAAGGTGGTCCCATGATAAGGATATCAGGGTTTGATGGTGGAATACCAGAGAAAACAAGGGGAACTTTCAAAAGTTGCAGGGGCGACTAGTGCATTTCTTAGCATTTTCATTAAGTATTATAAAGCACTGCAATTCAATAAAGGTCTGGAGTAGATCTGATGATGGAGCCGGGAGACAGTCGAAGGAACTCCTCAACAATTCACAGCAGCTACCTTGTGTTTGGGCTCGATTAATTTGTATTGATAAGAACTTTACACCTAGATGGGTTGTGACTGTCATAAAAGGTCTAATGATGAAGACAGAGGCCAGTTCCGGGAACTCCTCAACGGTTTACAGTAGCTACTTTGTAGTTGGACTTCATTCATTTATATTGATGAGACCTTTGCACCCATTGGGTTAAAATAATGGTCTGCAGTAAATTTGATGATGAAGACCATAGGCAGTTGAGGGAATACTTACGGGTAAAAATTAAAGTAAACAAAATTACGTCGTTTCCTAACTATATTTGCGTCAGCTTCCAGTCTGAACTGAACGGATGCAACTGAATACATAGTACTTTTAACAACTAAAAAGTGTATAATAAATTTTTTTACAAAAAACAACCGACTTCCAAAAACCACTACAAAGTGAAAAATAACTAATTTCGTAAGTCGGTGTCTTTGGTTTTGTATATTCGTTTTTTGACACCGACTTCCGAAATTAGTTATTTTTCACTTCGTAGTGGTTTTTGGAAGTCGGTTGTTTTTTTGTAAAAAAGTTTTTTTTTAAATAGACATGCTTGAAAATTATGCCAACGTGGTGGTATTACTTGGTGACGGCCGTGACTACAAGCTGTGGTCACCCACACCAAGTCACGGCCGTTACCAAGAAAATGCGTGTGAAAATATGTTTTAGTTTGTATAAATTATGTCATCACCACTGCTCTGACCGGAGAAGGAAAACATAGGAAGGAAACCGGCAAGTCCTAGATACCAAAAAAAAAAAAAAAAATGGAATGCGGTGGGCATTCGATTTTTTTTCTGTCCCTATCACTGAACATTACATTCTGATAGTGGCGCTTAATCTATCTGGAGATAAACAGCTGAACAATGATCAAAATAACATCAGTATATAATATCTTCAGTCACTACTTACTGTCCTTGAAATCTGTTATTGATTTAGAGATAAGAGTTTTTCAAGGGAAAGCAAAGATGACTGTCACCCGCATTTTTCATTGGGCTTTTAAAATTATTTATAATGTCGTTTACTAAATAAAAGCGCGTGATTTATGTAGTAAAACGTGCATTCAGTAAATAATTCATAAAGAACATTCAAATATCGCAGCATATTGGCCACATCATGACTTTGCCTCAAACTTCCCTCATAGACGGTTCACGCGGCCGTCTTTTCAACTGTCATTGGCGATATCCACCATTATTGTTAAATAAAATTTTCAAAAATTTCTATAATTTGTTACACGTGTTATTGACAAAATTGTGGTGTCTATTCCACAGAGGCCATTGATCAAGAGTTGAGGTTGAATCTCAACGAAAAGATTTAGAGGTAGTAGACCGAAATCTTGAATAAAAAATACAGCTGATTAAATTAAAAAAGTATTTATTTTCTATAAGTAGGTTTAAACACCTTTACAAGTTAATCATATTTTTAAATTAAAGTTCGGCGTTTCCTATCTGACTAGGTACTCTGAGTGAGACGACCTTAACAAACTCCGAGGTGACAGTCTCGTTTGAAGTCCAGAAATAAGTTATTCCCACAAGGCTGTTTTCAAAGTATCTTATCTATTTCAGAGAAAAACGAGAAAGAGCACTACTAAAACGCGCACATGTCCCAGACGATAGAGATGAGTCAGTGTAACGTGCGCTACCACGAGCGAGGTAATGGATCTGAAGAGTAAGGTCAAGGAGCTGGAGGACTCATAGCTCAACATAAAGAGGTAATACATGAACCTATACTAATATATAAAGCTGAAGAGTTTGTTTGAACGCGTTATCTTAGGAACTACTGGTCCGATTTGAAAAATTCTTTTTGCGTTCGATAACCCTTTAATCCAGGAAGGCTTTATATAACATCGCGCTGTGAGCAATAGGGCGGAGTATAACGAGCCTACGCGGGTGAAACCGCGGGGCGCAGCTCGTTTATTATGTAGTTATTAATATTATGTACGCAATGATGACAGCCTCCGTGGCGTAGCGGTAGCGAACGCGGCCGCTGCGTAAGACGGCGCGGGTTCGATCCCGCGCAGTGTAAATATTTGTAGGCATGAATATGAATATTTGCTTTTGTCTGGTCGTGCCTCGGAAAGCACGTTAAGCCGTTGGTCCCGGTTGCCATACGAACATCTAGTGGCAGTCGTTAAGGGTTCTTGGAGCCCTCAAAAGTCCAACAATTGGTCTAACTGCAATGCTTCGATGTCGCCTTCTGGTTGTGATCGTCAGACCGCAGTCGCTTCACGGAAAATATCGAAATTTAGCCAAAATCCAATGCTGAAAAAGCTTCGGATGGGACTGGGATTAACGCTGAGATGATAATGATATTAATGTTATCCACGGTTTAACATACATTCAAACCTATCAAGTTCCCAGAACGTCTCTTTCCACGCCTTGTGAAAATTCCCATCAGATCAAGGCGCCAAAATATTCTTGACGCCAAACAAGCAGTCAAACTTTCGAATGATAATAAGGTATTAAATTAATCGTTTGTCGACGCCGGAATTATGATTTTTAGGGTTCCGTAGTAAACTAGGAACCCATACAGAAAAACTTCCTAAAATCATATTTTGATATTGTTAATATTTTCGGAAATAAGCGCTCTTGTTCACAAACCAATTTTAAGTTAAGTGCATTTTTAAGGTTGAGAATCGGCACTTTTGAAAGTCAACATCATATACGATACGCCAGCTTTTCATTACTTCCTATTACTTTTGACTACCTACAGAATCTTTAAATTATTTTATTGAAAGAAATTATTTGACTTCGGCCTTAATTTATTCCAGAATCAAGAGACTGAGGAAGCCCGCAAACTAGAAATTGACCAACTAAAGAAGAAAATCGACGAATTAATTGAAAACGAGACTGCACTCAAAAGACTATACAAGACTTAGAAACTGAAATCTGTGATAAAAATAAGGTAAGCCGTCGTTCACGGAAGTCCCTTTTTCGGGTGGAAATGTTCAAAAGGCACCTGGTCTTTGGGGACAAGGCCAGGGAGTCTGGGATTTTATTTCACTAAAACCACCACGGTGGTTCCACCATCTGCACATAGAAGAGGCACCGTTACCTCTCAAAAGATCAATCCAGGGTCCCTCTGTGCAACGACTGTTAGGGTACATCTCTGGGGACACTGTAAAGGGGTCGAACCTGACTTCGCAAGGCAGCACATGGCCACAGTGCGTCGCCTTCCTACTCTAATCGCCCGCGACCTCAAAAATCCCACCTACATAGTAATGATCTTAAGGTCAATTGTCGTATAATAGGTATTTGACTAAAAAAAAAAAACTAAATTAGTCCGTCAGTCAGATTTCCAAAAAATACTAGACACGTATTTTTTTCTTTTTTCATATAAACAAAAAATGAAGACGACACAGAGCGTTGAAAACTCGTGTGACGACACTGCACGCTACACTTTTTAGCGGCCAGTGACGTAACCAGCCACCACTCCTGATCTTTGATGCCTTTTATATTTGTAAATTTTTATTGATTTCATAAAACAAAATATACGTATCCAATATTTTTCAATAATCTGAGTGACGGACTAAATAGAATATTTTTTTTTTTACCCAGGAAACATCCCTATTGAAACCGTTCAAAATCTAGCCATAATCTCAGCGACAACATCATTACATATCATAATCGGTCTAAAATTTTCCCACTCCTGGGACACGGGCCTAACCTCGGTGAGACCGTGAGAGGGAGTGGGCCATAATCTACCACGCGGGCCCAGTGCGGGTTGGTAGATGCCACATGTGTTCGAAGTTTTGCTTCTAGGACATGCCAGTTTCCTCATGATGTTTTCCTTCACCGTTGTAAGAACAGCGGTGATGATAATTTACACCAAGTAAAACGCCTGACGGGGTTCGAATATACTTCATTACTTACATTCCAAGTTAAATAAAAGCTTCTAAAACCGGCCATGAATACTGCCACGTGCCGCCATTACAAAATAACGTCACAGCGTTTGCCCCACTACAATATAAATCAAATTAGCAACTTCTATTAAAACGTTATCGTTACCGACGACATATAAATTCGAAAATTTGTGAGAATGTATGGATGGGAGTTTGTTACTCTTTCACGGAAAACACTCCTCAACGGATTTGGATGAAATTTGGCACACAGGTAGTTTATAACGAGGAATAACACTCAGGGATCGAAACTTATGTGGGTTAAACCGCGGGGCGCAGCTAGTTCTTTGTAATACAGGAATCGCCCCTTTGGTGGGATCTGTTTTCTGCGACAAACATTGAACCAGTCGAAATGGCGATACGATACTCGGGGGAGGCCCATAGACCCCATAGGGTATGTCCAGCTGTGGGCATAGCACTGAAGCAGTAAATCAGGAAAGTTTCTAGTAAAAAAGATCCGTGTAGCTCCAAGCTAACAAGTTATTTTGACCATTCTTGGTTAAAATGATAAATCCATATCCATACTAATATTATAAATGCGAAAGTAACTCTGTATCTCTGTCTGTCGGTCTGTCTGTCTGTCTGTCTGTCTGTCTGTTACGCTTTCCCGCTTAAACCTTTCAACCGATTTTGATGAAATTTGGCACAGACAATCTTTGAACCCTGAGAAAGAACATAGGCTATCTTTTATCCCGAAAAAATATGATGTTCCCGAGGGAAATCTAAAAAGCGCGATATAACCGAACTCCACGCGGGCGAAGCCGCGGGCGGAAAGCTAGTTAATATTATAAATGCGAAAGTAACTCTTGTCTATCTGTCTGTCTGTTACGCTTTCCCGCTTAAACCTCTCAACCGATTTTGATGAAATTTGGCACAGACAATCTTTAGACCCTGAGAAAGAACATAGGCTACCTTTTATCCCGGAAAATTTGATGTTCCCGAGGGAAATCTAAAAAGCGCGATATAACCGAACTCCACGCGGGCGAAGCCGCGGGCGGAAAGCTAGTTAAATATAAATGTATGAGTTACAAACACACTACTTGTGACTACAATTTACACATTATGGAAGGATTTTCTGTTTCAATTTGTAAATATGTAAAGTGCTGTTACAAATATATGTAATGTCGGGTTTTGTGATATAGGGGCCTTGATTCCTTCACCGATGTCAGTTCGTCATAAAAATGTACTAAAGGAAAATCGACGTGTGTCTTATTTGAATTATTAGACAACGCCTGCATTCTAATTGGCCTTAGTTTATTTTTATACAATTAGTCTATTTATAAAGTGCTTATTACATAATTTGTTCGTTCCAGAAAGGTTTCATCACCTTTCAGTCCACTTCCGAATAAGTTTCGATTAAGATATCTAGCAGATAAGGGCATATAAATTATGTTCTAATTGGATATACGAGCCAGTGTGAAACCGTCGGCCCATCACGAAATATTATGAAGAGATGGAGCACAGGAGTGGAGTAGCCAGCCTGTCGGTGTTCTATAGGATGCATTTTGGAGAGTGTGCGAGGGAATTGCATGATTTGATTCCCCCATCTCCGTTCCATAATCGGACGACCCGTCGTACGGCGAGTTTCCCGGCGTTTACCCATACGTTGTTGACACCACTACGATCGGGACGAAGCGTTTCGCCTCCTCTTTTATACCGCGTACATCGTGGGACTGGGACTGGTGGGAGGGATCTGAGTTTGCCAGCGGCGGTGTTTCCGTCAGACTACAATTTAAATGTCTTCAAGGCTAGATTGAATAGAGTCTTAATAAACTAGCACGCTTTGCCATCAACGATTGCATCACTGCTTACCATCAGGCGGGATTTCGGTCAAGTACTAGTTTATATTTATAATTATTAAAAAAAAGTAATAACGTTTTCTGAATTGTGTTTTCAGAAAATAAAGACGTTAGACAACAGAATATCAGACATGAAGAAAACATTACAACGTGAACTACAGAGCAGTAAGTCTGACCTCTCAACCGCCGAGGAACAAGATATTAGCAGAAGGTGAGATATCTGACACCCTATTCACCTCTATTAATATATGGCTGGTCCTTTTTATATATATTTTCTATATTTGAAATATTTTTTTGAGAGAGATTTAAATATCATTAAAACTTATTTTATTTGTAATAACGTACAACATAGTGGCATTCACATAGGTCGTGCTGTGGAAGTGTTTCATTAAGTGATTAATAATATTAGAAAAGTTGATCTTTGATTGTCTACACAACATTAAAAAAAAATATTTCAAACTTTTTTTTTACTTTTTGTTGGTGCGTTTACAAACATATAAATTCACATACACAAACAGCCAGACCCGGGAATAGAACCCGCGACACGCAGCGCAATCTGACAAAACAGACATTCCGCTTGGGGTATAGCAGTAGTAAAAATGTACCTACAAAATCCTCTGTATTGGAATTTAGTTTAAACTACGATAAATAAAACTGACCAATATCTACAAACTCCATATTTGATAAATTTTACCAATTCACTTCTGACAAACTTACTAATTCACTAATTCCAGGTACTTAAAACACGTCGTGCTTCGTTTCCTAACTGCGCGTGAGTTGGAAGCAAGACAGTTGACCCGCGCACTTGCCGCTCTCCTGCGCCTCTCGGCTCACGAAGAAGCATTACTAAGGGCAGCCTTACCACCTCGCACTGGCCTGGCCGCCTGGTTCCCTTCCCTCAACACCTGATCCATCTGAACACACCATAGGTAGGAGTGAACAGGTCATGGGGACTTATGTAACCTTTGTGGAATTACAAGGATTGTTATATATATGTAAGGAAGTGGCTCTCGTATTGTAGTCAAATACAGTATTAATTGTGAATTTGTTTATATTTTTTTTTAATTTATTTGCAAACAACGCTTCCATGTAATAGTTTCGCAACGTTATTTACCAACTGTCACAACGTATGCGTTATTTTAGATAGATTTAACAGGCCTTTTTTTTAGCCTAAAACCAGTTTAAACGCAGATGTTATCCGAATAACTCGTAAAAAATATCGATTTAGTGACTTATAAACATAACGCAGACTATAAGATTTGATCAGGCAAAGGAATTACGTGCTAGTCAAAAATGGAAACTGATTTACACATTGCGTAATTTTTCCTGCTATTCAAGTAAATTGCCAAATCATATCGTCTGTACTAAAAACTAAACTACACTGCATGACACGTGACTGTAAAAGTCATAAAAATTGCGAGCAAGGTCATACGGAACATGCACCATGTTTAGTATGAGATTAGATTAAGAAAGCGAGACGACACGTGTCTTCAGTGTGGCTACCCTGAGTTTTCATTATGAAGACTCGTTCATCGATATCGACCGTGTTTGACTCATCGATTGGTCCGCTTCAAGTTTCTCAACCAATGAGAGCGCCAAACGCGGTCGATGCGTATGATCGAGTCTCGTAATGAAAACCTATGGTAGCCACACAGAAGACACGTGTCATCTCTCTCTAATGATTTATAACGGTGACTGCCTCGAATGTTGGCATATATTATATGTAATTGGATTTTGACTGAATTTTATACGTTCATGGTAGCTCTTACTTTTCTCATGGTAACTTTAACCCAAGCAGCTTCGTCAACTGTCTAACGTGTGCTTTACATTTAACGGGTACGTTTAGTTCTGTTGTATTATTATGGTGTTTATAACAACGGTTCGCAATATATGTATAGGTATGGTACACAGTTTATATATGTAAAGAAAACCCCGTCCGACCCATAAGGATAATAAAGGTTAGGTAAGCACATGACCAAATAAAATTTTAAATTCTCATCATAGTAACAATACTAATGAATTTTGAAATAATCTTTTTTTCTGCAAATTAATTCCAACTTCCCCAAAATTTGGTATCTTTTTCAAAAGTGACAATAGTAATACCATTTTTCTCACAATAACACCGTTTTTGACGGTATTATTATGAGCGAATAGCGATGCGACTGCGTGCCGCGTCACCTGCCCCCCTTCGCCTGCGCATGTATTGCCTACCGCACATGCTTTAAGTTACCTCTTGTTCCGAAATAATATTTAAGTTTTTTAGGGGGATTTTTTTTAAAGTTTAGCCCGGCTTTGTATGCATTAGTAGAATAAGTTATCGATACATAACAATACCTTCACGGATCGGACAGGGTTTTCTTTTCACGTTGTATAAAATATGTGCAGGTTCGTTTACCTACAAGAACATAAAACAGTCCTAAGGTATGGGTTTAAATGAGGAAAGAGTTGACTCTAAAAAGTATTACGATGCACAACAGCTCTGAATTGAACGAGAATGTTTTTTTTATATTTTACGTTGAAATTATTCATTTATCCCAAACAGATTAAATAATGTTTTATATCACAAATATATTACATAAAGAGCTAGTTGCACCGTCTGACATTTGTAACTGACTTCACTCTGATTGGTACAGTACATTACATGCGTAAAGTCGCAGGATCTCGTTTCCCAGTCGCTGCAATGACTGTTTAATATACAAAGACGGCTGTCTATCGTTTTATATATAAAATTGTTATTTAAGGAGAAATAAGAACAAATTGCATGTTGTCCTAAGACTAACAGGTTCGTTATTTTGACAGTTATGTGAATCTCCATTGAAGTAGACCGTGGTAATTTTCAAATTTCTGTATAGATGAAGTATTGATTTGTTTCTTATGAACATCATAATTAATGATTTGCGAGTTCTTAAATAGCTTATTAGCTTAATTTCGTCACCAGTGTGTGGCAGTCATGAGTTTTCATTACGAAGACTCGATGATCGATATTGATCGCGTTTGACTCAGCGATTCATCATCATCAACCTTTTTATCGTCGCACTGCTGGACACAGGTCTCCTCTTATACAGAGAAGGATTGAGGGTAATCACCACGCTTGCTCAATGCGGGTTGGCGATTTCAGACTTAAAGTCTAGATTTCCTCAAGATGTTTTCCTTCACCTTTTAATCAGTCACTGATTGCGATTGGTTCGCTTCAAGGTTGTAAGAACTCTCAACCAATGAGATCGCCAAACGCTGTCGATGCGTATGATCGAGTCTCGTAATGAAAACTCATGGTAGCCACACAGCTCTCAAAACGGTGAAAAAAATACATCGTAAAGAAAGCGGCCTGTCATGCCATGTGATGCGTATAATGTCTTGAGGAAAGTTTCCAATATGATTGTCGACTGTTAAAGAGTACTGGAAGATTGAGCAAATGGTGGATGGACTATGTAAAAGATGGAATGGTTAGAAAGGGTGATTACCGAGATGGTGACTATGGGAGAGTGCGTTGACCCCAAATAAGTTTTGATAAAGCCAGAACAATGATGAGGAGGGGAGCATAAGTATACTGGTTTTCTTAGGTGCTACTTACTGTACAGACGACAGCACATCAACCTACTACAATCTGTCAGGTTTTATTTATTAGATTTTCAACTTTATCACTAAATCATTATGGCTCAAGATTGATTGGGAATATTTGACAGTTTCAGGTAGTTATCTTAGTCTCGCAGTTGTCTATTATTTTTATTGTTATCTATTTTTGGTATTCCTTTAATTGTTTGTAGTTAGCGATTAATTAAGTTCTATTATGTTTTATGATTATTTTTAGATAGCTTAAAGTTCTACTCGAATGCGTTATTGCATTTTAAGCCAAGCATTTGGCATAAAATTGTTATTGCACATCAAATTGCGGCAATGGCAGAGATTTAGGTTTTGATTTTGATGTATTTATTCATAAACGTTCCTTGAAGTTATTTAGTCATTCCTAATTTAAAGTAACATTTATGAATAAAGGTGTTTTTGTCGTAATCGTGAAAACAGCTTGAAATTCCATTAAATGGCGCACGCATAAGTTGCTGGCCGGTGATACAATACATAGAATAATTATGATAATTAGATTATTTATTATATCTTGCTTAACAGCAGCATTGGTAGGTCCAATCATGAGCATTAATATGTCAACACTTAGAAACATTAAACAGCGATTTTTATATGAAATAATAAAAACAACAATAAATACGACACATTGTAAAATCCTATGGGTTCAAATATTCCTATGTTCATGTCCGCGTAACATTTGTTTAAAAATAAAGGAGTAATTGCTTTTTAATAAAAACAAGTTTATATCTACTTATGCTCTGATTACCCGAATAAGCAAATGCCGTATTGCGCGTAATTGTAAGTATTGTAATCTTATTGTATTTTTGAACAACATTATTGTATTATAAATTGTGAAAATTTAATTAAAGTTGCCTTAATAGTTGCTAGTCATTGTTTAAAGGATTGATTGTATTATATTTATGATGTAAATGGTTATTTTTTGTGTGCGAGTTTTGTTGTGATTTATTTTGCAATAATGACTGTTCTTCGATCAATTTTAGTACTAGATTTGTAATGAGCGTATCAAAAACAACCCGAAACCAATTAGGTACTATTTAATCAACTTAATTTTTTCATAAATATGTTTATTCTGCAAAGGATAGTAAACTTTATGTTTAAAAGTTAATGTTCATCACGTTGTCAGCAATAGTGGTCACTTAGCGATGATTTTTGTTCCTAATTCGAAATCTAGTGCCATTCTCGATCGAAGCATGAGTTATAGATAAATATATTGTTGATGCATCAATGTGACATAGCTTCAACAAGTTGTATTAGAATTATGGTCTGAATAATTTAAAGATATTTAATACAAATGTAAAGGAATATATTCAAATGATATAATAATTAAATACTACACACTGCCCCTTTGTATTTTGTAAATTTAACTAAGCTTTCGTCAAGTGGAAATGTTGAAGATAAAATAAGGAAAGTGAAGCCATTCGGTGTTAAATATTTGTTCATTTTGTATCTTCAGCATTTTCTCTTAGACCACGCTACTGAACAGAAACCTTAGCAACATTAGCAATCGCTCAGTAATTTTGTGTAAGATATTATATAGCTATTTCAAGGACGAATGAAATTTAAGGCGTGCTACAGACTTGTTTAAGCTTGTTTAATTATAGTAATTGCATGGGGTCTTGCACGATTCTTGTTGAATCGAATGTAACACGCCTAAAGGTCATAGCCCACTTCCGCGACTCTGCTCCCACCCGGCAAAAAGAATATCATTTAAATATGGGCTTTAAATATTTCTCTTTAGATATATTTTACAAGATCATCATCAATTAATAGACAGCGAGCTTACCGCCGTCAGACTGCTCTGTAGTTGACCCCTCGCTGGCCGCACGATGTCGACGAGCGGTCGGTGCGGTGTCCGCGCGCTTAATGCTAGCAGTCGCCGCGTCGTCGACTTTCAGCATTTTATGCACCCAAAATCTTCGTCTGTTATTTCTAACGCTTCTCTCTTCATCCTCAAGTGCAAAAGCAATGAGTTGCTTTAATGCGAAAAGTAGTTGCGAAAAGCGAAGGCGATCGACGGGTCGACAGCTGGCCGTCTGCTAGCTTTCGCCGCGTGTACTCCTGGGTGCCTGCTAGCTGTCACCGCGTGGAGAGCGAGCAGTCGTCTTAGTTGAGGGCGGTGTTGGGTGGTAGCGGTGTTAGACAGAGCCGTTTAAGTGTGCTATGACCTTTATCTCGCGTCCTACACAGCAGCACATAATACTAGGTAGATCACTCGTATCTACCCATTTTTCACTTTTGTAAGAATTTATAATAAAAGCATGCACAAGTGTACAGTATGCGTGGACGTAGTATGGAGACATATATTATGTAGGTACAGCAGCTTGAGTACATGGAAAAGTGATTTATGTTGCTTAACAAAATATGAAGTGTTGCGAAAATTTCACATAAAGGGTTAGTAGTTAAATTTTAAAGGACATGATAGTTTAATGTTTGTAAATTAAAGCATTCCAAATAAATAGCGAGCATTAGTACTGTCAATTGGAGGCACTTGTAATGTATGTATGTATGTAGATACGTGTTCGCAGGATCTGTCGATATAATATACATGTATAGTATTAGCTTGTTTAAATATTACTATAGAGAGTTTATATATTGATTGATTAGTTAATTATTGATGTTACAGAGAACTTTATTTTTGCTTATTTTCATAAAATTGATTTAATAAGATGTCTATCGTATATGTAATTTAGTAAATAAACATAATACGGTATGTGACAGTTTGATTAGTATATTTTTTTTAAAATCATATTTTGTTTAATTTTATTTGTGTTGTTATTGTACAATTGAATAAAGTTACAATAAGTCATTTATGATTTTTATTGTACTCCTGCTTCGATTCAACTCTTAGAGCATAGTCTGGGGTTCTATAGTTGCGGTTAAAAAAGGACGATATCGTCAGATGTGGCATGTCAGCCTTTGACGACGTCAATGCTCTTGTACGTGCATCAGTGAATTAAATATCTTATTCCGTACGTACAGCTTTAATAGCAGTAACGGAATATTTATTGCGTCACATGTCCAGGAAAAATCTAGCACGACCAGCAATGAGCACACACTTATCTTGGGCTACTAGACGATTATCACACACACCCAGTACGGTAGAGGTAGTATGCGCTGTTTTGAACCCAGACAACAAATCTGGTAACACATTATTATACTCTAAAACATGCGTTAACTCCTGGTGTCTGATGACTTTCTCCAGCACTATAGACAGACACGGGAAAATGCTAATAGGGCGATTTTTTTTTAAATTCTATTGGGTTGTAATTTTTTGCTAAGTGTGGTGATGGCCAGTGTGGAGAGGAATAGGGTGCACACCATTTATATAATATTAAACTAAGGTAGATATGTCACTAGCGCACTGAAAATGAAGCGTACAAAAGAAGGTAAGTCCAGTATCTCGCTTTAGTCACTCTTGGTACACTCGTAAAACAAACGACAAACACTAACAGCGCAAATGACAAACACTAGCCTTCTTTTTCTTCTCTATGCTTTAGATTGCGCCCCATCTCACTCACACTCTATCAACGTGTGAATAATTAATTTGCATGTGTGTGCTGCTGCTCCGAACGGCACATTTATTTTGGTTAGTTTGTTAGAACATATCATATCTGTTAATATTATGTCATTGGTGCAAACTCAAGTTCTCTAAGGTGCATTGTAAAGTCATCCTAGATAGGCTGTCGAGAGCCATCGAACCTCTCCTTCGTAAAAAGAGCAGGCTGGGTTCCGGCCCAACCGATCGTGTACGGACCAGATCAATACCTTGCGTATTATTCTCGAACAGACATAAGAATGCCAAAGGGAAATGTTTCTTCTCGTAAAGGACTTTGAAAAAGCCTTCAATACGCTGAGGTGGAGTTCCATATGGGACCGGCTGCATAATATTTATCGGTGAGAAAATCATAAACTTAACAAAGGCAGTTTACAAGATTTATTCTTGTAGAAGTGACACACTACGCCCTCGTTTCGCAGGACATGTCGCAGTACATGTAGGACTGTACATGCAGGAGTACGACAGGGCTGCCTTCTCTCACCTCTCCTCTTTATGTTTGTTCTGGATGGCATCATGAGCAACATGTTAAACATCAAGCCTCGCGGTATAGAGTGGGGACTCCCCAAAGTCTTGAAGGAAATGGATTACGCAGATGACTTTTGCCTGCTGAGTCACACTCAAGGCGACATGCAAACCAAGCTGGACGACCTACGACGAGAGGCCAAAGAGACGGGACTATAAATGAATACCCGGAATCCCCGGAAGTTCACAAACTCTTTTGTGACCAAAAAAACTTCAGGTCGTTGTCAACGTAATCATCTTTACAAACAGAGACCACTTCGTGCCTAGGAAGTCAATTCAATTCATGATTAATGGCCTTTGTGGGAGAGACGCCACAATTTTGCCAAGAAAACGTGCGAACGATTAATAAACCATCAAACGCTGGAAAGTACCTATTTAGCGCGAGCCTAGGAAGTCACGTTAAGCCGTTGGTCCTGGCTGTCATTCATAGATCTTTGACGAACAGTCGTAACGCGTGGTCAGAAGCCCGAAAGTCTGACAATCATTCTTACTAAAGAGTATCATATTATTCAGTAACTGGATTGTGGAAGTCAGATAGGCGGCCGCTGCATGTAAAATGCGAATCGCATTTCCTAGCTGCTAGCTGAATCCGGTTAGACTGGTAGGTAGTCCTCCCGGAAAAGGCTTTGCAGATGACTCGTTGTTTGTTGTTGTTTAGGACATAATATCGGCTGCCGGCAGAAGTTACCACCCACCCGACAAAGTCTTGCCCCAAGCGATTCGTCGTGTTCCGGCATGATGTCTGGTGAAGCCGTACGGAGGACGGGTCTGAGCAGTTGTGTTGCGATGTGTGCTGGATACGATGCACCAAATGTTGTTTTGTGTCGGGGAGTATGGTCGCGGAAGAGTTTCAGATCAATCTCCCTCTGGCTCAGCATCGTTGGTGGCACAAAGTACATTATGCTATAGGTGGTTGGGTTTAACATTGCATCACCTCGCTCAACTGCCGTCTTCCATTTACCATCAACGATTGCATCACTGCTTACCATTAGACAGGATTGCAATCAAGCACTAGTTTATTATTTAAAAAATGCACATGCAAGATATCATAAATTTTCACAAAAAAAAAAAAAAATGCACGAATTCGGTGTGGAGTATCTTGTGCTTTTGTGCATGCCCGTGGGAAGTAAAATAAAACCAGTAACGACATTTTAATCATTTATTATATTATTTACAACTTACATAATAATTTTGTTTAGGAGTAAACTGCAAAGTTTTCCTAGTCTACACTACTGTGCAGCGATTTTCGTTTCAAGGCACAAAAATCTAAATACAAAGTCCGTATCGCGATAAATGGCCATAGATTAAGTTGTTTGGTATATGCTTCGCTAACAATAGGACTTAGGACGTGCCCAAAAACAATTCTTAGGAACTCATACATTTTAAGATAAATCAATAGAACACCTTATGTGACTAGATGGTGGAATGTCATCTAATATACTACGTTCGTGTACATGCTTTTCTTAACATATATATTTTTTTAATTTTCTGAAAAACAATATGAATTCTTAATTAATGCTAGCATAATATAGTGTATAATGATTTTGCTTTCAAGGAAAAAGGTAGAGGATAGGAATGATAGAACTCTATTCAGAAACCGATTCTGGTTTATACGACTATTTAGTTTCCAACTGTAAAATATGATACATCTAGTGTCTAAACCCAACGCCGAAACAATTTTATTATTATAGACTTGTTCAAAGTTACAGCCACAAGGAATACGTGACGTCACGACACCGACACGTCACGCTCACTAACGTCACACCTGTTTACAACGAGGCCCGACTTTAGTTTATTAATTAAAAAAATAAGCTTATTGGTACCTATTCTCACATTCCTTTCAAGGACACACATGACAATTTAACTAGTTTCC
Source organism: Sesamia nonagrioides (assembly GCA_017933935.1). Classification (NCBI taxonomy): domain Eukaryota; kingdom Metazoa; phylum Arthropoda; class Insecta; order Lepidoptera; family Noctuidae; genus Sesamia; species Sesamia nonagrioides. Next base: position 1,243,184 of record JADWQK010000081.1, read on the forward strand.
TCTCGCCCCCGCCCACCATTGCCTTAACTACGTATGTTTTGAACAACAATTTACGAATTCTATACTTATGTAAATTTTACCCTAAAATTGCTAATAATTAGCTGGTTAGAACAAAAAACTGCGGGCGTTTTAATGCAAAACTCTGTGATTTGGTCTAGCTATAACTAAGCCGCTTGCGCAGGCATTCTCTCATCGGCCCATCAAGGGTTATTAATATTACAGAAAATTTTGACAGTTCCTGTATCACATGTGCCAATGACTATTGGCTTGAGCGGCACTGAATGATTGTAAAATTTTACATAACGATTTACTTTGATTGGCCGACGCATAGTACAGGCAGGACGGATATTTCGCTATCAATTATTCAGTTTTGATTAGACAGTCTTATGTAGCTATTGTGATACCTAGTAGAAGTTTATGGAGGTCGTTCCATGTAAATAATAATCATCAATTACTGATGATCAGCTGCATCCGGCTAAACTTGAAGCACATCTTCCAGATTCTAATTTCCTGTCTGTTGTCCTTGCCTGTACTGTGCCTGCCTAAGAGCGGTGCGTGCCTACAGCTTGAGCTTTCCGGTGCAGATGTCAGTGAAGAGCTGCGGCGTGATGGGCACGAAGTCCTGTCCCGAGCGGAAGTACAGCGGGTCCTTGATCACGTCCGGGTCAAAGCCTTCCTTCTGATACTGCAGCTTCTTCAGCTTAAACGTGCCTGGAAATTAAAACGAAATGTGTTATGTTAGGGCTTAAAAAGACCTCCGTGTCACAAAATCCCAGCTGGCGTTGTGACAAGAACTACTATCTGGTGGTGTGACATAAAATATTATCTGGTGGTGTGACAAAAACACTATCGGATGGTGTGACAAGAAATACTATCTGGTGGTGTGACAAGAAATACTATTGGATGGTGTGACAAGAAATACTATCTGGTAGTGTGACAAGAAACACTATCTGGTGGTGTGACAAAAATACTAACTGACGGTGTGACAAGAAATACTACTTGGTGGTGTGACAAGAAAAACTATCTTGTGGGGTGACAAGAAATATTACTTGGTGGTGTGACAAGAAACACTATCTGGTGGTGTGACAAAAATACTAATTGACGGTGTGACAAGAAATACTACTTGGTGGTGTGACAAGAAAAACTATCTGGTGGTGTGACAAGAAACACTATCTGGTGGTGTGACAAGAAACACTATCTGGTGGTGTGACAAGAAACACTATCTGGTGGTGTGACAAAAATACTATCTGACGGTGTGACAAGAAGTACTACTTAGTGGTGTGACAAGAGAAACTATTTGGTGGTGTGACAAGAAATACTACTTGGTGGTGTGACAAAAAACATTATCTGGTGGTGTGACAAAAATACTATCTGACGGTGTGACAAGAAATACTACTTGGTGGTGTGACAAGAAATACTACTATCTGGTGGTGTGACAAAAAATACTAATATATCTGCAGAGCGTATCTGAATATTTCAGTTTAGTCCCGATGCGTGACACGCAAATGACAATTATGTTCTCCAGTGGATCTCAAATTACAATCTGTTCTCCAGTGGATCTCAAACTATACCTATACTAACTAAAGTAGCGTGCACTACATAACCATACTAGCGTGACTGAGGATCACTTAGCACCATAACGTCAACGTGGACCGCATCGCAGTTACACAGTGACAGGGCTTACGCTGACAGGAGCCAAGGGCGCTTATTACTAAACAGGGTTCCCTGGGTGGACTCGCGTGAAATAACGAGCAGTCTTCATTTCAAATCTTTAGTTAAAGAGTTTACCCTAATCATAATTCATATAATGATAAAACGGACACTTATCATCAGGAACTGACAAGTCAATTCGATACTATTTAACGCCAATCCAAACAAAGGACAGGACGATAATAATCAATGTTTACAAACAAACGCTCTGCACAATGACCGGCCTTTGCTCTTCGGTATCTAATCTTAATGCAATTAGAACATTACGTGGGGAAATGATAAGTACTACTATCGAACATGAATAAGCACTTCATTGCTTATATGGGTTGACCCACATAAGCAATGAATAGATGCTAGAGAAGTTGTTTAAGGTTTGCAGTGTATCTTCTTCTTTCTAGTTATGAAAAGGATAGAAGAATAAGATATTAATTTAGTTCTGCATAATTAAGATACTCCACAGACAGTTTAGACGTGATTTACGACGTATTTTTAGTCGCCATGTTACAAACAAACTAAAAAAACGTCGGGCGCGAACTAATTTGACAGGACGAAACTATATTAATTAACTTCTGCCATTTTCTTACTTGAATGCAGGTGTATTTACAAACTTAAAAATAACTTATCTTTTAAACTTTACAAATAATAGCATAACAAACTAAATTTAATATAACTCTTGGGAATTCTTTCAAAGAGCATGCAAATATATTCCACAGAGCGAATTGTTTGAGTGAAAAACTAGGATTGTTACTTTTTTATGGTTAAGAAAGTTTTTTTGATTAATGTCACCATTGCACCACGTAGAAAGCTTTTATATATGCATTTAGTAAAAACCTGTTATTTTGCATTACAACTGACACAACAAAATTTATTTATTTTTATAGATGTCTGATGATACAATGTGTCGACAACCTCGTAAATTTTTTATCGTCTTGTATAAGAAGTATTGTTACGAATGCAAGTTGCATTCGTAACAATACTTCTTGTTGATAGCATGTTGATAGCATAAGGTTCAATATCGCGTGACATGCCGTGCGTAACTTTTAAGCTCTATAAGTCGAGACCTAGGCATTGTACAGGTACAACATAAAACGCATTGCTAGACCTAGGGTGGCCTATCGAATGGTACTAGTTTCATCAATATTGTTAACAAAATGTCGACATCGAAATTTCACAGTCAGCTGCATTCGACTAGCTATACGAAAACAAGCGACAGTTAAGAAGTTATCTTTGAGTATACCTACTGCGACAACTGTAACGAGAACTGTGAGTACTACGTGAAGGAACGTCTGTAGTGTTATTGTGTGTTTACGAGACGGACTTCGTGGACGTAAGGGAAAACTTCGGTGCAACGTCAGCTACATTCTACTTGTCATGGCCTACTACCGTCTGTACCCTCGTCCTCAATAAACTTCGTAACACTTAACCGGCATTTTAATACCCCTAGCCCGTAACAGTATGTTTCATTTCGTTTGGATTGGGCGTATGTCAGGGCATGGTTCTTTCCTGTTGATGTTTTCGTTCACCATTATGGAAGCAGTGGTGATGTGGCAATGGCGTGTGGTACTGACCAGTGATCTCAATATCGTTGGTGAGCCTGAGGAACAGCGGGCGCGCGTAGCTAGGGAGCGAATCGTCGAGGTCCTTGGCGAGCCGGGACAGCGGCAGGGTGCGGGACGGGTCCGCCACACACGCCATGCCGGCACGACCCTCCGTCATCGGGATCTGGGGGAGGGAAAACACAATTCTTTGTGGAAGACTTTAGAGCAGAATCATCCTTTCAACACATGTTCGGCAAGTCTTCTATTACGCGAGTCCATATAAAAATGTCGGGCTTAAAATAACAGGTATGTATAGCCTAATTAACTAACTAATCTATTTAGTAAAATTTTTATAGCAATATACAACGTGTAACAAAAAGGGTATAGGTATACATACCAAGGGCATGGCATCTTTAGATGATATCAAACGATATCGGAAGGTTTTCAACTCAAAATAAAATACTCAAAAAATTGGTTTCAAATTTTCGGTTTCGTGTGTTTCTTAAAATCAAATCATAACAAACGTGGCAGCACACTACATGTGTTAATAACTACTCGTTACCCGTCACGTTACTTGCCAAAATCCGATAAATGTCTTCAATATCTCTGTGCGACTAGTATGATAGTAGCCTATCGCCTAAGTATAATTTAAATTAGAAATTAAGACAATAGAGCTGACCTCTAGCTATAACAATATACAGGATTACAAAGGTAACTCGGGAGGAAATTTAAAGTCAATAGATAATATTAATTTGGTGCATCAAAATATTCAAGGATTTATGAACAAAGATTTAGAGGTAGATTTATTTATGAACCATTATGGTATTGATATTCTTTGCATAACCGAACATTGGCTAAAAAGTCACCAGTTCTTGTTTAATTTTAAGAATCACCAGATTGGTAGTTCGTTTAGCAGAATTAATGCTATACATGGTGGCTCATTAATTTTAGTTAGTAACCTGTTGAAATTTAAAAATCGTAAAGACATTGTGGGCCTGTCTGTTGAACGAACAGCTGAAATTGCCTGTGTAGAGTTGGAGGGCTTCATTGTGTTAAGTGTGTACAGACCCCCTTCAGGATTGTATGACTGCTTTGAAAAGGTAATGGATGAAGTCTTACACAAGATTTGTGTTTCAAACAAAGCCATTATCGTTTGCGGTGATTTTAATATTAATTTATTAGAGAACTCTGGTTATTGTAATAAAATTATAAGTCTATTTCAGTCCTACAATCTTGTAAACCTATTTTTGGAGCCCACAAGAATAACACCTACTTGTGCCACGTGCCTGGATAATATTTTTACAAACATAATACCAAGCCACAAAGAAGTTTTAAATTTACTTGATTCTGATCACTGCGGACAAAGGATTACTATTCCAAACCATAGTAAAAAAGTGGCCAAAAAGGATATCACTGTTAACCCCAAAACTGAAAGCCGCTTGGAGGTTTTTAGATTTGATCTCATCAATAAATTGCCAGTCTTATCCAGTGCTGTTAATGCTGATCCTAATCATCTCTATGACAATTTTTTTAATATATACTATAAGCTATTTGATTCCACCTTTGTTCCCAAGACTATTTCTGTTAATAGTAAAGCGTCTTTCTCTGATTGGGCTACCATCGGTATTCATAAAAGTAGAACTCGGCTTTATGAACTGTACAATGAGAGGATTTATATTAACACTGTTGAATTCAATTTGTATGTTAGAAAATATTCAAAACTATTCAAACAAGTTTGTTATATGGCCAAGTCACGTTACTTGAGTTCAAAGATAAAGAACAGTGGCAATGTAATTAAAACGACTTGGAAAATTATTAATAGTGAAACGGGAAGGTCCAGTGATAGAAATACTGACTATAGCCTGTCTATTAATGACAACATAATTAAATCAGACTCGCAAGTCTCTGAGGCATTTGAAAATTTCTTTTCGGATATTCCTGTTTCAACTACTAAATCCCTAAACTCATCACCTTCTGTTGTCTTTGCTTAAAGAAAATGTTAATGTTTGTGATTCGGAGTTTCATTTTGAACATGTTATCAGTAGAGATATAATTAAAATCTTTCACACTCTAAATGTAAAAAAGACTGCTGACCTATGGGGTCATTCGGTGGAAGTTGCTAAGTCTATTATTGATATTGTGGCACCCACTCCAGCTGTTATCTTTAATGCTTGTTTTGACTGTGGAGAGTTTCCTGATCTCATGAAAAATAGTAAAATAATACCTTTGTTTAAATCTGGTAGTACATCAGACCCCACAAATTATAGACCTATTTCTGTACTACCTACCTTTAGTAAAATTTTTGAGAAATTAATTTTAAACCAAATGCTAAATTTTTTTAATAAACATAAATTATTACATAGCAAACAGTTCGGTTTTACAAGGGGTCGTTCAACTACTGATGCCGGTGTTGAACTTCTAGGTCATATATATAATGCATGGGAGGATAAATGCGATGCCTTGGGCATCTTTTGTGATTTGTCCAAGGCATTCGATTGCGTTCTTCACGATACGTTAATCAGGAAACTCCGCCACTACGGGATCCGGAACTCTGCACTGGATCTTATTACATCTTACTTGAGTGGTAGGATTCAAAGCGTTGACGTTAATGGAAAAAGATCTTCCGGATCTTTAGTAACAATGGGAGTCCCACAGGGGTCAATTCTTGGTCCTTTTTTGTTTCTTATTTACATCAATGACCTGCCGTACCTAATAAAGGATAACCACGATATAGTGTTGTTTGCAGATGACACTTCACTTTTATTTAAACTGAAACGTCAGCAGCAGGTTACTGATGATGTAAATAGCGCGATCTCCAAAGTAGTCCATTGGTTTAATGTTAATAATTTACTCTTAAACGAGAAAAAAACCAAATGCATTAAGTTTACTCTACCTCACGTGAGGCAGGTGGAAACTAAAGTGTTGATAAAGGGCGAAGAATTGAAATCTGACGACAGCACAGTGTTCTTGGGTATAACTCTGGATGCTAAGCTTCAATGGGGTTCACATATAGAAAAATTGTCAAAAAAGCTAAGTTCTGCTGCATACGCAGTTAGAACAATTCGTAATTTGACTGATGTTGAGACGGCCCGTTTAGTGTACTTTGGCTATTTCCACAGCGTAATGTCGTACGGCATTCTGTTGTGGGGAAATGCCGCCGATATTCAAACAATATTTGTTTTGCAGAAACGAGCTGTTCGTGCAATTTATAAATTAAGTCCGAGACACTCTCTCAGAGAAAAATTTAAAGAGATTAATGTACTGACCGTGCCGTCTCAATATATTTATGAAAATCTTTTGTATGTTCATAAAAATATAAAATTGTTTAAAAAATACAGTGATGTCCATGACATAAATACTAGGAACAGGCACAAATTTATTGTACCTACAACAAGGCTCAAGAAAATAGGTGGCTCTTTCAGATGCCAATGTATACAATTTTACAATGGACTTCCAGAGGTGGTTCAAGATCTGAGCCTGAATAAATTCAAATCCTTCATTAAACGTAAGTTGTGTCAGAAAGCATTTTATAGTGTGAAGGATTATATTGAGGACAAAAAGGCTTGGGCTTGAGCTGCGCCCGATTTCTATACAATGATTGTTCTTTGATTTTTCCTCTTGTAGTTTTAATATGTAATTGTTTATGTTATTTATTCAAAGCCTGTATTACACACTATGTAGCCAAGCATATTGTACGTTACGGAATTGTATCGCTGACAGAGGTGTTCGGCACTTGTACAGCTACACAGGAGCTAAACTTTCCACAGATTCGGGAACACTGTTGGAGCTGTTGAACCTTGGACAAAACTATCTTAGCATTGTGTAGATTCAATTTCTTAGTATTGTATAATTGCATGGCAAACGTGTGAGCACAATGTACGAATGTGCTGTAAGGCATTTATTTGTTGGGTTAGTCTTTTTATTGACTTAATTGTGCTCTGGCTGTTGAGAGTATGTCATGCTCACTCAAATGTCTCGCTGATGGTGGCGTGTGTGTTGGGTCATTGGGTTCCCTTCGATATGGTTGAGCTGAATGATGCTGATCCATACGTCATGTTCGTGAACGGACGCCGTCAGAGGGGACTGGTCATCTCTTAGCTGCCACGGCGTATTTTAATTTCTGAATTGATTTTTGTGTGTTTTCCATAATGGACGCTCTCAGCGTACAATATGTTTCTGCATCGTTCTCACGCGGTTGATTTCAACATGAATGATGTAATCAAATATTTGTAACAATAGCTTAAAAATTTAAAAGAGTGTCCATGGAGTTTCTTGCCCGTTCTTCTCCATAGGTACCTACTCTTTGGAATGGGCGACTAGCTTCATCTTATTGACTGACCGACCTTCTGACAATTCAAAAGTGCCTGTAACTGGTTTATTTGAAATAAATGCTTTGATTTGATTTGATTTATCACAGGCGGTGTTTTCCTCATAACTTCTTAACATAAAGAGATAGGATTAAAAAACCCTTCCAATATCGTTTGATATCATGTAAAGATGCCATGCCTTTGTTATGTATATACCCTTTATGTTACACGTTGTATATCGTGGATCGTCGGTGTCGTTTTGACGGAAGTTGCTAATTTGATGGATCTAGTAGAGACGCAAACGCTGTGATGTTATTTTGTTATGGCGGCACGTGGAAAGAGTCATTTTCTTGTTGAACGGTCACTTTGCACTAAAGCGCGGACCAAGGCACTTCTACGGGGCGAAACTGTCGGTTTGCCTATTTAAATCATTATTATCAAGATTGGAAGGTATAGTTACACGTCGTGCTTTAATTAAAAACTACACTTACGAAATGGAGCCCATACCACTACACCAAGATGGCGAGGACTCTATCACTCCGCCATCGCTGACTTCGACATGTCAATGATCAATTATTCGGAACCATCGCCAATCTTGTAGACCAGTGCCAGATCTCGTTTGGAACAGCAATGATGATGTGTTCACAAGGTGTTTTATTTTGCGGTCCATCAATCGCCTGAGGAAGTATATAACTTAACTTTCTCAGGCCACTGGACTTGGCTTGTCAATGATATATGATGATATTATATGATATCCTACAAAGTATGCCAACAAACATTCAACCTCATCGGGATGGTGATCTTACGCTTTACTAATACTGTCTGTCTATCACCAACTCGCATAGCCTGCCTAGTAACTAAACAGTTGTTTCACAAGATTTTGGTACCAAAGCTTCATAAATTAGATAAGGTGACCAGGTAAGTTTTTGTCGGTTTCCTATAGCATCCGCCATTTTATTCTAAGTTTTCAAAATGGCGACTACGCTTATGTAAACAGATGGATGACATCAGTGCAACCAAAAACCGTAACAGGGCCATACATCAGGCCAAAATAAAAAAAAAGGTTGACAGTAGGTAAGCAAGCCACGGATAATCAAAGCCTTTTATCCTATTTAAAGGTAAATGACATACAATATGTAAAGAAAACCCTGTCCGACCCGTGAAGGTATTGTTAGGTATCGATAACTGATTCTAATAATGCCCACAAAGACAGGCTAAACTTTAAAAAAAATCCCCCTAAAACAATAAATATTATTTCGCAAAAAGAGGTAACTTAATACATGTGCGGTAAGCAACCCCATTCCGCGGGCGGCGGGGGGCAGGGCACGCGGCGCCTGTGACGTGGTCGCGTCGCTATTCGCTTATAATAATACCGGTGTTGTCACTTTTTTAAAAATTACCAAATTTCGGGGAAATTGGAATTAATTCCCGGGAAAAAAGGATAATTTCAAAATTCATTAGTATTGTTACTATGATGATTATGTAAAATTTTATATTATATTTGGTCAAGTGTTTACCTAACCTTTATTATCCTTATGGGTCGGACAGGGTTTTCTTTACATATTGTATACACTGGAAGCCAAACTTAGAACACTGTGTTGAAGATAAGAATTTTAACCGAGAATTTCTAAGGTCAACGTTGACCACCTCTCTCTTTCTTACACACGCTATACCGTTCACGTTGACATCGTGAAATCATTATTATGAAAGAGTTAGAGAGAGATAGCGGGTCAATGACAATCTTTTTTGTCTTCATTTTTTAATTCCGATGTTGCAACTTACAGACACGCCATAGACTACACACGCCTTCTGCTGCAGACAAGGTGACATGGCGTTCTCGACCTCGGCGGTGGCGACGTTCTCTCCCTTCCACTTGTACGTGTCGCCCGTGCGGTCGCGGAAGTACAGGTAGCCCAGTTCGTCCGACACCAGGATGTCACCAGACACGAAGGCCGCATCGCCTTTGCAGAACACGTCGCGGACTAGATTTTTATTGCTATCGTCCTGGAAAAAGATGAAATGAAATGAAATCGTTTATTTTGCAAGTAGGATCACTGATCACTTTCACACGTCATATTTTTTTAAACAAGATGGAGCCGGCATTTTCTAACTGACTACCTCTGAGAAGAAAAACCGAAACAAACTCAGAAAAATTATTTTTTTTTTTACAATAATTTACGTGATTTAACAAAAACAGTGATTAAAATGTCATAATTGTAGCATAATTACACATATTGCTTAAGCATTAATGAAAAGGGACTAAGTTGGAATTCTGAATTAAAGGGTGTCGTTTATTCACATGGATAACGAAGGTAGGGAACAACGAACATTGGCTGGTCATTTTTGGTGAACGTCTGTTGCCATCATCAATCATGACAGCTAATTTCCTTGATTTGTAGCTTAAATATAGTTTTTTTTTTTAATATATGTAGGTATATGTCGTGGATGGTGCTGACATTTCAATAAAAGCTGCTCATTTGATATATGTAGTAGTGGGGCAAACGCTGTGACATTATTTTGAACGTTACGTGGACAGAGTCGTTTTGGAAAGTGTGGACTGTCGAATGGTCACTTCGCTTTGAGGCGCGGACCATGGCGCATCTCCGAGGCGAAACTGTCGGTTTGCTTTTTAAAATTATGATTGTCAAGATTGGAGGGTATATTTACACTTCCTGCTTTAATTCAAAACTACACCTACGAAATGGACCCCTTACCACCACACCAAGATGCTGACGACCCCCATACCGCTCCGTTGCTGACTCCGATATATACAACGTGTAACAAAAAGGGTATATACATACCAAGGTCATGGCATCTTTAGATGATATCAAACGATATCGGAAGGGTTTCAACTAAAAATAAAATACTGAAAAATATGGTACCAAATTTTCGGTTTCGCGTGTTTCTTAAAATCATATCATAACAAACTTGGCAGCACACTACATACGTTAATAACTACTCGTTACCCGTCAGGTTACTTGCCAAAATCCGATAAATGTCTTCAATATCTCTGTGCGACTAGTATGATAGTAGCCTATCACAGGCGGTATTTTAGATAGGATTAAAAAACCCTTCCAATATCGTTTGATATCATGTAAAGATTTTATGTTACACGTTGAACCACACGATGAATTCCCCTGTACCTTGGGTGCGTTTACAAACATTTAAATTCACATACACAAACAACCAGGCCCGGAACAACTACCTGTAGAGTGTAGGTTTCACAAATATTTGTTCCGTGCGGGAATCGAACCCGCGACACTCTGCGCAGCAGTCCATCGCTCAGCCACTGCGCTACTCGTGTCGTCAAATAGATAAATTCATAGTGAATTACCAAAAATATGTATGTGTATGTATGTACGGAGTAAATATTTACTCCGTACATACATACACAGTACAATACATTGTACATTTATTCAGAGAAATATAGCACTGTTAATGACTGCACTGTTTTATTGGTTATTATTACTGCATTAAAACACTTTCAAGCAGTCCCTTCATTGGTTAGTTTGAAACAGGCACTACTTTATTTATCCCCTCTATCCAGCATTCCAAGAAAACTATACAATAGCCCCCTTATTCATAAACGCTGTTTAACGTTAACTAGTGATTAGCGATTCTTTAACCACATTTTTTTGAGTTTTTAACGTCACTTAACTTTAGTAATTGTTTATGAACAAACCCTTAAACATTGTGGTGTTTATTCATAAAGGACGATTTAAGTGACGTTAAAAGGTCAAAAATGTTTGGTTAAAGAATCGCTAATCACTAGTTAACTTTAAGCAGCGTTTATGAATAAGGGGGAATATATCTAGTGAAGAACAGAAGAGGATTTTAATTTAAAAGAATTCGGTTCTATTAAATAGGTACTCATTGTAATCTTGGCATACCTTGTCGACGTATCCGTAATACTCTCTGGATGCGTTGCCCTGAGCGATCAGCCCGATGAACATGCCTGGCTCATCTGAAACATAGGGATGACTGATATCACTCAACATACCCATACCACAATATAATAATTATGTCAGCTGTATGATCATGAAACAGATGCTTTTAGAGCGGAAACATCAAATATTAGGAGCATCCGCTCTTAATATAATATGACATTTATAGTGACGTTTATGTGGCATGTAGATAGGTCAGGGAAACTCTCTCGGCCTGTTACAATTTTTTTTTTTTAATAATTATAAACTAGTGCTTGACTGCAATCCCGCCTGATGGTAAGCAGTGATGCAATCGTTGATGGTAAAGCGCACTAGTTTATTTTAAGCCTATTCACTTAAAAAACTTAGGAATAGGAAGGATGACGGCAGTTGAGCGAGGTGATGCAATGTTAAACCCAAGACCAACACGACCAAACGATGCTGCGCTAGAGGGAGATTGATCTGGAGACTCTCCACGACCAAACTCCCGACACAACAACATTTGGCGCATCGTACCCGCCACACATTGCAACACAACTGCTCAGACCCACCACTATTCATAAACGTTGCTTATAGTTAACTAATGATTAAATATTAGCCATATATTTTTTGACGTTTGTACGCCACTAAACTTTAATCGCCGTTTATGAATAAATCCCTTAAACACTAATGTATTTATCTTTAATCATCGTTTATGAATAAACACCTTAAACACTATTGTGTTTATCCATCAACGATGATTAAAGTTAAGAGATGTGCAAACGTCAATAATATGTGTTTAAACTTCTGTAATGTATGGTTTAAACATTCGCTAATCACTAGTTAACTTTAAGCAACGTTTATGAATAAAGGCGTCTAAAGAATGTATAAAATGAAGTAGTTACTTAAACTTGTACCCCAGAGGCTGATTGAAAAAGTTTTGTCGAGTCATTATCTCACGACGGAGCGAGATATACGTGACCTTGTGGTCCAATCCAAAACTGAACATTACACGAGTTGGTTTTTTTGTACTATAACTACGCTATCTTGTGTATGACTGACAATCGCGATTCTATTGATCGCGCAAATACGTCATTTTTAGGGTTCCGTACCCAAATGGCAAAAAACGGAACCCTTATAGATTCGTCTTGTCTGTCTGTCCGTCCGTATGTCACAGCCATTTTTTCCGAAACTATAAGAGCTATAACTGTTGAAACTTGGGAGGTAGATGTATTCTGTGAACAGCATTAAGATTTTGATGCAAAAAAAAATATATTGGGGGCTCCCCAATATTTCCAAATAAAATTGAGTTTCACTTCTAAGTATGAACTGAAACTCAATTTTTTTTTTCATCAAACATACGTGTGGGATATCTATGGATAGGTCTTCAAAACTGATATTGATGTTTCTAAAATATTTTTTTTCTGAACCGAATAATTTGCGTGACAGACGCTTCCAAAGTGGAAAAAGTTGCCCCCCTCTAATTTTTAAAATAAGAAAATGAAAAATTTAAAAAAAAACATATGATGTACATTACTAAGTATAAAAACTACCAACGAAAATTATTTTAAACGAGATCTAGTAAGTAGTTTTTTTTTAATACCTCGTAAATCGTAAACCGCTTATTACCGCGTAATCTTTCAAACAAATAACTTAAATCATTTCATTTCATAAATCAATGGTACGGAACCCTTTGTGCGTGAGTCCGACACGCACTTGGCCGGTTTTTATATAAAGTCGTGACGATCCATTTCGGATAGGATGTGGCCTGAGACTAAGGACCTTATTAGCTTACCTTACTCAAAACTCAAGCATTACTTAAAACTAGTTTCAAACTGTCAAAAGGTTTCCAACGAGACTTAAATAAAGCTTGAGTTTTGAGTGAGGTTCTCCCTTTACCGCATAGGAAACCATATATGTCCCGTCATGTAATAGTTATAAGTAGTTAATTTATTCTTAATAAATAAAATAATAACGTATAAACCCTAAGGGGGTGTGTAATTCATATCATTAGCAATAACAAAACATAACTATTTTGTGTATACTCGCATGCCACTTGGATATAACTTTACTTTTCCAAACAGTGTCAGTGAATGTTCATGTGCATGTGCGACGCTCAACTTTACAAAAAGAAAAATGAAAAGGCGAGTTTTTCGAGTGAAAAAAATATTTTATTTTATATCATAGCCTCTACTTTATATTCCCTGTAATATATCTTCACTTTCTATTCGATATCATCTATTTTCAACACCAATTGTTTCGGAACCATATCTGGCTGCGTATGCATTGAAACATTCTTAATAATTAAGCACGAAAATATGGTTTCGCTTCAATTTCCTTTAAGTTTTCTTTGTGCTAAACTATCCTTTTCTTTCTTATTGCTAGAGTGGACCCTGCACGCTTATTATGCATAATAGGCATACTAACGCGATCCTTAAACATGGCCTTAGCGATGCTGATATGGCTTCCGATTCCGACACCGACATACCTACATCCTCCATACCATTTTGACACCCTGTTTTTGTTCCTGAGACGGACTGAAAAGACGTAATGAAAACTCATGGCAGCCACAGTGATTAAAGTAAAGTAAGGTCTGTGGTAAGGTATACTGACTAGGCTTGCAGCGTATGCAGTACCCGTCGTCTCCGCGCAGTAGCTTGCCGGTCTCGTCGGCGCGCACGAGGGCGATGGGGTGCAGGCACGTCGGCACCAACTTCGGCAGGAAGCCTACCGCGCCCACTGTGTTGTCCACGTTTACTGGAAATAAACACAATCCATACTAATATTATAAATGCGAAAGTAACTCTGTCTGTCTGTCTGTTACGCTTTCCCGCTTAAACCTCTCAACCGATTTTGATGAAATTTGGCATAGACAATCTTTAGGCCCTGAGAAAGAACATAGGCTACCTTCTATCCCGGAAAAAAATTTATGTTCCTGAGGGAAATCTAAAAAGCGCGATATAACCGAACTCCACGCGGGCGAAGCCGCGGGCGGAAAGCTAGTAGGGTCATATGTTGTGTACAGACGACAGCACATCAAGCTACTACAATCTGTTAAATTTCTTCAATAGATTTATAAATTCATCGATAAAGTATTAAGCCTCAAGATTGATTGGGAATATTTGACAGATTCGGGTAGCTTGACCGTACACCTCCTATATTTGGTATGTACAGAAATAATTTCAGTATGTCGGTTTTTTTTTAAATTATGTATTGTAAAAGTGTGATTGCTTAGGCATCGGCTCTCGTGCAAGATAAGCTCGGGTTAGCTGTTTTCAACGGTCGTCACGAATCGTTTCGCTAAGAAACTTGACGAATTCCAGTCGACGTGTCGAATTTCGAACAGGCTACACATCCATACCGTTCGGGTTATACAAAAGACTAAGGAATACAACAAGTCGTGAAGAATACATTCGACTTCATCTAAATTTTTTACGTCTTTCAAACTTCGAATCGACTAGCGATATATCGAAATCTTGAGATGTTTGTATGACACTGCCACGATGACTATTCACCAATTCGTTAGAGTTACGTGTTCAAGACGCTAGATTGGGTTGGCCTGGATTGGATTGTAAGTGTGGTGATCAATGGTTATGCCTACCTACTCTACGAACGAGAAGATATCTGTGCCCAACATGGAGATGAAGATGAACATTAGAAGATGTACATGGGACAATGTATCTAAAGTTATTTTTATTGCCTACTTACGAGCACTTAACCGACTTAGGTTAGGTGCTCCATGAGATCCGTGTGCAGTTTCTGGCCTGCCATCGGACGCGTCCCCAGGTGGCGGATAGGGGAACGGCCCCCAGATATGGGGGTTACCGGTTTACCGGCGCGGACCAAAACCAGATGCGGGGACCGTTTCGGCGGTCACACGTGCGGCGGGTCGGCCACCACCCGAGGTGGCTGACGTGACCCGAACTCCGGGTCACCGTCGGGCAACCCGGTCTCCTCATTGAGAGGAGCTGGGGGCCCCGTTTGCTTCCGGGCAAACGAGTGGGGCTAAGAGGAAGGACACCTCGCTAAAAACCCTTGGCTGCTGCGTCTTCTCGCACAAAAAGACGTACCCAGCCCGGCCCCTCCCTGTGGAGTGGAGGGACCACTGTGGGCCCGCCCTAGGCGGGAATCGCCGGCGGGGGATTGGTAGTTAGGCTGTGCCATTTTCCCATGACCCCGCCACTCAGGCGATGTCGTTGTGCCGCTGTGGGTTTAGTGGGTATTCCCGGCTTCGGCTGGGCGAGTCCCACACACGCCCTTCGGGGTATGGTGCGTAAATGCATTACCACAGCGTCGGTGCTCCATGAGAATTATATTTTATTGGCACAGGCTAAGATCTGTATTACAGAAACAGCAATGTTATTTTATCTAGATAGAATATTATAAAGTTTGCAAAAAATTGTCAAAGTAAACTTGCTTTAAAAATCATAAAGGCATTCCTTAAAGTATTATACTTTGGGGCATCATACTAAATGATTAAAGGATAGGTATTGAAAACCATATCGTCAACACATAAAAAACAAGTAAATCAGTCAGCGGTTCAATTTAAAACTAACTATTATTCTATATTTTTATGAGCTTGGAAAATGACCATGTTTATACTACGTATGCACTAGTCATGTTTATAAGTACTAGGAACAGTTAAAGTATGGACACGCACATAACAAAAGTCATGCAATGAAATAAAACAACACAATGGGACAATGCTAAATTAAAATGTTTATCACGCTGATTAAATGCAGGGGTGGTTGCAGAATTGATATTTTAAGAGGAACCGGACCCCCCCTGTTTGCGGATTGTGATCACCGGGGTGGTTTTAGTGAGATAAAAATCCCACACTCCCGACTTTTTTTTAAATAATTATAACATAGTGCTTGACCACAATCCCGCCTGATGGTAAGCAGTGATGCAATCGTTGATGGTAAAGCGCGCTAGTTTACTAAGCCTACCCACTGAAAAAACTTAGTGAATAGGAAGGAAGACGGTTGTTGAGCGAGGTGATACAATGTTAAACCCAGCAACACGACCAACGATGCTGCGCCAGAGGGAGATTGATCTGGAGACCCTCCACGACCAAACTCCCGAAAACAGTTGGCGCATCGTACCCGACACACATCGCAACACAACTTCTCAGACCCGTCCTCCGTACGGCTTCACCAGACATGATGCCGCAACACGACGAATTACTTGGCGGAAAGACTTTGTCTGGTGTGTCTCGCTCTCCAGAAAAGGTTACGCTGCAAGCCAAAGCGCTGAAGCCTATTCTCACAAATTTGGGAAAAGGCTAGCGAGACTGATGCACAATAAGTGTGTATGTACCTAGGTACATTTAGGTTTAGATGAATGAGTAATGAAGTTAACTGTCTAACATCATTGCGGATGGGTTACCGGTAATGAGTAGTACATATGTGAATACTAAGCAGATACGCCATTATGTCTGTTACGACGATTTGTCATAGTTGTGACCAGACAATGTCTACTGAGAAGACAATGCATTATGAATCTATTTGCAGAACAAGTAGTTCAAATTATGCATTTAGCCAGGTACCCATTATAGACATAAGTTTGGATCTACACTTAATGGTTATTTACTTTTAAAATCTTAAGTTGAATACAATATAACATTAACTTGTAACAAAACATTTGTTTTAAAACTTTAATCAAATTGAAATGTACAGTTAATGCTCAATACTCCTGTAGCATGCAAAGGACTACTTTGCTATGTACTGTGAGAACACGCAGACAATGCGTAATATAGCAGTATTTAAGTCAAATTCCTTTTTAGCCGGCTTTTTAAATACAATATAACATTAACTTGTAACAAAACATTTGTTTTAAAAATTAATCGAACCGCACCACTATGGGAAAATCGCGTATGTTTCGTCTCAAAACTCCGTATCTCAGTTATTTCAAAACTAAATGATCTGTAATTTTGCATACATATACGTGAATGTATAAGGTTTAAAAGAAAAAATAATAATTTTGAAAATTATGTTTATTAATTTATTTAAAAAATAAAAAAAATACATGCATTTACTTATAAGAAAATATACTTTTTTTTAAATTTACTTACATAAAATAGAATTAAATATCATTGTATAAACAGTGTCTAACGAGAAAAAAATAATGTACAAAATTCAACAATCTCCTACAGATTTTAGTTGACAGCAAGAAGGGACTTGGCTTCATCGAAAAGTTCTTTCGATATTGTTTCTGAGGTATTTCTCAAACTTGATATATATGGATCAGAAGTGTACAATAAGGTATGGAACACGTCTGTATTGGTAGCCGCTCTTGAACATTTTCTAGAATGATGAAGTCTAAACTTTTTGTAATCCTTGTTGCGGGATTCTTGAGCGTCTTCGGACAATTGTCCGATAGGTAATATAGCTCCGTGAATAAGTATTTTATGTACGGAGGAAGGCATATAATACCAATTATAATTATTTACGTACAGTTGGGCGGTACTATATGCGTATTCACCGAACTTTTTGAATCAATAGCCATTCCAGATGACATAGTTTGTAGTATAATGTACATTCGTTTTATAAGTTCTACGTCTACACCTGTAATGTCTGCAGAGCAAGAGTAATTCTGAAAAAATCTCCGAGCTGTGTTGCCGTCATTACTATTTCCAGTGCCTTGTCGAGGTTTATCGATATGCAGTCCCATTTCCTCCCTAAACCGCTTTTGTACCAGTTTTTTCTTTTCGTCTTTGTTTTTTTTATTTTCTGGTGTAGTGGCTGACCACTTTTGGAAAGATAAGTTATAGGAAATGTGTAAAATCATCTCCATACTTCTAATCCAAGCGTGTAGTGTTGACAGTCCATATTGAAATGAACTTTCATTCACATCTCGTGTCCTAACTGCCTCTAAGTTATTCATTTGCCGAGGAGTAGCACCACAAATTGTACAAGAAGCGCTCGAAGGAGTTTCAGTTAAAACTTGTGCTACTTTACCATCAATCATGGTTAAAAATAGGTTATGAGTAATTTCAATTACCTCACCATTCTTATTTATCATGGAAGGAGACAGGTTTTCAATTTGATTTTTGATATCAGCCACAACAGAAGCGGTTTTTTCAGGAGTTTCTTTGGCAAATTCTATCAATATAGGTCTGCAATATCTTACGGATGAGCAAGTTTCATTTTTCCAAATAACAATATTAGTTGTCTCATCTATGAGTTTAATGGGTACAAGTGAAGCAATAAAAAGGTTCGCATCTGATGTGAAATCGCTTTCTTCGGGCAAAACTTGCTTGTATTCACTTTGCCCTGATGACCCGTCACAACCCCATTTGCAGAATAGTTTCAACTGTCTTAAACCGTTTTTGTAAACTGAACCAATTAGTAATATACGTGCCACAGTATGATCCAATAAGTCTTGCAGATTGACTTTTGCACTTATGTTAGTAATGGTTATGCTCGAATCTGGTGGGTAACACATCTTCTTCGCTTCGGCTAAAGTTGGATAAGAAGGAAACACTGAGCAGTTTTTGTCCGCCAAACAAATACGAAGTTTCCCATACTGTTCTTTGTTAAGGTCTAAGTCAATAAATATCCGCAGTGCTTCTTCCTTTGTAAAAGGTATAACATCTTCAGGGTTCTCAGTTATGAATTTAAGAAACTTTTTCTTATCATTTTTTGACGCAGTTCGTATAATATTAACAATTGTGCCCTCCTCCGTCTCACCCATAGACCGCAACTCCTGAGTATATGCATTGAGCACACAGTCCAGTCCGTACTCTTGTATTAATTGCATGTTTTTTCGTTTCTTTGTTTTTTCTGAAGATGCTTCGTATGGTTTCGATGGTCTGCCGCCTGCACTGCTTCCAGACGTATTAGGGTCATTAACTGTGACTCGACACTCCAGTGGAACACGAAATTCACCATTTAACCAGTCGACGTTATTACTTTCAAAGCGTTCTCTTTTCCGGGATGCATTTCTCCAGCGTTCGTTACATTTAGATACCAAGTTTCTTTGAATGTAGGAGACCACAGTATTCATATCCTCTGGTGACAAATTGAAATTTTCTTGCAAGTAGTTTTCTATATTATTCCCATTTATCAACAAATTGCACAACTCTCGTTTACTACAAACAAATTCACCCATTATTTTCAAATCAGATAACTTCTGTGAATATTTGAAAATAGGTATTAACTGCTTTTTTAAGGCAACTGAATTTCTGATGAACAACTGTGGATGTTTCAGGGTTCGCCTTTCTTTTATAGGCCAATGAATTAGTGCTATGTGCAAAAAGATAAGAAACTAATATTTGCACTCTTCCCATAACCAACCTGTTTTTAATTTGACCCTAATTGATATAGTGACCATATTTTATCAAATATGGTGGTCAAAACTATATCAAAACCACAAATAACTATAAATAATAATGACCATTTTATCAATTTGACCTTAATAGATAACAGATGATTATGTGAGCAGTAAAAAGATATTGGAAAAAAATTATCTCGGGATATGTTTTGATACCGTGTCAGAAAAGGCGCAAGTATGCGCAACTTTTTTTTTTCTCCTTGTGTAAACTAATGTATAAAGATCGTAATACAACAAATATCTCGACAGCGGCAAACAGCGGTAAACGGGTTAGTCTCGTTAAAAAAAAAAGTAACCTGAAAATTATACCATCTTAAACTACATTGGTTAATTTTAATTTATTTATTTATTATATATAATATTATTTAAGAAACGTTATGAGGAGATTATAAGCATTTCAAAAATGTATAATACTTATACATTTATAAGAAAAACTTTCGAGTAATGTCTCGTTGAATTGTAGTAATGTATTGTGCCAAAATCACATCATTGAACATGACCGACGCCCTAATTGGGCAACAAATAGTGTACCTAATTAGGGTGCAAAGGGTACAAACGCAGTATTAGGTACTCTCAATTTGAATTATTTTGAATGTGTCACCGGCACACTACATATTGTTTGTGTGGATTAAACCACATATTTAACGGAATAGGTATTCGGAATTGTTTGTAAAACCCTGATTTTAAAAATCAACGATATTATCCGAGCGGCGCACGGCCGGCACCCTAATTGGGTAACATCTTATTACCCAATTAGGGTGCAAAGAGTACAAAGACAGTATTACTTTCAGTTTGAATTATTCTGAATGTGTCACCGGCACGCTGCATAGTGTATGTAAATGTATGTTTTATGTATGTTTGAATAAACTTTCACTCACTTATATTGGCGTTGCCCTCCGTTGCTCCGTATATCTCGTTTATCTGTGGCACTTTGAACCTAAGATAAGACAATAATTCATTATTTAAGTATGATAGAAATAGCATTGAACAAAGAATAAGATGTTGTGAGCAAAATGTTATTGACACCTAGCATCAGCAGTGAAGCAGAACCCAACTGAGTTAACAGGTAGCGGGTGCATTTTATCGTGCATTGGATTTTCAACTCTCCGAGGTAAGCCGATCATTGAGAATCCAACAGACCGTATCTGAAAAGCAGACCGTTGGACTGTGAACTCTCGGCGCTAAACAGTCCGTTGAAAATCCAGTATGTACAAAAAAAATCGCCGCTGATATTTTTACGCTTGTAGATCCGATTTAACATCGATTAAAAAACAAAATATTAGCATAGAGTAGCATAATATATATGACAATATAGGAATGAAACAGCATTCAAGTATTTGTTTCTAATGATGTTAATTTTTCGTTTTTTATTTCTATGGTTTCTTAACCACCTATAGATATTTCTCTTAAAAGATTTCGTTTACCTTTTATAAAAGAGGCCGACACAGAAGAACTAGAATTTTAGACGATGCAAGCCTGTTGTTGGTTACTTTTTATTACATGATGACTTGCATAGTTAGTTCTGGCTGTTATATTAGGAATAAATCACAATATTACCTGTCTACAATGTCCTGCCAGATGGCAGAGCGCATGCCGTTGCCGACCATGATGCGCACTTGATGCTGCGAGTCAGTGGGCCGCGCCGGCTGGGCCAGCAGGTAGCGACACATCTCGCCGATGTACTGCGCCACCTGCGTGCCACCAACGTGTATTTTAGATTAGCTCATCAAATAAAAAACCAAGTCATTGTACGAAGAAGGCTAGTATGTCCCAAGGCTAAGGCAAAGAAAAACGGTTCTAAAAAAATATTTACTGTGACTCGAAAGTCGATCGATGGAAAATATGGATCGTCCACCTTTAAACATCTGCCACGGCATCTAAAAGGCCAAAAAATGTCAGATATAAGCGTACTACACACCAAAGCCGGCCCGGTGGCACAGCCCGCCGATACAACCCGGCTCATGATGAAAGAAGCATGTCGGCAACCTTCGCCGCGCGTGTGGCCCGCCGACACGTCGGCGGCTAGCGTACGCAAGCGCTCAGTTGCCCGGCGACATTTCAACTGTAGTGACGTGCTAGTATTTTAGTGACGTGCTAGTAGTTTCTGATGTCGAGCCACCGACACGCCGCCGGCAAAGTTTTACCACTTGCAATGAATGAAGCCGCCACCCTAGCTCACCAGCAAAATGTTGCTGACATATGCCGCCGGGCCGGCTTTGTTGTGTAGAGCGCTGTACAGATTTCTATTAAACCGGACCACAGCATGGTAGTACGTTCCCACGAAGAGTCCAAAGTGGCTCAAAAAAAAGGTATTGGTGACCTTTAACCAGTCAAGTTCAGGTTTAATTTGGTGCAGTTGTAGTCTCACTCACCGTACAGTCATACTTGATGCAGTCGGTCCAGTAGTTGGAGGCCGAGAACTTCGCGCGCAGAACGGAGGGGATGCCGTCAATGAGCGCGGCGCCCGTGCCCACCAGGCCGCCCGCCGTGTGGTACAGCGGCAGTGGGTTGTACATGCGATCAGAGTTCTTTAAGCCCAGCATGTGCACCGTCGCCACCACTATGAGGAGGTACCTGGATAGGAGATAGTAAGACATCAATATAAAATATTATGTGAAGAAAACCCCATCCATCCGACCCATAAGGATAATAAAGGTTAGGCAAACACATGACCAAATTTAATACGAAATTTTACATAATCATCATAGTAACAATACTAATAAATTATGAAATAATCTTCTTTTTTTTTCGCGAGTAATTCCAACTTCCCCAAAATTTGGTAATTTTATAAAAAGTAACAACACCATTTTTGACGGTATTATTATGAGCGAATAGCGATACGACCGTGTGTCGCGTGCCCTTCCCCCCTTCGGCCGCGCATGTATTGCCTAACAAACACCTACCTACCTACCTCCTACCTCTTTTTGCGCACCAATATTTATTTTTACAGGAGGATTTTTTTTAAGTTTAGCCCGGCTTCGTATGCATTAGTAGAATCAGTTATCGATCCCTAACAATACCTGCACGGATCGGAAAGGGTTTTCTTTACATATTGTATAGAACTAGAAATTATATGCTTCGGCAATCTTCCTGTTTCAGAATTAGCACGAACATCACGGCACAGACCCCCTACGAGGCAAAGGTTTTAATATGGTAACACGACAAAGCTAAATAATTCTATGTTTATGACAGACAGCTCTTTAATTCTATGTTTAGATCGCGCATTAGTTTTTGCGAAGATACAAGATGCTTGCCGAAGCGTATACCTTTCCTGGTAAATCTTTAAGTATTGATTGGGATTCAGCCATGCGGAAATAGTTAAAATACAGAAAACGATGAGCTGACAGCGTCACGCACGAGCCACATCTCTTTTTCAGAGTTTTCTAAATGTAGATTACGAGAAGTCTCTGACTTAACTAGATTTGGGTTTCTTTATAGGACACGTAGCTGCACAAAAATCTTAAGTACATGCATTTTTTAAAGTAAATTCAGCAAACAGTAAACCTGATAACCTGAACTGAAGCTCCTTGAGATGTAAAATATACTTAATATTGTAAAACCGAACACATATATAAAGGATTTTGATAAACTGTGGCACAAGCATTTACCATGACTTGGATTAGGGCATGGAACTTTTTACCCGCGTCTTTATACTTCACCCGCGGCAAAAAGTAAACGTAAGTTTTATAAAAGAAGAATAGAATATTCTTTATATTTTCTTACTTAGAATTGGGCAGTACCGCTGCCTTGGGCATGCCGGTGGTGCCAGACGTGTAGATATACAGCAGAGCGTCCTTGTACCGCGGCTTGTCGGTCACGATCGGGTACTCCGGTGGGTGCTTGTCCATCTCAGCACACAGGTCTAAGACTCCGGGTGAGCATTCGCCGTACAGTTGGAAAAGCTTCAGATCTTCCGGTAGCTGCTCGCGGATCTCGGAAATAGCTGGTGGGGAAAAACATATGAAACTAAAAAAAAGACGAGTAGGGATAGTATGTTTAAATTAAATTTATTGGACTACTAGCTGCGCCTCCCGGTTTCACTCGTATTTTTTATATGCCCCGCTATTTATCACAGCGTGATTAATGGGCTATCTAACGCAAGAGGAATTTTTCAAATCGGATCAGTAGTTCCTGAGATTAGCGCCTTCAAACAAACAAACAAACTCTTCAGCTTTATATATTAGTATAGAGTTCTCTGATTGTAAATCATTGTGCTTTCTTTTACCTATTATGTTTTAATTATGCCAGCGTCTCTTGTGTTCTGTAAATTTAACTTGTTCATAAAGAAAAGTTTTAAGAAATGAATGTTGCTAGCCTTCATAAATTACTTCATATATGCATAAACTGCATCAGACTACCAGTTCTTGCATGAAATTAGGACAACGCATTCGTCTTACGGTCCAAGTCTGCAGCGATCATTAACAACAATTACGAAGTTAAAAACAGACAAAAAATATGGTCAGATGCTCGAAATCTCAACAGGTACACAAAAAGTCTTAAAGAGGGTTCTGCTTCAATACGTCGATTAAACTCGATGTTAGGATCAAAAACAGGTTTTTTTGTTCGTAAAGAATATGACAAAGAAGTTTGATACAAAAATACTAACGGACCGGACTAATTTTAATTTCATCTACAGTTTTACTAATTGGCTAAAAGTCTAATAGCCTGCCGATGCGAGCTTGAATTTGTGAGGGTGGCATTTGTTCCATAACTGCATTATTATCGGATTTCTTTCACCAAGAATAGGAGGATTGTAACGAGATTTCATATCGCGGTGATGAGCTTATTACAATAAGCTCATCACCAGGCTCATCGTTGGCAAGACAATTTGTAGTGGGGGAAGTTTACGCACGCACAATTTCATACATTTTTACATGCGCGAACTTCTTCCACTACAAAATCTCTTGCCAACTTATGTGCTGCACCGTCTATCTAAGTAATAAATGACTTTACTCTGAAAAAATATTGTAGGTATTATTTGACCCATGATTATAATATATAATGTCCAACGTCCATATGTCAGTATGACTACATGTTTAGCATATAATTAGGTATCTAATCTTACAACTTGTTGTAGTAGGTACCTACGACTATTAAACAACATCGAAGAAACACGCAAATGATACTTCTGTCAATCTTAACTCGTCCGACGTTTTGAGAAGATGCGATGTTTTGTAAAGCAATAGGTTACCCCATTGCTTAACAAAACCTCGTGTCTTGCCTATCATTCAAAATAAGGCATTGTTCAAACTAGATATTATTGATATGTTAGCGAAATTGGGAGTTCACAGCTGACAATACTTGCTTACCTACTACGAAGCGAAAAGTAAATAGGTATTGTCTGATATAACAAAAACATTCTGCAGGTGCAAATTGATAAGGTGCAGACAATAATAGGAGATATGTTCCGTTTAGCAAGGTAGATACGATCGGCATGGTGACCAATTGACCGTCTTACGGTACTTTAGTCCCAACCTATGTCCAGCATTGGAAGTCCTTTAGTTGAATGATGCATAATCAGCTTATAACGGCCTATTGGGATTCATGCCTCCTCATTGTGGAAAGGAGTGGGAAGCCAGTGTGGGTTTGTAGATATCGCATGTCTTTGATTTTACAGGTTCTAAGATATGACGGTTTTCTCGCGATGTTTTCCTTCCCCGTTTTGAGAGGAGTAGTCAAGAATGCGTGATGACGATGATGATGAAGACTAAAAGTAATTTCTCACCGTTAGCTAGATGATTGGAGAACACCAGAGCCTTGGCCTTGGCGACTTGGATGCAGTGCAGCAGAGGTTTGTGGCGCAGGTTGCTATTGATTAGCGCGGAGACGGCGCCTACCTTGGCCATGCCAAGCCACGTCCACACATACTCCCCGCAATTAGGCATGAATACGCAGACCACGTCGCCACGCTTCAGGCCCAGGTGTTCTTGCATCACGCGTGACACTTTATTAGAGTTAGCCGCCATCTGTGGGTTGAAATGTATCGATATTTCTATTGGGTATTAAACATAACGCCTAATCCCCGAAGGTTAGGCAGAGTTGTACCTTTAGTAGACCCTATTTTGCCTGTTATGGTGTAAGTTCTAAGTCATACTAACACTGCGGGCATATTTCCATTAATTGGACACAATTTCAGATTCTGGGAAGTAGAAGTGGTTATATCGATGATCGTGGTTTAGTAGGCTGAAAATTAGCTGCAGGCATACCTTCATGGTAAATACTTTAGTCAAATCAGCCCGTCCAAGGCTGTGCCACAACACCCTGTCCTCCGCCTTCCGCATCTCTGTCCCAGAAACCTTCTCATGAAGAACTGCATATTCTCGTGTAAACAGGCAAGTGCTTTTACACGTACTTAGTTAGGCTTTAACCCTAAAAGTATTTTTGTTATCTATAATTTTAACTACCTAACTCCGAAAAAGAAAACTATTAGTAACTGTTCTTCAGAGCTGTTAGCCGATTATGTTGGTGTTCACAAATTGCATATTTTAATTAGTTTGTTACTCGAAAGTGTCAGTAGCTCATAGGATTGATCCGGATATGATAAACAAGCTGTGTTGAGTTATATATATAAAATATCTATCTAAATAACAACGGCGTAGTACGTCCATTCAAAGGTGAAGGTCAGGACAAGGTGCTGGTACCTATATTATGGCAATTTGCGTACTTGAATGTGGTTCTTTGACTTTGAATCAATTGAATTTGAATATATTATTTCTGATGTAAACATCCCTTTTTCTCCCCTTCTCACAAAATAGCCGGGGATGATTCGACTCTAAAAAATCTTAAAATTTTTGGTTAAATTTTTTTACCAGGACATGTCAAAACATGTCAAAGATGAAATAATTTGCGCAAGTATACCGCGAATGGCCTGCAACTCGTAAATCAGGTTGGATACCCCTGAGCTACCACCGCTCTCTGAACCTTGAATTAAGTAAAGATTAAATAATATGCAAATATTTCTTAGCTCCACAGGGGTTAGCCTTCTCTTGTTGTCAGACTAATTTCACGGAGACTGATTAGGATAATTTACATTTTATATAAAGCTACCAGTTTTCTTCTGCTAGGGCATCAACATTATACGTAAAAGAGTTGGCTTTGGAATTTCCATGACAAGTTTTAATAAGTTTTTCCGACACAAACAAAATACCACATCAAGCAGGAGGCACACCTTTGCAATAGGTATTATGCCATCCCGGAGGAAAAGCTTTTTATATCTTGAAATCGCTGCTTAGTCGATACCACGTGGTGGCTGAGGTTTTTATGACGGTGATTTCGTGTTGTTTGTTCTAGGATCGCCTTCACAAAGAGCATTCCTCGTCAAAATAATCTTATTTTGGTATTGCGCTAACCTCGCCGAAAGTCCAGTCGCGGTCACCTACGACATAGAAGCACGGAGCCTCGGGGTTCTTCAAGGCGCGCTGCGTGAACAACTGCGCTACGGTGGCGTCCTGGCGACCCCATCGCTTCGACCTGATCATGCCATTGGCGTAGCGCCATAGGAATCTGTGAAAAAATAACAATGTATTAATTTACTTATCAACATTTAAGCTATTGGGCTCTTTCATAATTTCCAAGGTTTATGGACGTTCGTACAATGAAATGAGAAGCGCTGCTGCCCGCTTCCCTGGTGAGAGTTCTCTTAGTCGTCTCTTACGACACCCACGGGAGGATATGGGTTGGTAGCTACTATTCTAAACCTGGCACCACACCGTTATCAATTACTTTTGTAAATTAAGATTCTTATCATCACTACGTGTTGATAAACTGCATTCATATCACAGTAGATATGCATTTTCCAAAGAGAAATATAAAATCCGATATTTGTTAAACTCATTCATCTGGTCTTGATTTTCTGATAAGTCTACCGATAAGATTGGTTGAAAAAAAACCACACATATAATAATGATTGGTTACCTATTGTGTTTGACTCTGTAGTGTTTCAGGACGCCGTTTATTATTTTTTTATAAAAAAAGATTTTCATTTTTAATTGCCTAACCTACCCTTCATTGGGACATTAATCCTAAAATTGAATTAGTCATAACGTACTGAAAAGAAATCAAAGACTTGTTTCTGTAAATTGGTTATAGAAACCACTTTCACCTAAGCGTCATGAGAGATAACTAGTAATGTTTTTAAACTATGTAGATGAGATCGGGGATTATTCTGAAAGGTCAACACAGTAATTTGATTAGGGTAAGCAAGTATTATTTTCAATAGATCTTGGAGCTCGATATTACCCTCTACCTACGCAGCATACCTATGTCGATGCAGCTTTGTCGTAGAAAAGTAACATCGACGGTCAGTAACGCTATATTTAGTTTCAGTTCGATCGTACCTACGATCGATTGTACCTACAAATCATTCCAGAACTTTAATAGCTCCAGATGTTGGATTCCATATAGGTAATGGTTAGTATCGATTGTTTCAGTGTCCTCCAACGTTCTTTTCGACACATGGACAGTATTCCCTCGTTAAATATTCATATGGGTCGAACAATATTAACAAAGAACAATTTGCTTGCACGCTAATGACAAAATATTGCAGAACATTGTTCAATACAAAACTTGTGCATTCATCATCATCTCAGCGTTAATCCCAGTCGCCGAAGCTTTTTTCAGCTTTAGAATCTGGGGTCCGCTTTATCAGTCCTGCTGATTTTGGCTAAACTTCGATATTTTCCGTGAAGCGACTGCCGTCTGACCTCCACAACACGAAGGCGATATCGAAGCATTGCAGTTAGACCAATTGTTGGACTTTTGAGGGCTCCAACAACCCGTAACGAATGTTCGTATGGCAACCGGGACCAATGGCTTAACGTGCTTTCAGAGGCACGACCAGACCAGTGCAAATATTCATATTCGTTCATATTAATATTTGCACTGCGCGGGGATCGAAGCCGCGCCTCCCTGCGCAACGGCCGCGTTCGGTACCGCTACGGAAGTCACATAACTTGTACAGTCAAGACCAAAAGTCGAGTTGCAATCTCACAAAACTATGGCCAAGCAATACTAGTTGTAGTTACGACCTTCTTCTATAATAAAGTTTGATACACACTCATACACTTGCTGCCCGCTTATGATTGTTAGGTACTACTTACTAATTTCAATGTCTACAGTAAGTGTTTCAATGGCCTAACGGTTTTCGCCTTGATAGGCGTTCAAGGTGGTTCGAGTTCAAATCTAATAACTTGCAAAAATATTTTTCAAATGTTTATTGGTGAGTTATGAATGCTGACAACAAAAATATCTAAAAATACCGATCTGCAACTTATAGATGATACTTTCTTTTAAGATTTTTTCTATATTAGAGTCATTATAAAAAGATGACGGTAGACTTAAAAGAATCTGAATCACTACTTCACAAAAAATATTCCGCTACCTACAATAACTATTATTATATTATATACAATAGCTACAATAACTCAAATAATATTACTTAGCTGTTGTTGGTTGGTGAACATATAGTTACCAGTTTGTGTTATTAGTTTTACTTTTTAATCAATATGCAGGTATATGCAGCAGTATATCTCAAATATCATATGAAACCGGCTTTTGTGTAAGTTGTTTTTATTATTATTTATGTAAGGTGCAAACCAATCGCTTGTAGCAAGTGTGTAATAAAATTGTTATTGTTTTAGAGAAATACTGTAAGCCGTTGGAGGTCAAGGTCAAGAGGTTGGAGGACGAAGGTAGCTGTCGAGACAAGTGAAACGAAACGACAATATTTACCGTTGAATAAACTTTTAAATCGTGCGAAGAAGATAGGTTGCATTTGTGGTTTAAAAATAAATTGGCGAGGCTGGTGGAGTCTTATCGAGCTAAACAAAAAAAAAACTATTTATAACAAAAACAGTGCAGAAGTGTCCTACAGAGTGTTTTAAATATATACCAATAAATATCTAAATAACGGACTCTAAACCATCTCTAAAGTAATTTAGCTAAGTGACAGTAATATGTTCGGTTGGCTTAATGGCTAACAGATGTCGCCTTTTGCAATTTCAATACAAATTACTTTTGGTAAATTATAAAAACAATAATTTCGGAATTCGATAAGAAATAAGTTCGTTTACTTTTGAACTAAGAAAGCGCTTGAAGATTATAATCTCATGCCATCAAACTCCGAAAAAAGTCACTACAGGATGGCAGCATTAGTACCATGCTATACACGCAAAAAAATTATAAATGTAATAAGCACTATTATGTGTTCTAAGTATAGATTATTTTATGATTGCAATAATATTCAGGTTAAGCTTCAATCCTCTTTTCTTTAAGAAAATGAATAATTAAGCTATAACCTCTTTAATCATAATATACGTATAATATTATAATTTTCATATCTAACAACCAAAAATGTTTTTTGTATTTTTTACCATAACAATATCATAAGTTTGTCAAGGATTACTTTTATATAAAATATTACAATGCTGCCGTTTCAACGTTTGTTTCATTTGTTAGTATAAGTATATCTATACCGAATAATATATAACTTTATAGTATATTGCATTATAATATGCTTATTGTTTTATTTTTATATATTTTTTTATTATATTACCTCTATAGTAAACTAAAACATATAATAAAAACCTTTTCTGGGATAAATATTCAATAAATTTTCCTATTCGTTTAAATATTATTTGCAAACATTTTTACTTTAGAATACAAATCAATTATCATAATTTTAAATTATATGAAACAACAAAAAGATTTGCCTATAATAAGGATCGAACCCACAATCGCTCGCTTTTGATAGCACCATTGTTAAGTGCGGCCGCTAACTCAACTTCAAATGAAGTAACGAAATTTTGCATTACTTTAAAGAATGACGAAGACTGCGATAAAAAAAATAATGCGGTAGTGTGCGTGGCCGGTTTAGCGCATGCGACAGTAGTCTTTAAGGTGGGAATGGACTTCTACAGCTGATAGTACATTGTTGTGCAATATTTAATT
Organism: Sesamia nonagrioides; assembly: GCA_017933935.1. NCBI lineage: Eukaryota > Metazoa > Arthropoda > Insecta > Lepidoptera > Noctuidae > Sesamia > Sesamia nonagrioides. Next base: position 1,273,922 of record JADWQK010000081.1, read on the forward strand.
AAACTGTACAGACGACAGCACATCAAGCTACTACAATCTGTCAGATTTTTTAATTGGATTTTCTTTTTTTTTCTCTTAAGCATTAAGAATCAAGGTTGATTGTGAATATTTGACAGTTTCGGGTAGCTTGACCTGCTGTCGTCCGTACCTTGTCAATAAAATAATAATGTTGGTAGAGATGCTTGGTGCAGTGTCTATGGGAAAATTATAGTGAACGATGTAATGTAAACCTATCTTAGACTAAACACAATATTGACGTCAGAGACAATGGAAGTGTTCGGTATTAATTTTTTTAAACATGTCTAAATACATTATACACCGCAGAGTAGCCTACAATGGTATAATAATACGTTTCATCCATAACATTAAGCGAGGCTTTTACCGTATCGGTACTGTTAATATAGCGTAAGTGGTCAGTGCTCAGTAAGCACGACGCGTACCGAGCTTGACTACTTAAATATTGTGCATGCTAGCGTACATACCACGGAAGGGTGAGCTAGAAACGCTAATATAGAGGAAGCCATAAACAGCACTGCGGCTGCGGCGCTTGCCCGACAGTCACGCGAACAGCTTGACGTGTTCGTAATCCTATAATTAAATGACCGACTACAATGCGACCTTCGTACCCAACAACATTACAAATCTTTTTTAAATATATAACAACGTGACAGATAATACTTTTAGGACGGAAATTGTTACCACATCAATAGTTAAGAAGTAAAATCTAGACAGGAATTTTTAGTTACAAGTAAGTGGACTTCGATGTATGTAAATGAAATTATTCATTGAACCTATTATATTGTTTGTTTGAACTCGCTAGTCTTTGGAACTACGGATAGCGTATGTGATAATATAATATAAGTAATTCTGTCTCATATTCTACATTATGCTAATCGTAAAAAGAATTCTAAGTAAAAACGAAGTAATAGACTACATAAAGCCTATAGTTTTAACTGTTGGGAGACAGGCCTCCTCTCGGTGAGGGGAAGTGGGCCGTAATCTACCACGCGGGCCCAGTGCGGATTAGTAGTCATAGACTATTACGAATATACAATGTTCTGTGGTAATAGTGCGGGCAGGGGAGGGGATGAGACGCGCAGCCGCTGAGGGCTGCTCGCGCGAGTAGAAACCCGTCGAACTCACGACGACGGGTCAAGGCCTGCGGGGGTACCGTAGAATTGGGAGGATCCGGTACCCCTGAAAGGCAGATGACGAACGCTTAGGTGGTTTTTTAGCAGGTAAGAGTCCACACCACACCCACGTCTCCGAGCGGAGTTTTTCCACCTTCGGAAAAAAAGGCGATGAGACTCATGAGACGCGACAGGGTCAATCGGGGGATTCAGAACTTTTACGGACGAGGTAACGGGCAGTTTTAAAAAAAATATAAGAATAGGTACTATTTTAGTCAATTATTTTTAAGATAATAGACAGCAATATGCTGGAAGCGTTCACATTTGTTCGCCGCGTAAGTAAAGCAAAAGATATGGAAAGCATTAGGTACAAATGCCAGCACATCAAGCTACCCGAAACTGTCCAATTTTGTCAATGATGAACCTTAATGCATCAGCGATAAAGTTTAAAATCCATTAAAGAAACTAGACCGATGTAGTTTGCTGTGCGGGCGTCAGTACTTACTAGGAAAAGGTAAGAAAAGTAATAAAGTGGTTAATGAGAAGTTATCACGCGTTTTCATTCGTGTATTTTAAATTTTTAAACGTCGATTGAATCGGTTAAAAACTATTTTGTATTGATATTGTACCGATAGATTTGGGAGACGTTCTACTTATAATGTCTTTAAAGTGACGAGGGCCATTCGTCTTGGACGTTTATGTTCCATTATACTTATTTTTTCAACGAGTTTACTTATTAAGTACGGTCACGCCTTATTCCTTTAACGGTATGGAAGTTACGAATGCGATATCAAAAACTATTTCTGAAATTTTAATACATAAATATAATAATAGTAATGAGTTATTAGTGTTGGTTAGACAAGTAAAACTTTAGCCTCTTCTTTTAAATGTTTACTGATGAAGAATTCCTTATGCCTTACGGTAACTTATTAAATAGCTGTTGCTCACCCCCAAAATGAATAGATCCGTACAAAGTCCTAACTAAAAGCACTTTGGCAATCGCGCTAAAAAATTAAAAGAACCAAAACAGGATTGCATCCCAACCAAACCAAAACTTTAGTTAAGTTTCGGATCGTGATAACACGCTTGACAGTTGGTTCAATCTTAAAGGGATGTTTCCTGGGTAAAAAAAAATTGATTCTATTTAGTCCGTCATTCAGATTATAGAAAAAATATTGGAGACGTATATTTTATTTTATCAAATCAATAAAAATTGACAAATATAAAAGGCATCAAAGATCAGGAGTGGTGGTTGGTGACGTCACTGGCCGCTAAAAAGTGTAGCGTGCAGTGTCGTCACACGAGTTTTCAACGCGCTGTGTCGTCTTCATTTTTTGTTTATATGAAAAAAGAAAAAAATCGTGTCTACTATTTTTTGGAAATCTGACTGACGGACTAATTAGTTTTTTTTTTCAGTCAAATACCCTATTGGAACATTAACCGCTGTCCAATGGAAAAATTTAAACGCAGTACATTAGAATCGATGATAGATTGTGTGTCGGTAATAACTTGGTACTAAAGTTTTACGGTAGGTGTCTAAGGATTATTATTAGGTTATGGTTCGAAAATGGTTTTAATTGAATCGAAGTTAAAACTTTAGTGCGATACGAATTGGGATGGAACTAAACCACAACTTTAACTGGATTAGATACGAATATGGTCGTGTTAGCCTAGTGGTTAAAGCACCAGCCTCTCAAGTATAAGTGTGCGGGTTGGATTCCAGGTCAGGCAAGTATCAATGTAACTTTTCTAAGTTACGTGTACGTTAGTACTTTCTAAGTATATCATGGACACCAATGACTGATTAAAAGGTGAAGGAAAACATCTTGAGGTAATCTGGAAAGTCTGTAATCGCCAATCTGCATTGAGCAAGCGTGGTGATTACGCTCAATCCTTCTCTGTAAGAGAGAAGACGTGTGCCCAGCAGTGGGACAATATAAAAAGGTTGATGATGAAGAGTTTCAACTTCTACTGTATTATTTAGTGCGATTGCCCCCCAGCTCTAGTTTACTGTCTTTGGTATCAAACGTTGTCACATCTAGCCCGTGGAGGATTTTAATTGTTCTTTCAGCCATTTTTCATTTTCACCAGACACATACATCAGATAAAAAGAAAAAACAAATAAAGTTTGTGAAAGATAAGATTATTATGGAACTCACTTCCACACACAGTTTATATATTTTAGTATTATGCATTTATTAAGGTATAGTTAGATAGGTACTTATTTAATTATTTTTCGGTTATGTGCGTAATTGTGTGGTATACTTACTTAATATTTTTAGTTTTAAACTTTACACATTCATATTTTTCTCTTCCTTGTTCTTAATTCTCCTTTCGCCGGTCGGCGGAAGAAATTTCTTAAGAAATAAGCCGTACCTGTGTACCTACTGTGTATATTTTATTTTTTTCATAAATTCCTAGATGTATTTTACAACAATAAAATAAAATGACCGCTCATTCTGTCACCCTTTGTAAAATTTTCATATTATGTTCTGTAATTTATAGGTATGGTGTACTATCAGCTGTAGAAGTCCATTTCCACCTTAAAGACTACTGTCGCCTGCGCTAAATCGGCCACGCACACTACCGCATTATTTTTTTTTTATCGCAGTCTCCGTCTTTCTTTAAAGTAATGCAAAATTTCGTTACTTCATTTGAAGTTAAGTTAGCGGCCGCACTTAACAATGGTGCTATCATAAGCGAGCGATTGTGGGTTCGATCCTTAATAAAGGCAAATCTTTTTGTTGTTTCATATAATTTAAAATTATGATAATTGATTTGTATTTTAAAGTAAAAATGTTTGCAAATAATATTTAAACGAATAGGAAAATTTATTGAATATTTATCCCAGAAAAGGTTTTTATTATATGTTTTAGTTTACTATAGAGGTAATATAATAAAAAAATATATAAAAATAAAACAATAAGCATATTATAATGCAATATACTATAAAGTTATATATTATTCGGTATAGATATACTTATACTAACAAATGAAACAAACGTTGAAACGGCAGCATTGTAATATTTTATATAAAAGTAATCCTTGACAAACTTATGATATTGTTATGGTAAAAAATACAAAAAACATTTTTGGTTGTTAGATATGAAAATTATAATATTATACATATATTATGATTAAAGAGGTTATAGCTTAATTATTCATTTTCCTAAAGAAAAGAGGATTGAAGCTTAACCTGAATATTATTGCAATCATAAAATAATCTATACTAAAATACAAAATAGTGCTTATTACATTTACAATTTTTTTGCGTGTATAGCATGGTACTAGTGCTGTCATCCTGCAGTGACTTTTTTCGGAGTTTGATGGCATGAGATTATAATCTTCAAGCGCTTTCTTAGTTCTTCTTTGCGTGCCGGGGTCTGTGTGTATGTCCGCAATGACATCTGTTGCCGGCGCCTCCGTCACCTCGAAGACCCTCACTTCTCGTCCCTATGGCTGTTGGTTGACACTGGTGTGGACAAAATTGTTTACACCTGTGTCTACCGATCGCACAGCGGTGATCAGGAGACAACTCGTTTATTTGACCACCTCAGTGAGGCTGCTGACAATGCGCTGCATCGGCACCCTGACGCTCAGTTCGTCGCTCTGGGGGACTTCAACGCCTGTCACCAGGACTGGCTCTTCCCATACCAGAGGACCGACCACGCTGGGAGAGAAGCGCGAAACTTCACGCTTACTATGGGCCTTTCCCAGCTGGTAGAGCAAGCGACTAGGGTGCCTGATGTAGTTGGGCATACTGCCAACTGTTTGGACCTTCTGCTGACCACTGATCCGGACAGATGTGTTGTAACAGTTTCCTCACCGTTGGGAACTTCAGACCACTGTCTGGTGAAGTCTATAACGTCCTTCTCCCCACCAGATCACGACTCTCGTGGTGAACGGCGAATGTGGCGATACAGGTCAGCGGATTGGGATGAGATGCGCCACTTCTTTGCGTCTTATCCTTGGCAGCAGGTCTGCTTCTCCTCTGACAATCCTTCGAGCTGTGCGGACGCTATAACCGATGTGGTGCGTCAAGCTATGGAGTATTTTATCCCATTCAATGACGTGCCCGTCGGTGGCTCGGCTCGCCCATGGTTCAATGCCAGATTGTGTCCAAGCTGAACAGCGTAAGCACACGGCATTTCTCGCCTGGGTTGACGCTCGTGACCGCGGAGCTCCGGATCTAAGCTCAAAGAAGAGAGCCTTTAACCGTGCTGCCAAGTCCTACAAGAAGGCGCTCAAGAAGGCTCGCTTCGACCGCATTACCCATATTGGCAACAAGTTATCTGCGCAGCCATCCGGTAGCAGATCTTTTTGGTCCCTTGCCAAATCGGTTGAGGCGAACTTCTGTCGGCCCTCACTGCCTCCGCTGGTTAGGCCTGATGGAACACTGGCTCATACGGCGAGAGAGAAAGCAGGTCTCTTTGCATCTCTCTTTGCCCATAATTCGCGTCTTGATACTGGCAGTGCTACTCCACCTAATTTACCTCATTGCGGAGCTTCAATGCCTGAGGTTCGCATTAGAAACAAGGAGGTTCTGAGAGTACTGTGTCGTCTGGACGTGAATAAGGCTAGTGGTCCGGATGGTATACCAGCGATTGTTCTTAAAGCATGTGCGCCCGAGTTGTCTCCTGTATTGACGCGCTTGTATCGCCTCTCATTTAGGACTGGTATAGTGCCCAAGCCCTGGAAGCTTGCCAACGTGCAGCCTGTGCCCAAGAAGGGTAGTCGTGCCGATCCTGCCAACTATCGGCCGATTTCGATCACCTCCATACTTTGCAAAATTATGGAGCGTGTATTGAACTCGCGCCTCTTGGCATACCTGGAAGGTAACGATCTCCTCAGTGACCGACAGTACGGGTTTCGCCGCAATCGGTCACCTGGGGACCTACTAGTGTATGCCACTCACTTGTGGGGCGAGGCCCTCGAGAAGAATGGGGAAGCGATTGCTGTCTCCCTTGATGTCTCGAAGGCCTTCGACCGGGTTTGTCACGCTGGCCTTTTGAGTAAGCTTCCAGCGTACGGCATTTCCCCTAGCCTGACTGGCTGGGTAAAAGACTTCCTGACTGAACGGTCCCTCCGAGTTGTTGTCGACGGATGCTCTTCTGAGCCCATGTCAACTAATGCCGGTGTTCCTCAGGGGTCTGTTCTCTCTGCAACTCTGTTTCTGCTGCATATTAACGATCTGCTGATGCCTGGTATTTATGGGTATGCAGATGACAGCACAGTTGTAGAGAGATACCTGCCGGATGCCCGGGCTAGTAGGGAATCAATCCGGTCCGAAAGAGAGGCCATGGTTGAGCGAACGAGTGTTGCACTGCAGGCAGTCTCCGAATGGGGCAATGCCAATCTTGTAGCATTCAATGCCGCCAAAACACAGGCGTGTCTTTTCACCGCCAAAAGGAGCCCGTTCACCTTGGCCCCTACTTTTCGGAATGTGTCCTTGGAGTGTTCCAACCGCCTTCAGCTTTTGGGAGTTGAGATTTCCTCGAACCTTAACTTTGGGCGGTTCATTGAGTCCAAGGCCAAGGTGGCTGCCAGGAAACTTGGCGTTATCGCAAAGGTCCGGCAGTACTTCACACCTGGGCAGCTTCTAATGTTATACAAAGCACAGGTCCGTTCGTGTGTGGAATACTGCAGCCACATTTGGGCTGGTGCTGCCAAGTGTCACCTGGCCACTTTGGATTCAGTGGAGAGACGTGCAAAGAGGCTGATTGGTGACCCTGATCTAACTCGAGTTGGTAAAGGCGTAGAGTAGCCAGCCTTTCGGTGTTCTATAGGATGCATTTCGGGGAGTGTGCGAGGGAATTGCATGATTTAATTCCCCCATCTCCGTTCCACCAGCGGACGACCCGTCGTACGGCTGGTTTCCACCCTTACGTTGTTAACACCACTACGATCCGGACGAAGCGCTTTCGCCTCCTCCTTTATACCGCGTACATCGAGGGACTGGAACAATTTGCCCGCGGCGGTGTTTCCGTCGGACTACAATTTGAGTGTCTTCAAGGCTAGAGTGAATAGGCTCTTAATAAACTAGTGCGCTTTACCATCAACGATTGCGTCACTGCTTACCATCAGGCAGGATTGCGGTCAAGCGCTGGTTTATAATTTGTAAAAAAAAAAAAAAAAAGTTCAAAAGTAAACGAACTTATTTCTTATCGAATTCCGAAATTATTGTTTTTATAATTTACCAAAAGTAATTTGTATTGAAATTGCAAAAGGCGACATCTGTTAGCCATTAAGCCAACCGAACATATTACTGTCACTTAGCTAAATTACTTTAGAGATGGTTTAGAGTCCGTTATTAAGATATGTAATGGTATATATTTAAAACACTCTGTAGGACACTTTTGCACTGTGATTGTTATCAATAGTTTTTTTTTTTTTTGTTTAGCTCGATAAGACTCCGCCAGTCGCGCCAGTTTATTTTTAAACCACAAGTGCAACCTCCCTTCTTCGCAAGATTTAAAAGTTTATTCAACGGTAAATATTGTCGTTTCGTTTCACTTGTCTCGACAGCTACCTTCGTCCTCCAACCTCTTGACCTTGACCTCCAACGGCTTACAGTATTTCTCTAAAACAATAACAATTTTATTACAGACTTGCAACAAGCTATTAGTTTGCACCTTAACACAAATAATAATAAAAACAACTTACACAAAAGCCGGTTTCATATCATATTTGAGATATATTGCTGCATATGTCTGCATATTGATTAAAAAAGTAAAACTAATAACACAAACTGGTAACTATATGTTCACCAACTAACAACAGCTAAGTAATATTATTTGAGTTATTGTAGCTAATAATAGTTATTGTAGGTAGCGGAATATTTTTTTGTGAAGGAGTGATTCAGATTCTTTCAAGTCTACCGTCATCTTTTTATAATGACTCTAATATAGAAAAAATCTTAAAAGAAAGTATCATCTTTAAGTTGCGGATCGGTATTTTTAGATATTTTTGTTGTCAGCATTTATAACTCACCAATAAACATTTAAAAAACATTTTGTAAGTTATCAGATTTGAACTCGAACCACCTTGAACGCCTATCAAGGCGAAAACCGTTACGCCATTGAAACACTTACTGTGGACGTTGAAATTAGTAAGTAGTACCTAATAATCATAAGCGGGCAGCAAAGTGTATGAGTGTGTATCAAACTTTATTATAGAAGAAGGTCGTAACTACAACTAGTATTGCTTGGCCATAGTTTTGTGAGATTGCAACTCGACTTTTGGTCTTGACTGTACATAATAATGAGTATTCTCTAATAAATAATTGATTTTATTGATTGAGGATTTTGATTAAAGTCTGAAGGAACATTACGCTGCGTTTGGAAACGGACATAATGGATGGAGGAAAGAAGGGTGCTAGGCTTAAATGTGATTGAGCGGGGTCACATTGGTACCTTTTTTGGGTAGAAAATCATCAAACGAGGTCTCCCGCTCTGGGAGGAGCGGAAGAGCGTGACAGACTTTTGCTGACTCAAACGTACCCGTGTTCTTTCATTTGCCTTTCATTTTGGAACAACTTGGGTACCTGAAGATGGATGCCGTCGCCGAGACCAGCCCAGAAAGAGATGACCATCATCTGGACGTATACGTATACGAGGCCTAGTTCGACATAGTGTGAGAAAAGAGTTCCTAAAACTGATTTGGGTGATGTTGTTGCCCAGCATTGAGATAGTAGGTACAGGTTAACAAATTTGATTTTGGTTTTTAATTTCATAACTTTATTATAAAAAATGACGTGTACCTGCATATAGCCAATTAATTAGATTGACTGATAACAAATATGTCTGGGTAGGTATAGAAACCAAGGAGATAACAAAAAAAAACCATATCAGTTCATCTCTTATCAACAAGGAAATAGGTATCTAGTGTCTACAAAGTCACCGTGATTGAACAAGTAGAGCATGCTACTACGATTTCTTACGTTTTCTCTGTTATTGTATCAAATAATGTTTCTACTAGGGTTGTAACGGAGGCTTGTTAGCGGAGGCGGAGGCGGATGCGGAGGCGGCGAGTCTCTTCTCCGCGGATGCGGAGGTTAACGGAGGCGGAGGCAGAGGTGAAAGTACATATAGAAAAAAAATTAAATTTATGGTTAATTAAAACAAAAATTTTATTTTAAATACGTATATTAATAGTAGTATACTTGGTAAAAAAATATTACCTTCTTGTAATGAAAATTAAACACTCATTGCGTTTGCCGCATTCCCGCCTCGCACTAGTTGATTCTTGACCATTTCGCGCTCAAACGCGGCCGGACGGTTGTCGAGCGTCGCAGCTTGCGCGGTATTTATTTTTTAAATACGTAAATAAACCTCCGTTATAACTCCGCAAAAATTGTGCGGGGGCGGAGGCGGACGCGAAGATACGATTTCTTGCGGAACTTCCGCAGTAACGGAAGCGGAGGCGAAGCTCCGTTACAACCCTAGTTTCTACAACAATGACATTTTTCTGAAACGTTCTGAATATCGATAGCGGTAAAATAAAGACAAAATTACAGTTACATGGGAATGAGATACAAATAAAATAGGTTTTACCTACATTAAAATCCACCTATAATGCTCTGTGGTTATTGATTGTTGGCGAATGCTTGATATTCCAGTGAATTAAAAGGGAGAGTAGGGGAAATCTATAAATATAAATAACTGAATGAAGCCCAAATTTCTCGTGATAACAATGTTAGAACCATTCCTCGCTTCTGAGGCCATATTGGCAAAAAAGCATTATCACACGAAAACCTGGTAAATTATGTAACAAGGAAACTACAGCATTGCGTATATAGAGCTTGGCCAATGGAGGATGCCAAATTTTCTTTAAACAGTCGCATAACCCCGAGTATTGTGAACTGAAATTCAGTACCTATGTACTGATTACACCTAAAACTGTGCGTTTATTTTGTAGTATAAAATAAGACAAAACAAAAACCATTGTGCTATCTAGATCCCAAAAAGGTTAAACGCTTTAGTGCCTATATTGTTAATAAGAGAAGATATAGAAACAAGTAAACAGCCAATTAAGATTTGGTTCGTACGTCACAAAAAATAACGTCAACAAATAACAAACAGATATTTTATTATCTGGTAGCACAAACATACATACCTTTGTACCTTACTATGCACATATTTGAACAAAGACAATTAAACAAAGGGGGACAAAAAACACAGATAATTGTTGATATCATCATATAAAGAGCGAATAATAAGTTTTTTTTTTACATATTATAAACCAGCGCTTGACCGACATCCTGCCTGATGGTAAGCAGTGACGCAATCGTTGATGGTAAAGCGCACTAGTTTATTAAGAGCCTATTCACTCTAGCCTTGAAGACACTCAAATTGTAGTCCGACGGAAACACCGCCGCTGGCAAATTGTTCCAGTGAATTATTTATTATCTTGGTTATTTTCAAGTCTTCACTAATTAATCATATTTTTTTAAGAATGCTAAATATTTGCTATGTTTATCTAAGGTCAGACCAGGCAAATACGTATTGGTACAGATTTTGTGGAATTTTTTAAAAACATTCTACTATATTCGGGGCACATGTTTTGTCACTCAAATCCTCAAAATAGTTGTTTGTTGTGGCATAGCAATAAGTATGTCGCATGTTTAATCTAAGTATGTACATAATAGAAACCCAGGAGTTTAGGTCGTGCGTTGCCTGACAGTGAAAACTGAGAGACAGCGCATATCTAAGCCCCTGGTATAAAATATTACAGAGTTGCTTTTTATAGCGAAAGTGAACACTACGAAAATATTTCTGGAAATGTATGCTGTTTATGGTGTTTAATGGGAGATGAATTTGCATTTATGAAGGTTCTTGATTTCTGCCGATAGGTACCTTTAATTTTTTAATGGGAATTCATTAAATGACTTCTTCCGCTCTTGGCGGAGCGGAAGGGTGTGTCAGACTTTTACTGACTAAAACCCAAAAGTGTTTCTTCACTTGCCTGTGCGCCAGACTGAGGAGGCATCGGTCTTCATGGACCTCGTCACGATGTGATGACATCTCTTTGACGCGCGTGTGAAACACGACGCGCCGTACTGCCGAACTGCCTACTGCTCACCGCCCGCAAGCCCGCGCCTAAAGGGCCCCCACATTAACAGTTCGCCGGTGGATATCAGCCTGTCAGTTAACCGAAAAAGATCACAGACACGCAGTTCTCCTGACGATTTCATAGCGACGGTATAATCGCCATAGTGAGTGAACTATGCAGATCTTGGACGGCAAGCCACCGGTTTGGACCAGAGACTGCAGGCGGACTGTAAGTGTATGGGCCCCTTAAGGTAGCCGGGAGTTCGATGTTGTCTCCCGACCAGGGCCTCTCAGACTCAGGGCGCGAGGGCTCTGGGATTCCCGCTGCCTCACGCGCTCCGCCTCCTCCTTTGCCAGCATCACTGCTTCACAGAAGGAGGTGACGGCCTGCCATGCACTCTCGCTCGATCCGGAGAGATCGCCGCCGATCGCCATTACGAGGACACGGCAGTGCTCTACCCAAGCCGGACAGACCTCCACCGTGTGTCCTCAGGGTGATCCATATAATGGTGACACCCTGGCGTTTCCTCCCGCCTTATCCGAAACAACCGTGAGCGATGAGGACCTCCGTCAGTAGGAACGTCCTCAAAGAGAGGACTTACCGCCACCCGTGTGGCTAGCCCAGCACTGGGTTGCGACAATCGCACTCTCCATGTCGCCATGAGATCCCGCTGCATTTCTCGTGGTAGCGGAGCTATGCCCCGGCGTTTTGCCTCCTCTCGTACCCTACGCGCTCACGATTGTGAATACATCACATACATACACAATTTATATTGCTTGTTTGGCTAACAAAACTTCCATTATCGCAGGTTAATTATTTTTTTAATAATATGCTCGTCTATTTGTTGACAAGTTCTAACAATTATCCTGTTTGTTTTGCTTAACAAATAACTTGTGAAACACTCTCAATAATGGACAGTTTGTCAGACGAAAGTCAACAACATTTGTGGCATCCTCCTTGGAAAGTTACAATGTTAATGATAACAAACCTGCTTGTACAAATTTTCATTATCTAGTTTTATTGGTATATATGCAGTGCTACTTGTTGTAATAGTAATAATAATGAAGACTTTGTTTAGACTGATTAAAACGTAATTTACTATTGCTTTAGATCATTGCTGCATTACTTGAAAGTTATCAAGGTAGGTAGTAAACGTTACCGATGAAAATTTTCAGAGTTTACTGTTACTAATTTACTGTTTCATGCACATTCATACAATGGAATTAGGAGAGGATGTCTGGTAATGACATTCAAATACGATTGAAATCTATATCTATACTAATATATAAAGCTGGAGAGTTTGTTTGTTTCTTTGTTTGAACTACTAGTCCGATTTGAAAAATTCTTTTTGCGTTGGATAGCCCATTAATCCAGTAAGGCTTTAGGCTATATAACATCACGCTGCGACCAATAGCAGCGGAGCATAACTAACTCCACGCGAACGAAGTCGCTGGCGGCCGCTATTATACATATAGGTAAACCTTCCTCTTTAATCACTATCTATTAAAAAACCTGCATCAAAATCTGTTGCGGAGTTTCAAAGATTTAATCATACAAAGGGACATAGGGGAAAGCGAAAGTGACTTTATTTTTACCCGACTGCCAGGAGGGTTATGGTTTTAGCTCCTATCTTGTATGTATTATTCTTTATTACCTAGTATCTCTAGAACCGCTGAACAGATTTTCACATTTGAGGTATATCGTTAGATTTGACTTAATTGCCCAACTGCTACTAGATAGGTGACATTTAAAAAAATCCAAAATGGCGGATGTAGGACGCCATATTGTGAGATATAAAGAAATAAATTTCTACCAAGCATATTGAGTGGGATATCAAAATGAAGGATTTTAAACACTGATTCTAAATATGTATATAACTTAATATTAAATGGTACAAAAAAAAAAGAATTACATGTTTTTTTCTGCCAAGCATATCGAGTTGGGTATCAAAATTAAGGATATTAATCACTGATTATAATAAAAATATTGATTATTCAGTTCGTTAGAGTTTTATGCAGGCGGGTTTTTTGTTTTTAAATAATATTTTTTATATAATATGTAGTGATGATGATGTAGTGAAGTGCAAGTTAAGATGTTAGGTGCTATGGCTGATAGTCTGTGGATACTACTGTGTACCTAATCTGCATGTGCGACATCTTCGAAAAAATGTAAACAAATTTGAGTTAATGGAAAAATAATTTTAATTCCTTTAACATGAAGTTCAGTTTAAGCCACAGCTACGTGTGTTAGTCACTCTGAAATCAACTTTCTTCCTATTAATATGAAGTTGGTATTTGTTTAACACAAAATGACGGTAATTTGTTATATAAATAAATATAATTTAAACAAAAGTATTATTCTATTCATCATCATCATCTCAGCGTTAATCCCAGTCGCATCCGCAGCTTTTTCAGCTTTGGAGTCTGGGGTCCGCTTTACCAGTCTAACTGCTGATTTTGGCTAAACTTCGACATTTTCCGTGAAGCGACTGCCCTCTGACCTCCACAGCCCAAAGGCGATATCGAAGCATTGCAGTTAGACCAATTGTTAGACTTTTGAGGGCTCCAACAACCCGTAACGACTGCCACTAGATGTTCGTATGGCAACCGGGACCAACGGCTTAACGTGCTTTCCGAGGCACGCCCAGACCAGTGCAAATATTCATATTCATGCATACAAATATTTGCACTGTGCGGGAATCGAACCCGCGGCGCAATGGCCGCGTTCGCTACCGCTACGCCACAGAGGCTGTCCGAGTATTATTCTATTATTTGCCAAAATATAAGCTGTACGTACAGTACATATTCTGGCAAATAATACTAAACTGATAATAGTACAGTCAATATGTCGAAAAAAAAGCCGTGCGCTCCGAAAAATGACAAACCGGAATTTGACTCGATGAATCGTTAGAGGGGCAAGTAATAAACTTAATGTTAGATTTCCGAAGTCACTCCTCCTGCTGTTTTTGAGAAAATCCAAAAATATTTTGAAATTGATTTATCTCAGCAACTATAAGGGCTAGCGACCTTTTTTTAAAAAAATCCATCAAAAAAAAAAAAAAAAAATCCATAAAATCCATTGTTTAAAAAAGTTTTAAAAGTTTAAAAATTTAAAATTATGTAAACATTTCAATTCACTGATCTATCCATGAATTGTATGACAAACACCCTACAGCAAGGCACATAATGTACGATTTGTACACTTCAACAAGCTTCAGCTCGGAAACGGTAAGTTTTACGAAAAAATGTTTTAAACAAAAGTTGTAGCTAATTTTGTGACAAACAACTTTCTCATTTACATTATTGCAAAAAAATTGTTATTTCATAATGAAAATGGCAAAAAACCAATTTTTTCAAACTTTAGCGCCATCTAACTTTTGCAGTTTAAGTCGGATGATGTCACTTCAATGAAAGAAAATGTAGTCCTAAGTGTCCTTAACAGTTTAAAAAAAAAAAGGTCGCTAGCTCTTATAGTTGCTGAGATAAATCAATTTCAAAATATTTTTGGATTTTCTCAAAAACAGCAGGAGGAGGGACTTCGGAAATCTAACATTAAGTTTATTACTTGCCCCTCTAACGATTCATCGAGTCAAATTCCGGTTTGTCATTTTTCGGAGCTCAAATTGCAGATTGACTGTACTATAAGCAATATTTGTTTACTACATGATGCTTTTAATCTGCACTAAATTAAACGCAATTATGTTTGAAATTAAAATGTTTTATCTTAAAATATCGTAGCTTGAATTCAGTTTGTTTTAGTCGCTAAAACATGCTATTTTTACCACAGAACGTACCTCAACATCAATTTTTCTGTAGAAGAAAAATATTCTTTTTTTCTGACGCACTAACTAACCATGATTTCAGCACGTAATTTGACCCATAGCGTAGATATTTTACGTGAGTTATGAAAAAGAAATCAGTAGTTTCTTAGAAAGGTGAAATATTATAACATACGAGGTCAATATGTGTGGCAATATTTTTTTTTTCTATAAATTACAATGCTGTGGAGGTGTTCAGAATCAAGTACCGAATCCATGGTAATAGGGTTGCTTGTCGATACCCCGGCTGCTCTGTGGAGCTGATTCAAACACCTTATAGCCGTAGAGTTTTCTTTTACTCGTGTGATATGTTTGCCTGTATTTTTAAAGGTAACTGTGCGTAACAGGTACCTTTAAAACTGTATATAACAGGTACAAGACCAACTTACTACTATACTTATGTAACACGACAGGATGATTTTGTACCCGACTTCCAGGAAGGGTCTCGTTAGATTTGTCTTAATAGCTCAAGTGTTCTTGATAAATGGCATTAAACCAAAACCAAAATGACGGATGTTTGACGCCATATTGTGAGGTAAAAAAAGAAAAAATCTACCAAGCCTATCGGTGTATAGTTTAGGTACACCTAGTGGTGTATCAAAATGAAGGATTTTAGACACTGATTCTAAATATGTATATAACATATTAAGAAATAAGAAAACTAAAATAAAAACATGGAAATAAAAAAATATTAAGTATATATACATAAAAATCTCACGAACTGAAAAGGCAGAAACAAGTTGAACAATTGCAGTTGGGGGACCTCTTAGCCTATATAAACAAGTGTTCCATAGAACAGTCCCCCAACTGCGATTGTTCAACTTGTTTCTGCCTTTCCAGTTCGTAATGGTTTTTATGCAGTCGGGTTTTTTGTTTGTAAACAATTTTTTTTTTTGTTTATTGTTAAAACCAACACTGGATTACTGGTGCCTAAACACTTCTGATAAAACGCTGTATAATCAGCCAATTAAGAATGCGTAATCCAATTTTAATATATGTGTAAACCGCGTGTGTCCGATTTGCTACTCCTAATCTCAGTGTATGAACGTACTTACGTCTAAAGTTCGTGTCGAAAATAGACGCGCGGAACGAGAGTGTAAACAATGTATGCTGATACGAGCAAGACCGATAGCTGCCTCTGAAAAGGTCACGCGTTTTCAGGTATCCATATTACACATAGGTCTTCATGCTTTGCAAAGCACCCAGAAAATTATTATTTTTAGTTTGTAGTAGGTAAATATTACAGAAAGTTTACGATTTTGAGCGATGTAGGTTTGATGTCAAAGACGGTGATTAATACGCTTACTAGCAGTAGAATTCCTAGCCTTTATTGAACAAAGGCAAGGAAATCTACTGAGGTATCTTTGTCTATGTATATTCTTAGACTTCTAACCAAACCTAACACAATAACACCGTATAACGCCTTTGTTAGTTCTGAGTAATCTTCCAAAACGATAGCCAATCAGAACAGAAGTAGATGTGGCACAAGGCTCACCTGAGCAGAAAAAAACCTGCATGTTGCAGCCAGGCATACAAAGCAAAAAACAAACACGTAATATATATGTAAAGCAAAGCCGTTTTTTGTGTCTGCCATCTCGATTTTGTACGTCTTAAAACTGCGCCTAGCAGGGAAGAGTCTAGTCGCTAGTTAAATAGAAACTGTATATGACTGAAATTATACAGCTTTTGTTGATGCTACGACTTTCTGACCTTGTTATTTATTCCAACAAGGCAAGTGTCATCTTGGCAGGTTTTCCGACTTCACTTTCTCAATCTTTTATTGTTGTTGGTCTTGAGTTCTTGACTATCTTTCACGGTCAAATTCTTGGCTCAACCATCACCCTTTTACCAACATGCGTTTCTTAAATCATGTATTGTTTCACTTTTTTGTAAGCGTTTAAATGTCATGCAGTGGATTGTAGCCAAGAGTTAAATTTGTTGCTTATTTTTACACCTGGACCTGAACTGATCGATTATGGTAATTTTTCCATATTCATCGATTATTATGTGAAATCGTGGATCTTTTCAAGAAGATTTAGGTTGCAGCTACAATGTTCACGCATGTTTGGTACCTATTCATGCTATTTTCAACGGATTGCAAATACACGGTACAAGGTGTAGTATGGTGTAGTTTCAAATAAATTATTAATTTATTCCTGCATATAATGCTATGTTAATATTACACACACATAGTAAAAAGCTAGCCAGGTTAAAATTAAATTAGAAAGAAGGTTTTTTTTTAAATTAGTTCTGGTTTTCAGAACATCGCCAATCGTAACAGTCTCGATCTATTATTCAGTGTTCTGCGGACGACCTTCGTAGTAACACCAGAAACATTAACAACACAACATTTTCGCAGGTAACAAACAAGTCCAATGAGGAAAGGTGTGACGTAATCGGGTCACATTTGCAATTCGGCTAGAGGTTGCCATTTGCCATCATAGACTGCGCGGCGTGTTATACCATCGATCCTCCCAAATAAAGGCGCGGATCCATCACGGCACATGTTATCCACGAGCACGCGGCGCATTTTAGCTGAGTGTATTCATTTATTTGACATTGACCCCGATTCCCTTGTTACAAACTAAATTAAAATTAAGTTCATTGCATCTTTTCTTTCTATTTCATTTAGAAAAGGACAGAAGATAAAATGTAGATGACAGCCTCCGTGGCGTAGTGGTAGCGAACGCGACCGTTCCGCAAGTAGGCGCGGGTGCGATCCCCGCACAGTGCAAATATTTGTATGCATGAATATGAGTATTTGCACTGGTCTGGTCGTGCCTCGGAAAGCACGTTAAGCCGTTGGTCCCGGTTGCCATACGAACACCTAGTGGCAGTCGTTACGGGTTGATGGAACCCTCAAAAGTCTAACAATTGGTTTAACTGCAATGTTTAGATATCGCCTTCGGGTTGTGGAGGTCAGACGGCAGTCGCTTCACGGAAAATATCGAAGTTTAGCCAAAATCAGCAGTTGGACTGGTAAAGCGGACCCCAGACTCCAAAGCTGAAAAAAAAAGCTACGGATGCGACTGGGATTAACGCTGAGATGACGATAAGAAGATAAAATGTCAGTTTAGACTTGTCAAATTAGTGCGCATTTTTAGTCGCCATGATTATAATCGCTGTCGATGGAATATCTTAATTTGACAGGATTAAACTAAAATGTTATCTTCTATCCTTTTCTTAATAAATTAGAAAGAAAAAGATGCACTTAAGTTAAAGTTAGTTTAGTTTGTGAACAAGAGAATTGACTCCAATGTGGGTCTAAGTTTCCATTGACTACACAAATATGACCCCATGTATAGCGTGGTACGACGCACGGAGAGGCTATTCACGTGGCTAGGCACGTTAAACTTCGCCTTTTTTTTTTGTTCCTGGGTGGAAAATCCTCAATGGATGTCCGCCGCCCTGGGGTGGGCGACGGGGTCTGTCAGACTCCTACCGACTAACAACCACCCCGGTGTCTCTACTGTCACGTGCGTACGGAGCCGCGGGAGTCCTTGATTCTGCCGCGGCCCCACACTCTCGTGCCGGCCCAGTCTGTCCGGGCCTCGCTTCCTGCAAGGGTAGTAAGGTGTGTTAAGTCCCAAGTCCTGCAGTGAAAAGCCTGTGTCCGTGGATAGCAGTGGCACACTATATACATAGCCTTAGTCGTGGGTCATATTGGCGTACTCCAGTGGAGATGTAGCCCCACGTGGACAGTGTTGAGCTATGTGACGGCCTAGTTGAGCAAAACACACGTGTATCAACCAATGAAGCCAATTCAGGCGTAATCTCTGTTTCACCATCAGCAATGTGATCAAGCCATTATCGTTAATGTGGTTTTGTACCTAAATTACGCTGAAAGTTAGATTGGGCATAAACGTTATAAACAATCGTACCAAAACATTTTAAATATAATATGGGCCGGCTATTAAAAATGAATTTTGGAACAATTTGTAGACTAGTATCTATAATATTAAGTACTAGATAATACAGGGTCACCTTCACATTTGTTCTAGAGTTGGAACCCCTTTGAATAGAATTATAATTTCAGTCGGATGACCGGAAACAACATAGTTTTTTTTCACCTGTAGTTCCTACCTACAGTTTTGATAATGAATTTTGTTTATTACGAAATCCCTTTGTTTATTATTGTATCGAATTCAAATAGCACATCTACGCTATAATTTCTACGCCAACGTCCATGTAGCTTGTAAAACCGCAGCCGTAGCACCGGCGTAGTAGTTCCGTAGCACGTGACGTCTACGTGGGTGCTACGCTCGTCTAGGGTGAAGACGCCAATTTGTACGTAATGTTCATAAACTTAACACTCCCAGCCTAATACATAATATTATCAGTGCCTACGTCTATATTAGGTACTCAAAGCTATGTTGCACAAATGAAACATTAAATATGAAATGTCATGTATTACAGAGCTACAATTGAAAAGTATTTTTTTAATATTACACAATAGAATCGCACATCGCGGTTTTCACAAATAATTTTGGTTCAAGCTTTTGAATAAAGAATGTGTTATTGTGGTCCCGTCAAAGGGTGCCAAAAGATGAAAAAAGTCGTTGTGAAATTATTCCCTTTTTCCAGGAATGTTCGGGAAAAAAGAGGATTATCCGCAATTATTTCCTGATAATTTTTTTTGTAACTGCGATCATTGTTTGAGCAGTTAGGTGCAAAAGGATTGTCATCCTTGTTTGTTCAATGGAGATGTTTCAGAAATGTATGGAGCCTGGGCCATCACTATGTACACTTAATGTAACACTGTCTGTCTGTCCGGCTTTCACGCCAAAACTACTGAACCGATTTTGATGATATTTGGCACAGACAATCTTTATACCCTGAGAAAGGATATAAGCTACCTTTTATCCCGGAAAAATTTGATGTTCCCGAGGAAAATCTAAAAAGCGCGATATAACCGAACTCTACGCGGGCGAAGCCGCGGGCGGAAAGCTAGTATTAGTATACATTATAGTTAACTATTTTTATGTTAGTTTTATATACTTTGGCTCAGTTCTTATACAAATTCAATTTAACTCGGCCAAGGAGTGCAACACAACAACTGTTATATATGGTGGTCAGCAATAAGCGAAATAAGATTTTGACAGTGACATTTGATTGACGTGTCATATATCTAAAGCTATCGTATCTATATTATTTACCAGATGACTGCAAAACAAACACAAAACATTAATTCCGAACATATCGCACACAAAACAAAAATAATCACTAAAAGCTTCGATACACAATTAACTGAAATCAACAATCGACACGAACACAACGGGAAAATCGAACTGTCAAAGTCGAACTGTCAAAAGTCATAACCACTGTCATGGCTACCTTAATAAAGGGTCATCTCACTAGAAAACGTTTAAATAATTAATTATTTAAACTTGTATTTTTATTCAAATTAATTTAGTAGTATTTTTATGAAAATCTCCTATATTTTTCCTTTTTATCTATATAGAGTACATAGTGGCCCAAAATGAAACATCTCCTTTCAAAAGCGGCCAAATAAAATATATGTTACTAGCAATTTATTGTAATTTATTCCACCTAACAATGGATAGGAAAATATAAATCGTTTGTTAATGGATCGATATCGGGGTGTCCGATGTCTCCCTTCGCCCTACGGCCGCTTCAATGCCAAACGTCGCATTATTAATATGTAAAAGACGAGAATGAAATGGTCTTATTAGTAAATAATAGATATTTTTGGATACTTTTTATACATATATACATACATCTGTATAAATTTTAAATATGGTTAGTAAGAGCTTCGCTTGAGAACGATTGGAGCGATTCGGCTGTTTTTGTTTATTTTTAAAACAAGTTTGGGGAAAGTAAACGAAAACGACGACTGTATAACTGTAGAATATACAGCACCCTAACTGTTCAAGAATGGGTCTGCTCAACAACGTAAAAATAAAGATTGATTTACATTTACACGGTGCAATTTAATTGCCCATGGATTCAATTAAGCTGAAACAACAATAGAAGTTGCATTGTCTAAACACCATTTAGACGATGCAAGTCATTTGTTGCATCAATTTTATTGTATGCCATAGGCAATTAAATTGCACCGTGTTAATCAGTCTTTACGCTGTGAATTTTTGTTCAACTGTCAAAATTAAAACCATTGCTACTGATTGTGTTTTACGCAATTTCCCCCGCAGGTGTAGAATGGTATGTACTTATCCATGGACAATGTATTCTGTACATGAAACTAAGTAATATTATTACACAAAAATAAATAATCGCTGGAAACCTATCTTCATTTATTTTTAGTGTGAAAATTTGCTACTTGCGATAGTGCGTATATAACACGTGTAAAATATTGTGCTTGGATGCATTCTGTGGTACAAGGATCGTGGAAGTACTTGAAAGTTGAAACTGTGTTATAACATAGGTAAAAGTTGGAAATTCAACTTTCAATATCTCCGTAACTAGAAGGTACGATTTAGTACGAAAAACATATCACAATGACGGGAGGCAATGTCGGCTCCGCCAAGAGTCTTTTTCCATCCGTTATGTAACTTGTATTCAAAAGTATATTTCGCGCCGCAGATGAAAACGTGACAAACAGATTCACGTGTCTTTAATCTATGGACAGTTGTCAGTACGCAGTTAAATCGTAGTGCGACAACCCATAATGAGGGCAAGAAATAGTATAAAGATCAGTTATAGAGACTTTGAAGTCAATCACAGGCTTGAAACACAAATTACATAGAATTACTTTGAACAATGATCTTATTGTACACTAGGTAGCCATCACTAGATGTCACAGAAGCGGCTCTACACGTGGCTTGACTTTGTAAGGCCAAATTAAGATGATTTAAAAGTCTTATTTTCTCATTTTGTGAAAAAAAATATTTTAATTTGTCAAATTGTATCAATTTTTGCACCATCGGTAGGTCGCATCTTCTCTATTCTATCTAGTGTTTATCTCTCTATTCCAGTCAGTTACTAAAAAAAAAATGGAAATGAAAACGCCTGAAAAATGTAGCATGTTTAAGTTATTTCTTGTTAAAACTACATTGGTATATCTTCATTTCAATGACAAATATAAAAGCTGGCTTATACCTACATAATTCAGAGTCAGACAGCATTTACCATGTTAGTTTTAAATTCATGTTTACGCTATCCAGTCTCATCTTTTAAGCAAAGTAAAGGTTCAGAAGCTTCAGGAACATTCGAGCTCAAAAAACCTCACTGTATTAAGTTAAAATACTTATGCGAACAACTGTTCCTACCCTTCGAGCAACACAGGGAAATACTTCCCTGTGTTGCTCGAAGTTCCTACCTAATTAAAGTATACCATCATCAACCTTTTTATCGTCCCACGCTGGGCACAGGTCTCCTCTCATACAGAGAAGGATTGAGCGTAATCACCACGCTTGCTCAATGCGGGTTGGCGATTTCAGACTTAAAGTCCAGGTTTCCTCAAGATGTTTTCCTTCACCTTCAGTCATTGGTATCCAAGATATACTTAGAAAGTACATATAACTTTAGAAAAGTTACATTGGTACTTGCCTGACCTGGAATCGAACCCGCGCACTCATACTTGAGAGGCTGGTGTTATAACCACTAGGCCACCACGACAATTAAAGTATACTTATTCTATCCAAATAAAATGTTTTTTTTTTGCAGTTATTTTAGATAACCTTAGTTAAAGGACGAACCCACGCTAAGCCCCAGGCTACGTTTTAATGATTACCCTCATAACTATAGACCTTTGCGAGTCCCGAATTCTCTCGTAAAATGTGTATATTTATAGGTTTTTTATTTACTCAACCAGTATAGTCTAAATATATTTGAAGGGCAGACATCGAACTTAGATGAAAATTAAAGTCGTAATTATGTTATAATGTACCTACTGTCAATGTTATCGCCATGACTTTGTTTTTCATACCTAACTTGTTTATAAATCACTATGCTGTTGTAAATAGTTGTACGCCTGTTCTGCTCTACAACTATCATTTCACTATAGATACAATACTAGCATTATGTATTTATGATAGTATCTATGAGAAACAACACGTGGTATCAACCATTACTCGCAAAGGAAATAAACATGAATGATAAATACTTTAAACGAATTCTTGTAAATTTTTTTTTTCATTCACAGTTTGATATCAGTCTCAATCTGTAAAAATACCTGTCTTGGTTTATTCTATACTAGCTTTCCGTCCGCAGCTTCGCTCGCGTGGAGATCGGTTATATCGCGCTTTTTAGATTTCTCTCGGGAATATCATACTTTTCTGTGATAAAAACTACCCTATTATTTAATCCGGAGTTCTAACTTTACGTTTAAAAAATTTCAAAGCAATCCTTTCAGTAGTTACGGCGTGAAAGCAGAACAAACAAACAAACAAACTCACTTTACGATTTATAATATTACTAAGGAAGAAAGGATTTTTTTCAAGATTTAGACTTTTTTGCCCCAGAGATGAGTGGCGACTAGATTTTAAACATTAAGTACAAGAACTGGCCTTCAGTTACGTTTCCACGTGTCTTTATAAATAAGTTAGTACCCAATCGATATTATGGTAGATAGCTTTATTGTGTTATGCCCAGTGTGGCAAGGTTACACAGCAAAACCTTCAGTTAGAATCATACGAGGTAAATTAAAATGCTAAGAAAATGCACTATTATTTTCCTTTGCTAGGGGATTCAAATGGCAGATGAGTATTATTCATGAAAAAAAAAAACATTTTGTAAAGAGGAACTGTCGAAAGTTAAAATTATTCGTCCGATAAAATGGTGTGGCGTTGGCGTTGGTAAATCGGCCCTAAATAAGCCTGTTAGCCCAAAATACGAATATGAAATTGATTTTCGAAAATGGTATATAATTATGTAGATATTGAAATTGTGTTCTCTGATTAGAACTAGGGAATATAAAGATATCTAAAATTGTAGGAATAGCTCACTAAACAAAGTAAAAATGATATCTGTGAGTGCAGTAATCTCGAAGTCGGCAGTCGTCTCAGCTGGGTGTGAATCATAAACATCTTTAAAAATCAAATTTATAAATGCGAAAGTTAGTACGACTAAAACATACTTGGAAAAGGGCTTGGCAGAAAAGGTAGTCTGACACCTAGAGCTACTAAGGGCTACTTTTCATCCTGGATCGCAGACGAAATTGCTGGCATCAGCTTGTAAATAAGTAGTAAGTATGTACTTGTTATGCTGTTTCTGACAAAACAATAACATAATCAGCCTGTAATGTTCCCACTCCTGGGGCACAGACCTCCTCTCGGAAAGAGGGAGTGGGCCATAATCTACCAGTGCGGGTTGGTAGTTGTCACACATGTATTCGAACTTTTGCTTCTAAAACATGTTTCCTCAAGATGCTTTCCTTCACCGTTTTGAGAGCAGTGGTGATGAAATAATTTACACAAAGTAAAGCGCTTGGCGGGGTTCGAACCTACGACCTACATTTTGTAAGTCGCAGCCGATACCATTAGACAACCACTACTCTCGACAAAACACTAAACAATCCAAAATAAACTTTTACGTCAGGTTCTAAGACCAATTCTAGTACAATACTACACACATCAAAAGTGTCTAGGGATCAAGCATTTTTATGCGGATTTCTTGAGATTGAGATGTGGCTTTGTAATAAATTTATGATTTTATAAATTTATATGGATCCTTTTTGGTGCATTTCATAATTTGAATCAGGAACTGTGAATCAAATTCGAGTAAAAGATGAAAATCAGCTGTCAATATTTTCCCTATAAAAACATACAACGCATTGAGGACATTATTAGTGCTACTGTTTCCCTACTACTGATTAAAACCAACGTTATTATGGAGCGGCGACGTCATTTAAGCAGGGAAGAAATGCTCAGAGCCGTGGGAATGATAGAAGCTGGTTCCCGGCAACGTACTGTGGCTTTAGCTCTGAATACAAGTCAGAGTGTTATCAATCGACTTTGGACACGTTACCGAAGCACTGGTACCGTGGCTGAGCGCCATGGAGGACGGTATCGCTGCACCACACGGAGACAAGACCGATACATTCAAATCTTAACTCGAAAAGCTCCAACAATAACCGCCATGATGTTAGCCGTGAGGCTTCATCACTCTTCAGGGAACTTAATTAGCGACCAAACAGTCAGAAACCGCTTGCATGAAGTGAACCTTCATTCCCGAAGACCGCTACGGGTACCACCTATAGCAATGCTCAATCGTAGGATTCGATATCAATGGGCTCTTGAACACAGAAATTGGGCAGAAGAACAATGGCGTTTCGTGTGCTTTTCTGATGAGTCTCGTTTTGGTATGAGACCGGATACAAGACGTATACGACACTGGAACCCCTGGACGCCAACAGCGATTAAAATCCTGCCAGGAAGTCCATCCTTATAGTGGTGGAACCATCATGGTATGGGCGGGTATTTGGATCGGCGGAAGAACTGAGTTGATTTGGATCAGAGGCAACCTCAACGCTCAAATTTATGCTGAAACGATTGTATCAGACGTCATCGTTCCTCTACAAGTGCAAATCGGTCCTTTATTTCAGTTAATGCATGATAATGCACGACCGCACACCGCAAGAGTTGTAAGACAGACTCTCGCCGCAGCTAACATCAATGTCCTGCCCTGGCCTGCCCAGTCGCCAGACTTGAACCCGATTGAGCATGCATGGGATATGCTACAGAGAAGAGCTCTGCCGAATATGGAGGGTATCCAGTCGCAAGAAGACCTTTTTTTGTTGTTGCAACGAACATGGGCGGCCATTCCACAGCGTGATTTGGATGAACTCATTTTGAGTATGCCAAACCGATGTTCTTGTGTTGTTAGTGTTCGCGGTAGAAACACGGATTATTAATTGTTTAAGTTACCCAATAAAATTTTTAGAGAAAACTGTTATTTCAGTCTTTTTTTCGAACTTTTGTGTTAGTGGTTCAAATGTCAAATATCCCTTTATTAGGAAAATGGCAAATTTCTTTATTAATGCAAAGGTGACTTGGTTTATCGTTACTGTGACAAACGAAAACACTTTATTTGATGAATCCTTAAAGAAAATTTTAATTAATATCAATCAGGAGAAAAGTTATTGCAAAAATATATGTTGATCCCTAGACACTTTTGATGTGTGTATATAATAATTATAAGTACCGAAACAATTATTTCTTTTTTTATTAGCGACAAACACGGAATAGTTAAATAAATCTCTTCTGTGGCGACAAAGCTCAAATACATGCGTTAACCTTAACAGAAATGTCAGAAAAAAGTATTGATATCATTGTCATGTCCGTTAACGACGTGATCTTGGATTTGGCTAACGGAAAATAAGCATTATTCAAACAGAATACTTTGTTTGGGGGAGGCCTTTGTCCAGCAGTGGACATCTGTAGGCTGAAGAAGAAACAGAATACCATTTAGTCCTCTAATGCCCCTATTATACTAAAACGAGGAAATAATAATATTATCAACATTATCCGTGGTAAACATTTATTACATAAACATACTACAGCAAACAAAATGTCACGTGTAGCATGGCAATAATACAAAACGCTTCGTTTAATGAAACTATTATATGGATCGATAAGTAATTACTTATTTAAAACAGAGCTAGACCATAGCATAGTAGGCAACGTAATAGTGCTAACGTATCAACGTATGAAAGCGATTAATGAACGCGTGTGATATACAAAAGTCAACGAAAAGCTGCCAGTACTTATAAGGACAATGATTCATTTCAAAAATATATTTTAGTAACAAAGCTACTGCAGCCCGATGACTAACGGATGTAAAAATATTTAAACCATGTCTGCAAATCTCTTGTACAAATACTGCTCTTTCATTTTTATCGCTTTATCAATATCGAGTTTTATCACGCCATAGGATAGGTGCATAAATCGTAACATTGTGTAGATAGATCCATGGTACTTTTACCATAATATTTAAATAACTCAATAAACATTATACGCTAATTTTGGGCATCACCATAAACGTCTGACAACAGAATATTTAGTTGTGCTACGCTGAGACGAAAAATTAATTATGTATTCAAAGGACGTCAGCAGTCCTTTGCACCTCGCAAAGGACTCCCATCCTGATTGGTTTCAAGTTATCAATAATAATATACAGTCATTTCTTCCACCGCGGATGTTAAAATTTAAAAAATAAAAATAGGTAAAAATATTAAAACTTTCAGGTGAAAACTGGTTAGCTACCATCATCTATAAATTAGCCGCATTACAGCAGAACACGAGGTAAACTGTAAGCTAAATATGGATCAAAGTAAAATATTATGGATCTCGTAATTACTTATCAGTGTGGTTAAAGTCTGTTCGCTCTATTGTTGTTATTATTCTTTGACAATGGCGCAGTATGATTGATATATTTATTGATAATAAAAAGGGAAATAATTAATTCAGTGCAAAACCATGCAATTCATCTCCCATGAATGAAAAATACCTACGTTTAACGTAGGATACCTTGACTCGTAAGTAAAACCGATTAGTTTTTGACGCAGTCGTTGTTATTGCAGGTATTTCCATACATGCTGAGGAAGGATAATAAAAACAAAGGTACTTACTTGGAGTCCCTCGGAAGAGTCTTGATGAACACATAAATGTGCCTCCTATATCGGTAGACGCAGGGTGCTATAGCAAGGATGACGAATATTGCCGCCTTAGAGAGTGTACTGAGCACGGCGGCCATCGCGGCGGCCAGTGCCATGAGAGCGACGAGCGCTGCCAGTATAGCGTCCATGCTGGCGATCGGCCCAGTAGGGCACACAGCGGCTAACTATACACCGGTAACAGATAAACAGTACGTGTGAGTACGATGAGCGAGCACTACGCAACGCCGACACGCGCGTCCATCGACACCGAACAGTTTTGTATAAATGCGGGAAGGACGCGGAGCGGTGCTTATGCCGAGCGAGCGGCCGCGTCAATGGCGGAGCGCCGGCCCCGAGCCCCCCTCGCGCCAGCTGCACATGCGCCGACAACAGCTGATCCCCGAACGGTAGGCGCGCTGTGACACCCGCCCCGGTTAACTCATCTGAACTTTTGTATAAAATAATTCCGTTATAGGATACCACAATTATAAAATTTTTCGCGGGTGCCGCTTAGGAGCTGACGTTTCACATGATCAATATTTCATATTCCGAATTCAAACATATTTTTATAGACGTCATTAGCATATTAAAAAAAATACTTCGAGTCAGCTGTAGTTTTACAAAAGAAACCAAATATTCATAGATAAAAAAAAATAGCTCGATATACAAACTGTTTTCATCGGTAACTAAATTATTATCGCCACGATTTATTATTGGCATTGTTAATGACGGCGGAGTACGCAGTCGGCTCGGTTAGTTACCCACACGCCTAAGTGGATCCACGTTGCGCCGTTAGCCGATGCCTACCTGTAACCAGCTTGTGATAGGTGCTCCACACTAGTAATGCTTCACAGGACAATGCACACGCTCGGAATTTATTATTATTCATTAAATTACATAATGACGGCGGTCATGGCCACGTCGACCATGATCGAATAAGGAAGGAAATTCTTATTAGGTATCGGAAACTGATTTGAAAGCCATGAGGCTTTGGAATGACCAGACAATTGAAACATTTTGGACTGTTGTAATTTCGTTCACTCCAAATGTTCCTACACTGCTGGGACACAGGGCTCCTCTCTGGGATAGGGAGTGGGTCATAATCCACCACGCGAGCTCGGTGCGGGTTTAAGTCGTCAAATTGTTGGTCCCAGAACAGACCGGTTTCCTCACGATATGTTCCGTTACCAAGTTATCAGCAGTGGTAGGTACTGAAATAATTTACACAATGTATGTATGTGAAGTATATCTAAGTATATCCCATATTAGACCCCAATGACTGAAGGTGAAGGAAAAAATCTTGAGGAAACCTGGACTTCAAGTCTGAAATCGCCAACTCGCATTGAGCAAGCGTGGTGATTACGCTCAATCCTTCTCTGTATGAGAGGAGACCTCTGCCCAGCAGTGGGACGATAAAAAGTTTGATAATGATGATCTATGTGAATAAAGTCCCTGCTTGGGTTCGAACCCACGACCTACAACTCGTAAGACGTGACCGTTACTATTGAGCTACCACTGACTACGACAGACTAAAACTACAGAAAATCGTTAATATATTTAAAAACTTGGAAGTCGTATACTTGTCTAATATTATGTTTGAAAATTATAAAACAAATCAAACGTTAGCCTTCAGACATTGCGAATGCCAATGATGTCATTATTTTGAGAACATGCTAGACTGTACAAAACGCACCCGTATAACTTCTAGTACACTTTGACAAAATGTCATTGTTTAATTAAAACTTTTACTGCATTTTGCTTTGGATTTTGATTTAGCTCAATAACTTAAAAGCTAGAAACAGTTGTTATTGGCCCCTATCTTCTTGTTCACAAACTAAACTAATTTTAAGCTAAGTGCATCTTTTTCTTTCTATTCCATTAAGAAAAGGATAGAAGATAGCATTTTAGTTTAATCCTGTCAAATTAAAATATTCCATAGACTGTTTAGACTTAACGCCTAGAGTTTAGTGACTCGCACGCTAGGCGACTTAGCGATAATTCTTTATTGTTCGTTGCTTTTCGGTATTCTCCAGGGACCCTAATCTGCTTAATAGCAGATTAGGGTCAGTCAATGATACTCCACTCCTTATTAATAAAATGTTCAAATAAAGCAGTTTCTAGAAAATCATTTCTACTAACGGGTTTTATAATAATGGTGTACGACCACCCTTATTAAAGATAGCGGTAGTACCTACATGCGCCTATATGGCAAGTTAACAGAACCTAAACTAAGACCTATAAGCCCTACGACCCTAAGTCCTATAAGCCCTACAGCCCTGACCTACCATATAGTTTGCAATAAATAAATATATAAATAAGTGCGGGATGTCTGCACCAAGAGACCTAAGGTAACAGACGGATAGTGGGTAGGATGTCCAGGTAAGGGTGAAGGGTAAACTCACTGCCAGTCCAGCAGACTCACAGGACTGATCAGAGATGGCTAAGGGTGTCTTGGCCACAGTGCGGGGTAATGAGATTAGAATTTATTCTTGTGTGTAAATGACAATGCGGCAATGTCATTTTATCACCATTCCACGTGACGATTGAGATAATTGACGATCATTATGAATTTAGTATATTACGAACTTTTAGCACAATGACAATGAAATGAGCAATATAATCGTGTTGGAATGACAAATTTGTAAAAATAGTAGACTATGGCCCCTGGTGACTCGCTAGACATTAGGCGCTAAGCAGTTCATCTGTAAGTGCATAACTATTCTTTAGGTGTGTTATTTTAGGTAGAGCAACGTTTAGAAGTGTGTGCAGCAGTTAAGTTTTGAGTTGAGCTGTAAGATTTTAGACAAATGCGTTCACTGGGTCCTCTCAATCTGTGTAGTTCTCTGCTATATGTAAGTAACATCTCAGACGTTGATCTACGTTGACTGCATATGATCTTTTTGACGTGACAACGTCTTATAAATTGGTTTGCCGGGAGACACTTCAAGAAACTGCGTTACGCGCCCCGCTCACGTTACCTATGCGCTCACAATGAGAGCGAGTGAGAGGCACGCGTCCCTTCCACTCGGGCATGGTTAGCCCGCCTAAGAGCGAGAGAGACAGACATAAATAAAAAGTGAAAGGCACGCGTCCCTTCCACTCGAGCACAGTTAGCCCGCCTAAGAGCGAGGGAGAGAGATAGGCAAATGTATTGCAAGTTATTGTATGTATATTTGTATATAAATACGTATGTATGTGTAAAGGTAAAAATAAAATTTTGTTAATATGAAATTCAGTGCGAGATTCTTTGTATAAATTAATGTTTTAAATATAATTCTTTGTATAAATAAATGTTTTAAATTGTTACTATTATTTCATCCTTCTTCCTACTATACGAATGATATTCACATTAAAATTATTTTACCACTCAAAGTCGTTGTCACGTAATACTTTCGCCCGTATACCGACTTTACAGGCAACCAATTTTTTTTTATATATTATAAAATATCTGACCAAGACGATGGTGTCTTCTAACACAGGCAATAGCCCCGATACCCGTGGTCACAAACTAAACTAAATTTAAGATAAAATCTAAACTGTCTAGTCTATGGAGTATCTTAATTTGACAGGATTAAATTAAAGTGTTATCTTCTATCCTTTTCTTAATGAAATAGAAAGAATACGATGCATTTAATTTAAAATTATGAAAATGGCAATACGCAAGCAGCGTCATGCCAAATAAAGAAAAAAAAAAAAAAACTTAAAATTAGTCCAATTCGTGAACAAGAAAATCGGCGCCATTCAGCAACAAAATGTAAATAACTGTAATTATGTCCTGACTTTATAAGATATAGGTACCCCTGTGACCTGTGTGAGTAAGTTTACGAGTTTTTTTCTCCGACTAGTGACTCGGTAGGAAACGCCAACCTAATCCAGTTTTTAAAGTATGATTTACGTGTAAAATTGTTTGTAGTATAAACCTACTAGTAGAATAATATCATTTAACAACGGATACCAAAAAGATTTATAAATCTTACAAAAAAATAAAACCATGCAAAATGTTGCTCTAAAAGAGGCTAAATGTTCTTTAAATCTTTGAGCCAATTTACACGGTGATGACACGGTTGGTGCAGTAACTGAGCGATCGACTGTACCAATATTTGTATGGCCTATAGGTAGTTGTTCCGGGTCTGGCTGTTTGTGTGTGCGAGTTTAAATCTTTGTAACCGCATCCACGATACAGGAGTAATACCTAGTTGTGGGGCAACGTTTTTAAAAAGAAAAAAAAAAGGTTATAAGGTTACAAAATAATATTAAAACACCGCTGTGTATGAAAATATACATTTAATGAAGTTTTTTCAACATATCCCATACCATTAAATAATCTTACAATCTAATTTTATGTAACAAAAATGACAAAGAAGAAACACGTAAACTGTCTTAAAACAAGACTGGACTAACTTCAAATTGTAAAATTTAATATTTAAAAATATATTTTAGTATTACCGAGGCAAGTATTGTACGTAAAAGCTCTAAACCTTTTTATAAAACAGATAAAATATAAAAATAAATAATAATGAGAATTCTTTGTGATTGATTAAACATGACACAATGGCCCTGATTCCCTTATTTAAAAACTAAACTAAATTTAGTTCAGGTCATCTTTTTTTTTATATTTCACTAGCTGTTGCCCGCGACTTCGTCCGCGTGGACATCAGTTTACAGCGCGCGGTGGTTCCAATAAATTAAAAACAACTCAGTTTGTATAAAATAAGCGCCTGTTAAAATAATGGGAGCAATATGTACGTCCGCGTTTTCTCCCGTTTTCGCAACATTTTTTTTGTTACTGTTCTTCCCCTATTGGTCATAGCGGGATGTTATATAGCCTATGTCCTTTCTCAGGCTCTACTCAATCTGTGTACCAAATTTCATTACAATTGGTTCAGTAGTTTTGGCGTGAAACCCGGACAAACAGACAGAGATACTTTAGCATTTATAATATTAGTATGGATAAAGTAAAGGACAGAAGATAATATGTTAGTTTAGACCTGTCAAATTAGTCCGCGCTTGACGTAAATTCGTGTATTTTTGGTCGCCATGTTTATAATCGCGTCTAAACTGTCTTTTTTTTTTGGGACAAAACCCGCCACACTGTTCCCAACCCACTGCAACTCCTGAAAGCCAGAATCAACAGTGGAGACCGCCAGAAAAACGCTGAGCAATGAAGCTCGACGAGTCCCGGAGAAACGACTCTACTGTCTTGGGTCCCGCAACGAAATTAATCAGAAAAGAATAGCGGAGGAGTAAGAAAAAATATATTTTTTCCACTTCCCTCCATAACAAGCAGGAGACAGAACAGAACTAGGCCAATCGGCACAAAGAGATATTATTGCAACTGGGAGAAGCCCAGATTACCAAGCACCACGGAATAAAATTTGATTAAGTTAATGGGTCCTAAGTAGGTATGTGCTGTTACAATTGATTCCAATAATAGGTATGGCAATAGCGCCTGAACGCACGGAAATTAGTTCTAGTTTCTACAAGGTCCGTATAATAAACAACTCCAGATGTAACTTGTACACTATCCAACATAATATTGCGTTCATTCTGCCAAAGAATACACTCCCACAAGATGTGATATGCGGACTGTTCAAATTCACAGTCTAAACTGTCTATGGAGTATCTTAATTTGACAGGATTAAACTAACATGTTATCTTCTATCCTTTTCTAAATGAATTAAAAAGAAAAAGATACACTTAACTTAAAATTAGTTTAGTTTGTGAACAAGAGAATCAGCCAATGTCGGCACTTAGATTAACTTAACTATAGTTTGATTTAACGGATAACAAATCCAAGTACAAATATTCCCACACCAGAAATAACGTCTTTTATTAAGTACAATACTTTTGTCGTGACAACGTCTTATAAATTGGTTTGCCGGGTGACACTTCAAGAAACTGCGTTACGCTCCCCGCTCACGTTATGCGCTCACAATGAGAGCGAGTGAGAGGCATGCGTCCCTTCCACTCGGGCATGGTTAGCCCGCCTAAGAGCGAGAGAGACAGACATAAATAAAAAGTGAAAGGCACGCAAGTGCATAAAAAAAAGAAGAAACTTCTTCGGAGCTACTAGGCAAACATGATGTGGAAGGATATATTTGATTCTATAAGTTTGATGTTATTGACACTTAGTTTAAGTCCATCTCCAATTTTAGTCAGAATTCTCGAAAACAGCTCGTCAGTTTGTCGAATGAATATTCACATTAAAATTATTTTACCACTCAAAGTCGTTGTCACGTAAAACTTTCGCCCGTATACCGACTTTACAGGCAACCAATTTTTACAAAGCGTTGTTTTTGACCTAACTAATGAGTTTTGAACAAACTGTCAAGTGACTAAAAGTAACTAAAATTAATTGTAGTTGACATTATAGTATTTGATCATGAAATTCCTCCTTTGAAAACATACCTTATAATCAATAGGATGAGTCTAAAGCTGTAATAAAGAATAGATTATTCATATGATAAGCTTTTTAATATTGTTTTATGTTGTTTAGTCGTACTAACAAATAAATTATAATAAAATACAAATAATAAATAATTATTGTAATAATTAATCATTGTTGATACACTGTTTGTTCCGTTCCCACAGACAAACCGTGAAAACGGTTATGCGGGGCATGGCTTTTATCTCAATGTTAGAGTTAGAAGGTTAAGAAAATAAATAAATAATAATAATAATTAGAGGTTGCAATGGCTAATAACAAAACATAACGCAGTTTTATACCAGCCTAACAGATCAGTCCATCAAAATGCTAAATTTAATAAATTCATAGTTTTCCACCTCATACAATAAGAAACGCCAAAACACGTGGCAGTCATAACCTGTTAGTAAATATTTAGAATGGAGTCTCGTGCCATCTCGCTCTCACACTTTATGACCGCAGCTGTCACTCATGGCATATACTACCTAACTTAGCAACACCCTAAAGATTATTGCTATAACATTTAATAATGCCAAATTTCAAAACATTTTCATCAAAAGTAAATTTTTCAAAGACGAAGGTTTTAGAATACAAATCTTGGAATGGAAGATCTCTAAAATAGGTTACATTACTATACATAGATATATATATAAAAATAGATATTACATATGTAAGTGAAGTCGTGGTGGCCTAGTGGTTAAAACACCAGCCTCTCAAGTATGAGTGCGCGGGTTCGATTCCAGGTCAGGCAAGTACCAATGTAAATTTTCTAAAGTTATATGTACTTTCTAATTATATCTTGGACACCAATGACTGAA
The DNA here is from genome assembly GCA_017933935.1 of Sesamia nonagrioides. NCBI lineage: Eukaryota > Metazoa > Arthropoda > Insecta > Lepidoptera > Noctuidae > Sesamia > Sesamia nonagrioides. The sequence goes on from JADWQK010000081.1 coordinate 1,308,735, forward strand.
GGTGAAGGAAAACATCTTGAGGAAACCTGGACTTTAACTCTGAAATCGCCAACCCGCATTGAGCAAGCGTGGTGATTACGCTCAATCCTTCTCTGTATGAGAGGAGACCTGTGCCCAGCAGTGGGACGATAACAAGGTTGATGATGATGATGATGATGATGATTACATATATTATGTGATGTTTTACCACATTGCAGAGTTGTAGCTAGTAAGTATGTATAAGCATTATTCATATATTGCATAACATATTTTCAGTGAAGCTGGTTGAAAAGCCTTGTGCCTACAGCACATTTCCTTTTTAGTTTGATGAGATCACAAGACTCACGTTACACAATTACAGATACCTAGGTTGAATTATAAAGCAGTCGATCAATAACCTCTGTACAGATTGTATGTGTCTCAAATATAAATAGTTATGCGTTTACGGAGTTTCATTGAAGAGTCCATGGTACACAACTTCAACTAATATAAGAGGACACAACAGCCTTCTTAGATTTATTATCTCCCTGGTGGCAGTCATCTGCTAGAGGCTAGAGTACCAGACACAGAGGGATTATACAAACAGGTTAAAAGTATAGACAAAAAAACTCTGCAATTAGATTCACAATTCCATTTTGGTCATAGCGTAAATGCAATAAAAGCTATATATAAGTATCTTAAATATTTAAAGGAAGAACAAAATTGACTTATGCTCCTAGATTTTCTGATGACATCGAATAATCAATTTTAGTTTTAGGCGCACAAAGTCCAATATTGAACGAATATTGTCATCATTGAATTTTTGGAGAGATTTCGAATATGCATGACAAGCTAAGCATACTGGAGTCTTCGAAAGGACTAAGGTATAGTTAGCTTTGCGCTAAGCCTTAGTTTTTAATCTAAAAGTTTACTTGTCCTAGGCTTTGTTCACGAATAGGTATTATACTTTAGGTTAGATTAGGTTTCAGCAGCTAAAACAGCTTAGTTTACAGAACATAGCCTGCCATTTGAACTACTAGTAATAACTATGTATAACAACACTGAAATAACAGATTTTTAAAACAGATCACAGCCTAATTTGTCCACTAATGATTTTATCATGCTCTTCCACCCCCAGGGGTAGGTAGCGACCTTGTTTTAGATCTAAGTAGTAAAGTTTGTCTTTTATGACCAGTTTTGGATCAAAACCTTCTTTTTGCAGATCAGTCTTCTTCATTTTAAATGTACCTGGGGAAGAAAAAATGTATTGTTTAGCGATCGTTAATTAACTAAGACTTAATGAGGGTTCAGACGATTTGATTGCATGGCGTGGGGATTATGGCACCCCCCGGCCTTTATTGCTTTGGGGGGATTTGCCAGAAGCCTTCATCCAGCACTGGACCTCTATAGGCTGGAGAAGAAGATGATTTACACCCACATTAAAAGCAGTGTCATCCACGGCGACCCTCTCCACTTTTTCTCCTAATCGCTAGTGGTTCGTTAATTAACTCCGCTAGTGTTTCAGTTTTTTTGATATACACTAATTACGTACTAACAAGTAATTAGCGTGTATGGATTAAACTTAAATATTAGTGGAATTTTGTTTACGTTTAATGAAATTATGTTAATAAAATGTCAACTAGAAACAATATACGTGTGTCAAATTAATGTCTCATTTAAAGCGCATCACTGGGGGTAGAGGGGGTTCCCATAATCCTCATGCTTGTCCGTTGGGTTGGGGATCGCAGTAATTTGATATTCTACTGGAGAAGCGCTGCTGCCCGGTTCCCTGGTGAGAGTTCTCTTAGTCATCTCTTACGACACCCACGGGAGGGGTATGGGTTGGTACAATTCTATCCCCAATACCACACCAATAAGTTTTGTAAATAAAGATTCTTATCGTCACTACGTGTTGATAAATTGCATTTATAACACAGTAGATATGCAATTTCCAAATAGAAATATAAATCTCCGATATTTGATGACCTCATTCATCTATCTGGTTTTGATTTTCTGATAAGTCTACGGATAAGATTGGTTGAAAAATATCCCGATACCATACCGGCTATTGTGTGGGTATATTAATAAATAAATACTTATTGTTAATTGAAAATCAACATGTTTTATTATCTGTATTCTGCCAACATTTGTAAACGTCAATCAGACTACCTACCAGGATAAAAGGGCTACATATCAATGTCAAAACGTCACCTGTCAAGCGTGACATCTGTGTGAAAAAAAAGATATATATTCTGTTGGGGCCCGTTGGGGGTTCGCATCGTGACCGCTCGGGGAGAGTAGTGTTTCATAACATAATTCAAGGCTAAAGGAACTAAAATAGTAATCAATTCAAGTCAATAATGTAAATATTCAGTCACAATAAACGACAATTCAAGAAAATCAAGAAGTTTCATTGTATCAACCGGCTAGACCAACACGCCACCATTTTCATACAACACTTATATAAGGCGTTTTAACTTACCAGTCATATCTAAGCTATTCATAACCCTCAGGAAGACAGGTCTCGCATATGCCGGCAGGTCCGTTCCGAGGTCCCGGGCCAATTTATCCAGGTCCAGAGTTCCATCCACGTCCACTATGCCGCACATGCCCGCTCTTCCTTCTGTGTTTGGTACCTATAAGAAAACATAACATAAACATCTAATAGCTAGTTAGATGAATCCCCCATACCCACTATGAATGTAGCTTATACATATAGTAAAAGTGCGCAGTGATAACACTGCGTACTTTTCGTATATTAAGTTACACAAATATGAACTTTATTTTATTAAAAACTAGCTTTCCGCCCGCGGCTTCGCCCGCGTAGAGTTCGGTTATATCGCGCTTTTTGGATTTCCCTCGGGAATATCAATTTTTTCCGGGATAAAAGGTAGTCTAAACCTTCCTTAAGAATCACTCTATCTATTAAAAACCGCGTCAAAATCCGTTGCGTAGTTTTAAAGATCTAAGCATACATACGGACATACAGCGAAAGCGACTTTGTTTTATACTATGTATTGATTAAGTTGATTTCGGAGTAACTAACACCATTGATAAAGTTATAAACATGTTTGAAGCTGTTTGCCCAACCTCAAGTTTATTGTGTAGGAATTAAAATTATTTTTCCCAATAATTTGTATTAGTTTTTTCACCTATACAGAATGGTATCTTTAGATTTTATCTGAAAGCAAGAATTCAGCGGCGTATTTTTCGTATATCTGCTGTCTCACAGTCTCATAAAAAATTATTAAATATTTATAAAAAAAATAAGTGGATGAATAAGTTAACTCCTCTGGGGTAATAACTTGTACATCGATGAAGTCGAAATTTTACATTAAATATAAAGAAGAAAATTTGCTATTTCTTTAAATGTTATGAACTACATTATTTGTCCGCGATTCCGCCTGATGGTAAGCAGTGATGCAATCATTGATGGTAAAACGCACAAGTTTATTATGAACCTATTCACTCTAGTCTTGAAGACACTGGAATATGGTAGTTGACTAAAAAAAACTAATTAGTCCGTCAGTCAATTTCCAAAAAATACTAGACACGTATTTTTCTTTTTCCATATAAACAAAAAATGAATACGACACAGTGCGTTGAAAACTCGTGTGACGTCACTGCACGCTACACTTTTTAGCGACCAGTGACGTCACCAGCCACCGCTCCTCATCTTTGATGCCTTTTATATTTGTCAATTTTTATTGATTTGATAAAACAAAATATACGTACCCAATATTTTTCTATAATCTGAATAACGGACTAAATAGAATCAATTTTTTTACCCAGGAAACATCCCTACTGTACCTAATCTGACGAGAAGACCGCTGTAGGCAAATAATTGTTTCAGTCTGGATCGTAGGCAGGCTTTGTTAACTCCAGAATCGTTGCAAATTCAAGTAAATATCTTTACTTATTTGTGTAATTGAGCACCGTTTCAGTTTTGTTTTACAGTGAATTCGGATGTGTGGGTCGTCTTCAGATGTATATACTCTATACATTTTGATAGTATAGGTATGAAATACATGTCTATTAATTAGCAGGTAGAGCAATAACGTTTTGTCCGATCTGACAATTTAACCCACGAAATCTCAGCAGTTGTGTTTGTAACCATAAACCCATCGTAACAGTCCTATTATTAGAAAACTCATGTGTTTTAACAGTGTTTACTTCTATAAATACTGCACTGTTGATACACAATGTTTCACTGAAGGCTCTGTGATGTAATTCTTGGCAGAGGATAGTTTATCATTCGCGTCACAAACATGCTCTCTAAGGCGTGATGGGATGAATGTAGGAAGGGACGGATTATAATGTATTACGTATTATTTCAAATTATTTTGGCTTCGTATGACACAAACCATTACCTATCCCACGGTCAATAATATTGTAATAGGTTGTGTTTTTTTAGCCTTATACTAGGAATATCTCTTGTATCGTGGGTGAGGTTACAAACATATAAAGTCACATACACAAACATACAGACCCGGAAAACTACTTGTATACCAGTGTCATACAAATATTTGTTCCGTGCGGGAATCGAACCAGCGACATGTAGCGCAGCAGTCAATTGCTTAACCACTTCGCTAACCGTGCCGTCATACTTCGAAAGGCGATAGGACTGTTTTTACTTAAAGATCAGTGTGGCTACCATGAGTTTTCATTAAGAAGATTCGATCGTCGATATCGGCCGCGTTTGATTCATCGATTGGCCCGCTCCAAGTTGTAAGAACTCTCAACCAATGAGAGCGCCAAACGCGGTAGATATCGACGATCGAATCTTCGTAATGAACACTAATGGTAGCCACACAGAAGGCCAATATTCCCGTAATTTAAAACGTTCAGAATCTCCTCGCAGTCTCATTTCGGCGACAAACAGTTGTTAAAATGTAGGGAAATTAGACGTATTTTTTGACAGATTGAGACTGACATTAGACTGTGGACGTTGTTAAAGAGTTGTCCCTCTGAATGCTAAGTAAGTGTACAGTAAACCTACACATTATAATGTTCTCACTGCTAAGATACAGGCTTACTCTCGGTGAGGTCCAGAGGTTCGTAATCCAAAACGCAGGCCCAGTGTGAGTTGGTATAATCTATCGGTTCCGGTAAAAAAAAAAAAAAATGTGAAGCAGTTGTTCTCTTCTTCAGTGTTTTTTATTTCTTCTTGTTAGTGTCTTCCTTTTTATTGTTGTTCTTTTAACGTTATAATATAACGTTGCTAAATTAAAAGAGTACAACAGCTGTGACGTTGCATATCAACTGACGCTTAGTTTTTTTACGTTTAGTCGGTTAACCAGTCGCGTCATCATCATCATCATCATTTCAGCCGAAAGACGTCCACTGCTGGACAAAGCCCCCCCAAAAGGATCTCTACGTAGACCGGTCCTGCGCTTCCCGCGTCCAGCGGTTTCCCGCGACCTTCACTAGGTCGTCGGTCCACCTTGTCGGTGACCTACCCACGCTACGTCTTCCGGTGCGTGGTCGCGAGTCACGCTTTTCTATTTACTTGATGTAGATGTCACAAGTCTTAAATTTTTTGGACGAACTAGTTTCCTTACGAGGTTTTTCATCACCATTTTAAGAGTAGTGGTCATGATATAATTTCCACAAAGTAAAGTGCTACTCCTAAGGCGGCCATGTTCACTGGGCCACCACTAAACTCTAGCGAGATTGCGCCATAAACTGAGCAAAAATTAAGAGACTGTTATAAAAAAATATCATGCCAGTCCTTACCAGTACGCCATAAACGACTGCGTCTCTATGGTTAGCCACCCTGGAGATGGCAGCTTCCACCTCAGTGGTGGAGACGTTCTCTCCGCGCCATCTGAACGTGTCACCTGTTCGGTCTCGGAAGAACAGGTAGCCTAGCTCGTCGGCTACCAAGATGTCACCTATAAAAAAGAACGTTGAGTATCATTATGTTTCAAAATATGTTAAAATCATAATCGAAGTCAATATACCAACTTCATTTTTTGTTTATGCGAAACCTCAATATGGTTTGATCAGAATAAGCAACTGAATCGATTCCAATCAGTTTTACACCATGTTATATTTTTTCCGTAGCTTACGGTAGATCATCGCCCGCGCAACAGCTGACGCCAGAGATCAATACACCGTTTGCCCGCTCGACCGGAGTGTGAACCATATTTTTGTTGGGACAACTAAGTAGGATAACAAGCTCATAACTTTGTGGATTTTCACGATACCTTTTTGATATTTTGTACATAGATTCTTTACTTAAAAATACTGGACACATGTTTCGAGTTTCGCATCATCAAAAAATAGTTTTTTTCTATAAATCTTCTTTCCCATCGGAGGTACGCTGGATGACATTTGTTGGCAGGCGTATGAGTTTGGGCATCTCAATGTTAGTCAAACACCAAGTTTGTGCACCATAGGTTAAGTTAGGAAGAAAACAATATTTTAGGACTAACCTGATATAAAGGCGGCGTCACCGAAATGGAACACATTCCTGACCACTTTCTTGTCCGAGGCAGCTTTGTCAACATAACCAAGGTACTGACGAGCTGGATTACTTTTTTGGATCTTGCCGATAAACACGCCTGGCTCGTTGGGTTCTGCTAGCTGTAGTGAACAATAGTTTCATCATGTTATGGTCGTTATTCAAATTGGGCTGAGAATCAGCAATTTTTGAACGTCAATATTACATAAGACAGTCCCCCCAAAAAGCCCGCCCTTCGCCACTTGGTAGTGTTTTCGCTGGGAAGAAGAAGTGGCGGAACAAACTCCCCAGCAGCACAGGTGTCGGTTCAATTAAAAAAAAAACACACATGACTTTATAAAATACTATGTAGGTACAGTAATAACCAAAAGAAAATACAACAACAATGAAATCATTTATCATATGCCAGCGAGCCACCCCAAAATACCAGCAAAACAAAACAAAAAGATTTGATAAGATCATTTATGCACAGTTTCAATGTCATTGAGTAAGTTCGATTCCCGCAAGGAACAAATATTTGTATAGCCTACAATTAGTTGTTCCAGGTCTGTCTGTTTGTGTATGTGAGTTATAAATGTTTGTAAACGCACCCACGATACAGGAAAAATTACTAGTGTGGGGCAAAGTTAAAAAAAAGTTGAATTGCTGTGTGAAACTGAAGCGTAATTTTGCAACAATTAAGAACTTGGAGTATACTCCTTTAATATGCTTAAGTTACTCCAATAAATCAGTGATGAGAGCTCCAATCCACCATTTCAGAATGCTATCCAAGTTGCTGAATTTTAGGCAAAGATAACATCTATATTTTTACGCTTACGAAGATAAAACAACATTCGTTGTAGAGACGACAGCACATCAAGCTACTATAATCTGTCAGATTTCTTTATCGGATTTTCAACTTTATCTCTAAAGCATTAAGGCTCAAAGTTGATTGGGAATATCTGACAGTTTGGGGTAGCTTGACCTGCTGTCATCCGTACTTCATTTAACTTTCGTAGGCAAACGAACTCAATTTTATTTAATTATGGTTTTGAAATTTTCGTGTTACTGACAAATTGTTTATTCATTAAAATATGAGTAGCGACCAAACAAATGTGGCTTTAACGTTTTACAATCATTTGATTCTGACAAAGTTACCTGACAAAGTCCGCGTGAGTCTCGGATGGGTTCCCCGGTCTCCTGGTTCACTTTAATGATGGCTATGGGGTAGACACTGGGGAAGATTCTCGATACGAAACCGATGGCACCCGGCGTTCCATCCACGTTAGCTGTAAAGGACATTAAAAATTCGACGTTATTTTGTACGTATTTGGTACCAAATTTGTCTAAAATTAACGAATCTAAAAGTTATTAGGTTGGTGGAATTGAAAGTCCGCAATTTGTAACTTATTTCCAAAAATGCAAACTAGGTTTTACGCGACGTCTAAAAACACTATTATGGCTACAATTTATAATAGGTATTAGTTATTCTGAAATCAACTTAATTTACACTAACATATACTAGTTTATTATTTGTCTAAATCCAAATAACATCAAATCAACAATAAAACTAAGATTCGCATTTGGTACATAATTTTTTATGTTCTAAACCAGTGCTTGACTGCGATCCTGCCTGATGGTAAGCAGTGATGCAATCTCTGATGGTAAAACGCACTAGTTTATTATGAGCCAATTCACTCTAGCCTTAAACATACATAGATTGTTATCAGACGGGAAGATCGCCGTATTTATGATTTATTTTTATGGAAGTTAATATGACATTCTTGACTTAAACCTATGTTCTTAAAAAGAGATTAAATTGTATCTTTATACAATAGCGTTTGCTTTTCCTTACCTATATTGGCATTTCCTTCGGTTGCTCCGTAAAACTCCGTAACAGCCGCGATGTTGAATCTTTTCACGAAGTCTTTCCAGATCTGGAATAATAGAAACAAGTTATGAAAAGAATTTCGCAAAGAAAATTGTGAGATAAAAAAAAACGTTAAAAATATGTGGTTGAAAGAGAGGTTTAGAAAGAAGTATGGTGGTCAAATATATAGGCAATAATAACATTGTGCCTATTTCCTCCGAAGGAAAAGGCATAGGTATATCGTTCTTTCATCGTCATGTCTCTCCTTTCCCTTGGTATTCCATCCAAAGGTTGTCTGTAAAATATCGCTCACAGCGATAAGACCACTCTTTAACCTGAGAAGGCCACTGGTCATTGGAGTTAAAACCAGGAAGTGTTACACCTATAGTGCATAGGTGCACTTTAGAAAATTATATGTTTAAAATCCCATCTGATCGATCGCGAGCCTACTGTCATTAACCGAGCAGACATCCAGGAAGCTCCAGCACTAATGGGAAGTCCCAGTGGACAAATAATAATACTGCCAAATCCTGCAATAGAGACCAGGCCCCTAATCGGCGAACACATTTTTGTCAAATGATTGCGACTAGTTGGCATCAGTTGGGATCGTTCGGACCGCCCATTGGTCCGTTCGGTCCAAACGATCCCAACTAGTCGCAATCATTTGACAAAAATGTGTTCGCCGATTAGGGGGCAGGACCATGTTTAGCAGTAGCGCTTGCAATCACTAGACCAAAACTTTGGGCTGTTGCCGAATAATTCCAGTTAAAAGACTCATTAACCCTGCCCTGATATAGAATAGAACTCAGAACCCATGCACACTAAATGTTGTTGAGAGGCGCTAAAAAATAGCAGCAAAAATCAATCTGCTTTTTGCCAGCTCAGTCGGGGTCAGGTTGCAGACCAACCTAAATACCAATCTTTTAAATGAAGTGACTACCTTTCTGACCTCCACAACTCAGATATTGAATAACACCTCTTCCAAGAGCAAGGATAATAATATCTTTCATAATATTCACGATCTGCCTAGCCATGTTGGGATAATTTAAGCCGGATGCAGCTAAATACCAGCATGTTACATGAAGTGACTAATTTTTTGTATCGTTCGAAACTGTGTATAGTTATTACTTGTTTTGATATAATTTTGCTTCAAATTTTTATTTATGACTGTTTACTTTGTGACCATCCTATAGGGGATGCAATAACTTTTCTTCTAAAAAATTAGCAAGGCATTTCAGGGTGAGTAGTCTTTATGCGCTATAGTCGCACGCGGTTTTTTGACAATAATAATAATAATAATAATTTACACCTCAGGAGGCTCTCGTTAGGCAGCTGGATCAAGGGCTTGATTCAGAAAGCGGTACTGCTGGACACGGTTCGCATCGTCAGGAAGTTCCTCTCTCTGGAGCCCTGACCGCCGGTAGCTTGGACCCTGTTCCCGATACCGGTGGGCTACTATTTTTTTATATTTTTAAATGTTTAGTTTTATTTATTTATATAAATATTTAAAAATGTAAAATAATATGTACATATAGAAAAATAAAGAGATAATAATTTATTTCAGACGTAGTCCATATAATACAAAAATTCAAAATACAAATAAAACCTTATAAATCTATTGTTAGTACACAAAACAGAAATACAACACAATGAAATGGAACCGCACAGAAATACCAAGTTATGCCAACCCTAGGACGCGACCACCCGTAGTGTGTAGTGGCATCCAGTGCCGCCACATCGGCGAGTCCCAGCGGTCCACGAACACACTCAGAAGACTGTACGGGCTAGCACGCATTCGCTTCATGAGAGATGCACAGCGCTTCCGCATGATGGCATGGAAACCATCCACTCTTTTTTCAGCAAACATTGCTGAAGCGCTGCAGCAGCGCCGTAGTCCGAACAGTACCCTGAACGCATTATTATATTTACAATGACACCGTACATTTTGTCAGTGTCTATTGCGTGGTTTATTTAAAAGTTAGAAATTAGTCCTCGTTTATACTTTCCTTAGTAATCGGGGGAGTTCATTAGCTACATCCTTCAAAATTATTTAGATTGATCATGTGTTACGCAATTAGGGTGCTGTTCCCAAAGGTTAATTTCTGAAATATTCATTTCCTTTATGATGACATATAACAACATAAAATAGCCAACTCATTGTCAAAGAAAGAACAAACTCATCCTTTGTTACTATTCCTTTATCGGTATAAAAATACAACGTAATGGAGACTCTACCTACAGTGGCAACGAAAAGTTCATAGATATTATCATAATATCTTTACGTTTAATTTGACTTTCGCCCTTGACATTAGATTTCTTCTCTTTCTTTCGTTGGTCGTGAACCCATTGTTTAGCCCAAACAGCTAATAGCGCATGATACGGTTACACAAATTTTAGGGATGCTATGGTCGTCACTGTAAAGCGTATTCTAAATGCGACAAAGATACAAGTTTCTTTCGCGTAGTGTCGCGTGTGCGTTATATAAGAAATGTTGAGACATCACTCATATACGCACAAGCGCACGCCTTAGCCGCGCGCTCGCACAGTTGATAGCAATGTAGTCCTTAGCATGCCACTGGAGTTTTGAACGTTTACTGTACATTTACATATTATTATTTTAAGACTGTTAACCTATATCTTATGTAAATATTCTTAATTAATATGTAAAACGGTGGTCGGCAAAATTACAAAAATTATAATGCATGAAATGCGCAATTGTTATCAAAATGTAGTATAATGACCCACAAAGAGAAAATGAGCTCTTATTGTGAAAAGATAATACATGCATAATGAAATCGATTAAAGGTTAAAAAACCAATACAAATGCATGCGTCACTTTGAACTGATAAACGTAAATAACAGTCTTCTTGACCTTAGACAAAGTTCAATGTATAAATTATAATTCAAGAGGGTTAAAAAAAAAACGCTGCATAAGTACTCTGGCAGTATCGCTACACGAATTTAAACATAGTTCTATTACTGTATTGACATTAATAGAACATTATTTTTTTGGTTTATTGGTTTTGATGTTCACGATTGTTGTGAATTCCATCGATTGCGATGGAATTTAAAAGACAAAATGATGTTTTCTACCAGAGATTATGGTTTGTACCGATTTTACCCATAGCCCACTTAGGACTTTTTTTTTAGATCCTTCAATTTCTTTTTATCTGTCGTGAATCTGAAATATCTTTAGCCACAATTATACATAATATATAATCGGGTAATATTATACGATCGTAAGAGAGCATAATTAATTTCTCTGAGTTGTTTACAACCCCCTGAACGTCTCACACGATCACGAGGGCGCGTTATCGGCCGCATTGAGAACCTAAAAATAGATATACACATGAAGATAGATTGAGGTTTATTTATGGTTTTATATGGTATATTGTATCGTGATATCTATCAGAACGCACCACTACAGTGCTCGTTTTTACCAACACTCAAGAAGACTATAAGAAGAAGTTACTGAACGATATTAATACATCGTTGGATTTTCAACTCTATGCATCTGAGCGCGGCGTGAAAACCTGAAAGTATTGTTTTGTCTACAGAAAGCTGACAGGAGGCAATGACCTATCGCATTTTGAATATTTTAACCTTTTGAACGCCAATCACTTCTATACAAGTTCGAGATTTTCGTGCCCTCAGCGCCACTACTTGATTAGAAGTAATCACAGTATAAAATAAATTTACGACTTTTACAAGACCTTTTATTTTGTTTTTATGGAAACTTGCCCTGTTATCAACCATATTTATAACTTTTTCACACATAATAAGTTCTTGTTTGTTTTATTTTCAATAGAAACAAAAACGCCAGAAAATATTGTTATGCACCCAGCGCCAATTACTTGATATCAAGTAAGCCAGTGATGGGACACGATGAAGACCTCGCTATATTTCATCTCGTCGAAATGATCATAAATACTATTATTGCAAGAAAATGACGTGAATAAATAGTATTTTATAAATATCGTAAACTATAAACTACGTTTTATTCACCTTAATCAAGAATAAATAGGGTTTCTAATCATTGTCGATAGTGAAACACCGATTGAAAAACCCATCCCTACAAAGTTGGTTAGTTATCATTCCACACCCGCCACGGACGTGTATAGAAGTAAGTCTGTGACGTCATAAGCGGACGGGTTTCAAGGTCATAGTGACTTTGTGCATTTTAGTGTAGTGCAATGTTTACATCTTGAGTTGGCGCACGTGTTGTTATAAAAAAAATTGTGACTGTGAATATGACGAATTATTGCGAGTTGTTCAAGTCTGAATCAGAATTTTGAAATAGTTCGTCATCTTGACATTCCGTTAAGTCGAAGTTGACTTTCAGGAATTTTCTTCAGTTTTCTATTAGTTTCTAGAAACCAGAAAAATAATTGCGAGTATTATGCGACACCATTAAAAAAAAGGTATATAACATCTGTGTGAAACAAACACCCTCCACTTTATTTTATTTTTTAAAACTTAGAAAACCACGTATTTAGCTTCTATTAATTGTGTTTGTTGTAAGTAAACGAAATAAATTATGCAGGAATCGGTTGAGTTTATGCACGTGTAACTCGACCACAGTGAATATAAAAATAAATACCATAGAAATCTAGACATCCCTATATCAGAAAGGATTTTGACGTGCCTCGAGCGCCAACTACTTGATATGAAGTAGAAGGATTACATTTGGAGACAAATAGGGATGTGCCTTTTAGAACACACGTCTAATAAATTTAAAATTCTTTTCTTTATTATGGGGAATATATCCAGGTTTTCATATTGATTTTTTCATAAAACTAAAATAAAATATGAAATTACGGTTACAGTTTTTATTTAGCTTCGTAAATTGATGAATAAACATTATTTTAAATGTATAATATTATTTGTCGATAGGACATTAATCCCATCCCTACGTTTTACTATAGATACGTTATACATTTGTAGTGTGGCGCAGGAGGACACATCGCGTATTATATAGATGGGCGTTCAAAAGGTTAAACAGGTTATTATAGGAGTGTTAAGCTGCGTGTTCTATTTGTCTCCAAAATTCACATAGCACTATGAGTTTACATAGATACAAAAGATAAAAAGAAAAGAGAAGACGTATTTATTTAGAGTCATACAGAAACATCATAAAACTAAACTCAATAAAAAAAACCAATATTAACCTAAATGGATGGAAGGTTAACCAATATAAAGAAATTTACACAATTGAAGGTAAGGCAGTAAGAAGTAGTACTTAACTAAATTGACTTTAAGTTTTCTTGAAACATATATTTATTTATTCGACTTCATTTAACATACATTCATTAGAGTTACAAGCGAATGAATTGCATAAATTTACAATACAGTATGACCGTATTGTCTGCATTAAATTATTAACTAGCTGGTTCCATTTTTATTTTGTAATGATACAGACAAGCCTTACAGTAAGGGCCCAAAGTGGAGTACCACTTTTGACACTTATTGTAATTGCAATAAAGTTCAAAAGTGGTAATGCACTTCTGACCCTTACCTGTAATAGAGTAAGCAGAGAAATTTTTCTAACATACGGACCAATGGACCAGCAATAAGGTTTAAAATGATTTAGTAATCGCGTGTTACGCAATTAGGTTGGTGGTCGCCAGTGGCTCGAAAGTTTGACAACCAGTCTTATCAAAAGGATCCATATACACCTCGACGGGTCCCAAGAACAAAGTCGTATCTACAATACAGACAATATTGTAGATACGACTTTGTTCTTGGGACCCGTCGACCTGTAATTGGGTTGTGAAAGACAGATTAGATGGTCCGTCCACTTAAAATTCTGGTATTTAACTGCATTCAGTTATACTGGAAGCCGGCCCCAACGTATCGTAATTTGATTTGATTATTTACGCTTTAAATAACAACTACAATAGGGATGTTTCCTAGATAAAAAAAAATGATTCTATTTAGTCCGTCATTCAGATTATAAAATAAATATAGTTTAAAAAAAGTTAAAAAAAAAACGTGAGGCGCTTAATATACAAAAATTATGGTACAAAACGCCTCACGCTTTTTTTTTTAAATTATTTTTAACTTTTTAGTTTGATATTCTTTAAAAACATGTTTTTTCAGTTTTTTAAACTATACAATATGTTAAGAAAACCCTGTCCGACCGATAAGGATAATAAAGGTTAGGTAAACACTTGACCAAATATAATATAAAATTTTACATAATCATCATAGTAACAATACTAATGAATTTTGAAACAATCCTTTTTTCCCGGGAATTAATTCCAACTTCCACGAAATTTGGTAATTTTTAAAAAAGTGACAACACCGGTATTATTATAAGCGAATAGCGACGCGGCCACGTCACAGGTGCCGCGTGCCCTGCCCCCCGCCGCCCGCGGAACGGGTGGCTTATCGCACATGTATTAAGTTACCTCTTTTTGCGAAATAATATTTATTTTTTTAGGGGGATTTTTTTTTAAGTTTAGCCTGTCTTTGTGGGCATTAGTAGAATCAGTTATCGATACCTAACAATACCTTCACGGATCGGACAGGGTTTTCTTTACATATTGTATTTATTTTCAACTTTTTAGTTCAATATTCTTTTTAAAAAAAAAAACGAACGTATGAACGTACTGAAAACGGTGGGACATTTTACAGTAGTGAGCCGCTCACTCGTAGTCCAAAGAGTTAGAGACGGACAAACAAACAAACAAGCAAACATACAAGTGAAGCTAATAAAAAGCATGTAAAAATATTGGAGACGCATATTTTGTTTTATCAAATCAATAAAAATTGACAAATATAAAAGGCATCAAAGATCAGGAGCGGTGGCTGGTGACGTCACTGGCCGCTAAAAAGTGTAGCGTGCAGTGACGTCACACGAGTTTTCAATGCTCTGTGTCGTCTTCATTTTTTGTTTATATGAAAAAAGAAAAAATACGTGTCTAGTATTTCTTGAAATTTGACTGACGGACAAATTAGTTTTTTTAGTCAAATACTCTATTATTCCTATTTTAATGTGAGCATTTGGTTAGATTATATTTAATTATTTATTTTTGTAGGTATATGTATGCCTATAATACGTTGTTCATAGCGCACTTTATCCTCAAATCTGAATAACCACTGTATCTATGTTTCACAAATAAAATATTACTGATTTCTCCTGAAATTAGACAAGGATGCAAAACTGCACCTCATAGGATTACTTACCTGTGGCCTCAGACCGTTGCCATAAATCACGCGCACTTTATGTTGCGTATCAGCCGGTGATGGGGCCGTGGCTAGGATATAGCGACACATTTCGCCTATGTAGTGGGCAGCCTGTGGAACAGAGATACAAAGATAAATAGAAATATCGGTTTGAAACAAATAAATAGCAGCAGGAAAAGTACAAGAATATTTGTGTTGTAGACTTTATATGAAAACAGAAATCCTTGAATTAGAGCGACGGATATAAGTAGTACCTATTAGGTAGGTCTCAGGTGTTAAACCCGTCTTTGCATAGTATTTTTTTACTTAGGCATAAAGTTTTTGTAAATAAAGCAAGTAGAACCACAAAAATATTATTTAAAAACAAAAACCCCCTGCACAAAACTCTAACAAACTGAAAAGGCAGAAACAAGTTGAACAATCGCAGTTGGGGGACTGTTCCACCAACGAACCTATCACCTACAACTCGGAATTCGTGACGCAGCACTAGGCTTGTCCCTTATCAAATTAGACTTGTTTACTATTCAGTGCATAGTAAACAAAATTACACAACCTGCAATATAGTAAATAGCCCGATTCACCTGACTGACTCCATGATAAACCTATACTAAAAATCTTCACAATAAATTGATTGCACAGCGGCAGCCATGGATAGTTACATACTATAGCTTCAATACTAAAGTCAATTATGTAGATAAGCATTCAAATTAACCTTGAAAAGTGCACATAACATAGAATAGTTAAAGGATTGCATATAAATAATTATACGTAAATTTGACCATGTTTTTGAGTTTTTCTGCATTAATTTTATATTTGTATACCAAGTCAGAAGGCTTGGGGTGCTGCGTACTGAAACACAGGCTATAAACACATTTCAACATCATATGCCAATAATGACACACAATTACGCAGTTAAGACGAACTGTTACATTTTTATGTTGTATACCTAATAAATATTATATTAATTAAGTGGAAAAATAAACGACCAGTGGTCCACTTCAACTCTGGATCGACAGAGCTAGATGTTATGGGACCTTTGCCCAGCAGTGAGCAGGCTTACAGCAACCAGTAATAATTAAGTACACTATGAAAGATATCTCAATCATTTGACAAAAATGTACTCGCCGATTAGGGGGCTGGTATGAAAGGGTATAGTCATATTCAGACTTCAATAACTAGTATTAAAAAAAATACCCCAATCCTGAATTTAAGTTGTTTACGGATGAATGCAACGGAGTCCACCGGTCCATGTTAGTGTTTAAGTTACATAGTGATAATAATACAGTATGTTAAATAACAGAGGGCGTTCCCTTAAACTCGTTAATATATATCATTAATAGATTAAAATAAAAATATCAGCATAGAAAAATAAGCATAAAAAAATCCGAATAAAAAAAAATTCTAATTGGAAATAAATTTGAAACCTCCTGTTTTAAATCAAAATAGTAGTCGTCATGTATAAATAAATTGCGACGTTGCCGTCTTTCATGTTCGCGTGTACAGTGTGTTTTTTTTACATGTCAATTTAAAATTTTTATTAAATATTTTCTTATTGGAAAAAATTTTAAAACATTTTATTTTCGAATGGAAATATTTTTTTTAGCACGTATGTATGCTATACATTTCGGGTTAACGGGAACGCTCTCTGTTAGTTAACATACTGTATAATATAACTTTACAGTTTATTGATGTAATATGTCTTTTAGTTAAGTTTTAAATAACTATAAATAAATGATCATCAGCTAATAACGGTCCACTAGTGGAAATACGCTTCGCTACTATACCATGAATTTGTACTTGATTGAGCTGGAAGCAGTAGCCAATAATCAATACACCACATGCTTATTACAGAATCAAATTTTGGAGAAGAAATTGTTGCCAATGACCTCATCGGTCGTTTTTGCATGCTTCGTGTAAATCTTCATACAAATAACACCACATTAGCATAGCAAAAACATCCACAAAATATATTCTTTTGATAGCAACGCAACGGAGCAATGAACACCAATTTGCGTATTTAATTAGCGTATCATAAGAATATCCTGAAAAAAAAACATATACCGCCAAAATTAAGTGCGGTGCCAGAGTTATTTATACATATTATAGGTACTAGGTGAGCCGCTCTGTTTCAACCGCGTAGGTTTGATAGGTTCTTTTGTATGATCCGATCCTATTGATTGCAGCGTGATGTTATAATAGCCTAAAGCCTTTCTGGATTAATGGGCTATCCAACGCAAAAAGGTTTTTTTTTTTTAAATCGGACCAGGGCCTGTAGCCAATGTAACATCGCTTCGTAGCGAAGCGAAATCGAATACCAAACCAACCAATTGCAATGGCGGGAACGATTGACCACGTGATTTATCGCGTGGCGTGGTCAATCGTTTTCATTATTGGTTGGTTTGGTATTCGATTTCGCTTCGCTACGAAGCGATGTTACATTGGCTACAGGCCCAGATGTTCCTTAGATTAGCGAGTTCAAACAAACAAACTCTTCGACTTTATACATTAAAAAAAGTATAGAGTATAGCTATAGATATAGGTACTAGCTGCACCTCGTGGTTTCACCGGCATAATTTTCGCTCACGTAGGAATATACGGATAAAAAGTATAATGTGTGTTATTCCTGTGTTGCAAACGTCCAAACCCGTTCAGTAGTTTAGGCGTGGTAACGGACCAAACAAACAAACTCACTTTCACATTTAAAATATTAGTAAGGATTAATCCAAAAGGTAATTATGTTCACGTACCGTAGCCTTATATTTGACGCAGTCAGGGAAATATTGTGAGGCGGAGAATTTTGACTTTAACGCCACTGTGCAGCCAAGTATCAGAGACTGACCGACGCTTATCACTCCCCCCGCGGTGTGGTAGAGGGGTAAGGGGCAGTAATACACGTCGTGACCTTCCAAACCCATGTAGTGGAGGCCAGTTGCCATGAAGACAAATCTGAAAACATGAAAGAACAAAATATTGGAATGCCGGTTATACAGAGTGGTGCGGACAATACGACAATAAATGAAAACACAGACCATGCTGGTTCATAGAAATAATCCTGAGCCATAGAAAAAACCTAGCATCAAAAATAAAAAAAATGAAAATTTCAAACAAACTAAATCGCATAAAATTACAAACGAAATAAAACATCCTTTAAAATATTGGTTCAATGATCTCCGGTCAGCGGGCGACAGCGCGTTCCTGTATCGACTTGCTTTTTCGCGCCATTAATAATAAAGGTTAGTACGCTGGGTGCGGCAGTCATCAACCTGTAAGCGCTTCCTTGTCAACATGTACATCATGTAGAAAATGTGAAAAATAATTTCCTGTGACTAATCTAATGGATATATTTCTATAATTTTTTTATGGGTAGACTGAGAATGTGTTGAGGTACACGATGTTTAATTTATTGTCGTATTGTCAGTACCACTCTGTATATTTGGCGTGCCTGTAATGATATGGTCATTTTTTTTTTTGAAATGTATAATGGTTTCTCAGTGTTTTTCTATTAGGACTTTTCTTCTCTTTTTTATTTCGTACTAGCTTTCAGACCGCGGCTTCGCCCGCTTGGAATTCGGTTATATCGCGCTTTTTAGATTTCCCTCGGGAACATCATTTTTTTTCCGCGATAAAAACTACCCTATTATTTAATCCGGACTTCTAAGTTCTAACTGTACGTCTGCAAAATTTCAAAGCAATCGGTTCAGTAGTTACAGCGTGAAAGCGGAACAAATAAACAAACTCATTTTCCGATTTATGTATTATACCTAAATCGGAAAATGAGTTTGTATTTAGTAAGGATTCAGAATCTATCCGCATTGTTTTAAAAAAGAGGACTCCCAGTTAAAGTGTTTATTAAAAGACTATAAGAGTAGGGGAAGACCAAAGAATCGATGGATGGAATGTGGGAATGATGATATGGTTAGGAAAGGGGTGACTACGAATATTTTTTTTTATATTCATAATTAGTGCTTGATCGCAATCCCGCCGAATGATAAGCAGTGATGCAATCTTTGATGGTAGGTAAAGCGCGCTAGCTTATTAAGAGCCTATTCACTCAAAAAACTGAGTAAATATGAAGGATGATGACAGTTCAGCGAGGTGATGCAATGTTAAATAAACCCAACAACAAGACCAACAATGCTTGCCAGAGGGAGATTGATCTGAAGACCCTCCACAACCAAATTCCCGACACAACAACGTTTGGCGCATCGTACCCGGCACACATCGCAACACAACTGCTCAGACCCGTCCTCCGTACGATAGTGATGTTTAATAGATAAGAAGGATGAAAAAATGAATCGAAAATTTAAAAAAAATTGGCGACCCTAAATAAATTGGGATAACGGCAGGAAAATGAGGAGTTGGGGTAAGGGAAATTGTATCTAGCTATAAAAGCCAAAAGGCAAAAGCAAGAAGGAAATAAATTCTAGATCGCAAATGCACCAAGTAAATGCAAGCCACATTTAAACCAAAAAAATAAAACTGTGCCTGACAAGGCAGAACGCAGAATCGCAGAAATACCCTTTATCAGAATATTTTTAGTCTTACCTAGCATTAGAAATAACAGCAGCTTTAGGCAGTCCTGTCGTTCCAGAAGTATAGATATACAGCAATTTTCCTTGGAAGCCCTCAGCGTCTGCCAGAGTCCAGGGTGCAGGCGGCGTGGTTTCCAACAAATTGGTGAAATCAGCGATATCATCACCACTGCTTTCAACCTTGGGGTTTGATGGATTCAGGCGACGGTGGGAGAACTTGAACAGTTTCAAAGATGGGCTCAATTCTTTGGCTACATCCTGTACCGCTGGAATTAAT
Organism: Sesamia nonagrioides; assembly: GCA_017933935.1. Classification (NCBI taxonomy): domain Eukaryota; kingdom Metazoa; phylum Arthropoda; class Insecta; order Lepidoptera; family Noctuidae; genus Sesamia; species Sesamia nonagrioides. Next base: position 1,329,005 of record JADWQK010000081.1, read on the forward strand.
AATTTTAGATATTAGTACAATCTATGAGCAAATAACATTTAGTTAATGGGGTTTATTTATAAACATCGTCTTCTATACTACTTACATACATCGAAGGACTGGATCAACTTGCCAAAAACGCATGGTTAAACACTCACTAATAAGAAAGAGAGTGCATGACTAAACTTTAAGTGAAGTTTACCCTAATCATGACTAAATTTTAAGGAAGGTTACTATATGAACAGCATACTGCCATATGAAACTCGAAGATAGATAAAAATCGACCTTAAACGAAATTTAAATCAAATTAGATATTTGCATAAAAAAGTATGTCAACAAACACTAGGATAGCAATTATCCTACAAATATAATGGATTTACCCACTATTATTTAACGAATGGTTCGATTATAATTAACCTATTATTTAAAAAAAAAAACGGTTTTTAATCGTCTGTGTCGGTTACTAAATTTTCTTTTCATTTCAAAAAACATTTTAAATGAGTAAAAGAAATATACCAGTATATATTATTATTTATTTATACAATAGGAAACATTATATTCCAACTAAATTGGTGCCAACAAACTCATTAGAGTTTTACCGTGCATTAACCCTTTCCCGGCCGTCACCGTAATATTACGTGTTTTAATGCTGATGCCCGTGGCGCCAATCCCGTAATATTACGTTCTATTTTTTCAATGTCCAATTCTTAACTACATTAAAAAGAACTGAAGAAATTTGATATTGTTTATAATACTTCAGGATGTGTACTTTTCAACAATAAAACTTTTAAAACTCACATTTTAATACATAACAATGTAATCTAAATGCAGTAATCAAACGAGGTGCTTTTACAACCCTGACACACTGCGCCGAACCCGTAATTTTACGTGTGCTAGTGATGCGGTAGTAGAATCTAAATAATAAAAAAGCAATGGTTTTGAATTAATAATTATCTTGTTAAACCATGTCTCATCATCAACCTTTTTATCGTCCCACTGCTGGGCACAGGTCTCCTCTCATACAGAGAAGGATTGAGTGTAATCACCACGCTTGCTCAATGCGGGTTGGCGATTTCAGACTTAAAGTTCAGGTTTCCTCAAGATGTTTTCCTTCACCTTCAGTCATTGGTGTCCAAGATATACTTAGAAAGTACATATAACTTTAGAAAAGTTACATTGGTACTTGCCTGACCTGGAATCGAACCCGCGCCCTCATACTTGAGAGGCTGGTGTTTTAACCACTAGGCCACCACGACTTCAACCATGTCTATACTATATAAATTAAAACTTAATGGCTTTTTTTTTAAATTGTCTCTTGAATAATGGACAACACTTGAAGAGAAACTGTAGAAAATTACGAAATAAAAAAAAATATTTTTGGTGTCGATATTATTTTGGGGCGTCACTATGGCAGTTACAGCCTGACGGACATATGAATTTTTAAGTACTAGTTTACGCGTTTCATTATGTTGTATAATTACGAGAGCAGTGTTTGTTCTACGAACCTATGGAATACTTATATCTAAATGATTGATTTGAAAATTGATTTCAATTGTATTAAAGATTGCTACTATAATTACCTATTATTAAAGATTGCTTTTCAACAACATAAGAGTGTTTTAACCTTTTGAACGCCAATCACTTCTATACAAGTTCGAGATTTTCGTGCCCTCAGCGCCACTACTTGATTAGAAGTAATCACAGTATAAAATAAGTTTACGACTTTTACAAGACCTTTTATTTTGTTTTTACTGACATTTGCCCTGTTATTAACCATATTTTTAACTTTTTCACACATAATAAGTTCTCATTTGTTTTATTTTCAATAGAAACAAAAATGCCAGAAAATATTTTAATGCCCCCAGCGCCAATTACTTGATATCAAGTAAGCCAGTGATAGGACACGATGAAGACCTCGCTATATTTCATTTCGTCGAAATAATCATAAATACTATTATTGCAAGAAAATTACGTAAATATATAATATTGTATAAATATTGTACACTATACAATATGTTAAGAAAACCCTGTCCGACCCGTGAAGGTATTGTTAGGTATCGATAACTGATTCTACTAATGCCTGCAAAACCTGGCTAAACTTAAAAAAAATACCCCCTGAAAAATAAATAACTTAAATAAAATAAATAGGTAATTTCATGGCAACACAGGCACAGGTCATGACCGCAGTTGACCTCATGCTTGTAGGTATAAGGTAGCTTGTCCACATTTATCGACTCTCGAAAGAAACAATGATACTTAGGCAGCTCGAGAAAAGAACTTTTTTTAAGTAGGAAGGTCGTCTGACTCTCCGAATGTATCATTTCATTGGATGAGCACAATGGCTGTGGCGGAGATGTTCCATATTTCGTCGCACGAGATTAGCACGGACATGCACACAAATAAAAATCAAGTGGTGTCAAATCCGCGCTGGCCACAGTTGGCCCCTACCAATCCACTGCTCGCCGAACTGATAATGGACAATAATGATAATGTACTCACGTACAGGTCGGCAAAAATATCGTGAGGCACCGTCATGCTGGAACCCTCGTGCATTGACCGATAAGTACCCACTTCCAAATCGTCTAACACCTGATCACAACACAGCTAATTGCAGTTACTACCTCCATCAGCATGTTACATTACTCTACGTTAGAAAACGACATGATCACACAATACACGAATAGTGTACACCAGCAATGTTTACGCGCAACTAATAATTAGTTTTATTTTAGTAAAAATTATTTTTATTTTATAAAAATAGGTAGCAGCCGCGTAGGTACGGCTGGCCAGGCGGCACATGCTTTGATAGAGATGTTAAGTAATCAAAATATTATTTTTTTTTTATCGATTGATACTCGTCTATTTTTGGTATCGATTTAGTATTGTAGTTTCTCATTCTTATTCTCGATTCAACATCGCATGGAATTGTTTAGAACTTTTACAAAACTCAATTTAGCGAGGTACACTGCTGTAAATGAAAATCATGCTAATGTTTTAATTTTAGTTTCTGTCTTAATATCGATGATATTGACTGATAAAATATTTGTAAAACTTTATTAAAATTGTGTTTCATAAGTCTTTCTCGTTTCTGTTTATTAATACTTGTGTTATAATAATGTTATTAGTAATTAATCGATAAACAAACAAAAGTACTTTTACCATTGGGTAATCTGTGTTTTTACAACAAATCCTTCAACCAGATAAAAGTTTCGATTAATAGCGATAAAAAAACGTTATTACGCAAAAAATAGTACATCCCTAGTTTCACCTACATTTTTCTTTGAGGAGACCGACAAACTCGCTGCGCGCCGGCATCACAAAGGGACCGCCAAATATTGAACATACATTTAATATCCAACAATAAATCAAACGATGATACCGCCGAAAATTGTGTTGTCACATTTTAAAAATTTACCTAATTTTGGGGAAGTTCGCGGGAAAAAAAGATAATTTCAAAATTCTCTAGTATTGTTACTATGATGATTATGTAAAATTTCATATTTTATTTGGCCATGTGTTTACCTAACCTTTATTATCCTTACGGGTCGGACAGGGTTTTCTTAACATATTGTATACTAGCTTTTATTCACCTTAATCAAGAATTAATAGGTTTTCTAATCATTGTCGGTAGTGAAACCCCGTTTGAAAAACCCATCCCTACAAAGTTAGTTTGTTGTCAGTCCGCACGCGCCACGGACTTGTATAGAAGTAAATCTGTGACGTCTTAAGCGGACGGGTTTCAAGGTCATAGTGACTTTGTGCATTTTAGTGTAGTGCAATGTTTACATCTTGAGTTGGCGCACGTATTCTTAAAAAAAATTGTGACTGTGAATTTTCAAATAGTTCGTCGTCTTGACATTCCGTTAAGTCGTCAACTTCCGTTTCAGGAATTTTCTTCAGTTTTCTATTAGTTTCTACAAACCAGAAAAATAATTGCGAGTATTTTGCGACACCATTAAAAAAAAGGTCTGTAACATCTGTGTAAAACAGACACTTACCCTCCATTTTATTTTATTTTTTAAAACGTATAAAACCACGTATTTTGCTTCTATTAATTGTATTTGTTGTAAGTAAATGATATAAATTATGCAGTGATCGGTTGAGTTTATGCACGTGTAACTTGACCACAGTGAATATAATATAAATACCATAGAAATCTAGACATCCCTATAACAGAAAGGATTTTGACATGCCTCGAGCGCCAAGTACTTGATATGAAGTAGAAGGATTACATTTGGAGACAAATAGGGATGTGCCTTTTAGAACACACGTCTAATAAATTTAAAATTCTTTTCTTTATTATGGGGAATATATCCAGGTTTTCATGTTGTTTTTTTATGAAATAAAATAAAATATGAAATTACGGTTACAGTTTTTATTTAGCTTCGTAAATTGGTGAATAAACATTATTTTAAATGTATAATATTATTTGTCGATAGGACACTAATCCCATCCCTACGTTTTACTATAGATACGTTATACATTTGTAGTGTGGCGCAGGAGGACACATCGCGTATTATATAGATGGGCGTTCAAAAGGTTAAACAAAAGCTAGTACTTACATAATATCGATAACAATTACTTCAGATTTCCCAACACTGTTCGAAATTATACCTAAACACGTCTGGCCGTGGGGGCATGATTACTGTAGCAAAATCTGGCAGGGAAAGGGTTAAAAACATCCGACTACAAAATTGAGAAAATTATAACTACCAACATAGATACTTACACAAAAGTAAGACAAAAAAAAGTTAGTACAAAAGAAATATCAACATCCTTAAAACCAAAGTGATGGAGAAGTTGTTCCTAAAAGTGCCTACATGTTGTAAGTACATATTAGTTATTTTTTTTTAATTTCTTTTTTGGCTTCGAACTGTTTGTGTATTTAGCCAATGTCACGTGTTGGGATTGTTAGAAAAGCCAATTCGTAATGAATTTTCATTCATGTCGAAAAAACAGCCGCGTGAACCGTCTACGAGGGAGGTTTGAGGCAAAGTCATGATGAGGCCACTATGCTGCGATATCTCAAAGTTCTTTATAAATTATTTACTGAATGCACTTTTTACTACATAAATCACGCACTTTTATCTAGTAAACCACAGTAAATAATTTAAAAGTCCAATGAAAAATGAGCGTGACACTCAGCTTAACTTTCCCGCCAGAACCCATTTTTTAAATTAGAATTTTATTTATGCTACTAGTGCCGATGACCGCGACCCCGCCTGATGGTAGGCAGTGATATTATTATTATTAAACTTTATTTATATTTAAATCTGTCTACTTACATCGTATTTTTTTTATCAATGTCCTTATTATACATAATTACATCATGTATTTACATCTTGTAAAAAATGTAGCTACAAATTGTATTTCATGTTGTTGTGAGTGATTTTGTCCCTCAATTATATAGGTAGTTGGTTAATAAGGTAAGGTATTATATACTTTGGGCACGCTACAATAGCGGATCTGCGCCACGGCGCCCTCACCTTCCGCCTGGCGCAGATCCTCACCGGACACGGTTGTTTCCTGTTCCGTATAAGGCGGGAGGAAACGCCAGGGTGTCACCATTGTGTGGATCGCCCTGAGGACACGGTGGAGCATACGGTGGAGGTCTGCCCGGCTTGGGTAGAGCACCGCCGTGTCCTCGTAGCGGCGATCGGCGGCGATCTCTCGCGTCCGACCCTGGTCTAGGCCATGGTCCGGAGCGAGAGTGCATGGCGGGCCGTCACCTCCTTCTGCGAAGCAGTGATGCTGGCAAAGGAGGAGGCGGAGCGCGTGAGGCAACGGGAATCCCAGCGCCCTGACGCCACTAGCCGCCGCACGAGACGCCCTGGTCGGGGGATGACACTAAACTCCCAGCCACCGTAGGCGCGGGCCTGCGGGCGGTGAGCAGTGGGCAGCTCGCCGCTCGGTAAGGACCAGGCCCGAGTCGACGGCGCGTCGTGTTTCACGCGCGCCTCAAAGAGATGTCAGCACGTCGTGACGGGGTCTACGAAGACCGATGCCTCCTGGGTCAGAGTTGCGGGTTGGTTAAACAAGAAACCGTGGCCCTGGCCGTCGCACAGGCAAGTGAAGAAACACGGGTGGGTTTTAGTCAGTAAAAGTCTGACACGCCCTTCCGCTCTGCCCAGAGCGGGAGAAGTCATTTGATGATTTCCCATCCCAGTTTTTGTTTTGTTTGGTAGGTACTGATTTATACTGATATTTCTGACACTATGCTACTTAAGTACTTATAACAAATATGTTTTTTTTTAAAGTAACTAGTTTTTATTCATATAAATTGAAATATCGACATCGAATAATGTAAATATTGGCCTTCTTTGTTGTAAGCATTTTTTTTTTTTTTTTTATTTACTGAGCCGGGCACTGGTGGCATGACAATATTGATATAAAGTCGAGCGGTTAAAGGCGCATGTGTACTTATTAATCAATTATGTTTACGTTACTACGATGGACTTTAATACTTATTGTATTTTTTTACATGCGTAACAATTACGTTTAACTCCTACCTACGCATTTAAGGCTAATATTTTCGCAGTAGTACTTAAGCCCGGCGCCCATTTTTATCGGCATCGTCACGGCTGAGGATTTTAGGCGATAAAAAGCATTATACACTAACTTTATGGCAATAAAGTAGAAATTCCCATGATATATGATCGTAGTTACAAAAATACCGTTTTTTTATATAAGTTATAAACTAGCGCTTGACCGCCATCCCGCCTGATGGTAAGCAGTGATGCGATCGTTGATGGTAAAGCGCGCTACTTTAGAGCCTATTAACTTTAGCCTTCAAGACACTCAAATTGTAATGTGACGGAAACACCGCCGCTGGCAAATTGTTCTAGTCCCTCGATGTACGCGGAATAAAAGAGGCTACTGCATCGGCAGCTTTGACGATGCTTCGGGATCCTTCACAACAACACTCAACAGGACTACACACAACAGCACCTTTATTGCGTAACACAATATTACTATCAGTTGGAATCATTTCGAAGTCTATTGCTAATCCATTGCTCCATTTGTTCCAAAATGTGTCTGCTCAACAACTTAAATAACGCAATGAATGTTTTGAACGGTCAAAATGAATTCCACTGCTATTGATAGTGTGTTACGCCATTACCCTGTAGGATGGTGCGGCATGCCGTCATCCCTAAGGACGTTGCTGCATGCCAAGGCATAGTTTTGACAATGTGCGCTTGCGCATAGGGATGCCGAAGGATTCTTTTCCTTGCCCAAGATGATAATAAGCCCCAGATCTTATAGATTACCGTCAAAATATCTTCAAAAAGTTATCAGTTCCACTTAAAATCGAAGTGCAAGGGTCAGAACTGTTGCTGCTTTAATGGATGACTAGGTCAACGATGATTAAGAATGATCTGGTGCAATCATACTTTGGTCTTGTTAAGATAAACTGCGCTACGATGTGTGGTTCCTACTTCCTAGTAGCAGTCATCTTTGCGCTACTAACAATATCCTGGGTTTACTAGAAGTAGGAATTAAGGACTCCGATGACGTCTGATAGATTTGAATGGAAGAAAAATATAGACAGCCATTGCTACTAATTGCGTAAGAAACGATTAGTATACTTAATACAAAATTCATTACATTTTTAATGTTACTGGACGGACAATTTTTTAGAATACATGAAGTACCTAATATAATTGAAAATTATTCAGATTTATGGTGTTTTACGCAATTAGGGTGCCGGTCAGAGTTCCTGAACCAAATAAATAAGTATAAGGGCAGGAAGCGAATGAGTCATTAATAAATAAGTATATGGGCAGAAAGCGAATGAATCATTAATAAATAAGTATAAGGGCACGAAGCGAATCAGTCATTAATAAATCAGTATAAGGGCAGGAAGCGAATGAGTCATTAATTCTCCAAATTGTAGGTCTATTTTTATTTTGCTCAGTTAAGTCGCTACATTAATTCAGGATCAGCACCCTAATTGCCTAACATACTATTACTATCAATTGGAATAATCATGAAGCATATTGTTAATCCATTGCTCCATCATCATCATCATCTTCATCTCAGCGTTTAGTCCCGGTTGTATCAGCGGCCTTCGCGTTGGAGCCCGGGGTCCGCTTTCCTGCACATTCTCCTCCATTTCGCACGATCTTTAGCATCCTGTGGTAAGTTTGTTGGCACGCATGTCATCTCTTATAACGTCAAGCCAGCGCTTCTTTGGTCTACCCCGCTTGTTCATTATTTAGTTTAAATTTTGAATTTTAGACGAGCCAAAAACGAAGCCGAATTCCTTTTTCACAAACTAAAACTTAATCTAAAATATTAAATAAAGTTCACTGCATCTTTTTCTTTTTTATTAAGAAAAGGACTAAGATAAATTAATATTTAGTTTAGTCTTGTCAAATTAGACATGATTAAAAACATGGCTATTAAAAATACCTTAATATTCATCAGGCGCTGATAATTTAGTAGGATAAAACTAATATTTCTATCTTTTGTACTTTTCTTATTCAAATCGAAAGAAAAAATGCATTGAACTTATAGTTGGTGACTACAAAAATTTAGTTTTATTTGTGAAAAAGAGAATCGATGTCAATGGCAGTATAAATCTAATATCAGTGTCAATAAATTACTAGGAATGATAAAAAAGCGGTAAATCGTTAATGACCATTAAACAATGTAAAGTTCGTTTGCAGAATTAAATCTTGAAACCAAGCTGTGATAAAAAATAAATAAAATGATGATAAAGTTTTTTTAATAGAATATTGTTTTCTCAGTCGGTTAGCAAGAGGTTCAAGGCTCAGACATGTTATTAAGTCAACAATTAGATAAAATATTAGGTAGGTACCTACATGTTTAAGTAATAGTTATGAACCTTGTACCTACGATATGGCAACGTATACGATATGGCATGAAAATTCACGAAAAAAATAAAATTAATTATTGCGTCGGTACCTATCTCAGGAATGGATAGTGTATGGGTATGGCCATTGATAAAATATTAAACTAAGGTAGATATGTCATTAGCGCCGCGTATATGGCTAGCAACACGACAGACCCCATGTCTGTGCGCATAGGCGGTGACAAGGTCGAGTGCACAGACCAGTTTAAATACTTGGGGTCTGTACTCCACGCGTCCGGCGACATTGATTGCGACGTCAGGGCACGTATTTCCGCAGCTTGGGCAAAATGGCGTGAGGTGACGGGTGTCATTTGTGACCCCAAAATGCCTGTTAAGCTTAAGGGGCAGGTCTATAAGACCATCATTAGACCTGTTCTCCTCTATGGCAGTGAGGCGTGGCCTGTGCTTGAGCGACACAAGCAGGAGCTGCGTGTCACGGAGATGAATATGCTGCGGTGGATGTGTGGAGTTACGCGGAAGGACTGCATCAGGAACTCCCGCATCCGTGGCAGTCTTCATGTCCGTGACATAGCGGACAAACTGCAGGAGGGTCGCCTACGTTGGTACGGTCACGTCTTACGAAAACCGGTATGTTACGTGGGTCACAAATGTCTTGCCATGGCGCCTCCGCCGGGCCAGAACAAGCGGGGTAGACCAAAGAAGTGCTGGCTTGACGTTGTAAGAGATGACATGCGTGCCAACAATCTCACACCACAGGATGCTAAAGATCGCGCGAAATGGAGGAAATTAAGTAAGAAAGCGGACCCCGGGCTCCAACGCGAAAGCCGCGGATGCAACCGGGATAAACGCTGAGATGATGATGATGATGATGAGATATGTCATTAGCGCACTGAAAATGAAGCGTACAAAAGGAAGGAAAGTCCTGCATCTCGCCTTAGTCACTCTCGATACACTCGTAAAAACAAACGACAAACACTAACAGCGCAAACGACAAACACTAGCCATCTTTTTCTTCTCTATGCTTTAGATTGTGCCCCATCTCACTCACACTGTACCAATGTATGCCGAATAAAAATATGCATATGTGCTGCTGCTGTGTTCGGCACATTTTTATTGGTCAGTTTGTTAGAATATATCGTATCTATTTAATATTTCATCAATGGGTATGGCACATTCAGTAGGTACCCGGTTCCTTTTCATTTAACATTTAAGATTAAATTTTTTAAAATCATAAGCAATAAAACTTGGAAAAGCAGTTCTTTTTTTAAACTCTAGATACACTAAATCTTTTTTTTTTTAATATGTATTACAAGAATATGTAATCATGCCTTGTGAGATCTTTGTATTGGCATCAGTTGACCCTAGGGTTGCCAGACCGCCGGGAAATCCGGGATTGTCCCGGAATGAGCGGTAATTGTCCCGGATTTTTTAAAAAGTTATTAATTTTGTAAGAGTTCTTAGAGAAAGATTTTACGAGTGTCCGGATTTCGAATGACCTTTTTTTTTTTTTTTAGAATGAAGTATAACTATGAACAAACCCATCAATTTTAGCCTTTTAATTCTCATACTTCTACTACCTATCGTGTTATCGAAACGAGAGAGTGACTTAGGTGCGTATTCCAGAAGGAAACTCAAGCATTGATTTCTACTTAAACATTACTTAAAACTAGGTTCAACCAATCAAATGGCTTGAAACGAGACTTAAGTAGAGCTTGAGTTTTGAGTGACGTTCTGTAATACGGACCTTAGTGGTCAGTCGAGACGTGTTTTCATTACCTGTAGGTACATATCACAAACAAACCTGTTTGAGTGTCTTACCGGCTTGGTACTCGTCGGAGAATATCAATGCGTCACATTTGGCGACATTGATGGAATGTATGAGAGCGTTGCCCCGCTGGTTCGTGTTTATAAGTGGAGTGATTCCGCCAAGACGGGCTATTCCCATCCACAGTGCTGGTTGTTGAGGGCAGTTGTTCACTAATAATCCAACAATATTCCCCTTCTTTATACCCTGTGCCTTTAACACAGCTGTCACCCGCAAGCTATAATCTTCCACCTAAAACAAAAACTTTGTCAATAAAACCTATTTTAGCAACATGACTCAAACACAATACTTTGTAATGTAATGTCTGGTTTAGAAGTTAACATCTTTGTCTTACAAAGTACTTAGTAAAATAAATATTATTGTTTTTCTTTTCTTTTTGTTTTAATAATAGTATAGAGAAAAGAGTACTTATATGGAATATTTTCTCAATGGTGTTAAATATTGGTACATAAAGTAAATACTTGTTTACCTCAAACTTAATAATCATCATCATCAACCTTTTTACCGTCCCACTGCTGGGCACAGGTCTCCTCTCATACAGATAATTGCCACGTACAGCGTAATCACCACGCTTGCTCAATGCGTATTGGCAATTTCAGACTTAAAGTCCAGGTTTCCTCAAGATATTTTCCTTCACATTTTAATTGGTCATTGGTGTCCATGATATACTTAGAAAGTACATATAACTTAGAAAAGTTTGTACATTGGTACTTGCCTAACCTGGAATCGAACCCGCACTCATACTTGAGAGGCTGGTGTTTTAACCACTAGGCCACCATACCCCCAAACTTAATAATAATTAAAAATTGAAGAAAGCTTGTATGCAATGGTTGCAAGCAAACTTAACTTCCAGTGAGACCCGTACCCTAAGGTTCGTATTACAGAACGTCACTCAAAACTCAAGCTCTACTTAAGTCTCGTTTGAAGCCTTTTGATTGGTTGAAACTAGTTTTAAGTAATGCTTAAGCAGATATCAATGCTTGAGTTTCCTTCTGGAATACGGACCTTAGTGTGTAAGACGCTATTACTACTAGATGGAATCATTTTTAACCTTATTGCTATTCCATTGCTCCATGTGTTCGAAAGTATGTCTGTTCAACCACGTAAATAACGCAATGAATGTTGTTGAACTGTTAAAATGAAACCCATTGCTACTGATAATGTATTACGAAATTACCCTGCTGCTCATGCATGGAACATTCATTTTCTTTAAAAAAAAATCCCTAAAATTATGGTTTTTTCAAAAAATCATAAGTCATTTATTCAAATTAGACTGAGAATCAGCACTTTTTGAACGTCAATATTACATAAGATAGTCCCACAAATCGCCCACCCATCGACACTTCCTAGTGCTTTCGCTGGGAAGAAGTGCCGAAAGGAGGCTCCCCAGAAGCACAGCTGTCTGTTCATTTAAAAAAAACACATGACTTTAAACAATACTAAGTATAGTGATCTTTAAATTAAGATAAGGGGTTTATTCATAACTATTGCTTAAAGGTAAGAGACATTATGTCAAAATGAATGGTTAAATAGTAACTAATCATAATTTAGCTTTAACCATTAATGAATGTTAATAAAGGGATTAATGAATAAAAAATGACTCCGCTCCAAGCATCATTTACCTATTTATAATTAATGAAATATTTCAAGATCTTGTTTATCTATGACACAGTATGCATGGCTACATATCAAGCTATATGTAACCAGTATAGGTAGAATTATTATTTTATGAAACACCTAAATTATCTAATATCAAAGTTTTTGAATGAATGAAATGTTTTTGACATTCTATTATCCCTGAGAAGAGAAAAAGGATGGGCTTTTGAAATTATCAAATTTTCCCAATTAACCTTGAACCCAACTTTAACACTAAAAATTCATTTAACTCTAGCGATAAAGTTGAAAATCTATAAAATAAATTTGACAGATTGTAGTAGCTTGATATACTGATACCTGTACATATTAATCATCATCATCTCAGCATTAATCCCAGTCGCATCCGTAGCTTTTTCAGCTTTGGAGTCTGGGGTCCGCTGTACCAGTCTAACTGCTGATTTTAGGCTAAACTTCGATATTTTCCGTAAAGGGACTGCCGTCTGACTTGCACGGTTGTGCAGGTCTTCAGGTATGAAGGCGACATCGAAGAAGAATTAGACCAATTGGTGGATTTTAGAGGGCTCCAACAACCCGTAACGACTACCACTAGATGTTTGTATGTCAACCGGGACCAACGGCTTAACGTGCCTTCCGAGGCACGACCTGATTAGTGCAAATATTCATATTCATGTATACAAATATTTGCACTGCGCGGGGATCGAACCCGTGCCACCTTACGCAGCGGCCGCGTTCGCTACCGCTACGCCACGTAGGCTGTCTGCCTGTACATATATAAAACTGCAATGTAAATAATTTATTTCATTTGTGCTAAAAAGGTTTAATTCTGAAATTAAAGTTGAATCAATGACTTGAAGTCAAATCATTACAAAAAAAAAAGTTGGTGGCACAGGTGACAAGACTGACCCGTTAAGGTGACATTAATCTTTCCAAAACTTTAAAATGAACATGAATTTAAACAATGGTTAATTACAGTTCCTACAGAATTTAATAGAATAAATTACAGTTTCCTGAAGGACACACTTTCAGATTTTAGTAACTTTAATGATTTTTTATATATAAATTTCTTTAAGATGGCAAACTGTATTTTTTGTAACTGCAGTCTGGTTGACCAATATGATAATTATAAATGACCATTATTTACTTAATGTCATTTTATTTTAATTAATGATCATGCATAATTGTATTCCACATGATTAAATAAATTAATGATCATTTGCAATTCATAAAATATTATTAATGAATAATCTATTAATTGATGATGCAGTATTTATGTTTTATGGTTGTGTCAGATTAGAAATGTTGTCAATTATATAAATAACAAAGAAAAAAATGTTTTCTTTGAATTACACCAATAACAATAAATACTGTTCAAATAAATCATAAATTTACGGTTTTGTTTAATTTTCAAACAAGTTACTTAATAATATTGTTGAATGTTCACCATAATCTCCTGAGTAGAAGGATAGAAATATAAAACTTATTGTAATAAGAGTGAGACAGATGACTTTCTCTTTTATAATGCATCAGCAATTTCAAAATGCTACACTTTCTTGTCAATTTAAACTAAATTGTGTATGCTTTACAAGTACAAACTAGGCATAGGTTTAAGTAATACTGATGATGGATTACCTAAGTTTGATTTCTACTGTTGAAATATGTCCTGTGTGTGTACAGCTTGTGAATTTGTAATGATGAACAACAAAATAGTAAATTCTGTTGATTTGTAAAGAAACCAATGTTAGTAAAAATGTAATTCTTATTCCAGGTGCAGTAAGTAGTATTCCAAATTGTTACATACCTCCTTGAAGGACCAGACTTCATCTTGGAATAAGAAACAAGGCTTGTCAGGATGCTTCTCCACAACATTGTGGAACACATCAGGTATAGTTAAGTTTTTGCTGCTGAATTTCCTTGTTATCCATAGGATCTTTATATAAGATAATAAGGCTCTAGAATAGTAAAATATATTATTGTTAATACTCAAATAAACAATGAAAATGTTGACATAAACACTTTCTGACCAAGTTGTTTATTAAAATAAATTTCAATAACTAGTGTTTTTGTATGGAGTTTAAACTTTATGATTGATTTCATATTATTTCTGTAATGATTAATGCAATAGAACAAGAACTAAACGATACGATGACGTGCCAGTTTAGAATCCTTACCTGAGGTCTCTTGGAGCAGTTCTAAGTGCGATGTAACACCAGTGTGTATGGAATGCAATGAGGTACACAAAACTAAGAATTAGAACACCCACAAACATAAAAAGGAATCCTTGGGAGAGCCATACGGCGGCACAGGCAGCCGCAACAGCGGCCAATATGATCACCATCACGACCGCTTTTCGCAACGAAACGCGTCTAACTGCTGAGCAACGTCGACCCACTGTGACTGTGGCGCGCTGTGCCTGTGCGCCCGTTGACTAGTTTTAATTCATTCACTCGCAAGTCGCACTGTTTGCAAGAACCTCAAAGGGCCACTTTATTGTTAACTAAACAGTTTTATTCACTTGACAATAACTGTAATGTAATCGTAGGTACTAGCCCCGCACGATGATATTGCGATGGAACCTTGTCACAATAACAGCGTTGTGACGTCATCTGTCACACAAAAGGACAGCTAGCAAAAGAATGCTAAATGCAAAATTAATATTAGGGTTACGGGTTTATTTGTATTTTATAATTTTGTTACACTCTTTATAAAGAGTGTATGTATAAATTAATATTAGAGTTAAGGGTTTATTTGTATTTTATAATTTTATTACACTCTTTATAAAGAGTGTATGTATAATAAAATTATAAAATACAAATAAACAAATAATTCAAATGTTAAATGCAAAATTAATAAATATTAATTTTGCATTTAACATTCTGTCGTAGGTGTACCTACTCACCCATATTCTGACAAATAAACTTTCATTATTAAAAATTTCAAGGAAATAATTTTTGTAGACGTCAGAAAAATATACTTATTTGTATATCTTTCTTACATGTATACTATTTTTTTCTAACTACATTTCTGTTAATTTGCGAGCGGGAATTGAACCAGAGTCCACTATGTAGCAGTCATGTTTTAATTACTACCCACATCTATCAGCTTATAAATAAAACCAGGATAATATGAAAAAAAAATGTATATAGTCTTCCGAATCACAACTGCTTTCTGTGTCTGTCGTTTCCGATTCACTGTCGTCGCCGTATTTATGACAAATAACTCGTCAGTTATTCGATCTTTATTCCAATATTCCTCTTCAAGCCGTTTAACACGATTGACTTCCTTTCGCCAGTCATCTGGAGTTATTGACGCCAACGCCTCCAACGTCAGAGCTTCAATGCGACTTTCCAACTGCTCCACGTTCTTTTCTGACACCCTCATCTTTACCAGGTTCCAGATGTACTCAATGGGGTTGAGGTCGCAGTTGTAAGGTGGTAATCTAACGACTACATGGCCATTGCCAGCTAATAAATTGTCAATTTTATAATTTTTCGGCGGTCTGTGCCGTTTAATTAATAAATACAGTTCAGGTTTTGTACTGTCATTGGGAAAGTCGATGTTGTGAGCTTGTAGCCACTCAACAATCAACTGTTTTTTATTGTTCATACTTGGTGGCCTATTCTCATCCCTACTGTGATAGGGGGCGTTGTACATCACAATTTTGGAGTTGCGTGGTATGTTGGGTACTAATTTTTCCGTAAGCCACTTGGTGAAATTCTCAGCATTCATTGGATCATAGTAATCCCCCGTTTTGGTGTCTGCTTTAAACATTAAAAGGGCATTGTCAACAAAACCGCTTTAACTTCCCGCGTGATCCATCGGCGGCCGGGGCTGCCGTTCCGTCTCACTCCATCGGTTGCTGTTTGCAAACATTTTTCTACCGTGTAGTGTGCGTGTATCCACGTTTCGTCGATATAAATAACGGGTCTTTTGTTATTACCAAGCGAGTCATTTTCTTTCATAGGTCATAAATATTTAGCCCTCCACGCTTGAATTTGGGGTCTTTGAATTAGGGCCAGTCTTTTTTGGTAGCATCGTTTAAATTGGTAGCCTAAATCACATTTAATTATTTATCTTAATGTAGTTTCACTACCAGTATAATTAAGGTCTACTTTTGAAGTCGCCAAGATTTTGCGCATTGTGGGTATTTCTCTCCTCACCGTATACACTGAATCTATAATATTTCTTAAAGCTGTTAAGGAAAACCCGTCGAAATGTTTCTTCTTTTGTCTTTTTCCTTTAGTAGGAGTTCTCATTTTACTGCCACTGGCTGTAGCTTACTCATGCTCTCGTCTCAATTTCGTTACAGTATTTTTTTCAACGCCTGTGGCACATGCCACACACTCCGTGACTTTGATAGAATTTTGCAAAATATTTTTAATAACTGTAAGCAGTTGCTTCGGTAATAAAATGTCCGAAGCACTTTTTAAAGCACGGTTTATACTTTCAAGAACTAACTTACAGTCCTCTTTCTCTTTAACAAAATAATTGTCCACTTTAATTATAATTTCACGAGCACGACTATTAATTAATTTCTTACTCATTTTAACGAGTAACAGCTAACAAAACTAAACAACAAAACTGAAGAACAACAATAAAACAGGATAACAAAAACAAAAAGCTAACAAAAATATTCGATGTGCGTAAGTGGGTAAGCGCGGACTGAACTTGCGAACGGTACCGACGGTGCGAGTTCGACTACGTCACCAAGATGGCCGCCAATAGCAATATCATCGTGCGGGGCTTATACAAGAAGGTAATTTGTTTCATTTTCATACAAACTAATCCTCAAACGAAGTTCATATTTAAAGCTAATAATAAAATACGACATTGTCATATTTCACGTCGAAATATTTTGTATGATAAATAAAAACAAAAATGATAAGCGATAAATAATTCTTATGACAATGTTTCCTTGTTAAGGTCTTATTTGTTTTTTTTTTTTTAAATAAATATAAACTAGTGCTTGACAACGCTAGTTTATTAAGCCTATTCACTCTAAAATAAAAACTCAGTGAATAGGAAGGAAGACGGCAGTTGTACGACATGATGCAATGTTAAACCCAACAACACGACCAACAATGCTGCGCCAGAGGGAGACTGATCTGGAGACCCTCCACGCCAAAACTCCCGACACAACAACATTTGGCGGTAACACTTTGCGGGCAAAGCGCGGCTTTCTGCCAGCAGCCGATGTCATGGCCTACCACCTAAAAATTTGTTCGTATCCCAAAGTTATGGTATTTAAAAATAAATATCTATTTATAAAACCGTCATGTCCACCAAACAAAAGTTCAGTGCACACGGCTCTGCTGCCCCCAAGGTGGACACCGCCCTAAATGAGACTTGCCGGATATTATTGCACCACCTGCCGTACGAAGGGATGGCGCATGCAAGTTGGAAAGAGTCAGGAATCCGATTCTCGACATCATTTTTTTTATCAATTATAAACGAGTGCTTGACCACAATCCCGCCTGATGGTAAGCAGTGATGCAATCGTTGATGGTAAAGCGCGCTAGTTTAGGAAGAGCCAATCACTCTAGCCTTGAAGACAGTTAAATTATAGTCAGACGGAAACACAGCCGGTGGCAAATTGTTCCAATCCCTCGATGTACGCGGTATAAAAAACGAGGCGAAACACTTCGTTTGGATCGTAGTGGTATCAGTAACGTAAGGGTGGATACTCGCCGTACGACGGGACGTCCGATCACCACGGTCCGGTCATGGGGGGTAAGTCATGTAATTCGCACACTCTCCAAAATGCATCCTATAAAACACCTCTACCACAATGACCACAGGTTGGTTAAATAACAAAAAACACAAGTTTTTGTAAATACAGGCAGGGAACCATTCTAGTTTATTTTCTCTTTGTATCACCATATAGAAATCAATTGCTATTCGTCTTAAGTTATTCTTTATTATGAAAACTGTGATCCTTTATAATTACCTATTATTTTCAATTTGTCACTTGATCACTTTAATTACAAACGCTGCATGTCCTCTGGCATTTTATACCGCACTGCTTATTATCTTTATTTAGCAAGTCACTCAAAAAGTATTGCAACAAAAAGTTTTTATGTATGAGAAACTGGCCAGTTATAATTTATTTAAAAAATATGATTATTTATAAAATTATAACTAATAATAGTTACGTTCCAAATCCAAAACGTCCCGCCACATGTATGCGAGCTATAAGCCCCGCACGATGATATTGCGATGGAACCTTGTCACAATAACAGCTTTGTGACGTCATCTGTCACACAAAAGGACAGCTAGCAAAATAATGTTAAACGCAAAATTAATAAACTGGGGTTAAGGGTTTATTTGTATTTTATAATTTTATTATACATACACTCTTTATACCTACTCACCCATATTCTGACAAATAAACTTTCATTATTAATAATTTCAAGGAAATAATTCTTGTAAACGAAAGAAAAATATACTTATTCGTATATCTTTCTTATATGTATACTAATTTTTTCTAACTACATTTCTGTTAATTTGCGAGCGGGAATTGAACCAGAGTCCACTGTGTGGCAGTCATGTTTTAATTACTACCTACATCTATCAGCTTATAAATAAAACCAGGATAGTATGTAAAAAAATGTTTATATTTTTTTCAATATTTTTAATCAATTCCACTCATATAGTCTTCCGAATCAGAACTGCTTTCTATGTCTGTCGTTTCCGATTCACTGTCGTCTGCCGTATTTATGACTCTCGTCAGTTATTCGATCTTTATTCCAATATTCCTCTTCAAGCCGTTTAACATGATTGACTTCCTTTCGCCAGTCATCTGGAGTTATTGACGCCAACGCCTCCAACGTCAGAGCTTCAATGCGACTTTCCAACTGCTCCACATTCTTTTCTGACACCCTCATCTTTACCAGGTTCCAGATGTACCCAATAGGGTTGAAGTCGCAGTTGTAGGGTGGTAATCTAACGACCTCATGGCCATTGCCAGCTAATAAATTGTAAATTTTATAATTTTTCGGCGGTCTGTGCCGTTTAATTAATAAATACAGTTCAGGTTTTGTAGTATCGTCGGGAAAGTCGATGTTGTGAGCTTGTAGCCACTCAACCATCAACTGTCTTTTATTGTTCATACTTGGTGGCCTATTCTCTTTCCTACTGTGATAAGGGGCGTTGTCCATCACAATTATGGAGTTGCGTCGTTTGTTGGGTACTAATTTTTCTGTAAGCCACTTGGTGAAATTCTCAGCATTCATTTGATCATGGTAATCCCCCGTTTTGGTGTCTGCTTTAAACATTAAAAGGGCATTGCCAACAAATCCGCTTTAACTTCCTGCGTGAACTATTATCCATCGGCGGCCGGGGCTGTCGTTCCGTCTCACTCCGACATCGGTTGCTGTTTGGCAACATTTTTTTACCGAGTAGTGTGCGTGTATCGCCGTTTCGTCGAGATAAATAACGGGTCTTTTGTTATTACCAAGCGAGGCATTTTCTTTCATACGTCGTATATATTTAGCCCTCCACGCTTGAATTTGGGGTCTTTCAATTAGAGCCAGTCTTTTTTGGTAGCATCGTTTAAATTGGTAGCCTAAACCACATTTAATTATTTTTCTTAATGTAGTTTCACTGCCAGTATAATTAAGGTCTACTTTTGAAGCCGCCAATATTTTGCGCATTGTGGGTATTTTTCTCCTCACCGTAAACATTGAATGTATAATATTTCTTAAAGCTGTTAAGGAAAACCCGTCGAAATATTCCTTCTTTTGTCTTTTTCCTTTAGTAGCAGTTCTCAATTTGCTGCCACTGGCTGTTTCTGACTCATGCTCTCGTCGCAATTTCGTCACAGTATTTTTTGCAACGCCTGTGGCACATGCCACACGCTCCGTGACTTTAGTAGAATTTTGCAAAATATTTTTAATAACTATTAACAGTTGCTCCGGTATTAAAATGTCCTCAGTAGTGTCCGAAGCACTTTTTAAAGCACCGTTTATACTTTCAAAAACTAACTTACAGTCCTCTTTCTCTTTAACAAAATAATTGTCCACTTTAATTATAATTTCACCAGCACGACTGTTAATTAATTTCTTACTCATTTTAACGAGTAACAGCTAACAAAACTCAAGAACAACAATAAAACAGGATAACAAAAACAAAAACCTAACAAAAATATTCGATGTGCGTAAGTGGGTAAGAGCGGACTGAACTTGCGAACGGTACCGGCGGGGCGAGTTCGACTACGTCACCAAGATGGCCGCCAATCGCAATATCATCGTGCGGGGCTTATATATACGTGTAACTTAGCGCACTGCACGGTTGTAAATGACTTCACTAAACTCAGCTGCTGTTAATTATACTTACAGAAATGCATTTATAATTTACTAAAGCTCTTTTTAGTCATCGGTCAATGATCGGCTCAATTATGATAATGAGGGCACAATATCATAAATTGGACAAGGTATTTCTTATATCACGCAATGTAATTGTACAATAAACAGGTTTATTGTCTTTTTTGACGTCTGTCAGTTTATAACGTCAATATTATCAACATACAAATGGACATGCCTTAGAAGAAATAGAGTAAACGAAGTTTCGTCTATCTTTATCTCTCTCAAAATCATCAATCATCTATGAGGAAAGAGATAGTGCCAGACCGACAGCATAGGTCATCTCTCTCACTTTTTACAAACCAAAAAAATACTGCAGATTATAGGCGTACGGCATGTCCATTAATATTTTCTTTTTTTTTGGGACAAAACCCGCCACACTGCAACTCCTGAAAGCCAGAATCAACTGTGGAGACCGCCAGAAAAACGCCGAGCAATGAAGCTCGACGAGTCCCGGAGAAACGATTCAACTGTCTTGGGTCCCGCAACGAAATTAATCAGAAAAGAATAGCGGAGGAGTAAGAAAAAAGATATTTTTTCCACTTCCTTCCATAACAAGCAGGAGACAGAACAGAACTAGGGCAATCGGCACGAAGGGACATTATTACAACTCCCAGAAGCCCAGATTGCCAAGCACCACGGAATAAAATTTGATTAAGTTAATGAGTCCTAACTTCCTAAGTAGGTAAGTATGTGCTGTTACAATTGATTCCAATAATAGGTATGGCAAAAGCGCCTGAACGCACGGACCTGACGCATGTGATGTGTGGACTGTTCAAATTCACAGTTCGATGTAGAACATTGACACAAAGGCAAAGGAACAAGTTTAAAAGAATACAGTATATTTGTATTATTATATTTATCAGTCCATTAGTATATTTCTATGGTCATTATCACCTTCCTTCAAATCGCTTCAAATCAATAAAGAATCAGTGGTTCTTGGCAAAATTGTGGCGTCTCTCCAACAAAGGCCATTAATGAAGAATTGAATTGAAGAATCAGAGGAATATTGTTAGTTGCGTTTTGTTTTTATTACAGTTTATCTCTATCTAAATCTCTATTTAAACGAAATCATAAAAAATAATTCATTAATATGGTATCCAAAGTTGTTTATTCATATTGTATTGTTTATATTCTACCTCCTATTATAACATACTACTTTTAATTGGTTATAGGTATATGCTCAATAGTGTATGTAGGCACGAATGACAGCAGGTCAAGCTACACGAAACTGTCAAATATTCCCAATCAATCTTGAGCCTTAACACTTTAGCGATAAAGCTGAAAATTTAATACAGAATTTCGACAGATTGTAGTAGCTCGATGTGCTGTCGTCTGTACCTAACTTCAATATATTATACGCGTGGAAATTATAGCTAGGTAGGTAATAACTGCAAGTTCGAAGATTCTCTTCCATTCTTCAACCTCAACTATAGCTACAATACCCACCAGTGTCTCCAAAACTGGATAAGCAGAATTATTAACAGCGTTCAGTATTAGCTACCCCGATATGTTCAAAAGTTAAATATGTAATTAGCGTTTGGAATACGGGTATTCGTTAACTACTTATAACATGTTTTTTTTTTTGAGCTTAGGTATATTTTAATTACATACCTTTGCTCAATAAATCCCTAAATCATCACCCTAGAATTTATTTTTCTTCATACGGTTTGCTAAATTGAGAAAAATAAATTATCTGTGCTTCGGAAAGCACGATAAGCCGTTAGGCTTAGGTCATTGATATATTATAATATTAAATCAA
This sequence comes from Sesamia nonagrioides, assembly GCA_017933935.1. Lineage (NCBI taxonomy): Eukaryota > Metazoa > Arthropoda > Insecta > Lepidoptera > Noctuidae > Sesamia > Sesamia nonagrioides. The sequence continues at coordinate 1,351,381 of JADWQK010000081.1, forward strand.
TTGCTTGGGTACTTTCCTTACCATCCTAGATAGTAGTCGTTAAGCTGGAGATGTACCTAATTCGTTGTGGAAGATGCAAATGCTCTTAATTACGTCAAACCAGGAACCGCTCATCTGATTACTTTACTTTAAGCGCTACGCATGGCCTTTTACCAGCGTATCACATACCCACGAGAGGAAAAAACTGTCTCGATCATATCATTCTTAAATGCAAAAGTCCAGCCACAACACTTATTTTAGAATCATTTATTACGGATCACATGCCTATCATGTTACACATAGAAAACGCAAAATCAAGCAAAAAAAAAAAGCCATCTCCTGGGTGGATTTCGATAGTTTGGTTCTGGAAATGGAAAGCACGGACCTCTCACATATCGGCGTACTCCAGGGCTATACACGCGAGTCTAAAATTCCCAAAAACTTTAGATACATTAAGCCATGGATAACGCCTGGTCTCATGCGATGCATTCGGCAGCGGGATTTACTTCACATGAACACTAAAAAGTCTCCTGATAATGAAGTCCTAAGAATCACTTATAATCGCTACCGTAATCACTGTAACGCTATAGGTACTGCGTAGGCTAAAAGTTCAGTATGAAAAGGATGAGTTGGAGAAAGCTAAATCAAACATAAAAACATTGCGGAAAACTATTAAGGATATTATAAACTATAAAACAACCTCACATCCTCTACAGGCTTATTAAAAATTGAACCGAGTCCTCAAGCAGCCGTCGATCGAGTGTGTAAGTAAGTAGGTACTTCGCGGAAATCGGCAAAGTTCTTGCATCTAATGTCATTAAGCATCCTCCGAAAAAGGGGGGACCCCCTTTTTTTATAAGTGGGGAAATCCTCATGGATACCCTCCGCCTGGGAATAAGGGAAGATTATGTCGGACTCCTACCGACTAAAACCCCACTATTCCTTCGAGTACCATGGGACGAGGGCCCGGGATATACTACTGCATTCGCCGCACCCCCGTCTGGTATGAGCCCACCATCCCTAGCGGGCGTCATCACCAAGTGCACCCGATACCATGACCGCACAGACCACCACTAAGACGCACATACTGCATGTCCTCTTCTTGAGCCTTAGCGCTCGAGCGACGTCACGGCCCGAATTTCGTCGTCCGCATGGTCTTTCCTATGGTGGCCGGAGATCGTTAAGCGCCCTTCGACGCCCGGCTGCTCTTCTGGTGCAAGTGGAGTGAGAAGCATGTTCTCTCTCCCTCTCCGCAGCCTCCTTTGCATGCATCACCTCCTCGCAAAAAGAGGCCACAGCATCCCACGCTTCTTCGCTTTCGACCATGAACTGTACCACGACCGGAAGCGAGAGATCACTCGCACCGAGTTTCGCGACGAGGGCATAGCGCTGTTGGTCCCAAGCTGAGCATTCCTCCAGCGTATGTTGCGCCGTGTCCTGGTGGCAATTCGTGCAGTGGTGACATACGGGCGTCCGCTCCCGACCTATGCGACGCAGGTATTAACCGAAACATCCATGTCCAGTAAGCACCTGCGTCAGTCGAAAACTGAGGGCACCATGTAGGCTCTCCAGCCATTCCTCCATAACAGGCCTTAATGCCACTATTGTGGCGAGGCCCCACCTGGGTTGCGCCAGTCGCTCCCTCCATTCAGCCACTAGAAACTGACGGAATTTGGTTTTTCGCGCTTCGAATGCCTGGGGAACCGGGGTTTGACCACTCATGAGTTCCGCCTTCCGCCAACGATATAGGGATGCAAGGATTTTCGCATCCAGATCCCAGGGCGTTGATCCGGCTAGGAGAGTTGCTGCCCCGTAAGAGATCGTACGGTATCCTCTTATCACCCTGACAGCCATCGCTCTCTGTGGCCTTCGCAATATTGCAACGTTACTGGCCGTCAGGGTGTCCGCCCATACTGGCGCACCATATAGGGCCATGGACCGCACAATTCCCATATACAATCTCCGGCAGGAGGCATTGGGTCCCCCTAAATTAGGTAGAAGTCGAGTAAGGGCAGCTGCAACGCTTATTAACCTTGGGACCAACAGCTGAATGTGCGGCCCGAAGTCCCATCGGCTGTCGAGGACAAGTCCAATATATTTCATCGTCGACTCGACACCGATGCGGACGCCTCCTATCAATATGTGTAAATCCTGTGGTGGCTTGTTCCGAGGCCCATGGAAACAAAGAGCCTGAGATTTGTGCAAAGCCACCTCGAGACCCAAACGCCGAATCCTTCCAACAATCTGCGCAACACCTGCCGTGGCAAGCATGACTGATTGCCGATGCGTTTGCCCCCGGGCTGTCACCAGAGTGTCATCGGCGTAGCATGTGATGCTGACACCATGAGGCAGTGCACCGCACAACACCCAGTCCTAACCAATGTCCTCCTCCTCACGTACACAGCCTCGTTCTCCTTAATTTTGACGAATCTGATATAAATAATGCCATTATTCAGCTCCGCGTAGACTCTGCCACCGGTTAGGATGGTATCTCTTCAAACCTACTAAAACGATGTCGCCATATCCTTGTAAGTATCTCCAATTACGCATATTTTTAAACCGTTCTATTGCCACTGGTATTTTTCCGGATGCTTTCAAAAAGGCTGTAGTGCATCCGATTTTTAAGGGCGGGGACAGAAACTGTATGAACAACTCTCAAAATTATTAAACCTAAGGCTTACTCGGTTTCTCGATAAAAACAACCTAATTGCACAAAATTAGTTTGTACGGCTTTAAAAAAGGAGTATCGGCAGAAGATGCAGTTCTCGACCTAACTGAATTTGTTGCAAGGAAGCTCGACGATTCACGGAATTGCCTGGGTATATTCTTAGATTTAAAAAAGGCATTCGATACGGTCTCTGTTCCTACCCTCCTGTCGTTGTATGTCAGTTGGGTGACATTGGCATACGTGGTACCATGATTTTTTTGCAAGCTATCTCACTCATCGTAGAATGTGTGTAAAAATTGGTGATCACAACCTCAGGGAAGTGTGCTTGCCCCGACCCTATTCCAGGTTTACATCAACGACTTTTGTCGCATGCCTCTTACAAATTCCAAAATTGTCACATATGCAGATGACACTGCAATTATTGTTCATGGAACTAATTGGGATCATGTGAGAAACGCTGCTGATACGTCACTTAAATCTGTTATCAGTTGGTTGCAGCTGAATCTCCTCACTCTAAACCTGGACAAAACCTACTTCATTCCGTTTAAAATACATTCGTGTACTAAACCTCCAACAGGCCTTGTCATTAACGCCCACACATGTAACGCCATGGGCCTTGCTCATGCCCTGCTCTTCTGGAGGTAAAGCACCTTAAATATCTGGGGGTGGTTGTTGATAGCGGACTGGACTGGTACTCGCACATAGATACTATTAGTACAAGAGTTAGAAGAATGATTTATATATTCCAGCAGCTTAGGTGCTCTGCTGATTTTATTACAATTAGGATGGTGTATATGGCTGTATATCTGGGTCATACACAAAACGGGTTATAAAAATATACGAAATAAAAAGTGGATGTTTTTTTTTTTCAAATCAGTCTCATTTATTAGGTCACCATACAAGTAATTAGAAATTAATCAAAAACCAGATCGTTATTCAAATTTCAGCAAGTTATTCTACTTTAATTTTTTGTTACGTCCACAGAAAAGACCCCTTTCCACAGAAGAGAGGTTAATCACTCTCATATTGATATTTAGTTGCCATTTATACTCGTAATAATTAACAAAAGTTATCTAGCCAATTATAGAAACTTTGAAAAATACAAACAAAAAAAAAAATGATCAATGAAATGTAATTTTTCAAGGATGCAAATATTGAAATTATACTTAATATTTTTATTATTTTTCATATTAGCCTCTTAGATTGATCAATTAAAAAGTTTTCAAACAATGTTTTCATCACTATCATCATTTTCAAAGTACGAAGGTCGTATTTTAGGTTTTTTTGGTGGTGTAACAGAGTCATTAGAATAGTTATTGTCATAGAGAATCCTCTTTCGCGGAGTACACGGTTGACTAGTTACATTGTTTAAAAGTTCTGGAGAATGTGTAAACATTATGGGCGAAGGAGTTCTTGGTCCAGTTATCGTTGATATAGATGCTGTTCTATGAGAAGATGGCGATGAAGATGAAGACGAAGATGAAGAACCTACTGTTGAATCTTCTACAGGATCTGAGACACATTCAATATTAATTTGTCCTATTTCATAATGAGGACAACGAACATGAGTGGCGCATGAAATACAGCTTAATCTCCTGGCGTGCAGTAAATTAGGTTTAGTAGCGTTCCATACAACTTGGTGGATTTGAAAGGTACCTTTAAATGGACGACATTTACTTACATCCGCTATTCTCTGTATTTCAGGAACATGGGTATCATCGATAGGAATAATTTCGATACCTTTACAATTGTCCCTTAAACAACTGACAAAACTGGTAATATTTTTAATATCTCTTCCATGGGCAACAATATTGTCACACGTCCGTTTCACATAGCCACCAACACCATCAGGTGCACCCTTACCGTGACCAGTTTCACTAAAATGCCACACGATCCTCTCTGCATTGGAGATTTTATTCACATAGTTTACAATGAAATGGAACATAGTCTTGTTCCGATATTGCGTTGTAGGTCCATCGCTTAGAATATGTAATTCCTTCAAATGTGGAGACAAAATTTTAATTTTTTCAATTATAGGTGTCAGATGTGCGCAAATAAGAACGGGGTCGTGTCTTAAATTTTCGGATACCGAACAGAAAGATGTAGTTTTTACTACGTTTTGTGGCGGTTCTGAATTAGCAAAATAGTAGATGCACGTGTGTAATGAAAGCTGCGATTTCGATCCTCCGAAATGGGCCGATTGAATTTCAGATCCGTACTTGCAAGAATAGTTTTCTGAAAAGTCTATATGTAATAATCCCTTAGATGGCGAAAGACTTTGTTTTATGAATTTTATGGCGTTAAACTGATTAATAATATTGGCAAGATGTTGCATGAATGTAGGTAGGTTTTTATTTAAAATATTAACAAGCAATTGATGCGATGTCTTTACACTTTCTTTTACAGTTTTCTTACAAATCTTCTCATTGCCTTTAATTATTACAGTACAATTCTTAGTAACCCATCTTTGGTAATTTATTGTATCATTGCCATTTAACAAAGTGTACTTTGGAACACTTTCAGAACATTGTGAACATTTCCGTTCCAAGCAAGGAACACTGAAAGCATTATTACAGCAAAGAGATTTAGCTAAATCGGTGGCCGAATTATGATTTAATATCTTATTTTAGTGTAAGGCTTGCACAATATAATCATTATTCGTATGAACGGCACACAGGCAAGTATTTCTTGACGCGGCTTTAGGGAACATTACCCAGAATGGGCGATGTCGGCGGAATGTTTCGTATGAGACATTCAAACCAGTCGTACTGTTAATTTTTTTATGTAGGTTTAGAAGTGTATCATTTAGAAGACGTATTTGCTTTTTGACTTTTCTGTGCGTGATCGTTTCCTTTTTACCAGCTGTTAGTCTACTATTTTCATCATTGATTAAAAATTCTTTTATCCTTTTTCTCAAGCCAATATTTATAATAATCTCCTGTCTTTTACTTTTTTTAAATCTTATTACTCTCATTCTATATTTAGCAAGCTTCCGTTCTAAAATATTTAATTTATCCATTAAAAATTGATTATGTGCTTTCAATATCCGGCGATTTCGTAATCGTATTGCTCTACCCACCTCTATACGTGAGTGTGATGAGCGAGAAGAACTGGGAGAAGGAAGCGGTGTATTTACGCGTACCATTTCTTTCGTTTGTTTTCTTAGTCGATCTCTTTCACGTCTAAGCTTGGCTTTTGCACGCCACATTTTTCGCATCTGTCGCTGCTGTCTCGGTGGAAAATCTTTAATTGTCTTCAATAACCCATTTTGTTTCTTTAGATGATATCTTTCGCGTTCTTTTCTTCGTCATTCTTCTATGTCAGTAGCAGCTAATTTAGCTCTACATCTTCGCATGCTGAGTTTTTTCTGTTCACGACGTATTATCTTCTCTTCGTCAGTTAATTGGGTTCTGGACCTACTGGATCGAGGCATTGTACCTGAAATGAACTCAATCATGCTAAGCATCCCACATTTTGCAAAAAAAAAAGTCAAGCTCCTTTTTTGAGTACCAATACCAATAATGCAATATTTAAATCAAGCTATCTCAGCCTGCCCGTTTCTTTGACGGACATTGTAGCTTTGTTAGCATAGAAAACCGTTAAAATGTTATTTTTTGTGGACATGCATCTTTCCTGTGGACATTTATGTTCACAGGAAAGATGTCCACAGGAGAGATATTTCAAACTAAAATCAAAGCAGCCATTTTATTTTTAAGGTTATAAAAACAACAAAAGGAACTTTAAAAATACTCCTCAAAAGGCACATCGGCGCAATATTTACTAAAATATAAAATAATAACTTACCAAATTATAACCCAAGCAGGAAAGACGCACTGAACTTTGACAAAAACACTTAATTTAATTTTATAACTTCGTAAATTAGAAAAAGACACGTAGCTGTACTGAAAAGGACTCCAACAAATGGCGGTTATCCAGTGTTGTCAATTTAAAAAATATTCGAAACATGGTAGCGATATTATAAATTAAATTATGGTTGATTTTTAGGTCCACCAAAAAGACTTAAATACCTATAACAGCATGTTTATTGGAAATAAAAAAAAATATTTTTATGCAATTATTAACAACTTTCTAATAATAATAATATTCATTATATATTACGTAAATGCGATAATGACGTTTTGATAAACATGTACAAAATAAATAACGGCATCCATCCAAACACTCCTACCCCGAATCTGTGCGTCGTCTCTTCGTGTGGAACAGTCCACACGAAGAGACTTTTGACACATTTTGATTTTGTTTTTTAATGAAGAATTATCATTTCACAGCTGGAAATATTATGAGTAAACAGAAAAGTAACAATGATTTAACTAAAAAATAAACGTCTTCAGTTACTGTTGTAAATGTTTAAGTTATTTTATCCGAACGCCCATATGTGTATGACCCATCTGCCAGTCCGTCATCACCTACTGTATTACAGTGTGAGGACGGCTGCTCGTACAAAGCTTCTCAAGCTCGAGCGAGCACAAAGAGCTGTTCTGAAGGTAATGTCAAAGAACAACTTTAGATATCCCACCACGCAACTCTACAAAGATGCAAATGTACTCACCACAGAAATCGTAATAACAATACGATTTCTGTAGTACTCACCGTCAGGCAACTGTTTGTGCTACGATCTGTACTGAGAAAACACACCACTGTCCCTCCTTCAGATCCAACACGCCGTAAGAATAAGCCCCTTATTCTCTCGGTCACACATAGGACCGCCTTTGCTAGACGTCAGCATTACATTTTAAGCTCACACTTATACACCATATTAAATAAAAAAATAAATAAAACTGAATTGGATAGGGTAAGGTGGTACACAGTGGTTAACTTTTTTTTCTGATCCTTCTAATTCGGGTTAGGCTTATGTTAGGATATTGTATTTGATACTAAATTGTAGCGAGTTTATCGTAGTTTAAGAATGTATGATATGTTTTTTAAATAGTGTCATAATAATTTACATACAGAAGCTTTTTAAAAAAAAAGGAAATTGATTCATTGTGTACCGTGAGGTTTCTACAGTGGCTCATCCTAAAGTACACTATGGATCATGTAGTACACAGTGAATAATTAGGTGCAGACCTCAAAAATGAAACAAACGATATACTTCACAAATCAGTTTTATTCGATCTTCAAAAAAAGAAACAAAATATATTTTCATCTACTAAACATAACATTAAACACAACAACAGCATCCTAATAAGATAACAGCCTTCTTTGGTATTTAAATCATCCTAAATTTAAGAAAAAGGACCAAAAATACAATCTAATTAAAACTGACTTTACTTATTAATTTTCGGCGGCCTCTGAGGGCATTCAGACACTGAGGTTTTTGGACTGTCATAGTAGAAGTCTCATCGAGATTATAAATTCGTATCCCATCTGCAAATTTTGAGTTTCCTTAGTACAATTTCTTCCCAGCCATTTCATTTTCTATCCAGTTTTAAGGAATCTTTATGTTGTTTGTTTTCGCCATTTGTTGTGCGACACTTCGTGAACCCTTTTCAGCCAAACCATAAAATATCAAGGAACGATAGATGTTCTTTCAGTTCTTTTGCTGGTTCTTTATTGAAGATCTTGTTGACTTCATAATTTGGCACTAGACGCAAAGTTTTCGACATTTTTCGCCTTTAAATATTAACTTCTTAAATTTCCAACATATCTTCTTGGGTGTGGTCTCCAAATAGACCGAGGCTTTTCGGGCCGAGGCATTCTGTACCTAAAAGATTAAACGATAAAAACAAGTGACACAACCTTAAATGACATACAAAGTACACAGTGGCTCATGATTCACTGTGAACCTTAGTGAAATGAACCACTGTTAACGCGGTCGTCATTTTAAATTGAACATCATACTTACACTACCATAATCTACAAATTCAGAGACATTTTCGTGCAAAAACATTCTTGAATATGCCTATTATACGAATACTTTATAGAAAAAAGAAACATATCTAAGAAAAAATAGTTAGCACAATGTATCCCTTACCTTCAAAACGTTTTTTTCTTCGCCAAAAACGGAAAATAGTTCGTCAGTTGAACAATTCGTGTCGCGGATTTCTTGCAACTAGATCAAACACGTTTGGGTTTCGAGAGCTACCAATGACTGGTAGAAACGTGTGTATATCTCCGTTAGTTTGACGTAAATAGCTGGTGCGCCACTGTTCCTGCTATAACCACCGTGTACCACCTTACCCTACTCATAGGGTTAAATTTGCAATTAAGGAGTGGATAAAAGATCAAGACTACGGTAGAAACAGAAAGTTTAATTGCCTGAATTTGCTAAATCACTTTTATACAGATCACATCACCGCGACAAAAGCAACAAGTGATTAATTCTATGCACATACTCACACCACACTACCAGAAACTTCACCACATAGGCTTTCCACACACTCACGCACACATAAACACACCCTCACACACCCATATACATATGCGCTTAAACAAACTCATACACAACTCTTGCACACGACACGACACCCACATACCTACAACCCTTTAAATATATTTATATACATTTTCCTTTTCTTTATACAAACTAAACTAAAATTAAACTAATAAATTTAATTTTGTGATACACATACATTTTGTTCAAATTCTACTAATCAGTGGCGGCGTAAAGGGGGGGGGGGGGGCGGTCCGCCCCGGGTGCCAAGCATTCAGGGGGTGACAAAAGCTTACTCAAGATCTACAACGAGCCAAACACGACTTTCATATCCATATTGTCCATTGAAAAGGAGACGAAAGTAAATTTTGATAATGTCGTTGAGTCATCATCATCTCAGCGTATAATCCCGGTTGCATCCGCGGCTTTCGCGTTGGAGCCCAGGATCCGCTTTCCTACACTTACTCCTCCATTTCGCACGATCTCTGGCATCCCGTGGGGTGAGATTGTTGACACGCATGTCATCTCTAACAACGTCAAGCCAACACTTCTTTGATCTACTTCGCTTGTTCCGGCCCATGTCAAGACATTTGTTACCCACGTAACATTCGGTTTTCGTAAGACGTGACCGTACCAGCATAGGCGACCCTCTTGCAGTTAGTCTGCTATGTCACGGAAGAATGCGACGGATGCGGGAGTTCCTGATGCGGATTTTCCGCATAACTCCACAAATCGACCGCAGGATATTCATCTCCGTGACACGCAGCTCCTGCTTGTTTCGCTCAACCACAGGTCACGCCTCACTGCCATACAAAAGAACAGGTCTAATGATGGTCTTAAAGACCTGTCCCTTAAGCTTTACCGGCTTTTTTTTTTATTTTGGAGTCACAAATGACACCTGTCACCTCAATTTTGCGAAGCTGCGAAATTACGTGCCTTAACGTCGCAATCAATGTCACCGGATGCGTGGAGCACAGACCCGAAGTATTTAAACTGGTCTGTACACTCAACCATGTCTCCGAATATGCACAAAGATATAGGGTCTGTCGTGTTGCTGACCATGTACACCGTCTTCGCCACATTGAGTTTAAGACCTCTGTTCTCAAGCGAATTCTTCCACACATACACCCGCCGCACCAACCTTTCCCTGTCCGCGTCTGCCAGCGCGATATCATCAGCATACATGAGCAGCCAAGGAGGTTGCTCATGTGAATTCTTGATGCTGTCTGACAAGACGTCCAATATCACGCTGAACAGAAACGAACTAAGGACGGAGCTCTTTTAAACTTCGACGGTAATGGGGAAGGGTTTAGTGGCGGCAACAGCGGTTCTAACAACGGAATCGAAATTACCTCAATTCCGATTGTGTTGACATGTCTCGAATTATGTCAACATAGGCTTCTGGTACCACTTTGGACCTCAGTGCCCACCAGATCAGCATATGCAGAGGCGTGATCTTCGATCTGTATCTCCCCATGGTGATCTTAAGGGAGAAGATAGGCTCCATGATTGCGTAACCTGGACGGAACCCACATTGACAAGTCGAGACAGCACACTCCTGCCGGATCCGGGAGTCTAAAATCCTCTCAAAGATCTTCATGGTGTGGGACATGACCTTTACACCGCGGTAATTACCACACTCCTGTACCGAGCCCTTGCCTTTGAAGACTGCAGTGATAATACTCAACCTCCATTGGTTCTGGATTTTGCCGTACAGGAGCACGCGGTTCAGGAAGTTCGTTAACATGCCCACACCGCGAGGACCCATCCCCTTTCAGGCCTCAATGGGGACTCCGTGAGCTCTGACAGCTTTCCGATTCGCCATGCGACGAAGAGCAGTTTGGATTTCCTCAGGTGTTATCGGGGGCATAAACCCAAGGTTCGGAGGGAGTTCCGATGATAATGTCATTGAGTGTTTTTGCAAAATAAAGTCACGTAAACACGTTTAATATTTGTCGTTTTATTTTGAGGGTGCTCGATAATTGGGCACGCCACAATAGCGGCGGTAAGTCCCCTCTTTGAGGAGTGGCTAGAGAGGCGCCACGGCGCCCTCACCTTCCGCCTGACGCAGGTCCTCACCGGACACGGTTGTTTCGGGAGGTTCCTGTTCTGTATAAGGCGGGAAGAAACGCCAGGGTGTCACCATTGTGTGGATCGCCCTGATCACCGTGTCGGTGGAGCATACGGTGGAGGTCTGCCCGGCTTGGGTAGATCACCGCCGTGTCCTCGTAGCGGCGATCGGCGGCGATCTCTCGCGTCTGACCCTGGTCCAGGCCATGGTCCGGAGCGAGAGTGCATGGCAGGCAGTCACCTCCTTCTGCGAAGCAGTAATGCTGGCAAAGGAGGAGGCAGTGAGACAACGGGAATCCTAGCGCCCTCACGCCACTAGCCGCCGCAACGGAAGATAACATCGAGCTCCCGGCCACCGTAGGCGCGGGCCTGCGGGCGGTGAGCAGTGGGCAGCTCGCTGCAGTCCCCGTCACGATGTGCTGTCAGCACATCGTGACGGGGATTGTGACGGGGTCCACGAAGACCGATGCCTCCTGGGTCAGGGTTTCGGGTTGGTTAAACAAGAAACCGTGGCCTTGGCCATCCCACAGGTAAGTGAAGAAACACGGGTGGGTTTTAGTCAGTAAAAGTCTGACACGCCCTTCCGCTCCGCCCAGAGCGGGAGAAGTAATTTGATGACTTCCCATCCTAACAAAAAAAAAGGGTGCTCGAATAGAAAGTCGCCCCGGGTGCCAACCTATGCTACGCGGCCACTGCTGCTAATACGCTCATAACTGTTTATGCACTATGAATGCGAAGACACTGGCTCCTAAGATACAGGATCTTCCTAGTTTAGGAGCCAGGGCTTAAAAAAAAGAAAATTGTTTTGACCGTACTTTGCTTGTTTCTTTAAACTATTGTTATAAAAAAAAGAAAATTGTTTTGACTATACTTTGCTTGTCTCTTTAAACTGTTGTTATTACTGTAGGTACCTAATTATTGTTCTCCAGATCTTTATATTGTCAGACAATTATTTGGATAATAACCGTAGTATTATTATTTTTCTATAAAGACATATTCATTTACATTTTTAAATATTTATAAAAAAAAAAAACATAAAAATATAAAAAAGGGTACAAGCTACCGGTGGTTAGGGCTCCAGAGACAGGAACTTCCTCACGATGCGGGCCGTATCGAGGAGTACTGCCTTTTGAATCAGGCCTTTGCTCCAACTGCCTAACGCGAGCTTCAATAGATGTTGGTCGAGGCTACAAGGTTGTGTCTATGCAAGTACTCTCCGTTAGCTAGTCGAGAACACCCGGAAATGATGTGTCTAATTGATTCTCCCGGCCGGTGACATGCCCGACAGATGTCAACTGTGCCGTCTTTCACAATGAATCTTCGGTAATTGTTCGTCATCATAACTTCGTCCATAATTGCAAAGACAAAACCTTCGGTTTCCCCAAAGAGGTCACCGAAACGTAGCCAGGCTACGGACGCTTGAAAATCTACATCGGGCCCGTGTAGGGCTCGGAAAAAGCGTCCGTGAAGCTCTTTGCTCTTCCATACCTCCATGCGATCGTTTGTGTCAAGCACTACTGGTTTACGCCAGTTCTCTTTAGCCAAGGAGAGCGGAGTGAGGCCTTTTTCAGCCGCGACCACATCTCGATGCATCCCCACGTAGGTTTCTAGGAAATAGTCCCTGAGACTGCATATCTCGCGATTGTGGAGAGTCTTGGCGTTTAAAAAGCCACGACCTCCACATTTTCGCGGGATATACAGCCTCATAACTGATGACCATGGGTGATGCAATCGATTTGCAGTCAGTAGCGTACGGACCCTCTGATCCAGGGCGTCAAGCTCGGTTTGAGTCCATTTGAGTATGCCGAAAGAGCATACTATTACTATACTTATTATTATTATTATTTTATGATTTTCCAAACTATGCCACCCCTCTCTAGTTACGCCAATGAAGAATAAATAAAAAAGAAGCTCGATTTCAAACCATTTTATTACTTATACCGTTTGTTCTTAAATATAAACATTGATACTTAGACTAAGTACAAAAACATATTAGGTATGTACATAATATATAATTTAAAAACATTTCTTAGATCTACTAGTTTCACGGGAATAATAGTAACTTAATAAATAAACTCATAATTCAAATTACAGAATCTAATAGATTTAAGAGTTTAACATTTACCATCTAATCTCTCCATCACCTTTTGTGGACTTGTAGAGAAAAACTAAGGTCAAGGCACAGAAATCGTAAAAACAAGTACATAAATTACGATTTCTATGGGTCAAGGACTCATAGAAATCCCTTTTTGGGAAAAATTACAAATAAATTAATAAATTGAAACTCTACATATCATTTACATTTAATTGAGCTGATTTTTAGGACTAATGTTTCGCTTGTATAGCGATGTAATTATGAACATTATGATGATCTCTTTTTTGTAAAAAAATAAAACAGAGTAGACATACCTACCGATTCAAATATTTGATCTTTCATCACCTAAGCGCTACACATGGATAGTTACTAGATCCGTGTACCTAGTAGCATGCCATTTTGATACTATACAAGCTCATATCGATATGACATTGCTAGGTTCTCTAAAAGTATGTAAAAAATGCAAGAATAATCACAAATATCAAACGCAAAAATAGTATTAATTAAGAAATCAAAATGAACATTGATCTAATTATATCTATGTATATACATATACCTACCTACACGCTACTCATCCAGCTGTACATTTCCAGTTTTAGCTGACCTCGTGTACCTATAGGTTTTCTAGCAATCAAAAGTCAGTCAGTCTATAGTTACTGGTCATGTATAGCTTGATTTGTAGCTATGCAATTACTTGTTACAAGTAGTACCTACTTGCACTTAACAGTATCACAAAATATTTGTTACACAATAATAAAATCTTTATATAAAAGTGTATAATATTAATCACAGTCTTATTTGTCCTGATTTAATTTTCTCAAATTCTTCGTTACCTAAGGGTACATACATGCCTGTTTTTGGGTCAGAGTAAAATAGTTTGTCTTTCACTAATGACGGGTCGTAACCTTCCTTCTGCAAATCCACTTTCCTCATTTTGAATGTTCCTGTAAGCAAAACGGAAAAGTTAAGACAGTCTCTTAAAAAGCTATATGAAGAAAGAAGGTCAGTAATTTTAGGAGAAGGTTAACCCCGTGGTATAATTTTGACAGTTCACATTCATTGCATTATTTACGTAGCTGAGCAGACAAACTTTTCGGACATATGGAGCAATGGATTAGGAACAGCCTTCATAATGATTCAGATTCAGAATTATAATATCCTATAATATCCATTTAGGATACAGCAGCTATATGATACTTAGACTATACACAGTGTCTTGTCGACGAAAAAGACTAGGTATCAAATTGTCTTAAGCTGTTGTAAGCCGAGCGAGGGGTCGATGTCGAGAAAGTATTGCTATTTTTTTTCTATTTCTCAGTAGAAGTGCGGAGGCTGGATTTATGTCCGGTTTATAACAATAGGTTTGCCCTCCTATTATATGTGACTTAAACATAACTGGTTGAAATGAGCGTAGTATAAGAACACTTCTACTTAATAGTTTAACGGAATACGGCGTGATATTATGTGGTAATATAGTGAGGGGCGTTAGCGTGGTGTTTGAAGTGAGCACGTCAGTCTTAATATTACACATATCGGGTATCATCATACGATTAACACATAGAATTATAGCTCCATACTTTATTCATGGCTTTCCATCTATTCATTATAAGACGCAAAACTTACCGGTCATGTCGACGCTACTCATGATCCTGATGAACACAGGCCTGGCGTACTTGGGTAGGTCTTTGGCAATATCCTTCGCGAGTTTGTCCAAGTCCAGTGTCCCTTGTGGATCTACGATGCCACACATGCCCGCACGACCATCAGTATTGGGTATCTATAGCAAAAGGGAGTCAGATTATTAAACTGGTCCTGATATTCTGATTATATCTTACAATTAAGTGAAAGTACACCGTACTTTCATAAATATTAGGTCACCCGTTCAGTCTTAACGAAGTTGACTTCGACGAGACTAAACTTTCCTGAATGGTAAAGCCTCATATTATTGGGCGATGAAAAGTTTTTTTTTTCACTTCAGATTGCAAGTGTTGATTTTGGCTTAAACGATATTAAGCATTTCTAGCCATTTCTACAAAACTGAGAAAAAAATCTGTCTGGTACCAATTTTATTGACTGGGAAAGCAAGAACAGGACGGCTAATCTTTCTTGCTCCTACTGCCTAGGAAAAGAGAGTCTGGGGAAACTATTCCTAAGCAACGGAAAGCTGAATAATAATAAGTTGTGTTAAAAGTAATAATTCACCTCAACACCATAAACGACGGCATCCCTCTGGTCTGCTACCCTGGAGATGACAGACTCCACTTCAGTGGTGGAGACGTTCTCTCCGCGCCACCTGAACGTATCACCAGTCCGATCCATGAAGTAAAGGTAGCCGAGTTCGTCTGCCGTCAAGATGTCACCTGCAACAAGATTGACTACGTTATTGAGATGTTCTCAATCTGAATTGACTTAATCAGTCAACAAATCGCTACGACGTACATGGTTCAAATATAAATGACGCTGGACAGCTTACAGAACATCTGTCCGAAATTTACATAATGGATCAACTTAGTATTGTGCTTTGTTCTGGGATTTTTGGGTGACCCAAATGATTTTTGGGAAACCGAAACATGATGCTACAGTTTCACGGTTGCAGAAATGTTGTATTTTAACCATTGTTTAGCGAACAAAACTTTTGAACTTGGTGATCATAACAATGATAAAGTCAGCTATTGCTAGTTGTAGGTACCTACTGCCAATACAAATATAGGTAAAAGGCGAACCTGAAATAAACGCCGAGTCTCCGAAAGTGAATACGTCTCTGACAACCTTCTTGTCAGACGCAGCCTTGTCCACATAACCCAGGAACGCTCGTGATGGATTATTGGGTTTTATTTTCCCGATGAAAACTCCTGGCTCATTGGGTTGCGCCAACTGTAAGAAGGGAAACAAAAATCTTGAACTTTTCTTTCAACTCTACGTAATGGAGTCTATTGACGTGATGGATATCGATACGGGCCACGCTAAGTGTATTCCCGTGATTTCCCGTTCGTCACAATAAAAGTCCCCACTTAAGAGTTTAAAAAATGGATCCACGAAGGACGATGATAACTAAAGAATGAGTTAGGTATAGGTTTCAACTACAGGTGGAAAGTTCGAAAAAAGTTGTCAGTTGTTTTGTTTCATACCTTAGCCAACTATTGATATTGTAACATGTAGGTTTTTGTCCCAAATAAATAAAATAAATAATTTGAGTCCCGCCACGAGAAGCGGGAAGGGGCTGTAATATGGAGTGGTAATCAGACAAGGCAACTCCAAGTTTTTACGGCTAATGTTGCATGCCATTGTCTGCGGATCGGTTACTACATCCTGCAAGTGTTATAAGGACGACAGCAGGTCAAGCTACCCGAAACTGTCCAATATTTCCAATCAACCTTGAGACTTCTGACAGAATGTATTAGCTTGATGTATTAGTTTCAAGCTAAGACAATCTTTCAGAAGTTGATTGCGAATTTCGGATATTGACCTGCTGTCAAACCAAAATAAAAAAAAAAAATCCTGTGCGGCTACCATAAGTTTTCATTACGAAGACTCGATCATCGACATCGACCGCGTTTGACTAATCGATTGGCCCGCTTCAAGGTTGTAAAAACTGTCCTACGAATGACAGCGCCAAACGCGGTCGATGCGTATGATCTAATCTCGTAATGAAAACTCATGGTAGTTACCTAGTTACACTGTTTAGTTTACTTTATCGACCCATCTGATTGTGATGTTTCGCTACGTAATTTAGATAAAGAGATTTGGGTTTTTTATATCCTAGTATGTGTAATAATTACAAATGATGTTAAAATTGGATGGACGGATGTTTGTTACTTTATTCCCATACTACTAATCGGATTTGGTTAGTTAGCACACAGATAGTTTTTAATCTAGATTAACATATACATTTTTTTTAATAGTTATAAACTAGTGCTTGACTGCAATCCCGCCTGAAGGTAAGCAGTGATGCAATCGTTAATGGTAAAGCGCACTAGCTTATTAAGCCTATTCACTCAAAAAAACTGAGTGAATAGGAAGGAAGACGGCAGTTGAAGGAGGTGATGCAATGTTTAACCCAATAACACGACCAACGATGCTGCGCCAGAGGATGATCTGGAGACCCTCCACGACCAAACTCCCGACACAACAACATTAGGCACATCGTACCCGGCACACATTGCAACACAACTGCTCAGACCCGTCCACCGTACGGCTTCACCAGACATCATGCCGGAACACGACGAATCGCTTGGCGGCAAGACTTTGTCTGGTGGGTAGTAGCTTATGCCGGCGGCTGATATACATATATAATCTCGGTAGTACGTTCTCTCAGGGTAAATTCCGACCTCCACGGAGTAGACGCTGGCAAAAGCCAGAGTCTTGACCCTAGTGCAGGCTAGTTAGTTAGTTTTATTAATTAAACACGACTTACCTGACATAATCCTTTACTGTTTCTTATAGGATCTCCAGTTTCGGGGTCTACTTTGAGGATGGCAATAGGATAAACTGCTGGAATTATTCTGGACACAAAACCAATGGCTCCCTGTTTATTGTTGATGTTCACTGGAAGAAGACAAAGCGTTATGAGATACATATTGAAAGGAAATTCAGATATAATTGCTATAAGCGTCTTATTCATCGTATCATATTTACCTATATTTGCATTTCCTTCTGTAGCACCGTAGAATTCGACCACCTTCTTAATATTGAAACGTTTGACGAAATCGGGCCAAATCTGAAACCAAACACACATTACGAGAACTGAATACTATGCCGTTGTTAAGGAACCTGGATTTAAGATTTGAAATTGAAATAGTTATTTATGCCACTGTCAAGCAATGATAGCTATTGTAATACGAGTGATAGTTTGTGCCACGAAGCAAGGCTGAGTGGCACAATAGATCAGCACGAGTATTACGATAGCTGTTTGCGACAGTGGCATACAAAACTTTTTCTACGACCTTGAAATAAATAAATACAAAAAACCGTCAATGTTTAACTTCATTAGCAATTTTGCTTTGTTGTTATAATCCCACAAATGAAAGGCAAAGGCAATTCATCCATACAGCTTAATCACGTGCGATATTTAGTCGTGACGTAAATACGCGCGCTTTTTGGCATAACCATGATTATGTTGATTTTTTGATGACAAAGCCATATAAAAAAATTTAAAGGTTTCACATAACATACACAACACACTCATAACACGACTTGCAAGGAATGACTACAATTGCGATATGACTTATGGTTATGTACCTATTAAGCAAATTACCAAATGGTCGTAGAAAAATGTTTTTTTTATCTCCTCCTAGTCTTGGATATCTTTGCCTATCGGTGGGAGATTATTACTGGTCGGTTTAGTCACTTCAGAGATTTCACCATAAACTAAAAGGTGCAACTTACCGCTGGCCTCATTCCGTTGCCGTAGACTGTTCTTACTTTATGTTGCGTGTCGGTTGCAGACGGTGGTGTCGCCAACACATATCGACACATTTCACCGATGTAATGAGCGGCCTGGAGAATAAAATAAATAAAAATTGAGCACTTTAACACTTACTTAATCACTTGCCTGAGTCAGAAGCAGTAAAGCCCTAAATCATGGGCTATTCTTACAAATTTTCAATGACCAAGATAATCTTACTGAGGACTGTTTTGAGGTGGCGCGGGAAAAGAATTCGAGAAAGGATTTAGGGGAGACCTATGACCATGGGACCTATGGCATGGAAAAGTAAAAGAAGTATAAAAAAGATTACTTATCTAAATTAGGGGATGGAAGTTCATTTCAATCTCATGCGACAAGAAAAAATAGACATTAATTATCCTAATATACCGTCGTCGTGGCAGACCAATTTTTTCGTACACTAAGACGAAACCGGTTGAGATTTTTTGGAAGTTGCGTTGATATTAGGAAAATGAATGTCATAACAACTATCGACCATGGTAAGCAAACGTAAGTTTGGCAATATTTTGTAAATATCGAAATAGCGGTGGGCCAAGGTTGTTAAAGACATAAACGAAAGACAACATGTAGGTACTATATCTCGTAAAGCTTAAACTAAAATCAAACATCTTCGCAATACACACTTTCACTTCGACTACAAAGCAATTCAGTTTTAACGATGATATTTCTCAGCCTGCGCTTACAATGTAGCACATTAGTGCAGTGTAATGCATACTTTCTCCGAGCTTTCACTTACAGTGGCATTGTATTTGATGCAGTCTGGGAAGTATTTGGACGCTGAGAACTTGGTCCTGAGTGCTACTGTGCATCCAAAGATGAAGGGCTGGCCCATCGTGATGCAGCCGCCAGCGGAGTGGTACAGCGGCATGGGGCAGTAGATGATGTCATTGGATCGCAAACCACCGAGATAATGCACGCCTGAAGCCATGAAAACCATTCTGAAAATAATAAGAAAACATGCAATTATCTGATTTTAAAGATAAATATTAGAATTTTTGGTTACTTGTTACGTTTTGACGCTAAAACAGCTGAACAGACTTAAAGATTTGGATGAAAATTTACCATATCGATAGACCTTAATGCTTTAGCAATAAAGTTGAAAATCTAATAAGAAATATGACAGAATATAGTAGCGTGACGTTGACTGACTCCTTAAAATTTTTCCCTGTACGAGTATGTGGATTGGTCTTTACATAGTAACAGATGTTTATTGATTTGTGAGAATCATAACTGCTTCTAATTAAGTACTTACTTAATAATGATAAAATATTAATTATATAATTATTCAAGGTTCAATTAACTTCAACGGTAGTTTCAACTACATGTTGTAAAGCAAAGTTGAATTCTTCAGCATATTACATACATACTTATTTGATTTGTAATCTTTATAAATATACTACACGATTTGATTTACTTAAGTAAATAACAGTTCCCAAGGAACCTATAGTGCGAATGTATTCAAATTACAAGCTTTACCTTGAAGAAGAAATAACAGCGGCTTTCGGCAATCCAGTAGTTCCAGAGGTGTAGATGTAAAGGAGCTTTCCATTGAAACCATCACCATCGGACTTTGACCAAGGAGCTGGATTGGTGCTCTCCAGCATTGAAGTGAAGTCATCTTCGGATGTCACAGGCTTCACAGCATTGGGAGCAGTGTTGAGGGGGCGACGGACAAACTTGAATAGTTTGATGGACGGGTTTATTTCTTTTGAAATGTCCTGGAATGCTGAAATTGAGATGGATATAAGATTCTTGGAATTTTTTTTTATTTATCTGAGATTGGTTTTAATATTTAATGACTTTTCCTTAAGTCGTAAGAGATGACAGCATTTTGGTGCAATTATTTGTATGAATTAATATTAAATATTATATTATAATAATATATTCTGACTGAAGTCATAAATAATAATTTATGACTTCAGTTAGAATTTGATAAATAAACAAGTAGGTAACCCTAACCAGTTTTACCAGTTATTCAAAGATTAGTATAATGTATCAAACTTATACGTTAATATAGATTTAAAGAAGTTAGCAAACGTGTTTTAAAGTGGACTTTGCGAATCGGCAAAAGCGCATCATTAATCATTCTATGAAGAATCCGTGTACGAGAATTGCTATTAAAATGTAATTAAAGAAGAACATTTTAAAGTATGTCTCTTTTAAAGCTTGATCCCATTCTCAAGCTGTTAAAAATATGTCAAAATCCCCCACATTTTCTAACTAGATTTTGAAATGGATTGTGACTGTTTGTAACTACGGACATTGGCATTCTGATCGAGGCAATGACTTAAGAGATTATGTGACCCTGCGTTAAAAAAATGATAGACTAACCAGTTTGAAACTCATCGCTGTAGATGACAACATCACATTTGGCGATGTTGATAGAATGGAGTAAGGTGTTGCCAGTCTGGTTGGTGTTGATAAGTGGACACACGGCGCCGATCCTTGTGGCTCCCAGCCAGATGGCGGGCATCTCAGGACAGTTGCCGATCATCACGGCCACCGTATCCCCACGTTTGACGCCTTTAGCTTTTAGGACAGCTGAAGTTCGTAAACTGTATTCTTCCACCTGAAAATGATAGGTTATGGATTTATTGTTTTTAAGACTGCAGGGTCAAGCTAGAATTATCCCTATCTCCCGAGCTGGTGATGAAATGGCGGTTTCTTTAGATACGTAATACTTGTAATTTTTCATAATTAAATGAGAAATTGACTTAAACTGCTGATGGAAAACATAGTAAAGAAACGGACAAGTCCTAAAAATAAAAATTGGAAGATATGTGACTCCTACCAACTCACACTGGTCCTGCGTGGCGCATTAAAGCCCACTACCACTACCTTTCAACTACAGGAAGCCTATGTCATTATTGGCCCAATACCTTCGATTTACCTATGAAAATATGGTGTTAGATGTCTGCTATGCTACAGCAAAATGAAAGAGCATGACCCCTTTTCGCCGGAAATTTAAAAGTAATGGCGTGTGAAACATTAGTCATGTATTTAACTTGATTGCTCCCATTCTGATTGAGATCAATTAATGAAAATGATAATTGCATTTTTTTAAAAGGCAGTGTTAGCTGGTTAGCAATATAACCGCCGGAGGTAATATAAATGTCAAACGACGGACGTTGATGAAAAACTAAATATACCTGTGTGTTCTCAATCACGCCACGCAAGCAACAGTGTTTATGGATCACATTAACAAAATTAGTGTTGGCTTTTAGAGTTCCGTATTCAAAGGGTTCCAGCAGACATATTATTTTTGACGTATATTTTTTTTTTTGCCTTGTGGTACTAATGGTCAGTTTTTAATTGTGCCCACTTGGATTTTCGAGATGTCACCAAGCAGTTGGTCAACTTTTCACAAGACCAGCGGGCTGGCCTAAGTATCGGGTGTAATCGACTCGATGGTCGGCAGCAAGGAGTCCTGGGATGCGGTGGTTTCCTTCTGCGAAATAACCGTCTCACAAAGGGAGGCTGAGGAAAGAGAGAGGGAGATCTCATCCAGTCACCCGGCCCGCAGCAGGCGTAACGGACGTTGATGGAGGACACATAATGCCCTCTTCCAGCCCCCCTAAATGGGTCCTCAACATCACCGTCTTATTATAAGTGCCGTCTGTCTTAAGACATCGTCGAGTCTGTCGCCCCTCAAACACCAGGAGCCGAGGTCAGCGTTCCATGCGTGCCACTCTTAGACGACGCGAGTCAAACACCTCACTCCCCCCTTGACCCGAGGAGGATCACAATGGCGGCCGGCAGCAATCGGGGGTTGCGGAAGCAGTGTTCGTTCTCGCAACCCCTGGCGTAGGTGTGAGACGGAACACCATGTTGGTTTTTAGTCAGTAAGAGTCTGACAGACCTGGCGGACATCCATGTGGATTTTCCGACCCGAAAGAAAAAAAGTATCTTCATACAATGTACCAATGCTGCCATTCTTTCTGCAGACGGCGAAGCGGGAGACGATTTTTAATGTCCTGTCACTAGTTTCCTTCTTTTTTTAAATTACAAGACATTCAACTTAGCTGAGATAACGATGATCCAAAGCCATAAACCTATTGTTAATCGTGTAAAGTTATTGTACAGAACCAAAACGCCTTTAAAACGATTAGTCTCTTTGCCTAGTATCTCACAGAACGCATTATCTGAAAGGTAACTGCGTAACACACTAATATTATCAATAGGTTTCAAATTGACAGTTCAACAACATTCATTGCGTCATTTACGTTGACCAAACGTGAGCAAACATTTTATTCGGAAATATTAAGAAGCAATTGATTAGCAATATCCTTCAAATTTATTCAGATTGTGATTGATAGTGCCGAACGCAATTAGAATGTAAGATCTAATTTATACAAAAGCGTAAAAGGAATGAGGCATTAATTAGTAGCTAAATTGAATTTGCGCAATTTCTTTTTAAGTGCCATGGATATTGTACTTATTAATTCGCGCAATAATTAGGCGGTAAGTCTTTGAGTCTGAAGTGCCAATGGGCGGGAGACACCTACAGAATGAATCCTAAGAGATGGGCCAAAGTTGTTACACAGTGGGTGCGTGAAAACGGGCGCCGCGCCGTCATCTAGGCCTAAGCAATTTTGACGTGACGATATGGACTCATATTTAACCGGTTGCCAAGAAGACAATGTGGAACAAAACTTGGAATAATATGAGGGTGATCTTTGCTCACCAGTGGGACAATGTAGGTTAAGCAAGAAAAAAACACTTCCCAAATAGTTCCAACCACGACAACGCGCCCCACTCTTCTTTTGAACACAGCAGTGTTCAACATTCCACTAGTATTTTAGTCTTTTCGATTCGCAGTAATTACTGATTAGTGTGTAAGTAATTAGTGAATATCGTCAAAATAAAACACGTGTGGAATTAAATAGCGATAACCACTGGCGATTAGGAGTAGAGTGGGGCGCGTCTTCGTGGTTTGTCATTAGTAAGTGGTCTACTAACTATTACATACATTACATCGTTTTTCACGTAACCCTTTGTCATAACAACACGTTAATGAGTGTTACAACATACCTACACATGGGTAAACTTCCTGCAGAATATTATGTAGTGTCGTAATGGTTGACATAGGTATGTATATACGACTCAGTGACGATATCGATTGTCGATTACAACATGAGTGGGTGTTTTTAAATCCATATCCGTACCTATTATTGTGCGAAAGTTACTCTGTTTGACCCTTACCTATAACCAAGACTTATTTTGTGTTGGTAATCATCAAACAACTTCCCCAGTTCTATGAAACCTGTCTGTCCAATTTGTACTGTTAGGTGTGGTAAGCTTAGAGGGAGCTGTCAAAAGTCAATCCCTAGAATTAGTTAAAATGACAGGTTATTCCACTCTCTAGAATATGGATTAAATCATAGATATTAATTAAATTATCTACTATACTATCATTGCTAATCGTGCAATATGATTCATGTAACGATACAGCTAAATGACTAAGTACAACGTTTACAATAGTATAGTATACGGGTCATACACAAAACGGGTTATAAAAATATACGAAATAAAAAGTCGACGTTTTTTTTTCAAATCAGTCTCATTTATTAGGTCACCATACAAGTAATTAGAAATTAATCAAAAACCAGATCGTTATTCAAATTTCAGCAAGTTATTCTACTTTAATTTTTTCTTACGTCCACAGAAAAGACCCCTTTCCACAGAAGAGAGGTTAATCACTCTCATATTGATATTTAGTTGCCATTTATACTCGTAATAATTAACAAAAGTTATCTAGCCAATAATATAGGAACTTTGAAAAATACAAACAAAAAATAATTGATCAATGAAATGTAATTTTTCAAGGATGCATATATTGAAATTAAACTTAATATTTTTATTATTTTTCATATTAGCCTCTTAGATTGATCAATTAACAAAAAAAAGTTTTCAAAAAATGTTTTCATCACTATCATCATTTTCAAAGTACGAAGGTCGTACTTTAGGTTTTTTTGGTGGTGTAACAGAGTCATTAGAATAGTTATTGTCATAGAGAATCCTCTTTCGCGGAATACACGGTTGACTAGTTACATTGTTTAAAAGTTCTGGAGAAGGTGTAAACATTATGGGCGAAGGAGTTCTTGGTCCAGTTATCGTTGAGATAGATGCTGTTCTATGAGAAGATGGCGATGAAGATGAAGACGAAGATGAAGAACCTACTGTTGAATCTTCTACAGGATCTGAGACACATTCAATATTAATTTGTCCTATTTCATAATGAGGACAACGAACATGAGTGGCGCATGAAACACAGCTTAATCTCCTGGCGTGCAGTAAATTAGGTTCAGTAGCGTTCCATACAACTTGGTGGATTTGAAAGGTACCTTTAAATGGACGACATTTACTTACATCCGCTATTCTCTGTATTTCAGGCACATGGGTATCATCGACAGGAACAATTTCGATACCTTTACAACTGTCCCTTAAACAACTGACAAAACTGGTAATATTTATAATATCTCTTCCATGGGCAACAATATTGTCACATGTCCGTTTCACACAGCCACCAACACCATCAGGTGCCCCCTTACCGTGACCAGTTTCACTAAAATGCCACACGATCCTCTCTGCATTGGAGATTTTACTCACATAGTTTACAATTAAATGGAACATAGTCTTGTTTCGATATTGCGTTGTAGGTCCATCGCTTAGAATATGTAATTCCTTCAAATGTGGAGACAAAATTTTAATTTTCTCAATTATAGGCGTCAGATGTGCGCAAATAAGAACGGGGTCGTGTCTTAAATTTTCGGATACCGAACAGAAAGATGTAGTTTTTACTACGTTTTGTGGCGGTTCTGAATTAGCAGAATAGTAGACGCACGTGTGTAATGAAAGCTGCGATTTCGATCCTCCGAAATGGGCCGATTGAATTTCAGATCCGTACTTGCAAGAATAGTTTTCTGAAAAGTCTATATGTAATAATCCCTCAGATGGCGATAGACTTTGTTTTATGAATTTTATGGCGTTAAACTGATTAATAATATTGGCAAGATGTTGCATGAATATAGGTAGGTTTTTATTTAAAATATTAACAAGCAATTGATGCGATGTCTTTACACTTTCTTTCACAGTTTTCTTACAAATCTTCTCATTGCCTTTAATTATTACAGTACAATTCTTAGTAACCCATCTTTGGTAAATTATTGTATCATTGCCATTTAACAAAGTGTACTTTGGAACTCTTTCAGAACATTGTGAACATTTCCGTTCCAAGCAAGGAACACTGAAAGCATTATTACAGCAAAGAGATTTAGCTAAATCGGTGGCCGAATTATGATTTAATATCTTATTTTGGTATAAGGCTTGCACAATATAATCATTATTCGTATGAACGGCACACAGGCAAGTATTTCTTGACGCGGCTTTAGGGAACATTACCCAGAATGGACGATGTCGGCGGAATGTTTCGTATGAGACATTCAAACCAGTCGTACTGTTAAATTTTTTATGTAAGTTTAGAAGTGTATCATTTAGAAGACGTATTTGCTTTTTGACTTTTCTGCGCGTGATCGTTTCCTTTTTACCAGCTGTTAGTCTACTATTTTCATCATTGATTAAAAATTCTTTTATCCTTTTTCTCAGGCCAATATTTATAATAATCTCCTGTCTTTTACTTTTTTTAATCTTATTATTCTCATTCTATATTTAGCAAGCTTCCGTTCTAAAATATTTAATCTATCCATTAAAAATTGATTATGTGCTTTCAATATCCGGCGATTTCGTAATCGTATTGCTCTACCCACCTCTAGACGTGAGTGTGACGAGCGAGAAGAACTGGGAGAAGGAAGCGGTATATTTACGCGTACCATTTCTTCCGTTTGTTTTCTTAGTCGATCTCTTTGACGTCTAAGCTTGGCTTTTTCACGCCACATTTTTCGCATCTGTCGCTGCTGTCTCGGTGTAAAATCTTTAATTGTCTTCAATAACCCATTTTGTTTCCTTAGATGATATCTTTCGCGTTCTTTCCTTCGTCTTTCTTCTATGGCAGTAGCATCTAATTTAGCTCTAGATCTTCGCATGCTGAGTTTTTTCTGTTCACGACGACGTATTATCTTCTCTTCGTCAGTTAATTGGGTTCTGGACCTACTGGATCGAGGCATTGTACCTGAAACGAACCCAATCATGCTAAGCACCCCACATTTAGCAAAAAAAAGTCAAGCTCCTTTATTGAGTACCAATACCAATAATGCAATATTTAAATCAAGCTATCTCAGCCTGCCCGTTTGTTTGACGGACATTGTAGCTTTGTTAGCATAGAAAACCGTTAAAATGTTATTTTTTGTGGACATGCATCTTTCCTGTGGACATTTATATTCACAGGAAAGATGTCCACAGGAGAGATATTTCAAACTAAAATCAAAGCAGCCATTTTATTTTTAAGGTTATAAAAACAACAAAAGGAACTTTGAAAATGCTCCTCAAAAGGCACATCGGCGCAATATTTACTAAAATATAAAATAATAACTTACCAAATTATAACCCAAGCAGGAAAGACGCACTGAACTTTGACAAAAACACTTAATTTAATTTTTAAACTTCGTAAATTAGAAAAAGACACGTAGCTGTACTGAAAAGGACTCCAACAAATGGCGGCTATCCAGTGTTGTCAATTTAAAAAATATTCGAAACATGGTAGCGATATTATAAATTAAATTATGGTTGATTTTTAGGTCCACCAAAAAGACTTAAATACCTATAACAGCATGTTTATTGGAAATAAAAAAAATATTTTTGTGCAATTATTAACAACTTTCTAATAATAATAATATTCATCATATATTGCGTAAATGCGATAATGACGTTTTGATAAACATGTACAAAATAAATAACGGCATCTATCCAAACACTCCTACCCCGAATCTGAACAGTCCACACGAAGAGACTTTTGACACATTTTGAATTTGTTTTTTAATGAAGAAATATCATTTCACAGCTGGAAATATTATAAGTAAACAGAAAAGTAACAATGATTTAACTAAAAAATAAACGTCTTCAGTTACTGTTGTAAATGTTTAAGTTATTTTATCCGAACGCCCATATGTGTATGACCCATACACGGAATAAAACAATCCTATCTTTTCAGGAAACTCCTGAAGGGAATAACAATGATTTAATTTTATTATTTACCTGTTGGAACGTCCATGTTTCATCTTCGAAAAGGAAGCAAGCCTTGTTCGGATGCTTGATCACCTGCTGATGGAAAATGTCAGGCATGGACCAGTTCTTTTTGGTGAAGTTCTTCGTAAGCCTCAGAATTTTGACGTAGCAGTACAGAGCTCTGTAAATGACAATTGAACGATGGATTGAGATGTACATATGTAGAAAATGTCGTTCATTTCCTTCTGGGATACTGAATGCCAAAAGCTGTAAACACACGTAAGACACTGAGTATGATTTAGCAGACATAACTGGAATTGATGCATAGGTAAGTGTGTGGAAGTATGAGGAACAAGGAGTAAAGTTCACTCTTGCTCCATAGAAAAGGGAGCTCTTCCCCAATGCTTGAAATTGGGAAGTTGTATGTATGCTACTTGCATGGTGAACTCTGATTGCGAGATGTAGAATTCGGGTGACGCCAGTACGACACGTACCGCTACATCACTCCACTCCGGAGACCGGAGGTCGATAGAGGGCTGAGTCTTGAATCTTACGATGCTTGCCTGGCCAGCTGAGGTTCCAGTGAGTCGGAATCGGTTGCCGCGTAGTTCACGGTGAGTCGGAACTGTCTTCGGAGATTCCCCAGTGAGTCGGGGTGGTGGTGCTAGGATCCTCCCTTTTCTATAGAGGATGAGTGAACTTTACTCTCTGTTCCTCATGCCTCCACAACTGTATTGTCTATACGCGCAGATTTCATTAAAACTAAGAAGAATAAAATTCTTAGTCTACTGTGTCAATGCCAAATCACACACAAAAATATAAATATTAACTAAATATATAAAGCAACTTACGAAAAATCTCTGGGAGCGGTTAAGATGGCGATATAGATCCATCTCCAGTAGAAGGCTATGAGGTACACCACGCACAGAATAGCAAGCACTAGGAGGCTCGCTTTCCAGTCCTGGAACACCCAGGTGACGGCACACGCCGCGACCAGCACAGCCACCGCCAACAGCCCCATAGCCACTTTAGTCCAAGGTATTTTAGAAGTCACGTCCACGTTATTGCTCCTCCCTTTTTCTAAGTCCGCATCGCCGTTTTTCAACTGAAAGTAAATATGCGATTAAAGCTTCTATGTATATTCTTAATTAAAGTATTAGGCATGTACGTAAATAACAAGATAACAACTCGGAAAGGTGCCACGGGTAAATCAAATTGGGCTGGATACATCTGCCGCAAGTCATGCGATTAGTGGGCCAAAAGGAACCAGTGGGTCCCTCTTAATAGCAAATGAGATCGCGGCATACTCAGACGGAGATAGCCGATAAGCTGTGCTCCTTTGATAACGATAGGTCATTGGCAGCTCTGGACAGAGAGATGAAGAAAGAGATTAGGGCGGCATTTGCCCAGAAGTGGGACAAAAACTGATAGAAAGAAAATATAAAAAGAAATACCTAATGTACGCGTTTGAACGTCGTGCCTACTCGACCGATAGTAACAGACTCGCAGGAAGTTTATCGGATAAACAAAATATTCATGATATAAATAAGATTGTCAGATTATCTATATCTTATCTGTGGTTTTGTGGACTTGGGAGTGATTTCAATGTTAATTATTATTAAGATGAATTTATAAGCGCATAGTTTTAAATCTTTTGGCGACATGTGTCTTTTAGTGTCCAAAATGTATGTATAGTATGGCGGAATCCAAAACATCGGGAAACCGTTATCCTAGAACCAGAAATGAAGATATGTGACTTCTACTACACAGCAATTACAGCCCACTGGCGCAAACAGGCTGGCCGCCCCAGTGTGGCTACTATGAGTTTTCATTACGAGACTCGATCATCAATATCGACCGCGTTTGACTCATCAATTGGCCCGCTTCAAGGTTGCAAGAACTCTCAACTAATGAGAGAGCAAAACGCGGTCGATGCGTACGATCGAGTCTCGTAATGAAAAGTCATGGTAGTCACACAGGGCATCTACAGCAATATAAAAATAAAACATAGAAAATAAAGATGCCAGATCGTCGCCTTTGCCATAACTTAAAAGTTATCCTAATGAAAATAACCTTTAAAAATTGGTAAAACAACCCCCATGACCCCCCAATACGACAATACCTAATTGTTCTGACAATTCAAAAGTGCCTGTAACTGGTTTATTTGAAATAAAAGCTTTGATTTTGATTTTGTTATGTACACTGACAGTACTAATGCATATGATTATCTTGTTTGAATCTATCAAATAAATCCTATCATCAAAATTGAAAACGTGATTTTTTCCAACAAATTTTATGTAATGAATGTAATGGTAATGATGGACAGACGACGGAAGTGGCCAATACCAATATTTGATTATCTGACTAAATATAAATATATGGTTCATTTTTATAGCAGACTGGGGACATTACATATAAGTAGGTAAGTAGGTGGGAAGTTTATTTTGTTGTTGTATTCTCGTCTCCTTAAATCTCCACCTTAGAAGCATTATGTCGAAAAATATGTACTTACATAAAAAAATACTAGGGCGCTAACTTTAACCATAAATGTAGCTTATATGATCTAGAAATTAGCGTTAACTATTTTGTTAACTGTGAAGGCTTGACGTCCTAAGTAAACCCCTGCGTTCTAAAATCAAAATTCGAAAAGGAGATGTTTCAGAAATATATGGAGCCAGGGCCAGCACATTGTACACTTAATGCTAGGTATAGTTACGCTATAGTTAACTGTTTTTAATGTTCATTTCATATATTTTGGCTTAGTTTTTATACAGATTCAATTTAACTCGGCCAAGGAGTGCAACACAACTACTAATAAATATGGTGGTCAGCAATAAGCGAAATAAGAGTTTGAGTGACATTTGATTGACGTGTCATGTATCTATGGCTATCGTATCTATGTTATCTACCATATGACTGTGAAAAAAACAAAACCTGAATTCCGAACATACGGCCCATTAAATAAATACAATCAACTCAAATCAACACTCGACACGAACACTACGGGAAAATAGAACTGTCAAAGTCGCCAATCAAACGTCATAACCGGTGTCATGGCTACCTTAATAAAGGGTTATCTCACTAAAAAACCGTTTCAAATTATTAATTACATATACTTGTATTTTTATTTAAATCTTTTATTTTTTTTTCCTTTTTATCTACATAGTGTACATAGTGGTGGCCCAAAATGGAACATCTCCTTTGAGACATTTACCAACCCGCCCGGCCGCACTAGGCCTGCGTGTTGGATCCTAGAACTGGGTAACTAGATAATAGGTTGAGTATGCTATGAACTATTAATAAATATGTATGTCGCAGACAGCGACGGCAGAGCGGTAGGGTCGATAGCATCTTCGTGTGGTGGTACAGGTTCCATTTCGTAGGTGAGTTTTGAAGCACGACGTGTAGATATACCCTCCAATCTTCATAATAACAATTTGAATAGGCAAACCGCCAGTTTCGGTTCGGAGAAGTGCCTTGGTCCGCGTCTCGATTCAAAGTGACCGTTCGACGAACCCCACTTTCCAAAGTGACTCCGTCCATGTGCCACCATCACAAAATGACGTCACAAGCGTTTGCCCCTGAACTACGTAAATCAAATGAGCAACTTTTCTTCAAATAATTTCGACGATCTCTGACTTTTTCTTTTAGCGGTCGCCAGCGACTTCGTTCGCGTGGAGTTAGGTATTTAAACATGTTATGCTCTGCTCCTATTGGTCACTGCGTGATATTATATAGCCTAAAACCTTCCTGGATGAATGGGCTATCCAACGTAAAAAGGATTTTTCAAATCGGGTCCATAGGTCCTGAGGTTAGCGCTTTCAAACAAACAAACAAACTCTTCAACTTTATTCTTTAAATTATAAATATCAACGTCTAGACTATCATTAATCTAGAGTTATTTTTTTTAATTTATTGAGTGAAAATGACAAAACTGATCTGTAAGAAAAAAACGTTGCGCCACACTAGGAATATCTCCTGTATCGTGTGTGCGTTTACATACATATAAACTCACATACACAAATAGCCAGAACCGAAAGAACAACTTGTAGGTCATACAAATATGTACTTGTTCCGAGCGGGAATAGAACCCGCGACACGCAGCGCAGCAGCAACAAGTCAACAACTACTGCGCTAACCGCGCTGTCAAAGAATTGGCATTTTTGCCAAGACACAGCTATTCGCAGATACAAAGCCTGGCAGTTGTGTTCACGTTTACCTTTTTTTTAGAATTCCCTCAAACTTAAACACAACTGGAAACCAACAGTTACAAAAGTTAAGTTAAAGATTTCATTTTTTTTTATATATATAGAGACGTCTGTAAAAACAAACATAAGTAGGTACATACTTACACGATGATTTTAACGTTAACTATAAGTTCGATCTGTATACAGCGCAGTTCTACCAACACACTGCATTCGAATCCGTACTTCCTCAGCCTACTGAAATCCGTACAACTAAGCTAAATAGCCATATAATTCAAACATTAAATATCAAAACAAAAACTTTTACGTTCTATCTACCAACGAAGCGTAACATTTACCTACACTATCTACGTATTATACAGTGTAGCAGTGGCGAAGGGTGAAATTTTGACAAAGGGAAGCCGGTCCAAAAAAATAAACACTTAAACACTTACCTACTGCAGGATATCTTGGAGGAGGTCTTCAGATAAGAATAGTATTAAAAGCCCCACCTTCACCATACAAAAAGGACTGATGATTTGATAACAGTGTCTTTCAAGTATGATAAAAGCGGCAGCAAAAGAAAAAAAAAGCCTTTTTCGACGTGCATCTCCATACCACACATGCATGCTTGTTAGTAAGTACTAAGTTAAGTACCTATTGTTAGGGAATAAGAGTCAAGAAAAAATAAAATAAAAAATTACAAAAATAATAGTGTTAAAAACCGAACCACACAAACACCGATCCAAAACCAACAAAAATATTAAGCAAAAATAAAGCAAATTATACACAATCACAACGTTATTTATATTGTAATGCAATGCGTCTGTTTTTTTTTAACAAAATGAGCTAAAATGATGTTATAAAAATTCGGATTACTTTTCATTTTATTAAGCAAATTTTTTTTAATTGACATGATAGCCAAATCGGACAATCTCTGCTCTTTTTGGCAGTTACGCACATATGTGTGAATGCGTTTTAAAGCAGAAAATGACCGCTCAGCTGAAGCTACTGAAATGGGGAGGGTCAGAATTAAACTGCAAAGAGTCGAAACTTGAGAAAATGCGTCTTTCAAAGACGTATTCTGGACAGCTGTAAAAAAAGCTCATAGGTGTCCAATTTATTTAACGACGCTGACGTAAGACTTTAAGTTCATTCAGCAGGTAGTCAGTTGAGCAGCACTCTATATGAATTAAAGCCATAATAACAAACAAAATACACAGTATTTAACCAAATCTGCGATTAAATTACGTTACAGAATCAGTCACAGTTTAAATACCACAAATATTAAAATAATTATAACAAACGAAAAACACGAAAAACGAACACATGTCACATACTAACAATAATTTATTTTCAACCAAACGAAATGGAACACGAAAATATGCCAAAATAAAAAGAATATGACTTGCGAAGGATTTCATTATAACGTTTCTTTGTCTCATTCTAATAGAGGAGAGGAGAGAACTGCAAGCCGGTCGGCAGTAGCCTATCTTTTCTCAAAAATTACGGACGGTTAGCGATCATTAGAAAGAGATGTCTGACACGCTCTGTCTCTTTTCGCCTCATAGTAAAACGTTGGCCGAGATAAGCTGTAATTCGTCGAGTTACCTTTAATGTAATTTAGGTACGAAAAATTTAAGCGCTGATTAATTTACGACAATAAAATGAAATGTGATACTTAGGGTATTGCTAAGAATTACTATTGCTATTGTAAATCGCGCAGGCATTTGATTAATAATACTTTGTTAATGAAATAGAATGTAAATACTTTTGTATGAATATGGAACTGATTTTTGAAAGGTAACCCGGTGGGAATCGGCTTGTATGGACTCTTCGCCACTGCAGTGTAGCAAATTACTATATAATATGACCATTTAGGCAATCACAACTGTTATTCTTGTTTTTTTTTTTTCTAAAGCAGTAAATTGACGTATTTTGCCATTTTTTTAATTGTGTTGTGTTGGTAATATCACTCTCTGTCATTACTTTTATTTTTATCAATAAACTTTTTGTTTTTGTAATTTTCTTCCCTGATTGCACCTTCTTATTCATGAACTGTTTGAATGTATATGTCAGGTCTTTAATTTATTACGTTTTTTGTTAAAGAAGGACGGTGTTGCACTTTGTACTTACTCAATCAGTGTCTACCTAATTAATTCTAAAAATACATATAATATATAAAAACCATTGCCTAACCGCACAGCAATTGTTTGTCTCGCAAAAACCTGAAAATGACTACACCGTTTTATTTTTTGCTTTATTTTGTTCGCGTCGATACCAACCCACACTAGGCCCGCGTGGTAGATTACGGCCCACTCCCTCTCACCGAGGCCTATATCCCAGTACTGGGAACATTATAGGCTGATTATGATACAGCAGTTGGGTTCTATAATATAATCATTTCACCATGAAAACTTTTGGTGAACTTGGCGTGGAGTAAGTTGTCATTCCAACGAATTGACAATATTGGCAGCTAACTCCACGGTGAGAATTTTACAGATTCGATCAGCTGGTGTGGTTTAGGAAAAACCCAAAGCAATAACCGAAAAAATCGTGGTTTTGTCTCAAGTGGAATGAAGTTCACCGGGATATCTAGTGCTAAATAAAAATGGTGAGGTAAGCCATAACAAGTACACGTTAGGTACCTACATAAACATAATACGTACAACATTTAAATGATTTCCTTTGAAATAAGATTCATGCTTATGCATAAATATGGGTTATATAATGAAGCCTTTGTCTTGGGATTATACCTAGGTAGTTCCTCAAAGGACTAAGTGGGTAATCATTCCGTGATTTGAGGCCTAACCTACGCGAAATTATAGTTAACGAAACACCAAGTGCCGCACGGTTTTTGCTACTAGATAAAACATTTCATTAAATTTACTTCAATATAAATAGCGGGACGGTATCATCATCTCAGCCACAAGTCCACTGCTGGACATAAGCAGGACCAAGGGTTTCCAAAAAGAATAGTTGGACGCGGCCTGCATCCAGCGCTTTCCTGCGATTTTGGTCAGATCATCCGACCACCTAGTCGGTAGGCGTCCGACGCTGCGCTTGCCAGTACGTGGTCGCCATTCAAGAGCATTTATAGATGGTATGAATGCTTCTAAATCCAACAGTACCACTATTGTGACGCTGACTGGGATAAATACTGCTCCTTTCTAGACCAAAAAGTTACGCTAAACTCGAAGGTTTTTAAATACGAGGCGGAAGCTAATAAAGTGGAACCTAATATTGATTTAGGTATTATGTTCTTTTGCAGTGGTTTTTGCTTGATGTAAGAAAGAAAGAAAAGACGTTTATTTGCGGTTAACATGACGCAGACAAAGGACCATAACCCAAAAAAGAACATGTTCAACAAACAAACGCTCATCGCGTTTACCAGTAAAATACAGGTACAACAATAATAAAAAATAAAATAAATACATAATGTGAAAACCGCATCAAAATCCACAAGAATGGACACACAGACAACCACCAAAAGCGTTATAAGTATATCCTTTTTTTTTTTTTTTATAAGTTATAAACAAGCGCTTGACCGCAATCCCGCCTGATGGTAAGCAGTGATGCGATCATTGATGGTAAAGCGCGCTAGTTTATTAAGAACCTATTCACTCTAGCCTTGAAGACACTCAAATTGTAATGTGATGGAAACACCGTCGCTGGCAAATTGTTCCAGTCCCTCGATGTACGCGGTATAAAAGAGGAAGCGAAACGCTTCGTCCGGGTCGCAGTGGTATCAACAACGTAAGGGTGGAAACTCGCCGTACGACGGGTCGTCCGATGGTGGAACGGTGATGGGGGAATTAAATCATGCAATTCCCTTGCACACTCACCAGAATGCAACCTATAGAAGACCGAAAGGCTGGCTACTCTACGCCTGTGCTCCAGGCTTTGGAGACCGTTTCGAGTTAAGTCTGGGTCACCAATCAGCCTCTTCGCACGCCTCTCCACTGAATCCAAAGTATCCAGGTGACATTTCGCAGCACCAGCCCAAATGTGGCTGCAGTACTCCACACACGAGCGGACCTGTGCTTTGTACAACATTAGAAGCTGCCCCGGTGTGAAGTACCGCCGGACCTTTGCGATAACGCCAAGTTTTCTAGCAGCCACCCTGGCCTTGGACTCAATGAACCACCCAAAGTTAAGGTTCGAGGAAATCTCTACTCCCAAAAGCTGAAGGCGGTTGGTGCACTCCAAGGATACATTCTGAAAAGTAGGAGCCAAGGTGAACGGGCTCCTTTTGGCGGTGAAAAGACACGCCGATATCCACTTCTAGCCTGCGATTTCGTTGGTCTACATATCGGAAAATAAATTATGTTTTCTTGGGTATGCCCTCGTAGTATCAGCTATCTAGCACAGAAAGTTGCGTCGAAATCAGTCCAGCAATTTCAGAGATTACCCGGAAAAAAACTTATAATCATATAATACTTTCAAATGCATCGACTAAAAGCTGATATGTTGAAATTACAGATAGACACTTTAATTTTATTTATTAGTATATTTTACTTCTGTAGGTACCTATTTTAATTGAATCCTTTTAATTACTTACCTCAAACTTGTGATTTCCAATATCTGTCTTGTTCATATTGTTGTCGACGACCATTTCGACGTTTGCCATCTTTATGCTAACTTATTCACTTATAATTATTTAAAACCAGCTATTATCCTCCTTATATGATTACAAAGTCCATTCTTCGTAACAGCCCATTTGGTTAGACAACCTGAAACA
Source organism: Sesamia nonagrioides (assembly GCA_017933935.1). Lineage (NCBI taxonomy): Eukaryota > Metazoa > Arthropoda > Insecta > Lepidoptera > Noctuidae > Sesamia > Sesamia nonagrioides. Next base: position 1,388,075 of record JADWQK010000081.1, read on the forward strand.
AAAGAAAAACAAAGTTAAATAACATATTTTTAAAATCAGATATTATCGATAACGACAATGATTATTTTCTATATCGATACATATGCATCATTGTTTTTTATTTATGGAAAATCCGAAACACGTGTCCAGTGTTTTTAAGTAAAGAATCTATGTACATATGGAACTGAGACGTGGTCGCTTACAATGGGCATTACAAGAAAGCTCAAGGTCATTGAAAGGGCAATGGAGAGGGCTATGCTTGCGGTTACACTGCGTGTTCAAATCAGAAAAAAAGAGGAGGAGATCCGCAGAAGGACGAGAGTTTCCGTGATAGCGCGAAGAGTTGCAGCTGGGCCAGGCACATTACTCGTGGAACCGATACCCGATGGGGCCGACGGGTTCTCGAGTGGCGACCACACACCGGAAAGACGCAGCATGGGTAGGCCCCCTACAAGGTGAACCGCCGACCTGGTGATGGTCGCGGGAAATCGCTGGATGCAGGAGGCGCAGGGCCGGTCGTCATGGAGATCCTTGGGGGAGGCCTATGTCCAGCAGTGGCAAAAATGATGATAATGACGACGATTCGTGTACCTTGTGGCTTTAAATTTTATTCTGCCGTATCCAATTCTATAAACGGGACTCTATTACTAAGACCCTACTGCCCGTCCGACTATTTATTCTTCCTTTTTTGATGACATTGCCCTATGTCTTTCTGTCACCAGGCTCTCATGAACCTACCTTCCCCTATACCTATAGCTAGAAAGTTTTATAAAAACCTTTACCCATGGAATAAAATTTACATCAGACTGATCTAAAACAACAAAAAACACAAAAATTAAAAACATAAAAAAAATTCTCAGTATTTATAAAACTTATTCTATATGCAGGTAAATAAAATTTTTAGTCGAAAAGTATTAACACGGATGTCGAAGCGCCTGTTTGCTAACATGCACACCTTATTTGCGTATAGGTAAATAAATGTGTTAGCACTGCAGAAATAAACTCCTAATATTAAATTTATATTTGTGGAACATGTTCTTGTTTGGAGAGTAGATGGTTCTAGTTTCCAAGCTAATTATTCATTCCATGTTCCTCTTATTAAATACAATATTTGCCTATTTACAATCAGCATATATATATATTATGCACCTACAAGTTTATGAAAAAAAAAGGAAGAAACCATTAGACAAAAAAAAAAAAATTCGGGCGCATCGCTATCAATCAAAAAAGTGCACTTTGTATCTAGGGAATGCTGTGCACTTTTGGCTAAATTTCAGCCCTGGTTATGCGAAGAGTGGACCAAACGCTTGGTGATGTCCCTAAACCCATACGGCATACCCCCTTATTCATAAACGTGGGTGTCACAAGGGGGTCAATGAGCACTCTGACCCCGTGGCCAACAAGACCAGTAAGCTTGTTATATTTGCACCATTTAAGAATTTCTATGCTTGCAGCATCCGCCCAAACACAACTAACCGTGTTATAAAGATGGGACTGCGCGCTGGTGTCGACAGAGGTTGCATCCCAAACAGCCTGTATATGCAATCCATGTATATGCATTATGCAATCCTGTGCGACCTTGCATTTCCATCATTTTATAAATGACAAAGAGGTCAACAGCATTTAGAGATTATCAGAATTATTTTTCTTAATAATTTATAGCTGTTAAGAGATTTATACATTTACTGTAAAATATTTAATTAAATTAAAATTCAGTGCATCTTTCTTTCTCATCATCATCTTCGCGTTACTCCCAGTCCCATCCGAAGCTTTTTCAGCTTTGGAGTCTGGGGTCAGCTTTACCAGTCTAACTGCTGGTTTGGCTAAACTTCGAAATTTTCCGTGAAGCGACAGCCGTCTGACCTCCACAACCCGAAGGCGATATCGAAGCATTGCAGCTAGACCAATTGTTGGACTTTTAGGGCTCCAACAACCCGTAACGACTGTCATTAGATGTTCGTATGACAACCGGGACCAACGGCTTAACGTGCTTTCCGAGGCACGACCAGACCAGTGCAAATATTCATATTCATGCACACAAATATTTGCACAGCGCGAGGATCGAACCTGCGCCTCCTTGCGTAAGGGCAAAAAGATTGTAATAATATTTTAGTTCTGTCACATCATCGCCTGTTGTACCTAATTGACGTATTTTTAATTGCGTCTAATTTGTCCGTGCAGTATTTTAGTTTGACAAATCAAGTACTTACCTATCTCACGCTACAAAAAAGTTTGGAAAACCATTAGTAACACTCAGCCTGCCCTGGAAATTGCAATGAAGTAATAATGCATGGATTCCTGGATTCAAACAGAGGAACCCATGCATTCTTGCTCAGCAATCACGCTTGCAAAGCATAAATATTAATCATCAATTTCATAAACAATCAATCAATTTGCACTCAAGAGGTAATAAAATTTTATTACGCTATTACGAAATTTTCTAAATTAATTCTCATTACTGTTCTTAATACAGGTAATGGATGCTATTACAAATATTGTCAACGTTGATAATAAATATACGTATCTATTACACTAAGCTAATTAACACGTAACAATATTACGTAACGATTGTTATCTGATATGTAATACTTTATCATAATTATTATCAGAAGAAATCATATACTTAGTGAATTTTATTAAATCAGGTAGTTATTGAAGAATTACAACTAAAGGAAAAACTTGGATAAAAATCTAGCAAAATCTCAATCTGCTATATCACATTACGGCTGAATTTTGATAGATTTCGGCTGCTGGTATACAGGACTCTTGGTGAGAGGGAGAGTATTGGAGGTTAGTTCCTGTAGAACGCTACTGGCCGTTTGGCGTATAATCTGTTACATAGTGACTTGATTGTCATATTCAAAATATGATATATATAAAATAACCAATATAGATTAGGAACAGGAGTAAGAACATGAACTGTCTTTGGCGATATCCGCCATTATTGTGAAATAATTTTTTAAAGAATTTCTATAATTCGTAACACGTGTTATTGGCAAAATTGTGGTATCTAACCACAGAGGCCATTGAAGAGTTGAAGTAGTATTCACTCTAAAGAAAAGAAAGAAAAGAAGATTAGGAACTGAATGTGGACTCTGCACCAAGTATTTTCCATTAGAGAGCCATCCATCGCGCAGACTCAGTACGGTTTGTGTAGATATCCCATGTCTTCAAATATTTGGTTCTAGAATATACCGGTTTCCTAACGACATTGTAGAATGCTTAAACGTTTTGAGAGTATTGGTAATTCATAATGTACAGACGACAGCACATCACGCTACTCCAATCTGTCAGATATCCTTATTAGATTTGAAACTTTATCTCTAATGCGTTAAGGCTCAAGGTTGATTGGGAAAATCTGACAGTTTGGGGTAGCTTGACATGCTGCCGTCCGTACACCAAGTATTTTTTTTTTTTTTTTTGTATTTATATCTATATCTCGCTCTATGATGGAGTTAAACACTGAATGGTATTCAAAATTCCCAAAGATATATCATTTTCAATTTATTTGCCATCGAATCGGTACTAAATAAATAGGAAATAAAACAATGGCTAACGTTGCTTCATACTTCATCCAAATCCGAATAATAAGTGGAAGTCATTCAGTGCCATAATTTTATGTTATCAGCTTTCCTGTGGTTACCATCACGATTGTGCCATTGTGTTGGAGATAAACTCTTGCACACGTGTTATTGTTACCCACTCGTGAGTCGTGATCATCATGTGTGCCATCAAATTTTATTGCTTTCTATCTTTTCATTGGCTACAAATTTCGAAAGGGTTACGATAAGCTACTCATGTTTTTAACTATTTTGCGTAATCTAGAACATACGTAGCACTTGCTACGCCGTAGCAGTAGCTTGAAGCTATCCTAATTAATAGTAGATTCCCATTCTAGGTTCAGCCAAGCGCATTGTTGATTCTATTGTATTACCTATACTGTGAAAAAATTCGCTGTGTGTGTAAGTTAGCTTAGAGTGAACTGTCAATAGTGTCAATCCCGTAGCTCCACATTTACTTCATCTAAATTTCAATTTCACTGTAATTTGTATAGTTGAATTTATTTTCAGTTTATGGAATTGATTTTTTAAAAAATGTTTTTTTTTTTTTAATTAGGGCCACCCCTACTTACATTTCTTGAGAAAATTAGTATATTGTTTATTCAGTATATGCGTGAATCAGGTATAATATATACGCTGATACAATACTCATCAAAAATTTCCTTCGGTTATTTCCTCTAGGTATATTGCAGAAAATTACTCGACAGATGTTCGAATCTACACCAGATCAGACAATATACGACTAATGGTCAATAAATTCACTGCCTGTATTTGATATAGCTAATACGCAAATACAGCTGAACTATGTAAATTAGACTGAAGGACATAATCAATGCGACTTAAAATATTATTGACATAAGTTATTAACGCAATCGACTTGTTGACTGGCTAATATAGTTTTTTTAACATGATATTTAAAAAAGAAAGTTGCCCGACACTAGGAATTTCTCCTGTGTCGTGGGTGCGTTTACAAACATCTAAGTTCACATATACAACATCCAGACACGGAACAACTACTTGAAGGTCATACAAATATTAATTCCGTGCGGGAATCGAACCTGCGACACGCAGCGCAGTGTTCTTTAGCTTGAGTACTGCGCTAACCGTGCAGCCAACATAATGTTTATTACCATGATATGCTGAATAAAATCGTACCAAAACGAGAAAGGCAATCAAATCAAAGTAATCGTTAGAATAGAAGATTATAAAAACCGACAAGTGCGTGTCGGACTCACGCACAAAGGGTTCCTTCCGTACCATTGGTTATTTGTATGAAAGATTACGCGGTAATAAGCGGTTTACGATTTACGAGGTATTAAAAAAAACTACTTACTTTAACTCGTTCAAAACAATTTTCGTTGGTAGTTTTTATATTAATGTATATCATATTTTTTTATTTTTATTTTAGAGGTTCTGACCTCCAACCAACCAACTTTTTTCCATTTTGGAAGCGTCTGTCACGCAAACTATTGGGTTTAGTAAAAAAATATTTTAGAAACCTTGTCAATATCATTTTTGAAGACCTATGCCTACCTATACCTATCTATAGATACGTAAATTTTTGATGAAAAAAAAAAATTAGTTTCAGTTCTAAGTATGGGGAGAACCCAATATTTATTATTATTAAGTATTTTATTTCTGCATCAAAATCTTAATGCGGTTTACAGAATACATCTACCTACCAAGTTTCAACAGTATAGCTCTTATAGTTTCGGATAAAAATGGCTGTGGCATACAGACTGACAGACGGACAGGCAGACATGACGAATCTATAAGGGTTCCGTTTTTGCCATTTGGCTACGGAAACCTAAAAACGTACTTATATTTTCTATACGAGATTTTGATTTCGGCATTCGCTATGTGTCATGTCTAAACTTTCTTCACTTTATTTTTAAGTCTAGTGGAAAAAAGAACATCTTTATGCCCACAGCAGTTCACTGCTGGCTGGCCTCTCCAGTTGCATGTCATTCAGCTCGATTCTCGGCAAGTCCAGCGACCCTGCGAAGAATGTCGCCATCAAACTACAAACATCTTCGAAAATAGACATTTATAGCACTATTTAGCTGCACAAACACCTCGCGATGTTTTTTCCTTCTCCTATTGTACACCTAGGTAGTAACGATTTTATTATTGTCGGATTAGTTCGCCGACTTCCATTCATGAGATGATTGCGTAGACCTTGTGTATGTACAACGAAGATTTGTGGCAAGTTGTAAATAGCAGACAGGGGATCGTTAGGTTAGGTTAAGTTTTAAAAAAAGCTTCTACGTTAAAGATTTTGTTGAGTAACTTTGGGTAGAATACCCTGCTACTTAGGGTCCGCTGTCCTTGGGACCATTCGATTATCACAGGGCTGTATCTTTAAATACACACATCAAAAGTGTCTAGGGATCAACATATATTTTTGCAATAACTTTTCTCCTGATTGATATTAATTAAAATTTTCTTTAATGATTCATCAAATAAAGTGTTTTCGTTTGTCACAGTAACGATAAACCAAGTCACCTTTGCATTAATAAAGAAATTTGCCATTTTCCTAATAAAGGGATATTTGACATTTGAACCACTAACACAAAAGTTCGAAAAAAAGACTGAAATAACAGTTTTCTCTAAAATTTTATTGGGTAACTTAAACAATTAATAATCCGTGTTTCTACCGCGAACACTAACAACACAAGAACATCGGTTTGGCATACTCAAAATGAGTTCATCCAAATCACGCTGTGGAATGGCCGCCCATGTTCGTTGCAACAACAAAAAAAGGTCTTCTTGCGACTGGATACCCTCCATATTCGGCAGAGCTCTTCTCTGTAGCATATCCCATGCATGCTCAATCGGGTTCAAGTCTGGCGACTGAGCAGGCCAGGGCAGGACAATGATGTTAGCTGCGGCGAGAGTCTGTCTTACAACTCTTGCGGTGTGCGGCCGTGCATTATCATGCATTAACTGAAATAAGGGACCGATTTGCACTTGTAGAGGAACGATGACGTCTGATACAATCGTTTCAGCATAAATTTGAGCGTTGAGGTTGCCTCTGATCCAAATCAACTCAGTTCTTCCGCCGATCCAAATACCCGCCCATACCATGATGGTTCCACCACTATAAGGATGGACTTCCTGGCAGGATTTTAATCGCTGTTGGCGTCCAGGGGTTCTCCAGTGTCGTATACGTCTTGTATCCGGTCTCATACCAAAACGAGACTCATCAGAAAAGCACACGAAACGCCATTGTTCTTCTGCCCAATTTCTGTGTTCAAGAGCCCATTGATATCGAATCCTACGATTGTGCATTGCTATAGGTGGTACCCGTAGCGGTCTTCGGGAATGAAGGTTCACTTCATGCAAGCGGTTTCTGACTGTTTGGTCGCTAATTAAGTTCCCTGAAGAGTGATGAAGCCTCACGGCTAACATCATGGCGGTTATTGTTGGAGCTCTTCGAGTTAAGATTTGAATGTATCGGTCTTGTCTCCGTGTGGTGCAGCGATACCGTCCTCCATGGCGCTCAGCCACGGTACCAGTGCTTCGGTAACGTGTCCAAAGTCGACTGATAACACTCTGACTTGTATTCAGAGCTAAAGCCACAGTACGTTGCCGGGAACCAGCTTCTATCATTCCCACGGCTCTGAGCATTTCTTCCCTGCTTAAATGACGTCGCCGCTCCATAATAACGTTGGTTTTAATCAGTAGTAGGGAAACAGTAGCACTAATAATGTCTTCAATGCGTTGTATGTTTTTATAGGAAAATATTGACAGCTGATTTTCATCTTTTACTCGAATTTGATTCACAGTTCCTGATTCAAATTATGAAATGCACCAAAAAGGATCCATATAAATTTATAAAATCATAAATTTATTACAAAGCCACATCTCAATCTCAAGAAATCCGCATAAAAATGCTTGATCCCTAGACACTTTTGATGTGTGTATTATTAGAAAAAGTGATTCTAAATTTGAAATGAACAGAAAAAAAATCAAAGCAAAGGAAGGTCCCACAACTTATAATCCACAGAGACAATTTAACAGCTGTGCAATGAATGTCAGATATACCTACTTAATTGTTACGTTATTATTTTCAAAATTGTTTTTGAAAAAGTAAACGATATTACCTATTCTTTCTTTATAATTAGAAACCAGCCCCACGGTTGTGCCTCTTATTAAACGTACCTAATATAAAAATCAAAATGATTTGAAAACATGCCTATTTATCTTTGTCTTGAGATCATCTCACGATTTTTATAAATTTCGTGAGATGCATCCTCATCATATGTCGTACTTTGGTGAGTTATGTCTACAAGCCTCTTTCCTCACTATTTCTCTAAGCAAGCAAAGTTTCATAATTTCATATTTAGACATAATTATGTATGTTAGTGCTGGTAATCTTTTCCTGATTGGCCTGGGTCTTGGATGTTTATTTATATAATATATACCTATCTATTTTAAACTATAGCATCGTTGAGTTAGTATCCCATAACACAAGTCTCGAACTTACTTTGGGGCTAGCTCAATCTGTGTGATTTGTCCGTATATATTTATTTATTTATATGTAATTACTACCTTCAGCTCGCGAAATCGTCTGCGTGAAATCCTTTGTCCCATCCATCACGTCTCGTCGCATCGTTTGTTCGAGGTATTACTGAATTCTTGCTGTTCTGTTTTTAGTCAGCTCCCAACTGGTCTAAAATAGCCTTTATTAAGAATTGAGCTATTAAATGCAAAAACACTGTATATGCACTTGGGGTGGTGCACCCAAAACGGTACTTCTGAAGCTTGAACGAGCTCAGAGAGCCGTTCTGAAAATTAGTACCTTTCGGTCCATCCTCTTCCCAACTGAAGAGCTATATAGGAGCTGTAAAGTCCTTACAGTCAGACAATTATTTGTACTGCATGTACTACTATATCAGCATCAAAGAACCTCTTATGAAATAATCACCACAAGACGCATAGACAAGGTTTGCCAACCCTTCCGCTGCAAGTACTCTTTTACAAGAAGATTTCCCTGTTTCCAAGGCCCTCACCTATACAATAGTCTTAACAAAATTCTGAACCTTTTCTCACTCCCTATAATGTCTTTTAAAAAGAAAATTAATACTTGGCTGCAAACGCTTAATTACAACAAAACTGAAAGTTTATTGTTGACTCAATACAGCTCCCGTTAAACTTCATTCTATCATCATCACTCAAACATCGACACGAACATACCCTCGTTTGCTGTATAATCTTTTAAATTACATAATTATTTATTTTGTGTTTTCATTTTTGCATTTTTTTTTTTTGTCAATTTTCTTTCATCCCTTAATCTTTGTCATCTATTAGTATTACTAGTATACGTTTGTATTAGTTGTGACACGACCGTGTAGTCAGGAGGCCTGGAGACCTGTAACACAGGTTGTCCTAGTACAGGCTCCAGTTTCCACTACATCGTTATATCTTGTATACTTAATTTTGTGTTAAACTTATGTTTAATTATGTGGTGGAAAAAATAAACGTTTATTATTATTATTATTCCGTTTATTTTTTACATATACATATTCATTTACATTTTTAAATATTTATAAAAAACATAAAAACATTTAAAAATATAAAAAATAGTGTTCCACCGATGGCGGGAGCAGGGTCCAAGCTACCGGTGGTTAGGGCTCCAGAGACAGGAACCTCCTCACGATTCGGGCCGTATCGAGGAGTACTGCCTTTTGAATCAGGCCTTTGATCCAACTGCCTAACGAGAGCCTCAATAGATGTTGATTGTTGTTGAAAAAAGAAAAAGAATAACACCTTAAAAAAACACTAATAATAACAAAATACTAATCTAAAGACTAAAATTCTTCCACGCTTTTAGAATGCAATTTAAATGAAGCGAACTGATGCTAAAACATACAAAAAACCTCACAAAAATTTTAATGCTATTAGCATACTTACCTCAACTAATTCATAAAATGCTCCAAAACCAGTCAAGTTGACTTTTATAAAATACTTTTAATTTTTGCCGGTACTGGCTGACCTTTAGACTGAGAAGCATAATTATATCTAATAATTCATCACATTAATATCCTACGTTTTCAAAAGTTTTTTTTTAATTAGTTTCCAAGTCATTAGATTCTTAGCACTTTTCTTTTTTTTTTTGGACAACTAAAGGTTTCAAACGGGGTAACTTTGTGACGTTCCGATCCGAAGACAATAATTAGTTTTGACAGCTACTAATGCAAGCAGTCATAATTAACACAACATGGAAATACTCAGGTAGAGGTTAGGCAACAACAAAAAAATCATCACTATTATCAGCTTACTGCATTCGACCGCTGAATATAGGGTTTTCCGACTGCGTGCCATTGAACTCGAGTCTTGGCAACTCCTATTAAGCTGTAACCAGCGAAGACCGCGACTCCTACACAAAACTATTCAAAGACGGAAACCACGCAAAGTCGTGTGCGCATTCAATGTGAACCTCACTCGCAAATGAAAGTGAGTGTCAACGACCTTTGATAAACACATAATGACATAATGGGTAGGTTAGCTTGAAGAAAGCGAAAGCGAATCAAATTCAATGTTATCTTTAATAATCTGATGTATACCTACTTATAGTTCGATATATCTACTGATAAGCACGTATCGTTGATTGCATACAGGACATAATAATGGTTTTGGGTGTAAACTAAGAATCTTATAGACATCGAAATTTTTATTTTTGTTTTATATAACTAATTAATCATCCTTATACAGTAAGAATTACAAGCGGTCTTTGACCCCAAAAGTTTAACATCTTTTATCATTTTATCACGTACCTATAGATAGATAGATATATGTATATGCGGGGTTTCACTTGCTTATTTACCTAATTTAACCATGTATTTTCGTATGTACCTTAATAAGTAAGTACTGTTTACAATCTCTCATGCGAATTATCCAATCATCGATAAGGTGAAATGTAATTCCATAAAATATTTAATGTCTCTTTATCTCATTATCAGAAAAACATATTATAGATTTATCTTTTTAAATACACTAAGGGCCAACATAGGCTAAATAAAGACTCCTTTATTCATAATTGAATTACATTTCATTAAGTGATATCACAAATATCTTGGGATCGAAGCCTTAATAAGTAAGTACTACTTTGTGTAATAAAAAATAACAAGTACCTACTACTAGGTTGACGTAAATTCATACAAACTATCTAGTGTATAGTAAATAATAAAAAAATAAGAATTCAGAAATATGTCTTTAAAGGAAAAAAAACATATTTCCAAGGTCAAAACATCACAAAGGTCGAAAGGCTCAAAGTTCATTTTTATGGTCCGTGGCAACACAGAGTACCTACATATATTAAACCATAGTTTATAATTTAAAAAAAAGTGAGACTTATACTTTTAATTCAATAATGTTTAAATAAAGAATTATGCTTGGTTTTTGTGTTGTATTTCTTTTTTGGCCTCTTTTCTAAAGTTATTTAGTTACAGTTGAGTGAATTCGTTTATATTTTTTGTAATATTCTGATGTGGACTGGTACAAAATATGGCAGAGCCTATTCCGCTATACTCAGGAGCTGTGTCCATATTTAGGTACTCTTTTGGACGATGTAGGTTTATGGGGGCTTACGATTGTTTTTATCGTGGGCAAAGCCACAAGAAGTGAGAGGCGTATGTACAGCATTGGAAGAAATGCAGCTGTGGATGATGAGGACTATCATGATAGAGAGACAAAACTTCAAAGTGCAGTCAGTCATTCACAGTTATTTGTTGGCCTTAAACCTTATGATTGATAGAATAAAGGTGACTATTGTAAAAATATGTTTGGTATTCCTTAGCTAATAGTGATTCTATTAGCTAAGGAATACCAAACATGTCATGTTGTAGAAATGGTCATGTTTTTATCGTGTAGCTAAAAGTTGGTATTCGTACGTACAAATAGACATTCGAAGTACTTTTAAGATGTTTACCATTTCTATATGTTTTTTCTTTTCCAACCAGTCTCTTCCTACTTACAAATACCTAATCAAAATTGATCTTTGCACAGGCTGACGGCAACCAGTTTTAAAGCAAGTTCAAAAAACCAGATCGAAATATCCAAAGAAATATTATAACATTAAAAGCTTTTTGGTTTATTTTACTGTTAACCTTGAATTTTTGAGACAGTCACCTGTCCAGTGTGGCGACCGTTCTACGGTCGATTTGTTATTTAACATTATGTAATTAGTTATTAGGTAAATCTTGCCTTGCATGGAGATGGTTATAAGGAATGAGTTATTATTCCTACATGTTACCATACAGATTACATCATGATAGTTAAGACAGATACCGACATATTAAAAAAAGTAGACACCCTTGTAGTCCCTTATTCAGTCAATAGTAGTGCAGGCAGGGTATACACAAGCTCTACATTATGCCTACGCTGGTTTTATCTGTGCAGCTGCTACTTCTAAGCAGCTGGAACGATATGTCTACGCAGTTTTCATAATTCTTAAAACAGCTAAACGATGTATTTTTCACCTAACACACACACCTTCACTTGTGCGGAATCAATACGCATTGATCACCTTTTGATGCAATATTCGTATTAGCACACATTTAAATAGTATATAATTACCTATATTTAACTTCCTAATGGCTAATGACTACCTCATTATTTATAATTACAACAATACGAATATTAGCATAGTAATAGTATCTCCGAGTATTTAAGTAGGTCAATTGCTGCCTCTGGAGCCATTGAAAATGTGTATCCTATCCTAGCGAAGTGTGCTCGTTTGGGAGCTGAAGGGCGTCAAGCCTTTGCCAATACTTTTAATGTAAGCTTCTATAATAGTAGGGGAAAGAGGGGGGAAACCAGACAGGGGGTAAAACCAGATAGTGGCTAATTCATTACTATAAGTAAAGCTGTCTCGTTTTAGTTAGCAATCTAATACGAGCGAACGCTTATGTTATAAATAATTGTTTTATTATTGATTAATAATTCTTTCAACTGTTCCAATGTATTAGTCTAAGATTTATATAATGTAAAATTCAATTTATTCTTTTATGTTGTGGCCTTATTTTTAACGTGAAACGAAACTATAATTTAAAAAAGTTAGAGAGCGGTCAGTGCGGGGTTTTTGACAATGGTTTTTTGAAGGATTTTGAAAAAAACTAAAGTACTGAAAAATTGTAAATACTTATAGTTGGAAGAGTGGATAAAGGGGGATTTTCTGGGGTGTTATTGTGGAGTGGCCACGTTGTAGGTTATTGGAAGCTAAGTACAATGTTTTGTTTGCATTTTTATGTAGGTATTCTTGCTAAATAATGTAGCACTCGGAAGAGTGCAATTTCCTTGTAAGAAAAACTATGATAAATTATTGTATTAGGTACTGTTAGAAAGTTGCTAAACACTCTTTAATATGATAAAACCTTGTGATAGTACCTAATAACATAATGGTTATGAGATTTTATAGCTGATAAATATAACCTGACTGTTAATCATTATCATGACTTTTATTTACTAGTTTACTATTTCCAGGTACCTATCTAATATATTTCTAACAGTTTCAGAAGTGGGATGACCAGGAGTACCGAATTCGTGTAAATGAGGACGCAAAAACCACGAAAGACGACAGAGTTCCGAGGCGAACCGTGGCAGAAACGATGGCGTTCATGGCGGCCGCAAGAGTCTCCACCAGGGTCCGGTAGTTCTTCAGACGATGTAGACGTAAAGGTGTTCCTGTTATTGTGGAAAGTATCACTACAAAAGCCGATATAATACCTTTATTTAATACCTATATTGATCCTGAGTCCACTGAGATTTATGCTATGCAGTGGCTAAACAAAATTGAACAGTTGGGGGCTATACATAATTGGTCAGATAACATGGAGTCCTATTTCATGCAATCCAGGCTATCGGGCATGGCTAAAGTGTGGCAGTCATCGCTGCAATCTTATGAGCTCACTTGGGAGGATTGGAAACGTGAGTTTCTAGCAGCATTTCCTAAAAACATAGATTATGTGGAGTCACTTCGAGAAATGCTAGCATTAAGAGGCGTATTACAAAAAAGTCGGAAATTGCATGTTGCCGACGTTGAAAAAGTATGTTTTGTATGCGTCGTATCAAATAACAATTACGTGGAAAAAAATAGTTTGTTTTCTCTACTACAATGAGGATAAAACCAATTTTAGATGAAGCCGGTATGTCCTACTAACTGACTACCTCTGCGAAGAAATAGCCGAAACAAACTCAGGGATCATCGTCTTTTTTCCAAGTCTTTTACACTCAAAATTATATTTATATTCAAAATTATACTTACTTACGTGACATATTCACCCCTAGTTATTAATTGATATAAAAAAATAATAATAAGGCATAATAATTATAACGGCTCAAGATGTTTAGTCCGTCTCACTCAACGCTAGCTCGCTACACTGGTCGCGGTGTGTGTGCGCACACATCAATAATATTGCCGTCATTTACCTAAACTCGAGCGTTCAAATTTTGTGAAATGGCTCTTAAGAAAAACTCCAAATGAAAGCATGACACAATACTTTTATAATAAGAATGCTATGCTCAATAAATTAGAAATTTATGAATATAAAGCTGTTGCTTGTCTTGTTGATGGTCTGCCTACACATATGCGAGCACCAACACGATCAAGGAATTACAAAAACCCAAGTGACCTGTACTTAAAGTTCCGTCCAATTCCTGCTCGAAATGAAGATAGAGATGTGAAAGATACTAAAAAGCCAGTTAACTGTTTCTTATGCCAAGAGTCAGGTCATACAGTACGCTGATGCCCTAAACACACCCAAGCAAATAGACCTAACTATACACTTTGTGGTCGACTGTGGCATCCACCAGGAAATGTTGGTTTATACCGAGTACATCGACAGCCTCCACATCATTGGTTATTCCAGCAACGAGCTCCAGCAACAAACACGAGACTGTCAATATATTATCAGAGCTTCTGTAATAAACGGAGGAGATCAATCTTCAATGCAAGTAACCAATGCATCGACAGACACCTTGATCCTGAATAAAGGACAGTTACTAATTAGATGTTTTGTATGTGTAGAAAAAGAATTGCCAGAAATCAGCAAAAATAATACATTAACAGGTGATGGCCTATCAATTGATGTTGCCAAAGTTCGCTATGGCTCACAAAACCCTAAAATAAAAGAGAAACTATTATTATTATCAGAATTCCAAGACTGTTTTTCGGCTAGTACTACTGAACTTGGTTGTATAAATGAAATAAGTATGAGCATCGAATTAGAATCAGATAAACCAGCCTGTTACAGGCCATACAGATTATCCATACCCGAAAACTCTATAGTGAGAGAAAAGATAGGTGAGATGCTGAAGAATAGTATAATAAGGGAAGCTACCTACATCTACATACGCCAGTCCAATAATACTAGCAAGAAAAAGGTAAGAGATTACCGGCTGTGTGTGGATTATAGGAAATTAAATAGTATAACTGTGAAAGACAACAATATCCACTTCCCATAATTGAAGTATGTAAGTGTCTGTTGGTAAGTTGAGAAACTCTCTGGTAAGAGGGTCTTCACCAGCCTTGACCTTTCACAAGGGTTCTATCGAATACGAATGCATGAGACATCAGTACCTAAAACTGAATTAACCCCTGAAGGACATTATGAGTTTTGAGAATGCACTTCGGGCTGGCAAATTCGCCGTGTGTTTTTCAGAAACTTATGGACCAAACTTTAGGGACCTTGAGATTTGATAAAGTACTCCCATACATTGACGATCTACTTATACCCAGCATTACTGAGGAGGAAGGGGTAGAAAGTTTACGTACAGTATTAATCATTCTAAGGAACGCCCGGTTAACTCTTAACATAGATAAATGTACCTTTTTGCAAACTAAATTGGAGTACCTTTGATATGAAATAAGTGAAGAGGGCGACCAGGGCAGAAAAAAATGTAGCGGTGACTAAGTACAAAGAACCAGCAAATGTTTGTGAATTAAGCATATTTCTGGGACTTACTAGCTATTTTCGCAAGTTTGTGAAGAATTATGCTCATATATACTCACGATCGACGAATTATACTCACGATATGTATGGATTGCTCAAAAGAATCGTTTATGGGATTGGAATGAACCGCAGCAAGCAGCCTTTGATACCTTGAATGCATTGCTTACTGAAAGACGCATACTTGCTCTCTATAATCCCAATTCGTTACGGAGGTTCATACCGATGCATCAAGTAGAGGTGTTGCTGGAAGACTACTACAGAAGGTCAAAGGTATATTACAACCTGCTGCTTATTTCAGCCGGAAGACTAGTAAAGAAGGGGCTTTATACCATTCATATGAATTAGAAACCTTAGCAGTCGTTGAGACACTGAAAAGATTTCGAATTTACCTGGCTGGAATTCAATTCAAGGTGGGCACAGATTGTGTACCTAGCTGTTAGACACACCTTTGAAAAGAAAGATCTTTTGCCAAGAGTGGCACGATGGTGGTTGAGCATCCAAGAGTATAATATGGAAGTTGTGCACAGACGTGGTCCATTCCACAAACATGTGGATGCTTTAAGCAGGACTCCAGTTGAAACGCCCTGGATATTTTGGATTGGGCAATGTGTCTTCAGAACCATGATGCTGATATTTGCTGCATAAAGCAAAAGCTGGAGAATAATACAGCAGACTCTGATCTTTCCAAATAACTATATCCTACAAGATAAGAAGCTGTACAGAAAGATTACAGATGACCAGGTGAGATTGTGAGAATGGTGATTCCCACAATGGCATGTTGGGATATTCTCCGCAAATATCTGACTATATTTAATCATGACTATAATTAAGGAAAACTGCTGGTTTTCGCGGATGACACGCTTCAATCGAAAATATGTTAACGCTTGCATTGATTGTGTGTACAAAAGAGGCCAGCACGGTAAAGTGGAACGAAGCTTACATCCTAAAGAGAAAAAGGCAGAACCTATGGATACTCTGATCTCATAATGACTATTTAGGCCCTTTTTGTAAAAGCAGTACGAGATTTTTGTATCTATTCGTTGTTGTAGACTCGTACACAAAATTTGTTTGAGCTAAACCCACAAAGACAGCGAAATCTGTGGAGACAGAGAAAAGTTTAGAAGAGATTTTCAGTTATTTTGGCTTTCCGAAATGCATTATTTCTGATAGCGACGCAGCATTTACAAGTGTAACGGTTTCGTTACTCTTTTCCTTCAAACACCCTTTCCTTTAAAACATAAATTTATAAACTTAAACTAACTAAAATATTAATTAATAGGCAAACCCGCGAGGCGCGGTATGTTTAGCTTGGAAGGATCTGGAGACATCGCGCGGCGCGGTGGTATGTTCGATTGTTGAAAAAAGCTACTGAGTCGACACGGTTGTCGGACGTACTACATTCTTCTAAATTGTTTTCTCCTACCTACGTTATCGAAGAAAAACTTTCATTAAATCTAAATAATATAATTTATTGAATTATAAGTGCTTGGCTAGTAAAGTACATACAGAAATACAATCACTGTGTAGTGTTTCACCCCGAATCGGGGTTCACCCCTTCGGTATCGGAAATCCTTGCCTGGAACAAGGTTTCGGATTGGCACTTCCAGCTGGCTACTCAACGACGAACGTCTGGGATACCCAATGCCTACTACTGAACACGCTCACCGGAATATTATACCAGGGCAGTGGTATTGATTCATCATACTTGTGACACTTTGGTCTTAGGGGGTACTAAAGAACCCACTGTCTGTCCTTTACTGTCATTATTATATTCACATGTTTTGTCAACGGCTGTTTTATTTAAACCTAATTTACCTAAAAAAGGACAAGGTTACACAAGTAAAAGATTCAAAGAATTCTGCATAAAAAAAAATAAGTAAAACATGTTTTAAATGCTATTGCGTCTCCTAGATCTAAGGGTCAAGTAGAGAGATACAAACGGATTCTACTAGAAGCTATTAACAAAAATACGACTGATGAACGTTAGTAACACCGTCAACTCTACCACGGGATTCCCTGCCTACCGGCTTATGTTTCAAGGTAGCCGCCCAAAACTGCAAGGTATTTCAGATAATTTGTATGATGATGAATCAATGGCATTGCAAAACAATGAATTGGCGGTTTAGAAAATTAAAAAGGCTTCTGAGTACATGAAGAAGAAATTTGATGAGAAACGGAAAACACCAACTAAATACAAAGGTGATCTTGTGCTATGGAAAGGGGCGCAAGATAAAAATAAAGACACTGTGATACAAGTTAAGAGAAAAATATAGTGTTAAGAAAATATTATTCAATGATAGATATATTATTGTGTGTTTAAAAGGTTTCCAACGATATAAAAAAATATATCAGGCCACTGTAGCTTCACATGCTCTGAGAAAATTTGGTAATGAATATAATACTGACTCTGACTCGCATGATAGTACGGAAGAGTTAATAGATTTATTAGAAAGATAGAAAAAGTTGAATGAAAAGATCGAATTAAAACGCTAATAGAGATTAATGGGCCGTCTTACCCGACGATGAAAAAAGAGTGACAGTCATGTCTATATCTTTACTGTAATGAATAATGGGCCGTCTTACCAGACGATGAGAAAATGGTTGATTATTGCTTTCATATTATTACTATTCTGTACCTACTTACTTATGGGCCGTCTTACCAGACGATGAGAAAATGGTTGAATGTTGTTTTATATTACTACTATTGTGTAGGTACTTACTAAAGGGCCGTCTTACCAGACGATGAGAAAATGGTTGAATGTTCTTTTACATTATTATTATTGTGTACTTACCTATGGGCCGTCTTACCAGACGATGAGAAAATGGTTGAATGTTGTTTTATATTATTACTATTGTGTACTTCCTTATGGGCCGTCTTACCAGACGATGAGAAAATGGTTGAATGTTGTTTTATATTATTATTGGTGTGTACTTACATATGGGCCGTCTTACCAGACGATGAAAAAATGGTCATAGATCGTGATTATTTTATTTTATTACTTGGGCTGTTTAACCCGACGATGAGAAAGGGGTGAACATTGGATAATAATTTGATGACATGTTTATAGTTGAATTAGTTTTTTTTTATGTTAGTCACCTATCAGGGTTATAGAATATAAGTATATCTATAAAACAAAAAATAAAATAAAGCAGGTAGCTGTAGTATTGATTGGTTTATTTAAAAAAAAAAGCTTGAATACAGGTGTTCTTCAAGGTCTAAACTGATGTTGGTCCGGAGCAGTCAGCGATTGAGGGCAGAAGACTGGTCACATTTAGAACTTCCTGACCTCATCCTGCTAATGCGTTCGTCGTAATAAAAGAACTACTTACATATTATTTCAACTAATCTAACTTTGTTAATTTGTGTAAGTAGATTTTAATATATATTATAAATAATTATTTAAATGTATCTAGGTACCTACTTAGAAAATTTCTTAATTTGCGTGGAAGCAAATTTTGTCAGGATGGACGACTGTTATAAATAATTGTTTTATTATTGATTAATAATTCTTTCAACTGTTCCAATGTATTAGTCTAAGATTTATATAATGTAAAATTCAATTTATTCTTTTATGTTGTGGCCTTATTTTTAACGTGAAACGAAACTATAATTTAAAAAAGTTAGAGAGCGGTCAGTGCGGGGTTTTTGACAATGGTTTTTTGAAGGATTTTGAAAAAAACTAAAGTACTGAAAAATTGTAAATACTTATAGTTGGAAGAGTGGATAAAGGGGGATTTTCTGGGGTGTTATTGTGGAGTGGCCACGTTGTAGGTTATTGGAAGCTAAGTACAATGTTTTGTTTGCATTTTTATGTATTCTTGCTAAATAATGTAGCACTCGGACGAGTGCAATTTCCTTGTAAGAAAAACTATGATAAATTATTGTATTACTGTTAGAAAGTTGCTAAACACTCTTTAATATGATAAAACCTTGTGATAGTACCTAATAACATAATGGTTATGAGATTTTATAGCTGATAAATATAACCTGACTGTTAATCATTATCATGACTTTTATTTACTAGTTTACTATTTCCAGGTACCTATCTAATATATTTCTAACACTTACTCAGTGCTATTGCAAATGACGGCGACGGTAGGACGCCAGCGCATGTGTTTATAAACAGAAGCTATTGATTTAGCTCTGCAATAAAACTATTTTAATTAAAATAAAAAAAGGCAATGGTAAAGGTATTGCTAAAAAGACTCATAAAGAGAACTATCAGGAAAATTTCGAAGTTTTTGGGTTGTGCCAAAAAGTACGGTCAAACTAAAGCCACAGATGAACGGTATGGTAAGTACTTACCAAAGCACTGTTTATGTTAAATGGGCTCACAAAAACTGCATTACTTGTTCTGAACTGAATTATTATTTTTTGTATGCAAAACTACGAATAATTTGTTTAATTGCTTTTATTATTAGTATCCGTATTTACCCCTTGAATAAAAATGCCTTTCCGGTTTGACCCATAGGTATGCGGTGAATTCGGATAAGTATATGATTTTTTATTAAAACAAATATATTTTGTATCTACAAAGTTCGATCTCAAAAAAAGATATGCCAGAGTTATGCCTACGGTATACTTAAACATTTATAATATTGATTACCTCAATAAAATAATAACAAATTGATTCACTTATTGTGTCTTTTTCATAACTATCCGGTGTCCCTCCACCTTCCCCTACCTATGCTGACCTCAGCATTGTCAGATGAGACTGGAACACTTTATAGTATTATAATAATGGGTACAAGGTTGAGAGTAGATCTGTATGTATACTAGGCTGACATATTCTGTACAGAAATAACCCAGTAAATCTTTACTAATATACATATACCTATTATCAATCGGAAAGTGAGTTTGTTTGTTCCGCTTTCATGCCATAACTACTGAACCGATTACTTAAAAAAATTTGCAGACGTAAAGTTAGAAGTCCGGATTAAATAATAGGGAATTTTTATCCTGGAAATATTTTTTCAGTACGAACTTGAATGATACCTACTAAACTAATAAAAAAAAAGACGAAGGGACTGTGTACAAGTTGTTATAGATAGACAAGGGTGAGTCCAGAGTTGACGACTCTAAAAGAGAAGTATAGTAAAAAAATTTAAAAATCCTTCTCTGTATGAGAGGAGACCTGTGCCCAGCAATGGGACAATAAAAAGGTTGATGATGATGCTGGTAAAAAATACATGTCGGCCCCGAGCCCTCATAAATTGGGATAAGGAGTAAGATAGTTATGAATACGTGAACGAACAGCAGCCTAATTGCATAACAAATTTTCGGCAAATGATTAAAACTACCCTTATTAAAAGGCCCCCAACCAGGTGGACTGATGACCTGGTGAAGGTCGCGGGAAGCCGATGGATGCGGGCAGCACAATACCAGTCATCGTGGAAAGCTTTGGGGGAGCCCTTTGTCCAGCAGTGGACCTCTATAGGCTGAAGATGATTAAGGCTAGTTGGTACTTACCGTTTGTGCCGCAATACGCAGCCTAATATTGCGTAACACATTTTCGGCGAATGATTGAGACTATTTGATATCGTTTGGACCGCAGTTCTAGCTCAGGATCGGCCTAACAAATGATTAGTTATTTTTTTCCTATTGTTTTAATATTTACCAATTTGTCATTTGTCTCTTACGTGTATTTCACGCATAACATACTGACGTTTGGTAAATAAGTAAGTAATTAGTCCCACGCAAAAAGGTAATGTGCCTAAGTTTGTTCTTTGTTTGTGTGTAAAATATTTACTTCCTCCGACATTTTATTCTCTATGTATTTTTCTCACGAGTGCGCGGATACTGTGAATATATTTAAGTAGGTACTTTACTGAGCAAATATAGCTACCTTACCTACGTAGAAGGCACTGGGTATGTTAGGTAAAGACATCGGTAAAAAATATCAGTTGTCCCATACAATACTTACTTTTTTGCGTGTTTAGGTGCGTACCATAAGTCAATACTTATGGTACGCAAACATGAGTCAGACACACACTTAATATTAAGTACCACTTATTTCATTATCGATACACGCTGTATAATGTGATCGGGTATGAAAATGATTGAAAGAAAATAATTTTAATAAAACAATTTTTCATTCGTTAGAGACTAGTTTGGCAATTTGTTAACTAATATTGAATCTTACCGATAATTTCTATTTCATCAATCTTGCATAAAAGTGTACAAATGCAAACGTAACAGGCTTTTAATGATGACGACAATGACAAGCCATATTATTTAATTATTTGTTCTCAAAGTTACGGACACCGTCTATATTCTATTGTGGGAATGTGAAAGTAGAATTTCGCGAGCTTACGAGTGAAAGTTTCAAGTCTTCATAAGTAATATAAAATTAATACTTATAGTGAGTATTACAATGCACGACTTTGTATTCATTTATATCCATTTTCAGAGTTCAATGAACCATTGATTATTGCTGAATGATATCCGCAGTTTTTGTACAGGAAACAAGATGGCTGCCGCCTTAGAATTATCAAAACGTAAAGGGATTAGAAAGCTAACCTACTTTTTTGGCAATCAGGTAAAAACACTTTCATATTCATTTTAGGAACTAGCTCCTGCCCGCGATTTCTTTCGTATCAAATATAAGATAAACAGAGTACTAAAGCAACAGCCACATTTTTATAAAACTCCCGCATATTGCCTGCCCGCGCTGAGACTTGTTTCTAACTTTTGGCTCTTTTGGCCTAAGCATAATAAATAAATAGCGTCCCTCAAGAATTGGGCTACCGAATGCAAAATATTTCGTCCTGTCAAAGGTTTTTTGGGTGGCGTTTTTTCTGTTTCTTGCTTTTTTGCGTATTTCCTTTCAAGAAGAAAAAAAAAACGCAGAAACTGAAAAGAAAGAAAGAAATATATATATACAGTATGTTAACTAACAGAGGGCGTTCCCGTTAACCCGAAATAGTATAGCATACATACATGCTAAAAAAAATATTTCCATTCGAAAACAAAATGTTTTAAAAATTTTTCCAATAAGAAAATATTCAATAAAAATTTTAAATTGACATGTAAAAGAAACACACTGTACACGCGAACATGAAAGATGGCAACGTCGCAATTTATTTATACATGACGACTACTATTTTGATTTAAAACAGGAGGTTTCAAATTTATTTCCAATTAGAATTTTTTTTTATTCGGATTTTTTTATGCTTATTTTTCTATGCTGATAATTTTATTTTAATCTATTAATGATATATATTAACGAGTTTAAGGGAACCCCCTCTGTTATTTAACATACTGTATATATTTAGATATTTATTTAATTAATTACCCTAATTGGTCGAGCTGTTCTTGAGTTTTGCGCTTAGAAAAGCATTTGGCAATTCATTTTTACTTATACAACGTGTAACAAAAAGGGTATATACATACCAAAGGCATGGCATCTTTAGATGATATCAAACGATATCGGAAGGGTTTCAACTCAAAATAAAATACTCAAAAAATTGGTACCAAATTTTCGGTCTCGTGTGTTTCTTAAAATCAAATCATAACAAACGTGGCAGCACACTACATACGTTAATAACTACTCGTTACCCGTCACGTTACTTGCCAAAATCCGATAAATGTCTTCAATATCTCTGTGCGACTAGTATGATAGTAGCCTATCATAGGCAGTGTTTTTCCTCATAACTTTCTAACATAAAGAGATAGGATTAAAAAACCCTTCCAATATCGTTTGATATCATGTAAAGATGCCATGCCTTTGTTATGTATATACCCTTTATGTTACACGTTGTATATTTAGATAGAAGTAAATAAACGTATCGAAATAGTTTGTGCAAGTTATTCAGAATCCAAAAACATGATTTCAAATTCTGAATGGTCTAACTTCGCCGGTGTTACTGACCGTCAGTACACTTTCGCTAAGGACAGTTGCAAAACCAAGATTAGTCACATATGTCAACCTCAGCTTAGTTGATATGCGCAGCAGGTCCCAGCTGTTGCTACAAGACTTTGTGGACAGCCGATGGCAATTTATGTGTCATGGTTAAGGCTTTTGAACTTGACGGATACCTTACGTTTCTCTAACTTTTAATTGAGTCGTTACTTAAGTGGATAAGTGGTTAGGACCTAAGGTTTACGGCGACACTTTCCCTCCAGCTTTTCACTTTTAATTAACTTGGTGTTAATTATTTTCTTTACGTGTGTTACGTGTGTTTCTGTTAATGTTAGTTACTATGTGAATATTATGAAGCTAATATAAATTAAGGTTTCACTACAGACAAAACCAAACTAGTTGACGGGGTAATATCGAACGAAAAAAGATAGATAGTTCAAGTTTGTTTTCATCTTACATGTTACGTAAAACGTATTTGTCGTTTACTCTCAATTACTACATAAACATGGCCAGGTCAACTTAGAATCTAGATGAAAGTATCCAGAAGCTTTCGTAGTGATTTTGATTGTATCGATCTCATAAGCAAACATTTTGACCCTCACAGCTGTTTTATTCTTTCTTCCGTTAAGTATTTCTTGTTTCTTAATTTGTTTTTTCTCCAACGATGTTAATTTCTAATCTTGTGCCTTTTATATAATAACGACATATGTACCTTGTGCCGTTTTGCATCTTCGTCGAAGATGAGGAGGCTGTTATGGAAGACGTATTATGTACTGTAGGGTGCTAGCGGCGGACCATGGCTTATAATTATGGTATTATGGTATCGTATCAGCGGCCGCGTTTACAGTGCGGTATCATGTCATTTACGTCACAAATACAGTGCTCTATCATATGGACCGTGCCACACACATATATCTACTGATTACCGAAAATTAAAAGCCTTTTTATTTTATTACTGATTCGAGTCGAGAATCAGTAGCATAGTTGTACTTGACGAGGATGCAAAACGTCAGCTTGTGTATATTTTATACATCACCATCAACCTTTTTTTATCGTCCCACTGCTGGGCACAGGCCTCCTATCATACAGAGAAGAATTGAGCGTAATCATCACGCTTGCTCAATGCGGGTTGGCGATTTCAGACTTAAAGTCCAGGTTTCCTCCATGTTTTCCTTCACCTTGTAATCACTCATACAGTACATCAGTAAGTTTTTTACATACGTAAATTAAACCCTTACTATCAATATATTAGAGGACCGAGACAAAAACAAAATTCTTTGTTTTTTTTTATTTTTATTTTTTTTGAACTCAGCGCATCCAGATCTATATGATTATCTATAGTGGTGAGGGTTTTGAGTAACTTCGGGCACATACATACAGACAGACATACAAACATACGCACTTTATATTAATGGATGAACTCAGCGCATCCAGATCTATATGATTATCTATAGTGGTGAGGGTTTTGAGCAACTTCGGGCACATACATACAGACAGACATACAAACATACGCACTTTATATTAATGGATACCTCATGTTGCTGTTATTGACACCGCTATACATTCACCGGGTGAATGACATTCGATGCTGTTGCAAATATGTTTATCCTCATTCTTGTGACAACCAACCAAACAATAACTGCTGTGTGGATATTTAACGGAACATAATGTAAGTAAAACAATTGTAGGCGAAGGCAAACAGTGGAAAGATAATAGGGATAGAAACGAGATGAATAACGAGATGACGACTTATAGAGAAATGAGGAAGAAAAACACATGTTTGGAAAACCTCTAATAAATAGGGATGGGGGGAAGATAATACATAACATAATCAGCATATAATGTCCCCACTGTTGGGACACAGGCCTCCTCTGTGAGAGGTGAAAGGCAGCGGGCCGTAACCACACCTTTTTTTTTGTATTTTTTTTTCGGGGTGGAAATCCTCATTGGATGTCCGCCGCCCTAGGGTGGGCGACGGGGTCTATCAGACTTTTACTGACTAAAACCACCCCGGTGTCTCTTCTATCACGAGCGCGCGTGGGGCTGCGGGAGTCTAAATTCTTCCGCAGCCCAATCCACCACACCTGACCCAGTGCGGATTGGTCGATGTTACATGTCCTCGATATTTTTTGGCTCTAGGACATGCAGGTTTCCTCATGATGGTTTCTTCACCGTTTTGAGAGCGAAGGAGATGAAATAATTTACACAAAGTAGAGCGCTTGATAGGGGTCGAACTTATAATCTAAGTGTAACTTGTAAGTCGCGGCAGTTCCCACTAGGCCTCTCGGACGATAATGTTCAGAACGAAAAGAGAACTTGTAGCAAAATAACTAGCGGGATTAGTCGAAACGAAACTTAATTAGTTGACGGGTTTAACTGTTTTATAATACCGAAGTATTGAGCCAATGTATCGATAAAAACTGAGACGCAGTATAATAGGTAATTACCTACTAATTAAAACAAGACAATAAAAATCTAAATTGCCTGCTTCTATAATAAAATTAATGAGTTATAACTTGTTTCGTTAGCAATTTTAACATAGCATCACGCGTAGTATTTTCCAAGGGTTAGGCATTAACCTAATAGTACAGATTTTTTTTAAATTTACCTACATGTACAGATGTGTACATCAGCTACCCAAAACTGTAAAATTTTCCTAATGAACGATAATGCTATGATGTAGAAGTTATAAATTGTTAGGTATTTTGACATATTGTAAGTACATAGCTTGATTTGCTAGCGTATGTAGAGACGACAGCAGGTAAAGCTACCCTTTTCCGTCAAATATTTTCAATCAACCTTGAGCTTTATACTTCAACTATAAAGTTGAATATACAACGTGTAACAAAAAGGGTGACATCTTTAGATGATATCAAACGATATCGGAAGGGTTTCAACTCAAAATAAAATACTCAAAAATTTGGTACCTTTTCGGTTTCGTGTGTTTCTTAAAATCAAATCATAACAAACGTGGTAGCACACTACATACGTTAATAACTACTCGTTAGCCGTCACGTTACTTGCCAAAATCCGATAAATGTTTTCAATATCTCTGTGCGACTAGTACAATAGTAACCTATCACAGGCGGTGTTTTTCCTCATAACTTCCTTACATAAAGAAATAGGATTAAAAAACCCTTCCAATATCGTTTGATATCATGTAAAGATGCCACGCCTTTGTTATGTATATACCCTTTATGTTACACGTTGTATAGTAAAGATATTTGAGAAGTGTAGTAGCTTGATGTGTATTCACAAATGTCGATCTCTTTTACTATGAGTAAAGCTGATAGTGGCGCTGAGTTACGCTGAGAACTAAATTAAATTCAAGTTCATCTTGCATCTTTTTCTTTCTGTTTCAATAAGAAAAGGACAGAGGTGAAATATCAGGTTAGTCTATACTCTATATAGATATCAGATTGTGTGTTTGTCGCAACCGTTGAACTTGATGTCGGAATCGAGGTCATGCAGTTTGAGAAAGCAGCCGATACGAAGTCGAACATGACGATTTAGAGCAAACAAGATTTGCAAAACTAGCTTTAACCCGACAGACATTGTTGCGTTCAACAGTTCTAACAAAAATACCGATAAAATGGGTCAGGTTTTCTCAAAGGTTCACAATTTCCAGGAATGTTTTTAAATTGTCTTTTCCTAAAAAAAAACTAATCCGTATTTTTTCGAACATTTTCTAACAAATATTGCCGTATGACAGTCGTTCTTAAGTGAACCGCAAGGCTTATCAGCGCACAGCCTGTAATTCTATTATTTATAGTTATTAGAAAAAAACAAAAAAGTTAGAGCCTATGCGCAAAAAAAATAAAGAGATGTTTCCTCATTCTTTTTTTTTCGAAGCTGCTGCCTTGTGAATTTGGCATTTAAACCTAGTCTTTTATCCGCCCCTCCAGGCTCCATGTAGTTGAAGTGTTAATTTGAAACATCATTTATATTCATCTGTACGAACGCTTAAATACCTGTTCTGGAAATGTAATCACAAAGTTCATTTAAATTTTTATTTTTTGTATTCTTAATTTTTAGTTTTGTTTCTCGGCAGAGCATGGTAGGCGTGAAGGTTGCTTGTTTAGGTATTAGTCTTTTCTGATGTAATGATTCACAATTTTCCGTATGTGCTAATGGCATATGTTCTCTGCGTTTGAAAAGTGACTACACGTCCCTTTTATTTTTAACAAACCCAGCATTCCCTTGTCATATATTTATAGGTATATTTTTATGAAGCAAAGGTTTCAATATGAATGGATGCGTTTTATCGTAATGATTTATTTCGTCACCGTAGGCGAAGGGAACTATCGTGTTCAGCCAACAGACTCCGTGGAGTTTCGCAACCTAATGTAGACTTGAGACTGTGTTGTAACACCAAAAATTATAGTATTTTTTACAAATTTCGCGTTACGTGTTAGGCAAGTTTCGAGAGGGCATTTTTGTGAACATGTCCTTGTATTCTATACAGCTTTTGTTAAATTCTGAGACTACCCAAAATGATCGCAAGTTCTTATACAGTGGTTAAAGTTAATAACAATCTATTAATCATACTTATAAAATAACCATAATTGGTATTTACCTATTTATAGAGGCTTTCGGCTAACAACAGTCGTACCATGGGCGTACCCAGCTTCAATCCTAAGGGGGTGGGCAAGTCTGGCCTAGGGTGTGGCAAGTCATTCCTAGGGGGCGGGGAGCAAGTCTGGCCTAGGGGGTGGCATGGCAGTCCTAGGAGGTGGGGCAAGTCTGGCCTAGGGGGTGGCAAGGCAGTCCTAGGGGGGGGCAGTCAGGCCTAGGGTGTGGCGAATCAGTCCTGGGGAGAGGGGGGCAAGTCTGGCCTAGGTGTGGCAAGTCAGTCCTAGGGGAGGGGGCAAGTCTGGCCTAGGGAGTGACAAGGCAGTCCTAGGGGGGTGGAGCCATGGGGGCAAGTCATATTTTATTATACATACATCGTATATTTTGTCAGTGTGTACTGTGGTTTATTTAAAGTTTAGAGATAAGTCCTCGTTTATACTTTGTTCAGTAATCAAGGGAGTTCATACATGTTCTGCGAGATATCCAGGGGGGGGGGGGGCAACAGCCCCTACCAACAGTAGGTACCTACTCTTTGGAATGGGCGACTATAGCTTCATCTTACTGACTGACCGACTTACTGACAATTCAAAAGTGCCTGTAACTCGTTTATTTGAAATAAATGCTTTGATTTTGTTTTTGATGAGTTAGTACCTACCTACATAGGCAACTATTAGATACAATTATAATTCAAAAGTGCAATTAGATACCCACTAGTGATTATTAAATTTTTGTTGTCGGCACTCGCAGAAATGAGTTTGTGAAAACCCAAATTATTTTTCCTGTATCTTTAAAACTAACTGGGCGTGCGCACATTTGTTGTTCATCTTTTTGCTTATGTTTTTATCTGTCCGCAAAACCTACTGCATAATTTTTGCTACAATATTAGATTGATTCAATACGATTTATGAATTTCTTGAAATAGATGTCATGGGAATACTTTTTCTACGTATTCCGGCAACCAGAAAGTGAG
This sequence comes from Sesamia nonagrioides, assembly GCA_017933935.1. Taxonomy (NCBI): domain Eukaryota; kingdom Metazoa; phylum Arthropoda; class Insecta; order Lepidoptera; family Noctuidae; genus Sesamia; species Sesamia nonagrioides. The sequence continues at coordinate 1,416,972 of JADWQK010000081.1, forward strand.
AAATACGAAAATACCCATTCAAAAGAAAAACAAAGCTTGAATAAGCTTTCTCTGTTTCTATACTTAACCATTTACAGGTATTTTTTGCAATACGCCAACATCTACTCAAACCAATCGAAGTTAAACCAATTTTTCTTTCAATTTTGTCTTTCTTATTTTTCTACTACATTACGCCCCGCGGTTTCATATCCCGTAAGTTTCGGTCCAGTGTGAATATTAGGAGAAGAAGTCCTAATTTTAGTATGGTATGTGTTATTCCTGGTTATAAACCATCTGTGTGCCAAATTTCATCCAAATCCATTCAGTAGTTTAGCTGTGAATCGGATCAAACAAACAAACAAATTCACTTTCACATTTTTATCAGTAAGGGTTCCCATGGACTATAAAAAACTACCCAATTTTCGATCTGCAACGTGGTTGTCTCTGAAAACGTCAGCATTGCACGTTGACTGTTAGTACAGTGTTCTTGAACATAAATACGTATTCACATGTACAATTATCATAACGAGACCCTGCGCATACCGAAGTCGATACCTATGTATAGTCATAACAAGGTATAATCATAAGATGCTACAAAAAGATAATCCTCAGACTTGAGTAGGTATCTACGAGTAGAAAACTAAATATTTCAAGAAAAAATGTACAACATTTTATTTTGTATGCGAAATTCGAAACACGTGTCCAGTATTTTTAAATAAAGAATCTATGTACAAAATTTCAAAAAGATATCATGAAAAACCACAAAGTTATGAGCTTGTTATCCTACTTGGTTGTCCCAACAAAAATATGGTCCACGCACCGAATGAGCGGGCAAGCCGGGTGCATTGACCTGTCGCGTCAGCTGAGCGCGGGCTTGCGCACGCGTAAGCTGCGTAGCGCGCTCAGTAAGCACACTGCAACAATTTCTAAATGTATTTGTGAAAAAATATAACATGGTGTAAAAATGATTGGAATCGATTCAGTTGCTTAATCTAAACAAACTACATTCAGGTTTCTCATAAACAAAAAACAACGTTGTATAAGAAATACTTGTGATTACTTACAGAGAAAGATTTAGAGGTATGATGGAGCATCTGCTATTCATAGTGAAATATGCGGCAACCGGTTCCTACTCATTGTAACCTCAGCTGGCTTGGCAAGCATCACAAGATAAAAAAAAGTCAGCCCACTATCGAACTCCGGTCTCCGGAGGAGAGTGATGTTTTTTTTTTATTAGTTATAAACTAGTGCTTGACTGCAATCCCGCCTGATGGTAAGCAGTGATGTAATCGTTGATGGTAAAGCACACTAGCTTATTAAGCCTATTCACTCAAAAAAACTGAGTGAATAGGAAGGAAGACGGCAGTTGAGCGAGGTGATGCAATGTTTAATCCAACAACACGACCAACGATGCTGCGCCAGAGGATGATCTGGAGACCCTCCACGACCAAACACCCAACACAACAACATTAGGCACATCGTACCCGGCACACATCGCAACACAACTGCTCAGACCCGTCCTCCGTACGGCTTCACCAGACATCATGCCGGAACACGACGGATCGCTTGGCGGTAAGACTTTGTCTGGTGGGTGGTAACTTATGCCGGCGGCTGATGTTGCTGCCTACCACCGAGAAAAACGGTAGCGGTAGGTACAAACAAACACAACAACTATTCACATTTTTTTATATAAATTATAAACTATCGCTTGACCGCAAGCCCGCCTGATGGTAAGCAGTGATGCAATCGTTTATGGTAAAGCGGGCTAGTTTATTAAGAGCCTTGAAGACACTCAAATTGTAGTCCGACGGAAACACCGCCGCTGGCATTCATGTTTATGAGAGATAACATCCAGCAACAACTAGGCATCTACTAAGTACTGACGCGGTCAATTTGTGACTGAAGACGAGAATCATGTCACAATAAGGGAGCTCGTTCGTTGGCCGTGACACACGTAGCCGGTACGTTAGGGTCTTAGCGTAATCATTATCTTATTGTTTGTCTTTTCTTATCAATAAAGTATTTTTTTTATGTTGTTTGCGTGTGGAAAGTAATTATAATAATCCTTCTTGAGATAATAAATCTCTGTATGTTTGGATTTTGTTATTCAATTACCTACGCAAAAAAGGTTGAACGGATTTTGATAAAAAGCTTATCGATAGTTTAAAACCTGGATCAACACCTAGGGTACCTATTTCGTGGATTCAGCACTTTTTGTACGTCAATATTTATATTACACTAGCTTTCCGCCCGCGGCTTCGCCCGCGTAGTGTACGGTTATATCGCGCTTTTTAGATTTCCCTCGAAGATATAAAATTTTTCCGAGATAAAAGGTAGCCTATGTCCTTTCTCAGGGTCTAAAGATTGTCTGTGCCGAATTTCATCAAAATCGGTTGAGAGGTTTAAGCGGGAAAGTGTAACAGACCGAGAGACAGACAGAGTTACTTTCGCATTTATAATATTAGTAACAAGGATAAGACAGTCCCCCCAAAAAGCCCGCCCTTCGTCACTTCCTAGTGCTTTCGCTGGAAAGAAGAAGTGGCGGAACAAATTCCTCAGCATCACAGCTGTCTGTTGATTTAAAAAAAAACACAGGACTTTATACAATACTATGTATAGTGATGAACACAAGAAAATACAACAACAATGAAATTATTTACCATATGCCAGCTACCACGCCAAAATATCAACAAAGAAAAACAAAAAATAAAAAACATTGAAATGGAAATGTGAATAAGTAAAAACTTATTACCTGAATAAAAGCCCCAGGTATAAAGGGCGTGACAGCTCACATATTTATGCATTATAAAAAAGTAAATTATATGAAACAAGAAAACAAAAACGGGTTTGGTGCCAGAAACATAGAATCCAAATGGAATTGCTTAGGTCCAGTAGTGGACGTCTTTGGACTGAAATGATGATAATGGTGATTCTTTTGTCCGGATACCTATTCGCATGGGATCTAGACGTAAGAGAAACCACAGGGTGCTGCTAGTTACCTACTCATCAAAATGTGGATGAACATTTACCTCAGATTCACAACTGATACTTTGTCGAAGAACAACATTAAAATACGCAATTTCAACTGCAGATAAGTGCGAAATCTGTTTATTGTTGGGCAAGGAGTTTCACAAAGACACAACAATTATTCATGGCCTTACAAACTTGGAGATTTGCGTTACCACAACACAAAGAAATTAACATACCTTGAAAATGCTTGCGTTTCATGCATTTACTTCGTAATATTTAATTGCTGTAATGATTAATTATTAACTACTTACAAATTAGGAATAGCAAATGAATTGCATTAGCAAAAGATATTGATAAAGTATTCTGAACATTTTAGCAGAAATATAATCGTCAATCTTCGTAATAGGTAATCCGAAGAATGTTCCATAAGTTTTTCTCCAAAATTAGCTTAGGTATTTTGGTTCACCACTCTGTTGCTCCTTATAGTATAGACAGACTAGCTTTCCGCCCGCGGCTTCGCCCGCTTGGTGTTCGGTTATATTTTTAGATTTCCCTCGGGAATATCCAATTTTTCCGGGATAAAAGGTAGCCTATGTCCTTTCTCAGCTAAAGATTGTCTGTGCCAAATTTCATCAAAATCGGTTGAAAGGTTTAAGCGGGAAAGCATAACAGACAGACAGTTACTTTTGCATTTATAATATTAGTATGGATTCATAATTTTATTTTTGACAGGTCAAGTGTAAGATTTTTTTTAAATATTTGTTTTTCTGTGTTTAGTTTACTTACTTTCAATTTTCAAAACCAAAGCGATCGAATATTATTTTGGAAAATGAGCTGCCTTTTCCTCTTTGAATTAAAACAAACACTAGAGGCATGATTTATAAACAGATCTGTACAAAATAATTAATTAGCAGTCGTCGAATGCATACATACAATACAATACGAACAATAAGAAGTTGTTCTCTTGAGTATTATTATTCTTTTTTTTACATCTACTGTGCTTGCGATGTCTTTATACTTCCTGCTGTATCACATTGGTAGGCAAAGACAATAATGAAATAAAAATACTGGAGATAGTGATTTAGTAAAAACGTTTATACAACGGGTACCTATCCATTACATACTTAGATCGATTAGATGAGATAGATTTTTCAATCGATAAGTGTAGTCGGAGAGCCGTAAAAAAATTGGAATATATGGACCATGTGTTGAAACTGTTTGTACTCCCGTCACTTGTCCCTAACGGTTCACAAGGAAACCCACGTCAACTAGCGTCTGTCTGGCAATAATGGCCAAATGAACCTTTTTGGCGCAGCACATAACTTCAATTACAACACTATTCATCTCGCACACATTACAATATATGGTATTCAACTACAATCGGTAAGACTGGAAGCCGCCCAGATAAGGCTGAAGATGATTACCCTTTTTTTTATTTCGGGGGTATTCTTCAAAAGGCATCCGACCTCCGGGGACTGAGGTCGGGTAGTGTTGGATTTTTACCTCACTAAAACCACCCCGGTGTTTACATCTGCATTGCGCACATAGGGGTGGACCCGGTTCCTCTTAAAAGATCAATTCCGGAAGCCCCCAGCTAGCCCGGCCCTCTGAGAAGGCCTCCCCTAAGCCTCGTATGCACGGTACCACGTGACCATTGTGCCACCATCTCCCTGGGGTCATTAGTGGGCAGGCAGAGTACCGGCTCTGTGCGCTTGCGACCTCATGATGATGACTACCTCCTTAATTGATTCATTTACGTAATGGTATGCCGAGGCTTTAGTTTTGAATGAACACTCAAAAACTAAAGCCTTTTCCATATCTCAATGTTGACAGCAAAAACCTTAACAAGAAAAGAGTTATTATGACGTTTTTGACATAAAAACCTTTCCAATCGGAAGTAATCAGAATACAATCGTACGATTCCTACAACTCACAACACATGCTTTGTTTCATAAACATCGGCATTGCTGGACGATTATGGCAAACGTAATGGGGGTCTCGCCGCCTCATGAGCACAAGTACACCATTCAATCGTTGTGCTAGGCACATCCTAGCCTTGAGAGCGTCATGTCGCGTAATCAACGGTACTTACCTACACCTAATCAACTACCCAATGACGTGTCGTAATACTTTGGTCTTAATAAACCAATTTCCCATCGTAGAATTTAATTTGCATTTTTTATTTTTTTATAAAGCTAGCTGCGCCCCGCGTAAGAAGTAATATAAAAAATAGATTAGAGAAACCTATTCCCACGAAAGTTCATTAATTTTGAAGGAGTTCGAGAATAAACACAGGAGAATTTTATTTAATAGAGATATACCCACGGAAGTTAGTCTAACTGTGAATATTGCTACATCATTCACTGTTTTTTGTTTTTTGCTGTGAATTTTGCATGTTCGTTGTTTTTTGCACAGTCGAACCATCAAGGACGCCAACCTAGCAAGTGTTAAATACTTGGTTGCTATTTTATATTCAAATATTATTAAATAAAATATTCAATGAATGCTGCCAGTTAATTTCACAAACGCCACTAATAATATCTTTTGTTGCGGGCACTTATGGCCCGCCTGTGTTTCATCATAACATTGATACTCAGTTTAACTGGCATTTTCCGCATCCTAATCACAGCCCGGAACATCTGCATTTGAGTCAAATTTCCCATGTAATTATTTCGAGGACTTCCATCGGCAAAATCCATCCATCGAGTCTATGATGTGAAAATATGACAAGGGTGTTAAAAATGGGAGAGTAATATGCTTCCCATTGCAGTACATTATACTTCTAGGTTTAGGTAGGTTTTTGTCAAACACGTTGAGGCCAGCACTGGGTACCTACGTACGAATCTAGCATACGGCAAGTTCAACCACGCAATGAATGCTACTGAACTGTCAAAATGAAACCCATTGGTACTGATAGCACAGCTGATAGTGTGTTAGGCAATTGCCCCACTGAAATAACAAAAATAAAAATTAAGTAGGTAAGTACTTCTTACTCGTTATTATAGTCATCACTTTTTGCAGTGTATTATTAAAAATTTAAAGTTGTAATAATACAAAATGACTAGTTATACACAGTATGTAGGTACCTATTTAAACAAAAGGTGTGTGTTTTTGTAAGTTTTACATACAAGCATCCACAACGGTACCTACTACATACTCATGGGCGTACCCAGGTGGGGGCAAGGGGAACTCGAACCCCAAAGAGTATAAACGAGGACTTATCTCAAACTTTTAAATAAACCACAACACTGATAAAATGTACGGTTTAATTACAAAAAAACAGCGTGCGACTATAGAGCACAGAGATTACTCACTCTAAAAATTTCTCATGCTGTAATTAAAAATTCAGTGTATGTATTATGATTATAACATAATATTCTAATTGGGGTGTTTGAGGGTGTGCGTTAATTACATTACATGTTGTATACTATTAAACTGTTATAATGAAAGCCATTGCTTCTGATGTGAGTGTGTTATGTTACAGAATTATCCTGAGGATTTAAAATGCATTCGAAAGTTTCGAAACTTAACTCGAAGATGTGTATGACGTGTATCTGAAATAATAGACATCTGTTTTTTTTTATATATAAAATTGTTGAAACAACTGCACATAACGTTACGTCATTAAATTTATTGGGAAGATATATAGATAATAGAGTTTTTAGAAAAGCATTTATCAAGACGAAAGATTCTCTGCGCTTGCGCATTCAGAACACCAGAAATCAAAATGTAGATATAATTTTATTACTTAACTATCTTATATTACGTACTAATTAAAACGTTACATAATTTTTATCTGTCTTACAAATACTTAGCAATATTAATTTTATGTTTTACTAGCTTTCCGCCCGCGGCTTCGCCCCCGTGGAATTCGGTTATATCGCATTTTTTAGATTTCCCTCGGGAATAAAACTAATTAAATGACGATTGACCAGTTTTCGACCGGAGATGAAAAATGATTAAATTACTAAAATGGCTATTAAAAAATAAAGGTTGATAGTAGAAGGGTGAAAATTTAGGATTGTATGTATTTTTGAATGTTGTATCATAACAAAATATAAACTAAAAATTTTGTCTAAAAAATAAAAAAATAGGGGTGGACTACCCCTAACATTTAGGGGGATGAAAAATAGATGTTGGCCGATTCTCACACCTACTCAATACGCTCACATTAAAATCGGTCAAGCCGTTTCGGAGGAGTATGGGAACGAAAACTGTGACACGAAAATTTTATATATAAGATGTATTTAATAATACATAAGTTACATACATACCTACAATTATTATAATGTAGGCACCTTCCAACTAGTTTGAAATTGGAAACTGGTTGGTACTGGAACCAAAAACTTGTTATGAAAATTACAATTTAGACAGATTTTTTTTTTTAATTAGGTACTTAATTATTATACCAAGTTTGAAAAAAATAATAATATTCAAAACTTGATATTACTCGATGACATAAGAACACGTGATTTTTATGAATAGTTACCTTCGTTAAAACGTGTCAGTTATAAGTGGCATGATCTTTATGATATTAACCCAGCTTATAAATATCTGAAGGCAGTATCTATATATATACCTAATAACAAAGGTCTAAAGTAAGATCCTGGATGATAAGTCAGTCCAGATGAGGAAGTCCAAAAAAAAACCAGGATGTTCCTTTTTCAGGGCTTTCCCAGCGACGCCATTTCGTTCGCTTAGCTTTCGAACATCTTAAGAACTGCCTGCCATCCCTAGAATTTCCGAAATCCTACCAAAAGGGTTGTAGCTTTTGTGTTAGGATTTTCGAAAATCTTGAAATACCAGTAATAATAGTTATAGATAATAAGAATGTATGTATGTGGACTTAATCAAAATTTTTGCACCCTTGCCTGCAAGCAGACTACAAATTACACTTTGATTATAAGATTACCTTTTTAAAAACAATGTGTAGTTCGAGCCTTTTAAAAACATTTTATATGATTTAATTTGATATCACTTTACCCGACTCGGCAATCAAATCCAGGATCTCAAACTGAGCAAAAGCGCTTGCGAACAGAAGACCACAGGGGCAATCAACTCTAACTCTAATCTGTCTACAAACCTACTTATTATTATCGATTGTCCATTGTAAGAACACACTAATAGCGTAATACCTATCAATCTCAATCTGGATAATTTTGAAGGATCATCATCATCATCATCATCAATTTTTGCTAATCCTTGGCTTCATAATGGTGATCGAAAAATGTGTCTACTCAACAGCGTAAACAACGCAATGAATTTTATTGAATTGTCAAATTAAAACCCTTTGCTATTTTCTTTCTTTCTTTTTTGGCTTTGCACGGTTTGTGCATTTAGCCAATGTCACGTAATGAATTATTCATGTCGAAAAGACGGCTGCCTGAACCGTCTTACGAGTGAGTTTGAGACAAAGTCATGATGTGGTCTCCATGCTGCGATATTTCAATGTTCTCTATGAATTATTTATTGAATGCACTTTTTACGACATAAACCACGCACTTTTATTTAGTAAACGACACTATAAATAATATTAAAAGTCCAATGAAAAATGAGCGTGACACTCAGCTTGACTTTTCCGCCAAAAACCCTTTGTTATTTACAGTGACCTATGCAATTACTCCGCTATAGTGGTGTGTGTAAAGTTAAGCTTAATTAATATCTAGTAACAATAACAATAGCATTATATACCACGTATGATGTATAGATATCATTAATCCTATGGGTACTTAAACATTTTGATTGATTGATTTTTTTATCTATTTTTCTAATGACGCCAGTACGGGCGTTATAGGTGGACACATAAGGACCTTTTTGGTTATGCGCGTGTATGACCAGTGTATGAACGTGAAAGGGGAAAAAAGAGTATTTAAGGATCTTAGCAGATGAGTGTTCTAATTTGATGTGTTTACAATTTTTCCAGTTTTGCTGTGATGAGGCACAGCTGCAATGGAAAAATTGTAAACAGACTTTTGGAGGCCACTGTACATGTGCTGATAATAATGACAGCAAAATGTGTAGGTTGAATACGCGCGGTCAAAAGTGGAAATAATTTTCGAAAAGTTTCCGCTATCTGGACGCAACAAACTCTCTTGGCACCTAAAATAAACGTTAAAAGGTGTCAAGAGAGTTTGCTGTGTTCCTTGTTTTCTAAATTTAATAATTGCCATCATTACGCCGAAATTAATAAAAATTGCTGGCAGGAATATCTTAGTAAATCTAGCGTCGCGCGAAGATTATCGTGTGTGGACTCTTATGATAGGGAAAAACGTCATGTTCATGCCTTTGTAAATTAGAAAGGTACCAATTGTGAATATCAATGAGAATGTCAGTAAGATATAATTTTCAATGCCTACGTGAGATGCACACCTAATGAAATGTCAAAAGCTCACAAAAGTCTTTAACGGCATCACCATTAAATTCTTACGTCAAAGACTTTTAATGCCTACAATGGACATTCGTAAAACTGGTTCTGTACCCACCGACTCGTTACCAAGAAGTGTTTTTTTAGGGAAAAACTTAGACAAGTTCTTGCCAGTAAAAAAATAATTGTACACTACACTGTGATTATTTATTTGCTCTATTTTTATTTTCTATTTGTAATTATAGAGATTTGATGTCAAAGAATTAAAAGGACTCTTAAAGGTTGTCTACCAATGTCAACTTTATTTAGGGCAGGCTGGCTATAATCTAGCGTAGTTTCCATTCGACCATTCAAGCATATTTAGAACGTGATATCAAATATTTGATTACGATTATTAGCTTAGTATTATATTATTTTACGCTTTGCTTTAGAAAAAGTCAGTGTTAGTTTAGTGGAGAATATTCTGTAAAGTCGTTCAGTCAATATTAAATTAAATGTGTTGTATGATTGCTTGGTAACTCGAAGGGCTCATCTAGCCTTTCGAAAGCCTTCCAACTCAATATCATACTCATTACCAAACAATGAGGCTAGCTGCCATCTTTTTGTTTTTTTTTTTCTACGTCGTTTGGACAGGCTAAGATCATAGATCATACCGCCTCGTCGTCAGTAACTATAATCATCTTTTTGGTCACTTTTCTTAATAACAGCGATAGGGACGAATTTTCTGATGCCCTAGCATTCTTTACCTGCCCTTTTTGTATAGATATATATATGCACATATTATTATTTTATGACTGTTACCCTCCTAAACCTTATGTACTTACATATTCATAATTAACTATGTAAAACTAAATAACCGGTAAAATGACAAAAGTTATTATACATAAAAGATATGTGATCAAAATCTAAAGTCATTTATTCAAATTAGGCTGAGAATCAGCACTTTTTGAACGTCAATATTATATAAGATATTCACCCCAAAATACCCGCCCTTCTGATACCAATTGGACTTACGTGGTGGATGAAGGCCGACTCCTCTAACAGAGAGGTAGCCTGTGTCCCACTAGTGGGTACATTATAGGCTGATTATGCATGAAATGATCAATTATTATTAAATCTCAGTATAATGTATGTAGGTAGAGGGGAAATTAACTTTTGTTGTGGGAAAATAATAACAGAAGAATGACTGTGCGTTCACACAATATATTCAAGGTTAACCACGACTATAATAGGTATCTTCGCAGTATAAAATAAATGCAAGATACAATAACTTTTCTCGACAGCTTTCTTTAAATTTTATCCCACGCGCATTGATTCTTTCAGTTTGATAGATTGCTATCTGTCTTTATTTCACTTCATAAAACTTACATACAATTACCTGAGAATTATACAATTATACATATTGTTATTAATTTCTGGTAAATGACAGTAATTACCGTATTATTTTATTTATTTAATCTCTTGGATAAGTACCAAACAATCGACGGCGATGTGATATTGACGTCCAAAAAGTGCTGATTCTCAGTCTAATTTGAATAAATTACTTTTTATTTTGATGAGAATGAATCCTTAGACGGATATATATTTGTTAGATATTTTAGTTTTTTAATAGTAAAATTAAAAGATACCGTATTGTTATTTTTATTTATTAATTAGATTCTATAAGACATTATTTAATTATATACATTTTAAATAAATATTTATCTAGTAAATTAGTTATTCGACGTCACACCTAAAAATTATTTCCAATTTTAAATATCAGAAGATTGAAACTGCATACGAAATTACATAACTGTCACGTAAACCAAGTAATTAGGTAATATACAATAAGGTTGGTAGAGATGAATTTACAAAAGGAACCTTAACGGTCATCGTTGTTAAAAGGACTCCTGTGCGAAATTGCATACTTCTCTATAAAGTCAGCAGTTTAGACTGCACATTCTAGCAATGAATTAATCAATTAAGTTGATGCGGTTCATTGACCGCTAAGGAAGCAATAATGACCTACTGTCAAGGCACCAGTGCATGGCTGGTCCATGATCCATATTGTAGGATTGGGAACTTCTGCTAGATCGAATAAAATAATAGGTACCTATCTCATTTTTGGCTGCATTTTTCTAATGGTTTGTTTTGAAATGTATGTACGTACGACGTACTTAAGATAATAAGAAGCTTAAGCTTCGAGCTTGAGTAGAATAGCTATAAATATCTATCTCAGTGGAATGCCTACTTTACGACAGGCGAGCCGGCAGAAGTGTCCGTGGAATAACCCGATCTTTACAGGTTATGTTGGAACATTATACGTAGGTAGATGCTGATTTTTTGTTCGATTTAAAAGTTTAACATAGGTACGTTATAAGTTTTACATTCTGTGATCGAAACCTTCCATGACGTCAGAGATGCAACTTTAGGTTACTCTCTTTGTTTACTGGCTAAGAAGACGTTTTTGTATCACTGTCAATACCAGAATCAGAATGATTTATTTTGTTAGTAAACATCTAGGTTTAATTACAACAGAGTGTGAGTTGCTACCATGGGCGTAGCCACACTGGGGCAAGCTGGGGTGCTTGCCCCACCCTGACTCTGATCTATAAGGTACAGACGACAGCACATCAAGCTACTACAATATGTAACATTTCTTTATTGCATTTTCAACTTTACCTCTAAGGCATTAAGGCTCAAGGTTGATTGCGCATATTTGTCAGTTTCCTGTAGCTTGACGTGCTGTCGTCCGTACCTAATTTAAAAAAAAACCGCTTGGGGGGGGGGGGCATAGGTTGACTGCTGCCCCACCCTGAGCCCAAGGCTGGCTACACCCATGGGTGTTACAGATAACTAGATGCTCTGTTTTGTAAATTTTAGCAAGCGTTTAACTTTCATGATTTGATGATTAAGTAGGTATGTAAACTTTCATACACTACAAACTTTCATATATCATTAATACAATCAATATTAATAGGCATATAAATCACATTACAAATTTAAATAAAAATATGCATAACATAAAATTTTTTATATTAAATCAATTTCAGTAAACGTGAAATAGTCATATTATCAAATGCCTAAAATTTCATGATATCGTTGCCCATATATTTAAAATAAAATCAATTTCTCTAAATGTTTTCTCGGTGGTAGGCCATAACATCGGCTGCCGGCAGAAGTTACCACCCACCAGACAAAGTCTTGCTGCCAAGCGATTCGCGTGTTCTGGCATGATGTCTGAAGCCGTACGGAGGATGGGTCTAAGCCACAGAAATCGTAATTACGATTTCTGTGATCTAAGCAGTTGTGTTGCGATGAGTGCCGGGTACGATGCGCCAAATGTTATTTTGTCGAGAGTTTGATCGTGGAGGGTCTCCAGATCAATCTCCCTTTGGCACAGCGTTGATCGTGTTGTTGAGTTTAACATCGCACCGCTCAACTGCCGTTTTCTTTCCTGTTCACTCAGTTTTTTTCTTAAATGAATAGGCCCCTAATAAATTACCGCACTTTACCATCAACGATTGCATCACTGCTTAGCATCAGGCGGGATTGCGGTCAAGCACCAGTTAACAATTTAAAAGACAAATAAAGTCAGCTAGATGACATACCTTTGTACCACTGCCAATAGTTTTGTTATCAATACTTTTCAAACACTGCCAACCTATATTATCTAATATATAAAATTCTCGTGTCGCGGTGTTTGTGGTTAAACTCCTCCGAAATGGGTTTCCCGATTGTCATAAAATTTTGTGTGCATATTGAGTAGGTCTGAGAATCGAACATTTATTTTTTATCCCCCTAAATGTTAAGGGTAATCCACCCCAATTTTTTTAAATATAGATCTATATTGCCCTTTACAGCATATGATTTAAATAGTTTCGAAGATATTACAAATTTAAAAATTGTAGGGCATCGCATTTGCGGCGGCACCAGCCGGTTGGGCGGCGGGCCGCTATGTTTTTTATACAACGTTAACAGTTTTTTTTGTAATGTACAATAGTTTTTTAGTATCAGCATTGCACCCGTGCGAAGCCGGGCGGGTCGCTAGTATACCTATATAATTCTATATTATATTGCCGAAAATTTCACTAATTGATTTTAAATTTGCTTGACTAAAAGACAGATGTACCTAATCGATCTTTTTGGGGTTCCGTACCCCTAAAGTTAAAAACGGTCAACACTTTCTAAGCAACGTAGGGAAAGTAAGGAATATTTCCAAATTCGACTCGCATTTGACCGGTTTTTTTAGTTAATAGACTTTAATTATCTCATTTGTCAAGTCCAGCAAATTAAAAACCAGAGTTTCAATAAATATCTGCTCCCTAATTGCGTAACGCACTATTACTCGCTATTTGAACCATTTTGAAGCTTATTGCTAACCCATTGTTCCTTATGTTCGAATAATAATAATAATATTTATTTATTTTCAAAGTTAATACAGACAGGCGTATACTTAAGTAGTTTTTAAATAGCTATTACATTATAGATTCCTTTTATAATAATTATGTTGATCTAGATTCTGTACAAAGGAAATAAAACTCTGTCTCTTAAACTAGGTTGTCCTGTATCATAAGAGACAATGCGTTTGCTCAAGAAAGTAAACAACGCAAAGAAGGTTGTTGAACTGTCAAAATGAAACTCATTGCTTCTGTATGTTACGCAATTACCCAGCTGATTTATTCTAGGCATTGAAGTAGATATCTGTTTAATTATGCTTTTATTTCATGAATTGTATATTGACCCGTGTCAATTTACAATTCATGAAAAACCTGAGGCACCTTTCCTAGTTACGTAGCTACGAAAGGTGCCTCAGGTTTTATGATGTTTCTTTATTTTACATCAAATTATTGTGAATACTTTGTAAATTATGTACAAAAGTGTAAATAGTGTAATAATTCTACCTACATTTATGTAAATTTGATTAAAAGTAAATGTAAGTTTTAGGTAAGCTTCAAGTAAATAATTATGCTGTCCTCACTAAGTATAAGTACATAACAAATATAAATAATCACCCTTTTTATTAAATGTCACTTCTGTTTCGATTTTAATAAAACATATTGCTTAATAATTAAGATCGCGTTTTGTTACTGCTAGTCCAGTCCTTGACCGCGATCCCGCCTAATGGTAAGCAGCGATGTAATCCTACTACATAATATTAAGAAACTAACTTATATTTAGACTATAGAGGTCTACTGCTGGACAAAGGCCTCCGCCAAGGCTTTCCACAATGACCGGTCTTGTGCAGCCCGGATCCATAGCCTTCCCGCGACCTTCACCAGGTCATCGGACCACCTTGTTGGGGGCTAATATTTATAAGTATGAATGTATGTTTCTTACTCTGTCACGCGAAAAATAGTATTAACTTTTTATATCAAATATTAACATATAATATAGGATAGTTTTTGTACGGATAATTCCACGGGATCGAAACTCTTGCGGATGAAACCGGTGGACGCAGATATTCAAAATCAAAAGCCATTTATTCAAATTAGGCTGAAAATCAGCGCTTTTTGAACGTCATTATTACATAAGACAGTCCTCCAAAACGCCCACCCATCGACACTTCCTAGTGCTTTCGCTGGGAAGAAAAAGTGGCGAAACAAACACCCCAGCAGCACAGCTATCTGTTCATTTAAAAAAACACACGACTTTCTATTTTATATAAGCGGAGACTAGCCCGATTTACCTTGATATTATTTTCTTAGCTAATCTATAGATATTGGGGATAGAACGTGGCCAATAATACATTTTCGCAAATATTAATTTAGATAATTATTCATTTATCTGTTGATAGACTTCCTACTTACGTAATTAACTCGATAAATGTAATCAAAAACGCGATAAAATTGTTTTGTGATCGGTAGCGTATTATGACAAAATAATGTTTTTCTCTGCTTTTATATTCTAATACCATTTAGGTACATAGGCTTAATAGTTTATTAAAACTCCTGATAATTTCAAGTACGACACTTTCAAAAATCTAAGGTCCGTATTACAGAACGTTACTCAAGACTCAAGCATTACTTAAAACTAGTTTCAAACAATGAAAAGGCTTCAAACGAGACTTAAGTAGAGCGTGAGTTTTAAGTGACGTTCTGTAATACGGACCTAAGTGACTTCAGCCAAATTGCCATTAAAAAATATTTACTGTATGCGCTTGTACTGCACTCTGGTGGCTGAATATTGCAATATTATCCCCTGTAGGTGCAGACCTATAACCGACTTCGAATTATATGAGGTTTTGAAACTAAATTCAATAAATTTTCAGCATAGGTATTTTTTATAAACGGGAAAAAGCTTTCCTGCTTACTCTTATTGATAATCGTATTTTCAGTGTTATTAAGTGGAGATACAACAGTGCGATTTTGAAACCACCTCGCCGTGATTAGTGTGTGAGTGTGAAGTGAGCACTAATGAAATGAATAGCTCATTTCATTAGTTATCACTTAGTTATCATTCAACTATTACTAAGGATTTACGCTATGACAGCTCATTCTAAGCCTATGCCTAAGCCTAAGCCGAGCCGGAACAAGCAATGTAAACCAAAGGTGCTGGCTTGACGTTGTAAGAGATAACATGACACATCGTGCGAAATGGAGGACTAATTGTAAGAAAGCGGACCCTGGGCTCCAACGGGAAAGCCGCGGATGCAACCGGGATTATACGATTATACGCTGAGCTGATAATGATGATGAGCTCACTCTAAGCCTACTTCACCAAATGATACACAGTGAGATAGTATCAGTAGTAAATACTTTTTGGGACACCTCCCCTTCACTTAAATTGGGGATGTTTTTTTTATCTCACGTCTATCCTATTGTGTGGGGGCATCATTAAATAGATCTTTTAAAAACATTGAAAAGTTGCTAAATCGATTTTGATTTAATATAATAATTATGTATTCTTAAAAGTACTGTAATTAAAACTTAAAGTCATTTAACTTTTATTTTAGATAATTGTGAGATTAACTTCTAATGTGGATGTATTTTAATTGTAACTTGTAAGTATCTGATTTTTATTGTTAATCTTATTTATTTTGCAATTTTATTGTTGGTTTTGATTAAAATATTGGATGCAGCGTTTCTATGTAATGTTGTGATTAATGCTGTTTCTACAGACCCTTGCCTACAATTTTTTTTTGCAATTATGATTCTTCATCATCATCAACCTTTTATCACCCCACTGCTGGGCACAGGTCTCCTCTCATACAGAGAAGGATTGAGCGTATTCACCACGCTTGCTCAATGCGGGTTGGCGATTTCATACTTAAAGTCCAGGTTTCCTCAAGATGTTTTCCTTCACCTTTTAATCAGTCATAGGTGTCCAAGATACTCTTAGAAAGTACATATAACTTAGAAAAGTTACACTGGTACTTGCCTGACCTGGAATCGAACCCGCACACTCATTACTTGAGAGGCTGGTGTTTTAACCACTATGCCGCCACGACTCCTGTCCAATTATGATTATTAAGTATTAATTAAGTGATTTTCGGTAGGCACTTATACCGTGGATTGGGTAGATACATATTCTATAGTTCCCATTAGGTATCCTATAATTGTAATATATTCTTTCACCTCTTTTTTATATACCAATATCAATTGTTATTATTTAAAGTATGTGAGCTTATATTTATTACGTAAATAGTAATATAGTCTAGTTGGAATATACATTAAAAAAAGAAACTTATTGTACATTAAAAAATATTATAAGCTTTTATTAACTAGGATTTTTTATAGGTCATAAATTCATAATACTTATCCAAAAATATAAAACAGACTCCCCTTTATTACAAAACATGGGTTTAAATCACCTAAATAATTTTTCATTTATGACCCCTATTATATAAATGCAGTTCTTTATTAAATATAAAAATGACAGCTTAGTTCGGTTCTAAATTGTTACTTTCGTATTATGAACTATGTCTCATTTTAAAGATAGTTCGAAATACAAATACTGATTCAAAGGTTGGAACCATGGGTTGGAACCTAAATTTAGATTTCCTTTTGTACTTAATAAGACTGAACGAGTTTAATTTTTGCGTGAGTAGGTAAATTTAATTTTCATAAACTCTACCAAGGTTCATTTTATTAAACCTTGGTATACAACACGGCAATTTATTGATGATTTGGTAACTATGTCAATTTAATACAAAATGAGTGGTTACCTACTAGGTAAATTTTAATACAAAAAGTAATATAATATAAATAATTTCACTTACTGTTCCAATCCAACAAAAAATCTCTCGGCAGGGATCCCGAATGATGAACAGAAAATGTCACACAAATATTAAGTAAAAATATTAGTTACAAAAACTTTTTTTCATTTATAACTTTTACCGTCCAGAGTTTGCGATTGTTCAACAGCTCGGCTCTTGACAACGCTAGCGCTCGCGACGAGGTCTGGCGACACTCTGTGCTGGCGAATTTGTGAACCCAGCGCGGGCAGTGCAATCGCTACTATCGCTCGAGCGGAAACGAAACTCCGCGATCGCTCCGAGAGCTTTAATGGTCTCACCATTCCGGGTTACCGGTGATTCTGGCAAGGTAATTAAGTTGGACAACCACAGCAAGCGGGGCTCTATTAGGTCTATCAAGTTTTAGCTCAGCGTTATGTTATGTAAAGACCACAGCACATCAAGCTGCTAATCTATCAGATTTCTTTATTAGACCTTCAACTTTATCTCTAAAACATTAAAGCTCTATGTTGATTGGGAATATTTGACAGATTCAGGTAGCTTGACCTGCTGTCGTCTTTACGTTGTATGGTAGCATTATTCAATATGTGGTATTTTAATGACTCTCTCAAATCCTTTCCGTAACTTGTCTCGCGTCATGTCGAATCAGCCCCTGCTGTACTCTTTCAGGGCCGGTCTCGTCGATGCCGTCCATCTTCAGGCACGCTTTGTGTGGAGATTCTTACCCAGCGGTAATCGTGCATACGGTTACAATTTTATTTGACGCAGCAATTATGACAATGTACTTAAAGAAATTAAGTTCAACTATAAATAAGGCCAATTTTCTGAATTACGATTTCCAGTAAAAGTAATTTTGAGAGCTACATACAAATTGATGTTTTGAAAGGACTGAACCAGTTATCGATTAAATACAAAATTGTTACAACGAACTCTCCGAGTTCGGAAACACTCCCATCGATCAGCAATCAAAAGGAAGCGTGGCTATGCTTCCTTCTCTGCCTATAGGGAAAGGTAAAACCTATTTAGCCTCGTTGATCTGGTGCTCGAAATGCTGTTGAGCAAGAGGTTGAGAATCTGATGCCCAGGACCAGATCAGAAATAAAAGAGTTTGCAATAGGCTTGCCTCCATACATACATAACATACCTACATAATCAGCCTATACCTAATGTTCTCACTCCTGGGACACAGGCCTCCATTCGGTGAGAGGGAGTGGGCCGTCATCTACCACGCGGGCTCAGTGCGGAATGGTAGATGCCATACGTCGGTCTCCGTGGCGCAGCGGTCAACACGCCTGCCTGCGACGTGGAGGCCCCGGGTTCGATCCCCGGCCAGGTCATGATGGGAAGCGATCTTTTCCTAATTGTCCTGGGTCTTGGATGTTTATCTATATATGTATCTATATAAATATAGTATCGTTGAGTTAGTATCCCATAACACAAGTCTCGAACTTACTTTGGGGCTAGCTTAATCTGTGTGATTTAAAAAAAAAAAAATATATATATATCTTCGAAGTTTTGTTTCTAGGACATGGCGATTTCCTCATAATGTTTTCCTTCACCGTTTTGAGAGCAGTGGTGATAAAATAATTTACACAAAGTAAAGCGCCTGGCCTACCTTAGAAAGTACATATAACTTTTCTAAAGTTATATGTAGGTACTTTCTAAGTATATCTTGGACACCAATGACTGAAGGTGAAGGAAAACATCTTGAGGTAACCTTGACTTGAAGTCTGAAATCGCCAACCCGCATTGAGGAAGCGTGGTGATTACGCTCTATCCTTCTCTGTATGAGAAGAGACCTGTGCCCAACAGTGGGACGATAAAAGGTTGATGATGATGATGATGATGATGAAAGCGCCTGACGGGGTTTCTACCTACGTAACTTGTAAGTCGCCGCCGATACTACTACGTTATCGCTGTTCTCGTGCCCATAATACTTTAAATAACTGACAAAATATTAGTGTACCTGCTACTTACAGGTACCCTGCCAAACGCTTCAGGGATTAGAGGCATTATTTTAAACCGATATATGCCGCTGTTGGACTTCATCATCATTATCAACCTTTTTGTCGTGCCACTGTTGGGCACAGGTCTCCTCTCATACAGAGAAGGATTGAACATAATCATCACGCTTGCTCAATGCGGGTTGGCGATTTCAGACTTAAAGTCCATGTTTCCTCAAGATGTTTTCCTTCACCTTATAATCAGTATTTGGTGTCCAAAATATACTTAAAAAGTACATATATAACATAGAAAAGTAACATTGGTACTTACCTGACCTGGAATCGAACCCACTCCACTTGGGTGGAGTGGGTTCGATTCCACCCACTCATACTTAAGAGGCTGGTGTTTTAACCACTAGGCCACCACGACTTCGTTCCGCTTTATTATTTCTCGCTCAATGCCCTCTGGCCTCTGGCAATGGAAGCCGAACTTTACATATTGTGATAAGTCACAGTGAGGGACAGATATAGGAACGCGTCTCTCCATAGAATCGACGAGAAAAACACGACCAAGTGCATCACTGCCGATTAGAAAGTCGCGATATCATAATTGCCTATTATGAACCAAACATGATGGATGTTTGATGAATGTTTGATGGATGTGGCACGAGACTTGTGTGTCGTGGTTTTTATTGAGACGCTGTTATTGCTTAGCTTGTTACAAGGTTGTTTGCAGGGTCAAATTGAATTAGCTAGCAAAACTCCAAAGCTGCGATGGGAAATTATGTCAAAACATGATAAAAAGAAATAAAAAGCTTGTTGTTTTTTAGGGGGTCACTAGTACTTTTTCGCTTTTTAGTACAAAATTAGTGAGTAAATCAAGTGTCACTGCACTTATGTAGTTTCTAAAAAAACAATAACGAATTTGTATCTATATAAATTCGATCTTATTTCCTAAAGAATGTTAAGACAAATAGACAATAAGAAAACAATTAAATTTTTGTAGTGTAGGTAAGTAAGTAGTAATAATTTTCCGACATACCGAATAGCTCGGTCATCATTAAAAGGTAATAATATTAATTACGAAATACTATAATATATATTTAATAGATACAATTAACCTTACGTAATTAACTGAAATGAGATCATAATCATTATTAGTGTATTTAAGACTGCTAACAAACAAAGCTTACAATTATAATTAAGAATAATGATTATTATATCATCAACTAAACGACTTCTTCTAGAGCTGCAAATATAGCCTACGGCTGGAAAGTCCCTTTCAGCATCTACACTAGTCGGCACATAATCATAAGTAGCAGACAAGTATTCTCCATTTTTTTGTTTGGTATGTGAAGTCATCAAATGACCTCTCCCGCCTTGGGCGGAGCGGAAAGTTGCGTCAGACTTTCTAGACCGTCAGACTGACTAAAACCCACCCGGTTTTCTTCACTTACCTATGCGCCAGGGCCACGGTTTCTTTTTTAATCAACCCGCAACCTTGACCCAGGAGGAATCGGTCTTCGTGAACCCCGTCACGATGTGCTGACATCTCTTTGAGGCGCGTGTGAAACACAACGCGTGTCTGCCAAAGAGCTGCCACCTCTCCGGGTTTGACCCGGAGTTTACGGGTTTGCATGGTTCATGTCCGGGCTACGGGTTTAACATCGATATCTCCGGGTCCGATGGAACGGGAAGCGACAACACGTCATCACGCTGTTGACAGATTGATATTGTCATGGCCTGCTGTATCCGCGTATTTCAAAAGTCTTGGTGAAGCAGCATGCCATAAGATAATATGGGAATT
Organism: Sesamia nonagrioides; assembly: GCA_017933935.1. NCBI lineage: Eukaryota > Metazoa > Arthropoda > Insecta > Lepidoptera > Noctuidae > Sesamia > Sesamia nonagrioides. Next base: position 1,438,211 of record JADWQK010000081.1, read on the forward strand.
CGCAAAACAGTGTGGTGATGATGCTGGAAGTTTATCTGCAAAAATCACACTACAGGAATGTTATTTATATTTCATTCATCATTATATGAATATGCTGACAGAAGCCATACTATTACTGGAAAAAAACACAGTAACAGCTACTGAGTTGCACCCAATTATGAAAAATATAAAAGACAAGGTTGAAAGCATGCATGATGAGTTTTATGGCGCCAAAGTAATGAGAAACATGAAGTTTTTGAGGCCTTCCGAACAAGATCAATTAAAAAAAGAAGCCAATGAGGTTTACAGAAGAACTCTTGAATACGTACAGAAATATTATGATTTTGAGCATTCTGTGTTCAATTTTTTTTCCAAATTCGATCTAACAAGTGCAGTAAGTTACGAAGATGCTGTGGAAGCTTGCGAATCACTTGGTCTGAAAAATGTGGACGAAGATAAACTGTATGACGAGACCCGAAAATTAAACCAAGTATTTCCTCAGTTCGAACAATCTATTGATTCAACATTATCTGTTGATTTACGATGGGTTCAGCTTTTCAAAGTCACCTCAACTTTCACCGAACTGCCAAAAATAATTGGTAAAATCTTTTCAATCCCTATAGGGTAAAACCGGGATAGATGCCGCGCTGGGATAGATGCCTCGTTTCTAAAAATTCAACTACCAGAGAACAAAACAGCAAATTCGTTGTTTACATACGCGCCACATGCACCCCCCACCTCAGTGACGCGCGAGTTGTTGTGCTAGACGGAAGTTTCTCGCTTGTGTGTCGAATTACATTCGTAGCGGACGCGACGAACGCTTCAAAATTTCAAACGTAAGTATTCACTATTTCATATCTTTATAAACAGTTAAATGATTACATTTTATTTGAATTGTTTTAATACATTGGTTCTTTGAGAACACATTTAAGAGTCAATCACTGATGTTTGCATTTATTTTATTTATAAAATATTGAGAGGCATCTATCCCTAGTGAAAAGGATAGTTGCCCCGAGTTTACAAGGGATAGTTGACTTTAGGGGCATCTATCCCTCTATACTGCAAGAGCCTTATCGAAGTATTTAAAAGTCATAGTCGTGAATATTTTCGTATTTCCTAATAGTAGGATATTAGAAAATACCAAAAAAAATGTATCCAACTTTAATTTCATAATTCGAATATGATGAAATGAGTGTAGATACAGTGTTTTATTTATACTTACTTTGCTTATTGGAGGTGAGCCATGCCAAGGAAATACAAAAGAAAGGAGGGCGTACGAGCTCGAGTAGTTTCTTGGACAACAGAGCAGCTACAGTCAGCTTTCCATGAATTGGATAAAAAAGAATTGGGGATCAATGAAATATCCAGACAATTTGGGATTCCATCCAGAACATTGCGAAGGCGTTACGCTATTAAAAACCAAACTAAGCTGATTTTGGGAAAACATCCTGTCCTGGGTTTTGAATACGAAAAAAGGTTGGTAGCGCACATTTTGAAGCTTAGCGACGCGGGATTTCCCGCAGATAGACGAGCTATACGTACGTTAGCATACCAATTTGCCGAAAAGCTACAGATTCAACACAATTTTGATAATGAAAACCAGATGGCTGGGAATGAATGGTTCAAAAGTTTTATTGAGCGAAATCCAGAGTTGTCTATTAGGCAAGCAGAAGGTTTATCTGTCGCTAGGGCTAAAGGTCTCAGCAGAGAAGAAGTAAATAATTTTCATGAACTTCTGACAAAAGTCCTGGCCGATAATGATCTCTTGGATAAGCCTGAAAGGATTTATAATATGGACGAATCGGGAGTTCAGCTTAACAATAAGCCTGGCAAAGTTGTTGCAAAGAATTCGAGAACGGTCTACCACTGGGCTCAAAAGTGTACATGAACAAAAAGTCGGCATACATAAATACCGATCTTTTGACAGCCTCCGTGGCGTAGCGGTAGCGGACGCGGCCGCTGCGCAAGGTGGCGCGGGTTCGATCCCCGCACAGTGCAAGTATTTGTATGCATGAATATGAATATTTGCACTGGTCTGGTCGTGCCTCGGAAAGCACGTTAAGTCGTTGGTCCCGGTTGCTATACGAACATGTAGTGGCAGTCGTTAAGGGTTGTTGGAGCCCTCAAAAATCCAACAATTGGTCTAACTGCAATGCTTCGATGTCGCCTTCGGGTTGTGGAGGTCAGACGGCAGTCGCTTCACGGAAAATGTCGAAGTTTAGCCATATCAGCAGTTGGACTGGTAAAGCGGACCCCAGACTCCAAAGCAGAAAAGGCTTCGGATGCGACTGGGATTAACGCTGGGATGATGACGATGATGATGACATAAATACCGATCTTTTCTATAAGTGGCTTACGGAACACTTCATAGCTTTGAAACCGCAAGGTAAGGTTTTGCTTATTTTAGACGGGCACTCATCTCATTCATCCGCACCAGACATGCTGCAAGTTGCTTCTGATAACGATATTATTTTGTTATGTTTACCCAGCCACACTACCTCAGCTTTACAACCATTAGACGTAGCGGTGTTTGGGCCATTTAAAACATACTTTAACCATGAAACTAATCAGTTTATGCGCGCAAATCCAAATAAAAAGATAAGCCGTTATAATGCTGGAACCCTTATACGCAACGCATGGATACGCGCTACTACACCTGCAAATGCTCTTGCTGGCTTTCGAAGAAGTGGGATTTATCCACTAAATCCCAATGCTTTGCCCGATTCTGTTTTCACTATATATGATAGGATTGCACATCGCAGTGACAATGATCCTGATCAACCCTGTGTGCTACATCAAACTACAACAGCGCTTCTTCAAACATCTTTAAACGAAAATGCAGAACCTTGTGAGCATGTTGAAGTTGAACACAGAACACAAACAACTATACCTCCGATTTCGTCAATTGATTGTCCAACTACATTTGAAAACGAATATTTGAATGTCGCAGACCTGAACATAACACCACCCAATATGCCATCAACTTCATTCAACCGAAACTCACCCAGCCTTTTGATCGATCCTCAGATTTTAGAAGATACGATTATTGATATTGATATAGGTGATGATTCACTAATACGGATTCTAGATAACGAAGAAAAAGAAACACCTTCTAAATTTTTAGTCGAAGCATCACCAATACCACAAATTCCTCTGACTTTAGCAAGGAGAGCTAAACAATCGGCAGATATTCTCAATTCTAGAGAAAAAATAAAAGAAAAAAGGGATATTGCTGACAGGAAAAAGAAACAAATAGAATCTAAGATACACAAGACTGAAGCTACCAAAAAAAGACAAACAATAAAAAAAGCAAATAAAAAAAACAAAGAACAAATACAAAAAAATAAAAATAAGAAAGGAAAACCAAAGAAAAACTATGACTCAAGTGAAGAAACAGATGGTGACGTGACTGATTGCAGTCATAAAGAAAATGATTATTATTTAAAAGTAAACAAGGATCGTGGACTACGTAAAAGACTAGCTATTTATAACTCAAACAGTGAAAATGAAGATCACCTCTCACCTAATACTGAAAAAGGTAAAAAAAACCATAGGACTACCCGTGAAAAAAACTAAAAAAAATAAATTTGAAGAGCCTAATTCTATAGATGAAAATGTTTGCGTAGAATGCTTCGATACCTATAATAACACGAAGTCCAAATCTGATTGGATCCAGTGCATTATGTGTCAGAAGTGGCTGCACGAAACATGCACACTTTTTAAGAACTATTGCTCAAGATGTGGAAAACTTAAAATGTCCGGTTCCACTTAATGAAGGATAATTCCTTACAAATATGTTGATTTTTTTAAATGTTTAAATAATAACTAAGGTTAAACGAAATTATTAATTTTTTTTTTTGTTAGAGATTCATATGAATGTTGATTTTTTTTAATGTTAAATAATTATTTCTACGTTAAAACGGGAATGTTTCGTTTGAGATGATTCTATATGATAGTTTTAATATGTTATCGCTTAAACAGATTTTTTATATATTTTGTAGACATGCATAAATGTAAATAAATATGGTTAAGCATTTTATATTACCTACACATGTAGATAATAAATAAATATTACATTTTGATTACGTATTCTTGTTAATTATTTAAAAAGGCATCTATCCCGCATCACAGGCATCTATCCTCCTAAGTGACTTCATAGTGGGGCATCTATCCATATAGGTAGGCACCTTTCCCCAAAAAATGTGTTTCGCAAGAATTTCATTTTTGCAAAACCAGTAATGGTTAGTTAAATAAATACAGTTTCTAAAGCTTTATGAATGATTAAACTAACTATATTACAGGGTCAATCTAAGCAAATATGTTTGGTATTCAAATAATGAAACACTTTCGAAAAGTGGGGCATCTATCCCGGTTTTACCCTAAGCAATGCTTACGTAGAACGCGTCTTTTCTTTAATGGGAAATTTGTGGACAGACGAGCGAAACTGCTTATCAGTGGACATGGTGAAGGCTGAGTTAATTATAAAGATTAATTACAATATGAATTGCCAAGAATTTTTAAAATTTTTGAAGAAACCTGAGCAAGAAGAAATGCTGAATCAAACCCTGCAGAATAAAAAATATAATTTTAAGTGTCAAGCTAGTTCAAGTCAGCCTAGCACTAGCTAGGTAATTTATATTAAAAAAAAAAACACATACCTATATTAATTTACCATTACTTTGTACTTATTTCATTAAATACTTAAATCTTTAAAAAAATGTTTTATTTTAATAAAAAAAAACGACATTTCTAAAATCTCCGGGTCTACTGTTTTTGAAAGGTGGCAGCCCTAGTCCCAACTAATGCTTGAGATTGATCCCATTGACAGGTAAGTCTAAGCTCACTTTGTTGTGTTCCGGCATGATGTCTGGTGAACCCGTACGAAGGACGGGTCTGAGCAGTTGTGTTGCGATGTGTGCCCGGTACGATGCGCCAGATGTTATAGTGTCGGGAGTTTGGTCGTGGAGGATAGCGGGATCCGAGGCACGGTGTTCCGCTAGCCGACCGCAGGTAATTGTGGGATCCAGTAGTGTGCCAGCCACACACAAAAGGCTGTCCCGCCAACTGCGAAAAATCCCAGGGTGGCCCCATCGTGCCGGTTGATGGCCGGACGAGAGGACCCAAAGGCGATCCCTGGGGGGATCGAGCGTCCCCTCAATCTCCAGATCAATCTCCTTCTAGCACAGCATCGTTGGTCGTGTTGTTGGGTTTCACATTGCATCACCTCGCTCAACTGCCGTCTTCCTTCCTATTCATACGGCTTTTTTTGTTAATTTCTTTCTAAAGTAGCTAAAGCTAGCTAACTAAATTCTTTATAAACTAGCGCGCTTTACCATCAACGATGGCATCACTGCTTACCATCGTGAGGGATTGCGGTAAAGAACTAAGTAGTTTAAAATAATAAAAAAAAAAAAACTTCACCTGTCTCTTCACGGCAAGATGGTTCCATTTATGCAATCAAAATATAAGTATCTAGGGAGGCTATATTTACCACAAAGCTGTGTTTGTCAGTCGATTATCTTGTTCAGAAACTAATTTTAAGTTAAATGCGTCTTTTTCTTTGTATTTCATTAAGAAAAGGATAGAAGATAACATTTTAGTATAATCCTGTCAAATTAAGTTACTCCATAGACAGTTTAGACGCGATTATAAACATGGCGACCAAAAATACATCAATTTACGTCAGGAGTGCATTAATTTGACAGGTCTAAATTAAGGTCCGTATTACAGAACGTCACTCAAAACTCGCTCTACTTAAGTCTCGTTTCAAGCCATTTGATTGGTTGAAACTAGTTTTAAGTAACGTTTAAACAGAGATCAATGCTTGAGTTTCCTTAAGAAAAAGATGCATTGAGCTTAAAATTTATTTGGTTTGCGAACAAGGGCATTTCGACAATTATTATATAAACTTTGACGCAACACTGACACTAAAATGTTTAGCAAACAAAAGCTAAACACGGGTTTGTGTTCCCTAGTTAGGATCGTGTTTAGACCGATAACACAGTAAATAATTGGTTACTATGGTGACACACCTACATAACATAGACTGCATTATTTCTGCTGTTTATTTAAAGTGCAGCTTCAAATGCCAAAACTATTCATAAAGGAATTACGTTTTTTTATTAAAAAATCCTTGCCCCACTCTAGGAACTTCTCCTTGTATCGTGGGTGCGTTTACAAACATATAAAACTCACATACACAAATAGCCAGACCCGGAACAACTACTTACTTGTAGGTCATAGAAATAATTGTTCCATGCGGGAATCGAACCCGCGACACGCAGCGCAGCTAATAGCTTAACCACTGCGCTAACCGTGCAGACTTTGCCTTTTTTGGATGGGAAATCATCAAACGAACACTCTCGCTCAGAGGAGCAAAAGGGCATGGTTGAACACGCCGTTCCGAAATCAAAAGCTTGTAACTGACTAACCCGTGTTCCTTTAATTGCGTGTGCGCCAGGAACCACGGTTTTCATCATCATCGTCCCAGCGTTAATCCCAATCGCATCCGAAGCCTTTTCAGCTTTGGAGTCTGGGGTCCGCTTTACCAGTCCAACTGCTGATATGGCTAAACTTCGACATTTTCCGTGAAGCGACTGCCGTCTGACCTCCACAACCCAAAGGCGACATCCAAGCATTGCAGTTAGACCAAATGTTGGACTTTTGAGGGCTCCAACAACCCGTAACGACTGCCACTAGATGTTCGTATGGCAACCGGGACCAACGGCTTAACGTGCTTTCCGAGGCACGACCAGACCAGTGCAAATATTCATATTCATGCATACAAATACTTGCACTGTGCGGGGATCGATCCCGCGCCACCGGCGCCACCTTGCGCAGCGGCCGCGTCCGCTACCGCTACGCCATGGAGGCTGTCACCAGGAACGCCAGGAACCACGGTATCTCTATCAAACAACTCAACAACCCCGACCCAGACCTAGACCTAGGGGACCATTAGATGTCCTGTCCTGATTATACCATTTTATTTTATTTCTTACATATTTAGTGTAAGTAAACCAATAAAGCTTAAGCGATACAAAATGACATGAAAAAAATAAATACCAACTCCAAGTTATAAATGACTGAAAGTACTAAAAAAAGATATTACCTTCTTCACGCACAGTAGATTTTTATTTAAATTATAAACTAGTCATCATCATCTCAGCGTTTATCCCGGTTGCATCCGCGGCTGTCGCGTTGGAGCCCGGGGTCCGCTGATTAAATTATAAACTAGTGCTTGACCGCAATCCCGCCTGATGGTAAGCAGTGATGCAATCGTTGATGGTAAAGCGCGCTAGAGCCTATTCACTCTGACCTTGAAGATATTTAAATTATAGTCCGTCAGAAACACCGTCGCTGGCAAATTGTTCCAGTCCCTCGATGTACGCGGTATAAAAGAAGAGAAGAAACTTTTCGTTTGGATCGTTGTGATTTGTGTTGTAAATGACTTAACTTAATGCAGAGATGCGATTTATTTGAAATACTTCTATTTAAAATGCAAATACAAAATGCAAAATAGCTATTTTGTATTTAAATGCTTTTTAGTAAGAAGCATTTTGTATTTTATTTGAAATACCTTTCGAGATATATTTTCTATTTTTAATATTCATTTCAAAATACAAAATACTTTGTGATAAAGTTTAGCCAATATTACGAGTAAAACAAAATGAAATTTATGAGCGAATGACGTCTGTATTGCCATTATTCCATATTTTTATTTCTTCTCCTTCTTCTTTACGATCAAGTATTGAATACTACTTCAACTCTTGATCAATGGCCCCTGTGGAATAGTTACCACAATTTTGCCAATAACACGTGTAACGAATTATAGAATTTTTTTGAAAATTTGATTTCACAATAATGGCGGATATCGCCAATGACAGTTGAAAAAAAAACATTTTTTACTTCTTTGGTCAGGTTTTTTGGCGGGAAAGTCAAGCAGAGTATCACCCTCATTTTTCATTGGACTTTTAAAACTATTTATAGTGCAGTTTATTAAATAAAAGCGCGTGATTTATGTAGTAAAAAGTGCATTCAGTGAATAATTTATAAAGAACATTGAAATATTGCAGCATAGTGGCCACATCATGACTTTACCCCAAACCCCTCCTATAGTGGGATTTTTAATTCGAGTCAGAAAAATGACAAGGGCAAGTGTCACTGATATCAATAAGGGTGACCCGCTACAATAGTGATGTTCGGCAATCAATAGACTTAGACATTTCTTCTTCTTCAGCCTATAGATGTCCACTGCTGAACAAAGGCCTCCCCCGAGGCTTTCCACGATGACCGGTCTTGTGCTGCCCGCATCCATCGGCTTCCCGCGACCTTCACCAGGTCATCGGTCCACCTTATTGTTAGACATTTCATCATCAACCTTTTATCGTCCCACATTCATCCATGATGTGGTCGAGTTGACACATTTCATCTTCAACTTTTATGGCATGATTGATGCATTTCTCCAATTTTCCGGTGTCAAGTTTTGTTTTTCCTGGCGACGTACTCGTGTGTATTGTACTCCTTTGCTTGAGCCCAAACTAAGGTCCGTATTACAGAACGTCACTCAAAACTCAAGCTTTACTTAAGTCTCGATTCAAGCCACTTGATTGGTTAAAACTAGTTTTAAGTCATGTTTAAGCAGAGATCAATGCTTGAGTTTCCTTTTGGAATACGCACCTAACTCTATTAGGTTGAGCTCACAGTGATAGGGAGGCAGACGCAGGATTGTGGCACCGCGATTCAGCGGCCAATTCCTCCACAGCATAGCGTTCGTAATTAGTTTTTGTTACAATAAACAGTTTTAATCTACCTACTGAAATTATTTATTTTATCATTATTTCAAATATAAACTGACTTTTGTTCCACCCTGCATTTTTATTTATATACATATACGCAATTTGAATTAAAAAGTGCAATCTAGACTAAGTTTTAAGTGTAAAATCTCGATTTACCACATCACTATTTATTTGGGACAAAAAACCTGCAACACTGGAGTTGTCATTTATCTGACTCGAATTAAAAATCATAATGTAGTCGGCTCACGCGGGAAACGAAAGGAGGTAGGTTAGTTAAGTCAGGATAAAAAGATAAAGGAAAAAATAGAAAAGGATAAACTTCCTCAAGTCCAGACTGTATGGCGTACCATGCCTTTGCCTTTTCCGTTTAGAAGTACGGAAAGAAGTGAACCAAAAAAAATCAACCAAAACGACAAACATTCATTATACCTATCTATAGATAAGAAACTATTTTATTTTGAAAAAAGTATTTTGAAAATACCTATTTTGCATTTAGCATTTCAAATACAAAACGCAAACTATTTGGTATTTTGTATTTGAAATAGTAAATCTGAAAAGTATTTTGCATTTTGTATGCTTTTTTAAAACCATTTTGTACATCTCTGACTTAATGTCATAATATTTTATACAATACTGTAAATTCTACCGATCGATTCGATAAAAATCTCACTCCACGCTAAGTTTTCACTGTGAAATGGTTACAGAATAGTACTGCTGTTACTGTTAGACTATTAAATCCCAATGCTGGACAAAGACATCTCCCCGTGTCTTCCAACTCTTTCGATCCAGCACCCTAATTGCGAAACACACTGGCAATCACAATCTGCGACAGCCTCCGTGGCGTAGCGGTAGCGAACGCGGCCGTTGCGCAAGGAGGCGCGGCTTCGATCCCCGCACCGTACAAATATTTGTATGCATGAATATTTGCACTGGTCTGGTCGTGCCTCGGAAAGCACGTTAAGCCGTTCGTCCCGGTTGCCATACGAAAATCTATTGGCAGTCATTACGAGTTGTTGGAGCCCTCAAAAGTCTAACAATAGGTTTAACTGCAATGCTTCGATATCGCCTTCGGGTTGTGGAAGTCAGACGGCAGTCACTTCACGGAAAATATCGAAGTTTAGCCAAAATCAGCAGTTAGACTGGTAAAGCGGACCCCAAACTCCAAAGCTGAAAAGCTACGGATGCGACTGGGATTAACGCTGAGATGATGATGATGACTGGCAATCACAATCTATCCGGTCCGGTCCGAAAGAGAGGGTAGTAGAGCATTTTGGAGAGTATACGAGGGAATTACATGGCTTAATTCCCCCATCTCCGTTCCATAATCGGACGACCAGTAGTACGGCGAGTTTCCACCCTTACGTTGTTGAGACCCTCATTTCTCCTCTGTGGTTGACACCACTACGATCCGGACGAAGTGTTTTACCTCAATTTTACGGCGTACATGGAGGGACTGGAACAATTTGCCAGCGGCGGTGTTTCCGTCTGGCTTCTATTTAACTATTGTTACGGGCTGGGGCTGACATACTGCATGTCACGCGATATTGAACCTTATGCCATCGACATAAGGTCCATTCGTAACACTATCAAAGCTAGAGTTCGTATAGGCTCTTAATATATCAGTCTGCTTTACCATCAACGATTGCATTACAGCTTACCAGGCGGGATTGCGTTCAAGCATTAGTTTATGATTATGAAAAGAAGAAGAATTCCCATTGCTCCATCAGTTCGATTTTGGACAATAGGCCAGCAGGGTAATTGGGAAACCGAATATCAGTAGCAATGGGTTTCATTTTGACACTTCAACAACATTCATTGGGTTATTTACATTATAGAGCGGGCATATTTTTCCAATTTATGGAGCAATGGTTTAGCAATAGACTTAGTTCTAATTAATAGTAATCCTATGTCGCAATTAAGGTGCTGATCAGCAACGGAAATAAAGCAATGAATGTTTTTAAATTATCAAAGTAAAAGCCATTGCTACTGATATTGCATTATGCAATAACTTCGCGGAGCTGAAGGTGACCACTCGTTGTTTGTTTTGTCAAACTCGTCCCGCCATCTTCTTCAAGGTCTGCCGCGACAGTTTTTACCTGTCAGGGCTTCACGTGGTGATTATTTTGACCAACAGTTTGTACGGCAAACAGATATTAAGTTTTGTAGAGTAGCGATGGCCTGGTGTCGACCGCGACTTACGAGGTCGTATCATCAGGCGCTTTACTTTGTGTACATTGTTTTATCACCACTGCTCTCAAAAACGGTGAAAGAAAACACAGAGTAGGTATATAACGATATACATACCAAGGGCATGGCATCTTTAGATGATATCAAACCATATCGGAAGGGTTTCAACACTTTCAACTCAAAATAAAATACTTACTCAAAAAATTGGTACCAAATTTTCGGTTTCGCGTGTATCTTAAAATCCTATCATAACCAACTTGGCAGCACACTACATACGTTAATAACTACTCGTTACCCGTCACGTTACTTGCCAAAATCCGATAAATGTCTTCAATATCTCTGTGCGACTAGTATGATAGTAGCCTATCACAGGCGGTGTTTCTCCTCATAACTTCCTAACATAAAGAGATAGGATTAAAAAACCCTTCCAATATCGTTTGATATCATGTAAAGATGCCATGCCTTTGTTATGTATATAACTATATACCCTTTATGTTACACGTTGTATATTTTTATTGGTTATTAAGTTAAATTGCAATATAATTATATTATTTTAAGATATTGAAACACAGCTTCCTCTCTCCTTTTACCCTATTTTGCTGAGCCCTACAGGGTCCATAATTGATCTCACACAAATTGTAACCACCTTTATATGTACTCATGGGAAAACAATAAGGATATTGAGTATTGAGTGTATTTTTTTTTTCGATCTTGGTTAGTTGGAATCTACCTATAGCTCTTTCTTTAGTTATCACCTTCCTTCGTAGCCCCGTTTTTAGGATTCTGTACTTAGTATGTTAACTAAATGTAATATTATAAATAAGTACCCCATTTATATAACTCTTAAGTGAGGACACTTATTGTGACGGACGGGAAACTATGGAACCCTGCGTGAGCGTGGCCCGACTCGCACTTGACCAGTATTTAAAATAAAAATTTTAGTTAAGAGGAGGAGTTTTTGGTGGGATTATTTATTTATTACGGGACTTCACTTATGATCTCTCTCTTCTCTCTCTCTCTCTGATTTTTTGACTGGGTTAGTTCAGTTGGATGTCTGCCGCCCCAGGTAGAGAAAAATGTTGGAAGTTAGTACTTAGGTACAGACGACAGCATATCAAGCTACTACAATTTTTTCTAATTTTTTTACTGGATTTTCAACAATATCACTAAAACATTAAGGCTCAAGGTTCATTGGGAATATTTGACAGTTTCGGGTAGCTAGACCTGCTTTTACATGGGTGGGTGACATTGGTTTAAGTATTTTTAACTAAGTATCTATGTTATAATACGAATAATAAAACCTAGATCAAGGTTTAGGTCTCCAAAAAACTGCAAATCTCATAGGTAATTTGCATCAGTCTATGCAACATAATGTTGCAAACATTTCGGAATCATCCGCACATAACATTGTTTCAAAGTTATTTTATTTGGTGTTCTATCCGCTCTAGTTACTACATAAGGCAATGCATGGATACATAGAATAATGTTATTTAATAGACGTTGCTGTTTGTTGTGTAAAAACGCGAATTAAGTACATAGGCACAAAATATATATTGTTTTTATGTAAACTTAATAGATACAAGGTGAATGTCAGTCAAACATTGCACATACGTAGATTTTCACTGCATCACATTAGACAAAACTTAAAAATAACAAAGACTGATCCACCTTGTTGGGGGCCTCCCTACGCTGCGTCTTCCAGTGCGTGGCCGCCACTCCAGAACCTTACTGCCCCATCGGCCATTGGTTCTACGAGCAATGTGCCCTGCCTACTGCCACTTAAGTTTAGCGACTCGCAGAGCAATGTCGGTGACTTTGGTTCTTCTGCGGATCTCCTCATAGCTGATTCGATCACGCAGAGAAACTCCGAGCATAGCTCTTTCCATTGCCCTTTGTGTGACTCTGAGCTTTCGTATGAGGCCCATTGTGAGCGACCACGTTTCAGTTCCGTAAGTCATCACTGGCAACACACACTGGTCAAAGACTTCAGTCTTGAGACACTGTGGTATCTTGGACGATGAGAAGATGTAGCGTAGCTTCCCGAACGCTGCCTAGCCGCACACCTATATATGTATGTACATACCTATACAAACAGCCTACAATGTTCCCACTGTTGGTACACAGGCCTCCACTCGGTGAGAGGGAGTGGGCCGTAATCTACCAAGCGGGCCTGCTGCACGTTAGTAGATGTCACATATGTCGATTTTGACTCTAGTAAATGCCGGTTTCCTCACGGTGTTTTCTTTCACCGTTTTTGAGAGCAGTGGTGATGAAACAATTTAGATTATTAACATCATTTTACTTAATCTACAATTTATATATTATTTTATTTAGTCATTTGAGTCTCACCACGAGTAGTGGGAAGGTGTTGTAAACATGGAGTGATAACTACTAGCAACTCTAAGTTTATACGTCTATACATAATATAAATGTTGCATTTCAGTCTACGAATCTGTTATAGCCTATGCATTTCATGAGCGCGCGCCAATTGTTCTAATTTAAACCTTAAATCAATGATCATAAAAATCACTTGACGCGCTCTCATGACTTACAACAACTACACTATATCCTGCAAGTATTGTACCTACCTACGTTATGGAAAATTTTAGTACATAATTTCATTTCAAGGCCAGCCCACACTGGAATTGTGACTACTGATGTGCTTGCCTTGCCTGAAAGTATAATAATACTTAGGTACCTACGTTAATGAAACATTAATTGGTCCCTACAATGATGTAAAATCTAGGTACAATTGGCTTATTCATTACTTTGTATACTGGTGCAATTAAATATTTTACTGGTATATTGGCATTGCCAGCTGTATTACAAAACGGAAAACGTTAAATTATTTACGATGTGTCATTGCACATAATTTAATGCATTAGTACCTACATTATATGCTTAGTATTTTAGACATTCTGAAATCGTCAAACCTTCTTAAATGAATTACTTATTTTTAACTAAATATACAGCTGTGCTGCTCGGCTTTTTTCCGTCACTTCCTCTTCCCATCGAAATCTCTAGGAAGTGGCGAAGCGCGGGCGTTTTGGGGGACTATCTTATGCAATTTTGACGTTTAAAAAGTGCTGAAACTCACATAAATTTGAATAAATGACTTCTTATTTTAAATGGACATACATGTCTTTAGAAAAGTACCTACAATAATAATAAGCATAATCCAGTCTACACCTAATGTTCCCCCCTTACTATGATTTGGGCCTCTAATCTGCTGTAAACTATGTAGGATTCTTGGTTCTAACACTTGAATAAAATGAGTTATAGGCTTTTTATAGCTGTGCATTGATAAAATATTAAACAGATACGATATATTCTAACAAACTGACCAAAAAAAATGTGCCGAACACAGCAGCAGCACACATGCATATTTTTATTCGGCATACATTGGTACAGTGTGAGTGAGATGGGGCGCAATCTAAAGCATAGAGAAGAAAAAGATAGCTAGTGTTTGTCGTTTGCGCTGTTAGTGTTTGTCGTTTGTTTTTACGAGTGTATCGAGAGTGACTAAAGCGAGATACAGGACTTACTTCCTTTTGTACGCTTCATTTTTAGTGCGCTAGTGACATATCTACCTTAGTTTAATATTTTATCAATGTAGCTGTGTATATTATCAGCCAATAATTAAAAATCACTAGGAAGGTTATACGTCCGTCTATACAGAAGCGCAAACGACCAAGAGAGAGATTGATGTTGTGGGTATGACCCGCGCAGATAAAGAAAAGATCTGAAAATGGCGGCGGATACTTATGGTACGGTTGACAAAACATGCCATTGTTCAATCACAAATCAAAAGCTAAGATAGTAAAATGTCAAATTTACGTTGTCATATTATTGTTATTTACAACCTAAATATGCCATTTTACTTGTTTGTTGTTGTGTTTGTTTTTGTTGATTTTAATTGTTCAAACTCAACAAAAACAACAATATCAACAAAAACAACAAAATAACAGACATTTTAGCGGAACGAAATTAACGATAACTCGAAGTGCGTTAAAGTAGCTTCAGTAGTTTGGAAAGCGAATCCTGAATTCCTTATCGATGATTTTTTTGCAGCGCTTACTTCACTGTGTGAGTATAGACAGCGATAGAGAGTGAGTGAGAACGCATGCGAGCGGACGCCATTTACAGATCTTTTCTTTATCTGCGCGGGTTATAGTAGGGGTTTACTTATTTATTACTTAAATAAGTACCCACAATATAATGATTATTACAGAATCGACTAAAGATTGATTTGTGTAAATTGTTGATAAATCAAATAAATCAACAAACCACACCCAGTACGGCCGTACGGGTAGATATGGGCTACTCGCGCGAGTTAACTGTGCACCTCGCTGGAATGCAGTCCATATGTATCAATTTAATTACAGAACGTCAAGAGTAAAATGACCTAGTATTATGACACTTTATCGTCAAAACGACCTTTTAATGACGAATGCGAGTTGTTCATAGTAAGATGTCCCATGTCTTCTAAGTTTTGGTTCAAGGCCATGCCGGTTTTTTTACTACGTTTTTCCTTCATCGTTTTAAGAGCAGTGATAATGACATTATTTACGCAAAGCAAAGCGCCTTTTTGGGTACGCACCCACGCGGCCACGGTCTACAAGTCTTAAGTCACGGTCGATCATCAGCATCATCAACCTTTTTTTATCGTCCCACTGCTGTGCACAGATCTCCTCTCATACAGAGAAGGATTGAGCGTAAGCCACGCTTGCTCAATGCGGGTTGGCGATTTCAGACCCAAAGTCCAGGTTTCCTCAAGATGTTTTCCTTCACCTTCAGTCATTGCTGTCCAAGGTATACTTAGAAAGTACATATAACTTAAGAAAAGATACATAGTTACTTGCCTGACCTGGAATCGCACCCGTGCACTAATAGTTGACAGGCTGGTGTTTTAACCACTAGGCCACCACGAGTGTGTCGAGTCAGGGCGAGTCAGGGTCGATACCACGTGTAAAACCTACTGTTTATAAGTCAGTTACATTGTTTACAATACCTATACGACTGACCTTAATCTTTTAATGACCTTTCGCCTGAAACAAGTGGCATCATGCACAAACTGTAATTCAATCCGATAAGATCAAGAACTGGACATATCTGGCCTAAATCTAAACAGCCCTTCTTAAAACAAAGTGGTCAAGGGCTGAGGGTGTGGATTCGTTTTCCATTTTTTTAGTTAACCTACTTAGCAATGTGGTACAAGGTAGACCTTTAGTATACATCTTTCTAAAATTTATATTAAATGGATACTTACTTAACGCGGCTAGTCTTCATCACATATGGCGTCGTGATATATGAATGTTCTTCGTCTACCTAAAATCGTGATGATGACATTAAATCACCAAAAATCACTGCCCAGTTGGTGTCGTATTCGCAAAGGCGACTACTGACATAGAATAAAGAGAGGGAAGTACGTTATCTTCATACAAACGGACCGCGCGCGGCTTGTATGTTTGCGCCATAGTATCTATGCGTCGCCGCACGCACACCTAAACACAATATTAGAGTGCCTATGACTGCGCTAGTCGCGGCTAGTCTAGCACGGAACGAGGTTCGCGCGTCACGGCTTTTCGGCACATTAGCTTTTAAAAAATGATCACATAAACTGCAAAGTTGGTATGTCTATTTATGAACAAAAAAAAGACTTATATTTTTCAAATTATATTTCTAAAAGTTATTTACAAGGATACGGATATATTACACATTAAAGTTTAATAACAACGCGTTTCGTAATAGTCGAAACCGAAGAAAGTATGTATTTTTCTGTAGCTAATTTGTAATTTTGTATTAAATGTGTGATTCTATAGATGTTATGTTTGTATTATTTATATTTGTATTAATTAAAAATAAAAATAAATATGGTTCTTTATGTGTACAAAACTAAAAATAAAAATTACAAAAAAAAAAACTGACTAGTATATGTAAACTAAATACTAAGCAAATAATTTAAACATAAGCTCTTAGTCTATAAATATTTGTTAGCGGTTTGAGCGACAACCGTAACCGACGAAGCGCGGACAGTCGTCAACCCTAAGACAGTAGGCAATTAAATCGCGGATTGGGTCGCAGATAACCTACTTCCCCTCTTTATTCTATGCTACTGAGCTTCGGGTCCCTTCCCAGTCCCAGAGGTATAGCATTGTTCGAATAGGAATATTTAAGTAAGCGCCCACACAATAATTGAATAACACACTATTACTATTACAAACGTAAATAACGCAATAGGGTAGTTGTAATGTGTTATGTAACACATTATCAGTTGCAATGGGTTTAATAGGCTATTTGACAGATTTATAATTTTTATCTTGAATTACTTGGTTGCGGTTAAGAAGTTCACCCAAAGTATTTTTTTTAATTTTAAATACATATTTCGTAAGAAATATGCAAATAAAAATTCAAAATTCAAATAAGCCGCGAAAACGATATAATTAGCAATATGGCGTTGCGCCTGGTAAGTGACGTCACAAGCGGTTTTCAGTTCTCAGTGGTGTTTGTTTGTAATTATTATTTGCTGTTGTTATCTAATAAAATGGTTTACAGGTGGTGTGCTGTACTGGGTTGTCCAAATAAATCGATAAAAAACCCCCGAAAAACAGTTTATAAGTTTACCGAAAACAAGCGATGATGCGCGTATGACGTCATCGCGACATTAGCCAATCCGGATCGTTTCACAATGTGTGGCGCGAGAAACAAAAAGCTAAACATATTTTTGTGTTTTGGATATATTAATTGTTATTCTTTTTTATTAAAACTCTTGTAAATGATATAAAGAACCCTCATTTTATGCAATTAAAGCAAAAAATCACAAATAATTGAATACTGTCAAATAGCCTATTCTGACAATTCAACAACATTAATTGCGTTATTTACGTTGTTAAGCAGACACGTTTTCGAACATAGTTATCAATGGAATAGCAATCAGCTTCAAAATGATTCCAATTGGTAGTAATAGTGTAATACGCAATTAGGGTACAGGTCAGTTATCAAATTTATCCATAAACTCCGCAATTTCTTTTATTTCATTTAAAAATAAAGTACCTATTTAATTCCGTACGAAAGAAATATCTCTCGTTTCCAGACGTCAAGTACTAGTATAGCCACCTGTCATTATTTATTTATAACTTCATACTTCACAATCATTACATAATAACAACTGCATGGGATCATACTGCAACTGACATCTTACTATTGTAAAATCATGGTACCTAAGTATATACCCAAATTGTTAATCTCTTTTATTTTTCTACCGATTTAAATATTTGCTTATAGGTATGTAGAGAGATAGTACTTCGAGGTACCCCTTATAAACCTGCATGAAATATTATGGATGTACTTGAGGCAATCGTGTCATTATTTTTGACTGTGGTTCTAAAAATGTTATATAAGGTTACGATTCCAAAGTTTCTTCTTCTTCTTCTTCTTGAGCCTATAGAGGTCCACTGCTAGACAAAAGCCTCCCCAAGGCTTTCTATGTTGACCGGTCTTGTGCTGCCCCCATCCATCGGCTTCCCGCGACCTTCACCAGGTCATTGGTCCATCTTGTTGTGGGCCTCCCTACGCTGCGTCTTCCGGTACATGGCTGCCACTCCAGAATCTTACTGCTCTATCGGCCACCGCAACGTCTACAACCAATATGCCTATGAGAGCTATGTAGATGACTTTGGTTCTTCTGCGGATCTCCTCATTTCTGATTCGATCGCGCAGAAAAAGTTTAAATTTTAAATGGACAAAAAAATACCACAGTAACCGAAAAATGATTAAGTACTAATAATTACTAGGTTTTTCATCAATGTCCATCATTTTCAAACTGCATATATGAAATAGATTTTTTTTCTGCTTTTTCTCATGCTGGTTACAATCAATCCTATCAACCCGTTTCGGTTTGACGTTGAGTTCTGGGACACCCTGTATATGTTTAAAATGAAATAAAATAATATAATAGAATGTGCTTAGTTTTATTAAGTATACTTATAATAATTGTTGCAGTGACTACTAGGCCTAAGGGTGGCGCACTATAGCGTAGAGCATGCACAATGATCCAGTTGAAGGACTTTATAAATGCGGAAACGAAACTTGTAACAGAACATAGCAATAAGTTATAAACGTAACCACTCCTAAAAGCCCCTGTCAAAAAAAAATCCTGCCTTCACGGGGCCCTGAAAATCACAAGGCTTATTTGAAGGCCTGTACTTGCTCTTGACTAAGGACATAGATTAATCTATACTAAGTAATATATAAAGCTGAACAGTTTATTTGTATGTTTGTTTGTTCGCGCTAATCTCGGGAACTACTGGTCCGATTTGAAAAATTCTTTTTGCGTTGGATAGCCCTTTAATTCAGGAAGGCTATCTATATACCATCACGCTGCGACCAACAGGAGCTGTAATTAACTCCACGCGAACGAAGTCGGTGGCGGCCGCTAGTACATAATATATTTGTAACTGATCAAAACATGCGTAGATTTATTTTATTTTTTTCATTTGTAAAATATGTTTTACGATAAGACAAGACATAAGTGAGGACATAGATAGGATAATTGCAAATAATCGAAAGGATTCATTTCATTAGCATACTACATACCTACCTATCAACTATTTTAATCCCTAACAACCAACACACACAATCACTACCTACTTACTACAATCTTATCTTAGGTATTTAATGCGGGCAGGTGTCCGCGACTACACAACAATACGCGATTTTTGCGTACGGATTGTTCTTATCTTAAAATTACATTCTGTAATAATGTTACTATCCAAAACTAGATAGTGGACACCACGCGTAGCGTAAGTAGACATATATTAAAACTAAGATTACAATAATATAACAGGGAAAATATGCTAGAAGTTCAACCAAATAACTGTGATCAACTGACAGTTATGGCAAGAAACTTATAGGTAGAACTAGAAGCCAAACTTAGAACATTGCGTTGAAGATAAGAATTTTGCCCGAGGGTAAACTTTTACGGTCGACGTTGACCACTCTCTTTCTTACACACCCTACACCGTACACGTCGACACCTTCAAATTATTACTATGAAAGAGTAAGAAAGAGATAGCGCGTCAATGACAATGTTCAAGGTCATTATTTTTATTTTCACTGTTTAATTCAGAGTTGGGCCACCAGTTTTACCCATAAGTTTCTTGTTGTCACACTCTTTCCCCTTATTACAAAACGAAATCTAACTTTAGTTCCATACTTAAACTTTAAGTCAGTATTTGTTTTTCGAACTTTATTGAGACTGTCAAAGGTACTTAGCAGGTACAGAACTAAGCTGTAATTTTTTATTAATATTAAAAACTGCGTTTCTATAATGGTTAGGTGCATAATTCAATAACCTTTCAGGTGGTTTAAACCTGATAAATCCATGTTTTGTAATAAGGAGGTAAGGGTCATAAAGTCAATCAATGGTATCTGAAAAAAACTCCCACTGTTATTGTTTATTTTCATTTCTATCCAGATATACATTGATATAATATTATATTATATCAATGCAGATATAGGATCTTCTATTACTTATAACAAATTCACCTGGCACAGTCCTCAAATTCTCCAAAAATCGGAACCGATTTTAATGAAATTGCGTGTATACATTCGTTAGGCCTGAAAATAGGTTTTTACCTATTTTTATACTCATAAGTGCAATTTTTAAATAAATAGTCGTACTACTACTACTACTACTTAAGTGGGTGAAACCGCAGATCTTCCGTTATTACTACTACTACCATGCACTACTATAGACAATATTGATTCAGGATGATCATGGACTTAATTCTAGTTTTATATAAAAAAAAAGAGATTATTACAAAAGGTAGGTGAGACCTGAGACGTATTCTGCCACTGTCAAAGCGACTCGAAGTTGTACTACTTACTTTCTTGCTACGTGTTATAGTGGACTAGTGGAGGTAGGTACACCTCAATCTAAATCTTCGAGGATTATTGATTACTGCCTCTAAGTTAAGTTATATTAATTGATTGAATACCTAGGTGTACTGTTCATCAATAGTGTGTGATTTTGTACAGACGAAAGCTCATAAAGCTACTAAAATCTCTTGAATTTCTTTATTAGATGATTTCTTTATTAGATTTTCATCATCAGCATCATCTGGGCGTTAATCCCAATCGCATCCGAAGCTTTTCCAACCTTGGAGTCTGGGGTCCGCTTTACCAATCTGCATTGCAGTTAGACCAATTGTTAGACTTTTGAGGGCTCCAACAACCCGTAACGACTGCCATTACACGTTCGTATGGCAACCGGGACCAACGGCGTATCGTGCTTTGCGAGGCACGACTAGACTAGTGCAAATATTCATATTAATGCATGCAAAAATTTGCACTGCACGGGGTTCGAACCTCCTTGCGCAGCGGCCGCGTTTGCTACCGCTACGCCACAGAGGCTGTCACAGCTACTAAAATCTGTCAGATTTCTTGATTCGATTTTCATCTTTATGGCTAAAGCATTAAAGCTCCAGAAAGAGTAGGAATATTTGTCAGTTTCGGGTGACCTCCTGTCATCCGTACATTAAGTATCTAAACTCTTTATTTGGTCTACAACACATGATGGTAGAAAACTATTGCTATTCAAAAATATAAATCAGAGTAGTTAATCGTAACTAAAGAGTTCATCACAGTTTCCCAAATCTTGAAACGCTTTACATACAGAAGAAGCAATGGATTTAAATTGAGAAATTCGCGTTTATGCAAATACATGGCAGCATCATTGGAAATAATCCATTATTTTTATGGATATCTGTGGTAGTCGTAGTCGATGAGTCAATATATTAGGATTGAATGAAATGAATGAGAACATTTCGCCTAGTGATGTTTGTAAAAGGAATTCTGAATAATGCATACCGTAACTTGATTTATTCCAGTTGTAAAAGTAGCGAACGATTTTTCCATGGATTGCGATTGCTCTGTTATTTTATAAATATTGCTTATGTAATAATATGCTAGTAATCCAACCGTTGTTTTAAATGTGTAGAAAATAATATAACGTTACATATTAGTAGAATCGGCTTTTGTCAAAACAAATACAATCATCATCATCATCGTTTCAGCCGAAAGACGTCGACTGCTGGACATAGGCCTCCCCCAAGGTTCTCCACGACGACCGTTCCTGCTCCTCCCGCGTCTAGCGGTTTCCCGCGACCTTCACCAGGTCGTCGGTCCACCTCGTCGGGGGCCTAACCACGCTGCGTCTTCCGGTGCGTGGTCGCCACTCGAGAACCCGTCGGCCCCATCGGGGATCGGTCCTACGGGCAATGTGCCCGGCCCACTGCCACTTTACTGTTGCAATTCTTCGGACTATGTCGGTTACTCTCGTGCTTCTGCGGATCTCCCCATTCCTGATTCGATCTTTTGTCTTGGGACACTGCGGTATTTCGAACGAGAAGATTCTACGTAGCTTCCCGAAAGCAGCCCGAGTTGGATTCGACGATTAACCTCTTTCTCGAACTTGGACCTTCCTAACTGGATAGTTTGTCCCAGATATACGTAACTGTCAACAACTTCGAGAACAGAGTCTCCAATATTTATAGAAGTCGGTACAAAATGGGCATTAAACATGACTTTCGTCTTGTCCATGTTCATTTTAAGACCGACACGCTTCGAGTATTGTAATAAGGTCCTCCGCGGTCTCAGCCATGACTACGATATCATCAGCAAACCGAAGGTGTGTAATGTACTCGCAATTGATGTTGATGCCCAGTCCTATCCAGTTCAGAACCTTGAGGACATACTTCAATGCAGCGGTGAATAGTTTCGGCGAAATAACATCTCCATGTCTGACACCACGCTGCAGAGGTATTGGTTTCGAGGTCTGGGCCTGTATTCGGACTGACATAGTGGCATTTCGTACAAACCCTTCAGTGCTTCAATAAACCTATAGTCTACTTGGCACCGCTGGAGAGACTGCAGTACCGCCCAGGTCTCGATCGAATCAAAGGCTTTTTCGTAGTCCACAAACCCCAAGGAAAGGGGTAGGTTATGCTCCTCGGTCTGCTGTATAACCTGCCGCAGCGTATGTATGTGGTCTACTGTGCTGAAGCCCTTTCGGAAACCGGCTTGTTTGGGAGGCTCGAAGTCATCAAACCTGCAGGCGAGACGATTCGTGAGCACTCTCGAAAACAACTTATAGACATGACTCAGAAGCGAGATGGGTCTGTAGTTTTTCAAAAGGGTGTTATCACCCTTTTTGAAAAAGAGTACCATCACACTCCTGTGCTATGCCTGTGGCGTTTTTCCCTTGACTATGACGGAATTAGATAATTTCTGAAGGGCCCTAAGGATCGGTTCACCACCCGCCTTCAATAGCTCAGGCAGGCGTTATTCCGTCATCGCACGGCGCCTTGTTGTTTTTAAGCTGTTTGAGTGCCAATCAAATTTCCTGCAGACTGACTTCCGGGATATTTTCGGTGTAATGTCGGGTTAATCTTGCTCTAGCGTCTTCAGCAAGATCTATGCGGGTTTTGTCGTCGAAGTGTTGAGCTGTTCATAAAAATTCTCGACTTCTCTCAAAAGCTCGGGTCCGGACGTTATGATCCTGCCATCGTCAGTCTTCAGCTTGCTTAGCCGGCTATGCCCAATAGTCAGATCTCTTGTGAAAACTTTAGAGCCTCTGTTTCGCTCTATATCTTTAGACTCCGTTATACGTTCGGTATTATACCGACGTATGTCAAGCTTCAGAGACTTTGAGATCTGCTTATTGAGCTGCCGGTATCTGCAAGCATCACTTGACGAACGCAAAACCACCTCACGTCTGTCCTCCATGAGCTCGAGAGTGTAGTCCGAGAGCATTATAGTTCTATTTGTACGGCGGGTTTTAAAATATTTGGTTCCCACCGTACGGACAGCTTCTACAAACCCGTCATTGTACTCGTCCACGTCGCCACTTAGGCCTTCGAAGCGATTTTGGAGCTCGAGCTGGAAACCTTTGGAGTTATGCATCTGGATGGGTGCCGGCCGGAGCGTAGACTTCATCAGGCGAGATCTTTCGGACACTATAAATAATAATAAATAGATACGGACAAATCACACAGATTGACTAGCCCCAAAGTAAGTTCGAGACTTGTGTTATGGTATGCTAACTCAACGATACTGTATTTTATAATAGATACATATATAGATAAATATCCAAGACCCAGGCCAATCAGGAAAAGGTCGTTTTGAGGACGACAGATGTATGTACAACTATGTTCAGATTCAATGTGCCTCTAACCATACAGTGATCGCTGCCGCATTTGAGCGAGTTGATCACTGAGACATTGTTGAATGTGTGCCTTTTTGTCGTCATGATGGAGTCTATCTCGTTCTTAGTGACCCCGTCGGGACTGATTTAAGTCTACTTCCGCTGTTCAAGCTTTTTGAAGAAGGAGTTCATCATAAAGAGTCCCTCCATCTCCGTGAAGCCAGCTAACATGTGGCCTCGGTGGTTTCGACACCCACATCCAAAATTTCCTAGTCCGAGCTCTTCACCGCTCCGTTTTCCAAGTCCCCCATGATAACGCTGTAGTGAGTTTTAGAGCTATGTCTGGCTTTAGAGATACCTACTCCTCATACATAGTCTCTATTTCATCGTCTGAGTGTGCCGAGGTCAGGGCGTATACCTGAATGACCTTCAGCGAATACTGTTTGGTTATCCTCAGTACCAGGAACGCCAACCTGGTCGACTCACTCTCGACCTTCACTACATAGTCCTCAAGGGACCTAGTCGCCTCTTACGCCACCCACAGGAGGAATAAATACAATACCTACTGACTATAAATTTAAACCAATTTAAGATTGATATCAACTTCTTAAATGATCTCTCGTTTTGGAGAAAATCATAACAGTCGTCCAAACCAAAATCCGACCATGGCGATCAATTTGGGCTCTCAGCACAGAAGATGTTGTGATACAAATGCGCACTCTCTCTTCGCACACTCTGATAGTTTATAAGATGGCAAACTTAACGTGACCGGACACTGAAGAGGGATTCGGCGTAGGCTTTTTAGGCACAGGTAAAACCGTGCCTTGGAAAGTACGTTGAACCATTAAATTTCAACCACACACCAGGCTTGCGACATATTTTATCTACCCTGTACGATAATTATCTATTAGCAACTTAATAACAAACTAGTGTATGATGTATTAAAATAAATTCTTCCATAAAAAAAAAAATAGTTGTAACGGTAAATATCACTCGTAACTGTTAAATGTGGACTTGGAGGGCATCACTAGAGAACCGGTGACATTCCTATTCGAATCTGACAGACTTTTGACATTAACGGTGGGGTTTTATTTCATTCAAGATTTACTGAACTCTGAAGAATCGGCAATCAGCTCGGCATTTGCTCTGATCTGATTGATTGTAGGTCGGGCGGGCGCCGGTTAATAAGTTTATTATCTCTCGTGTATTCCAAACAATATTTTGTGAATAGACAAACCAAGTGTAGTAAAAATTCAGAATGTCTCACTTCAAATTGATATCGTCGACAAAAGCGTCCGATGTGATTCCTGTGAACAAATATGTGTCTGAGAAGACGGGTATTACCGTGATCATAGCCGGAGTTGAGGGACCTTTAGTCAACGGTTTCTTTTGTCTCGGTAAGTTTTATTAAAATGTAAGCTTTGATACGACATTTTAACTTAAAAAAATACTTCACGAATTTTTCGTTCTACCCCACTTGCTACTTGAAATAAAGTTACCCACGATCGCGACGTGGACTTATAACTTGCAATTGCTTTATACAGTTAGATAATGATAATACACAGAGCAAATAGGAAATGTAATCCAATTTTCAAACAACGTTAGGTAATAGTAAAATGGTAACTGATAAGTATGCCATTACAAAATTCCAATTTCTTTTTATTTTCTTTAGCAACTGAAGCTCATGACGATGATGGACTACCCCACACATTGGAGCATCTCATCTTCCTCGGGTCGCAGCGGTACCCATACAAAGGGATTCTAGATTTACTGGCCAACCGTTGTATGGCTCACGGTACAAATGCATGGACAGATATAGACCACACATGTTATACTGTATACACTGCGGGAGACGCTGGCATGTTGACACTGCTGCCGATATATCTAGACCACATACTGTGGCCTACACTCTCTGATGAAGGGTTCATCACAGAAGTCCATCACATTGATGGAGAGGGGGAAGATGCTGGTGTAGTTTATTGTGAAATGCAGGGCGGAGAAAATACTGCATACAATAGGTAAGTAACATGAATTAATAAGTTCTTGTTTATGTTGATAGAATTTTTATAGTCTTTAGTAAAAAATACTGAATTTCAATTTTTAGATCCAGATCTATATAATTAGATTAATTATCAGATTTAATAATTCTCCAATGTGAGAATCTTTTATTATCTTCATATATATAATTCTGTTGTATGTGTGTATGTCATTGAACTCCTCCTAAACGGCTTGACCGATTTTAATGAATTTTTCTGTATGCGTTTGAGTGGTGCCGTGGATGGTTTAGATTCACAAATCAGCCTGGCTGATGGCGCTGATTGCTTGAAAAAGCATGTGATCTCGGTAACATTATTTCTACTTCTCAAACAATTTTGTGCTACCCTGGTAACTAGCACCTCCACAAAGTACTTAGGCAAAATAAAACTTCTTCCATGTATTATCTATAATTATTTATTACATAACAATTTTTTTTTAAGAATGGCTGAATCGATTTTGTTGAAAATTGGTAGGAAGAGGTAGTAGCCAAGAACTGGGAGAAGGACATAGATAGATACTTTTTATCCCGTTCCCATGGGAATGAATGAGCTTCATTGTTTCGACTTCTACAGTTTTGTGCTACCCTGGTACCTTACACCTCCTCAAAGTAGAGAAAATGAAATTTCTTCTATGTATTTATTGTGATTTAATAATGATGAATGTTACAAGCCAAGGTGAAGGAAAACATCTTAAGGAAACCTAAGTCTGAAATCGCCAACCCGCATTGAGCAAGTGTGGTGTTTACCCTCAATTCTTCTCCTTATGAAAGGAGAGCTATGCCCAGCAGGGGGACGATAAAAAAGGTTGATGATGATGATGAGCTTCATTGTTTCGACTTCTCCTACACTTTTGTGCTACCCTAATTATCCTAATTTAAAAAGTAAAAAATAAGATAATGTTATATTGTTGCCTTTAAGGCGGAACAAAGTTCGCCGGGTCAGCTAGTGTGTTATAAAATTGACTTTGTGACAATTTTATTATGAAAAATATTGTTGATAAATCAAAATGTCTCTTGGTGGAATTTGCCCCAGTGAGGGTATGAGCTTTTTTTATACTGTATTTATTTTTCTTTTGTATAATATGAATGAAATTTTGTTATAGATGCCAACTACAATTATTGCGAGCTATGTATCCAGGAAGTGGTTATTCATCTGAAACTGGTGGCATTATGAAGAATCTTCGGACTTCTACTGATAATGTGAAGGTATTAAAACTACCCTAAATTGGTTTTGCAAAAAAATATTAAAGTTATACTTATAATAAGTATATGATACATTATATTACGCTTATAATATCTATTTAGAATTCTTTTTCTTATTATATTTTTAAATAAGTATATACAAGACTAGGTGTCTTATAACTAAATAATGTAATATAACTGCTGCATTGAGTGTTGCGGGTTCAATTCCCACACTGAACAAATATTTGTTTCACCTACAAGTAGTTGGGTCTGGCTGTTTGTGTGTGTGAGTTTATATTTTGTAAACACACCCACAATACAAGAGAAATGACTACTGTGGGGCAAGGTTTAAAAAAAATAGTTTTATTAGAAATAATAACAGTCCAGCAAATGTAGTTTAAGATACTTTGCTAATTATTAGTATTCGCATAAAAGGTAAACTAAGTAGTAACTTTTTGCAGGTCAGAAACTTCCACAAGAAATTCTACCGAGCAGAAAACCTGACAATCATACTGACAGGTCAGATTGAAGCAGAAGATGTGTTTGAAGCCCTAGCTACTGTTGAAGATGATATCATCGCTAAGGTAATAAACTTATAATTTGCTCAACAGGTGTGTCAGAGATAATTTTGGTCTTGTAGAGTGGAATAACAATAATTTTCCTCATGCTTTTTCAGAGTGCATTTTGCTTGCGTGGTTTTATAAGTGATAAATTATGGCAGTGGCCCCTATTTTCTTGTTTAAAAACTATACTAAATTTAAGTTTAGTGCTTTTTTTTTCATTTCATTAAGAAAGGACAGAAGAGAATAGTTTTGAAAATGGAATCCAAAAGAAGTCTTTATATGTGCATTAAATATCTGTGCGACAAGTAAACAAAAACTCAATATCACCTCCACCGTTTAGATGTTTTTTATTTTTATTAGAGAGACATACTGGCTTTCAGTTTAGTCCCATAGAAATTTTATCAAAATTGATTCTGTAGTTTGGTTTTTAACCAAAATTATGATTAAAATTTAAGTGAACGAAGTTGCGTCGCTTGCTAGTCTTTGCTATGTATGTTGGTGTCAACGCTTAGACTGGATAATAATATATTTTTATGTCCAGCTTAGTACTACTATACATGACATGTGGCAACAATTTCAATTGGATGAAGCTGGATACCAGTGCTTTTCACACAAAAATTGTCAAAAACCACTTTTTAGCAAGCAAAAAAAACTGACTTACTTGAGTGCACTCAATTCTATACCGTTTAGTGTACACATACAAGATGCGTTTTTTTTTATATTACATCATTCACAGAGTATTGTATATTCTTCTGTATTTTTTCTAGTAACTTATTAACCATTTGCTAACAGTTTGTTTTTATTATACATACAATATAGTAATCTATGGCAAATATTTTAGGTTCTGTTCACTTAATATACTACTCTTTGTTTTCCCGAATGTAATTAATAAACATACAATACACGGAGCGCAATTGTGACGTTGAGGCAGTGGCAACGATAGTAATGCGTAGTCGACTACCAGGGCACAGCCTTTACTTTACTTTTCTCACTTCACAGACCCACAGTCCTTTCTCAATTTCTATGAGAATGGAAAAAAAACTGTAATGATGAGATGCTGCAAAAATAATATACAGTTGCTAAAGGTGCATTGATTTAGACATAATAAGGACAGATTGGACTTTCTATATAATACTAGCTTTCCGCCCACGGCTTCGCCCGCGTGGAGTTCGGTTTTATCGCGCTTTTTAGAGTTCCCTCGGGAACATCAATTTTTTCCGGGATAAAAGGTAGCCTATGTTCTTTCTCAGGGTCTAAAGATTGTGCCAAATTTCATCAAAATTGGTTGAGAGGTTGAAGCGGGAAAGCGTAACAGACAGACAGACAGATAGACAGACAGACAGACAGAGTTGCTTTCGCATTCATAATATTAGTATGGATTTAGAACGTTTTTTATGCTTAAATGAGCCTTAAAGTGTTTTGAAGCTCTGTGGCATTTAGCTATTTTTTATACCTGTCAGTTTTTTCTTTAGTACCCACATCTAGAAAAAAATACGATGAATTTCAATTTAGTGTACAAGGGAATCGGCGCCATTGTTCGAATAATAATAGCTCCAACTACAATTCCAGTAGTTACCTAATACAAAGTGATAAGAATCTAAATAACAGCAGGTCGTTTACTAGAGCTAGTTTAGAAAATCAATAATAACTACTTTTAAGCTGTAGGGTAATTTCGTAACACACTAAAGTAGCAATGGGTTTCATGTTGACATTTCAGCCATATTCATTGCGGTATAAAGGGTGTATCTGACATCGACGCACAAACGAGTACCATGTACCCAGTACATGATTCTGAACCCCCAGTGGTCGAATTTGTCATCGGCTTTAAACTGATTTAAACCAAAAATTCGCTGTTTTTTTCACTTTAGACCATCCATAATTGCTATATTTTTATAACCCAACTAGCTTTCCGCCCGCGGCTTCGCCCGCGTGGAGTTCGGTTATATCGCGCTTTTTAGATTTCCCTCGGGAACATCAAATTTTTCCGGGATAAAAGGTAGCCTATGTTCTTTCTCAGGGTCTAAAGATTGTCTGTGCCAAATTTCATCAAAATTGGTTGAGAGGTTTAAGCGGGAAAGCGTAACAGACAGACAGACAGAGTTACTTTCGCATTTATAATATTAGTATGGATAAGATTTTAAAGTAAAAATTAATTAATTCGTCATACCTACAAAAACGCACAGCGGCACGCTTGCAACGTTCAAAGGCTGAGCCGACACTTTTTTTTAAACACTAAATTTCAGTAACCGCTCAGTAACGACCTACACACAATACAATTTTATTAGTGGCGATGTCAGATACACCCTGTACCTATTCGTTGTTGAGCAGACGAATTAGTTAAACCTACAAATGTACCTATTAGGAATTTCCTTTAAAATCTTCCGGTGATTGTGTGTTACGCATTATGGTTCAGTTTAATAAATATTTGAGAAATGTTGCTAATACATTGCGAGCAGTGGTAGCCTAATGGTATCGCCCGCAGCTTACAAGATGTCTTGACGACCATGACATACAAGGTCTTAGGTTCGAACCATGCTAAGCGCTTTACTTTGTGTAAATATATTTTTATGTCCACTGCTCTCAAAACGGTGAAGGCAAATATCGTGAGAAAAGACGTGTGACATCTACCAACCCGCACTGGGCCCGCGTGGTAGATTATGGCCCACTCCCTCTCACCGAGAGGAGGCCTGTGTCCCAAGAGTGGGAACATTAAGGCTGATTTTAATTGCTTCATGTGTTCTAAAAAGTTGTCTACTAAGCAACGTAAAAAACGCAATTAATGTTATTGAACTGTAAATAATACTACAGTGTGTTATATGAGCGAGCGGGAAACACGATTACTTGTGCAAGTTTGAATACGTCGATGTAAGATAGTTGATAGATAACATTGGCGTGGATGACGTACTGCATTTTCCCCTCTTCCTCAATTCAGTTTGAAGTTCCGTTGAAGGCCAGAATCTTAACTATGAGCGACAGCACCAATTTGAGAAACGATTCATCTCCTAGTTGCATGTGTCTGATACATGCATTCCTTTGGCCTTTTCTCGGCGGTAGGCCATAACATAGGCTGCCCGCAAAAGTTACTACCCAACAGACAAAGTCTTGCCTCCAAGCGATTCGTCGTGTTCCGGCATGATGTCTGGTGAAGCCGTATGAAGGGCGGGTCTGGGCAGTTTTGTTGCGAAGTATGCCGGGTACGATGCTCCAAATCTTGTTGTCTCGGGAGTTTGGTCGTGGAGGGTCTCCAGATCAATCTCCCTCTGGCGCAACATCGTTGGTCGTGTTGTTGGGTTTAACATTGCATCACCTCTCTCAACTGTCATCTTCCTTCCTCCTATTCACTCAGTTTTTTAAGTGAGTAGGCTCTTAATAAACTAGCACGCTTTACCATCAACGATTGCATCACTGCTTAACATCAGGCGGGATGGCGGTCAAGCACTAGTACACAGGGTTATAGGTTCAGTCGACCTAAATCCTTTAAGAGGTGGTAGTTTCCATCATTTCTGACTGATTTGACTATGGAACACCATACCCCAAACTTAACCGTTCTCAAGTCATAGGACTGAAGATTTTTTATAATAAATCCAGATTTTTTGTCTATTGTCCCCATTTTTTTGTGTTTTGTACCTCTAATGTTTTCGTTTTTGTATTTTTTGTGTAGCAGAATAGTTCCTTCATTATCTTAAATACAAAAACTGCAAGTAACTCTACCAACTGAGTCGTATTAGACGACTGATTGTTAAAAAAAGAAATAAATTTGTGAAAAGTTTTACAATCTTTGTAAGATATTGTAAAAAAAATCTATGACAGTTGTGCTGCAGATGTGCTTAAAAATATCTACGGTTCTTCAGCTTTCCGATAAAGTTAAATACAATAGGGTATTA
This sequence comes from Sesamia nonagrioides, assembly GCA_017933935.1. Lineage (NCBI taxonomy): Eukaryota > Metazoa > Arthropoda > Insecta > Lepidoptera > Noctuidae > Sesamia > Sesamia nonagrioides. Next base: position 1,470,040 of record JADWQK010000081.1, read on the forward strand.
TTGGATTTTTGATTTTTTTTTACAAAAACATTGATGATATGCTACCAGGTAGTAGTAAAAATAACGATGCTTAAGCGTCAAATTTAACTTTAGTCAGAAAACAAAATAAAACAATCCAAATAAGTAACAAATAGTCCTTTTACAGTACATGTTCTACATGTCCGCCCCTATTTCGCACACATACACGCATTCTGTGTCTTAAGCCACTTTTCACTACGTTGTTAGTCCTCTCCTTATTTCGTCCTATAACATGAGAACGGTTAAGTTTGGGGTATGGTGTTCCATAGTCAAATCAGTCAGAAATGATGGAAACTACCACCTCTTAAAGGATTTAGGTCGACTTAACCTATAACCCTGTATACATAACTATAAAAACATCTATACTGCACAAGAGGAACTAAATGAAATCCTTAGTCAATATAAACAATTAGTGCATCCATATTGCCCACATATCGAGTCCTTGCGCCTTTATTAGTAAATCGCACGGGCGAATTTTTCTAACAGTGTGGATTTTTGCTGGAATGAGCTTTGTTAGATTCTCAATGTTCGGCTGAATACCGAGAACTGAAAATCCAATGTGTGATAATATCCGCCGCTATATGAATACGTCCGTGCGTAGGCAGGCTTAGTCACATTGAAACGATCTAGGCTAGGTCACATAGGTATTCTAGATCGAGTCTTAACATCTATGATTCAATGTTTATGTCATCAAACTTCTAAGCCAAGCCAATCAAAAGATACAGCCGATTATGTCGATATTTTCAACAAATCTTCGACACTCGCAAAGGAATCAAAACCTACGGGATACTTCCCGTAAACTCAGAATCTTGAAATTTGGCATGAAGCATTACCATATAATGCAAATGTAGGAAAAATTACGAAAATCACATTTTTTTTAGTTATACATATAATACATATAATAAAAATATTTTAATAAAATTAAACTTACTACCTTATTTCTCACGAACGAATAAAGGTATCAAATTGAAATTTATACCGAATACTCAGGTCTATTGTCCCTTTAAGCTGTGAGAATATCAAACTTCTAAGCCAAGCCAATCAAAAGATACAGCCGATTATGTCGATATTTTCAACAAATTTTCGTCACTCGCAAAGGAATCAAAACCTACGGGATACTTCCCGTCAACTCAGAATCTTGAAATTTGGCATGAAGCATTGTCATATAATGCAAATATAGGAAAAATTACGAAAATCACATTTTTTTAGTTATATCCATACTAATATTATAAATGCGAAAGTAACTCTGTCTGTCTGTCTGTCTGTCTGTTACGCTTTCCCGCTTAAACCTCTCAACCGATTTTGATGAAATTTGGCACAGACAATCTTTAGACCCTGAGAAAGAACATAGGCTACCTTTTATCCCGGTAAAATTTGATGTTCCCGAGGGAAATCTAAAAAGCGCGATATAACCGAACTCCACGCGGGCGAAGCCGCGGGCGGAAAGCTAGTAATATAATAAAAATATTTTAATAAAATGAAACTTTCTACCTTATTTCTCACGAACGAATAAAGGTATCAAATTGAAATTTATACCAAATACCTAGGTCTATTGTCCCTTTAAGCAGTGAAAAAATCAAACTTCTAAGTTAACGCGATCAAAAGATACAGCAGTTTATACCAACACCTTAGACGAATTTCCGTCACACGCTAGGGAATCAAAACCTACAAGGTACTTCCCGTAAACTCAGAATCTTGAAATTTGGCATGAAGCATTGTCATATAAAGCAAATATAGGAAAAATTGCGAAAATCACAATTTTTAAGTTATGTAATGTAGTAATTTTTTTTAAATAAAATGAAACTTACTACCTTATTTCTCATGAACGAATAAAGGTATCAAATTGAAATTTATACCAAATATTCCATTGTCTATTGTCCATTTAAGCAGTGAAAAAATCAACTTCTAAGTTAACGCGATCAAAAGATACAGTAGTTTATACCGACACCTTAGACGAATTTCCGTCACACGCTAGGGTCATAAATTGTAAACCGCTACGTTTGTACGGCGGAACCCTCGGTGTGCGAGTCTGACTCGCACTTGGCCGGTTTTTATTTTACGGTAATGCTATTGACAATTTAAAACGTTCGGCGCTCTGATGGTCTCGCCGCTTGGAGCGGTTCAATCAGAGCGTCTAACGTCATAAACGTGTCGATCGCGTTAACGTAAAACAGACTCACACTAGGCACTCTTGTTAAGGTAATGTTGCTGCAATTGGTCCGTAGAGGAGTGGCCGTCTTTACATAATGATAACCTTCCAGGCACCGGAAAGCATTTTAATCCGTTGTTCCCGGCTGTTGTTAGGAGATCTTTGAAAGCTATTACAGACCGTCAGAAGCCCGAAAATCCAACAGCCAGTCGTACTCAGAGAAAACGTCTTCTTCTTCTTCTTCAGCCTATGGATGTCCACTGCTGGACAAAGGCCTCCCCCAAGGCTTTCCACGCCGACCGGTCTTGCGCTGCCCGCATCCATCGGCTTCCCGCGACCTTCACCAGGTCATCGGTCCACCTAGTTGAGGGCCCCCTACGCTGCGTCTTCCAGTACGTGGCCGCCACTCCAGAACCTTACTGCCCCATCGGCCATCGGTTTTACGAGCAATGTGCCCTGCCCACTGCCACTTAAGTTTAGCGACTGGCAGAGCTATGTCGATGACGTAAAGAAAAACGTATGATCTATTAAGTGGATTTTAGAGTTCACATAGGCAAATGCTCCATGCAACATATTGGTACGGACGACAGAAGGTCACCCTACCCGAAACTCGCAAAAATTCCCAATCAACCTTGAGCTAAAATAATTTACATATAGGTAATGTTGACAATCTAATGAAGATTTTTTAAGCATTAGTAGAATCAGTTATCGATACCTAACAACACCTTCACGGATCGGACAGGGTTTTCTTTATACAGTATGTTAAATAACAGAGGGCGTTCCCTTAAACTCGTTAATATATATCATTAATAGATTAAAATAAAAATATCAGCATAGAAAAATAAGCATAAAAAAATCCGAATAAAAAAAAATCTAATTGGAAATAAATTTGAAACCTCCTGTTTTAAATCAAAATAGTAGTCGTCATGTATAAATAAATTGCGACGTTGCCGTCTTTCATGTTCGCGTGTACAGTGTGTTTCTATTACATGTCAATTTAAAATTTTTATTGAATATTTTCCTATTGGAAAAAATTTTAAAACATTTTGTTTTCGAATGGAAATATTTTTTTTAGCATGTATGTATGCTATACTATTTCGGGTTAACGGGAACGCCCTATGTTAGTTAACATACTGGATATTGTATACGGGCATATGTCCAGCAGTGGACTACAATAAGCTGACTGATTGAAAAATTATGTTATTTGTGCACAGAAAAACAGTGATGCTCCAGAGGAGTGGGTCAAACCTTGGCAGACCATCCCTCCTAGGCCTAATTATGGCGAGTATAAGGTGCAGTGGCCCGCAGATACTGAAGATTGCGGTCAGGTATGTGTTGCTTGATAAGGATATTATATTCGTATGAAATAGAACTTGTTTTTAGTCTAATTTTTAATTGACAAGAAAATGTAATTATTATTTTGTTTATAAAATAATGATGTTGTAGTAATGAACTATTCTGTCTGACACTGTCCATCGCACGTCAGCGAATCACACAGGGAATCCTAGTGTGGAGGCTAATGCTATTTAAATATTGTAATGTTTTTTTGAAGAATAAAGTTTTTATTATTTTTATTATTAATTATCTCTTTCTCGTTGACGTGGCCGTAGAAAAACAGTCTTAAGTTCTCTTTCTGAAAAGTTCTTTAAAGTTCTCCAGATTCTGAAAAAATCTCCCTTAATATTGTGATATCTAGAGATCTTGAAAACATTTATATTACTGCAAATGCAATTCCATCTATTTGTTTCCATATAAAGGTGATTTAAAAATTAATAAATAAATTATTTCTTACTCAGCTTTGTACATATTTTTATAATATTTTGCTTAATTCTAAACTGATGTATAATTGGTCTGAACTAGGTAGAACCTGTGCTTCAGGAGTAAAACTGCTTATTGTAAATTTTTATTTTGCAATAAATTAACAATAAAAGTAGTACCTACGTATAAATCTTGGACAATCTAATTTGTGTTTTTAATATACATATAAATAGTTGACAAAACGTGGATTTTTGTTCGTCAACAATCATCATGGTTTTTTTTTACCACTTAATTTTTTTTTTGTCTTTAAAGATTATGTTCGCATGGCGCGGTCCTCTTCTAACAGAACCGACAGCTATGAAGGAACTAACGGCGTGTGCGATTCTTCTGCGATACCTGTGCGACACCGCTGCGGCGCCACTTCAACGATGCCTAGTCGAAAGAGAAGACGCCGTAGCTGGAGATGTGAGAATATTTATGTAACATTGTAGCACTGCTTAGAACATCGATCAAAATTCTTATACAAAAATATTTTTTGTTTATGGGAAATCCGAAATACGTGTCTAGTATTTTTAAGTAAAATGTATGTACTAAATTTTAAAAAGATATCATGAAAAACCATAGTTATGAGCTTGTTATCTTACTTGGTTGTCCCAACAAAAATATGGTCATCGCACCGCTCGCCCGCCCACACCAGAAGCGGCGCGGCGCGAGGGGGCCTGTCTCACTGTGCTCCTAGTACTATAATCTACCGTCAGCTGTGTGCACGCGGTAACCACTCTGTAACAATTTCTACATGTATTTGGGAAAAGTACCTATAAATAACATGGTGTAAAAACGGTTGGAATCGTTTCAGTTGCTAATTCTGAACAAACTGTATTCCGGTTTCGTTCAAAAACAACAAAAAATAACGTTGTATATTTTTTATACAGTTTATGGTTTTATCCATTGATAAAAATATTAAACTAAGGTAGATATGTCACTAGCGCACTAAAAATGAAGCGTACAAAAGGAAGTAAGTCCCGTATCTCGCTTTAGTCACTCTCGATACACTCGTAAAAACAAACGACAAACACTAACAGCGCAAACGATAAACACTAGCCATCTTTTTCTTATTTATGTTTTAGGTACGTATTACAGAACGTCACTCAAAACTCAAGCACTACTTATGTCTAGTTTCAAGCCATTTGATTGGTTGAAACTAGTTTTAAGTAATGCTTATGTAGAGATTGATGCTTGAGTTTCCTTCTGGAATACGGACCTTAGATTGCGCCCCATCTCACTCACACTGTACCAATGTATGCCGAATAAAAATATGCATGTGTGCTGCTGCTGTGTTCGGCACATTTTTTTTGGTCAGTTTGTTAGAATATATCGTATCTGTTTAATATTTTATCAATGGTTTTATCTAGGTTTGAGCGTGTCTACTGTGAAAGAATATGACTTGGTTTGGGATTTGACAATGTGTACCAAATTAGGCGAATGGGCCTAAAGACTGCAGTTGCATGGTTATCGGTATTTTACTTTAGGTACATTCTGTATATTGTAAACGGTTCTGCTAAAGTTCTCCTTCTTGTCAGCAAATACCTACCTACCGCAAATTCATCTTGAATATTACTGAAATTATTAACATCATACTTTTTCTAACAGATTTCCTACAACTTAACAGAAAACCTAGCTACCCTAGTCAAAATAGAACTGGACAACGTTCCAATCATCCACCTCGAGTCAGCACGTGACGAGGCGATGAAATGCATACAGTCTGTATGCTTGGGTGAAGTCGCGTTGGACATGGAACGCATGCGCAGGCTGTTGCGCAAACAGCTGAGGGAGGCCATCGCTAGCCTGGAGTCGGACCCACATCACGCTGTAGCGTTCAGATGTATTGGTGATGCGCTGTACTCACAGAATGAACATCATGTAAGTAAAGTACAATATGAAATTGTTACAGGAAAACTGTGCTGGAAAACTTAATATATGAAAAAGTAGTTACCTACAACCATAAAATAGAATAAAAAAAAATTAATGGTCATGTTCAATACATTCATATGACTGTACATAAAACTTTCACTCTGTGAATGACTATTTGAATGAGCGACCAGCTAGGTCGCTCTGATTAACTCCGGACAATGTTTGTGTTCCTTCTCCAGAATTTGCTTACTGACACATTATATGAGTTCATATAATTTGCTTTTTCAATGCACAAATATGTGAGCTGTCACGCCCTCTATGCCAGGGGCTTTTATTTAGGTATTTAATAAGTTTTTACTTTTTACATTTGTGATATTTTATTTTTTGTTTTGCTTATCTGGTATTTTGGCGTGGCTATCTGCCATATTTGTATATTTTTATTATTTTTTCTCTTGTATTACTATACCTACATAGTATTGTATAAACTATTGTGTTTTTTTTTCTAAATGAACAGACAGCTGTGCTGCTGGAGAGTTTCTTCCGCCACTTCTTCTTCCCAGCGAAAGCACTAGGAAGTCTTATGTAGTATTGACGTTGAAAAAGTGCTGATTCTCAGCCTAGTTTGAATAAATTACTTTTGATTTTGATTTTTCAACTATATTTTTTTTTTTTTGTTTTTTGAAGGTTACGCAAAAAAAAGATATCGTATTGGATAGTTATTGCCTTTATCAAAATATTTGACACACATATTTACATCCTTAAAATTGAAGAGCATCTGCAGATGGCGCTTTGGAACATGCTGAAACTAAATCTCGTTTCGTTGCAGTTCATCTCCCGTATGAACCCTCAAACAGACCTGCTGGAGTTACTGGAGGAGTCTCCCGACTACTGGCTCCGTCTGCTAAATAAGTACTTCACCGAGGAATATATCACCATCATTGGATCTCCTAGCATTAATCTCCAAAACAAGTACGTATTTGTTAAATACGTACTGTCCTCTGTTCCAAATTCTTTTTTTTATATAAATTATAAACTAGTGCTTAACCGCAATGCCGCCTGATGGTAATCAGTGATGCAATCGTTGATGGTAAAGCGCGCTAGTTTATTAAGAGCCTATTCACTCTAGCCTTGAAGACACTCAAATTATAGTCCGACGGAAACACCGCCGCTGCCAAATTGTCCCAGTCCCTCGATGTACGCGGTATAAAAGAGGAAGCGAAACGCTTCGTCCGGATCGTGGTGGTGTTAACAACGTAAGGGTGGAATCTCGCCGTACGATGGAACGGAGATGGGGGAATTAAATCTGCAATCAAAGTGACTGATATGCTGTTACCGACGACGCCACAGATTTGGCGCTGAAGTTTTGAGTCAACATGATCTGAGAATTGCCGTGCGAGCTACAAGAGGAAGATAGGAATCTCGAACAAAATCGAAAGTCTTATCAAAATTAGATTAGCAAGAAGTGATCAGGTCTACTTGAAAACCAGCGTCAGGCAATAGCTGTTCGGCATTTTTTCTGAAATAAGCTTTTTTGCGCAGTCAGAAGGCACACTTTTCTGCTACATAATAATCAATATTATAATAATCATCAATAAACTACTCAAAAGAATACAAGGTGGTTGTTCAAGCGGGCCCTGAAGGATTTACAAAAAAACACTTTGATTATCTTTTAATAAGGTTTAGATTAAGTTTTAAAAATATGTTTGTTTATTAACCAGAATGGCAGAAGAAGAAAAGACACGGGTAGCAGATCAAAGAGCAAGACTCGGTGAAAAGGGACTTGCTGAGAAGGCGAAGCAGTTAGAAGAAGCCATGATTTTCAATGAGGTAAACCCACAAACTATCTTCACATTATCAGACAATGGCGCCATTCTATTTCATTAAGAAAAGGATAGAAGATAACATTTTAGTTTAATCCTGTCAAATTAAGTTACTCCATAGACATTTCTTTTTTTTTGGTTCATTTCTTTCCGTTGCGCGTTCGGGCGAATGGAAAAGGCAAAGGCATAGTACGCCATACAGCCAAGTCTTCAGTAATTTTTTTTCTTCATTAAATATCTATCCTAACTTATCCTTTTTTTTTTTTTTTTTTGACGCTGTGGTAATGCGTTTACGCACCATACCCCGAAGGGCGTGTGTGGGACTCGCCCAGCCGAAGCCGGGAATACCCACTAAACCCACAGCGGCACAACGACATCGCCTGAGTGGCGGGGTCATGGGAAAATGGCACAGCCTAACTACCAATCCCCCGCCGGCGATTCCCGCCTAGGGCGGGCCCACAGTGGTCCCTCCACTCCACAGGGAGGGGCCGGGCTGGGTACGTCTTTTTGTGCGAGAAGACGCAGCAGCCAAGGGTTTTTTAGCGAGGTGTCCTTCCTCTTAGCCCCACTCGTTTGCCCGGAGGCAAACGGGGCCCCCAGCTCCTCTCAATGAGGAGACCGGGTTGCCCGACGGTGACCCGGAGTTCGGGTCACGTCAGCCACCTCAGTGGTGGCCGACCCGCCGCACGTGTGACCGCCGAAGCGGTCCCCGCATCTGGTTTTGGTCCGCGCCGGTAAACCGGTAACCCCCATATCTGGGGGCCGTTCCCCTATCCGCCACCTGGGGACGCGTCCGATGGCAGGCCAGAAACTGCACACGGAATCCTAACTTATCCTAATTTATCCGAACTTATCCTAGCATAACTTAACCTAAACTAACTCCTTTCGTTTTACGCGTTTGGACGATAAGGAGCAGTTTAGCGTAAAGACATGATGAGGCCACTATGCTACAATATTTCACTGTTCTTTTTGAATTATTCACTGAATGAACTTTTTACTACATAAATCACGCGTTTTTTATTTACTAAAAGACACTATAAATAATTTTAAAAGTCCAATGAAAAATGAGCGTGACACTCATCTTGACATTCCCGCCAAACCTCCATTCCATAGACAGTTTAGACGCGATTATAAATATGGCGACCAAAAACACGTCAATTTACGTCAGGGGCAGACTAATTTGACAGGTGTAAACTAACATTTTATCTTCTGCCATTTTCTTAATGAAATAGAAAGAAGAAGATGCACTTAACTTAAATTTAATTTAGTTTGTGAACAAGGGAATCGAGGCCAATGAATTTCCTTAGAAAAAATAGCCTAATGAAGGGCACATAATCATTTAGATTTAACGCTTTTTAAGGCGTTTACATAGGTAAACGCCTTAAAAAGCGTTAAATCTAAATGATTATGTGATTATGATTATGAATAATTCGTTTCAATTAATATATTCATTTAATCGCCACATTATAGAATGTGGCGATTAAATGAATATATTAATTGAAACGAATTATTCTACATTATGAGAGCAGCGGTGACCTTCTGGCATCGGCCGCGACTTACAAGTTATAGGTTCAAACTAGGGTTGTAACGGGGGCTTGTTAGCGGAGGCGGAGGCGGATGCGGAGGCGACGAGTCTCACCTCCGCGGATGCGGAGGTTAACGGAGGCGGAGGCGGAGGTGAAAGTACATACAGAAAAAAATTAAATTTATGGTTAACTAGCTGTTGCCCGCGACTCCGTCCGCGTGTTGATATAAAATAAGCGCCTGTTAAAATGATCGGAGCAATATGTACGTCTGCGTTTGCCGCCGTTTTCGCAACATTTTTTGTTACTGCTCTGCTCCTATGGGTCATAGCGGAATGTTTTATATCCTATGTCCTTTCTCAGGCTCTAGACTACCTGTGTACCAAATTTCATTACAATCGGGTCAGTAGTTTTGGAGTGAAAGCCGGACAGACAGACAGACAAACAGAGATACTTTCGCATTTATAATATTAGCATGGATTAAAACAATTTTTTTATTTTAAATACGTAAATTAATAGTAGTATACTTGGCAAAAAAAAAAAATACCTTCTTGTAATGAAAATTAAGGAGAAACAAATTGTGTTTGCCGCATTCCCGCCTCGCACTAGTTGATTCTTGATCCATTTCGCGCTCAAACGCGGCCGGACGGTTGTCGAGCGTCGCAGTTTGCGTGTTATTTATTTTATAAATACATGAATAAACCTCCGTTATAACTCCGCAAAAATTGTGCGGAGGCGGAGGCGGAAGCGAAGATACGATTTCTTGCGGAACTTCCGCAGTAACGGAAACGGAGGCGAAGCTCCGTTACAACCTTAGTTCAAACCCCATCAGGCGCTTCACTTTGTGTAAATTATTTCATCACCGCTGCTCTCAAAACGGTGAAGAAAAACATCGTGATGAATCCGGCATGTCCTAGAGCCAAAATCTTCGAAGACATGTGTCATTTACCAACTCGCACTGGGCCAACGTGGTAGATTACGGCCCACTCCCTCTCGCCGAGAGGAGCCATGTGAATATGTATTCCACATTACGTATTTTAAACATAACAATTAAAATAATTAATAACAATTAACATGTGGGAACATTTTTTTTTTTTTTGCTTTAGTATTTTATAATATTGAAATGAATTTGTGTGTTGGTAACAATGCCATAAAGTTAGTGTTGAATAATTGATACTAGCGACCCGCGCGTGCGCCTTATTGTTGTAGGCCTATTATTTCGTACCGTGAACTATGGGAAAAATAACTTTAATTCTTATAAAATATAATTAATTCCGTGTTCCATAAACAACTTCAACAGCATTCATTACTAGTCATTCTAAAATCATCTTAATTTTCATTTCAATTAAGTTGAAATTTGTTTAACTTGAAATAGAATGAGGTGTTCATGACTATACTTCCTTCATTCCGTCAGCTTATTGATTTATTACATATAAAAATTGCAAGACCATATTTTTTTTACAAAAACAACAATGGCCGCCATAATTTAACTCGTGATCTGTTGTATCATAATTTGCAGCAAACAATGCATTATTTTATAAATACAAGTAGCAAAGTAATCGTACAATTATTAAACATGACTCAAACAAGGATCTAGTGCTATGAATAATTCGATTTGAACGAATAGTGAGTTAAGCACTTAAAATTATGTTTTTTTTTTTACATTTTATAAACCAGCGCTTGACCGCAATCCTGCCTGATGGTAAGCAGTGACGCAATCGTTGATGGTAAAGCGCACTAGTTTATTAAGAGCCTATTCACTCTAGCCTTGAAGACACTCAAATTGTAGTCCGACGGAAACACCGCCGCTGGTGCCGCTGCACCATAATCGCTTCGAAAATTAGCCAGTATTTGTCGTAAACAGCCCTCTGGTCTCTTCACGTGACCAGAGGGCTGGGCTATTTTTGGCCAAAGAATCAGCATCGCCATACAACGTGGCAATGCTGCCAGCCTTTTGGGCATGTTTCCTGTTGACAGCGATGCGGATGAATTTTTTGATGCCCTCTAGTTTTTTCCATTCCTCTTTTATATACTTGTACATATTTCTTTTTAAATTATTTAAATATTAGCCATGTAATTGATGTAGTAAAAACGTAAACAGTACTGACAAAAAAAAAATATTGTGGGATATCCATAAGAGATACCTACACATATACCATCGCGGTCTTTTCTGTAGACCTTTTCAATGTGACAATATATAGTACATAATTTAGATAAATCTCGTAGGATTCAGTCTGTGTTTCACTGCAAACGCCGAAAAAATTTAATTATTTACGACATCACATTAGAAACCTCAAAAATAATAGTATTTCTCCACTATTTCATGGATGCTATTATACATATAAACCTTCCTCTTTATAAACACTATCTATTTAAAAACAAATTGCATCAAAATTCGTTGCTTAGTTTTAAAGATTTAATCATACATAGGGACATAGGGAAAGAGAAAGTGACTTTGTTTTATACTATGTAGTGTTTACCTTGGGATAGGCCTAGGTCCAGCAGTGGACGTCTTTCGTCTGAAATGATGTTAAAGGCATTATTTTATGAATACAATTAGTAATCGTACAAACAAGGAGCCAGTGTTATGAATAATTAGATTTGAATGAAAAGTGAGGTAGTCACTTACAATTGTGATTACCATAATTTTATGTAATTGGATGCTAAAAAGTGCTGTATGCGGTCTTGCATTAATTGGTAATTAACTTTTCTAAGATGCTTCGCATTGTAAGCGGTACTCAAGTTTTATAGCTATTGAACTTACGTGACAGTACAACCTATTGATTTTAATGAACTTGTCGATGTATATTTCACTAAGGTAATTGTCGATGAATCATCTATATAAGGAACGAGTCAATCAATTGTGATTTTCATGGTCGGTTATACCGCACCCTAATTGCGCAACCCACTATTATTTTCATTTACAACCATATTGCTGATCCATTGCTCCATGTGTTTTAATCTCTCTGCTCAACAACGTTAATAACGCAATGAATGTTGTTGAACTGTCAAAATATAACCCATTGCTACTGGTAGTGTGTTTGTAATTACTATGCAGGTATACATATAAACAGAACGTGTACCTCGAAGTTAAAAACTTATCAGCCAGCCATTTCTCCCTTTTTAATCTGCTTTTCTCTCCCTCTCTCTCAATGATGTTTCCATTAAGTTTAAGGGGCGGAGCAGTCTTTGTGTTAGGTAGCAGAAAATCTATAGAACAAATGTACATTTTGATTTACTAGCACAGTTACACCAGCCGATACATGCTGTAAAAAAAACTCGCCGTGAAAAGTTTGGTGAAATGAGTTCGGAGTGGGCTGTCAATAATGTCTTTTTCTTTTTTTTTTTAAGGTGAGATTCAACCTCAACTCTTGATCAATGGCCTCTGTGGAATAGATACCACAATTTTGTCAATAACACGTATAACAAATTATAGAAATTCTTTGAAAATTTTATTTCACAATATTGGCGGATATCGCCAATGACAATTGAAAAAGACGGCCGCGTGAACCGTCTATGAGGGAGGTTTGAGGCAAGTCATGATGTGGCCACAGTGTGATGTGGAACTATTTCAATGTTCTTTATGAATTATTTACTGAATGCACTTTTTACTACATAAATCACGTGCTTTTATTTAGTAAACGACACTATAAATAATTTTAAAAGTCTCAAGTCACTTCCCAATGAAGTTAAGTGAAATGAGTTCGGAGTGTCAATAATGTGTCAATTCCTAGCATTATTTCGAATGACAGCTCATTCCACCTGTTTTAATGGCGAGATTTTACTGCGCTGGTTTTTCATCATTTTAAGAATATGCTTTATGGCACCATCAACATCAGGGGGACAATGGCCATGATTCCCTTTTTCACAAACTAATTTTAAAGTGACTTCATCTTTTTCTTCCTATTTCGTTAAGAAAAGGACACAAGATGAAATATTAGTTTACTCCAGTCAAATTGAAATATTCCACAGATAGTATGGACAGGACTCCTATAGCTTAGTACATACATGACATGTGTCAACATTTTAAATTAAAATTTAAGATTTTAGCGTCTGTAGGCGAACTAGGCATAGCTTTTCGGCTATCAGCACCATTCCTCTCGTGATTCATACATTAGTGCTATATAAAATACAGAATAATAAAGAATACATCATTGATGAGATTAATAAAGAAATGCAGAATCATAATTAATGAGTAATTTAGAAAGTAATTTGCAAATAAAAAATAATTAATTTACACATATACAGATATATGTAGATACAGATACATCGATATAGATACATTAATTAAATGGAATGAATTGATTAAATGCATAAAAGTGCGTGTTATTGCATGACTGTGGGAGTGGCTTATGTATGTATATGATAAATTATCATATACATACATAAGCCACTCCCACAGTCTTACACACAGTCTACACAGATACACACACATTATCATTGATAATGTATGTGTATATGTGTTTGAGTAATTATGCAGTGACATTCACTTTCTTCAGTCTTATTCTTTCTACTAGCTTTCGCCCGCGGCTCCGCCCGCGTGGACTAATATTTTTCCTATCCCACGGGAACTGCATATTTTTCCGGGATAAAAAGTAGCCTATGTGTTATTCCAGACTATTATCTACCCCTGTGCCAAATTTCAACCAAATCCATTCAGTAGTTTTTACGTGAAAGAGTAACAAACATCCATACATCCATACTTACAAACTTTCGCCTTTATAATATTAGTAGGATATTTCATTTAAAAAAAGGACAGAAGATAAATTTACTTTAAGAATACTGTTCAGAGAAGGGCTCGGAAATCAAAGATAAAACTACATACTACACAGCTCACCAACACACTCATCGCTCACATTCAAACTCATATGTGGATATGAGTGTGAATGTGAGCGATTCTCTTCTCTGAACAATATTCTTAAAGTAAATTTATCTTCTATCCTTTTTTTAAATGAAATATAGAAAGAATAAGACTGATGACCTTAAATTAAAATTTAATTTAAATTTAATTAAATTTAGTTTGTGACCAAGAAAATCGGCGCCAATGGTTGCGTACAATCGTATTGAAACAATTGAGCATCGAACCGTGTTCCGTCGATGTTAGAACCTCAAAAAATAGCTTCGACTGGAATTTGAATGTGATCGAAGTCTTAGCATTCAGTTTCTTATGGCCAATACTGAAAATAATTAATGTTTTTTTTAATAAGACTGATGACCTTAAATTAAAATTAAATTTAATTAAATTTAGTTCGTGAACAAGAAAATCGGCGCCAATGCTTGCGTACAATCGTATTGAAACAATTGAGCATCGAACCGTGTTCTGTTGATTGGTCTGGAGCCTTATAAACCCTACCCCTACCCTATAGATAAGCCTACCCTAACCCTAAAATAACCCTATAAATATTACGTAAACAATACGAAACTTAAATAATTGATATAATCCATTTTATTTCTAGCGCCCTCCCCCTGCCGGGACATTAGCCTCAGTACCAGTGCCGCCATGCAAATTCAAATGCCATAATGTGAGTTCCTGGAGTTCAGACGGCGAGCCTTGCCCACACTTCGACCTCAAAGAGCTGCCTATGTACGCCAGGGTGCATAGCTTGAAGACCAACTTCGTTTATGTGAGTATTTTTGTAGATCGTAAGTACAGAGGTTTTTGTCATAGACTTACTGGTTATAGACCATTGTTTCACTAACTTAGAGAGTTTTAATCAAAAATCTCTTTTCTTCATTTTTTTTTTTTAAATAATTCCTGTAAAAATGAATGCAAATAATTGGAATTATGTACAGACGACAGCAGCACAAGCTACTCGAAACTGTCAAATATTCCCAATCAACCTTGAGCCTTAATATTTTAGACTCTAAAGTATTAAGGCTAAGATTAAAGGGCTAAAGATTTTCAACTTAATCTCTAAAGTTTAGAGATTAAGTTGACAATCTAATTTAAAAATCTGATAGATTGTAGCAGCTTCATGTGCAGTCGCCTGTACATTACATTACAAAATGTGTCTTTCACGCGGGTGAAGATGCCTGCAGGTTTATTTCAAACTAGCTTTCCGCCCGCGGCTTCGCTCGCGTGGAGATCGGTTATATCGCGCTTTTTAGATTTCCCTCGGGGACATCTTTTTTTTTCCGGGATCAAAGTACCCTATTATTTAATCCGGACTTTTAACTTTACGTTTGAAAACATTCAAAAGCAATCGGTTTAGTAGTTACGGCTTGAAAGCGGAACAAACAAACTCACTTTCCGATTTATAATATTGGTATACTTAATTAGTGTACTTAATAATACTTATTTTATTCCAACAGATGAACCTATTATTCGACACAATGTCAGTAGACGAGTCGACTCGCAAGTGGCTCCCTGTACTCATGAACGGCCTGGCGGAGTGTCCGGTCCGCCGCGGTGACGTGCTGGTGCCTCACGAAGACGTCATCTCCACCACGGAACAGCTGACCGTCATGTTCAACAATGATATCGGATTTGATCGCACCGGGAACTTCTCTATCGGATCTTTTGGAAACTTCGTGCATGTTGAGACGAGGGTAAGTAGAAATTTAAGCAGTATTTATCTATATATTCTTTACTAGCTGTTGCCCTCGACTCCGTCCGCGAGGACATCAGTTTACAGCGCGCGGTGGTTCCCGTAAATGAAAAAGAGCTCAGTTGATATAAAATAAGCGCCTGCTAAAATAATGGGAGCAATACGTAGTACGTCCGCGTTAGCTCCCGTTTTCGCAACAATGTTTGTTACTGCTCTGCTCCTATTGGTCATAGCGGGATGTTATAAAGCCTATGTCCTTTCTCAGGCTCTAGACTATCTGTGTACCAAATTTCATTACCTGCAATCGGTTCAGTAGTTTTGGCGTAAAAGCCGGACAGACAGACAGACAGAGAGAGACACTTTTGCATTTATAGTATTAGTATGGATTTTACACCAATCAAACATCGAACAAAATACATTTAACACAACAAGACATACAATGGGCGGCTTTATCGCTAATGCGATCTCTTCCAAGCAGCCGCCGGCGTAAGTTACCACCCACCAGACAAAGTCATGCCGCCAAGCGATTCATCGTGTTCCGGCATGATGTCTGGTGAAGCCGTACGGAGGACGGGTCTGAGCAGTTGTGTTGCGATGTACGTGCCGGGTACGATGCGCGAAATGTTGTTGTGTCGGGAGTTTGGTTGTGGAGGGCCTCCAGATCCCTCTGGCGCAGCATCGTTGGTCGTGTTGTTGGGTTTAACATTGCATCACCGCGCTCAACTGCCGACTTCCTTCCTATTTACTCAGTTCTTTTGAGTGAGTAGGCTTAATAAACTAGCGCGCTTTACCATCAACGATTGCATCACTGCTTACCACCAGGCGGGATTGCAGTCAAGCGCTAGTTTGTAATTTATATAAAAAAAAAATGGACAGATACTCCCGAACCACAAATGGGACTGTCTTTGGTGCAAATATTATTAATACAATATACTAAAATATGTACACAAATACATACAAATACATAAATAAATACATAGATACTGAACATAACAGGTAAGCAAATAACTTAGCCAAAAAGTGCTTGTTTATCAAGTACCTAACGACAAGTAGCGTTCCTTCACAAGTCTCTTGAATAGGGTATGACTAAAGAAAACTAATTAGTCCGTCAGTCAGATTAAAAAAAAATACTAGACATGTATATTTTGTTTTATCAAATCAATAAAAATTGACAAATATAAAAGGCATCAAAGATCAGGAGTGGTGGCTGGTGACGTCACTGGCCGCTAAAAAGTGGAGCGTGCAGTGACATCACACGAGTTTTCAACGCACTGTGTCGTCTTCATTTTTTGTTTATATGAAAAAAGAAAAAATACGTGTCCAGTTTTTGAAAATCTAACTGACGGACTAATTAGTTTTTTTAGTCAAATACCCTCTCCATGCAACGACTGCGCGCGTTTTATTTCAATTGGCAATGCATTCCACAAACGAGGAGTTCAACTATAAATTCCCACTACTGCAATTTTTTTTTCATTACAGTGCAATGATATCTCACTAATTAAGATATCTCCGTCCTATTGTCTACTAATATTTTGAAGAAAAACTGGATAATTGCTTTTCTTACCACAACGTTATTTCTTGTATATGCGAAACTCAACTGGGGCAGTCTCACTGTGCGCACGCGCCTAGTACTATAATCTACCGTGAACGGTGTTGTGCGCTCGGTAACCACACTGCAACATTTTCTAAATGTATTTGGGAAAAATATAACATGGTGTAAAAATGATTGGAATCGATTCAGTTGCTTATTCTGAACAAACTATATTCAGGTTTCGAATAAAGAAAAAATAAGGTATATTGTAAAATCTTCATATTTATGTTCTGTAATTCATATGCTGTACATAAACAAAGAGTATTCTATATTACTTTTTTTTTAATTAGTTATAAACTAGTGCTTGACTGCAATCCCGCCTGATGGTAAGCAGTGATGCAATCGTTGATGGTAAAATGCACTAGATTATTAAGCCTATTCACTCAAAAAAGCTGAGTAAATAGGAAGGAAGACTGCAGTTGAGCGAGGTGATGCAATGTTTAACCCAATAACACGACCAACGATGCTGCGCCAGAGGATGATCTGGAGACCCTCCACGACCAAACTCCCGACACAACAACATTAGGCACATCGTACCTGGTACACATCGCAACACAACTGCTCAGACCCGTTCTCCGTACGGCTTCACCAGACATCATGCCGGAACACGACGAATCGCTTGGCGGCAAGACTGTCTGGTGGGTGGTAACTTATGCCGGCGGCTGATGTTGTTGCCTACCACCGAGAACCTTGAACCTATTTATGGTAACAATAATAATTTCCTTCTATAACATGGGCCTTTTATTTTCTAGTGTGAACCTCAAGACTACTATGGGGTTGTAAACCATTTGTATGAGATCCTCTATGCCGCCGAGTTCACGAAAGAAAGGCTGCTTGTTTTCGCTCAGAGACTCATCAACGACGTCGCTCAGGTAAATATCCGTTATCATCCCTTAGTATGCCGAACGTGGATCCACGCGAGACACACTCGCTTTTCGTTTGTTTCCGTAATAACTATGTTAACCCAATTAAATACACCACTGGAATATCAAATGGTTCAAAGACGATCACTTTTTGAGCAAAGGAATTTTAAGAAACTCAAAGGGTCTAAGGAAGAAATCTAACTAAATTTTATTTAAAATGATCACCCTTAGAGCTGTTGAAATTCTCATTTTACCTCAACAAATAAAAAACAAAATATATACCCATAAAAGTTAAAAATAAGGCAAAAACCTAAAGCCGTAGTAGGAATGGGTTTGATTTTGACATATCAACAATATTCATTGTGTTATTTATGTTGTTGCACAGACTCATTTTTCGAAAACATGTAGCAATGGATTAGGAATATGCTTCAAAATTATTTATACAACGTGTAACAAAAAGGGTATATACATATCAAGGGCATGGCATCTTTAGATGATATCAAACGATATCGGAAGGGTTTCAACTCAAAATAAAATACTCAAAAAATTGCTACCAAATTTTCGGTTTCGTGTGTTTCTTAAAATCAAATCATAACAAACGTGGCAGCACACTACATACGTTAATAACTACACGTTACCCGTCACGTTACTTGCCAAAATCAGATAAATGTCTTCAATATCTCTGTGCGACTAGCATGATAGTAGCCTATCACAGGCGGTGTTTTTCCTCATAACTTCCTAACATAAAGAGATAGGATTAAAAAACTCTTCCAATATCGTTTGATATCATATAAAGATGACATGCCTTTGTTATGTATATACCCTTTATGTTACACGTTGTATAGGGAGTAATAGTGAGCTGAGCAATCCATTAATATAAAGTGCGTATGTTTGTATGTCTGTCTGTATGTATGTATGTGCCCGAAGTTGCTCAAAACCCTCACCACTATAGATAATCATATAGATCTGGATGCGCTGAGTTCAAAAAAAAAATTTTTGTCTCGGTCCTTTGTATTAAAAGAAACTTAACTAATTCTAGGTAAGGAGATTAGGTGACAAGATGATGTACGACACCCTCCGCGACTCAGTTTACAGCAAAAACACCAACTTCCACTGGGGCACAGTTCTTCGGCAACAGAAATTCCTCAAAGAACTCGTAGAACAGCTGAATGCTGGAGGGGACTCTGCACAAACAGCACTTAGTGAGGCCAGGAAGTCCTTCAAGAATATTACACAGAATTTGTGGCTTCATCTCGCGACTGACTTCGAGAGATATAAGCTTAGTACCGAACCGTGGAAGAGATTTGGCGCCGAGAATGAAATCACGCCTGTTGCGTAAGTTATAGTGCTAATTGAAGCAGCTACTTTATAGTGTTCTTAAACAATATACAATTGAGGGTTATTTTCAACGGAGCGAGAGTGCATGGCAGGGCGTCACCTCCTTCTGCGAAGAGTGATACTAGCAAAGGAGGAGGCGGAGCGCGTGAGGCAACGGGAATCCCAGCGACCTCACGCCACTAGCCGACGCAGGAGACGGCCTGGTCGGGAGACATCGAACTCCCGGCCACCGTAGGCGCGGGCCTGCAGTCAGTGAGCAGTGGGCAGCTCGCCGCTCGGACCAGCCCCCTAATCGGCGAACACATCGGCCGCCCATTGGTCTGTTCGGTCGAAACGATCCCAACTAGTCGCAATCATTTGACAAAAATGTGTTCGCCGATTAGGGCCGAGTCGACGGCGCGTCATGTTCACGCGCGCCTCGAAGAGATATCAGCACATCGTGACAGGGTCCACGAAGACCGATGCCTCCTGGGTCAAGGTTGCGGGTTGGTTAAAAAAGAAACCGTGGCCCTGGAATAAACTAAAATGTTATCTTCAATATTTTTATTGATAAATATATTTTAATTGATAAGATGCACTTAACTTAAAATTTGTTTATGAACAAGAGAATCGGCGCCATTGTTAAATTTATTTATTTATTCTTTCGCACATGATATGTACAGAGGCGGACTTAATGCCTTAAATCGTTCGTAATATTTTGTTTAACTTATGTAACTATAACAGAAGTTACTATTTTGCATTTCAATTGTATGGTTGTGGACTAAACGAGATAGGCATATTATTAACATTGTCCTGCCTATACAATGCTGTATGACACGATGACTAATGTGCTCCACTTGTTGTCCAGACCTCGTCTACACTGGGACGCCGAGTTCATGTCTGGGTGGAGTGGCGGCTTCGTGCTGGGAGTGGGAGGCTTGGAGTCGTGCTGCATGGCACAGATGAGTCCCGGGCCGCTTGGACACGCTATTGAAGAAGTGGCGCCGCTTGTAGTCGCACTTAACTACTTTACACAGTTGGAGGTATGTATGGGTTTGAGAACTGGTGCCTATTGGTATCGACCGCGATTTACAAGCCCCATCCCGCTTTACTTTGTGTAAGTTATTTCATCACCAGAAAAAGCTGACCATGTCCTAGAGAGTCAAAAACTTTGAAGACATGTGATATGTACCAACCCGCACTGGGCCAGCGTGGTAGATTACGGCCCACTCCCTCTCATCCAGAGGATCCCTGTGTGGGAATATAGGCGATTATGGTGATGAATTTAATAGTCTTGTTTTTTATATCAGTGTCCTTTACATGTCTCAAAAGTTCTTTAGGATGGAACGGTCTGCAACGAAAATCAATTACCATCATTACTTTTTGAAGGTACCTCATTTATAAATGTAATAAACTTGACTTGTATGGCCAAGTTTTGATATTAAACTGACATTATTCTAGACACAGTTTTTCAGCATTTCATGTATTTATTCTAATATTTAGAGAAAAAAATGTGTTTTTGATCATCTCGACTTTCGTTTGCTGAATAGACCTTTTTAAATTAATCGATTAAAATTTTTCATTCTTAAAAAATGTCTAGAAACAAAAACATATTTTGTACAAATTGTTATTTATTATTTGGGATCGTCGTCATAAAAAGATTTTTTTTAAATAAAATGTACCTTATTGTTTATTCCATAGGGCCCGATGTGGCGTCTGATCCGAGGTTGCGGCCTGTCCTATGGCTATGGTATACGCTTGTCGCAGAACGAGGGTAGATTGGTATTTTCTTTGTACCGAGCCACCAACGCGATCGCCGCCTACAGCAAAGCGAAGAACATTATCGTAACTATATTTAACTTATTTAATACACAGTTTTTCACTAACTCTCACAGGTTTACGTATTTATTAGATTTTATACTCTTTTGTGAAAATAATTGTTCTATAATATTTGTTTGCCTTCTAATTTCAACTCTGTTCAGCTGTTAAAAAAAAACGAGAAATGAATTATTTCTTGAACTTCTGTAAAAGTCTCACCGTGAAAACTAAGGCGAAGCTTTTGAATAATTTTTTTTATCCGTTATGTCAAAACCCGAATGTCTGACAAACAGACTTATCAGAGTATAACGTACTAGCGGCCGCGCGCGACTTCGTCCCCGTTTTTAATATGCTCCGCTCCTATTGATCGCAGCGTGATGTTATATAGTCTAAAGCCTTCCTGGATTAATGGGCTATCCAACGCAAAAATGTGTTTTCTAATCGGGCCAGTACTTCCTGAGATTAGCGCGTTCAAACAAACAAACGAAACTCTTCAGCTTTATATATTAGTATAGATTACCCGACTTGTGGAGGTCTGGTGGGCAGTTGTCCCATGTTAAATACTGGTATTCAACTACATCATTAGAAGCTCAAGATCGCACAGAGAGCTATGGAGAAGGGCTATGCTAGGTGTTTCTCTACGTGATAGAATCATGAATGAGGAGATTCCTAAAAGAACGAAAGTCGCCGACATAGCCAAACTGATTAGCTCTTTGAAGTGGCAATGGGCGGGACACATAGCACATAAAGCCGTTGGCCGGTGGCCGATGGGGGGGGGGGGGGCTTGGGGGGGCTACCACTTAACGGCAAGCCCAGCATTGGACACCCGACTTGGTGGTCGGATGATTGACCAAAATCGCAGGGTAGCGTTGGATGCAGGCCGCGTCCAACCGGTCTTTTTTGGAAATCCTTGGGGAGGCCTATGTCCAGCAGTGGACTTCCTGTGACTGACATAATGATATACTACATCTGCTTGGATTGGAAGCGGTCCTCAATGTAGTTAATTATGTATTATGGTGTATTTTTTTTTAATAACTATAAACTAGTGCTTGACTGCAATCCCGCCTGATGGTAAGCAGCGATGCAATCATTGATGGTAAAGCGCACTAGTGTATTAAGCCTATTCACTTGCAATGAGCGAAGTGATGCAATGTTAAACCCAAGACCTACACGACCAAACGATGCTGCGCCAGAGGGAGATTGATCTGGAGACTCTCCACGACCAAACTCCCGACACAACAACATTTGGCGCATCGTACCCGCCACACATCGCAACACAACTGCTCAGACCCGTCCTCCGGAGGTACGGCTTCATCAGACGTCATGCCGGAACACGACGAATCGCTTGGCGGCAAGACTTTGTCTGGTGGGTGGTAACTTCTGCCGGCAGCCGATGTTATGGCCTACCACATAATAAAGATATCTGTAACTGCTTTTGTTCTATAGGAGGAATACCTGGCCGACCCCAAGTTTGATGAGGATCTATTCGCGTCTGCCAAGAGTACTGCTCTATTTGAAGTTGTTGAACACGAGAAGTGTCCCGCAGATGTGGTCAGGCGATCCCTCAAGTACTATCTCTACAGAGTTGCTGCTACATACAACAAGTAAGTTAACTGAGGCCGCAACTCAGTATACTGGTATATGTATTTATCTACAAGTCGTGATCAAATTCCAACACGTATTTAATACCTTAGTGATGAATTTTCAAAAATACATCCTTAAGGCTTGTTGAATATCAAGCTTCAGGTGTGCTGCTGGTGTTCTTGACTCTGTAATAAAACTACTCCGATAATACAATAACTGTATTTTTGTATGCTGTAGTATTAATTATTCGAGAAGACCGATAGGCACACATGCAAATAAAAATTCAAATAAGCCGCCGAAGCGCTTTATTCAGCAAAATGACGTCGCGCTTTGTAAGTGACGTCACAAGCTTATAACACAGTATAAAAATCATACAGTAGGTCGACGCCTTTGATCTCGTGTAAAATGCCGCCATCGTCTAGACAGTAACGCATCGGCCAGGGTTGTCACAAATAAACAATATTTATGAAATTATTTATTTATTGCAGATCAATATCGCGATAGCTGTATTATATTTAATTAATTTGCTATTTTTACTAAGGGAACAACTCGAGACAGTTAAGTTATTTCGATGGCATTTTCGTAACCAGCACTCCAATCGACCTCGGAATTAACACCCATATCAATATACATTTAAATTGACGTCCGCCATCTTGGATTTCAGAAAGGATAGCTTTTTTGTAACTGTGGTCCACAATTATATTTACTTAAAATTGACACCCATATTAAATTATAAAAAAATTACGTCCGCCATTTTGGATGTCAAAAAGGATTGCTTCTTCGTTACAAGCACCCCAATTATACTCAAAAGTGACACTCATATCAAATTATAAAACAAACACGTGTTAGCCCTTAATGATAGATACCGAGCTACGAACATCGTTTTGTTCGCAGCTCGGATGCCGCTTACCCACGTCTCGTCCCTCAGAACCCGCACGATTGCTCTGTCTAGACGTCTTCGTCGGACGACTGTATGATTTTTAGACTGTGTTTATAAACGATTTTCGGTTCCGCAGTGGTGTTCGTGTTTATCTGTTATTTGTCAGTCAGAAAACAAAAAATACCACAAATCGCTCCAAATATCCTTAAAAATCTTCTAAAAGCGCTAAAACACCTGAGAACACAGAACGACAACAAGTGTTTATGTGCGTCTGACGTCATCGTGACATTAACCAATCCGTCCGTTTCACAATAAGTGGCGCGAGAAACAAAATGCCAAACATATTTTTGGATATATTAATTGTTATTATTTTCATTAAAACTCGTGTAAATGACATAAAGAACCCTCATTTTATGCATTTAAAGCAAATAATCACCAAAATATTCATACTGTTGTGTGCGCACGCTCACGGTATTGGCGTTTGAATAGTAGGAGTGGGGATGCTCGCGATCGTGGTATAATGTGTACACAACTTTATACTTCTTGCTTGATCTAGCGATTAATTAAGGCTTTATGTAGATCGTAGAAACTGCTTTGTAGAAAAAATTGGTCAGTCAACAAGCTTCTATGGTGATTCTTACAACGATGACAATAGTGCCTACAAAATGCAATAAAAACGTGTGTTCAAAGGGCCTAAGGCTGTTCATCCGTTAATGAATTTAAGATTAAGTAGATCTAGTACCATTTGGGAGCTGACTAGCATAGTATTAGTAGGATTAACACATTTTGTTATTATTTAATCTTGTTTTTTGTCTCAGCGATCTAGTCTGCGCGATATCAGCAGTAACACCAGAGGAAGCGCACGCGGCGGCGACTAAGTGGTTTCCGACCGTGTTCGACACAAAACAGAGCAAGCTCGCCATCGTCTGCCATCCCAAAAAAGTCCATGATATGGTGACCGCCTTTGAAAAGTAAGTTGTGCTGCTTAAAAGTTACCGTTCTTAGTTTTGTTTTTAACGCCATATTTTATTTATTATTTTTCGTACAAAATGTATTATAACTTTTGACAAAAACAGACGGGTGTTATAAGTTTGACGTGCATATCTATGCCATCTCTCAAATAGCTGAACATATTTTGAATTTTCTTTTTGTTCACAGAATGGATATGAAGTTGGACGCGTTCGAATCTATGGAAGTGTCACATTTCAACAACTAGGTGCTTAAAGTATACAATAATTAATTACAACTTTTATATAATTCTATAGCTTTTTATCTGAATTTATTTCATGTTATCAGCACTGCAAAACAGACTGTAAGTAATTTAACAAAATGTACTGTTGTTTATTTAAGAATATTAGTCATAAGTAATTCATTTTTATAACAACTCGCAATTATAAAAGATCTTTATTTAATAAAGTACATACATACCAAGTGTTTTGTCTTTTACATGCCTTTAAAAATACCAAGGTACCTACAAGCTTTCTTTACAAGTAGCGTGCTACAAGCATATTTTTACACCACCATGTCCTGCAAAACTAATCTAAAGCAAGTCATTAAAGCCTATTAGGCTTTAACTGGCAATAATATTGTAATGGATTAAATTATAACTCGCTGGTTGGTTGTAAACGTTGTAAAACAAGGAGATATTATTTTTGTGAGAATTCGCATACAGTACGATTACTAATGACATGTTGCAAATAGTGAATGGACGAAGAGACGATTTAATAAATATAATTTACGTCCAGCCCTGGTTATTTTTGAGAAAATTCGCGTACAGTAAGTTTACAAATGATGATGATGTTGATGACGGAAACGGTCAGATGCGCAGGATATATTAATGGTGCGCTGGCAAGCGTTCGCGCTAACACAGGCGCACACACTTGGCCTTCCCCTCCTTGGGCAATAGTGTATGGATAATAGCCATAATATAATATAATGTAAACTCATCTCACATCCGGCCCTGGTTCAGGTTCTGGAGCGGGAGTGCATGGCAGGCTCTCGCCTTCTGCGAAGCAGTAATGCTGGCAAAGGAGGAGGCGGAGCGCGTGAGGGAGGCCCCTAGCACCCGTTGGAGACACCTTGGCCGGGAGACAACATCAAGTCATCGTCATCAGGCAACTCCCGGCCATCGCAGGTGCGGTACTTGCGGACGGTGAGCAGTGGGTAGCTCGCTGCCCGGTAAGGAACAGGCTCGAGTCGACGGCGCGTTGTGTTTCACGCGCGCCTCAGAGAGATGTCAGCACACAGCGACCCACCATAAGCATGGTGCGCAAAATTTCGACAAACTAACAAGTTTGTATGGCCTATGTACGACTGCGCCAAGCATAATTTCACGTGGCCATTAGAAGCGTCGTAGATTACTGAGATTAAAAAAACAATTCTCGGTATCCTTCGTCCATAATACAAAACGAAATCTAGCTTCAGTTCCAGACAACCTTTGAGTCAGGCAAAGACATTAAAATTATTTCAATGTTTGTTTTTCGAACTTTATTGAGGTCAAGTCTTAATACAAAAGTGATAGCTTCATACCGAACTAAGCTGTCATTTTTATATAAAGAACTACATGTCTATAATGTTAGGTGCTTAATTCAATACCCATTTAGGTGGTTTAACCTTTTGAAAGCCAATGTCAGCTACACTCACTCGACAAGCGCAAGCGTGGCCTGTGCGCCACGGTCGTCTATACTCGACAGAAAAGAAGTCGAAAGTCGTGAAAGATTTAAAATTATAAAGTAACATATTAATGTTCCATTTTTTGTGCTAGAAGTGTTGCCAAAAAATTTAATAATAATGGTTATCGATATAAAATTGGAATCTATACCTTTTACGTAGGGATTTATAAAATTTGTGTTTTTTTAATAAAGGGGATAGACTTCAACCCGATTATTGAAGAGCTTAATAAGCTACCAAAATTGATCTGGGTTTTATAATTCCGTAGTAGGTGTAAAAAGTAGAACATTCTACTCTGTGCCGAAGTCTTCTTCGTCTTGGACAAGCTAGTGTGCCTCGCTGCTTTCTAGAGATCTGGAATGCTTCGTTATATTCGGGGCTTAATTTAGCATATGTTAATATATTATGTAGTTGGCTGAACTGCGAGAAACTGAACCGAGAAAGATGGTGTTGTGGCGCAGCCTAGTAAAGGTCTCTCTACAACGGAGGACTGCAACGGCCTGAACTGATTGTATACCTATACAACATGTAATATAATTAACGCACACCCTCAAACATCCCAATAGGCTATTTGACAGATTTATAATTTTTATCTTGAATTACTTGGTTGCGGTTAAGAAGTTCACCCAAAGTATTTTTTTTTTTATTTTAAATACGTATTTCGTAAGAAATATGCAAATAAAAATTCAAAATTCAAATAAGCCGCGAAAACGATATAATCAGCAATATGGCGTTGCACCTGGTAAGTGACGTCACAAGCGGTTTTCGGTTCTCAGTGGTGTTTATTTTTAATTATTATTTGCTGTTGTTATCTAATAAAATGGTTTACAAGTGGCGTGCTGTACTGGGTTGTACAAATAAATCGATAAAAACCCCCGAAAAACAGTTTATAAGTTTGCCGAAAACAAGCGATGATGCGCGTATGACGTCATCGCGACATTAGCCAATCCGGATCGTTTCACAATGTGTGGCGCGAGAAACAAAAAGCCAAACATATTTTTGTGTTTTGGATATAATAATTGTTATTATTTTTTATTAAAACTCTTGTAAATGATATAAAGAACCCTCATTTTATGCAATTAAAGCAAAAAATCACAAATAATTGAATACTGTCAAATAGCCTATCATCATCCCAGCGTTAATCCCAGTCCCATCCGAAGCCTTTTCAGCTTTGGAGTCTGGGGTCCGCTTTACCAGTCCAACTGCTGATATGGCTAAACTTCGACATTTTCCGTGAAGCGACTGCCGTCTGACCTCCACAACCCGAAGGCGACATCGAAGCATTGCAGTTAGACCAATTGTTGGATTTTGAGGGCTCCAACAACCCGTAACGACTGCCACTAGATGTTCGTATGGCAACCGGGACCAACGGCTTAACGTGCTTTCCGAGGCACGACCAGACCAGTGCAAATATTCATATTCATGCAGACAAATACTTGCACTGTGCGGGGATCGAACCTGCGCCACCTTGCGCAGCGGCCGCATCCGCTACCGCTACGCCACGGAGGCTGTCAAACATCCCAATTAGAATATTATATCATAATACGTTCACTGAATTTTTTAATTTACATGTATAAGCATTATTTATTAAATTAGTTATACCAATTATTGAAAAATAAAACCTTAACGTTCTTGAAATAAGGTGTCTTTTCTTTATGTTATATTGAATGATTAAATTTGTGATACAAGTAAAACTGTGATTTTAAAAGTCTAACAACAGGGTTGATATGACAATAATTTACGTAGTTTTAATTATTTTTTCAGTAAACGATTCTGTACAAACTATTTTCAGCGTGTTGTTAGGTCTTTAGATTGCTAGTTTCTAACTGGGGCGAACTTAACTCCTATCCTTTTCAGGGATTACGTAAAAGTTAAAAGGATTAAACAATAATAATATGACACTATTGTGATAATAATTTTAATCACCATTTATGAATCTTAAAGCTACATATGTCTATACAAAAAATATAACTTAAATTTAGTCAGATAATTAGTGAACATCATTATAAATCATCTCACAACCGCTGCAACATCTCCATCATATAATTCAAATCCATCCATATAATAATATCATTGTTCAACATTATAACAGAAATACTGGTTGTTCGACGTCAACAAGCTACAGTGATCGTAATAACCGTCACTGGGCACGATTCCTACAATAGTGAATCAAATAGACCGCGTAAAGAACTTTCTAGTAAATTGAGCTGTCTACTACATCCAGCGATTAATCACAATATAAGTTTTATTATAATATTTTCAACACTTAGAAACATTAATTTTTAACAGCTTTTTGTCGAATCATTGTAATGCCTTTCCGAATGTATCGTCCAATTCAGTGTTTTCTATATACAACTGGACATTTTAGTCTTCGATATTCCGTGAATGTTTGTAATACTGGTTAATTTTGTTAGTGAATTTAACAATTCGTGATACAAAAATAAAGTGGCCAGCACCTTAATTGCGTACACACTTCAACAGGGATGTATTCAAGGTATGAAAATCAAAAAAATAATAAGTCCGTCTTATAGATAATAAAAAAAAATGAGGACACCTTTTTTTTATTTTGTCGAAATTACCAACAACTACTGAGATATAGGGTATTAAAGATACGGAGTGGGGGGTAATTACGCCACGCCGTGGTATATTTTATACCACGGCGTGACGTCATGCGACTTTTCAAATCAATATATCTTCCTAAGTATTTGAAGGAAAGAAAAAATAAGTATTCAATATTTTTTATAAATCTATGTGATGGATATTAAAATATTTTTTAGGATACAACCCAATTACAATCTGAATAATTTTGACGGATGTTGCTAATACATTGCTTTATATCATCGAGGCAAGTGTTTGTTCGACAGTGTAAATAACGCAATGAAGATTGTTGAACTGTCAAAACGAAAGCCATTGCTTCTGGTAGTGTGTTACGCAATTACCCGCTGCATGAAATGCATGGATTATAAATGTATCGTGTAGGCCATTCTATTCGCATAGTCCCACCAACCATCATTGGTGAGGTATATATTAATATGCATATAAATTACTTGTCTAAACATAATAAAATTACATTGTACATGCAAAGATATATTTACACTTTTTTATATAACTTTATTATACTAATCGTAATGAAAATAAGGATTTATGAAATAACATTAAATTTAAGGATTACTATGCATATTTGATATGCATAATATGTAAATAATGCATGTTCAAGCACCAACATGTGTATAATATGGGAAATATATGAAGCATAATTTTTCATTTTAGTTTCGTTTCTACGAATCAACATGTTCTTTATCACTGGCTCAATGGACACTATTAAATCCGTTAAAGATACGTAATAATAAACGTACGCGCTACGAAGAGAGATTTGGTAAATGTTAAAATTACACATTAATTAATCTAACATTATATTAATTCGCTATGGACATCTACCAGACGATTAAAATTCCCTAATAAATGAATGACTAATTTATGTTAATCATATTCTACGTTATAATAGAGGCGGCCCCATTTATACTACCTAACGTGTGTGGTTCGGGAACTATCTTCACACACACATGGCGCGCTGATGTCACGTGACACGCACCTCGCACAACGCTGATTCATTTGTCAAAGTTACGAACGCAATAGGTCAACGGAACTTAAAGGGCCTATAAAAATAAGGGTAATATTTAACCCAGGTACTTATTAGCAGAGGATGTAACCAACGGGAACTATTTCATCTATACTACTAACTTCACAGTGTATAATGCATAGCCAGAATGTTTTCATGATGTCGTCACCAACTTTTAAAATAAAGGATTACTACATTTTTTTGTTATAAGTTATCAGGTTTTGCTGCCGAAAAATATATCTGGCTTATTTTAACGAAATTCTTATAATTATTAGCAACTATTTAATACGGTATCGTTTATTTGATAAACTCCTACATCGTGCCAGAGGTCGTGCAGCGGTCACACGCACGTTCATATTGTGAGGTATCAAGATTATAATCTACAACCTCGAAAATGTTCTTCACCACTTAAGCGCCCGCTCGACATCTGCTAAAGCTAAATTTCCATAACAAATCCTAATTAAATGGCCGAAACCAGAACGTTAACCTCGAACCTTTGACCTGCAAATGGTTGCTCTATGTTTAATGAAACAATTTAATAAAACGTGAACTTGTTATCTAGCTGCACTGCTGCTCGTCTTGCTCTCGCTGCCCCGTGCTGGGTTCAGATACTTCAGACCCAGATGTTTTCTTTTTCCTTATGTACACGAACGTGAAGCCTCTAAGTGTAGGGTCGTGGCTGGTTACATCATGTTGGTGTCGATGGGCGGGGCGTGGTTACGGAGAGCGTCTCGTATGTACCCGCCTATGCTGCCCTCGGCCACCAGGTGGAAGAAGAACAGGTGCTCGAAGCTCTTCAGCGAGATGGAGCGCAGTGCGGGCAGGCGTAGCAGGAGTGCGGCGAAACGACCTTCTTCAGAGCCGCGTGACCGTCGGCAGTACTCGTCCAGACAAGAGAACATCTGTAAAGCGAAACGTATTAATATTACAATCATTCCCCCGACACAAAATCACTTATCAAACTTATCAGTCTTCGTTTCTTTTAGTCTGACCTGCTGCCACGGACTTTGATAATAATTATAATAGGTAGATAAAATTAATACGTAATATGGGTTGGAGTCAGCAACTCCACGGCGCGTATTTTGTGTACATGTCTTGATAGTAATCATAATTTCAAATTCACATTAATTTATTTGTACAATAGGTGTTACCAGATGATTTTTAATGAAAAAATTCAAACGAAAGACGATTACTGCTGGACATAGGATCCTTGGGCAGGCCCAACTGGTTTTGTACCACTCGTATCCAGTGCATAATAATACAGGGATAACTAATGGTTAGTCCTCATCATTTAAAATTTTCGAAAGGGCCTCTATCAGTTGTTTTTTATTCACGATACGCCTTCCATATGTGCGGGAGCTCTGGTTGCGGAGATATTCCAAACGTATTATACATAAAAATACAAGGAAATTCAATGGTTGGTCCACATCGTTTAAATTTAAAGGGCCTCTACGAGTTGGTTTATGTTCATGAGATGCCTCCGGGCGCCGAGGAAGGGCGGACGACGCCCTCTTCCTCCCCCAATGAATGGGTCCAGGGGCGAGGGACATCGGGAAGTCCCCGCCCCCTATTCGATGGACCCCGAGGTGGAGGCGCGCGAGAGTGTCGGCGCGCGCCTATAAGGCGATGCACGGGGTAGCTTAACACCCCACTACCCAGTGCAGGAGACGAGGCCCGGACAGACCGGGCCAGCACGATAGTGTGGGTCTGCGGAAGAATTTAGAAACCCGCGGTCCCACGCGCGCTCGTGATAGAAGAGACACCGGGGTGGTTTGATTTCCACCCCGAAAAAATAAAAAAGTTCATGAGATGCCTTCCATATGTGTGGGACCTCGGGCAGCCGTGATATTTCAATGATATTTAAATAATATTAACAAGAAACGTATACTTTTTACATGCTTTTTATTAGCTTCACTTGTATGTTTGCTTGCTTGCTTGTTTGTTTGTTTGCCCGTCTCTAACTCTTTGGAATACGAATGAGTGGCTCATTACTGTAAAGTGTCCCACCATTTTCAATACGTTCGTTCGTTCGTATTTTTTTTAAAGAATATCGAACTAAAAAGTTAAAAATAAATATACCTAGTTTAAAAAACTAAAAAAAATGCTTTTAAAAAATATCAAACTCAAAAGTTAAAAATAATTTTTTAAAAAGCGTGAGGCGCTTAATATACAAAAAGTATGGCACAAAGCGCCTCGCGTTTTTTTTAAATCATTTTTAACTTTTTAGTTTGATATTTTTTAAAAGCATGTTTTTTTTGGTTTTTTAAAACTATAGTTATTTGATTTCTCTACAAGTAGCAACCAAGCAAAAAACGAAGTCCTATTAATAATATACACTCGTTTGTCACAAAGGTTCATTTAAAATTCAATGTTCATTGCTTCCAAATGCAAAGGAGGTCAAATGTGATATGACGAACGCAAATTCATTGTCATATAATTACATTGGTCGTCGAGCGTCGCGAAAATGACAATGCAATGAACACTTAATTTTTATTCAAATGTATACGTCTGCGGTCAGGTGCTTCTTACAAATACAATGTATGCAAATTACCTTTTCTCGTAAAACCTCGACTTCTTGTCTGTTTTTCAGTCCTTTCACATCTGGAAAAACAAACGAGAGTAATTTTAACATGTTTATTTATTGTTTTAGCACACATTAATGGAAATGTGTGAGTGAATGTGAACGAAACACGAGTTTCGTTCGTGATTTAGTGAAATAAATAAAATTTTCCTAAAATTTTAATTTGAAAGTAACATTTATTTGTAAACAATCGGTCAATAACCGATGACAATAGGAATAGTTCAGCGTGTTATTGGCTTTTTCAAATTAAACACATTATTATCAAGACAAGCAGAGAAATGTCTTCCTTTGGTTTGAATAGGTACAGACAACACATCAAGCCACTACAATCTGTCATATTTCTTTATTAAATTTTGAACTTCTTCATTAAAGTTTTAAGGCTCAAGATTGATTGGGAATATTTGATACTTTCGGGTAGCTTGAACTGCTGTTTACACGATTCTGAAACTCCACGTAAAAAAATATTTCTTCGGTTATTAAATTAAAAAAAAAAACTGTTGTTTCCTGCAAAAGTGCAATCAACTACTAGGTACGCGGTAAAATGTTTTCAACACTTTTTCGAAGTGACAACTTTTTAACATCTTTGTGATTTGCAAGTCGATGAAACGAAAAAGCGATAGTAAAATTTTAGATTTGACGCATTATCTTGAAAATATTTAACCCGAGTGTGAATGGCATACTTTTTTTTCTAAATTACTACCGAAATATGAATATACTGAATTCTATGGTAGCATATCCAAACTCACACCATCATCATCATCATCATTTCAGCCGAAAGACGTCTACTACTGGAGATAGGCCTCCCTCAAGTACCTCCACGACGACCGGTCCTGCGCTTCCCGCATCCAGTCCATATCCACATCTCATCAAATTGTAACATCAATGATTTCGTAGAGTGGAAATAGATAGTTTTAGTTACTTTTGAATTTGAAGGCACACTGAAACTTTCGTCACGATTCTTCAGACTATATAGATGGCATCGGGTAACCTAAAGGTCTGCCCCAAAAGGAGAATAATGTTTGATTCATGTAATATTTCTTAATTAGACATATAATCTCGTTATTACATACCAGGGTTGAGCAGTACGATAGCCTTGAGCGCGACGTACTCAGCTTGGTCCACACGCAGAGTGCGCATCTTGAGAGACAGTTCCGAGAGCACGCGATCGAAGATCTGGCCCACGCCTGCTTGCAACGCCGAGTTACGGTGCAGGGTCATGCCTGAAATATGGTAACATGTATGGTTAGTCTTTTTTTAATAATTATAAACTACTACGTAACCACAATCCCGCCTGATGGTAAGCAGTAATGCAATCGTGGTTAGTCAGGCGCGCTAGTTTATTAAGAGCCTATACACAAAAACAAATACTGAGTGAATAGGAAGGAAGGCGGCAGTTGAGTGAGGTGATGCAATGTTAGTCACACACAGTCATAACGAGGCTATAATGTTCCCGCTCCTGGCACAGGCCTCCTCACGATAAGAGGGACTGGAACGTTATCTAGCCCGCGGGCCTAGTGCGGGATTGTAAATGCAACATGTCTTCAAAGTTTTGGCTCTACTAGGACAATCCGGTTACCTCACGACGGCGCATATGTTCAGTTCTAGAATTCCAGTTACTAATTGAAAAACATCTGGAACGGAGACTGCTCATAAATAAATAACTTACAGACGGTAACGTTTAAAGCGGTGTTTTTCAACCATTTCACGGCACGGTCTTAGTATCAAAAAAATCTTTCGCGACCCCATTCCCTCTGCAGCTTCTAACTTACAATTTCAATCTGACACTTAGGACATCTTTTAGCTAACTAGATAAACAAAATTCCTACAATTTAAATTTGGAACCTCTTATAATTCTATAGATATATTTTTAATTCGTATAATAATAATTTTCCCATAGGACATAAGAGATCTGAGACTCAGCAGCTTCAGAACTGAGAAAATACAAAGTTACACATATTTAGCCTACTTTGTGGATATGTCACAGTTAAAAAAAAAACTGTAAATTCAAACCACGCCGAAACTTCTGGATTATTTTTTAAATAATCTTCAAGTTTAAAACATAGTCAGCCGCATAGAAATGAGGTGAATTTAATGTAAGGCACATAAATGAATAATTTACATTATGGTACAAACTTTTACTTGTTTTTTCCCCTAGGGAGATAGCAACTTAATTTCCTAGCACAAGAAACAGGGACTTCACACGATCTCTCCGTAAACCCTGATTTCATAATAAGAAGGAATAATACATAAGTTTTCTTTCTGAACGCATCACAGTTTTTGTGTGTACTGCGTAAAGTTTAGAATTATAACGAGGTTGGGAGTTTTTGTCCACATGTGACTACTTCGTAATATTAATGGTGGTGTATGTAGCATAATCAGTATGTAATGGTCCCCCCAGCTGGAACATAAGCCTCGTCTCGGTCAGAGGGAGTGACCGTAATCAACCAAGCAAGCACAGCGTGGGTTGGTAAATGTTATGTTATGTCACATATCTTTGGATGTTTGATTCAAGGCCATGCCGGTTTTCTCACGATCAGGTTGTTTTCTTTCACCGTTCTGAGAGAAATAGTGATGAAATAATTTACACAAAGCCTTTCTGGATTCTAATGTACGACAATTAAACCTGGTGGCTCTACTCGTATTGTGGCAGTGAGCTCAGTGGCCACCACGGCTCTACCTATGGTGCATATCGATACCTTATAATAAGTAATTTCTTCAGGAAATGCTTATAACTGTATATTTTTACACAGCACTTAAGTCCCCTACTGTAGTGGCGCGTTATACAAACGTATTCCGCTGTAGATAACGCTCCTTTACATTTTGATTATACGTACCGCTATCATTTGATTTTTTACAAAACTTAATTAATAAAAGAAATATGATATAGACAACTGTAATGAAGTTTTGACAAAAACATAGTTTAAAAAACTAAAAAAAACATGCTTTTAAAAAATATCGAACTAAAACGTTAAAAATAATTTTAAAAAAAGCGTTAGGCGCTTGGTGCCATAATTTTTTTATATTAAGCGCCTCACGCTTTTTTTTTTAATTATTTATAACTTTATAGTTTGATATTTTTTAAAAGCATGTTTTTTAAGTTTTAAACTATGTTTATTTTCAACTTTTTAGTTTGATATTCTTTTTTAAAAAAAAAAACGAACGTATTGAAAACGGTGAGACATTTTACAGTAATGAGCCGCTCACTCGTAGTCCAAAGAGTTAGAGACGGACAAACAAACAAACAAGCAAGCAAACATACAAGTGAAGCTAATAAAAAGCATGTCAAAACAAAATACATAACAGAAGCATAACGACGCTTGAAAGGCAATCATATCTAACCGACATAAATTCGTAAAATTAGTTATATACACCAAATGATGACGCAGAAAAATCTGGCGGTTTGAATGGTGTATATAACTCAATTTACGAATTTTGTCGCTTAGATATGATTGCCTTTCAAGCGTCAATAAGTATAATTTTCCTCAAAATTTTTGGTATAGGTAAAAATAATTGAGATCTGTCGTGTTTTGAAAAAGAAAACAGTGGAATACGAAACGTCTTTTGGTCAACGTTTTTGTAGGTAAAATCAGCCTGAACTGCAACTGTCCTACCAATTTTTCAAATTCCTCGGCACGACAAAAATCTAAAATACCGTTGTTAGATAATATCGCAGGCTAGTATTTTTGATAATGTAGACTTCTTTATACCTTCTAATTAAAATATGTACCTACTATAGTGTTTTTAGGAGTTAAACAAAAAAAAAGTAATTACTAAAATTTGCCAATTAAGGTATGGATATAGATGGTATACATTTTATTAATTACAGCTTACATAACCAATAATAATATGTAGGTAATAGACAATATTATACATAATTATATTACTTCAAACTCCAGGATCTTGTGTTTGTTATGACCTTAAAAGAAAAACACGAAATTCAAGGTTTAAACAGAAAAAGTTGTTGTGTGTCAGTGATATTTTAATGGTAATACTGAGTTACGTAAAAATATATACTTAATTATATTCATTTTGATTTTCTTGATTATGCATAGAATCGTGTTATATAAGTCACTAACCTTTACGAAACGGACTCTAAATAAAAACTTATTACTGCCTAAATTATAAATGACGTGCCTGAAGGGCATAAGATACGTTCCGTTATTAGCATTAGACCGCAAACAACAAACCGGGCAGTTGCCTGGTTAAATTTTAAAAAAAAATCGTTTGGAAAAGTATCTTTCAAAGAAAAACTGAAGACGACCACGAATAACGGTTTATCCCCATACCATATTTCGAACACACATAAAATCGGTCCAGCCGTTTTAGAAATTAGTTGGAATGAATACACAGACAAAAATTGGAAAAAATATTCTTGTCATAAGTATGGATATACTTTAATACACATTTAAAAGTAAAAAGCTGTTATTTAGATATTCGACAAAGACAATTAAAATATATCCATTCGTATAGATGTAGGTATTATAAACATGATGAAATCATCCCCTCCCCTAAAGATTACAAAATCAGTCACCAGTAATGTTTGTATGCAAAATGTTTTCCCCCACTTGGCAAGGAAATGTCATTGCAAATTTTTATGCACGTTTTATTTACTTGCAGCCACGTGACGGTTTGGCAGTTTACCGACTTGTTTTGAATTTTTAGACATTCACGTCGGGTTTATTTTTCAGAATGTAGTTTTTACAAAGTATGATGTTAAAACTATAATAATTCACAGTCTACATTACAATGTTTTGCAAATATTTATCTTGAAATAAAATTTAATACAGTCTACTTAATTCCATGAATTATGTAGCTCTAAGTGATAAGACCGCCTATAATGTTACCCTTTGTAAAATTTAAGTTCTGTAATTTTAAGGACTTTTCTATTATAATACCATGCATTGTTTTAAGAGTATCTGTAGAGTTTCCTGTCCGGTCTTCTCCATAGGAAATAACCGATTGTTACCGTGGAACTAGCTTCTAGCTGTTCATCTATACCCATGGGCCTTAGGTTCATCTATACTAATATAATAATGGGCGAAAGTCTGATCATCTATTACATTTTTTAAACCTAAACGGATTTCAATAAAAGTTTGGCAAACTGAAATCCGTTTAGGTTTAAAAAATGCCATGCACCATGGTTGTGAGTTTGAAGATGGGATACTTTTTGGTACGAAGTAGTATTGCTCGCAAAGGAGGAGTTCGTGAGATTCCATGGCAATCCCTGCACCTTCACGCCTCTAATGACCCACGCCCCCAAACTTCAGGAACCGAGGCAGCGGCGCGAAGTGTTCCACGCACGCCACTCTTAGACGTCATTGGGTCATACACCTCCCTCCCCTCCCGCCCACGGCGGTGGGCCGGCACCAAACAGGGTTTGCGGAAGCAGTGTTCGTTTTTGAAACCCCCGGTGTAGATGTGAGATGGAACACCGTCAGTAAGAGTCTAACAGACCCCGTGGCCCCGTGGCCATAGGCACGGGCTTGTGGGCGGTAAAGACCAGGCCTCAGTCGACAGCGCATTGTGTTCCATGTGCGCCTCAAAGAGATGTCAGCATATAGCGACGGGGTCCCCCAAAATCAGATGCTTGCAAAGGGCCGCGGGATGGAGGTGTTCAAAAGAAATACCGTTGCCACGCACGCGTAAATGAAGCAAACACGGGTGGGTTTGAGTCAGTTAAATTCTGGCACACCCTCTCCGGGCAAAGCGGAAGAAGTCATCTGATGAATTCTCACCAAAACAATAAAAATGCACTCTTTATCCCGGCAGTTCCAGTGAAATAATTTGCAACTACCATGCAGTCCCGTGTGGTAGCAGGCCTATAATAGTACTATCCCATATCCTCCTATGGGTGCCTAAAGAGGCGACTAAGGGAACTCTCACCAGGGAAGCGGGCAGCAAAGCTTCTCCTGTGGAATATCAAATTACTGCGATCTCCAACCCGCCTGACAAGCGTGGGGATTATGACAATTCCTCCCAATGGAATTAAAGCCCTGGGGGAGGCCTGTGTCCATGAATGGATCTTTATAAACTGAGAACAAGAAGATGCAGGGGAAGCTGAATGAACGGTTGTTGTTACTCGCGGCATCCATAAACAATCCATTTTTAGCTCGCGATCACAAATATCGATATTAGATCATTTTAACGCGCTCGCGAACCGGCCTGCGAGTATCCTACCGACTGCGCCAATTACATTTTCGGCCACGACGGAGGGTGCAAATGGAAACTATAATCACTTATACTACATTTATTATAGTTAAGATTACATGGTAATTCCTAAATCTTTTTATCTTTTTTTCTTTTTTTTCAGCTGATTTGGGCCTCGTGACACGGTGCTGATCACGGTGTGGGGACATGTGTTGGTACCGATACGTAACACGTTTGTAAACATAAATTGTTTTTAAATGAATTGGTTTAGTATAATTTGGTGCTAATTTTTACTTTAGGATTTTTGCTATTTGATTTTTATATGTTGCTACCTGATGTATGTTTATTTTAAGTGTATAGTGTATGTTAGTCTGTGCTGACTAAATATATTTACTTTCTTTTTTCACATTATGAAGGCTCAAATAGGGTCCGTTTGGATGCACCCACTCACCCAATTCAAAGTATTTTATATAAAATTAGCTTTTCCTCAACCTCTATCTCTAAATATGCATTTACACACAAATTCTATACGTTCTTAGGACCCTCTTTATACAATAGATTAAATAGAGTATTAAATAATTATAATTTGAATTATTTCAGCTGTAAGAATATTGTTTCCAATTACTTATCTGCAAGGTTGCTGGGTTGTTATGTAAATAAACTTAGAGATAATCAGTAAATTAACTAATATTATTATGTAAGCGATACGATACTAATAATAACACAGTAGGAATCAAAGTTATTTTTACATAAACTCATTATTTACTTTTTTGGCGAATAGGTCGCAGTCATATTTTACTTACCGGGCATGAGGCACATCAGTTGTGGCGGCGATGTTGTCCTGTTGCCGGTGCCGTCGACTCCGTCACGCTCCTCAGTCAAATACTGAAATAATAGAAAGAGATCTCTTTAGGATAGGGGCATACTTAATAGAATACATTAATAGGACCGATTGAATTGATATTGACAATAATTTCTAGATTTAGATTTCCTTTGATTAAACACCTTCGTCGTGGAGAACCTTGGGGGAGGCCTATGTCCAGCAGTGGACGTCTATCGGCTGAAATGATGATGATGAAAACACCTCATGGCCACACATCTCACACTACTGTACTGGAGGCTACTACAGGAAAATGTATCCCGTATTCCACCTCCAAGTCACGCTATCAGCTTATTTTAAGATCTGCTGTCCAATTGCATCGCAAAGACATTCCTCATTAGTAATTAAATCTGTACGTACCTCCATAGACCGCCATGCGATGGCGAATAGTAGCAGTTCGTTCCACGATCCTTTGATCAGTAGCGTCTGATCCTCTAACTCCAGCTGACTGAAGTGGGGAATGTCGCGCGCCCACACCACCAGAGCTGCTATCTGTTTATTGCCTAGAATAAGAAAATATTACATTATATTGAAATCATATTTATGATTGATGACTTGTTCTTCTTTGTAGGAATCGCCGCTTGGATTAGGGAACTACGTTTGATCAACTTCTTGGTAGAACACAAATCTGTAATGGAATAATTGAAACCAAAGCTGTTTTTCTTTTCATCAAATGAGATACTCCCCCGCTCTGGGCGTAGCGGAGGGGCGTGTCATACTTTTAGTGACTGAAACCCAGCCGTAATACTTCATTTGCCTGTGTATCTTTTTCTAACAGCCCGCTATATATATTATTGTAGTTAAGTATATAATTATTTTTTGTTTCTGTTGTTTCACATTTGTATATTGTTAAAAGGTTCAAAGTTTATAGTACAAGTGTATTACGGGCCTCCGAATCATAACTACTAGCTCCGTTTTCGTCAGGCAGGGGTATGAATGAGGATTTCTCCTTCCCATCAATTGGCCCACGGGAAACCTGAGATGTTTTTCAAAATTAACATACTATAACGCGACTACTTACGCCATCTACCTGATTGTGTGCACAACACTATGCCATCTGAGTAAAACACAACACAACAGACTACTAGCGACAATTATCATGCAACGTGTGAAGATGATACTCACAACCACATACAAGCATTAGATGATGAAGACACACACTACTGTCGTCAAACCGACTATATAATCGGTCACTCATGGAGGACCGAGCGCACTCGCTACTTAGGAGGCGCAGTGGTCGATAGCCCCGCAGTCACCACTGTTGTCATAAGTCAAGCTTGCCCTGAGCGGAGGCCCCGTCGCCCTCAGGAATTGCCTAGCTAGGAGGTAAAGGGATAGGATAGCCCCGCAGTCCATCCCTAGAACCACAAATAGGTTTCGCCTCAGTGTAACTTTGTTTGCTAAAATCTGTCAAGTGTTTGAAGTAAAGTAAATAAACCCCTATCTGTCATCATCGTTGGTTTTATTCCACCGCCACCATCACATTGGCGCCCAACGTAAATCTTCTTCGACCCGCAACAAATTTTATCGGTGTACCCACATTTTACCGGTGTACCCACATATTTGCGGATAAACAAGAACATACCCTCAAGAGAATTTATATTATTTTGACAGTACATGTCAGATAAAAACAAGAAATGGTGGTGATGACTCAAGAAAAATTCACTGATCTTATAAAAAAGGTGTCAGAAGTCAATTGAGCACAGCGACATCTTGGAGAAAAACTCGGAAGCAACTCCATTTACACAACATAGAATCGACACAGGCGATCATCCTCCTATCAGTGTTAAGCCCTACAGATTGTCATCAAAAAGGCAAAAACAATTGAGAAAAATTGGATGATATGATAAATGTTGACGTTATCGAGGAATGCGATTCCCCATGGCCAGCACCTGTAATTCTAGTTCCAAAAGGAGACACTAATGTTCGAGTTTGCATAGATTATCGACGACTCAACGAGTTATTCCACCGCCACCATTATATTGGAACCCAACGTAAATCTTCTTCTACCTGCAACATTTTTATCGGTTTACTCACATTTTTTTACCGGTGTACCCACATGTTGGCGGATAAACAAGAAGCGTTTATGACATTAGAAAATGCCTTGACTGCGTCACCAGTGTTAAAAGAGGCATGTGATGATTTACCCTTTGCTATCAAGATTAATGACAGCCAATATGTCATTGGCACAGCTTTAGTGCAGGGGGAGGAAGACATAGTCCTGGTAGAATCTTATAACACTCCAGACAAGCCTATCGGAAAGTATCACACGTCTGCAATTACGAAGTTTGAAAATAGAGACAACGTGACATCCAAACCTACTTATCCGATACGCCGAAGAGGAAGACCGCGAAAACAGTCTAGTCCTGGTACTCAGTCGGGACGACCATAGAGTACCAGAGGGGGAGAATATAACGCGACTACTTACGCCATCTACCTGATTGTGTGCACAACACTATGCCATCTGAGTAAAACACAACACAACAGACTACTAGCGACAATTATCATGCAACGTGTGAAGATGATACTCACAACCACATACAAGCATTAGATGATGAAGACACACACTACTGTCGTCAAACCGACTATATAATCGGTCACTCATGGAGGACCGAGCGCACTCGCTACTTAGGAGGCGCAGTGGTCGATAGCCCCGCAGTCACCACTGTTGTCATAAGTCAAGCTTGCCCTGAGCGGAGGCCCCGTCGCCCTCAGGAATTGCCTAGCTAGGAGGTAAAGGGATAGGATAGCCCCGCAGTCCGTCCCTAGAACCACAAATAGGTTTCGCCTCAGTGTAACTTTGTTTGCTAAAATCTGTCAAGTGTTTGAAGTAAAGTAAATAAACCCCTATCTGTCATCATCGTTGGTTTTATTCCACCGCCACCATCACAATACGAATTTATTACGAAAGTCCTGCAAAGTGAGAAAACTAACCATTTATTTTCTGATGACAGGGCTTTGATCAGGGTTTCTAAATTCATTTGAGACGAGTGTAGCGGCACATACACACAAACACATTTTGTATCGGAACATCGGCCGCTGTGGCCCAGTGGAAACGCGCGTGAATAATATATAACCACAACTACCTATACATTCGTTACGCCGCTGACCGCAGGCGCGCGCGCACGCTGGAGCGGGGAGTTAGTCTTGACCTATTCTCGACGCGGAGCGCACGCCGCTTGCTTGTTTACCATCGCTTTCCAACACTGTGCTTATCATCTCTGTGACTGTGCTTCTCCTCCTATCTGTGCTTCATAACCTTCTATTCTTCTTGTGCTGTTGTAATATTTGTATGTATATTGCTTTGGAACATATTATAAGCTACCTGTTTTACGTACCCGAGACTTTCATTACATTGCGAACGGCCGCAGCGAGAAGGTAGGAATTACCCATATACTATTCCTACATTGGTGACCCCGCATAAGTAAACGCAAAGTTTATAATATCGCATACCGCAAATAAAGCGTTATAAAAAACATGGCAGAAAATTCACAGTCCACAAGTTGCAAGTCATCGACAGAACGTACCGAAATGCGCGTTTCCACTGACGCATCGGATGTGTCGACAGAAATTTGCAGAGTTGCTGTTCGCATACCACCCTTCTGGCCCGATGAGCCCGAAATATGGTTCGCACAAGTAGAAGGTCAGTTCGCCATTGCAAACATCACCACGGACACGACGAAGTTTCATTACGTCATCGGACAGTTGGAACCACAATACGCCAAAGAGGTTAAGGACATAATTGTAAAACCGCCAGCGAGTGACAAATATCAGAAGCTTAAAAGTGAATTAATTAAACGACTCAGCTCATCTAATGAGAAAAAGGTAAATCAACTGTTACTTCACGAAGAGCTTGGCGACCGCAAGCCATCGCAATTTCTAAGGCACCTTCAGAGTTTGGCAGGAACCAACGTCCCGGAGGACTTCATTAAATCCATATGGACAAACCGGTTGCCAGCAAACATACAGACAGTCATGGCGGCTCAGACCTCCGTACCGCTGGAAGCTTTAGCGGATATAGCGGACAGAATCAGAGACATCACTACTCCCTCAGCCCAAGTAGCATCAACAAGCGCGAGCCCTCAAGTACTAGAGGTGTTAGCAAAAGAACTCGTAGAGCTGCGGAAAGAGGTGAACGCGCTTACCATTCGACACCGACAATCCCGCTCCAGGGAGAGAGGAACGAGGCACATCCGTTCATCATCCAAACGTTCAGATTCAAACTATAGGAAATTCCCGATATGTTGGTACCATTACA
Organism: Sesamia nonagrioides; assembly: GCA_017933935.1. NCBI lineage: Eukaryota > Metazoa > Arthropoda > Insecta > Lepidoptera > Noctuidae > Sesamia > Sesamia nonagrioides. Next base: position 1,513,975 of record JADWQK010000081.1, read on the forward strand.
AGTTTGGCAGCAAAGCAAAGACATGCATGACCCCGTGCGATTACAAGCCGGAAAACTCGACGGGCCGTCGCTAATGGCGACTGACGACTGCCCTAGCTCCGGTCGCCTGTTTGTTACCGACAGGAGAACTAAAATACAGTTCCTTGTCGACACCGGTAGCGACCTCTGCGTATTTCCTCGCACCATGCTTCGTGAGCGACGCGCCAGCACCAACTATCAACTCTTCGCGGCCAACGGGACGCGTATTCCAACCTACGGTTCTACACACTATAATTTAAACTTAGGGCTTCGCAGGGACTTCGCGTGGAATTTTGTAGTCGCAGATGTAACTAAGCCAATAATCGGAGTAGATTTTCTCACGTTTTACAATTTAGTAGTAGATTGTCGTAATCAGCGATTATTGGATAATGTAACAACTTGTTCAACTATAGCTTCACTAGTCCGTACATCAGATAGTATTCACTCTGTAAAGGTCATGACTGGCGATACCGCGTACCATAAATTACTAGAAGAGTTCCCTGAGATCACTAAGCCACCGGGTACACAGCGAGTCATTGTTCATAACACAGTCCATCACATACGTACTACACCGGGCCCACCGATTTCATGCACTCCCCGTCGCCTGGCTCCAGACAAATATATAACGGCCAAGCAAGAGTTCGACGCAATGTTAGCCAGCGGCACGGCCAGACCTTCAGAAAGCCCTTGGGCGTCCCCGTTACACTTGGCCCCAAAAAAAGATAACGGCTGGCGGCCATGTGGAGATTACCGTAGGCTTAATGCCCGTACCATTCCTGATTGTTACCCCATCAGACACATACAGGACTTTGCGCACAGTATATCCGGATGTACTATATTCACAAAAATTGACCTGGTTAAAGCATACAACCAGATTCCGGTCAATCCGGATGATATACCCAAGACCGCAATCACTACACCGTTCGGAATGTTTGAATTTCCGTATATGACGTTTGGTTTACGAAACGCGGGTCAAACATTCCAACGGTTTGTAGATGAAATGACGCGCGGCCTTGATTTTTGCTACACGTATCTCGATGATTTCCTTGTATACAGTAAAAATGAAATACTCCACAAAGAACATCTGAGGCAGTTATTCACCAGAATGAAGGAATATGGTATGGTGATTAATAGCGCAAAATGCGTTTTCGGTGCGCAAGAAGTAAATTTTCTGGGATATACCATATCAGAAAAAGGAACAAAGCCATTGCCAGAAAAAGTACAGGCTATTCGCGACTACCCAACCCCCAAAAATATACGTGAGCTTAGAAGGTTTTTGGGCATGATAAATTTTTATAGACGTTTCATGCCCGAAGCCGCCCGCATTCAAACCCCACTCAATGCTTTGCTGATAGGGGCAGTGAAGGGATCAACTCCAATCAATCTAACAGGAGATACCCTTAAGGCTCTAGAACAATGCAAAGAGAGCCTGTTAAAGGCAACCCTATTGGCTCACCCAGACTGCTTAGCCAAAATGGGATTGGTGACAGACGCATCCGATTTAGCCATGGGAGCCGTGTTACAACAACACAAGGACGGCCACTGGCAGCCATTAGCATTTTTCTCTCGAAAATTTAACACCGCCCAACAAAAATATTCTCCTTACGACAGAGAACTGTTGGCAATTTACGAAGCTGTGAAGCACTTTCGACACATGCTCGAAGCCAGAAATTTCACCATTTATACTGACCACAAACCAATCAGTTTTGCTTTCAATGAAAGGAAAAACAACTGTTCACCACGTCAATACAGATATCTGGACTTCATATCGCAATTCACAACTGACATCCGCCACATTTCCGGAAAGGATAATGTGGTTGCTGATACATTGTCACGGATTGAGGAACTGCAGATACCAGTAGCTCATGAGACTCTTGCTAAAACACAAGAGTCAGATATGGAGCTGTCAGCATTCCTCAACTCAACGTCATCGCTGAGACTAAAAAAGTTTAAAGTCCCAGGTACAGATGTAGGTATGTACTGTGACGTCAGTACGCAAACAGCAAGACCTTTCGTACCGCAAGCCTTGCGAAAACAAGTGTTCGACAGTCTTCATTCGTTAAGTCATCCTGGCGCAAACGCAACCGCCAAGTTAGTTGCAGAACGGTTTGTTTGGCCAGGGGTTAGGAAAGACTGCCGGGAGTGGTCTAGATCATGCATTCCATGTCAACGAGCCAAGGTGAATCGGCACGTATCGGCACCATTAGGTACCTATAAATTGCCACACTCCAGGTTCAGACATATACACATCGATCTGATTGGCCCCTCCCAATTTCACAAGGTTATCGATACTGTTTAACGGCCATTGACCGATTTACACGATGGCCGGAGGTAATACCGATAACCGACATCACGGCGGAGACAGTAGGCAAAGCCTTGCTGCATGGCCGGATATCTAGGTTCGGCAGCCCAACAGATATAGTAACAGACCGTGGACGCCAATTTGAGTCCACCCTGTTTCAGTACTTGGGCAAAGTAGCCGGGTTTCGTCATCACCGAACCACAGCGTACCATCCAGCGAGCAACGGACTCGTGGAACGTTTTCATCTACATCTGAAAGCTTCCATCGTATGTCACGCAAACGAAAACTGGACCGAGGTGCTGCCCTTAGTATTACTCGGTATTCGTAGTGCTTACAAAGACGACCTGCAGGCATCACCAGCTGACTTGGTGTACGGCGAGCCACTGAGGCTACCTGGCGAATTCCTAGAGCAAACAGCGGATGGCACTAGTGATGTGACAGACTTCACAGCACGACTTCGTGCCATAGCCCAAAAACTACAGCCAGTGCCGACATCGCGCCACGGTGAAAATAAAATTTTCGTATATAAAGCCCTAAGCACATGCGATTTTGTATTTTTAAGAGAAGACGCATCTCATAGTTCTCTAACTCCGGCATACACTGGTCCACACCAAATTATCGAACGAGGTGACAAAGTGTTCAAATTGATGGTAAAAGGCAAACAAGTAACAGTCTCCATCGATCGCCTCAAACCTGCTTATATACTAGCTGAAAAAGGAAGGGAAGCAAACCACCCAGAACTGCCTTCCCCAGGTGATTCAGGTCACAGGACACGTGGTGCCACCAAGACAACTCGCTCCGGTCGTGTGGTAAGGTTCCCGGATTATTATCGTCCCTAACCAGGCCTCTGGGGGGGAGTCGTGTAGCGGCACATACACACAAACACATTTCGTATCGGAACATCGGCCGCTGTGGCCCAGTGGAAACGCGCGTGAATAATATATAACCACAACTACCTATACATTCGTTACGCCGCTGACCGCAGGCGCGCGCGCACGCTGGAGCGGGGAGTTAGTCTTGACCTATTCTCGACGCGGAGCGCACGCCGCTTGCTTGTTTACCATCGCTTTCCAACACTGTGCTTATCATCTCTGTGACTGTGCTTCTCCTCCTATCTGTGCTTCATAACCTTCTATTCTTCTTGTGCTGTTGTAATATTTGTATGTATATTGCTTTGGAACATATTATAAGCTACCTGTTTTACGTACCCGAGACTTTCATTACATTGCGAACGGCCGCAGCGAGAAGGTAGGAATTACCCATATACTATTCCTACACGAGGGTTGAAACAGCCGAAGCTTGTAACCGCAGAAGGGTAGATGAAACTCGAAACTTACCTAAGGCTCAGGCTGACAAACTGTTCCCGATAAATAACTAGGCTTCGCAGCGTTCTACTCTTGGTTTGTAGGCACACAGGTTAAATGTGGGTTCGAACACAGAGGCAGAGAGTTGCACACCTTGGCTGTGTACATCTACATACTAAACGTGGAGAAGCGCTGATTAAAATTCGTTGGGATAGTGTGGATGGTACGCCGCACAGTGTTTTATAAACCCAAAAAAAGTGACATCGTCTTTTTATTCCAGATTCGTATAGATTGATTTAAAAGAAATGCTAGAGTAAAATACCGAAGTTTCTAGTACATCTAGATGATGAGATATAAATTTTTGAAAATACGTAAATTTTTATCCGGATTATTAAAAAAACAATCATAATAAATTACTAGTTCAAATTATCAGCAAGCTGATTAAATACATACATGAAGATTTTAAAGGCGCAAATTACAAAGTTATCAAAAAATATTTAGGTTCATTTAAATCGACGTTATAATTTTTTTTAATATTTTCGATTTTATTTTTTAACTCGATTAGTCCTGAATTTCGCAACTTAATTTTTCTACATAAAATTGCTTTATATGTGGCCTATACACACAAAAAAAATCAAAGCCCGAATCCGTGGACTAACAAAGTTATAGTCATTAGAAATTTATTGCTAGGGTTGGCACTTACAACCAATGTAAACCGGGTATAAATTGATTCAATTTTTTTTTTATTTCACATAGGCCCACATGGGCACTTACAATACGTCAGAAGCTAGTGCACGGTTCCCAATTGATCGTTTTCCTATGGAGAAGAACCGGCAAGAAACTCCATAGTTAGTCTTTAAAAAAATGGTTGATTTACATTATTTCCGCTGAAATAAATTATATTTACATATTGTATTTGATTCGAACTGTTTGTGTCGTGATGGTCCTGCGGTTCAGGCCCACTTTTCATGCACGAGGTTGCCGGTTCCATAACGAACAAGTACAAATGTGACTTTTTAAATTCATATGTACTGTCCTAATCTTTCTTTAATATAGACTAGCCATGTCTATAATAAACTTGGACAGTACATATGAACAAAGGAAAATATAATGAAGATACCTGGACTGTATGCTCCATTAACACGTCTCCAAGTACAAACCGCGGTGGACGCAGGTGTATTACGAAGTGTGAAAATAAAGTATATTGGGTAAATACTAAGGCAGCTACTCGTAAGATGTACTAAGACTGTGATAGGACGATATACAGTTTTTGGATAACTGGATGTAATTCACATAATCAATAAATACACTCGTATATTCAATAATATATACCCATAGTGAGTTAGCAAGATGGGGGAATAAATATTATATTACTCTGAGGAAGTGTGTATATGGCTATCATGACTTTACCGGAAGTACGGTCAATATCCCTATCAGCATTTTACTGATATTCTGTCAGTGAAAGAAAAAGGCTCTTGCCTTTGTTGACAGAGTATCAGAACCTTATTCCTTGTCATCAGTTCCGTGGGATCGCAACTCCCTTGCGGGTTTATTATTAACTAGCTGTACCCCGCGGTTTCACCCGCATCTTTGGTTACTGCCCAGCTTCTATTAGTCGTAGCGTGATATTATATATAGCCTATAACCTTCCTCAATAAATGGGCTATCTCACAAAGAATTTGTCAAATCGGACCTATAAGGTCCATCACATCATCTCAAGATGAGCGCGTTAAACCAAACAAACGAACTCTTCAGGCTTTATTATATTAGTATAGATAACGGATTCAGCTACATAATTAAATTTTAATATTGATTTTACTTAACCAAACGAAGTTGCTAAAATTTATATTTTAAGGAATAATAATAAACAACACTTGATGAATTTAAATGATGAAACTTTTGATCAAACAGATAACTAATATAATCATTAAATTTTAATTGCAGATATTTTAAATATTAAAATCATCAAAAACCAAAAATAAATCATTCTCTACAGTCAACATTTCGTGGTCGTCTATATCATCAGTAAATTCTTTCTCATTGTGAGTAAGTTTAAGTAACGCCAAAGCAGCAGCAGGCAATGGACGTTTTTTTAAATGTTTTCTTCTTTGGAGCTGCATTTGAGCAGCAATAATTGGATCGGAAGACACTAATGCTCTATGAAACAAATCATACATTGTTTGTTTACGATCAAATTTGCGTGTGGTGCTCCCGATCAGATCGCCAATATTTGTTCCGTGATTCGGCGGCTTGCTCTGAAAGCATACCAATCGGTAGTGGTGTTTTGTCAATAATAGATGCCCCATGAATTAAAATTTTATGAATGGAAACCGTCATAGGATGCCAGTCATAGACACTTACATATTTGTAGGCAAGGTCTTTACAGAATGCACCAAATTTGTCTGCATCTACAGGAATTCCACAAGAAATCACGATTAAAATAATGTATAAACCATCAAGAAGCCAAAGTTCTAATCCCAAAATATCTGCAAAAGTTTTTCGGTTTTCATCTGCCAAAACTGTGCGACTTGTGTTGCCATCATTAGTGGTTCCAGAATTAGGAAGAACGACATCTACCAATACACCAATTTTATCACGTATAGCATTTTGGATACGTTTTTTTCTTTCCTGTACTGCAAGCCCTTCTTGTGAAGATTGCTTGATACGCCATTTTTTCACTTCACATTTGTACCCGAGTTTGAGGAGAAACTCCAAAACTCGGATCCAGGCGTGTAGAGGATTGATACCATGCGTCAATGTATCTGAGTCCACTGTTTTCGAAAATACAATTTCTAGGTTATTAAATTGTGTTGCTGTAAGTGCACAATATGGACAACGCATTTGCGATGGCGTATCAAGTATCGTATTAAGTACTTTACCGTCAATTGCCGCTAAATATAAATTGCAGGTAGCGTTGATTTGCTGCCCACTCGGTAATTTATAATAGAAAGGAGTAAGGTGGTCGATTTCTTGGTTAACTCTGTCTTTTTCGGATAAAATCAGTTCTTTAGATTCTTTTTTATAAATTATTCGCAATGGGCGGCAAGATCTGTAAGACTGAGCTGCAATATTTGTCCACAATAATACCTTGTCATTTTGGGTGCTTTGATGGTAAATTCTTAAGGGTACAAAAGTTGTAGCAAAAATACTGCTTTCGTTTTCACCTTGATCCTCAAAAGCTTGTTTGTACAAAGCTTGCCCCGAACTACCATCAAAACCCCAAACCCCTTCAAAGACACAGTCTAAAATATTGGTTCCTATTTTGTTGCAGTATTGTGAGAAAACTTCATCTTGCAATTGCACAATGCGGTCAAAAGTGTGCTGCAGAAGTGATTGTAAAGGAACAACCGCTTCTCGTTCTGTAATGTGAACGCATTCTGGGTAACAGTTTTGTTTGGCTTTCAAAATTTTGTAATAAGGTGGGTATGCCGGAAAACCCCGCTGCTGCAAATCTAGGTGAATAAAATTATATGTCTCAACAGTCATGTTTCTGTCAATTAATATTGCTAGCGCTTCTTCTGCTGTGTAAGGTTTTGTAGTTGTTCACATTTTGTTAGCTATTTCCGTGATAGTGTCATTCGATTGTAAGCACGACTCAATCACATTTGTAAATACCGTTGATGTTTGATGTGAGTGCTCTCCACCAATGTGCAAGGTATTTACAAAGGCTTTTATTCTTTTCTGTAGAGGCTCACATTGCAGTGTAGACTCTAATCTTTGGCGACTACGGATTTGCTGTCGTTTGCTAAGTTTCCTAAAACTATCATCGTCAGTGTGTTCAGGTGGAGCGCTAATGTAGCCGCTAATGAAAGTTTCACTGAGCCACTTGCCATGTTTTTTCAAAAAATTTGTCATGTTCTTACATTTTTTATATTTGGTTTCACATTTTGACAACAAACTAGGAAGAGTTGATTTTAATTCATCTTCAGTACGAGAAATTTGATAGTCAGGCCCAATTGTGTTGACAATCAAATTCACTCGTTCTGAAAGAGATAAATAGCTTTTCCCTTTCATGAGCTGGAAAATATCCAACCTCGATAATATTTTTGAACCTGAAGTTCCTTCACCAGACGCCTCTCCTAGCACTGGAGCGATCACCCCGGAGGTTGAAGGATGTCGGCTGTGGCACTATCCACAACTTCACTTGCCACTCGTGGACCAACATGAGGGTTGGCGCCCTCATGCCCTCCTAGCATTAAGTCCTCTGATCGGAGCTCAGAAGGACATCCCTCAGCAGCATGGGTCAGGTGCTGCTGAGGCAAAGTGGCATCAAGGGTCTGTGACGGCTCCATGATGCCTCACCCCCGTTCCTCCAGGCTACGTGTAATGATATGGGGTTTTAGCAAAAGCCTATCGAGGGTGGACCTCTTCCCATACCACAAGTATCCCTTCATCAGAAATTGTCACATTTACTGATTATACATAAACGTGTACTGGCTGATTCATACTATAGAATCTAATAATACTTGCAAAATTGCTTACTCGCAATCCGTTATTCTAGTAATTGTAGCTACACACTAGTATTTGTTTAATTTAAAAATACAAGAGACATTTAAAAATTCGAAGTTGAGCAAGCGTTGTACTATGACGTTAGTTATCAAGCGCCAGAACTATAGTAATTGCATCGGGCACTAATTTTTATATTTTATATGCCGAAAACTTATTGATGTATCTAAATAATTTTTACAAAAATATTTTTCATTTTCCACAATATAAGTGGAGATTAGTTAAATTGGAATTTATAAATCACAATAATTCAACATTTTTCGTTTTCATGAACAAAACAAACAAAATTAACCGAAATATAATTTTACAAAATTGACAACCCTAACCTCGATTCGATCCGGATAAACATAATATTAATCATAACTTCGTTAGTCCACGAATTCGGGCTTTGATTTTTTTTTGTGTGTATAGGCCACATATAAAGCAATTTTATGTAAAAAAATTAAGTAGCGAAAATCAGGATTAATCGAGTTAAAAAATAAAATCGAAAATATTAAAATAAATTATAACGTCGATTTAAATGAACCTAAATATTTTTTGATAACTTTGTAATTTGCGCCTTTAAAATCTTCATGTATGTATTTAATCAGCTTGCTGATAATTTGAACTAGTAATTTATTATGATTGTTTTTTAATAATCCGGATAAAAATTTACGTATTTTCAAAAATTTATATCTCATCATCTAGATGTACTAGAAACTTCGGTATTTTACTCTAGCATTTCTTTTAAATCAATCTATACGAATCTGGAATAAAAAGACGATGTCACTTTTTTTGGGTTTATAAAACACTGTGCGCCGCTGTAAGTCTGATTGTCCGGTGGCAAAAAGGGAATTTGAGACCAATAGTTGTAACAGCATCATTATCAATCATCAATGCTATTATTTGTTTATAGAAATTCTACTAGCGTAAAAGACACAAAAATTAATAAAACTTCAGAAGCCACACCTTATTCACAGATCAATACACAAGGAAACGTATACAAGTCGATTTTATCGAATTCTTATTGACATTGATTGATAGCTAACATCATTGATACCTACCACAATTCTATCATACGTTTACTTACAAATAAGAAGAGTATTCTTCCTATCTAATAAGGAATCCCGTCCTTGTAGATACAAAGCAACCTGAATGGCAAACAAAATTGTTATGTTCGCAAATAATGACGAGAAAAGTTATTTTTAAATCGACTATATTATACCTACTATAATACAATACTGTGACCCCACAAGACAAAACATCTTGATTGCACTAAATAAGCAGTTACAGTTCGCCATTAATTTTGTATGGATACAAACTTAGGATCAATTCGTAATAAATTAAAAGGAAATTACAGCTTAATCGAATCTGTACCCACGCAAATTACAGGTAGGACAAACAACGAGGAAAAGGGATTCCGGTAAATATATGTTGGGACTGAGAAAAAAGGTACCTACAAACGAACAAGAGAACCAAGTTCTTTTGTGCGTGGGGTTTGTTCTCGCGCGATTCACTGACATCAGCCCCCTAATCTGCGAACACATTTTTGTCAAATGATTGCGACTAGTTGGGATCGTTTGGACCGAACTGGCCAATGGGCGGTCCGAATGATCCCAACTGATACCAACTAATCACAATCATTTGAAAAAAATGTGTCCGCCGATTAGGCTGCAGCTTATGCTCTGTTCCTATAAAGAAAAACCAACTGCTTACCAATAATATTTTTTTTTAACTTTCAAACTGAGATATACAAGTATCTTAAGCTATTTTTGCTTATGATAACTACTTTCATATAGGAGGGTGTACTAAGCAAAGCTGTGCGGTATTTGCTTAATTAGTAATAACAAGAGTCTTAATTTTAATCAATAACGGTCCATAAATTATAATATGAGTCGGCCATTAATCTTTGATAAGCTATCGTTAAATAAAAACCTCCTCAAAAACCCCACACTGGCTCTGATCGAGAAGGTACTTAATTAAACAAAAAAAAATCCCGGAGGGGGGATAGGTTGACTGCTGCCCCACCCTGAGCCCAAGGCTGGCTACGCCCATGCCCTAGTTATTGTTCACTACTGGCTCACCTCTCATTACATAGGGAAGGCATAACTGGGGAAAGGTACGTGTGTATATGTCTCTGCCTAACCATTCGGGGATAACAAGCGTAAAGTTATGTTGTTTTGAAGACTTAGCAATATCTTTATGTATAGAGTAAATAATAGTTGTATAAACCTGCTATACCTACACTTTGAAAGGAATTACAAGCCTAAAAGAAATGCCTTTTATACAGATGTATCGATTTACCTCGCGTTGAGGAAAATATTCCTTGTTTTTTTTATAAGAATTTATTATGGCTCTGTACGTATTTTCCTTTACATACAGAGTGGCATTTCAAAGAAATATAAATATAAATCACATTCATTTGAGAATTTCCAATAATTTTTTTTCTTGATTTACTGAATAACTCAGATTAACTATCTGTCGAAAATTTCACACGTATGACTAACTTATTGCTTACAACATAATATCAATATAGTACCAAGGTGTCATGATAAATCATAGACAGGCCAATAAAAGGCGAAAATTCTGTAGTGATAGGTTATCTAGACACTGAAGATTACACAAAAGAAAAAACAATTTAATTTGATTCTGGATATAAAATTTTCTTCAAGCTTAGAAGAGTATGTACTTGATTACAGGCTACCATTGCCACCTACATCGCTCACCCGTTTCGGAATACAATACACAAAGAAAATGTGACTTTAAAACTACGCATATCACTTATCCATGAGCCAGTTAAAGTTAATATTCCAAGAAACTTGTGTATGAATAACAACCTATGTTTTTTAAATATTATCTTCGTCGACAATTTTTTGTGAGCTCAACTTGACAAGGATAAACAGCTGCAAATAATTACGAATTTATGTATGGTGTCGAAGACAGCGATTGTAATCGCATTAATCAGTGTATAGACACAGCAGCAGGTCAAGACACATGAAACTGATAAATTTTCCCATTCAACCTTGAATCTTTAAACTTCATCAATAAAGTTAAAAATCGATTAATGAAATTTGGTATATTGTACCTAGTAGTTTTTCTGTAAAACAGAAGATATCCTAAGGTCATATTTATTCGCAGGAGACGCCCTGGTCGGGAGATGACATCCAACTCCCAGCCACCGTAGGCGCGGGCCTGCGGGCGGTGAGCAGTGGGCAGCTCGCCGCCCAGTAAGGACCAAGCCCGGGTCGACGGCGCTGTGTTTCAACCGTGCCTCAAAGAGATCAACACTTCGTGACGGAGTCTTGAAGCCTGATGCTTGGGTCAGGTTTGCGGCTTGGCCAAAAGACAAACCGTGGCCCTGGCGCACAGGCAAGTGAAGGAACACGGGTGGGTTTTAGTCAGTAAGTCTGACACGCCCTTCCGCTCCGATTAGAGCGGGAGAGGTCATTTGATGATTTCTCATCCACACCAAAAAAAAAGGCATGAACTTATCATCATCTGCCTAAACTTTACCCAGCTATATTGGTTGGTTTTCAGTCTTATTGGATGCAGTTGAACTCCACAATAACACAATTCAGTTACTGGATAATTGGATATATCTTGGTAAGTCTGGACTGGTTGTCTGGCTGTCTGGCTTTTTGATCTTTGGAATTCCCGAATCCACGAAACATTCTTGATCATGCAGTTGTTACCTTACCAGGAATAAATCTAAGAACTATTTGATTCTATTGTATATTATTTAAGTTGAGGAATTTATTAGCTAAATAAAGCCATGGTGGTCCAATAGTATGTATCGGCCCTGACTTCGAGTCGTATGTCGCGTTCATATCCAAACCGGCGCTTTATTTTTTGTAATTAATTTCATCACCACTGACATCAAAATGGTGAAGAAAGAAATTTGAGGGAAACCGGCATGTCCTAGAACCAAACATTCGAAAAGCTGTGACAAATAAACAACTGGCACTGGGTCCCCGTACAATATAATCTACTCTCTTTCGAAGCGAGAAGGTCTATGTCCCCGTAGTTGGCAACAAATAGATACTAATTAACACTTTTATTACAGACCTCAGTTACAGTTTACAGTAGAGGTTACGCCTGCCTGCGACGGGGAGGCCCCGGGTTCGATCGAACAAAACGATCAACAATCTTTTCCTGATTGGCCTGGGTCTTGGATGTTTATCGTTTATGTTTATATGTATAGTATCTCTGAGTTAGTATCCCATAACACAAGTCTAGAACTTACTTTGGAGCTAGCAGAATCTGTGTGATTTGTCAAAAAAAAAAAGTTGAAATTCTGTTAAAGTTTGACAATTGTAGTAGGTTGATGTACTTACTGAAGTAGGTACATTAAATTTCTTTAACAGAATTTCAACTTTAGCGCTAAAACATTCATGTTCAAGATTGATTGGATTTGTCAGTTTGGTGTAGCCTGACGCACTGACGTCTGTACTAGGGTTGCCAACTTTCTTTTCAAGAAATAAAGTATATTCAGGTCTATAAAGATTATTAAACAGTATTTTAGAGAAACTGAACAGTACCGCATAAGTTACTAATATACAGATTCGTTCAGAAACTCGAGTGTGATTTGTTTGTGGCTGCGCTGCACATGTTGAAAACAGTATTTTGTATACTTTATTTTTGTTAAACAGTATAAAGTATTATTTAGTGGAAAACAGTATAATACTGTTTAAAACAGTATAGTTGCCAACCCTAGTCTGTACTAACAACGAATTAATATTTATTAATTTTCTTTATAAAATAATGTTGGTACAAAAATTGTTTATTATAATAAAATTGAAGCAACATATCATACGTACAAATATATTATGTAGACACAAATTGTGACGCCATTTTAAACCAGTTCGGAATTATGTATGCCATTGTAATAATGTATTTATGTACATAAATACATATCAACATACCTGAGTTTTTATGTTGCGTGGAATTTTTATTTCTGCGTTTTAATCTTTATAGATTCGTATCATACGTCAACGATTTTAGATGGAAGCTGGAAGTATCTTAAATTATTTCATTTTCCTACTTCCAACTTTTTGTCCTTGGAGACATCAAAATTAATATTATACACAGGTAATGGCGCCGACTCTCTTCTTTACAAACTAAACTAAATCTAAGTTCGCTGCATATTTTTCTTTAAGTTTATTTCATTTAGAAAGGGACAGAATATAATACGTTAGTTTAGATCTGTCAAATTAGCCCGCGCTTGACGTTAGTAAATTGATGTATTTTTGGTCGCCATGTTTATAATCGCGTCTAAACTGTCTATCTTCTTCTTCTTTAGCCTACAGAGGTCCACTGCTGGACAAAGGCCTCTCCAAGGCTTTCCATAATGACCGGTCTTGTGCTGCCCGCATCCATCGGCTTCCCGCGACCTTCACCAGGTTATCGGTCCACCTTGTTGGGGGCCTCCCTACGCTGCGTCTTCCGGTACGTGGCCGCCACTCCAGAACCTTAATGCCTCATCAGCAATCGGTTCTACGAGCAATGTGCCCTGCCCACTGCCACTTAAGTAGTGTTGCCCAAATTCAGTCTTGGTCTTGCAGTCTTGGTCTTGTTCTTGCGTTTTTGCAAGACCAAGACCAAGAACAAGACCGCGTATTTTTAGCAAGACCAAGACCAAGACTGACCGTGCAAGACTTGAGCAAGAACAAGACATAGCCTGCAAGACTCTTGCGTCTTGCAGCTAGGACTTAGCGCTATTTCACTGAGTAGTTAGGTGTAACAGTTCGGTGTAAAGGTAGGTACGCTTAGGAATTCTATGAGACGCAAAAAACTGTATCAAAGAATATGAAAAACTGGACCTATGCGCATTACGACTAATACCATATACATAGCGAATAAAAAAATATCTATTAAAATCAAACTGAGTGCATGCATAGTTATGTTTTAACCATCGGCACTTTGATAATGCGGCATCAAAGGTTTTGTACTTACTTCTCAAAGAAATTTGCCGCTTTTCGGAAGTACATGGTTATGATACACGCGCCGGCGGCTTCTTTTGAAATCTAAAACAATCGTTGCCGCCACGCCGAAATCATAACATTTGACACTATTTGATTGCCGCCATAGGGCGTAGGTATACTCATGCAAAATAATTTCGAATTTTAAGAGTACCTACAGGTGTTCCAAAGAATAAATAAGTTTCAGAGTGCTTAGAATGAAAATGAATACATTATACTGATCACGCACGTAGTATTATGATTAGGATAAAATGGTAAGGATAGATAGTAGATGTCATATTAATTCATTCTAGTAAGTATATATTATAAGATTGATTACTTATATGGTTTTAAACTAATTACTTAGGTACTATTATTGTACATTTAGTCATTATATTTCTTAAGTTTTTACAAGAAAAAATAGCAAAAAAGTGTTCAAATATCACCCGTTTAATAAATATTGTAGCCACTTTAATAAATAATACTTGAAACGTGTAAAAAAATTCTACAAAAATTTGTTTTTTTACATGTTTTAGCAAATGTAAGCTTATAAATCATAAATGTTTATTAAGAAACAGTTACTTCCATGGAAAACGACATATAGGTCAGTTGATTTTTCGAATTTCTTATCAAATCTTCAGTTATTTATTAATCTGCTTGATCTTTACTATGGCTATGTTAATTCAAGCTCACAATGTTCCAATTCTAATACGTTTTTCTAAGATTTAAAGTAAACTTTAATAAATAGTAATAGACTAATAGGTAATTGCAAGACTTGCAAGACTCTTGCTGCAAGACCAAGACCAAGACTGGGAGCGCAAGACCAAGACCAAGACCAAGACCAGGTGTATTGGCGCAAGACCAAGACCAAGACTGGCTAAGTCTCGTCTTGTTCTTGCATTTGGGCAACACTACACTTAAGTTTAGCGACTCGAAGAGCTATGTCGGTGACTTTAGTTCTTCTGCGGATCTCCTCATTTCTGATTCGATCACGCAGAGAAACTCCGAGCATAGCTGTTTCCATCGCCCTTTGTGTGACTCTGAGCCTTCGTATGAGGCCCATTGTGAGCGACCACGTTTCAATTCCGTAAGTCATCACTGGCAACACACACTCTATAGACTATAGTCTTGAGACACTGTTATGTTGGACGACGAGAAGATGTAGCGTAGCTTCCCGAACGCTGTCCAGGCGAGCTGGATTAGACGTGACACCTCTTTCTAACTGTCTTTCAATCTTTGAAACTGCCTATGGAATATCTATATTCTTTTCTTTTCTATTCTTTTTGAAATACTTATAAAGAAAAAGATGCATTTAACTTTAAAATTAGTTTAGTTTCTGAACAAGAGAATCAGCGCCAATATTTGTGTTTACCATCAACGATTGCATCACTGCTTACCATCAGGCGGGATTGCAGTCAAGCACTAGTTTATAATTATTAAATAAAAAAAGAAAAAAAAATGTAAATATGTGCGTGCTGTGAAAATAAGAAATTCCACGTAAGTATATAATGTCGCAGGCAAGCAATCATTCTCAATGTTATGACTTTAATGACAATCGTCAGGTGTTCGGTTGAGGTGAGGTCATTACATAACATCATAAAGTCATAACATATAAAACAAAACTGCATCATCATTCCGAATCAAAAACAGCGAGTTCACCAACGTTTGACCGCGCTTGAGGAATAATCGAACTAAGTAATTATTACTAATCAAACTTCAGAGAATTCGTTAAGTATTGTTGATCAATATGTATGTACTACATAAATGTTTTCCTTCCGACAAGCCTTTGTTTAGGGCTTCATACAAACGTTGTTTAGAACCCAGAGAGTAATTGAGAATTAAGTTAAAGTTTCCTTTATAGCTTCAAACCCAAGGCCATTTGCTTCTAATTAAAATTAGAAGAGAAATACATAGTCAAAATGTCTACAGACAAACATAATTAACAGAATTAATTACGAGAAAATCGAATTTCTTTGGTTCTGAGAACACGGCCTTAGTAAGTATTTATTTTAAGCTCAATTCATCACTCAGCCAAGATGGAGTGTTTGGGGCATAGTGATAGTGCACGACTGGGAGACCGCATTTTGATTTTGTTAAGTAAACGATTCATAAGACCGTGAACTTTATGCACATAATTTTAATGGTTATATTCGCAAAAAACTTGATCACTCAAATTCAGTTATATGAACATATAATGTGCTCGGTACACCTCGGATAAAGTCCACTGTATGAGATGACAATTTTACTTACCAAAGAAAAGTCAAAGCACCTACTGTCTATGAATGTTGACGTACCTACACTAAGGAACACTCTTTACTGTACATTATTAACACAGACCGTAACTCACTGTACCCTGGTAGACACATGCCAGGGTACACTAAGGATTCTATCTAGGTCTAAACAAGAAACCGTGGTCCTTGCCGTCCCACAGGCAAGTGAAGAAACACGGGTGGGTTCTAGTCAGTAAAAGTCTGACACGCCCTTCCGCTCCGCCCAAAGCGGGAGAAGTCATTTGATGATTTCCCATCCCAAAAAAAAAGGATCCTATCTACATAGGTCCATCCTAGTAGTTTTTCGTCATGAAACTATATAGCATAATCACAATAAAACTTTAGAACCCTTACCTATCTGACAAAGACTTGAGACGGGGGCGCGGAACTTAGGCGGAACGTTGCTGTCGGGTCCGACGCGGAGGAACTGGAACTCTTCACTGGGGTCCGCCACCAGCGACTCCATCTCCAGCAACCGCTCGATTGACAACTCCTGGAGGCAAAGGTAACAGCGGATTCATAAAGAGTCAAGGTCAATAAGTTGAATGAAAGTAAAGTTACTGCAAAGAAAATGTAGCTGATAATTCGTCTTAACTTTGTCACAATTCTGAAAATATCTATTGAATTAGGTTCGGTAGGTAAATGTACAGGAGAAACTTGATAAGTCTCTCCTGTGATAGTACTTGGTAGTCCTCCCAATTATGTCGAAATCATTACATAACATAAAACTTTCCTCGGCCGTAGGCCATAACATCGGCTGCCGGCAGAAGTTACCACCCACTAGACAAAGTCTTGCTGCCAAGCGATTAGTCGTGTTCCGGATGATGTCTGATGTAGCCGTACGGAGGACGGGTCTGAGCAGTTGTGTTGTGATGTGTGCCGAGTACGATGCGCCAAATGTTGTTGTGTCGGGAGTTTGGTCTTGGAGGGTATCCAGATCAATCTCGCTCTGCCGCAGCGTCGTTAGTCGTGTTGTTGGGTTTAACGATGCATCACCTCGCTCAACTGCCGTCTTCCTTCCTATTCACTCAGCTATTTTGAGTCAATAGGCTCTTAATAAACTAGCGCGCTATACCATCAACGATTGCATCACTGGTTGCCATCAGGTGGGATTGCAGTCTAGCACTAGTTTATATTTAAAAAAAAATGCATCATTCCGAATCAAAAGCAACCCGTAACAACTGTGAAAGATGCCACGAATGGCAGCA
This sequence comes from Sesamia nonagrioides, assembly GCA_017933935.1. Taxonomy (NCBI): domain Eukaryota; kingdom Metazoa; phylum Arthropoda; class Insecta; order Lepidoptera; family Noctuidae; genus Sesamia; species Sesamia nonagrioides. The sequence goes on from JADWQK010000081.1 coordinate 1,531,519, forward strand.
GGGACCATCGGCTTAACTTGCTTTAGGAAGCAAAGAGGTTGGTGTGTAAAGAGGACCCACTTAGGACCGATCACATCAGCCGTAGCTTACAATATACAAATATTAGCCCCGCGCAGTGCAAATATTTGTATGCATGAATATGAATATTTGTACTGGTCTGGTCGTGCCTCGGAAAGCACGTTAAGCCGTTGGTCCCGATTGCCATACGAACATCTAGTGGCAGTCATTAAGGGTTGTTCGAGCCCTTAAAAAGTCCAGCAATTGGTCTAACTGCAATGCTTCGATATCGCCTTCGGGTTGTGGAGGTCAGACGGCAGTCGCTTCACGGAAAATATCGAAGTTTAGCCAAATGAGCAGTTACACTGGTAAAGCGGACCCCAGACTCCAAAGCTGAAAAAGTTTTGGATGCGACTGGGATTAACGCTCAGATGATGATGATGATGACATCAGCCGTAGCTTACCCTGAACGATCGAGCGCCTATCATTACTTAGTCTTCTCCCCTACCAAGAAGACTGGTGATTTATAAAAAAAAATGTAATTACTTTTTATCTATTTCTAAAACTACTCTTATAAGAAACTAATGAAAATCCTATACAATAATTCAGTGAAATTTCACTCACACAATAATTAATTGTGAATACTCCTACATCATCATTATCACAGCGTTAATCCCAGTCGCATCCGAAGCCTGCTCAGCTTTGGAGTCTGGGGTCCGCTTTTACCAGTCCACCTGCTGATATGGCTAAACTTCGACATTTTCCGTGAAGCGACTGCCCTCTGACCTCCACAACCAGAAGGCGACGTCGAAGCATTGCAGTTAGACCAATTGTTGGACTTTTGAGGGCTCCAACAACCCGTAACGGCTGCCACTAGATGTTCGTAGGGCAACCGGGACCAACGGCTTAACGTGCTTTCCGAGGCACGACCAGACCAGTACAAATATTCATATTTATGCATACAAATACTTCACTGTGCGGGGATCGAACCCGCGCCACCTTGCGCAGCGACCGAAACTAATTTTTAAGTTATGTGCATCTTTTTCTTTCCATTTCGTTCAGAAAAGGACAGAAGTTAAAATGTCAGTTTAAACCTGTCAAATTAGTGCGCTCCCGACGTAAACTGGCGTATTTTAAGTCTAAACTGTCTATGGAGTATCTTAATTTGACTGGATTACTAACTTAAGAAAAGGATAGAAGATAACTTAAATGTTATCTTCTATTCGTTCAATTCCCGCACAGAACAAAAGGTCTGGCTGTTTGTGTACGTGAGTTTATAGGTTTGGAAACGCACCTACGATACAGGAGAAATAATAGTGTGAGACAAGTTCTTAAAAAAAAAACTGTTCTATAACGTAAGAAGCTTGGGTTTGCCATTTTGAACAATAAAACGACCACTGATATTATTACTTGTATAAAACACTAAAGGCGGAGCTTTACGGTCGTTGGATTCTCCGCACCTAAATCTAGGGATTCTTTCATATAATCTCGCGTAAAAGCTTTCATTAAACATATTCCAGCATTTAATCCGTCCAACATAATCCACAAACAGTTCAACAATCACGTTCATCACAACTCCACGAGTGAAACGCAAAGAATCGATATCGTTAAACACAAGTACTCGCAAACGTGCGCAATAACTAAGTAAATGAGTCGTGGAGCATCACCACCGTGATATTATTGCTTTACAGCTTAATGCTAGCTAAGTAGCTACTGCCAGCTTCTGATATAAGCTAATTGGTGGCTCGAGGGGCAAGAGAAAATGTAACATCTATACTAATATACAACGTGTAACATAAAGGGTATATACATAACAAAGGCATGGCATCTTTACATGATATCAAACGATATTGGAAGGGTTTTTTAATCCTATCTCTTTATGTTAGGAAGTTATGAGGAAAAACACCGCCTGTGATAGGCTACTATCATACTAGTCGCATAGAGATATTGAAGACATTTATCGGATTTTGGCAAGTAACGTGACGAGTAACGAGTAGTTATTAACGTATGTAGTGTGCTGCCACGTTTGTTATGATTTGATTTTAAGAAACACACGAGACCGAAAATTTGGTACCAATTTTTTGAGTATTTTAATTTGAGTTGAAACCCTTCCGATATCGTTTGTTATCATCTAAAGATGCCATGCCCCTGGTATGTATATACCCTTTTTGTTACACGTTGTATAAAGCTGAAGAGTTTGTTTGTTTGAACGCACTAATCTCAGAAAGTACAGGTCCGATTTGAAAAATTCTTTTTGCGTTAGATACCGCATTAAACCGGGAAGGCTTTAGGCTATTTAACATCACGCTGCGACCAATGGGAGCGTAATATAACTAACTCCACGCGAACGAAGTCGCTGGCGGCCGCTAGTCTGTTATAAAGAGTGAGCAGTAATTGAAGTTATTGTTGTTGATTTTCGCGTAGGTTTACACTACAATTCAACAACGTTATTTTTTTATACGGAACCTGAATATAGTTTGTTCAGAATAAGCAACTGAATCGATTCCAATAAATGTTACATCTTGTTATATTTTCTCCCAAATCCATTAAGAAATTGTTGCAGTGTGGTAACCGAGCGCGCCACGCAGCTTACGGTAGATCATAGTACCCATAACAGCTGACATAACAAGTCAACGCACCGCTAACTCGCCCGAGCGGAACGTTGACCATATTTTTGTTGGGACAACCAAGTAGGCGTTCCTCGATTTGATTCAATGAAGAGATTTGTTTCATTGCGCTTTTTCTTTCTTTCTTCTGCTTGCTTTTTCTTAGTTGCGGATGTATGGCTGACCAACCGGTCTCTTAGTGCCGTGCGTTAGGCTCATATTCTTATGATCTTTGTTTTATTCTGAATGCGAATGCGTCATCATGTCGACGTGAGTACACAACAAGCCCCACAACTAGTCTGAACTGAGGACTTTTTTTTTAAGTCGTGGTGGCCTAGTGGTTAAAGCACCAGCCTCTCAAGTATGAGTGCGCGGGTTCGAGTCCAGGTCAGACAAGTACCAATGCAACTTTTCTAAAGTTATATGTACTTTCTAAGTATATCTTAGACACCAATGACTGAAGGAAAACATCTTGAGGAAACCTGGACTTTAAGTCTGAAATCGCCAACCCGCATTGAGCAAGCGTGGTGATTACGCTCAATCCTTATCTGTATGAGAGGAGACCTGTGCCCAGCAGTGGGCCGATAAAAAGGTCAATGATGATGTGAACCAAATAGGATAACAAGCTCATAACATACTAATACTGGACACGTGTTTCGGGTTTCGCATAAACAAAAAATAATGTTGTAAAGGGTGTATCTGACATCGACGCACAAACGAGTGCCATGGATTCAGTACATGATTCTGAAACCCCCAGTGGTGGAATTTTTTGTCGGCTTTTTCATGATTTAAAAAAAATAAATGTAGTTTTTTTTCACTATAGACCATTCACAATTGCTATACTTTTATAACCCAATAAGATTTTAAAGTAAAAATTAAATAATTCGCTAATTACATAAAAAAGCGCAATGAAAACAAAACCCGAAAAACGATCTTATCAGCTGATTTAATAGAGTTCACATCAGGGATCAACGTCATACCTACAAACTCGCACGGCGGCACGCTTGCAACGTTCAAAAGCCGAGCCGACACTTTTTTTAAACACTGTGTATTCTGTAACCGTTCATTAACGACATAAATGACTATCATAATTTTATTAGTGGCATGCGGTCTAGCCTTTTCGCGAAGTTTGCGTTACGGTGTCAGATACACCCTGTATATAACAGAAAAATGTATGGTATGTACATTTCCACAACAATTTATTTCGTTTGAGAAAACTCCATAAATTCATGGGTGATCACAAGGTGCGTTTATATTTGTACGTATTTCAATTTCATGTTCAAACACTAATAAAACGTGTTCTTCTTATACTAAAGAACTTATTTACTACCGATTTTTATGTCCATACAAAATGGTAACATTTACGATCATATTCCATTTATCCTCAGTAACGATTAAAATAACGAGTTGTATTACTTTTAATATGTCGAGTGAAGCCTTATAATAAAGAATAAAGCCTTGTTCCATACTTCGTCCCATTAAAATCGATTTGGTTCCACAGTTATAATGACATTTATGTGCAGGAGTAAACGTTCAAGTAGTAACTTATCATTAAACTCTACTTACAGGGTTGAATGTAAAATTGTTTATAAGTACATCTCGGTACCGTATTGTTAGTTCACCATCAAACATCATTTCTGTTTTATATTCTCTCCGATTATGTCATTTTTATGTTTATTTAAAGAGCCATGTCAGACATGACTATGCCGCTCTATTTAACCACAACTACATTATAAATACATACATTAATACCATACATCACTGTTTTCACTGAGCCTTTGACAATAGGGATGTAACCAAGGTATGAAAATCAACAAAAAAAAATTAGTCCGTCTTATAGATAATAAAAAAAATTAAGACCCGTATTTTTTATTTTGTCGAAATTACCAAAACCTACTGAGATATAGCGATATATAACTTAAGTTACGGAGTGGGGAGCTAATTACGTCACGCTGTGGTATATTTTGTACCATGGAGTGTCGTCATGCGACATTTCAAATCAATATATTTTCCTAAGTATTTGAATGAAATAAAAAATACGTTTTCAATATTTTTTATAAACCTATTTAATGGACATTAATTTATTTTTTAGGATACATTCCAATTGTCACAAGCCAACCTCAACCAATTTATACTGTAGCTTTGCTTTTTCAGAGATGAAATGCTAACACACCATTACAGCATCCTAATGCGTAATACCCTATTACTATCAGTTGGAATCAATTCGAAGCATATCGTTAATCCATTGCTCCATATTATGTTCGAAAACGTGTCCGCTCAACGTAAATAACGCAATGAACGTTGTTAAACTGTCAAAATGAAACCCATTGCTACTGATAGTGTGTTACGCAATTACCCTGCTGGATCCGACATCTTTTAAACTTCATCATCATCAGCCTCTACTCGTCCACTGCTGGACATAGGCCTCTTCCATAGCACGCCAGCAAGCTCGATTCTGAGCAGTTCTCCGCCAGCTACTACCAACTACCTTTTTGATGTCGTCGCTCCATCTCGCCCAAGGGCGTCCTACGCTACGTTTGCCGAGACGGTGTCTCCACTCGAGGACTCATTTACCCCAACGGTTGTCGGCCCTGCGGCATATGTGACCAGCCCATTGCCTCTTCAGCTTACTAATCCTCTCAGCTATGTATGTCGGTGACTTTGGTTCTCTGCCGGATCGCCTCATTTCTGATGCGGCCCTTCAGAGAGACGCCCAACATAGCCCGCTCCATAGATCGCTGAGCGGCTTTAAACTTATGGACTAGTCTGACCGTTAGTGTACACGTCTCGGCTCCGTAAGTCATGACGGGCAGGACGCACTGGTTGAAGATATTAGTTTTCAAACATTGGGGTATGGGCGACGAAAATAACCGACGAAGCTTACCAAATGCTGCCCATCTCAGCTGGATCCTTCTATTTGCCTCCTTCTCGAACTTATTCCGTTCAATTTAAATCTAATGTCCGCGTTACGGTCACATTCCATCATAATATGCAAAGCGTCTTCCACTATTCCACAATTCGAGAAAATGGCGATGGAACCTTTCTAATTATGTTAGTGGAATATAAAGGCCTCGTGGCCGAGGGATCCAAAGGACTAATTAATACCACTACTTCTTGCAAACATCAGGCCTTCAAGTAATAAAAAAATCTATACTAATCTATATCTATACTATTGTTACGAATGGACCTTATGTCGATGGCATAAGGTTCAATATCGCGTGACAAGCAGTGTGTCCCTTTTAAGTCCTATTTCGCCAGATCTAGACATTTTCTAGGTACAATAATAAAACGCATTGCTAGACTTAGGACGGCCTATCGAATGGTACAGGTCTCAACAGTTTTGTCAACAAAGTGTCGACATCGAAATTTCTGGAAACCCGTTTCCGGGAATTACCATAGGTACTTACATGGCCGGTGACCTCGAAGTTATGCAGTATTATTATTACGTCTAGAGGATTCCGGAATGTTCGATCAGCTGGCCTATATATAGGCGGCGCGACGCCGGCGCACAGTCAGTCTACACTCGACTAGCGATACGAAAACAGCGACAGTTAAGAAGCGATCTTAAAGAAGACCTACTGTGACAATTACAACGAGAACTTCGAGTACTTCGTGAAGTAACCTCTGTAGCGTTATTGTGTGTTTACAACACGGACTTCGTGGACATAAGGGAAGACTTCGGTGCAACGTCAGCGACATTCTACTTGTCATTGCCTACAATCGACTGTACCTTCGTTGCCAATAAACTTCGTAACCCTTAACCGGCATTTTAGTACCCCTAGCCCGTAACAATTGGTGTCAGAAGCGGCATGCCGGTCACGCCAAGGGAAGACGAAAGAGTTCGCACGCGACGACAAGCAGCGATGGATTTGGCGCGTCAAGGGGAAGAATCGCTTGGTGTCCCTGCACCCGAAACAGAAGCGGCCGTCGTAACACCTATTAGTGCGCCTACTACCACTACTATTCCCGGAAGCAGTGGATGCGATTTATCGGCGTTGCTGGCCCATTTGACGGTGCAAATAAAAAGTATGGCAGAGTCCCAGGCAGCAACCCAGGCACAGATTAAAAGTGTGGCAGAATCCCAGGCAAAATCCCAGGCAGAAATCCAGGCACAAATACAACAATCTCAGGCAAAATCCCAGGCAGAAATCCAGGCACAAATACAACAATCTCAGGCAAAATCCCAGGCAGAAATCCAGGCACAAATACAACAATCTCAGGCAAAATCCCAGGCAGAAATCCAGGCACAGATACAACAATCTCAGGCGGTAACCCAGGCACAAATAAAGGAATCCCAGCAGCTGGTATTAGAATTAAATGAAAAATGGGAAAAAACCAAAGAAGAGGTCAACGAACTTAAAATAAAAACAGCACAACAAGATGTCCGTATGGACCAGCAAGATACGCGCATAGACCAGCAAGACGCTCGTATAAACAAATATGATGCGCGTTTCGATAAATTAGACAATACCATCATGGAGTTTGGGAAGGAAGTAGAATTTTTGCATGAGAAGGTACAAAAAGGAGTTATTAAAGGTGTGGTACCGGTGCCCAGTGCTTTGCCGACTTTCAAGGTACCTCATTTTGACGGGACAACGTCATGGGTGGCCTTCCGTCTACAGTTTGAAAAGGTCGCAAAAGGCAACAATTGGGACGACGATCAAGCCGTAACCGCCCTTACGCTTGCTCTGCGTGGTGAGGCGGTCCAAATCCTCGAAAATCTTTCCGGCGATTGCAATACCCTAGCCTGTCTGTTAGAAGCGTTGGAGTCTAGATATGGAGAAAAACACCTGGAACATGTCTACAGGGCTCAACTCCGCGACCGCACACAGAAAAGCAGTGAGGGTTTGCAACAATGGGCATCGGAAATAGAACGTATTGTTCGGAGGGCGTATGCTTCAACGCCGGGAGCAATTGATGCTACTACGGTGCAAGCTTTTACTGATGGAATTCGAGATGCGGAAGTCAGGGCTACGGTTCGTCTGGGGCACCATCAGACTCTGAAGGCAGCCTTGACACACGCTCTGGAGGTGGAAGCAGTACGCCAAGATGGCCGACCACACCACCGTATTCGTGAGGTAACCGAAAACGCATTGAAATGAAACCCCGACAAGGGCCAACATGCTATGAGTGCGGTGAAAAAGGGCATATTCGGATCAATTGTCCCAGGAAGGCTAAGGGAAGAAGCACTTCTGGGACACAGGTGGAAGCCGAGGATTTAAACTAGGAACAGCCAGGGCTATGGGGCGAGTACTGGCTGGTCGACATGTAGCCCCCATTATAACAGTATCACAAGTGGGTGACGGAAACAGTCTCATTATAGAAGGAGAACTGAATGGTAAATCCTGCAGTTTCACATTGGATACTGGTGCATCAAGAACCATTGCACGACCGGAGCTATTTCCTCGGACCATAGTATGGAAAAGAGGATCTTCACAATGCCGATTACAAACCGCCACTGGCCAACCAGTACTCGTCCTTGGTGAAACGAACGTGACCTTGAAAATGGGTGATAAGACATTTACGCACCCCGTTTTAGTAGCGAATATTACAGATGATTGCATAATAGGACTGGACTTTTTGAAGAAACAGCAGTGCGTCCTTAATGTAGCTAAAGGAGTATTGAGTTTCCCAGAACAAGAAGTATTTCTTCAAGGCGGAAAACAAGGGTCAGTGTACTGTTTAAGGAGAACGGTATTACCACCAAGATCAGAAACCTTAGTAGATATTAGACTATCACCAATAGGATGCCGTAAACGTTGCATTATAATAGAAGATTCTGGAGATCACCCAGACTGGATAACAGCAAGGACACTGATGATGATTTCCGATAAACCAAAAGTACGCATTATCAACGTTAGTAACAAAGAAATAATTCTTGAAAAGAATTGCATGGTGGGTGTGTGCGATCATGTAGCATCTTTGAGAAAAACAGAGGCTCACCAAAAGGAACTTGATCAGAAGTGGCAGGAACATGTATCGACACTACTCGACGATTGTAAGGGCAATTTAAACAAGTTCGAAAGTCACAAAGTTAAGCAACTGTTGTATAAATTCCATGACATCTTCTCTAAGACCGACAGTGACGTGGGAAGGACTGGGCTCGTCAAACACTATATAGATACGGGCGATACACAGCCGATAAGACAGAGACCACGTCGTATCCCCTTTGCAAGAGAACAGGAAGTGTCGAAAATGTTAAGAGATATGGAGAAAAATCGGATTATCGAAGCGTCTACCAGCCCTTGGTCATCTCCAGTTGTCCTAGTCAAGAAAAAGGATGGCAGTACAAGGTTCTGCGTTGACTACAGGATGTTGAATGATGCCACGAAAAAGGACAGTTATCCCCTGCCACGTATAGATGACACTTTGGACTTGCTAAGTGGCATGAAATGGTTCTCCACAGTTGACCTCAAAAGTGGATACTGGCAAGTGGAAATCTGTCAGCAGGATAAAGAAAAGACCGCTTTCACCACTGGTCCTGGGAACGGTCTCTGGCAATTCAATGTCATGCCTTTTGGACTGTGCAATGCTCCAGCTACATTCGAGCGCCTAATGGAGCGCATCTTGGTGGGGTTGCTTGGTGATGCATGCCTGGTCTATTTGGATGACATCATCATTATGGGACGAAACTTCGCAGAGCACCTACGCAATTTGGAGAAAGTCTTTCAGAAACTGCGTGAAGCAAATTTAAAACTCAGTCCTAGTAAGTGTACACTATTCCAGAAAGAGGTTGGATACTTGGGACACATTATTTCGGCGCAAGGAATTCGAACAGACCCTGAAAAAATAAAAGCCGTGTCGAAGTGGCCTACGCCTCGTAATAAAACTGAGGTACGCTCTTTCTTGGGTCTGTGTGCATATTACCGTCGGTTTGTGAAGAACTTCTCCGAGTTAGCAAAGCCGTTGCATCGTCTAACAGAGGAAAAGTGTCAATTTGAATGGAACTCTGACTGCGAACAGGCATTTGCGCTACTAAAAACTCACTTGTGTGAGGCTCCTGTATTAGGTTACCCTAGTCGGGAAGGTCGATTTTTGGTAGACACGGATGCCAGCAATGTTGGTATTGGAGGAGTTCTCTCTCAAACACAAGGAGATAGGCAGGTCGTGATTGCATATTTCAGCAAATGCCTTTCCAAGCCAGAAAGGAATTATTGTGTTACCCGCCGAGAACTTCTAGCCGTTGTTAAGACCCTACAACACTTCAAGAAATACTTGATTGGGAGGCAGTTTACACTTCGTACCGATCACGCTGCCTTACAGTGGCTCCTCCAGTTCAAAGACCCAGAAGGACAAGTAGCAAGGTGGATAGAGCAGCTGCAAGAATTTGACTTTGTCACTGAACATCGGAAAGGCAAGTCACACAATAATGCTGATACTTTGTCTAGACGACCTTGCGAAGAATCTTGCCGACATTGTGCCAAACAGGAAAAGAAAGAGAACGTAAGGATTATCCAGGTGAACGCTTTGGACGAAGACTGGGATAATCAATCATTGGAAGACGCACAAAAGGAAGATAGTGACTTGAAGACAGTAATCGAATGGAAGAAACGTGGCCAAAGGCCCACTTGGAGTGAAATATCAGCGCTTAGCCCAACAGCAAAAAGTTACTGGGCTCAATGGGACAGCCTGATAATTGATAATGGAGTTCTCAAGAGGAAATGGGAATCGCCCAGTGGACAGGAGGTCACCTTACAGATAGTTGTCCCCTGCGATAAAGTCGCGTCAGTGCTAAGACAGGTGCACGACGGAGTATCCGGAGGACATCTAGGAGTAAAGAAAACCCTGGAGAAGGTGAGGAAAAGATTCTACTGGGTGCATTGCCGCGAAGACGTAGAGGACTGGTGTAGAAAATGCGTAGCTTGCTCCTCAGTAAAGGGACCGCAAACGAGAGCCAGAGGTCGGCTGAAAGTGTACAATGTTGGTGCACCATGGGAACGAGTTGCTGTCGATATAGCTGGACCATTCCCTGTTACTGAAGAAGGGAATAGGTATATCATCGTCATGCAAGACTATTTCAGCAAATGGCCAGAAGCTTTTGCAGTACCTAACCAGGAAGCTCATACAGTCGCCAAAAAGCTAGTTCACGAGGTGTTCTGTCGATTTGGCGTTCCCTTGGAGTTACACTCTGACCAGGGTAGAAACTTCGAGTCTTCACTATTTCAAGAGGTTTGCCAACTACTCGGGATACATAAGACTCGTACAACACCGTATCACCCACAGTCAGATGGAATGGTCGAAAGATTCAATCAAACGTTGGAGAATCATTTGGCCAAAGTAGTGGAAGAACATCAAAGGGATTGGGACCAATACATTCCACTCTTTTTAATGTCATACCGCTCAGCAACACATGACAGCACAAATTGCACACCGGCGAAAGTCAACTTCGGCCGAGAAATTAGACTACCCATAGATGCACTAACCGGAACACCTCCCGATACTCCTATCCTAGCCGTCGACTATGTGGCCGACCTGCGGCGTAAATTAGATGGAATACATGAGCTAGTGAGAGAGAATGGTCTGAAAACCAGTGAGAAGATGAAGATCCGATACGACCGCAAAGCTAACGTGCCCGGATTCGAAGAGGGAACTTTGGTATGGTTGCATAATCCCATTAGAAGAAAAGGAAAGAGTCCAAAGTTCCAAGCCAAATGGGACGGTCCATACACGATAGTAACCAGAATAAACGATGTCACCTACCGGATTAAGAAAGGACCTAGAGGGAAGCTGAAGGTCGTACACGTTGACCGCCTAGCTCGCTATTATGGATCAAATCATGCTCGGGACGAGCATGACTAAGAAGGAGGCAATGTTACGAATGGACCTTATGTCAATGGCATAAGGTTCAATATCGCGTGACAAGCAGTGTGTCCCTTTTAAGTCCTATTTCGCCAGATCTAGACATTTTCTAGGTACAATAATAAAACGCATTGCTAGACTTAGGACGGCCTATCGAATGGTACAGGTCTCAACAGTTTTGTCAACAAAGTGTCGACATCGAAATTTCTGGAAACCCGTTTCCGGGAATTACCATAGGTACTTACATGGCCGGTGACCTCGAAGTTATGCAGTATTATTATTACGTCTAGAGGATTCCGGAATGTTCGATCAGCTGGCCTATATATAGGCGGCGCGACGCCGGCGCACAGTCAGTCTACACTCGACTAGCGATACGAAAGCAGCGACAGTTAAGAAGCGATCTTAAAGAAGACCTACTGTGACAATTACAACGAGAACTTCGAGTACTTCGTGAAGTAACCTCTGTAGCGTTATTGTGTGTTTACAACACGGACTTCGTGGACATAAGGGAAGACTTCGGTGCAACGTCAGCGACATTCTACTTGTCATTGCCTACAATCGACTGTACCTTCGTTGCCAATAAACTTCGTAACCCTTAACCGGCGTTTAAGTACCCCTAGCCCGTAACACTATTTATAAAGCTGAAGAGTTTGTTTGTTTGTTTGTGCGCGCTAATCTAAGGAACTACTGGTCCGATTTGAAAAATTCTTTTTGCGTTGGATAGCCCATTAATCCAGGAAGGCTTTAGGCTATATAACATCACGCTGAGACCAATAGGAGCGGAGCATAATTAATTCCACGCGAACGAAGTCGCTGGCGGATGCTAGTTTACTATATACATACATAGTTTTGCACATTCCGATATTTTATATTGACGCTAGATGAAGTTGGCATTGTACTTTACATATACGGGTGTATGAAGAGTGATTACATCGTGTAATTTAAATGATCTAGCTTCTAGCCGAACTGACTCATCGGATTCCATTTCAATTGACTTTGAGACACAAAGTAATTTAAATTTATCAGACTATTATATTAGCTGCTAGATTAATGCCATTAATATATTTGTTTACTAAATACGTTGATTAGATTGATGACTAATTGAACTTTCCTTATTGATTTCAATATTGTCCTTATTGCCTTTGATGACTACACAATAAGGTGGAGTCTATTGAGCGGATCTGCTTTCTACTATCAAAGCACGGAATCCGTAGTTTCAGCCGAAGTTGTGGGCGTTGCCAAATTTGTATCCCCTACGGTCATAGCGTCAGTTCGGGGCCCGAATTAAGAATGTATGAATATACGATTTGGCAGCTGTCCTTACTCTCGCCCGTTGTGTTTTTACCCGCCCAAAAGTTAATCAATCGGGATGAGGGTCCATTCTGAAGTATCCAATTACTTTCGGCGTATCCAAGTTGACGGATGTATAGACTCCAAGAAATTACTAATCTTAAGTACAAAGTGTGACCTTCTGCAAATGTGCCAATAACATGATTACTGACCTGTACTTGCACTGAACTGCTTGGATGAGCATCCTCCGTACCCCTGGCAGCCCTTTGCCTCTCCTCCTGAACTGCCTCCCGCTTCATCCCACACGCGAGACATTTCTGGTACCTGCAGTACTGGCACCTGTTTCTCTGCCGTTTGTCTATGATACAGTTGCGTTCTTCACGACACGCGTATGTCAGATCTTTTCTTACTGTCCGTTTGAAGAAGCCTTTGCAGCCTTCACAACTGGAACAAGAAGGTTAGATGTTTATTGTGGTACAAAATGAGCAGGAGGAAAGCATAATGAAAAATCATAAATCAGGCCGTTAGTAATCATAATCTGACGTATTTGCATCTCTTAAAAAGACGGAAAACTTAAAGTGCTATGATGGACAGACATGGTTTCGAAGAAATCCTTACTAATATTATAAATGCGAAAGTAAGTCTGTCTGTCTGTCTGTTACGCTTTTCCGCCTAAACCTCTCAACCGATTTTGATGAAATTTGGCACAGACAATCTTTAGACCCTGAGAAAGAACATGGGCTGGGCTACCTTTCATCCCGGAAAAATTTAATATTCCCGAGGGAAATCTAAAAAGCACGATATAACGGAACTCCACACGGGCGAAGCCGCGGGCGGAATGCTAGTAAAGAATAAAAAGCTAACCTCTTAGTTACCGAAGTTTTGATTGCGACGCCAGAAGCTCTATTACACATTTAAACAAACGTTGAACAAAATCGATTTCTGTTCAAGAAGGCTACTTACAACATTCATAGTTTCATGCTAGTCGAGAAACATTTGAATGAGCATACATTTAAAGTGTACAAAACATGTCAAAATTACCATAAAACTGGAAAAACAACTCTAGATAACTGTTGACAACTAAAAGTAAACACTTTTATGAGATATATTGTATATTACGTGCTGGCTTTACGTGCCTATTCATCATTAACCTTTTTATCGTCCCACTGCTGGGCACAGGTCTCATCTCATACAAAGAAGGATTGAGCGTAATCGCCACGCTTGCTCAAACGTGCTTATTATTCAATAGTAGTTTCTCGGTGGTAGGCCAGAACATCGGCTGCCGGCAGAAGTTACTACCCACCAGTCAAAGTCTTGCCGCCAAGCGATTCGTCGTGCTCCGGCATGATGTCTGGTGAAGCTGTACGGAGGACGGGTCTGAGCAGTTGTGTTGCGTTGTGTGGCGGGTACGATGCGCCAAATGTTGTTGTGTCGGGAGTTTGGTCGTGGAGAGTCTCTAGATCAATTTCCCTCTAGCGCAGCATCGTTTGGTCGTGTTGGTCTTTTATTTAACATTGCATCATCTCGCTCATCTGCCGTCATCCTTCCTATTGCTAAGTTTTTTAAGTGAATAGACTTAATAAACTAGTGCGCTTTACCATCAACGATTGCATCACTGCTTACCATCAGGCGGGATTGCAGTCAAGCACTAGTTTATAATTATTAAAAATAATAAACCTAATAATAATTGATATCAGCTAACTGCTAATGATGATGTATCGCCTGCTAAGTGTAGATAGACGATAAAACAATTCGGGAGTGTCTAACCAGTCCACTCATACACAATGAGATAATTAGCATTCACAGAGATACCACTAATAGGCATTGGACATAACTTCTAATTGACTATGTTATGTAGACGCACTAGGACTGACCATAGCATGTTTCAAGCACTGATCGATATCATTTCTTGTAGCAATGGTATAAATAGATTGAACCGTCGACAGCCTGGAAACTGTGCCTTTGAATTAATAAAGACTTTGGAAACGGTATGATCGCTTGTCGATATAGACTGCTACTGAATTAAGAATAAAGCGTTTATTCAAAGAAACGTCCAATTATGATATCAATGAATATACTTTTTATATAAAATTACTATAGTACAATATGTAAAGAAAACCCTGTCCGACCCATAAGGATAATAAAGGTTAGGTAAACACCAAATCTAGTAATGACCAAATCTATACTAATATACACTATGTAAAGAAAACCCTGTCCGATCCGTGAAGGTATTGTTAGGTATCGATAACTGATTCTACTAAAGCCTACAAAGCCGGGCTAAACTTAAAAAAAATCCCCCTAAAGAAGTAAATATTATTTCGCAAAAAGAGGTAACTTAAAACATGTGCGGTAGGCCATCCAGGCGCGGGCGAAGAGCCCTGCCCGCACGCGGCACGCGGTCGCATCGCTATTCGCTCAGAATTATACCGTCAAAAATAATGTTGTCACTTTTTAAAAATTACCAAATTTTGGGGATGTTGGAATTAATTCGCGGGAAAAAATGATAATTTCAAAATTCACTAGTATTGTTACTATGATGATTATGTAAAATTTCATAATTTATTTCATATTTAAATAAATTTCTAACTTTACTATCCTTACGGGTCGGACAGGGTTTTCTTAACATATTGTATAAAGCTAACGAGTTTGTATGTTTGTTTGTTCGCGCTAATCTCGGGAACTACTGATCCGATTTGAACAATTCTTTTTGCGTTGGATAGCTCATTAATCCAGGAATAACATCACGCTGCGACCAATAGGAGCTGAGCATAACTAATTTCACGCGAACGAAGTCGCTGGCGGCCGCTAGTATAATATAAAATTTTAATAAGAAATCATCATACTACCTAACAATACTAATGAATTATGTTTTTTTTTTCTCGCGAATTAATTCAAACTTCCCCGAAATTCGGTCATTTAAAAAAAGTGACAACATCATTTTATTAATTTTTTTAGGGGGATTTTTTTTAAGTTTATCCCGGCTTTATATCCATTAGTAGAATCGATACCTAACAATACCTTCACGGCTCAGACAAGGTTTACTTTTACACATTGTATAATAAAACATTTACAGAAGCCACGGATCAACAAGACACCTCATCGTCATCGTCCTGCAGGCAATTGGTTAGAACAAAAGCAGCCTCCGACTGATAAAAGCATAGAAGCAGCTTTTGTAATCCTACAATAGACCAGTTTTAAACCTTATTTCGCCGAGATTAAACCTTACTCTATGTAACGTTCTCTCAAGTAACACTCTGAATAAGAATGCTCTCAGTATATTCGCTTCTTTATCACAGCGACGCGGAGCATGCATCACGAATCAATTTAGCGCTCGTAGTCTATTTCAAATTCACTTCATTCAATTGGTGTTACTTGCATAACATAAATAAATGAATTTTATCTATTCCCATTAATATAAACAGGAGGAATGCGTAATAATAGTGGCGGTAAAGAAATGTTATGTTTTCTGCGTGGGTATGGGTAGGCGTCTGTTCCTATAATTCCGACAAATCCTTCGGGAATAACGGATGAAACCGGCGGCACTCAATCATATTATCCCACATAATTTCGATATCCTTGGATGTCGATTTGGAATTGACTATTGAAGAAAATGAGAAAACATATTGAAACCTCGTGTTGTTATTTCTTGTAATACGCTTTGTGAAACAGGATCGATCCAAATGAATAATTCTGACTTACGTTATTCTAATAAAATTATATTAGGAACGGTTGAAGTATTGTATACATATACTTAATGATAATCAAATTAAACGAAGGATGCATCAGCTCAAGAGATACATAAATTTCAGCTTAAGGTTACAATATAAATGTAGAAGCAAGAAACAGATTCAGCAATAAACATTAAGGTACTTCTTATAGCTGCTTCAAGCGAGCCTGCTTACATCATTTATGAAAGGGAAAACCATCAACAAAATACAATTTGAATATGACATCACTTGTTACAAGTTATTATATGTAAGAACTGCATCCGCATACGTGAACTAAAATCAAGTTTGGAAGAGATAAGGCTTTCCTCCTATTACAGGAGGAAAGCTCATCTGTAATGCCAGTACCTACTAGTAATAATTCTATAAATCTTTGTGCAGAAACTTGCATAAAGATTATACTCGTTTTCTATGTAGAACTGCGCATTACTCAGTGAGTTGTGCAATGAAATAAAAAGCACGAGTAAAATCAATAAGAGTCCGGTCAAAAGGAACAAGCGGTGACGCATGTAATTCTCTCAGCCCGACGTTAATGACATGATTGCGTTTTGTGAGCCTTTGACATGTGTTTCGCAATTTCGTCCAGTCGTGTCGAATTCCACTTTCACTTTACCTTACCACATAAAAGGATATTGATTTTAGGCCACACACACATGTAAGTTATTCCTCGAATTTAGAAATTCTAGGTGCTAACATGATATCGATTCGTTACCTATATACAATTTTTCGCGCGTTCGTCATTCTATTATGAGTCAGACAAGAGAATTTGTAAAACACATGTGTTTATATTACCTAGAGGTACTACGAAGCGATAGCTGTACCAATCAATGGTACGCGACCGTGGTCGAGTGGCCATTGACCGGTCCGATTTCTTCTAAGTTTACAAACATAGCTTTAAATCTTGTATGTTAGAGCTTTAAATCAACTCGTGTGCAAGCACGCACGCCAATAAATTAGGCAGGTAGGTGTGCTACTCTTTAGAATTCGCAAAGAAACCATTATAGCTTAGTTATTGTTCCAAACCGATGAAACCCTCGTGATTTATTGGCGATTAATATGTCACAGTTATGCTATAATTTGGTTTTATGGACTAATTAATACTGTATAATTAGAGTTTTTTATATTCGGCTGTTTGTAGGTGTAATCTATGTTTAAAGCACAAACAAATAAACAAAATGGCGTATGACTAAATTGAACTTGAAAGTTTTGAAGGTTGTTCAATTCAATCTATAATCGTGTTGTATTAACAGTGGACTATGAATCGATAATGTTATCAATGCTGTTAACATTTCTGTTTGTTAGATACGAAATTAAACAAGCGAAATACTTTTACTAATTGAAGGGTTTTATGGCAATTAAGTAAATGTCAACATGTTAAAGGCTTGTGCGTGTATAACTGAAACGATAGATAACAACGTGTGTGCTGGCATTTAACAAGTGGACTTTTGATGAATAAATAACACCACATAAGCTCATATTATAATACATAATATATATGAATGCTTATTTTGATCCTCCAGCTGGAGTAATTTCGCTGCTTCTCTACATGCTTGATTTAGAGAACTCTCGTGATTAATCTAAGTGAACTTCAATAGACCATATTGATGATCTAGCTAGCTAAAATCACCTCGCTGTTTTAAGTACATGAAACGTATTTGCTGATCTAGAGACTTTTAAGATTAATCTTCATGAATTTTTATAGGCTCTAGTAACAAGTTTGTCTAACTGATTCATACATGTAGACTACTTTCAATAGAAAGCTATACCTACTGTTTGAAGTTAGTATCAACATCAGTCTCAATCTCTTGCTTATGTTCCAATTTACTTCGGATCAGACATTTTCGCACACTTCTCTATTCGTTGTCATATCAATATCCATCCCCTTTCTAGCCAAATCATCTATTACTCGGTTCAGTTTTTACTTTTATTCTTCTTCGTTTCTTTCTTGACAGAACGGTCGTGGTCACTATGACTGATTTCGAGACGTTGGTGTAGCTTGCCGCACGGTTTCTCTCCACCTATCTCTGTTGGACGACAGTCTGGAGCATCATTTACAGGTCCCCCCACTGCCGACTTGATTTGGTCGGTCCACCTAATCGGTGGCCTTCCACAAGGACTGCTCTCTTCTACTCTGCCCTGGACGCCTGGACTACATATTATCATCATCATCTCAGCGTTTATCCCGGTTACATCCGCGGCTTTCGCGTTGGAGCCCGGGGTCCGGGGTACATATTATATTCATACTAAAATATTCCTCAGGTCGACAATTAGCTACCTTATTTCTCGGCATTACTTGCCCAGACCACAACACAAGTACCTATATCTTGTACAGATTTTTGAGTATACCAGCCGGTCGATTTAGCAGATTTTCGTAAACAGTTGAATCAAATGAGTGGGTGAATACCTAGAGTCAATCCCTATCATTAATTTAAATGAAGCCTTATTCCACACTCACTTCACCTGAGTTTTTACGGTGGAATGGTGACAAAATCGCACTACAGAGTCTTTTGTTTCACTCAGTATTCAGATCAGCGTGAAATTCAGAAAACCTCCGCACTCACTCTAAATTAAAACACATCAAAGTGAGAGTAGTTTCACATTTCATTGCGTTTTACGTTAACACAATTTACATAGCTTCGGTCGATACTGCGCAGCCAACTGAGAAAACGCTTGCACTTCGCAGAACACTACTACAATAGACGGCTTAGAATAACCAGCATTATCATGTAAGTAAGAATTAATTCGATCGTAGATGCTATGGCTTCCCTTTGCCTTGGTAAACTTAAGATATGTCTTCTATGTAAATGAGAATGCATGTTATATTTATCAAGTGCTTAGGTAGGTACTTTAGTGACACAACGTCTCTTCAGAATCCAAATTCATGTTCTTGGTGTTCGGGTAATACAAGCTGTTGTTTCTGTGTCTCCTTAATTTAAAGAAATCACTATGGTAACGTTCTCAACGGGGTAATTTCGATTACGAAATATCGAAATATGTATATGTACCTACTTACTGTGTGTGTGTCTTTCATTTAGATGTTAGCAAAATTCATTGCGTTATGTACGTTGTTTAATGGACAAATTAATCGAACTTAAGAAGAATTGGATAAGAAATATCCTTCAATATTATTCAAATTGTGTAGTGTTACAACTAGGGTGCAGATCACAGGGTTAAGGATATAGGAGATAGAATGATATGACTAAGATTTCAAACGTAGAAAAACAAATTGTTATTTCTACACTGGCGGCTAAAAATACAATAGTTGATAGCAATTCAAAGCTAGATGTTGAATCTTAAAGTGGGTTTCCCAATTATTTTCAAAGTAGGATATCGCCAGTTTGTTATTTATTTCCAACAATATAATAAATAACCATTAGCGACCATTAGATAAACTAATAATTGATCAAAGAATACATTATGCGAAAATTTTACCATTAGTCAGTTGTAACATTGTTTTTTTACAATTGGTTGAGTTTAACTACGAATAAAAAACCGGCTCTTATTGAAGAAGAAATAAATCTTAAGTTTATGTAGATTAGGTTTCAGTACTTATTCACTCAAGACGAAAGTAATTGAATTTGGTGTTTAAGGGGATAGATACCCTCGAGCGGCCAAAAACGCTCATCTTTCAAAGTTTATTCCTCCAGAATGACTTGATCAAAAATTTTGAAAAAAATATATTATAATCATAGATTCAAGCACAACATATTTAGTGTTTATTATTTTCTATACGGCCTATATTTACGTCAAAAGAAAAATATTTCTACACGGCGTTTTTTAACTTTTAAATCGATATTTCTCTTAAAGCGCTTAGACTTTTTTAAATATTCTTACTCGCAGTAACGTGTATCTGTAAGAGCTATAGAATCATAGTTCTATTTTAAAATTGATGAAATATTTAATAAGAAAAGTAATAAAAATGAGTGTCCGTACGAGTTTCCGCCTTGCGAGGTTCAGAGGGGCTCTATGCGGGACGCGGGCGCGGGTCGGCCGGCAGTCTCACGCCAGCGCTCGTGAGAGGAGGCTGTGTCACTTTTTGCTCCGTGCACCCTTGGATACTAATGTAAAGACATGCTTCAGAAGCGTAGAAAATAATAACGACGTAGTATGATCCAGTACAAGTCTGTTTAATTAATGATCAACAGCACAGACATCAGTAGCTTTTATACACCATTGAGTCAAAACACTAACGAATAGTCACAAAACTAATAGACAACGGAAACGGAAATTATCAGGCATTGACATTGACACTAGTAATTGTCAATAATTGTGTACAGATATTTGGATTAACCTAAAATATCGAAAGTTGTTTATATTTATTTATTTGAACAATGCTTGATTCAATAAATAAATATCCGATGGGCGGGAAGACTAATGCTCGAGAGCAATTTATAATAAAAGTTGGCGGTAATCGGAAGTTGCATCAATAATTCTAAAATTAATAAAATAATGGCCGAAAGACCGGAAGTGTACTTCCAAGTGTGATTTTAGAATAAACTAAGGTTTTACAATCCTCCCAAGTAATTTAAAGTAATCATAATAAATTTAAATTAACATAAATAATTACGCAACTACGATCAATATAAAATAATTATGAAACTAAGTATAGCTTCATAGATGGGCGGGAAGCGCAAGCTATAACACTAAGTACTTCGAGTGCAACGAAGTATTTTTAGTGATTTTGTGTATAATTATTGAATGTTTGCATTTATTGCCGCGCTGGGACGCTTTACGTGATTTTATATGATGCTTTATTTTGATACTAGCTTTCCGCCCGCGACTTCGCCTGCGTGGTGTTCGATTATATCGTGCTTTTCAGATTTCCTTCGGGAACACCAAATTTTTTCGGGATAAGAAGTACCCTATCATTTAATCCGGATTTCTAACTTTACGTCTACAAAATTTCAAAGCAATCGGTTCAGTAGTTACAGTGTGAAAGCAGAACAAACAAACTCACTTTCCCATTTACACACATCAAAAGTGTCTAGGGATCAATATATATTTTTGCAATAACTTTTCTCCTGATTGATATTAATTAAAATTTTCTTTAAGGATTCATCAAATAAAGTGTTTTCGTTTGTCACAGTAACGATAAACCAAGTCACCTTTGCATTAATAAAGAAATTTGCCATTTTCCTAATAAAGGGATATTTGACATTTGAACCACTAACACAAAAGTTCGAAAAAAAGACTGAAATAACAGTTTTCTCTAAAATTTTATTGGGTAACTTAAACAATTAATAATCCGTGTTTCTACCGCGAACACTAACAACACAAGAACATCGGTTTGGCATACTCAAAATGAGTTCATCCAAATCACGCTGTGGAATGGCCGCCCATGTTCGTTGCAACAACAAAAAAAGGTCTTCTTGCGACTGGATACCCTCCATATTCGGCAGAGCTCTTCTCTGTAGCATATCCCATGCATGCTCAATCGGGTTCAAGTCTGGCGACTGAGCAGGCCAGGGCAGGACATTGATGTTAGCTGCGGCGAGAGTCTGTCTTACAACTCTTGCGGTGTGCGGTCGTGCATTATCATGCATTAACTGAAATAAGGGACCGATTTGCACTTGTAGAGGAACGATGACGTCTGATACAATCGTTTCAGCATAAATTTGAGCGTTGAGGTTGCCTCTGATCCAAATCAACTCAGTTCTTCCGCCGATCCAAATACCCGCCCATACCATGATGGTTCCACCACTATAAGGATGGACTTCCTGGCAGGATTTTAATCGCTGTTGGCGTCCAGGGGTTCTCCAGTGTCGTATACGTCTTGTATCCGGTCTCATACCAAAACGAGACTCATCAGAAAAGCACACGAAACGCCATTGTTCTTCTGCCCAATTTCTGTGTTCAAGAGCCCATTGATATCGAATCCTACGATTGTGCATTGCTATAGGTGGTACCCGTAGCGGTCTTCGGGAATGAAGGTTCACTTCATGCAAGCGGTTTCTGACTGTTTGGTCGCTAATTAAGTTCCCTGAAGAGTGATGAAGCCTCACGGCTAACATCATGGCGGTTATTGTTGGAGCTCTTCGAGTTAAGATTTGAATGTATCGGTCTTGTCTCCGTGTGGTGCAGCGATACCGTCCTCCATGGCGCTCAGCCACGGTACCAGTGCTTCGGTAACGTGTCCAAAGTCGACTGATAACACTCTGACTTGTATTCAGAGCTAAAGCCACAGTACGTTGCCGGGAACCAGCTTCTATCATTCCCACGGCTCTGAGCATTTCTTCCCTGCTTAAATGACGTCACCGCTCCATAATAACGTTGGTTTTAATCAGTAGTAGGGAAACAGTAGCACTAATAATGTCTTCAATGCGTTGTATGTTTTTATAGGGAAAATATTGACAGCTGATTTTCATCTTTTACTCGAATTTGATTCACAGTTCCTGATTCAAATTATGAAATGCACCAAAAAGGATCCATATAAATTTATAAAATCATAAATTTATTACAAAGCCACATCTCAATCTCAAGAAATCCGCATAAAAATGCTTGATCCCTAGACACTTTTGATGTGTGTATAATATTAGTATGATTCGGTTATATCGCGCTTCTAGATTCCTTCGGGTTAAAGTTATTTCTAAGTAGGGCATGCAATACCGGTTTACCGGTTTTCATTTTTACCGCCTTTTCTCCTTTCGTCTTTTTTCGTAACTATAAAATTACCGGTAAAAAAATATAAAACCGGTAATTTACCGGTTTTATGTTTTGGGCAAAGTTGTTCATTTATTCACGCATACGTCAAACTTTCCATTATATGTAATGTTTGACACTTAAAAGTAGCTTTGACGTAAGCATTTGTGACGATTCGTGTCATTCATTAGTTTGTATAACTGTACTGTACAACGACTATCGAACTCATGTCAAATTTTCCAATGACTCCAGAGCTAGACGAACGTAACCAGTCTTACTAGCTTGGCAGTGCAGGATTGAATACCGTATTGGTGGGGCCAGAACACTTATCGGTAAACTAATCTGCTTCAGGGAATGTGATACTCGTCCTAGAGTGATACGCTTTGTAAGGCGGGTATTTTCAGGTACAAATACCAACCTACCTAACCAACCTAACCTGTCAGGGAGCACATCGACTTCCTGAAGCAGAAAATGTACGGTACACCCAGAATCGCACTTTCTAAAACAATGAATGGTGGGTTTATCGACCAGACCAAGGTGGCTGACACTTACCTACTGGATGACGATGCCGTGTGTTCATTCTGGCGCAGTATCTGTTTGGTGCCTGTCGCTTTTTTGGATCAAATGGTTTTCAATGTTGCACGCTCGCTTGAGTCTGGTTCGCTACCTCAGTTCCTAACAACTAGAGTAACCCACCTGCTCCGTAAATCAGGTAGCACTGCGGAACCCAAAAATTATTGGCCGATCACTTGTTTACCGACCATCTTTAAAGTTCTTACATCCAATTTTAAAGTTAAAATTAACAAACATATTGACAGCAACTCATCATGTCTGCCTCTCAAAATGGATGTAGGAGCGGCTCCCGCGGTACTAAGGAGCTACTCCTTAATAACATGGCCATTACCCAACAAGTTCGTCGTTCCCAAAAGGATCTATCGACATGTTGAATAGTTTTTTTTTTTTTATATTGCCTTTCACGGACACCAGCTCCTCACATATGTAACAAATACTAGACTGAGTATTTGTACGGTTTTAGCTATAAACAAAACATTGTGAGGAGAAATAAATGAATAATAATAATTATTATTATATAATAAGGCCTATTATGACTTGGTGCCACATACAAGGCTCATGCGGGTGATGGAGTTCTATAAAGTTGATGCAACTCTGCACACCATCTTGATGACGTGTATGGCTAATGGAGGACGGTCCTTCGCTATCCTGGATATCGAGATATTCATAGGAATAGCGATCCGAGCCAGGTCTACTCCAGGGCGATACTTTGAGTCAACTTTGATTTTGCTTAGCCTTGAATCCTCTAAGTACACTGCTGGAGAATACACGTCTAGACTATCGGCTGAGGAGAGGTGGTCAGGTTATATCGCACTTCCTTTACATGAGTGACTTAAAATTCATTGCTCCCCACAAATTTCAACTGAAGGAGCTAATGAAAATTACTGAAACTTTCAGTAGCGTTATCAGGATGGAATTTTGTGTGGATAAATGTGTGGTCATGCATGTAAAGCGAGGAGAGATTGCGGCATCCATGGGATCCCAACTCACGTTCCGTAAACCTTAGAGCGCTCTCTGTATCTGAAACCTATAAATATTGGGTATGTCGAATGCTTTATACCAGTAACATTGATACCCAACGTATCAATGTTACTGGTATGAAGCAATCGCTGAAGAAACGTTTTGCATCTCATATTCATCTTCGCGTCGCTGAAAAAAGTAATAAATAGTCTTCTATTAAGCGGAAATAAGGTACGAGCCTTCAACGGTTGGATCATCCCGATTTTATGTACTCTTTCAGCATACTAAAATGGACTCGGACCGAAGTCGACACCCTGGATAGGAGGGTCCGTTCGGTGCTGACTACAATTCAATTGCATCACCCACTGACATCGGTTATGAGGCTGTATTAGTTTATACCCCGCGAAAAAGAGAAAGTTGAAGCTTTTTAAATGGTAAGACCCTCCACAATCGCGAGATATGCAGTCTCAGGGAATATTTCCTAAAAACCGACGTGGGAATGCATCGAGATGTGGTCGCGGTTGACAAGGGAATCACTCCGCTCTCCTTGCCTTGGCTAAAAAGAACTGGTGCAAGCCAGTATACCTACTTGACACTGAAGATCGCATTGAGGTTTAGCAAGCTACATTGAGGTTATTTCCGGGTTCTAAACGGGCTTGATGTAGATTTACCAGCATTCGTTGGCTGGCTGCGTTTTGAAAATGAAAATTGTCTAAATTAATCTAAAGGTGCTACATTTACGCTTGACTGCGCCAAAGAAAAGGTCATGGTTTTAAAAATTGTGTTTATATGCTCATTTTAAGCAATATGTAACATGTTCACTACCATTGTACCTTGTGTACTTATTTATTTTCTGCTTTAAGACTACCCAATCACATAATTAATATTTTGGAAAAAAAAAATATAAATTTACCGTTTTTACCGGTTTACCGGTAAAAATATTTCAATTACCGTTTTTTTACCGGTAAAACAAAAATTACGCTAATTGTATGCCCTATTTCTAAGGCCACACCTGTTCATTCCTCCAATAAAAATTAAGAACATCTCAAAAAAAAAAAATCGTCAAATTTTTGCTAAGTACAAAACAATAATATTTTCCTTCCCTAAAAAAATATATAATTGATACTTGTAATTTAATCCATATGAAACTTGATTAAATTTCCCCAATTTTTTTTTCTAGTAGGTAAATTAAAACAATTTCTTTTTTTCATTCTTTAAGTTCATTAGTCTCAGGTGTTCATTACCTAAAATTTGGTCAGCAAAATTTTTTAAACAATATGTATTCTAAATAATATGCACCTATTTTAGTCTGACCTGTGAGTTTTATTTAGATGATGGAGTTTCCGGGATTTTTTTTTAAGTCCTGGTAAGTATCAATGGGAATTATACCAAAAACGCTAAATGCTATATAATAACTATAAATAAAAAAGAATAAACCGGTTCCCATTTTGCATTAATCATTTTTATAAATTAATATTTGTTTTCCCTTTTTTAAATAAAAAAATCCCTGCAACGCAGTATCGAAAACAACATAATAAAAGTAATTACCTAATATGTTTCACTTTAGGGCATGAGTTTTGATACCACGTAATTCTATATTAGGTACTTTTTAGACAGAATAGTATACTTTATAGACATGGTATGGCATTCTACGTTTGTTGCGAGACGTCCGCGCTCGAAGCAAGCGAGTAGGGAACGTGCACGTAAATATGATGCGGGGTGCGCGGGGGTTTCTGCCTAGCCCCGCCCAGATGCGCAAGGTCATCGTCGTTACTAATCGCCTTAATTTCGACTTGTTAAAATTTACAATAAAGGAGTTCTTCTTATTCTTCGTAGCTTTCCTTAAGTACTTATTTAATCTTTATTTGGTTTCGTCAAATTTCACTGTCGCCCTTAGACTGTAGGTAGACTTTTGAAAAACATTTTCACAGGTACATATTTTCTGATTGGCTAAAAAGGCCCGTGGGTCAACAAAAGCAACAGCCGCAAAAGTCTATGGATCAAGTTCAGCTGCACTTGTCGCGGTCGGTTCATGGATGGGTAACCATCTGTACCTACTAAGTACCCTCCGTGTCTCGTAAAGCACGTTAAGAGGGTACTCTAGTAGTGCTTTCTCTATACAAACGTATTCCGCGGTTTTCTTCGTAGATAATGATTTTAGAGCAATCATTTTTTTTTCTACGATTTTACACCATAATTATACGTGCCCCTATCATTTGATTTTTTCCGAAACTTATTTAATAAAAGAAATAAGATGCTTCAAAATCGCGAAAAATAACCCATTTTTACCGTGATGTTCATATGACTATTAGCCAAACGTGATAAAGTTATGACAAAAAAGAAAATAATAGAAGCATAGGTATACTTTTCCTCTAAATTAAATTGAGATCTTTCGTGTTTTGAAAAAGAAAACAGCGGAATACGAAACGTCTTTTGGTCAACGTTTTTGTAGGTAAAATCAGCCTGAGCTGCAACTGTCCTTTTCGCACTTTACCGAGAGAGGCTGGAAACAGCGCGACGGCAATAGTTTCTTCAAATACCTATTTTCCAAATTCCTCGGCACTAGAGTCACCTCTTAAGCCGTTGCGGCTTTCATACGTTGATTCTTTGACGTTTGATATCATTACGGATTATCAGAAGCTTGGAAATTCAGCAATCATTATTACCCAATGGGCCTCATACGAAGGCTCAGAGTCACGCAAAGGGCAATGGAAAGAGCTATGCTAGGAGTTTCTCTGCGTGATCGAATCAGAAATGAGGAGATCCGCAGAAGAACCAAAGTCACCGACATAGCTCTGCGAGTCGCCAAACTTAAGTGGCAGTGGGCAGGGCACATTGCTCGTAGAACCGATGGCCGATGGGGCAGTAAGGTTCTGGAGTGGCGGCCACGTACTGGAAGACGCAGCGTAGGGAGGCCCCCAACAAGGTGGACCGACGACCTGGTGAAGGTCGCGGGAAGGCGATGGATGCGGACAGCACAAGACCGGTCAGCGTAGAAAGCCTTGGGGGAGGCCTTTGTCCAGCAGTGGACATCTATAGGCTGAAGAAGATTATTACCCAGTAACTGGGCTGTGATCATATGGGCAGCCTGTTCATGTAAACTGCAGGGTGATTGCGTTACACACTCTCAGTAGCGATGAGTTACAATTTAACAGTACAACAACATTCATTGCGTTATTTAAGTTGTTGACTAGACACATTTTTAGAACATATGGACCAATGGACTAGCAATAAGGTTCAAAGTGATTCCAACTGATAGTAATAGTGACTTACACGATTAGGGCGCTGGTGCATGAAGCCGACGCTAACATAGTGGGAAAAGATTAGGAACGGACAACAGCAGGTCTAGCTACCCCAAACTGTCCGATATTCCCAATCAACCCTGAGCATTAATGCTTTAGAGATAAAGTTGAAAATCCAATAAGGAAATCTTACAGATTGTAGTAGCTTGACGTGCTGTCGTCCGTAAAATACGGTTTTGTGAATTGTTTAGAACGAGATTAGCTTTCTGCTGTCTTAGTCACTACGAAGCTTAATAATTAAGCTCCTATCACAACCTAATCCAGGGATTGCTCGGAGTATCAAACGCCCACATAATAACATTATTCATGAAGATCAAGACAACAAGCGGCTTATACACAATCATAACAAATCAAATGAACCAGTAACGACATTATGGAATATCCGTAATAATGTATATTAGGAAAAATGAACCAGTAACATTATTATAGAGTACCCCTAATAATGTACATTACAAAAAAGCTTTGGTACAAAAATAGCGGTACAGCACGCGTTCTGACTATGTACTGTACACGCCTCAAAACACGTGCCAACGAACGAATTTACACTTTATACATCTCATCATAGCCGTATAATTATTTATACGATGCGAAAATAAACAAATCTGAGAATTTTCGATATCAGGAATTTGTTGATAACGCCCTCCCTTCCTTCGCTTGGGGGTGTAGGGATTGTTTTCGATAGAAGGGCGGATCAGACAGGAGATTTAGTAGATAAAAATGAACGTAGGTATACGTATATTATCTGAATAGTAACAATATATAGTAATAGAAGTATTTGAATATAGTATTCATCATCATCATCATTTCAGCCGAAAGACGTCCACGGCTGGACATAGGCCTGCCCCAAGGATCTTCACGATCGATTCTGCGCCTCCCGCATCCAGTGGTTTCCCGCGATCTTCACCAGGTCGTCGGTTTACCTTGTCGGGGGCCTACCCACGGTGTGTCTTAATATAGTATTATTCGAATACAACCTGCGCCCGCTATTTCACCCGCGTAAGTTTCCATTGCGTGGGAATATCAAGATAAAGAGTATCGTACCTATATGTTAGCACAGTGTTAGTCCTGGTTTTAAACCACCTCTGTATCAAATTCAGCAATTCTCAAATTAAAATTTAAATTTCATTTAATTCAAATTTCATCCAAATCTGCTCAGTCATTTTTGCTTGAAAGAGTAACAAAAATACATCAAAACTTTCATGTTTATAATTTTTAGGATTGGATTTAGTAGGATAAAGCTGAGTAGCTGGTTTGTTTATTTAAACGTGTTAATCTCTGAAACTACCAGCCGGAATTGAAAAACTGTATTGGCATTAGGGAGTTTGTAGGCTGTTAACATACAAAAAAAAATTGAAAACGTTAAACGGAGTAATAATGCGGACGGACGGTACAGTGGGACATGGGGGGTCGGAGTCCGAAATTCCACGAGGCCCGAGGGTGAAGTCGCGGGCAAAAGCTAATTTACTAACACAATAAGTATGTGAAATGTCAAAGTTTGTATTTTTGTGACCAGGTAAGTTCATTTAACAGCCGAACAGATTTTAATCAAACTTTAAGTCTAAAGGTAGACTAGCCTGGATTAATCTGGATTTTATCACCCACGAAATCGTATTTGTTTTTTTATAATTATAAACTGGTGCGTGACCGCAATCCCGCCTGATGGTAAGCAGTGATGCAATCGTTGATGGAAAAGCGCGCTAGTTTATTAATAGCCTATTCACTCTAGCCTTGAAGGCTTGAACACACTTAAATGGTAGTGAGACGGAAACATCGCCGCTGACAAATTTTTCCAGTCCCTCGATGTATGGCGGTATAAAAGGCGAGGCGAAACGCTTCGTTCGGATCGTAGTGGTCATCATCATCATCAACCTTTTTATCGGCCCACTGCTGGGCACAGGTCTCCTCTCATACAGAGAAGGATTGAGCGTACTCACCACGCTTGCTCAATGCGGGTTGGCGATTTCAGACTTTTTAAAGTCCAGGTTTCCTCAAGATGTTTTTCCTTCACCTTCAGTCATTGGTGTCCAAGATATACTTAGAAAGTACATATAGCTTTAGAAAAGTTGTATTGGTACTTGCCTGACCTGGAATCGAACCCGCGCACTTATACTTGAGAGGCTGGTGCTTTAACCACTAGGCCACCACGACTCACATTTCGATCGTAGTGGTGTCAGCAACATAAATAAGGGAGGATACTCGCCGTACGACGGGTCGATTGGTGGTGGTTGCATTATGCGCGTGAAACCGTAGGGCGCTGCTGTTTTAAGTTTAATACATCATATTCATAAAATTGAGGCCAAATCTTGCTCAAGGAGTTGTATTGCCGATTATTAGATATTATTATGATTTTGTATATTTATTTGTTCCTAGCTTTCCGCCCGCGGCTTTTCCCCGCGTGGAGTTCGTTTATATCGCGCTTTTTTGATTTTCCTCGGGAACATCAAATTTTTCCGGGATAAAAGGTAGCCATGTTCTTTCTCAGTGTCTAAAGATTGTCTGTGCCAAATTTCATCAAAATCGGTTGAGAGGTTTAGGCGGGAAAGCGTAACAGACAGACAGACAGACAGAGTTACTTTCGCATTTATAATATTAGTATGGATGGATTTAGTATGGATATGTACTTTCTAAGTATATTTTTCGTCCTCCTCCGTGGCGCAGCGGCCTGCCTGCGACGTGGAGGCCCCGGGTTCGATCCCCGGCCAGGTCATGATGGAAAACGATCTTTTCTCAATTGGCCTGGGTCTTGGATGTTTATCTAAAATAATGTGTATCTATTATAAATATAGTATCGTTGAGTTAGTATCCCATAACACAAGTCTCGAACTTACTTTGGGGCTAGCTCAATCTGTGTGATTTGTCCGTATATATTCATTTATTTGTCTTGGACACCAATGACTAAAGGTGAAGGAAAACTTCTTGAGGAAACCTGGACTTTGGGTCTGAAATCGCCAACCCGCATTGAGCAAGCGCGGTGATTACGCTCAATCCTTCTCTGTATGAGAGGAGACCTGTGCTCTGCAGTGGGTCGATAAAAAAAAGGTTGATGATGATGATGATTTGTTAGTCGTGGATTTTTCATACAACCTAGAACTGACCCGCAATTTACAAGAAACGTAGAAAAATTGCACTTCAGGGGCTACCTTACCGCATCCCCTTAAACGTTGCTACGGTGAAATCCACCAAGACATTCTTCATACATAATATATTCTAACTAAAGCTCCACAGAAAACAACGCAAATTATTTCTACTTAAATTGACTCAATACGTGATGTAAAAGCAATGAAAGACTACCTGTCCTCCAATAGTGATTTTGAAATCAGCATAAAAAATCATCAAGGTGAAAAAAATGTCTTCTGTATACCATTACGAGCCGCTACCGATCGATAGAATTGTAAATCGTCTCAATAATGTATGTCCGAGTGAGTATTTTATACAGTCTGTAAAGTTAGCCTAGTAGTGTTACAAAAACGTGTAAATATCGTTAGGTATACAATATGTAAAGAAAACCCTGTCCGACCCATAGGGATAATAAAGGTTAGGTAAACACTTGACCAAATATAATATAAAAATATACATAATCATCATAGTAACAATAGTAATGAATTTTGAAATAATCCTTTTTTCCCGGGAATTTATTCCAATTTCCCCAAAATTTGGTAATTTTTAAAAAAGTGACAACACCGGTATTATTATAAGCGAATAGCGACGCGACCACGTCACAGGTGCCGAGTGCCCTGCTCCAAGCCGCCCGCGGAAGGGGTTGCTTACCGCACATGTATTAAGTTACCTCTTTTTGCGAAATAATATTTATTTTTTTAGGGGGATTTTTTGTTTAAGTTTAGCCTGTCTTTGTAGGCATTAGTAAAATCAGTTATCGATACCTAACAATACCTTCACGGATCGGACAGGGATTTCAATACTGTATATTGTATATAGGAATCGTATAAACGAAGCACTCCCACGCCCGCCAACTCAATTAAAATGTTAGGGAATAATAAGAAGGTGTAAAATCTTTAATTTTGCGCATGCCATTACATAATATTCATTTTACACGCAACTAGTATACATGTTGTAGCTAAGCTACGGGTATACACACAGGGACAGGATTCTTATGAACACAGACGCTACACTAACGCGGCTGTCTAGACGGCGGGATCTCCAGCTACTTATACATATTAACATATCAAATAAACAGTACAACAAAATTACTTATACGGTATGCATCAGAAAGGTGTGGCACAGATCTTCAACGTAACCGACCAACAACGACATCGAAAAAAAAAAGAATGTTTATCAACCATGCTAAGTGTACACATCACCAATGCCTCATCATCATCATCATCTCAGCGTTAATCCCAGTAGCATCCGAAGCTTTTTCAGCTTTGTAGTCTGGGGTCTGCTTTACCGGTCGTCGTAACTGCTGATTTTGGCTAAACTTCGATATTTTCCACACACACATCTTCAATGCCTACTTGACCCAAATTAATAGAGTAACTCATATTTTTTCGTCCCATAGAGAAAGTCGTTCGGTTTGGTATCTGCACGACATCCTGCTGATAAATTTACATATAAACCTACCTACAAGCCAATAATACTAAGGTATTTTTGTAATCATTTGGACTAAGCTTAATTATGTAAATGACGTTACAAGTAGACAGATATTATTACAATCAATTGCAATCGTACCGTAGGATACTATTTTCAGCAGCAAATTATACCTATCTCTCAAAAATGATCTTCGAAGGCAGAGCTTCGGTTGTGAAAATATGAATGGTTAAATACAATTTGTTGCAAAGTCACCTTATTAAATAAATACCTTCAAATATTATATTACATATACAACGTCTCGGAAGGACGTCTTGTTTAATAAGTACATAATATTCGCCATGTACCATACAATACATGCCTTTTATTATATACGTCGTGATGTAATCAAGATTTTTTTTAAGCTACTTTAAAACATTCTATACTATGGGTACTTTTATTGCTTACTAGCTTTTGCCCGCGACTTCGTCGGCGTTTCCGTGGTTTTTCGTAAAAAAAAAAGTAGCATATCACGGTTCAGTGGTTTTGATGTAACACACAGATTAACTTTCGTATTTTAGTAGGGAAATATAATAATGTCTAAATCTACAATACTGTTGAAAAATATCGCAATAAGACAGCGCAGAATATTATTATTAATAGCTATGTCCGCGACTCCGTAAGCGTGTAACTCATCATCATCTGCATTTTCTCAACTATGTTGGGGTCGGCTCCCAGTCTAACCGGATGTAGCTGAGTATCAGTGTTCTACATGGAGCTACTGCCTATCTGTTACCTCCCCAACCCAATACCCCTTGGTAAAGTCGAAAACAAAAGCCAGAACAAAAGCCCGAACAGAAGCCAGAAAGTCTGAAAACCAGTCGGTTTTCAGAATTTCTGGCTTCTTTCTTTCTGGGTTTAGATCACTTTCTCATGAGGGTTAAGAACGTATACAAGAAAATACTGCAGCACAAAGCTTCCGAGTAACTATGTTGAAAGTTGACCCGTCCGGCACGTGAACATAAAGATTTCTAGAACTGCTAACCCAGGAAAGAGAGACATATAACTGACCATGCGAGAAACAACTAACACCCAGATCTAATCCAGCAACACGAAAAGTCTGACCCTGAGCCTTATTAATTATCATTGCATAACACACCGATACTGGTAATTGCGTTCTTTTAAATTGGAAGGCAAAATTATTTGGTATTATAGGAATTCTGGGAATAAAGACGGTTTCTCCTGCAACGTAACCTGTTAAAATTTGAGCCTCGATTACATTTTGTTGCAACTGGGTTACTTTGAGCCGAGTTCCATGGCAATGAAGATTTTTTTAATCCCACTTTATAACATACTATGCCATACTTTTATTGCTTATGAGGATGTGTGTATGGATATCTGTTACTCTTTCACGCAAAAACTACTAAACGAATTTGGATTAAACATTGCACACAGATAGTTTATTCAGGACACGTACTGATACTTTTTATCCCGATATTTTTACGGGATCCCAAATAATGCGGGCGAAACCGCCGAGCGCAGAAAATTTGGAATAAAAATTCACAATACCCCGCCATTTTGCATTTTTAATTAAAATAATAAAGATCCATGGCCCATCACGGACCGTAACTGAACGCGAGACGAATTGATTGACATTTTATTTTATTCGAATGGTTTCAAGAGTCTAGAATTCCCAAGAGTGATCAAATACCTTCTCAGACTTGAAAATAAAAGAAAAGATGATATTTTTATCTACCTACCATTTTACTTTTCCCTAGCGACTAGCGATTCAGCAGATATAAACCCCTTAATTTGGATCGTATTTATAACTCAGTCGCATTTAAAAAACAATAATGAAAGGTGAGCGTGTATTTTGCCAAAACATATTCAGGGCTATTTTATATTTACACACAGTTTTCGTCTATTATTGTGAAACATCTCATCTTGCTACTATGCCCGTCAGAAAAACAAAACAGCTGACGAAAATGATGAATTAACTATTTCGTACAAATGTATCTAACAAATAATGAGGTCTAAATAAATTGGGCTATCTAAATTCCACGTATATAATAGGGAGAATTTTAAAACCGACCGACCTTAAATGCTTAATCCCTTGCTGCAGACCCTTTTACGCTTCAAACGCGTTTAACCAAGTTATGTTCCATATGGGAGGGGTAAAAATATTTGAGCAAAAACTCCACAGTCAAACTCTTGTTATCGAACATCTGGCCCGAGGGAGGAGAATTAAGTTAGAATATCGAGACCAAAGTTAACACCTTCTAAGTAACTTAATTTATATCTATAATAACATCACGTACGGTACACAACATACTTTTAGGATGCGAGGTAACTGAGTCTCTATCTACATAATAATATAATAACTTTGTAATGAAAATCTACGAACGTAATTTTGAAACATTAAATTATGAGATAAGTACCTGTATACTCCATAATGTTTTCCCGACGCTCTGTCTCCACATATAGAACAGAGATGCTTGGAACCACTTAGGGGGTGATTCGGGGGGTAGTTTTTGAAGGCAGGGGGCGGGGTGGAGTCGTCTCGCAGACCGTCTAGCATCGCCGTGTCTGGCTTCATCTCCGGCGGTGACATCGGCGATAAAAAACCGCCCTCCAAGTTCAGCCCTGCAATAAAAAGACTAATCAACATCTGAACAACTTCAATAATGAAAATCTTAATTGTAGAAGCCAAGCGGAGGCGTAAATATATATATTTCTTTTTGTCCGGCCACTAACAGCAGTTATTTGAGTATTTCATCTTTATGAACCGATTTGCTTGCACAGTACAGAATAAAATTTTAATTACTATTATTAATTTTTTATCCTATTAAAGCCCTACAGAATCCTTAGTAATATTATAAGTCGGAGAGTGAGTTTGTTTGTTTGTTTGTTCCGCTTTTACGCCGTCAAGTTAAAAGTCCGGATTAAATAATAGGGTACTTTTTATTCCGGAAAAAAAAAATGAGGTTCCCGACGGAAATCTAAAAAGCGCGAAATAACCGATCTCCACGCGAGCGAAGCCGCGGGCGGAAAGCTAGTGATATATGTACCTATTGTGAATCTTATCATTCAACAATCTTACCAAATAAATTATAATCTTCAAACATAATTTGATACGAAACGATAATACTTGTACCGAGTAAGCATTATAATTTATAATCGACATGCTTATAACCATTATCGAAAAAATAATGTATTTAAACAATTCTCCGGAAAACAAAAAAGCATGGATGGCAGTTGTTCCAAAAACCAACAAAACCGGTTCATTAGTCCGAGGGCTTCTGCAGCAGACAAAAAAGAAAATAAACACACACAGCCACCACTCTCATTCTACTGCGCAGTAGAAAATTCCATTTCCTAAGGAACTCTGAATTGAGTTTCTTAAAAACATATTTTTCAAACTGTATCGGCCAAACGGACACATTTTACTGAATGATTCTGACGAGCGATGATTGAACATGTTCAGGTGTTTCCAATTGATAAAAGTTTGGTTTAAAGCCTACGTGCCGCAATCCTCGTGTGTAAACTTGTTCACGGAATGTTGAAATCTTGTATTCTCGTTTAAGCCTAGTAAAGCATACAAGCTAAATGCCATAATACCAATATCTGATTTATTAACTGAACATGCTTCATTGGTCGTGCGCCTTGCAAACGAGTTGCCATTGTCTTAAAACATCCAAATCGATATCACATAAGAAATCTTTGCACGCGTTTTGGTGTGGTGTGTGTCTTATTTTATACTAAGATTCTATATCTCGAAGGTTTAACGTATCGTTTCGATAACTGGAACACTTTCAGTTTTCTGATTTATTAGGCCCTGCAGTTCGATTATCTACAGACGACAGATCATCATGTTACTACAATCTGTCAGATTTCTTTAGATTTTAAACTTTATCTCTAAATCATTATGAAAGGACTTTGGTGGTGCTTTCTCTATACAAACGTATTCCGCTGTTAACTTCGTGGATAACGGATTTTAGAGCAATTATTTGTATTCTGC
Organism: Sesamia nonagrioides; assembly: GCA_017933935.1. Classification (NCBI taxonomy): domain Eukaryota; kingdom Metazoa; phylum Arthropoda; class Insecta; order Lepidoptera; family Noctuidae; genus Sesamia; species Sesamia nonagrioides. The sequence goes on from JADWQK010000081.1 coordinate 1,567,952, forward strand.
AATTTTACAACTTGATTATACATGTCCCTATCATTGATTTTTCCAAAACTTCTCTAAAAGAAGTCTTCTGTATTAGACAAATGTGATATGTTTTTGACAAAAAAGAAAATAATAAATAATAGAAGCATAGCTATACTTTTCTTCTAAATCTTATATGTATATAAAATTCTCGTGTCACAGTTTTCGTTCCCATACTCCGCCGAAACGGCTTGCCCGATTCTCATGAAATTTTGTGAGCGTATTGAGTAGGTCTGAGAATCGGCCAACATCTATTTTTTATATTTCTACTACTTACGCGGGTGAAATCGCGGGGCGCAGCTAGTTTTGATATAAAAATAATTGAGATCTGTCATGTTTTGAAAAAGAAAACAGCGGAATACGTTGACCAAAAGACGTTTCTTTTGGTCAACGTTTTTGTATATACGATTAGCCTGAGCTGCAACAGTCCCTTTCGCACTTTATGGGGAGAGGTTGGAAGCGGTGCGATGGCAATAGTTTCTTCAAATGCCTAATTTTCAAATTTCTCGGCACTAGTGTCTCTTAAGGCTCATGGTTGATTGGGAATATATGTATGATAGTTTCGGGTAGCTTGACATGCTGTCTTCTGTACAATTCCACCGTGAGAAGTTCAGTAAAGTAAGTTTAGAATGAGCTGTCAATCGTATCAATCTCTAGCTTTAGTTGGAATTACTGTTCACTTTATAGAAGGTTTCATTGTGGGATGGTTACAGAATCGATCGGCTGATCTTCAACTACTACTACTACTTTAGCAATAACTATCTCTCCATCAGCGTCTGATTATAAATTTGCAAAATGGAAGAATTTATGATCGATTTAGTGTTTTTATGAAAATATTTTAGGAAATTGTTAATACTTTAGGTTACTAAGAAAAACTTGTTTATCTGTGGAAGAGTAGGTACATACCTAAATTGAATTCGCGATTAATTTGCCAAAAAAAAAAAGAAGAAAAATGAGTTTATGGCAAAATAATTTTAATTCCTATACAATAAGGTCCAGTCTAAGCTAGCTGTAGCTACTACATACTTTTAAACATTTTTTACATTTTATCAATTGGGCTGATCTGAAATCAAATTAAGTAATATTAAAATAAAGTAGATATTTGTATGACATGAAATTTCACCAATTTGAAATATTTGCTTGAATAGACTTTAAATGATCATTTACTGTCATGGTTTAACCCTAGTTCTGTGAATCAACAATAAGGATAATAAAAAGTGCTTCATCATGCCAACCAGATAATAGAAAAATACACACTTTAATTAATTTGCGCTTGATAATTGAATAATTATTCACCGGACTTATTCCATTGTAGATAAATAACAAAAAAACTGGCTATGTTGTCTTGGATATTAATAACAATCAGTACAAACTAGGGTTGTAACGGAACTTCGCCTCCGCTTCCGTTACTGCGGAAGTTTCGCAAGAAATCGTATCTTCGCTTCCGGCTCCGCATAATTTTTGCGGAGTTATAACGGAGGTTTATTTACGTATTTATAAAATAAATAACGCGCAAGCTGCGACGCTCGATAACCGTCCGGCCGCGTTTGAGCGCGAAATGGTCAACAATCAACTAGTGCGAGGCGGGAATGCGGCAAACACAATTTGTTTCTCCTTAATTTTCATTACAAGAAGGTAATATTTTTTTACCAAGTATACTACTATTAATGTACGTATTTAAAATAAAAATTTTGTTTTAATTAACCATAAATTTCATTTTTTTCTATATGTACTTTCACCTCCGCCTCCGTTAACCTCCGCGTCCGCGGAGGTGAGACTCGTCGCCTCCGCATCCGCCTCCGCCTCCGCTAACAAGCCTCCGTTACAACCCTAGTACAAACGCTATCAACTATCATAAAATAGTTTTATATTTAAATGTGACATCATTTTATTTGTGATGCGATGTATATCTACATATGCACTGTATCTAATACATATGTTTGAACATGCTTCAGAGTAAACACCAACAGCTTTAGAGTCATAACATAATGCTTAGACGTACATAAGTAGTAATTGAAAAACTCGTTTCAAATCATCATAAAACAATATGGCTAGGAAGATAACCAATTTGTGGCCATAAAACAGGTTACTGCAAATACTAAACAAACCTATCTTTCAATTTTGTTTCAGAGTTAGTATAAATTGCAACAGGAATGCAGATTGTTAAAAACAAACGTTATCTTTATGAGAGCCGGTTGCATAGGTCGGTTCACTGGTAATACATCCGTTTCTTGGGTAGAGTACGTACTAACGTCAGTCCATCGGTTGAGCCAATGTTTAGGGCTTACGTCACCGTCACAAACAAGATACCCTGATACGTCATTTCCGACCTCTTAAATTCCTATCGGTAGACTAAGTTTGGGAACAGTTCTTTTTTTCCTGAGCATGATTTTCAGTTTTTGAACGGAATCTTAACTAAGAATAAAAATAGCGTAACCATCGCCATATATTATTTCTCCGGGTCTGAAACCGTTTTCTCCCTTTTTCTCTCTTTCTATCGAACCAATCTGAACGTCCGACCCACCAATCGACAGATATTCGTCCCTGGTACCATGGAATACTATTTTCAAATTATTAGTATAGTGCGAAATTTTCGCACGGGTCAGCTAGTAGTAGTGTATTTATATAAATAAATCTTCGTCCGTAAGTACCTAAAAAAAATTACTATATTTTTTATTATTTTATCTCGGTTTTCGCATGATATTGACCTTCTATCTAACGAAATCATGAGCAAACCACTTATGTTAATGGATATCTAACATTAGAAATTATAATTTCATACGACCCCTGCCAGAAAAAAAAAAAAACCTTGGTAATCTTGAAATAAACATTTTACAGATGCAAATAATAAATATGGAAATATGTGAACATGATTCTTAGAGAGCCTATCATGTTGAATCTTGAGTAGTAAGGAAGGTTTTGATTACTTAATGTCGACGAATGGCGGACAACTACAGAAACAAAGTATGTAATGAAAACATAAAAAAAACAGCCAAGTGTATACGAAGGACAAAAATCCAGTTTCTTGTTTGTTGTTATAGGGCATTAGAAATACAGTGAAAATTTTAATAGTTTACCTATTACGGTTGATGAGACGCAGCCAATAAGAGACATACGGATAAACAGTGAGGCTTAGTAATGGTTACTTTACTAAACTTAGGGCCTCATTGGCTCTCTTTGGTCTAGTAGCCCTAAAACTGGGGACAATGCTGAGATGACGGCTTACAAAGATGTTTCAAGAAAAAGACATTCCTCCAACCCCCAAAACAATTTGAATAACGGCAAGAACATTGTTTAGTTCTCTTATCAATTATATTCGTAGTACAACAAATAACCCAAAATACGACGTTTGACATTTAAATTACAATAGATGTAACTTTAACAATGTAAAGGAACAATCAAGGCCCATAACAAAGCGTTCTATGAACTGCTTCTGAGTTGAAACGTATCACGCCTACGTCGACGGAAGACATCATGTACTTGTGTTAAACAAACACTTTCAATTTCTACGTTTGAAGAGACCGCTTGCGTATTTGAAAACACGAAATAAGAGACGAACGAAAGATTTGATGTATTTACTGAACTAATAGTTTTGGTTCAACCTTTAATGCAAGAGTCCTGCCTGGTAATTGCGTAACACAATTCCACAACATTCATCGCGTTATTTACGTAGTTGAGCACAATTTTTTCGGATATTTATGAAGTAATGGATTAGCAATATCCTAAAAAATATTTAGACTGAGATTGATAGAATATTACGCAGCTTCTCCACCCTCTGAATTATTTTAAAAGATACGAATCAATTTCTTCATGTTTGATAAAATGTCTGCTTAACAACATCTTAATAAACTAATTTGGAAAATGTTTAAGTGCTAACTTGTAGTTTTTAGTTGCTAATTTTCAGCGAAAAGGACGTGTCTGGATCTGTCTCAATTTTAAGAACATTAATAACTCAAACATATGTATTTCTAACTTTTGCTTAACATCGGTCAGGACACAAACTATTTGACACTGGTTTCTGTACAGAAAAGTTTAGCTTAGATTTTTGAATCTATATCTTTATTTCTTCTTCTCTTTATGCAAGCTCTTCTCTTGTTTCTTTTTCTTGATTCAACCTCAACTCTTGATCAATGGCCTCTGTGCAATAGATACCACAATTTTGCTAATAACATGTGTAACAAATTATAGAAATTCTTTTAAAATTTTATTCTCAATAATGTCGGATACCGCCAAAGTCATGATGTGGCCACTATGCTGCGATATTTCAATGTTCTTTATGAATTATTTACTGAATGCACTTTTTACTACATAAATTACGCGCTTTTATTTAGTAACCGATACTATAAATAATTTTAAAAGTCCAATGAAAAATGCGCGTAACACTCAGCTTTCCCGTCAAAACTCTATCTTTATTTCATTTGTATGCCAGTTTCGTAATTTGAAATGAACTTTGGCGTTGGTTATTCTGTTAACAAATAATTCTATACTTAATTGATTTCTAAACTTATTCTATTCATCTCGAAGGTATTGTTTAGAAGCAATGGGAATCTTTGAGGCAGGAATTTAGGAAACTAGAGTTCAAGCCCTTTCAGGAAGAAGAAAGCGTGTTCTCTTTCAAAGTGAAAATATAATTTGAGAAACTTATTTACAATTACATATCCCGTGTTTCATTTGTAAGGAACCTTTGAATAGAATTATAATAAATAGCTTGTTCGAAGTAGATTTCTTTGAAATACCTATAATTCTAGACCGTTTAGAACTATAGAATATGCTAGTGGTGGGGCCATGGAAGAATTTAGACTCCCACGGTCCCACACGCGCTCGTGATAGAAGAAGCACCGGGGTGGTTTTAGTCAGTAAAGTCTGACAGACCCCGTCGTCCATCCCAGGGCGAACCAACACGAAAAAAAAAAGTAACCGCAAGGTTACCACCACCACTAGGTTTTCAACTAATTTTATTCGTCTGTTGTCTAGTGAAGCTAGACGAATAAAATTAGTTATAAGAGTGCCTAAGTAAGTATTAAAAATAAAATTCTTTCATTCTGCCATAAAAGTTCATTCTTGGTAGAGTAACTACGTTTCAGAAAAAACTACGTAGTTATCTCAAGGAAAAATCTTATTTCAAAGTCTATAAACTTGTTTCATTTTATACACAAACTGTTATTAAATACATAGTTAGTTCACATAAACGTTGACGACAGCTCAAATTAGATTTATAATTGAGTTTTATTTCAACGAAATATAATTGTAGCGCGTAATAACAATTTTCACTCTCGCGAAACGAGATCTATCGTATAATTTCATGTTAATCTTCGTAAGTAACGAAAATCAGTGAAAAAGAAAGATTATAGTCACACACGCGCCTACCAAGCGGTGAAACGCGGTGTTATATTATGTATTGCGAAGACAAAAAAAAACAGATTTAATTTTCATCATAAGTGTACCTATACTTAGCTTGTACTGTCATAAGATGACTTTAACCACGGAATAGATATCTTTTATCTATTATGTGACTTAAACAAATAATACGCTTTTTTTTATTTATGTAAAAAGTTACGATGAAAATTTGTTTTAAACATCAGTGTTCGCGAAAATTACAAATCATTGTGAAATCAAACACGCTATCATAATCTTGATACTTGATTTATATTATTTTTATCAACGGTGTATGATAAACCAACTTTTATAATATAGGCAGTAAAGTGTGAACAGAAAGACTAAATAATACATTGATCATTTTAATAGTTGATATTTCTTTTGGATAAAGAGTAGATAGTCGAAGGCTTGCGCTGCGTTTTGGTCATGGAAGCGCCTTAATGGTAAAGTATGAATTCGCACTATCCACAATACTAATTGAAACTAAATTACAATAGAACGGAAGCGTGTTAAAGTCGTATCATGACAATGCATTGAACACAGGTATTTATTATACCACCCGATTATACGCTACCAAAATTTTACACCTGAAGCTGATGAAACAGCTACGTCAAGTCTATGTTTAGCAGAAAAACATCTTTTAAAAGCAAGAGTATGTATGTAAACGATGTTTTTCTATGTGATATTATAATTTAAGTACGACATTCATCATTCCATTCTTCAATCGTACGTATGTATTCAGTTAATTGCTTAGTATATGTAATCGCAGTTCCAATTCGCTAACGTTCTTAACCTTTGTATGATGAATTATAATGTCATCAATATAAATAAACGGACAAGTATCATTAATCGTTTTAAGAATATTGTCAGTTTTAGACTGGCTCGTGGTAAAGAATAACTTGTTTATATGACGCTGGCATCAAGCAGATAGGTATTAAGTAGTTTCTTATTCACATCCGTTTATCAAGCAACTAAAACTGATAGGTATAGAACAAAGGCTTTTACATCGCAAAACCTTGAAAACAGCTCAGCCGTTTGTTTAGTTTCCATTTACATATTTAGCACCCATTTTAAAAGTACTAATGCTAATGCATGAATTGCTTTATATAACAAAATGAGACAGTTTTTTTCAGATTGACCTACTGTTCTTTTCGCATTAATAATAATAATCGCTATAAAAATAAAAACTGTCCTTCGTAGCTGTATAATTTAAAATAGAATTTTGTACATAAAGTATCATGTAACAAAAATACAACGGAAAATCTTTCTGCTCCGAGAAGAATTTTCCGTTGCCAATAACAAAATTTGATATTTACATTGAATATCAGTGAGCAGTCGACGGTCGGTATGGCAGACAGTGTAGCCATCGGTTGAAGCATGTTTCCGGGCGACGTAGGCGTCATCGGTGCTGCTGCTGGGCCGGAGGCAGGGCCTGGCCCAGTTGATAAGTGCTGTTACCGACATAGTCGGTTTGTCTTTCTTCGCCACTGACATGGCCACGCACAAGCATCCTCACATCACTATCAACCCACTGCACTTCAGCAACGTTCAAAAATAAATTGCACGGATACACAAGTTACGACGGGCAACTTAGCGCGCGATGATGGTCACGATCAATTTACGCTGCGAAAGATTAAACTCGTGAATTATGGTAATGACGCTAGGCTTCTAAATAATACGTGCAAATGTGAGTGAGCGTGCGACGCCGGGATACGGACACAAGCGTCAGAGCCGCGATCGGGGACAAAGCAGACGTCGTAGTGACATTGTGATAGCGACTGTTATTGCACCCGACGCGACGATATCGCAATGCAACTGTCCACAATGCGCCACGAGCTTCGGCGCTGATGCTTAGCTAGTGACTAATGCGCACTAAAATTCAACAAGCTCGAATTTGACAAAAATGCCGTCAACTTCCGCGCGGTTACCGGCGTGAAGGTCTCACCGACGTGCTCAAGGTCCGCATACAATCATACGTGAATAAATCAGATTTTTATGTTGAAAACGAGTTGCTATAATCACATTTTTGCCTTTAAAGCTGCAAATGATTCCGAATTGAACTAGATAATCTAAAATTTTATAGTTATATGTTAGAATGGAATCATCTAAATAATTGTAGTTGTTAGCAGTCGGCCTTCGTGATCGTGGCTGCGGCGCGTTTCTGTAATTAAGTTTTACGTCACTCATAGACCGAACTCCTGCGATAGCCTCTACCATATAAAATTCGCTATGTCACTTGGTAAGACCTAGCGCGATTAAATGGTACTTATTTATTTTATCAATTGTTTGAACAATTATGTATTTCTTAAAGTTTTTTCAAGGACGCGGTCTCGGGGCGTCCCTTGAAAGCTTTCAATACCAGTATGTTATCAAATGTGTCTTTAAAACATGCTAACTGATAACTAAGCATACATCTGAGGCGCGGTTTATGTATTGGGCATCAAAAACGGTAATTCAAAACATGGCCAAATGTTTGTTTGTGTGTACGGCATATGCGGCCTTGGCGCTGTGCGTATAGGGACGTCCGTTGCACGTGTTGAGGGCGTTCGTCATAGATTGACAACAAAAAGTTTTCCGGTCCTAAACCAAACAATGTGAGGTAACACCTTGACGCTTTGATGTTGCTGAACTTATTTCATCGTCAATTATTATTCTAAGCATCCAGTCATACAAAATATTTTAGTAATGCTAAATCTACTTTTGATTTATTTAAACTTTTCGCATAAAAAGGAGCAAAGGATTTAATGGCTTAGGGCTTTTCTACCAGTCAACCAGGGCTGGTAAAAACATCAGACAAGAGACCCTTTGGTTGAGAGATACAATGATAACAAAAAGAAGAACTCTTAAATCCATAGTTACACAAATACTTAAATAGGTTACATACTACTGTAATATGTACTTCAAATAATATAAATGTATGTAAATCAAGGGAAAGAGGTGTTGAGATGACACTACTTGTTTCAAAAATAACTTTGCAATTTCCGCTTACAAACAAAACTGACTGTTAGTTCTCTTTATATCAAGAGGAAGCGCATTCCAAAAAAGAATAAACTGAATATGAAAAGAAGAATAAATAAATTCACACATATGAGAAGGTAAGAGAAGATTGTTAGAAAAAGGTAAGGTGTGTAAAGGTGAAATAGAATAAAATGAAGAATATCGTTTCTGACGGTGTTATAGGCATTGGAAAAAATCAATTAATACCGAAAGTTACACAGTTTAGGTGTCGGTTAGCGGACCCCGGGCTCTAACGCGAAAGCCGCGGATGCAACCGGGATTATACGTTGAGATGATGATGATGAGTTACACAGTATTTATGATTATCTTGAAGCGTAAGCAACTACGGATCTCTTACTTGTATAAGCAAAATATACAAATAGAACAGTATTTATATTTTTACGTAAATATAAGAATAAGCAATAAGTTTTGTGGAGAAGATCTGGATAAATCATCAATAGCAAAAAAAAAAACACATAAACACCGTCAACTATCAAAAAGGTAACGTGTGCTACAAGTATTGCGATAAATAAAGCTACACAGAAAAAACGGTTTTCTTTAAGCAAGAAAATTACTTTTCTTAAAATTTTAATTAATTTTTAGTAAAATTGTCTCAGTTTAAGTAATATTTGCTTATTTCTAGATATTGATTCTCTTATAGTAAATAAATAATTTTCTTATTACAATTTTTAATATCAAGTAAAAATGTTTTATATGAAGTAAAAATAGAGTTAATCTAAGAAGTTTCAGTATTATTGTTTTAATAAAATGATATTCTTGTTTCAAAGTGAAGTTTCTATAACTTAAGTATTCGAAATATTAGATTTAAAAAAAAATTGTCTTGAATGAATTCTAAGACGGTGTCTCTTGAACGAATGACATCTAGTTAAATTTAAATTTATCATTATCTTATTTTGAGTAAACACTAGTATACTTTAAAAAAACAACTGTGCTTTGTTTCAATTACATAAAATTTTAACTCAATAGTAAAGTATTTATTCCTAAAAAATATGTTTTTTGACATAGCAAGTATACCCACGCTTCCCGCTTCCGGTTCGTCACCGTGTCAAAGAGAATCGTCGTGAATGCGCGCCATATTGCGTTGGTCCTTTAGTGTGAGCACAGAGGGCACAGAGTCATTTTGTGAAACTGAAAGTGACTCAACGAAGCCGACATCATCAAGCAGTGCTCAAGAAGAAAATAATATATTGATAACAAGATATTTTCCAGATTTTGACCTGCATACCTTACTACAGACAACAGTAGGAGGAAATAGCATTTTAAAATATTACGAAAGTAATAAAATACTAAATAACACTAAAAGGAACCAGTTATCAGACATCATTATTAAACACATCTATACCTACACAGTAAATCAGTAAGTAATTTTATCATTCCTAATTATTTTAAAATGACATAACAAAGCTGTTTAATTTATTTTTACATTTTTCAGTAAATTATCATATGAGGAATATAATATTCTTGCTGCTAAAATATTGACAATCTTTCCAACGGAATCGATTGGTATATATTATACAAGACCAGTATCAAAAGGCCAGTCACTGACTGGCAGATCTGTGGCTGCGAGAGGGAAATTAGTTGACAAGGTCCGCAACCTAATTTTTAAATAGGAGGATCGAAAAAGAAAATCCAGTGCTTCTGACAATGAAGTGGAATTAGCCAAGAGAACCCATGCTGCATTCACAACATTATAAGTCATTGATTCAAAATATATTTGTATTAAATATAGAATCTTTGTATAAACATAAAAAGTTATTTACTTCATTTAAAATAAGAACATCTTGACTCAATGCAATTATTCTATTAACAAGTTTTATTATTGTTGAAACAAAAGTTTATTATTTAAATTAAGTATATTTTATTTAAAGCTAAGTGGCTTATTTTCTATATAGAAAATAACATTTTCTTGAAACAATACGACATTCTAAGCTTATACTAAGAGAATCGTCGACTTACAATAAGAATACTAATAATTCTTGTTGAAAGGTAAAATGTCATAAATCAAATGAAATTTTCTTCATTCAAGATTTTTTATAATGTCAGTTTATGACATTTTTCTTCTTTACTTAAGAAAATATTAGTTTCCATATATATGAAATCACCATGATCTTGGTGTAATGCAATTTGCTTTCATGCAAATATTTTTTGCTTATTTTGAGAAAACCGTTTTATGTGTGTAGAGTAAAGTCGTACATCGTAAGGGTTTGGCTCAGGAAAATAAACAACACAATAACGAGATATTAGATTACATCTGGACCACATACTGCGACGTTCAGTAGACGAATAGTCGTGATCGATATAGAAGAACAAATAAACCCTATAATTTGATAGATAAAAATAAACAGCGCAGGCTAACAGAAAATTTTGCCGATGAATAATTTACTTTGAATCATAAATACAATACAAAATTTATATTACAATAAATCCTTTGAAATCTAGAAAGCAAAATTGAAAGCGCGAAAAGAATATCTATCTTATTTACGGCGTACAGCGTGCAGCGTAGGCGTTTGATAAAATTCTCTTTCAATTCAAAAGAAACCAGCCAACCGTGAATTCATCCATATCCATTTACGCTCGCTTTAGGATGTAGGGAAGAACCTACATCATAGAACTACTACATTACCCGCACCTGTCAATCAAGCCGTATCCTTGGCGACCTCAGGGCTATGTAATTGATAGCCTCTCGTGAGAAAAGAGGATTCTTTCGGAAATTAATAGAAGTGAGCTAATACTCAGAGTGTGTTGAACAAGGCGACAAATCAATACAGAAACCAGACCAAGGAAAACACGCCATCGACAATGCGACAAAGGCTTTAGTATAACGCCACACCGTCGCCTTCAAGCACGAAATGAATGAATTGAACCATTATGATACTGTCGGGATTGATGGGTTACACAAAGGGAATCGCTCCGACAATGACTAAGCGGACACCAACACTACCGGTAATAAACTTAACAAAGGAATATAATATATTGTAAAGACAATATTATTTATAGACTTAGCGATAAAAGTACGAGTAAGTATCGTAATTATGAAAGAGTGCAAAGAAAATTTAGATTTCAATTGCTCCTTGAAAACTTCTGTATCTGATTAAAAAGATGCAACAACTTGATAAGTTAGAATTACGTAGCGCTCAGTAAGCGTAGAACAGCTTGTCGCGCTATCAAGGAATGTTTCCACTTTCCTACACTTTCTTTGGTCCGCATGACGTGCGTGTATACGTGCATGTGTAGTATGTGGAGATGGAAGCTGGCCTGCCCCCCCTTAGCAGCGCTATCGATCTGCATCGACCTTGACTTGACGCACCATCGCCAGCCGCAATTATTAACATTAGTTTTGCTGTGACAACACCGAAGCAGGCGCGACAGATTATCAAGCTGTCTGACTTTATATACTTTGCTTTTTATTTATGCTTAATATAGTTGATTAAATGTCCAAAATTTGTCATTAAAAACAAATAGGCGGATGCCTTATGGTCATTAACTGATACTGTTTTTTTTTTTCATTCTTTTACATAGTTTAATCCTGTCAAAATAAAATATTCCATAGACAGTTGACGCAATTATAAACATGGCGACCAAAAATACATCAATTTACGTCAAGCGCGGACTAATTTGACAGATCTAACCTAACGTATTATGTTCTGTCCCTTTCTAAAGGAAATATAAAGAAAATGATGCACTGAACTTAAATTTAGTTCAGTTTGTGAACAAGACAATCGGCGCCACTAGCAGCTTTTACGACAAGTAATGCAAAGTTAAATAGCGTCCTAGATATGACCCGTAGAGTAGCAGACGTGCGACGCACGGCGTGCGGGTGTACGGTGACTCAAAGGAGCGGGGGCGGCGCGTGCATTCGCCGCGAGATATGGGTAAACGGAACGCAGAGAGAAGCGCGCCGCGGGGGCCTGCGACCTTGGCGATTCGCTGACGACTACAGGTGTTTTTTGTTCGTGCACAAGATCGCTGAGCGATGCCTCTGCTGGCCAGTCTGCACTGGGCAAGCCGGTAGACGCGCGGCGCGGGGAGATCAACCGGAACTCCAACTACAAAACAATGCTCATTTTCAACACAGAGATGCGTTCATTGTGGGACTACGTGGTAATTATAATTATTATTGCTAACCTGTACGTGTATAATATACTAATAGACACGTGATTTGATTTGGAATGAATTTTTATCGTAGATAAACGGCTATCAAAGATGCAGGTGATACTAGCGTTTAGTGATTAGATATCGCGTTAAAATTTAAGTTGGGAATCCCATTCATATTTTCGATTTTTATTACAATGTTGTATTGTTTTGGATTCTTAGCATATTCGGGAATACCCATTTGAAGTTCGGATGGATTCAGTTTTACCTTTTCCGTAATGATGTATATGATATGGCGGAGATTATGCGTTTACCACATTCATTTTAAAGAATGCGAAAAAAAATCTTTTTTACGTATATTCTACACATCTACGCCCATAAGCAAAAACATGATTGAATCCTATAGTCTTCTGTAAAATCACCCACCGGAACTGTACTGTTTTTGACCACAGGGTAAGCAGAATCCAGAGATGATGTGGTGCAACAATAATAATGGATCATTGTTGGAATTTGATACGACCTACTGTTTGTGTTTCGATCGTGCTTAAACTTTATTCAAGTAAAAACGGCATTATAATTATGAATATAGAAGTTGTACTAAAATATGAAACAATATCAAATTCTATAGATATCGTCCAATCATTGAATTTTACATTTCTGAAGAAGAAAGTTAGAACCGCAAGATAGACATGATCAATATTTTTATTGACCATATAAAATGATATGCATATCATGTATTAAAAATGAGAAGTAGAGCGTTTCATCATTTACCCAAGAGTTACATAATGACGCCAAGCGTTGTGCCGACACGAGACCTTGGCCGTGACCAAGCCAAGAGAAACACTTCCTGCGGCGTGACGTGACGCCACTCGCGCCTGCGATTAGGTACACGCAACAACAACAAACTAAACACTCCTGAACAAGTTGTAATACATTCGAATATATTTTAATAAGCACCTACAAAGGCTATTAACAAATCAACTCAATTTCTTCTTCCTGCAACTCTGATAAACAAGCAATAATTGAAATGTCAACAAGCGAAAAGAAACGGGACTCGAATCATGCGAATTCAGAAACAATCTATTAAAGTTAAAATTGATTAAAACATGACTAATCTCTTAATGTAGAAAAGTAGCTGATGTAAAAGTAATTCATAATTCAGATAGCCAAAATAAACAACTGTTGTGTGCGATGAATTTAGAGTAAAAACAAATGTGACTTAATCTATTTCAGTAAACAGAGCTTCAGACTTCAGAGAAAACCAAAATATTGCCAATACTGCCATAGCCATGCATTATATGCATACTACTAATCAAGAAATGTTCAAGAAGGGTGGAGAAAATAAAAGCAAAATACGGAAACAAGTTGGGACTGCGTTAACAAAAACGTAATGCAACGTATTAGTATTCTATATGTGAAATACCACGAGGGCGGCGATGAATTCAAATAGAGTGGAAGACCTTGACAATGATACAACTTGTCTAGTATTTGTCTTGGATAACAGCTATGAAAATAATGATCGTGTCGCTTTAGTTGGTAATAGTGCACATTATGAGATGCCCAATAATATCTTTTGGTGGAAGTTATGTATATAAAGTAATTTTGTATGATGTAGATCCATTTTCAGAAACGCTGTTTATAACATTATCAAATCATTTAAGCAGTAGATTACGGATTGACATAATTGGAGTAGGTTGTACACGGATTATTAAATATTAAATCAGAATTTATTTAAAAGCTGATCAAACGTAAATCACTGTGGATGCCTCACATAACTGTGCAGTTAAAATTGTATAGGAGATTTAAATAAAAAAAAGAATACCAGCAAATGAGAAAGCGAGTATAGAAACAACGATTCAGGGTTAGCAGTTAAAGGGGTAATCAATTCATTATAACCGTGGGTAATATGGGTTTATAATTTATGAAGACAAACATCAAACGTTCTGCTTCAGTTACTGGCACGTAGCAATTTAACAATTGCCATGTCCGTTTGCCTTCGTTGTTTCCTAGAATTAGTCGTACAATATTTATAGACTGTTGAAGTTATCAGGAAGCTAGGACCTGTTTTTTGTATTTCAAGTTTCCGAAATTATAGTACTGTATTGCTGTTTGCTCGAACAAGCTGAGCTTGAGTCTTGGACGAAAACAGTAAGAAGTACCAATTAAACTGAACGCAATCAACACATCTAAACCCCGTTGAAGAGCTGTCAGTGTATTTATTAGCAATGATGTCGGTGATAAATGTTGAACGGGGTTCTGCTAGTGAAATCAGCCCTTAATAACGTGTCGTTATTCAGGTAATGTTAATCATGTTTAATAATAGAACCTATGGATTAATCTCATGAAATAGTAAGTATTAAAGATGCGGTTCATAAGAAACAAAGCTGGTAGAAGACAATTTTGCACGCATCAGAATTTTATGGCTAGATGATTCAAAATGAAACATCGAAGTCGAATTAACTCCTTACGAGCAGTAAGCTAGTGCTTTAATAAACTCGGGAGGATAACGACGGAAATATCTCAAATACTTCATAATTACGATACACATTAAAAGCCTTATAGAGAATTAATTAAACATTATGTTGGGAGGCAAAAAGATGTCTCTATAAATCCTAGAAAGATATTGAAACTGACGAGGCTCCGATCTCATCACAGTCTGCTTTGGCACGCTTTCGGTACTCTGTTACATCATCCTGACGTCAAACTATCAAACGAGGAAAGTTCTGTCTTATCTCGATATGAAAATGGCGAATACGCGAATGGAAATGCAGCGGCTAGGGCAATAGAGCACGGAGATAAATTTATTCAAAACACTAGAGTCAATACACTTGCAACCTTGCAGTGCTCTTTACGACTCGTGTCAGATAAAGACATAAGGGCATTAAAACACTACAAGTTTATATTGCGTATGTTAACGTTGTTGATTTTAACTTTAGTCATAATATTTGAGAACTGTTTTCCTCTACTTCAAATAAGAATTAAGTCACTAGTGTTGCTCTTATTTAAGAACTCTGAAACTAAACATCTTGAGTGCAGAAACATTTAAAAAACATGGCGATATTTGCTCCTGGCACATAAATAATTATCTAGGTATCACAATTTTTCAGTGACTAGAAATGAACAGAATTTGAGATTTAATATAATCTATCTCAATTATTAGGATACACAAAATTTGAAATTAAAATTAAATTGACTTTCAAAAGTTAGTTAATTGCTAAATAGCTAATATAGAAAATTTAATAACTAATTATCTTCATACAAAATTTGCAAAGATATTTGCACTTAATATCGCATACATAATCATAGAAACACCAGCAGACGGCAGTAATTACGGCTTAGTTGCATGGGATCCAAGGGCGCTCTTATTTCCAAAGTTGAAAATCATGAGACAACCCTAAATCGTCAACACGAGTGACACATCACAAACATGAGTGGGTAAAGCGCGCGTAGCCCGTCATGACGTCTATCATCAAAGATTAATATTGAAATTACGATAGTTAATTAATGTTAAATGCCTGTTACGGATCGTGCATCGATTTTCGTGTGTGTCGCGAGCGGCGCCTTTCTCGCGGCCGATGCGGGCGGCGTCGCTGCTCTGACTGGCGCGCCGCGTCCCCGCTCGTACCCCGCATCGCCACCGTTTGTTTTGCTGTATTTTCGTTGTTAATCATTCTCCTTGACCTTGTGCGACGTCGAGTGGTCCACTGCACACGACTGCGCACCCCTCGCCCTGCCACCCGCCCGCGCTGCCTGTCGCGCCGCATCGCACGTGCTTTAGTCCTTCGAATCGCACCATGCAATGTGACCAGCCAGACTATACGACCTTTCCTTTCCTTGAATCTGTCTTGTTCACTAGTCTATTAACCCATTTGAGTAGTGGTATCTTATGTCTTTTATAACTTAGTTATATCATAATGAATGAGTGTATCTCGAATTTTCGACTTCGGTGTGTGTAATGAATGGGTTTTATGCATCCTATCGAGTGCGTTGAATTAAATTTGCTTATTAACAATACGATATCCTCTCAATTCGTTGATGTTTTCAAACACATTAAAACTTTTTAATTCATGTGCATTTTATTATCTCTAAGAACCTTTGTATGTTTTATTTTTTCTTATTAAATATTAGGTGTATCTAGGGACTAACCTAAAAATCATTTATTAATGAAAAAGGACAACAAAAGAAGTTGTTCATAATAAATCTAAATACGAAAGGTCTGAAAAGTTTCCGACCTACTATTGATACTTACATGAATTTTTATCTTAGAAATTATTTTTGGTATTCGACATAGTCTCCTTGTGACTCTATACACTTCCCTTAGCGATGCTTTCATCTCTTTAATCCGTCCAAATAGTAGGTAGGTACCCAGTGTTCTTCTTTGCAAAATAAATAATTGTTCACGAAGGTGATTACCTCCTCATTTCACAAAAATCTTTGTCCTCCAAGCGCGGTTTTTAATTTAGGGAACAAAAAGATGTCGTTTGAGCCTAAATCTGGTGAATGGTTAAGCATTCCAAACCAATTCATGGATATACGTCATGGCAGCCCTTTAAGTATGAGACGGGGCGTATGTCTTAGTGAGACGGGGCGTATGTATTAGTGAGACAGGATTTTATTCTGCATATTTGGCCGTTTATCCGCAATTTGTGCCTGCATCTGGTAAAGTAATGATGCGTAGTATGTCCCTGTAATGGTTTTTACCTTTTGAAGGCGATCTAAATAGG
Organism: Sesamia nonagrioides; assembly: GCA_017933935.1. Classification (NCBI taxonomy): domain Eukaryota; kingdom Metazoa; phylum Arthropoda; class Insecta; order Lepidoptera; family Noctuidae; genus Sesamia; species Sesamia nonagrioides. Next base: position 1,585,180 of record JADWQK010000081.1, read on the forward strand.
ATAACTTCGTGACTATCCCAAAAAACAGTCATTATCACTTTCCCAGCACAAAAAAAAATCTCTTTTTGGAACCTGTTCCCACTTTGCAGTCCACTGTTTTATTTGTATTTTTGTCTCGGGTGTATAGTAGTGTATCCTAGCTTCATCTGCAGTAATTAATCGGCGCTAAAACTAAAATCCGCTGCGCCTAAACTGCGATAACAGACCATTGGAAATGTTCATTCGAATACGTTTCTGGTGTGATGTTGGCAAACATGGCACCGAACGCGCGGACTGCTTTCTCATGCCTAGATCTTGATTTAATATGTGACAAACGCAGTTTTTCAACATTTTCATTGCCTCTGCTATCTCTCTCACTTTAATTCGGCGGTCGTCTAACACGATTTGGTGAACTTTAGCGATGTTATCGTCAGTAGTTACAGTTTTTGGATGTCCCGAACGTTTATCATTTTCCAAGCTCTTACGTTTAAATTCAGCTGCCCAAAATTTCACTGTGGTAAATGACGGTAAACAGTTCCCGTACACAGAGTCTAACTCATCTTTGATTGGCGTAGGCGCATTCCCTTTTAAAAACAATATTTTATGACAGCTAGATATTCGATATTTTTCCATTTTCACAAAAATACTCTCATCGACTCACTGAAACGACTGTCAAATAAAAACTGCGCGTCCAAATTGGTTTAAACATTAATGTGTTGCTGTCAAAAGATGCACAACTACATTCCCTAACTTTTATTGACGATTGCTGCCATCTTCACATTGTTGAGGTCGGAAACTTTTCAGGTCGCCTTCGTACATTATTCTCTTCAATATAATAATTTAAAAGGTCGTAGTTTCTAAGCTAATAAAAACAGCTATGTAGGTTTCTTCATTGTAGTTAAAAGTGATAATACCATTTCATTATTTTTGTAATTAGCTATCCCTCGTTCAAAGACCCTTTGTTATCTTATTCTTAATAAACACAAATGACTCTGAAGTTGGTCATAATTCAGTTTAAAAATTAATTCCAATCTACATTATTCACAAACTAAATTTGTTTTCAGTCTTTTTCTTTCTATTTTATTAAGAAAAGGATCAAATATTATTAGTTTAGTCCTGTCAAATTAAGATACTTCATACAGTTTAGTTAGGCGCGATTAAAAACATGGGTACTAAAAGTACGTAAAATTACGTCAGGCACGGACTAATTTAACAAAACTAGACTAACGTTTTTCTTCTGTTCTTTTCTTAATGAAATAAATAGAAGTTCACTATCTAATGGAATCCGGCCATTGAATGGTGTTATGCTTTTAATTTAAAAACTAAATTTTATCATTGCCTTAAAAAATAACGTGTACTTTGGTATTAATGCATAACAAAATAGTTTATTTTATTTTATGGTTTTACTCAAGACCCTGCCTCTATGTATGTTACTTTTTGAATGATTTAATTCTGACCTTTCATTTGAGAAATATCGTGATATTTCTCAAATGAAAGGTCAGAATTATTTTCTACATTTCATGTCACCGTGGTTTGACATGAAATGTAGAAAATAAATAAAATCGTTAGATGATGATTCACTAATCATAAATTTGTATATTAATAATTTGTGCATCCAAAAAAATATGCAGGTATTTTTTTTTTTTGCTTTTAACAGCTTATTACTCGGACGAAAGGTTAAAAAAATATTACAAGTTCCATACCGTTCAAAAGTTATCATGAATATAATAATTTATCAAAGCCTCTAATTAGTCTAATTACATTAACCATGTAATTTAAGTAATATTTACTGTTTTAAAATCTTATCATGATCGCATGTTACAGATCATAATATCTACATAAATATATTTAAAACTAGTTATATTATTTTTTATCATGTGCGCATTAATTCAGAACGGCTGCACTAATTAGAAAAAATCTTTTTTGTTCGTTATTGTCGGGAAGAAAGATGAAAAGCTCGAGCGAAGCCGGGACGGGCAGTTAGTAAAATTGTAATTTCTTCAATAGATAGTAATTTTTGGTCAATAAACAATTTTGTATAATTTTGCTATAATCAAAAAAATTGGTGCTTTCCTTTTATTTTATTAGAGGAAATAGATTTATTTGATAGTTAGATTACATACCAACCCGTACTGGGCCCGCGTGGTAGATTACGGCCCATTCTCTCTCACCAAGAGGAGGCCCGTGACTCAAGAGTGGGAATATTGTGGGCTGATTAAGATTACATACTAGGTAGTATAGTTATTTTGTAAACGCGTATTTTTTTAAGAACTTTTCTTGTTATTGAGACTTCTAAGTATACTTTGGTTTCGTGTTTGGTCATGATCAATGAATGAATTATAATCCGTTTGCCGTCAGATAGATTGCAGCTGTCAATACTGGGTACGCAACGTAATTAAGAGGGCATTAATCGGACGTGTATTTAGGAATATTAAATAGTTGGGCAGAGAACGCTGCCCAGCGGGATGCCAACATATGTACGTGGGACACCAAAAAATGTTCTATTGGTTTTGTAAAGGAATTGACACCAAGTAGCCAGTCAAACTGAAAAAGCTCGCGGTCAAAATCTTACCCTCGCTTCTAGATCGCTTCACTTTGGTAGGCGTTGGTTCGACACCCAAACCGTCGACTGGCGCTTCGTTTCTGGATATTTTAATTACATATTTCCAAAGGACTTTCCACCAGCCTCTATACAAAGTTTCATGCATCTGAACCAGTTTTCGAAACACTTTTTCCAGTCCGCCGCAGACACCTCGTTTACAGCCTGCTCGAACGCTGACAGCGCATCATCCGGCTACGAAAATTGTATCCCTTTGTGCTGATCTTTTATTTTTGGGAATAAGAAGAAGAGCTGGTCTGGGCGCTGGCTCAGGACTGTAAGGAGGGTGACCTAAGAGTTTGACCGCTGTACTGTCCAGGAAGTCCCTCGTTTTCATTGCGGTGTGGGCGGGCGCATTGTCGTAGTGAAGCAGTAACACGAGCCCTGTGTTTGGTTGTTTGTTGCTCACAAAAGAGAAAACTTCTGTCAAGCATTCGGTAGTATAGTATTCAACGTTAATGCTTCTTTGGTTTTGTAAAGGAATTGACACCAAGTAGCCAGTCAAACCGAAAAAGCTCGCGACCAAAATTTTACTCCTGCTTCTAGATCGCTTCACTTTGGTAGGCGTTGGTTTGACACCCAAACCGTCGACTGGCGCTTCGTTTCTGGATCGCAATTATTGGTAAATCCAAGACTTATCACCTGTAATGATGCCGTAAACACGCCGAGACAAGCCTCCTTCAAATTTGTCTATCATATCATGGCACCATTCCACCCGTGCCTGCTTCTGAGCACCGGTTAGATTGTGCGGCACCCAGCGTGAAACTATCCTCCGCAACCAAAGATGCAAGTGTAGAATCTCGTGAAGGCTTCCTGATCCAATCTGCAGTTTATGCTGAATTTCTTGGTATATAATTCGTCTATTGTCTTGGATCAAACTTTTCACTGGCACGTTTTCTTTTGTAACAGCCGTCAAAGGGCGACCACTTCTTTCTTCATCCCCCAAAATTAGTCGACCGCGCTTAAATTCATTATACCACCGATACACGGTTGCCTTAGAAGGGCCTTCGTCCATGAATGCCATTTGAAGTCTATCGTACGATTCTTTTTGTTTAAGGCGACATTTGAGATCGTTAAAAATCATAGCGCGAAAATGCTCTCGACGCAAATCTATTTTTCAAAGAGACGCGATAATTTTAATTAGCTCGCAAAAATGAGGAGGGAAGTTTTGAATTTGGAACGTAACTATTATAATAAATAATCATATATTTTAAATAAATTATAACTGCCCAGTTTCTCATATATAAAAACTTTTTGTGCAATACTTTCTGAGTGACCTAATATCTAGAGTAGGCATAGTAGAAAAATCTTTACTAGTGATAATTCATAATTAAATAGCAGTACCTACGTATCGGGGGGCACGGCAGTGCCCCCGCCAAGTCGAGTAAAAACAAAAACAAAAACAATCAAAAACAAGCAAAAACTATCGTACCATCCTTTACTCTAACCATTTCGCTGCATTTTCAGGCCCCTATTTGAGAACCCCTGGATAAGACCAGAAGGCAGAAATTTTCGTCATCCAGTAAGTAAGCTATTATAATCACATACTTAAAATCCAAAATGTCAAGCCTGTAGGTCATTTACTTCTGAAGTTAAGCGAAAGTAAAGTTTCGTGTTTATGACACACACTCACTCATGATCATCAAAATAGAACTAGTACTTCCCATAAACTCAGAGAGCTGAAATTTGGTACAGAGTCAGGGTTTTATGACCACATAAAGAAAAACTATAAAAACTAGAATAATCGAAGATCTGAAGTACCTGGTGACCCTAATTAGAAAACAGAAGAGCCCAACCAAACTATTAGGTCCGTATTCCAGAAGAAGGAAACTCAAGCATTGATCTTTGCTTAAGCATTACTTTAAACTAGTTTCAACCAATTAAATGGCATGAAACGAGACTTAAGTAGAGCTTGAGTTTTGAGTGACGTTCTGTAATACGGACCTTAGAGATTGATGTACCGCCTTAACGAAAAATATTCAACTTAGTGAGCCGCTTCAGTTGATGTCAAAAATCGAAGGTGTGAAGTATCTGATGAAGAACCCTCAGCTGGTATCAACTGTCTTAGAGATATGGTGATACCCCCTTCTACTATTCACTGTCGTAAATCGACTGTCATTGAAAAATCCAGCGTAGTCTAACACATCTTCTAATTTAATCTAGCCTATAGCATTCTGCTGGGCAAATGCCTCAACTTGGAAAAAAAAAAACACTGTGGCTGAAAAGAAAATCTAATAAAATAAATGAATAACCCTCGTTTCTAGAATAAGAAGTGAAATCCCACCAAACACATTCAGTAAAAAACTTGCTAAGTCTCGACGCAGCTGCTTGTTTACTTCTAAAAAGTAATGAAATTTAAACAAAGTCGTGCCAAGTCTAAGGTACCAAATTTCAATTTCTTTGTTATTATAGTTAATGTCTTGTGACTTGGCCGTTGAACATTCTTTTAATACGAACAACAAAAAAATCGCAATTAGGAAGCTTAGACTTGGCACGACTTTGTCTAGATTTCATTACTTTTTAGAGATAAACAAGCAGCTTACTTTGTAGCTTGGCAAGTTTTTTACAAAATGTTTTTGGTGGGATGATATATTTTGATTGCAGTTGGATTAATAAGTGGATTAAGTATATATAATTCAGATTTATGGACATTGAGAGTTATGTACCAAATATTCGGGTCTAAATTTTTCTAAGAACTGACGAAAATAAGCTCTTATCTTCTTCGTTATCTTTGAAACAAAACAAATGTACAAGTGCCTGTGTGACCTCGAGATAATTAAATTGATTGCAAAATCAGGTATATCGTCAATAATAAAAATTCTTGATCTACAATCAATGAAACTGTAGATAAGATTGATTCTACTTTTTAGAGAACCTACCGCGTGATTATTATTATTTTGCGCTTTTACAGGCTAACATTCAGGACGTTTAAAATTCAGCTTTGTCCTCGTTTCATTTTTTTACGAATATGTAGTGCATGTTCTGATAAAATATTATCCTGTTTAGGTACAAGACGATGACGATTCTGACTACCCAGGGTGCGTCTGGTATACAGTTATGCATCGCCATATATGGGGAATATATTAGCGCCAATATTAGAGGCAGAGCTATAGACAGGAAATCCGTGGAGGCATAAATAACATCACGCTTGTAATCCTGTCTAAGGGGTAAGTAAAGATAACTCTATAGTAGGCCCATATTTAGTTAGTCATATTTATAGTAAGCCCATATTTAGTTAGTCATATTTATGTAAGTGATAATGAATAGAACTAGATATTGATTGTGAAAAATGAAGATGTACGTAGGAATAAAGCGGAGATAGGTATTCCAAGCTTTGCCAAGAAGATTCATGGAAGAAGTCAAAAGGAAATAGCGGAATGGTGGAAAAAATCGGAGCGAAGATCTGCAGACTGAATAGCAGTTGATAAAAGATAGTCGTGGATGTGGATAGCACTGAATCATCCAAGCGGCTGTCTGTAATACATATGTCAAGAGCGAACCGTCAAGAGCGAACCGATTTTTTAATGCATTCACCCATACATAGTCAAACACAGATGAGCATGATCGTGATAATGGACCGGATAAAAGGAAAAGCGGTAAAACCATTAAGGAAGTACGAAGTACCCACTTAGGAAAGCGTTCGAGATTATTATTTATTTCTTTGATTAAAACGACCTAAAACCAATTGCAGAAATTAAAGAAACAATTTATATAAACACGAAACACAAGATAAAACAAAAGTTAAACAAAAGATAAAATATAAAATTATGTAGTAAAACAATATACGTCTCACAGTACTTCTGACATGCCGATAAAAACTTTGTCAATTCGTCCGCAAGCCCCCAACCAAGAGAAAAGGAGACGCATCTTATGTTGTCGATATCCTAAACAGCGAAGGGATGTTAGAAAAGAGAAGATAGATGTAAGCGAGAGGCTTGCAACCGGCAATATAAGAAAGTGCCATACATTGATATAATATTAAACAGATATGATATGCTCTAACAAATTAACCGAAATAAATGTGCCGATCGGAGCAGCAGCACACACATGCAAATTTTTTATTCTGCGTACATTTCACGCGTTGGTACAGTGTGAGTGAGATGGGGCGCAATCTAAAGCATAGAGAAGAAAAAGATGGCTAGTGTTTGTCATTTGCGCTGTTAGTGTTTGTCGTTTGTTTTTACGAGTGTATCGAGAGTGACTAAGGCAAGAGATTAGAATTATAATCTTTTGTACGCTTCAAGTTCAATGCGCTAGTGACTTATCTACCTTAGTTTAATATTATATCAATGGTGCCATAACAAAGTGTCCTTTTTTTGGGGTTCCGTACCTAAAAGGTAAAACGGAACCCTATTCATGAGACTTCGCTGTCCGTCAGTACGTCTGTCACCAGGCTGTATCTCATGAACCGTAAAAGCTAGACAGTTTAAATTTTCAGAGATTACGCATTTTTATGTTGCCGTTGTAACAACAAATACTAAAAATTCAATATTTAAGAGGGGTTCCCATACAACAAACGTGATTTTGTTGCCGTTTTTTGCTCCAATGGAAATAGATAAACGCTTGAAATGTTCACAGAATTTTTGGTTATAATATTAAATTTCAAAATAAATAATTAAATTACGATTCACAAACGTGATTTTATTGCCGTTTTTTGCTCCATATTAATAACGGAAATGGAATTTCTTTTAATTTTTGTTTTTAAGACTCGCACTTGACCGGTTTTATTTTACTAAAAATGCCTGTAGCACTCTTATCTACTTTCCAATAGATTAGGAAGGGAATGAGTACGTATCACGTATGTAAAAATGTAAATATTCAAACAATAACAATGGCTAGCAAAAGAATGGACAATTTAGAGCACATAATTTTTTTTAATGCGTTGTACATATAAACTCCTCCTTTCTAAGTTTTATTAGTACTAACAATATCGATTTCCAATGTATGCTTATTGTATATTTATTTATTTTAATTTTAGACTTTACAGAATTACATAAGAGGAAGTCTGAAAGTGGCACCGGTAGCTGAAAAGTTGTGTGGAAATCGGTTGTCATGGTACGGGCATGTGTTACGGAGAACTGAGGAGAATGTCGTGAGGAGAGTCTTAATTATGAATGTTGATGGCTATAAGAGTAGGGGAAGACCAAAGAAACGATGGATGGAATGTGTGAAGGATGATATGACTAAGAAGGGAGTGACTGCGGAGATGGCTTCTGATAGGGATGCATGGAAGAAAAAGACATGTTGCGCCGACCCCAAATAAATTGGGATAAGGGCAGGAGAATGATGATGACTTTACAGAATTATGTTACTTCGTATTCTCATTCATGTGTGCAACGCCATCTAGTAACGAGACAAGTAACTACTCAGTAAGCGCCATCTAGGACACTGGAAGGACACTAACCTTCAAAATAATTTCTGCAGTGAGAATAAACTCACTCATGATAATTTGTACGAAGGTGATTAACATAATTTACTATGCTGTAGACATCCATTATGTTTAACACGCATTCAGTTTTTGATTTTAATAGAATAGTATGAATTAATTATGTGTTTTTGTAATTATTTGCCATCCTCTAATAAACTCCTTTAGGATGATGATAAAGTTATAAAAAGTATAAATACATATTAAATTACAGTCATTTTAATATGCACACAAGGGGTAATAATCCAAGTTTTCTTTTTTTAATATTTTTTCCTAGTTAGCTACTGAGTAAACATTGGTTTAAATACAAAAACTAAGTCTGTATTCCTGACTATTTTGTAGGAACAAACAATATAATATTTAAAAACACAGATTATTAGAAAAATATTCTAAACACTAAAATTGTATAATTTATAATTGAAAAAATAATTATTATTATACTGCAAAAGTTACTAACTTAGCCTAATTTTAAAGTATAATTTATTAATAATTTCTATATCTCAATGACAGCACAATTTATATGTATGTACAGTATTTACAAAACATGACACATTTGCCTAATTTTGTAAGAGAATAAATTAAATTAAATTGTTTTTTTTTTTTTTTTATCAATAAGTAACAATTGTGTTCACTGAAACCCATTATATTTGAAACCAAAAGAATTAAACAGTGCTTCTGTTATTGTTGTGTATTGAATACACTGCTACTTAGTGTCTTATTAAAATGTATGTGCATTTCTGGTTTATTCTGCTTTTCAAGTACTTTATAATTCATTTTCTTATTAATTATTTGGCAAAACTTCACTGACATAAGGGGTATATCTAATACCAGTAAAATAGAAAATAATATTTTGAACAAAAAGCTATATGAACCCAGACATTGAATAAAATAATTTGTCTTTGAAAGGTGGTTTGTAATACACTTATGTTACATACTGAAACAAAATCTGGCTGATATACACAACCTGGAAAAGGAACACACATTTTTTTAAAGCTAGCTTTTCTACTTGTCTTCCATGTTATTGTTTATTAAGGTTGAAAATGAATAGTTGTAAGCTTTTGCTTTGCTTCTAATTTGTGTATGGGTCACTTTGATCATAGCATTGGTCTCACAGGGTCATATTATGATGTCTCAGAAATCTAGTAGAAACAATTTCAATTAGAAAGTATTTCATGTTATACAACATTCTTATATCTTCCCAAATCTAAAACCCACTACAATCAGTTTAAAGCTAAAGCCATTAATCGTGTGTAGTGCTTGCGTAAACACAAAATACCTACCTAATTATGCTGTGCCTCATACAATAACACCTATACTTGTCTGAAGTATAATCATGACTTGAGCTAAACACAATACATGAAGCAAACAATACAGTCACTGGCATGCTGCAGTACGAATATGCTAGTAATTCCTACTGGAACTGTTGTTTATCATGTAAAACAAGGACTTATGTATCGTAGATACGACCTAAATACTATGATAGTGTATGGTTTGGCACAGGCAAAATTTTTGACGGCGTATTATAGTTAATATTTCTTACCTGAATCTCTCGAGGGCTCCATCATCTGGTTAAATGTATCTATCGTTTACGATATACCACTTTCATAGAATAGTTCAGTGGATAACGATGAACCTGTCAGTAACAAGGTCGTTGAACTAAATATACCTATAAGAAGATGAAATATACACCCCCTTGCTATACACAAATCTCTTTGTAGATACTATGAGATACACTAGTACTAAAACTTTACTATAAGCAAAAAAGACGATAAAAGTGGTTAATAATTATAAGAATTCATCAATAACCCAATTTCAATTAATTCTCAGTGACATAAAACAACGCGTCACGTCACAGTCGAATGTCGTTCAGAAATTTTGATAGTACTATACTGATGACATTGAAAGAATCGAATTTCCGAACGTAATATTCATGTTAAATTTTTATAATTAGAGATTTCTATACAGCAAAAGAAAAAGTAGGTAACTACTAACTATTCAGTATTCACAATAAAAAGTAACCGGGAATATATTGATATGACCGTATTATATCAAAGAGTAAAATAATAATAGGAAAATCTTCACAAAAGTCATTAAATAGAGAACCCTTTAGAAAGTTTTGGTTTTAAAAATTTTAAAAAATGAAATGGAATTTTTAATAAATTAAATAAAAAATGGCAGCATGACATTGAAACAAAAAATAATCTTTTTTATGACTAAGGTATTATTACTTTTGTATACAATAGCTTATTTTTTGTTTCAATATAATGCTGCATTGCTGCCATTTTTTTTCAATAATGATCTATGATCACAAGTCACAACTCAACGGAACGCGACTTTTTTAGTTTTCAATGTCAAGTTAAAGTCATCTAATAAGGTCAGTTCTCTCTCATTGTCACTCTAATATTTACCTGAGTTATGCGTTCTATTGGTGAAATATATCACTGATCTATTAAAAACCAATCAAATTTCTTAAAAGTTGATTGACCTTGTAAATGTAAGTTTCAAATTAGAAAAGTTTTATATAAATACGTCGCTGACAAAATTACAAGTTTACTTTGTTGAGTTTCCCGGCGTAAATGTTAAGTATTTTTGACTAATTATTAAGACTAATAATTTATAATCAGTAAGACAACATCAATAGGTGCTTTAGAAATAGGTTCAGTGGTCCGTGATTTTATAATCGACAAATTAGTAAAGTTTTTAAGTTTTTTTTTAGTGATTATCCTTCGTGAACATGGAAAACAAAAATGACTTTGAATATCCACACACTTTCATATTATGCGGAGCGTCTGGAGATCTTGCAAGAAAAAAGATTTATCCAACTATATGGTATTTGTTCAGGGACAATCTTTTACCTCGTCATACCAAGTTTATTGGTTATGCTCGAACGAAACAAACGTTAACAGAAGTTAAAGAGAAATGCAAAAAATATTTAAAGGTGCGTCCGGGAGATGAAGAAAAATTGAAGGAATTCTGGGATGCAAACGAGTATTTTGCTGGTTCCTATGACAAAAGAATCGATTATGAAATGCTCAACCAGCTAATTAGTAAGTCTGAAAAGGGCCCTAAAGCTAACAGAATATTTTACCTAGCAGTGCCACCGACTGTATTTGAAGATGTTACGGTAAATATACGAAATGCATGTGTATCCATTAAAGGCTTTACAAGAGTTATCATCGAGAAACCCTTTGGTAGAGATGATGCAAGTTCAGAGAAATTGAGCAGTCACTTAGCTGGCCTGTTCAAAGAAGAGCAGATTTATCGAATTGATCACTACCTTGGTAAAGAGATGGTTCAGAACCTCATGACGATCAGATTTGCTAATCAAATATTCAGCCCTTCATGGAATAGGGAAAATATTGCATCTGTACTAATCTCTTTTAAAGAACCGTTTGGTACAGAAGGCCGAGGCGGTTATTTCGATGATTTTGGTATTATTCGTGATGTAATGCAGAATCATCTTCTTCAAATTTTGTCACTTGTTGCTATGGAAAAACCTGTTACTTTAAATCCGAATGATATAAGAGATGAAAAAGTGAAGGTTCTACGCCACATTAAACCTATTGAGCTTAATGATATACTTGTTGGACAGTATGTAGGTAATCCTGAGGGCAAAGGTGAAGAAACAGTAGGATATCTTGATGATTCAACTGTGCCAAAGGATTCTATAACACCAACATATGCACTTGCTGCACTTGAGATTAATAATGCGAGATGGCAGGGTGTGCCTTTTGTTCTTCGCTGTGGAAAAGCTCTAAATGAGAGAAAAGCAGAAGTGAGGATCCAATACAAAGATGCACCTGGTGATATCTTCAATGGAGATGCAAAGAGAAATGAACTGGTAATACGTGTTCAGCCCGGTGAGGCTTTATATTTGAAATTAATGTGCAAATCCCCTGGGATGAAATTCGACCTGGTGGAAACTGAATTGGATTTGACATACAGTATGCGCTACAAAGAAGCCGATGTCCCTGATGCCTATGAGAGACTCATTTTGGATGTGTTTACTGGTACCCAAATGCATTTTGTACGTAGTGATGAATTGAAGGAAGCATGGCGTATTTTCACACCTATTCTCAAAGAACTGGAACAGAAACATATTAAACCGGTCCCATATGTGTATGGATCACGAGGCCCTCCAGAAGCTGATAGTAAACTTTCTTCCTATAACTTTATGTACACTGGCTCATATAAATGGAAGAAGCCTAGCCTATGTTAGTAGAATTACAGCCTGGTATCTAAGGCAGGTGGTGGTGGTTTGCTTTTGTGGTTTTTGATTATTATTATTATTTAATAACATTGCAACAACTACTTTACACAATTAAGTTTAAGTTATATAGTCATACAAGTCACATTCCGATTTAATCACAATTGATTACTATTGTTATTTAATTATATTTTGCATTCCTTTTACTATACCTTATACAGATTTTACTGTTAACTGTGGAAAGTAATTTTTAAGCCATCATAATTTATTAATTTTGCATAATAGTATACTAAATTAAGGGGACCATTTTAACTTAAAGACAAATGGTTGTGTGAGTGCCTTATCCACTTCTGTAAACTGCCTGATATTGACTTGTGACAAATAAATATAAGCTATGATAATCACGTGAAACTCTTATATGAATTACCTCTGATACAATTTATTTAAGATACTCAGGGGTCAGGCTATCGCTCATGTCGAAAATGGTGATAAAAGAAAATTAATTTGATATACTATTTAAAATGCAACTAATGGATATTGTAATAATTGATTTATTTAATGATTTATGTATACATATTATGGTCATGACAAGGTTTTAATAATTAATTGACAAATATTTTTCTATCAATATATTAAAATATATGATGATCATCATCATCATGATGATGATGATGATATTAAAATATAATGTGTCCATAACTTCAACTGTAATGTTTAATTTTGGTAAGGAAAGTAGGACAATACTTCCTAAATAAGGTAGCTATAATATTATTTGTGATTTTTGATACATATTTATATATTTTAGCTACAATATACCTTATGAATAAGATAGTAGTTGGTAATTGTATATTTAACAAAAAAAATGTTACAAGGTTTGTCATGGGATTTCACATATATTCTCTTTTTGATTAATAAGTTTAAATTGCTTATTACCTATTTGTATTATTTTATTGTTATTATTTTTATTAAGTGCTTGCATTTGAAAGGATATTTCATTGGTATTTTGTTATGCATTTATATTTATTTCTATTTTTTTTTACAATAACTTATAACTATCTAGGTGGCTGTTTTACTAAGAATATTGCGATTGTAAGAGCTTGTTATCAAATATATGGATTTCATAACATTATCAATAAGTATTGGTTTTAAAATGTCCGCTCATACAGTAAGTTTGTTGAACAATATTATTAATAGTATGTAACACCTGACAAATGTATTGTTATTGATCTGTTATTATTCGTTTTATTCATAATTATTTATTGAATAGGACTTTGTTCCATTTTAATGCATAATAAACCAAGACCTTTTGTAAAGGTGATCATCCATTGATAGACTTACATTATGAATCTGTGTAATTATACAGGGGGGCTTATTTACAGCAATAAAAATGTTCTTTCATTCATCATTTTATATAAAAAGCTTTTAACGCTGAAATAAACAGTATGGTGCTGCAAAATCATATGTTGTTCCTTTAATTACCTACCTACTTATAATACGACCACTATGGCTGATACAGTATTAGTAATGTTCTTACTGAATAATATAAATAAAATAGCTAACGGCATGACTGTAAATGTCATGCTAAGCTGCATGCTCATTCTGCCTATATCACGCTTGTTTTGCATGAGTCATGCCTAATTTCGTGACAGAAAAATACTTGCTCGCTCGAAGCTTTCAAAAAATGGTTCGTCATAGCGTAATGATCAGGGGGGGGGGACAGTTGCCTACATCGGGCTTGGCGACGAATGAAGTAGCGCCATCTTCTTTTTTGAGGACTGAAACATTAATTTAGTTTTGTCCAGTCTGCAATAGATGTCTCTGTTATAAAATTTTAAAAACAACAAGATTTATTTTTAAACTAATATAATGTTTGTTTACTTTATATAAATTAAAATCTTTATATTAACAATTAATTATATTCTTAAACTCTTAATATAATGGGAATTTATTTATTTATCAGTTTACAGCTGTCCTTACAGGTTTTACCCTAATGCGACAGTGCAGTTATCCACTAATACTTTATTATACATACACTAATTCTTAAATATAACCAACAATATTTAATAAAACTCTTGCGAGTTCACTCAAAGAACACGAGAATACGTCCAGTCTATCATGGAATAATAAGCTTTATTTTCACTCGTATTAACATCTGATTCTAATGTCAATGACACGCTGTTAGTAAAATGGTCGCCGTAGTCTGCGCACACGCTTGACTGTTTTTCGATTGATTTCTGTGTCTATCCTAGTTTTTGAGATAATATCTTCGTTTTAAACGTCGAGTCGAGATTACTCTTCTGTTTCGGTACCAAGATAATCATCCAGAAACTGTTATACTTAGCTCTATAGACGCTATTTTGTGTTGTGTTGTGACTTGTGACTGCAGTGAATGTTGTTGTTTGTGCGGGAAAATAAAATATGAAGGCGATGGTGGAACAAAATTAGCTGCTGTTAATTATTATATTAAGCACAACAATTGTAAAAATAGAAAATGAACTTAAACTAATCAATTGTTTCATTAAAACCCAATTTTGCATTTAGCCAGTATTTTCCGGTACCGAATTTTGTTCTTACTTTCTTGATGTGAATATTTGATTTCCTAAATATTGGTATTATTACAAAATAATGTTCCACAAGAAAATTGGAATATAAAAGTTCGGTTCTGTTCTGGGAAATAAAAGGCTTTTAGATAAAAATAAATCTAATGTCAATATGACATAGTGTGTGTGGGTAAACCTGTGAGTGTATGATAGTCCGATAGTTCCTTGTTCAGAAATACAGATACCGCTTCAAACTTGTCATGGCTAAAAGTAACGAGCACTCTTTTCCTTCATATAATATAGTACTCTGTGGTAATGATATTTACAGAACTACGCCATCTATCTTAAGAATCTGAACAACAATTAAATTAATAGTCTCTTGTCTGGTAGATAGGTGGCACTACAAAACTGTCCTTATAAGCAATGTTACCATCCTTAAGACAGAAAGTTCTAGTTTCAATTAGAAGATAACATACCTTAACTGTTACTGTTCCTCCGTGGCGCAGCGGTCAACACGCCTGCCTGCGACGTGGAGGCCCCGGGTTCGATCCCCGGCCAGGTCATAATGGAACACGATCTTTTCCTGATTGGCCTGGGTCTTGTTTATCTATGTATCTATCTATTATATATATATAGTATCGTTGAGTTAGTATCCCATAACACAAGTCTCGAGCTTACTTTAGCACTCTTGAGTTATGCAGTTAAGTCCTTTAGTTGTAGAATTTACTTTCCTCTAGTGTATCAATAAATCATACAGGAAAAGCAACGTAGGTCGTAGAGTAATTTTCTCTCTATACTTACTATACTCTTTGAGTAACTTTCTGCTTAATTAACGATTGACCCAGTACACCGAGTACACCATAGACGTATACTAAGTGACATGCCTCACGCGTATAATCTACAGTATTTGTTTGGTTGAAAAGAGTGAGAGAGATGACTTATATTTTCGGCCTAGCAATATCTTCTCCCTCATAGATGATTGATGATTTTGAGAAAGATAAAGATAGACGAAACTTCGTTTCCTCTCTTTCTTTTGGAGTGCCACAATTCTCAACTCTAAGGCATGTCCATTAGTATATGTCGATGGTGTACACAGTGTGCTTCTATTCATGTGATAGTGCTGCTATTTTACAAAATACGTACGGACGACAACAGGTCAAGCTACCCCAAACTGTCAGATATTCCCAATGAACCATGAGCCTTAAAGCTTTAGAAATAAAATTGAAAATCTAAGAAGGAAATGTGACAGACTGTAGTAGTATAATGTGCTGTCGCCTGTACGTACCATCAAAAAATATTAGAACGAATTAGGTATGGATCGTTGTGTCATGGTTTTCAAGAAACGTAACATAACCAGTTACTTGGTCGGCGTCACCTGTTATAAAACGAGTTATTTTTATAGCTAGTTATTTTCATTCAGTTAATGTGATTGTTTACATAACTATACGTCCACCAACTATACAGTTACTCACGAAACGAAACTAAGTCACTGTCTTGAGTGTGCCCTGTTAAAAAACGAGTTAGTTTTGTAGCTAGTTATTTTCATTCAGCTACTGTGATTGTTTACATAATTATACGTCCACCAACTATACCTACAGTTATTAACGTAAAGGAAACTAAATTAAAACACTTTCTTGAGTGTGTAGCTATACAGTTAAATCAATAAATTATGCCAGTGTGATGTATGATACGGCTAAGGCATAACGTGTGTATGAAATAACGCATTTACAAAAATAACTACTTTTTAATTTGAGTCGTAACTAGCTATTCAGTTACACATCGCGTCACTGGTTATTGTAATTGGTTATTTGAAATAACGACCATGTCTAGAACGAATTGCTTTATGGAAGAATCGTACATTCGTAACTGTAATGTCGCTTAAATGTGGATTTGCGGATACCAGTCTTATAACATAATATAATTTATGAATGAAACATCTTATTCTTCACAGTGCTTTGTTAACCCTAGAAAGATAACGTGCGCCTCCGAGGCGCCCGCAAAATACATATTTCGCTGCAATTTTGTTACCGACGCGTGTACAAGCTTGTGTTTCCTAGCCAATTCAGTCGTTGATCAACACTTCCAAGAGACGGCTGCTACTGTTCGGTAAGTATCATAGTTTTGCTGTTAGAGCGATGTGTTGCGCTCGGGAGGCGCATGTTTATCTTTTGTGTAACTTTTGCCACTTTCATAGTGAATTTGTTTTTATTATTTTTACTAATGTACTTAAGGTAAGTAATAAAGGTTGTTTTTTTTTTTATTAGTGAATACTTATTGTAATCAATTGTTTTTATGATTTAACACTGTCCAGCAGAAGAGTGTTGGATAAAAGAGAAATTGTTTCTCCAGTGACTGAAGAAGGTGAAGACGCTGATGAGGGCAGTGACAGTGAGATCGAGGACCATGTCAATGACTAATGTTGATGGCCAAGAAGGTGTGATGATCTATGAAAATTCGAAGGATACTTCATCGCAGAATGTCACTGAAAATACTGGACATGACCAACGCATAGTAATTCCGCCTAATGATGTGATCAGGGGCAAGAATAGGCATGTTTGGAATACTGCTAAAGGACAAAATACCAGAAAAACATCTACAATCAATGTAGTTCATGCAAATTGTGCCTAGTTGCATGTGTTAAAATATCTTTGCACCGTGTTTGAAAACTAGGTTGGGGTTTTTTTTTGACGGGAAGCTAAGATGAGTGCCACGCGCATTTTTCATTGGACTTTTAAAATTATTTATAGTGTCGTTTACTAATTAAAAGCGCGTGATTTATGTAGTAAAAAGTGCATTCAGTAAATAATGCATAAAGATCATTGAAATATCGCAGCATAGTGGCCACATAATGGCTTTGTATCACGTATAAGCCCCGCACGATGATATTGCGATGGAACCTTGTCACAATAACAGCGTTGTGACGTCATCTGTCACACAAAAGGACAGCTAGCAAAAGAATGTTAAATGCAAAATTAATATTAGGGTTAAGGGTTTATTTGTATTATATAATTTTATTACACTCTTTATAAAGAGTGTATGTATAAATTAATATTAGGGTTAAGGGTTACCTACTCACCCATATTCTGACAAACAAACTTTCATTATTAAAAATTTCAAGGAAATAATTTTTGTAGACGTAAGAAAAATATACTTATTCGTATATCTTTCTTACATGTATACTATTTTTTTCTAACTACATTTCTGTTAATTTGCGAGCGGGAATTGAACCAGAGTCCACTGTGTAGTAGTCATGTTTTAATTACTACCTACATCTATCAGCTTATAAATAAAACCAGGATAATATGTAAAAAAATGTATATAGTCTTCCGAATCAGAACTGCTTTCTGTGTCTGTCGTTTCCGATTCACTGTCGTCGCCGTATTTATGACAAATAACTCGTCAGTTATTCGATCTTTATTCAAATATTCCTCTTCAAGCCGTTTAACATGATTGACTTCCTTTCGTCAGTCATCTGGAGTTATTGACTCCGACGCCTCCAACGTCAGAACTTCAATGCGACTTTCCAACTGCTACACATTCTTTTCTGACACCCTCGTCTTTACCAGGTTCCAGATGTACTCAATGGGGTTGAGGCCGCAGTTGTAAGGTGGTAATCTAACGACTTCATGGCCATTGCCAGCTAATAAATTGTCAATTTTATAATTTTTCGGCGGTCTGTGCCGTTTAATTAATAAATACAGTTCAGGTTTTGTACTGTCGTTGGGAAAGTCGATGTTGTGATCTTGTAGCCACTCAACAATCAACTGTTTTTTATTGTTCATACTTGGTAGCCTATTCTCATCCCTACTGTGATAAGGGGCGTTGTCCATCACAATTTTGGAGTTGCGTGGTATGTTGGGTACTAATTTTTCTGTAAGCCACTTGGTGAAATTCTCAGCATTCATTTGATCATAGTAATCCCCCGTTTTGGTATCTGCTTTAAACATTAAAAGGGCATAGTCAACAAAACCGCTTTAACTTCTTTATCCATCGGCGACCGGGGCTGTCGTTCCATCTCACTCCATCGGTTGCTGTTTGCCAACATTTTTCTACCGTGTAGTGTGCGTGTATCCACGTTTCGTCGAGATAAATAACGGGTCTTTTGTCTTTTATTTTTCACCAAGCGAGTAATTTTCTTTCATACGTCGTTAATATTTAGCCCTCCACGCTTGAATTTGGGGTCTTTAAATTGGGGCCAGTCTTTTTTGGTAGCATCGTTTAAATTGGTAGCCCAAATCACATTTAATTATTTTTCTTAATGTAGTTTCACTACCAGTATAATTAAGGTCTACTTTTGAAGCCGCCAAGATTTTGCGCATTGTGGGTATTTCTCTCCTCACCGTATCAAAAAAAAAAATCAAAATCAAATTTATTAGAGCTCCAAATTATTGAACATTAGTTGGTGATTGAAGCCTCCTGTTAAGCAAATTATGCCTGTGTTAGGAGACTCCGCTCTTCCACAGCAGTATACAATTTTTAAAAAACCTTATGTATAATTAACATGCAAGTGTGTGTGGGTGTTTGTGTGTATGTATTTGTGTATATGTGCGTGTATGTATATGTGTGCGCCTGTGTGTGTGTGTGTGTGTGTGTGTGTGCGTGCGTGTATGGTGTGTGGTGTGCGTGTGTGTGTGCTTGTATCATTTTGTGTAGTTCAGTAGTTCCTCAGTTTCTGCGTAATTTAGTGTCTTTGTCCAATTTGTTAACATTTTTTTACAGTCATGTAAGTTATTATTGTATATATAAACATGTTTATTGATTCTATTATACAGTTGGCATGATAGTGTACCATATTGAATCGCAGCAAATTTAGTTTTTGTTTGTGGAACTTGTGCTATAAGATCCCTACGCCTTCTTGTTAAAGTATCAGGATCATATGGTACATTCTTATGTTTTTTTAGAACAGTGTTTATGATATATATCTTTCTAACAGAAAGCAATCCACTATCCCGATAGAGTAATTCAGTAGGGTATGAGATCTTTTTAATATACATTGAATCTATAATATTTCTTAAAGCTGTTAAGGAAAACCCGTCGAAATATTTCTTCTTTTGTCTTTTTCCTTTAGTAGGAGTTCTCATTTTGCTGCCACTGGCTGTTGCTGACTCATGCTCTCGTATCAATTTCGTCCCAGTATTTTTTGCAACGCCTGTGGCACATGCCACACACTCCGTGACTTTGATAGAATTTTGCAAAATATTTTTAATAACTATAAGCAGTTGCTTCGGTATTAAAATGTCCGAAGCACTTTTTAAAGCATGGTTTATACTTTCAAGAACTAACTTACAGTCCTCTTTCTCCTTAACAAAATAATTGTCCACTTTAATTATAATTTCACGAGCACGACTATTAATTAATTTATTACTCATTTTAACGAGTAACAGCTAACAAAACTAAACAACAAAACTGAAGAACAACAATAAAACAGGATAACAAAAACAAAAAGCTAACAAAAATATTCGATGTGCGTAAGTAGGTAAGCGCGGACTGAACTTGCGAACGGTACCGACGGTGCGTGTTCGACTACGTCACCAAGATGGCCGCCAATCGCAATATCATCGTGCGGGGCTTATAACGAACGAACGCGCAAGAACTAGCCGCCTGCTGGCGCGAAGGCAGGCGGTTGGTCAAGGGTTGAGTAAAATTTGCGACAATTTCTCGTTAATTTTGTTTACTTCTACTTTGTTTATCAATAAACCGCTTTTTATAAGTTATAAACTAGCGCTTGACCGCAATCCCGCCTGATGGTAAGCAGTGATGCGATCATTGATGGTAAAGCGCGCTAGTTTATTAAGAGCCTATTCACTCTAGCCTTGAAGACACTCAAATTGTAATGTGACGGAAACACCGTCGCTGGCATTGTTCCGTCCCTCGATGTACGCGGTATAAAAGAGGAAGCGAAACGCTTCGTCCGGGTCGCAGTGGTATCAACAACGTAAGGGTGGAAACTCGCCGTACGACGGGTCGTCCGATGGTGGAACGGAGATGGGGGAATTAAATCATGCAATTCCCTTGCACACTCACCAGAATGCAACCTATAGAAGACCGAAAGGCTGGCTACTCTACGCCTGTGCTCCAGGCTTTGGAGACCGTTTCGAGTTAAGTCTGGGTCGCCAATCAGCCTTTTCGCACGCCTCTTCACTGAATCCAAAGTAGCCAGGTGACATTTCACAGCACCAGCCCAAATGTGGCTGCAGTACTCCATACACGAGCGGACCTGTGCTTTGTACAACATTAGAAGCTGCCCCGGTGTGAAGTACCGCCGGACCTTTGCGATAACGCCAAGTTTTCTGGCAGCCACCTTGGGCTTGGACTCAATAAACCGCCCTAAGTTATGGTTCGAGGAAATCTCTACTCCCAAAAGCTGAAGGCGGTTGGTGCACTCCAATGATAAATTCTGAAAAGTAGGAGCCAAGGTAAACGGGCTCCTTTTGGCGGTGAAAAGACACGCCTGTGTTTTGGCGGCATAGAATGCTACAAGATTGGCTTTGCCCCATTCGGAGACTGCCTGTAGTGCAGCACTCGTACACTCTATCATAGCCTCTCTTTCGGACCGGATTGTTTCCTTACTAGCCCGAGCTTCCGGCAGGTATCTCTCCACAACTGTGCTGTCATCTGCATACCCATAGATACCGGGCACCAGCAGGTCATTAATATGCAACAGGAACAGAGTTGCAGAGAGAACAGACCCCTGAGGAACACCGGCATTGGTCGACATGGGCTCCGATGAGCATCCGTCGAAAACAACTCGGAGGGACCGTTCAGTCAGGAAGTGTTTTACCCAGCCAGTCAGGCCAGCGGCAATGCCGTACGCTGGAAGCTTACTCAAAAGGCCAGCGTGCCATACCCGGTCGAAAGCCTTCGAGACATCAAGGGAGACGGCAATCGCTTCCCCATTTTTCTCGAGGGCCTCGCCCCACAAGTGAGTAGCATACACTAGTAGGTCCCCAGTTGACCGATTGCGCCGAAAACCGTACTGTCGGTCACTGAGGAGATCGTTACCTTCCAGGTAAGCCAAGAGGCGCGAATTCAATACACGCTCCATAATCTTGCAGAGTATGGAGGTTACCGAAATCGGCCGATAGTTGGTAGGATCGGCACGACTACCCTTTTTGGGCACGGGCTGCACGTTGGCAAACTTCCAGGACTTGGGCACTATACCAGTCCCAAATGAGAGGCGATACAGGCGCGTCAATACAGGAGACAACTCGGGTGCACATGCCTTAAGAACAATCGCTGGTATACCATCTGGACCAATAGCCTTATTCACGTCCAGACGACACAGTGCTCTCAGGACCTCCTTGTTCCTAATGCGAACCTCCGGCATTGAAGCTCCGCAATGAGGTAAATTAGGTGGAGTAGCACTGCCAGTATCAAGACGCGAACTATGGGCAAAGAGAGATGCAAAGACACCTGCTTTCTCTCTCGCCGTATGGGCCAGTGTTCCATCAGGCCTCACCAGCGGAGGCAGTGTGGTTCGACAGAAGTTCGCCTCGACCGATTTGGCAAGGGACCAAAAAGATCTGCTACCGGATGGCTGCGCAGATAGCTTGTTGCCAATATGGGTAATACGGTCGAAGCGAGCCCTCTTAAGCGCCTTTTTGTAGGACTTGGCAGCACGGTTAAAGGCTCTCTTCTTTGAGCTTAGATCCGGAGCTCTGCGGTCACGAGCGTCAACCCAGGTGAGAAATGCCGCGTGCTTATGCTGTTCAGCTTGGACACAATCGGCATTGAACCATGGGCGAGCTGAGCCACCGACGGGCACGTCGCTGAAGGGGATAAAATACTCCATAGCTTGAAGCACCACATCGGTTATAGCGTCCGCACAGCTCGACGGATTGTCAGAAGAGAAGCAGACCTGCTGCTAAGGATAAGACGCAAAGAAGTGGCGCATCTCATCCCAATCTGCTGACTTGTATCGCCACAATCTCCGTTCACCACGAGAGTCGTGATCTGGAGGGGAGAAGGATGACACAGACTTCACCAGACAGTGGTCTGAAGTTCCCAACGGTGAGGAAACTGTTACAACACATCTGTCCGGATCAGTGGTCAGCAGAAGGTCCAAACAGTTGGCTGTGTGGCCAACTACATCAGGCACCCTAGTCGCTTGCTCTACCAGCTGGGAAAGGCCCATAGAAAGCGCGAAGTTTCGCGCTTCTCTCCCAGCGTGGTCGGTCCTCTGGTATGGGAAGAGCCAGTCCTGGTGGCAGGCGTTGAAGTCCCCCAGAGCGACGAACTGAGCGTCAGGGTGCCGATGCAGCGCATTGTCAGCAGCCTCACTGAGGTGGTCGAATAACCGAGTTGTCTCCTGATCACCGCTGTGCGATCGGTAGACACAGGTGTAGACAATTTTGTCTGCACCAGTGTCAACCAACAGCCATAAGGTCGATAGATGAGGGTCTTCGAGGTGACGGAGACGCCGGCAACAGATGTCATTGCGGACATACACACAGACCCCAGCACGCTGCAGGAAATGATGCTCCAAAGAGTATCCCGGGTAGTTGAGGTATGCCGCATCAGACGGACATCTGATCTGGGTCTCCGTCAAGAAAAGTAGGTGAGGCTTTTCAGTCTCAAGATGGTGGTGGACTGCATCGATATTGGAGTGCAGACCTCGAATGTTTGAGAGGTGCACTTAAAACGAGAGGACGTGCGCCCGCTGTGCACACCTACTTTTCTTATTTGTACTTTTCATCTTTGATTTTAAATTGAGTGAATAGGAAGGAAGACGGCAGTTGAGCGAGGTGAAGCAATGTTAAACCCAACAACACTACCAACGATGCCGCGCCAAAGGGAGGTTGATCTGGAGACTGCGGGGACGCCCGAACCCCCCCAGGGATCGCCATCGGGTCCTCTCGTCCGGTCGCCAACCGGCACGATGGGGCCACCCTGGGATTTTTCGCAGTTGGCGGGGCAGCCTTTCGTGTGTGGCTGGCACACTACTTGGGCCCCCAACTACCTGCGGTCGGCCAGCGGAGCACCGTGCTTCGGATCCCGCTACCCTCCAGGACCAAACTCCCGACACAACAACATTTGGCAAATCGTACCCGGCACACATCGCAACACAACTGCTCAGACCCGTCCTCCGTACGGCTTCACCAGACATCATGCCGGAACACGACGAATCGCTTGGCGACATGACTTTGTCTGGTGGGTGGTAACTTATGCCGGCGGCTGATGTTGTGGCCTCCCACCTTAAGAACACTTAACACTTGTTACACGTGTTATTGGCAAAATTGTGGTATCTAACCACAGAGGCCATTGAAGAGTTGAAGTAGTATTCAGTCTAAAGAAAAGAAAGATAAAAGAAAAAGAAAGAAGAAAACTAGGTTGGAAATTCCTACTTTATCAAGACGCTTGAGAGAAAGTATTGAATATCCCCCCACAAAGTAACAGAAAGATGTCTGAAGAAGCCGATGAGGAACCACTAACTGAAATTCGACGGTACTGTCGCTTATGTACTAAAAAAAAGAAAAGAATTATTCAAAATAACGCCCATAAAATGTAAAAAGACATTGTGCGGAGAACGTAAAAAAGTTGTACAAAAAAATAACCTTATCTTTCTAGGGTTAGGATTCGATGTTCGGCGTGTGTAGCGTCATATTTGTCTACTATTATTATAGTGATTCTTTTCTTTTATGTAGTAACACTGTAAAACTTCCGTTTATGCTTGACATTTGAAAGGTAGAAAATAATACCACGCGAAGGCGAACTTGGATGCCATAGCATAAAATCGAGATAGACAATTGGAATAAAAAGAAGTGTGAAAAGGATAGCACTACAGTTACATAGTTTAATGTTTTTGTTGTGAGTATGTAGTGTGCGCTGTCATGTCAGCTGAGTGATTATTGAGTAGAGCAATGGTGGTGTTTTTACATTTTCGAGAGCTAAAATTATAAACAGCCTATTTAACACGTGCAATTTCGCTTAATGTGTTCATTCATTATTTAACGTGATGAATAGGAATACATGTTAATGGATTTTGTTTGATTGCTTGGCAATGCTCTAAGGAGTATTTGCGAGTTTTCTGGACTGCGTAAGTGCTAAGAATCTTTGTTGTTGAAATTTTTTTTCATACGTAACAAATGAACTAGTTTGCTTAGTTAGATGATCCATTCCGTTGCTCCATTGTTGTGTTTCTATATTGTACCAAACGTGGTATTTATTTAAACACTGCATATTATGTAAAGTTTACAAATGTACCGATTGTTGAGATAGTCCATGCTATGACGTTGTTGTTTATTTTAGGCTTGTCTATTATATGCATGCTACGCGTGGTGAAGTGTAGATTTTTTTTTAAAATATTCGTTAGCATTATTTCTCAATTACTCTTACAGATATTCATTTACCTAATATTAAAAATTTGCAAATTTATTTATTAAATGTTTTGTAATTTTTACTGTCTTTAAAGTACCTAGGATATCTTTTTATTATAATTATGTACATAAGTTTATTATTGTTTGGAACATTATCATACTGCCGTCTTAAGGAAAAAAGACACATCTAACATTTTTTTTAATGCGAAATATAAAAATATTGGTGCCATTTTTTTACTGATTTAGAATATGCATGTAACTCAATTTGGAAAAAAAATTTAGATGCGTCTTTTTTCCTTAAGACGGCAGCATAGTTTACAAACAAATAACAAAAACGCTACAAGACAATCCTTTGAAAAATATATAATCTATAAAGTATAATTTAATGTTATTATTATAATATGTACTGGCAAGCAAAGAGTCCTTGTTTGTGCCTATTATAACAACAAGTAGGTCAGGAACCATGACAAAGTTTCAAGGCATTATATCTAATTGTTTTAAATAGCAAATGTAATGTATAAAACTAATTATTGAACACTTGGTTTGGGCCCAGTAGAGTATTTATGAGTTTTAATGTAATAGTTTTCTCCATTATTCATAAACATTGCTTAAAGTTAACTACTGATTAGCGACTGTTTAGCCATACATTTATGATGTTAATCATAACTCAACTTTAATCATTGTTTATGGATAAACCTCTTAACAACAACATCTATTTTTTGTGGTTTGTGGTTTTTTGAAAAACCACAAAATTGTGAGCTTGTTATCTTACCTGGTTGTCCCAACAAAAATGTAACATTGTATTATACATATATCTTATACATATATGTATATGTTATAATGAAATGACTTCACAAATCTTAGTTTTATTATAATAATGAATTTATTATCTATCTTCAATGTTATGGGTTTGGTTTCCGCACTTAGGTGTGTATTACAGAACGTCACTCAAAACTCAAGCTCTACTTAAGTCTCGTTTCAAGCCATTTGATTGGTTGAAACTAGTTTTAACTAATGCTTAAGCAGAGATCAATGCTTGAGTTTCCTTCTGGAATACGGACCTTAGTCCTTCCAGTGGACCATTGCGAGTGTCTAATCTGTTTTATATTACAGTTTTTATACAGATAGCAGCCATCCTCCTACCAGACTATCCCTCTAGAAGTCAATTGTATCTCCAGTATACTTATGTACAACCACTCAATACAATTCCGTACTGTATTCAACATTAATCAATGTTATGTTATCATCGGAGTCCACTAAACACTGATTACAAGTCTAAACCCCCAAAATTTTGTCAAGTTTAATTCATTAGACAAACATTAAACTTTTCATAGCTGTTTACTTTCGGGAGCAAGACAAATAGGGTTTTTGAAATGTGTTATTTCCTATATAATATCCTTTTGGAAGATTTGAGAATATAATATGCTGTTCTATTAAGAAAAATGTCATTATAATGATGAATAAACATTATATATTTATATTAGATATAATCAGTATCTGCTATCAATTCTCTAGCTGGTTATCTCACGTGATTTATCTATCTATGTTCATCAATAAAATTCAGAAAGATTACATACCTACTTAATCTAGTTCAAATTTAAACTTTATCAATTCATAATTTTAATTTGTAGTGTTCATGGCCACATAATGCAGATGCAAGCAATAGTTATGCTACGGAGTGATATATTTTAGCTGTGACGATACATAATATATTGCCACCATGCTGTATGTTTTTCACGTGGATACTGGTCTAATGACCACATATGACATGAGCCTCACATTGCAAAAGTAAGTACCCTAACTATATTATTATAGATATAAAAGAGAGTTTCTTTGTTACACTTTCACTCAAAATTACTGCATCGATTTAGATGACTTTTTGTTAAATTTAGCAATTGGGAAGACCATGACCTAGGTAAGGACATAGAATTTTTTTGTCATGGATTGCAGACCTGGTTGAGGGTAACAACTAGTGAGCTGTAATATTATTATACTTTAAAAAAATAATTAACAATACAGCTCAATAGTTGTGTTGCTGAGTTGTTGTGTCTTGGTGTTGGTGTGGTCAGCAATAAACATCCATTAGGATATTTTTGATGTATTGCAGACCTGCCCCCTAATCAGTGAACACATTTTTGTCAAATGATTGTGACTAGTTGGGATCGTTTGGAACGCCAATTGGTCCTTTTGGTCCTGGTTGGGGCTGGTTGAGGGCAACAACTAGTGAGCTGTAATATTATTATACGAAAATAATAATAGGTGTGTTTAGCAATAAACATCCATTAACATTATTAACAGTCATCTTTGCATACAATCAAAAAAATACAATATACGCTGAATATGCTGCTTTTCAGCATTTTAGCAAATACTATTTTATACTAGTATTTGCAAATATTTTAACTTAAATTTCATCTGTTTTAATAAAAAAAAATACACTGACCATATATAACCTGGCTACTTTATGTCCACATAGTATGTTCCTGTAATCTTATTCCGAAAAGCTAGTAATGTAGTAATTTTTATATCTTACTATTACTGAAGTGTTAAACAACTCTTGTCTCTGCATCAACTATGATAGTTGTTGTTTATTTATAATGTTTACGAAGAACATACATATTCAAAATATCCAAACAGTCTTCATATGAATGACTAGCGGCCGCCAGCGACTTCGTTCGCGTCGAGTTAGTTGTTCTCCGCTCCTATTGGTCACAGCGTGATTTTATATAGCCTAAACCCTTCCTGGATTAATGGGCTATCCAACGAAAAAAGAATTTTTCAAATCGGACCAGTAGTTCCTGAGATTAGCGCGAACAAACAAACAAACAAACAAACTCTTCAGGTTTATATATTAGTATAGATAGATTTACAAGGTAAAGGAAAACATCTCGAGGAAACCTGGACTTTAAGTCTGAAATAGGTCCACCCGCATTGAGTAAGTGTGGTGATTACAGTCAATCCTTCTCTGTATGAGATTAGACCTGTGCCCGGCAGTGGGACGATTATAAAGATGATGATGATAAACAGTCTTCATATATTTTTGGAAAAATAATATTATTTTATTGAACAAGCTTCTTGTTGTTGTTGACGAGTATGTATACCTGGGACAAACAGTCCAACTAGGTAGGTCCAACTTCGAGAAAGAGGTGTCTCGGCGAATCCAGCTCGGTTGGGCAGCGTTCGGGAAGCTACGCTACATCTTCTCATCGTCCAAGATACCACAGTGTCTCAAGACTAAAGTCTTTGACCAGTGTGTGTTGCCAGTGATGACTTACGGAACTGAAACGTGGTCGCTCACAATGGGCCTCATACGAAGGCTCAGAGTCACACAAAGGGCAATGGAAAGAGCTATGCTAGGAGTTTCTCTGCGTGATCGAATCAGAAATGAGGAGATCCGCAGAAGAACCAAAGTCACCGACATAGCCCTGCGAGTCGCTAAACCTAAGTGGCAGTGGGCAGGGCACATTGCTCGTAGAACCGATGGCCGATGGGGCAGTAAGGTTCTGGAGTGGAGGCCACGTACTGGAAAACGCAGCGTAGGGAGGCCCCCAACAAGGTGGACCGATGACCTGGTGAAGGTCGCGGGAAGCCGATGGATGCGGGAAGCACAAGACCGGTCAGCGTGGAAAGCCTTGGGGGAGGCCTTTGTCCAGCAGTGGACATCTATAGGCTGAAGAAGAAAAAGAAGAACAAGCTTCAACAGAAATAATTTAAATTAGTATGGTAATTAATTTAGTTTTTTCTTTAACAATTTTACAAGTCATGCGCCTGTAATTTATCTTACTCATGGCAACATAACTCGTCATTATCTATACTAATCCTACTTCCTACTTAATATTATAAATGTGAAAGTTTGTATGTATGTTTGTTAATGTTTAACGCAAAAACTACTCAACGAATTTTGATGAAATTTGCCATACTGATAAGCGAGGTAAAGTTTGTGAGGTTGTATTGTAGGGGGTAATCTCTGGACCTACTAAATCGATTTTGAAAATTCTTGTGAGTGTCATAGGCTATGTATTAATACGAAAAATCAAAAGACATTAGGGTTAGTCTGGTTTCATCGCAAGTTTTACCGCCAAACAATGTGGGCACGGGCTACTGTCTATTGTCTAATAGCTCAGTAATAGCTCCGTAGTTCTCTTTTATTGACATTGTCTGCAGCTGATTGATATATTATATCAGTTGCAAACAATGGTTTATGTTATGCTAATCAGCGGTGCAGTGCCGCCAGTGCTGCGATGTGCTACCTCTACCCTGCCCGCATGCGGTAAATCACACGTCAACAGGAGTTTTAACAAATTGGGCCGCTCTTTTCACATTCTGCAAGTAGTACCATCCCAGATGTCCATCTTTTGTACTACAGACGCCACCACACTGGTTACTCTACAATTTGTCAAATTAATATAATAGATTTAACTTTATTGCTAAAACAGTAAGGTTTAAGAATGATTGAGAAAATTTGTCAGTTTCACCCTTGATGTTCGCATCTTTACAATTGTACAGATACTCAAATCCATACTATCATAAGTATTATAAATTCGATAGTAACTCTGACATGTTATTGTAACTTTTCACGCCTCCACAACTGAACGGATTTCGATAAAATTTAGCGAGAATATAGATGGCATCCTGGGGAAGGACATAGACAAGGGGAAGGCTTTTTTGTTCGGACAAAAAGCCTTCTCCTTGTCTATGTCCTTCGGCATATGGACGCACTTGTAGGTCCTTGTACGTCCCCGTGGAATTATTTTCAACATCCATGCGGGTGAAGTCCCGGGAAGAAGCTAGTACCTACTTGTTTAATAAAACTAGTTGACTAATGAAACGATTATGTTTTAGCGTGTCTTCACTCAGACTAGCAATAGAAAGGAAAACTAAAGTGCCAGCGAACTCGTTGGTGCTCCTGGTGAGCGGGGGCGAAGTTCTACAGTCTGATCACATGGTGTCCTCTTATAGTGCTGGGACAGACACTAATCCTATATACATGTTCAGCAAACCGTCTGTCAAGGAGAGCCATTTGAAACAGTCCAGTAAGTCTTTAAATTGGCTAATTACTACATTATTAAAAATTCTTTACTTTGTACCATACTAGGATTGGGATTTTATTTCTTAAAAAATGAGTCAATGGTCGTTTTCCTATAAATAAACATGATAAATTTTGCTATCATTGTTATGATCATCAGATATTACTTATTTTGTATGTTATTTTTATAACATCCTTTTCTCAGATATTTACAAACAAACATCGGATGTTATCATATTATCTGTGTTATTTATAGAAAGTGTCATTTTCAGTGTGCGATTTAAGCCCAATAGTGGAGTTAAGCTCTGGGGAGTTTTCGAGTGAGCTCCGAAGTGCTTTCGATGGTAAATCGGTGGCGGAGTTAAAGGCTGCTGTGGAGAAATGTTGTTCTATGCTGCCGAATGTATACACTGTGATATCTTGCGCGACTCTCGCGCAGCAGTTCAGTGATCTGGCGCTCGAGGTGTCCAGCAGTTGCGACCAGTTGGTGCATGAACAGCATCTGCAACACCAAGTAAGTGACCATCCAAATTAAAGGTTAATTCGAGTACCCGTTTTTATTATTACGAGATAGTTAAAATAAGCAGTTTTTAAAATGAACCCAGATAAAAAAAAATGTTGAAACTATAATAAATAATTAATAAGCTATAGAACGAAATAATTTCACTAATGAAATATTTAGTTTCTGTTCCAAATGAAATAAAAGCACCAGTAACCGAACTTCGGCATTAGATACATAATTCAATGCTGATATTGAACAATACTAGCCAATGACTGGGTATTGGAAGCTCTCAATGGTCTAAAAGCCCTTATAATTATGTTACATGCCTAAAAAGAGGATTTTTCAGACTTCTAATCACATATTTTCACTTTGAATATACTCGTCGTAGCAAAATTAGATTTACGAAAAACAACAAAGAAAGAAATCGTCTTTCTATGACACGAAATCGACCGATAAAATCTAGTAGACCTTGAAACTTTATTTAAACGAATCCAAAAAGTGTTACACTTCACACAACTCTTAACTCCATTAAAGTTTGGGAGCGATACAATACATTATTAAACAAGTTTCCGTAATTAGCACGCGCGGAGTTACTGATGCCAGGGACTTTAAACCGTATTATCTAACGAATCCAACAAAATATTACGCGAATTATGAATTCTTGTGCTGTTATAATACAGTTCTTATCCGAATATTATAATTATTATCATCTAAACGGCATTTTTGACCATCAGATTGCATCTAGTTTGCATTCATGACAAACCAGGCTAAGTATGTGTCATGGGCGTAGCCAGCCTTGGGCTCAGGGTGGGGCAGCAGTCATCCTATCCTCCCCTCTCTCCTGGTATTCTTTTCTTTTTTGGGTAATTAGGCACCTTACAGATCAGAGTACAGTTAGGCATCTTTCAAGTATATCTTGGACATCAATGACTGATTACAAGGTGAACAAAAACATCATGAGGAAACCTGGACTTTTAAGTCTGAAATCACTAACCCGCATTGAGCAAGCGTGGTGATTACGCTCAATTCTTCTCTGTATGGGAGGAGACCTATGCCCAGCAGTGGGACGATAAAAAGGTTGATGATGATGATGATATATCAGAACCAGGACGGGGCAAGCGCCCCAGCTTGCCCCAGTGTGGCTACGCCCATGGTATGTGTAGGTACATATTTTTGTGTCTCTTATTTTATTATGTTTAAATAATTGTTATTTAAATCAAATAACGCTTATTAATAATCCTATATTTAGCGTACAATACGGAAGTGATCTCGATATCGAGAAACCATTCACTTGGTCTTTGTATTAAATTAGATATTCCTAAAAGTAGAAGAGTTACGGAGCAATTTGATTAAGTGCTACAAGAACGTAAGGTAACCAGTGCATAAGTGTGTCAATAGGTACCAACATGTTTAAATGACTTAATTTGCTTAAAATTAATTAAACTATGTAGTTCAAGTAATCGGTACTAGCGACCTCGGCCTAATTATATTCATTCACTTGATGGTTCCGTTTCTAAAACAGGGATGGGCGGCCGTTGTCGCGAACTTGGAGGATATTTTCAACGAATTCTGCGAGAGATCAAGAAATTTTAAAGAGTCGTTCAAGAAACATCGCTTAAAAAAGGAGGAGTATCATGAAAAATTGTCCGGGTGAGTAATTGATTATAGGTATTCGGGTGGAAAAATTGATTATATTATGTATTATATACAACGTTAGTTATGCGAAACCTGAAACACGTGGCCAGTATTTTTAAGTAAAGAATCTATGTACAAAATTTCAAAAAGATATGAAAAACCACAAAGTTATGGGCTTGTTATCTTACCTGGTTGTCCCAACAAAAATATGGACAACGCACCGCTCGCCCGCCCGCGCCTGCAGCAACACGGCGCGGGGGGAGGTACGTTGACCTGTCTCACGCGCCTTGCACTATGATCTCAGCTGTATGATCCGTCAGCTAGGTATGTTGCGAGCTCGCTAACCACACTGCAACAATTGCTAAATGTATTTGGGAAAAACCATTGATAAAATATTAAACTAAGGTAGATAAGTCACTAGCGCACTGAAAATGAAGCGTACAAAAGGAGGTAAGTCTAGTATCTCGCTTTAGTCACTCTCGATACACTCGTAAAAACAAACGACAAACACTAACAGCACAAACGACAAACACTAGCCATCTTTTTCTTCTCTATGCTTTAGATTGCGCCCCATCTCACTCACACTGTACCAACGTGTGAAATGTACGCAACGTGTGAAATGTACGCAGAATAAAAAATTTGCATGTGTGTGCTGTTGCTCCGATCGGCACATTTATTTTGGTTAATTTGTTAGAGCATATCATATCTGTTTAATATTATATCAATGGGAAAAACTATAACATGGTGTAAAAATGATTGGACTCGATTCAGTTGCTTATTCTGAACAAACTATATTCAGGATTCGTATAAAGTAAAAATAACGTATAATTTGATATGTTGTATAGGGACTTTTTTTGTAAAAGAGTATGAATTACTTATCTTCCAGATGGATTCATACATAATGTGTCAGATTCGGATGACATTATGCTCGATATGTTAATGTCTCTATAACTGGCCATTACTTGTTTCCAAAAACTATAGATAGCCTTTCAACTGAGAATTGAGAACAGCCCCTGTAGCCAATGTAACATCGCTTTATAGCGAAACGAAATCGAATACTAAACCAACCAATGGCGGGAACGATTGACCACGTGATTTATCGCGTCGCGTGGTCAATCGTTCCCGCCATTGGTTGGTTTGGTATTCGATTTCGCTTCGCTATGAAGCGATGTTACTTTGGCTACAGGCCCAGCTAAACAAACGTATAATTACGCTGTGCAATTTAAAACTTTCATAAAATATTATAAACCTGTTTGAACGGTCTACATGCTAGCAACTAAAGTAATTACAGTAAACAGCACTTGCTACATTAACTGCAATCAAACTGCACCGCACGTCCGTGTCAAAAAACTAATAATGAAATCCGTTCAAGTTCACAGCAAGTTCAATATTGATTTGTTTACTAACACGCCACTAAGAAATAGGTAAATAAAACAAAAGAAACCCAATACTAATTTATTTCTTTTAGTATCAAACCTTGAACAAATCGCGTATTTTCCGGTAGGTATAAGCGGACCTAGTGAGTTAGATAGGAAAAATGTCTTGAAGTTGTTCATACATGGTCGTATAAAAGAATAAGTCTAGTTTGAAGTGAAGAAAAATATTACTACAAACTTCATATAAATTCCTCGTGGATATTACGAAAGTATGCAATATGTGAAGAAAACCCTCTCCGATCCGTAAAGGCATTGTTAGGTATCGATAACCGATTCTACTAATGCCTACAAAGCCGGGCTAAACTTAAAAAATCCCCCAAAAAAAAAAATATTTCGCAAATGGAGCAATGGAGGATACATGCGCGGGCGTAAGGGGGCAGGGTACGCGGCACGCGGTTGCATTGCTATTAGCTCATAATATTACCGTCAAACTTGGTGCTGTCACTTAAAAAAAAATAAAAAAAATTTTGGGGAAGTTGGAATTAATTCGCGAAAAAAAAGATGATCAAAATCTAAATTGTTTATTTCTTCATTAGTATTGTTACTATGATGATTATAAAATTTCATATTTTATTTGGCCATGTGTTTACCTAACCTTTATTATCCATATGGGTCGGACGGGGTTTTCTTTAAATATTGTATAGCCTAGGTGCGTAGTAATTATTATACTTCGTTCGCGTTAGTTTAAACAAAAGACCTTCATATGTAGAATCAGAGATGTATAACATCTAATTCTCGATATGATTTCAAACAATTTTAATAAATGTCAAAATACCGAACAGTACCAAATAACAACTGAATAAAAATCGACAGAAAAACAAGTAAGATAGCATTCACAAGAATCGGCAAGTGAATGACAATCAAACAGCTACGTATTTTGGGTCATTATGCCCAGCAAAATTAAAAAATACTCTGCTGCCACAACTTATGACCTTATAAGGAAACATTTCAGATTTGGTAGTTTGGTAGTAAAATGTAAAGCGTTCCATTTACTGATCACCTCTGACTCTTTTAGGTTTTTAACCTTGTCACTAGGAGCTTACGTAAAAACTAAATAATGAATTAAAATCCTCATTTTAGAAGATAAATATTGTAGTTCAAATCTACAAAAAGATTTAAGTACAAAAGTTGATATAATAAATTCAGCATCAATATTCACTGTAACAAAGCACAATAAAAGTATAACATACCAGCGGCCCGATAAGTGCTGCGCTACGTATAACTCGCGCAGTTAAAGAAAAGATCTGAAAATGGCGGCGGCTACTTATGGTACGGTTTACAAAACAAGTTTGGTTCTATGGGTCGTTACGCCTTTTTCAAGAAACGTAACATAACCAGTTACTTGGTCGAATAAAAAGAGTTATTTTTTGATTCGACTACTGTGATTGTTTACATAATTATACCTCCACCAACTATACAGTTACTCACGAAACGAAACTAAATTAAATCACTTTCTTGAGTGTGTTGTTATACAGTTAATAATTTTTTTAGGTAATATTCTATTATATAATTGTATTATAGTTTGTCAAATATTATATAATTATATTATTAATATTAAATTATTCTTTTAGCTAATAATAGTAAAAATAATATTACTAAGTAAGGAGCAAGGGTACATAAAATACTGGATTTTAAAATTTGTCTTTATTAATTATAAAAATACCTGATAAAATAACTGAGAAAAAGGTTTTATAAACCGCTTGGCCCAGCAATATCTGGATCATCTGAACCCATTATTGGTTCAATCCCCTCCATTAATTCGTTATAATCATCCATGGACTGGTCACTTTCACAGTCTCGGTCGTCACATTCGTCACTTTCATCTTCGGTGTCGCTATTCATGCCCACACTGATAATGAAATCCTCTAGTTCACTCTCCCTGCCTACATCGCGATTCCAGTATGCTTCTTCGACTTTCTTTATGTGATTTATTTGTTTCTTCCATTCGTCTTGTGTAATTGAAGCTATGGCCTCTTTTGTCAAGTCCTCAATTTTATTTTCGTGTTGCTCCACATTTTTATCTGCGACCCGTTGTTTTATTAAATTCCAAACATGTTCTATGGGGTTCAGGTCGCAGTTGTAAGGAGGGAGTCTGAGAACTTCATGGCCATGCTCACGTAGAAGTTCGTCTACCACATACTTTTTTCGGGGCGATGCTGTTTTAGATGCACGAGCAGCTCTGCTTTCGTCCAGTCTTCTTCGAATGACACACCGTGCTCGTGCATCCATTTCTTTATATCCGCTTTGCGGGTTGCAGTCGTTGGCGCTTTATCCAACTGCATGCTGTGGTAAGATGCATTATCCATGACGAGAATGGAGTTTTGAGGCAGATTTGGTATAAGTTTTTCGTTCAAATATTTTGTAAAGTTATTACCATCCATCTCGTCATGGTAGTCGCCTTTTTTTGATTTTGCTTTGAATAATAATCCTGCACCCTCCACAAACCCATCCTCTGAGCCGGCATGAACCATCACCCACCTTTGTCCAGGACTATCATTTTTTCGAATGCCTTCGTTGGTGGATGACTGCCAGCACTTGCTGACAGTATAATGAGCATGGATCCACGACTCATCCATGTATACAACTTTCTTTTTTTCCGCACCCATGGCATCATTTTGTCGGAGGCGGCGTAAATATTTCACTCGCCAGGCTTTTATATTATCACGCTCTATGAGCACCATTCGGTTCTGGCGACATTTTTTAAATTCTGAGCTTTTCTTTTAAAATCTTTCTTAACGTCGTTTTGGAGCCTGTATAGTTTAAATCAGCTTTTGCTGATGCCATAATCTTGTTCAGTGTAGGTACCTCCTTTCGAACGTCATATATTGAGGCCACAATATTTCTAATGGCACATATACTGAAGTTGTCCATGGGGACACGCGTATTGTTTTTGCCTTTTCTACCCTTACTCGGCGTACGGATTTTAGTGTTGGTTTGTTTTGCAAGTTTACCTGAAATAATAGTAAAATATTATAATAAAATAGTAATATGATGGTTTTATTTAAATTAGGGTTTTTATGAACTGAAACATGCTAATATATGCTGGACGCTCTTTTATAGCGTAAAGTCATTATAATATACCTTTCTCTGCACGTGGGTACTATAGAGTCAAGAGATTATTAGGTTAGAAGAATAAATTACTATGATAATGCACCTTGGGTACTGAGTCGCCCAGGCTATCAATATGATGAAAGGTCGATTTTTGTTTGCGTTATCCTAAGTTTATTTAAGTTTTGATGACAATAAGCATGCTATCCGAGTTTCTTGGATACTTTTAGTATAAGTTTATTAGTATGTTTTAGTATGAAAGTTAACTTCCAAGAACTGAACACTTTATAGAAGTTAACTTTGTTACTAATAACAGCGAAGCAAAAACAAAAAATGTCACATCTGGGTGATATAGATGGTAAATTTAACTGAAAAAACATATTATAGACAGATCAGAGCTAAGCATAAACTGATAGTTTATTGGTAATTACCTTCTCTCTTAATTTTCGATATAGTAGACATCGATAAATTAGTCGCCAGCGCTGCGCGTGCAGCGCTGTACTTGAGCGGATGGTAGCGCTCCAAGTTCTTCTCTTCTTCAAAGTATTTTATCACGTTGTAAACAATTTCACGCGCATCACTGTGTAGAATCTTTCCACGTTTTCGTGAAGCCATTGTTCAATCACAAACCAAATGATAAGATAATAAAATGTCAACGTTAGTATTAAAAACTTAACAAAAATAAATAACAATCAAACGTAACGCAACCAAATAACAATTAAACTCAACAAAAACAATAATATCAACAAAATAACAGAGACTTTAGCGGAACGAAAGTAACGATAACTCGGAGTGCGTCAAAGTAGCTTGGAAAGCGAATCCTGACTGATTGTTATTTTTTTGCAGCGCTTACTTCACTGTGTGAGTATAGACAGCGATAGAGAGTGAGCGAGAACGCATGCGAGCGGACGCCATTTACAGATCTTTTCTTTAAGTGCGCAAGTTATATAAAGTGAAATAATTAAACAAATTTATTGGATCATCAAAATTATTTATTCAAACATAAAATATATTTTTTTAATTGCTAGCAATTTTGAAACTTAATACAAAACATTTAGATAAACAATATTCCATTTCTAGCATGGATAAACAAACGACTGGTGGCAACATAAAGTTGGGCTTTGTTGATGGACATAGTAAATGATAAACGCACAGAATACTGTAATCGTTTGAACTCAAATGGCACATCAATTGGGATCATAGGGATACACCGTAACAAACAAACTTCTCCTTTCAATTAAATTTCGCAATAAGATTTCACTGCCAATCTGGTGCCATTACACAGTTTTGGTGGATTAAAAAATTACAAAGAAAGTGGCATTGAATTTTATACATATAGAAGATGAGATGATGATCCATCGTTCATTGAATTCGTTTATTGCAAAAAACATGATAAATGAAGAACCGCTCGGCGGATTTTGTTCAAACTTCACATAAACCATCTACTAATTAGTCACAAAGACTAAACATTTGGTTTGGATAGGTGACTCCTTTCTTGAGTTATAAAATAACAAAGAAAGTGACATTGATCTTTATATATATAGATATGTTTTACTTTTATTAGAGAAAGTACCCTTAAAACAACCTTTTATTTTTCTTCTGTCTAATGCTATCGTAAACGGAGTATAGTTGTGTATGTTTTATGACCCAGTGTGTTTAGTTGACCTATCGTCGTTCGTGCTGCGCTGTAATTTTATGAATAAATTGTAGCGTACAGTCGTGAGCGCCATGCCTGTAAAAGGACAGTGCAGCATTTTGGTATTGATTCTAGACGCCTTTGTCTAGTCCGGTGCAATCACACGTACCCCATAAGAATGTATTGCTATGTCTTTATGAGTTCAACACACCATTTTCTCTTTAGGATGATCATATAAAATCTAAAAATACGAGTCATTTGTTAATGCTATATTTGGGTTTGTAAATGTCAAAGTATTTTCGGGTCACATTCCAACCACGGCGGACACCGGCGCATTTCCATTGACCCTGACCGGTGCGCCCCAATTCTGTTTGCCCATTCTGAAAAATATTTCTGTCTAGACCAAACTGAAGATAAGCACTATCCTTGTTATCTGGCGAGTGATAAGTAGAAACAACAATGATTCTGAATATTTGCTAATCTCTGCTTAAGTATCTTAATATTTCGTAATGCAAACGAGTTTAGCATTTGAAAAGGAAGTTTGTGAAACAAA
Organism: Sesamia nonagrioides; assembly: GCA_017933935.1. Taxonomy (NCBI): domain Eukaryota; kingdom Metazoa; phylum Arthropoda; class Insecta; order Lepidoptera; family Noctuidae; genus Sesamia; species Sesamia nonagrioides. The sequence continues at coordinate 1,624,079 of JADWQK010000081.1, forward strand.
GGGACCAACATAATAGGAAAAATATATAATATCCTTGTAATGCATAATTATCTAGGTACAGGTAGTCTGTAATGTTTGTACAAGGGTTTTTCCATGTGAACTAACATTTCAGATAAATAATTTATGTCTCAGAACACCCCCAAACTACCAATCGAAGATCTATCAATTAATAAGTGCTTCCATATTTTATTTTCTAGGCTCAACGAAGTTTTAGAATCTCTAGGCAAGATCCCAATACTGCCCGCACTTCAATTAAATGCCGAGGCTCATCGATTCTCGGCCTTTGATGTATTTGAAGATACAGATTTTGAGGGTCCTCACTATAGGATCACTCATCCTTTGGACAACAGTTCAGAAACCAAGGCTTGTCAAGATTTTGGGGTCGAAGCGTTCAAACTTTCCGACGAAGATGGTAAGTAGTTATAACAACAATACACGTCTGTTGATTTTACCGAGTTCTTATCGTGTATTTACTATTTGTGTAATGAATTCATGTTTTAAATGTAAACGGGCTTGATGAAAGGAAATTCTTTTTCGTCTATATTTTAACAAAAAGGGTGTTACAAATTTATTCGTCGTCTGGAAAGGCATTACTGTACGGAAAAAGTGATACGAAATCACTCATTCCGTACATTAATGCCTTTCCTGTAGGTGACAACAAGGAACCGATTGAACAGTTAATAATGTCAGTAGGCTAGTCTTTGAATTAATTTAGATTTCAATGTCAATGAGTCGCTGTACGACGACCTAGCTATATTTGGATAATGAATTTTAACGCAAACAGGTTTGAGTAGACACGACTATGGACAGTGGTGACGTCACCTATGTCACTTAATGGGTCCTTTTACTATGAATTATAAACAGATTATTGTGCCTGTGCTGTCGGCTTATAGCTAGGCCACTGACTGATAACGTATTCCAATTATAACACATCTGAGTTAGTGCTTCAGTTTATCTTTGTTGTGAGTTGTGCAATTGATTGCTCTCCGAGCACATCCCACGACTGAGACACTGCCTAAAACTGTGATAATCGATGTTATGAATATCATTAATCAATATGCGAAATATGTGTCAGGTCAAATTGAATTCAAGGGTCATTGTTACAAGAACCATTTAAAATTGTTCTTTTTCTGTGGCGATAAATGCAGCTAAAATCCAAAGCCAAGTCGATTAAAGACCTTAGAATGTTTTATAGCAAAATGTTGATAAAACATGAAGCACAAAACGTACATCGTAGCAGATCATAATTTCCCAGTAGAGTTAGCCCACGTACACACGGACGTAAAATTATCGCAGATTTTATCGCGCACTAGATTTTAAGCTCACTGCGTTAAGCTGAGCATTGAGAATCAAACAGAGCCCTAAAAAAGAACACACAGGATTTCCAACTCTTGGCGCGAAAGACGTACTCGTGCGTACATGGGCTAGCTCAAAAAAGAAATTCGTAGGCGGTCCTAATTTCCCAGTAGAATTACTCAGAGATGTCAGAATATATTGGCATTTGATACATTGTTTTGTTTACTGTGTCAGCTGTTATCGTTTTAATTATCTGTACCTATGTATTTATTCTCAATCTGGCTACAATAAATTATCGCTATTTAGTGTTTATAATAACATGCGGCACGCACATGAACCGCTTTTAGTTTTTCTTGATTCTCTTTTGTCGAAAAAAAGCTTTGATAGAAGATGAAGAGAGTTAATATACAATATGCAAAGAAAACTCTGTCCGATCCGTGAAGGTATTGTTAGGTATTGATAACTGATTCTACTAATGCCTACAAAGCCTGGCTAAATTTAAAAATTAATATTATTTCGCAAAAGGAGGTTAACTTACATGGCAACACAGAGATGGGTGCGCGGGCGATGGGGGCAGGGCACGCGACATGCGGTCGCATCGTTTATCCGTAGCGGTGTCGAAAGGTCCGACTACCTATAAGACCTTCCAAACTTGCATATGGTTAATACCCAGCTCTAGCGTGCCACAGAACGAGTACTCAGAGCGAGGTCCTCGTTCAATAACTCGAACACCTGCGCCCGTAGCGAAATCGGATACCAAACCAACCAACGGCGGGAACGATTGACCACGTGATTTATTGTGTCGCGTGGTCAATCGTTCTCGCTATTGGTTGGTTTGGTATTCGATTTCGCTTCGCTACGAAGCGATGTTACATTAGCTACAGGCCGGCCTGCTCCTGTAGCCAATGTAACATCGCTTCGTAGCGAAACGAAATCGAATACTAAACCAACCAATGGCGGGAACGATTGACCACGTGATTTATCGCGTCGCGTGGTCAATCGTTCCCGCCATTGGTTGGTTTGGTATTCGATTTCGCTTCGCTATGAAGCGATGTTACTTTGTCTACAGGCCCTGCTCTTCAATATCCGGATCTTGGGTGCGCGGTCTCCCTGAATCAGCGCAATGCGCTTCATTATCACAGATACGATTGTGCATACATTGGCGCACGCTCAGACGGCACCGGGGACCGGGATAGAAAACGGATCTCATAGTCTCTATGAGCATCTGAATAATAGGGATGTTTCCTGAGTAAAAAAATTGATTCTATTTACTCCTTCATTCAGATTATAGAAAAATATCGGATACCTATATATTGTTTTATCAAATCAATTAAAATTGACAAATATAAAAGGCATCAAAGATCAGGAGTGGTGGCTGGTGACGTTACTGGTCGCTAAAAAGTGTAGCGTGCAGTGACGTCACACGAGTTTTCAACGCGCTGCACAGTATACGATTTGCCCCATCTAGTGGGACAATATTTTATAAGTGACTTGTTATATGATGATATGGCAGCAAATAAAATACATTTTTGGCGCAATTATGCAAACTTTATTCTGACATTAAGAGCGATTTCAAATCAGTGTAATGTTTTAAGTTGTTTTTTTTGGTAATTTTCTTAACAAAGCAATGTACGGATCGGATGACACGGGTAAATCTATAGTAATATATAAAGCTGAAGAGTTTGTTTTGTTTGTTTGTGCGCGCTAATCTCAGGAACTACTGGTCCGATTTAAAAAATTCTTTTTGCGTTGGATAGCCCATCAATCCAGGAAGGCTTTAGGCTATATAACATCACGCTGCGACCAATAGGAGCGGAGCATAATTAATTCCACGCGAACGAAGTCGCTGGCGGCTGCTAGTATCTAATTAAATCAAAATTTGTTCGGGCACGAGAAGTTTTTTTAAAGTTTGGTTCATAAAAGTTCTTTGTTTTTGGCCTCCGAAGGCTCTTTGGACATTTGTCCTATTGGTATGACAGAATCTCTTATAATATTTGCGCCATGAACTAATATTTTATGTAAGTTAACTGGCATTTTATACCATGGGTATAAGGAGAGGTATAAGCCTCTCGTTTCTGAGCAGTACGTGTTAAACTTTTCCGTGTCAATTTTATCGCCAGAAGCTATGGCTGCAAGAACTGTCCAAAAGTAAAAAAGCAGATTTTCGCCGAGACCGGTGGAACGAGCAGTGTCTTTATATTTGTGAAAAAATCTTCTGTTGTATATTCTTATATGTATCTACAGATAAATGGTTGGATATGAACAAAGCCAATTCTTATTCCGGGGTATAAGGCCGTTGTAGTCTGTGTGCATTTATTCTTCTTCGTGCTTTTTTATATCCAGTAGTAGCTCATCTGGGTGAATCTGTAGAAACTTCCTGAATCACATGAGCTGCGTCACATTTACCACTGCGCTGCAAACGTTGCAACATATCTGTTGAACCGTTCAACAGATTTGTTGCAAGAGTATGACGTTCAACTTGAACGTCATACTCTTGCAACAAATGTTGAACTTTACGCGTTTTCGTGGAAATATGTTCAAAACTCTTTCTTGGTCTGCCAATACTGGAACTCGGTTTTGGGGGCTGTTCGTGAAACATTGTGAGCACCGACTCTTCATTTAACCATTCTTCGTAAGTATGTAAAAATAAGTCTAATCGCCTCTGCTTGCGAAGCCATTTGGGACGAATTTCTGGCATTCCTTTTTTTAAATAGGCCTTCAAAGGATTCTCTTGATCTTGTATTAGCATCAAATTAGCAAATCTTGACTTAATAAACGATAAAATTTGATCTAATTTGCCTTTGGGTGGTATAGAACGCCAAAAGTCGAATAATAATTTTCGCTGAATTCTGGCACCTATTAATAAATTACAAGAAATCTTTAAAATCGCAATAAGTCGCTAAACCAAAACATGATTTTAACAAACTTAAATGTTAAGAGAGTATGTTAAAAGCTAATTATACCTTGACTCATCTTGACTACCTACTTTAAGGTTACATAAACTTAGCTTTAGGCTATTTTTTGTTGATTTCTAATCTCTTTTGAGACAGTATAACTAAATAATAAACAATATTTTGGTACATTAAAATTTATTTATAAACAGATGATTACCTTGAGTTGCAGAGTCCATCACTAGAAAACACTAATAAACAGAAAAACTCGAAACACATGCACAAACGTCAACCTTTACAGCTGCCCTGACCGAGCTGCAGGCTACCTGAGTTCGGTGCGGTAACTTTGCACCATTGTTATATGGGTATTACTGCACAATAACAGATTGTGAATCCATTCTCGGTTGTAGGGGTCCTTCAAAATTGTAATATTATTAAAAAAAAACAGGGGGTTTTAACATGATGAGTTGGGCACGTTTGTCTCTCTAGATAGATTAGATAAATCGTAAACTTTGCGCTGTGTCGTCTTCATTTTTTATTTATATGAAAAAAAAATAAATACGTGTCTAGTATTTTTTGAAAACCTGACTGACGGACTAATTAGTTTTTTTTCCCTATTGCAGTTACTCCTACCCAGACATATCAGCATGTTAAAATACTCTACGTTAGAAAACGACATGACACACAATACAGGGAAAGTCTACACGGTAGCAATGTTTACGCGAAACTGATAATTTTAAGTAAAAGTGGTTTTTATTTCATAAAAATAGGCGAAGTTGCGGTACGCTTCTACATCTCTATTTATTACTTTGAGGTTGCCGAAACAGCTCGTAGCGCGATCGGCACATCATAAACGGACGCCGACAAAGGGTCAAACAAAATGCCGCCAATAATACCGTCGAATATGGTGCTGTCACTATTTAAAAATTTACCATTTTTTGGGGAAGTTGGAGTTAGTTCGCGGAAAAAAGATTATTTTGCCTAAAAATTCATTAGTATTGTTACTATGATGATTATTTCAAACTGTATTTTGGCCATGTAAATTACCTAACCTTTATTATCCTTACGGGTCGGACGGGGTTTTCTTTACAAATTATTGTATCTTAAAGAAAGAGACGTAATATTTTCAGTAGAAAAAAAAAGGTAATTATATTTTTGAGTATCAATGTCAGGTCTAAAAGTTCGGGAAGATCAAAGAAACAATAGATGGAATTTGTTAATGATCGTTTGATTAAAGAAGGGATGACTATCGTGATGACATGGAGAGGTGTGTATGAAAAAAAGACAACCCCAAAATAACTTGGAGGCATTAAAGCATTGGGCCAGTAAAGTTATTTTTTGATATTTCTATTTCTAAATTCACGTGTCATCATCATCATCTCAGCGTTAATCCCAGTCGCATCCGAAGCTTTTTCAGCTTTGGAGTCTGGGGTCCGCTTTAGGTGCCGATAAAGCATGCCGCTTTATCGTAGACACATACCTGTTTCTCGGAGTCATATTTCGAGTTAATGGCCGCGAATTCGGTTTCCATCTTGGTCTTCCATTCCATCTCGACTTTAGCTACAGCTTCTCTGATAGCCTCTTCCTTCTCAACCTCAGCATTCTCTTTAGTCTGTATGACGATCGCATTGTGGCTCGATATCTCGATGACGTCAGTACGCTCGATTTTCTCGAGACTCGTCTCGGAAAGCGATAGGTCCATGTTTGTTAGAGCTACTAGGCGGAACATGCGACAAAAGAAGTTATTTTTAAATACAGAATAATTAGCTCTTTGTTTGTACCAGTGCATTATAGTCATCATCATCATTATCTCTGCATCCGTAGCTTTTCAGCTTTGGAGTCTGGGATCCGCTTTACCAGTCTAACTGCTGATTTTGGCTAGACTTCAATATTTTCCCTGAAGACTGCCGTCTGACCTCCACAACCCGAAGGCGATATCGAAGCATTGCAGTTAGACAAATTGTTGAACTTTTGAGGGCTCCAACAATCCGTATCGACTACCATTAGATGTTCGTATGGCAACCGGGACAAACGGGTTAACGTGCTTTCCGAGGCACGACCAGACCAGTGCAAATATCCATATTGAAAGAAAGAAAGAAAGAAAATACACTTATTTAGCACAAACTAATAAAAATTCAAAAATTCATGCATACAAATACATATTTGCACTGCGCGGGGATCGAACCCGCGTCATCATTTCTATATTCATGTGTCTCCCTGAAATAAACGGGTTATTAGCGGGAGTGTTCTTTTTCAGCTTGAGGGCTTGTTTATTATTATTATATTAGATGTTATCGTAAACCGTTACGAGTATCGTGGGCCTCATGCCCAATAGATGCCTTCACATAAATATAGAATACAGAAAAGGCTAATAAACTTTCTAGCTGACGGGATTGGCGGTTGGTCCCCTCAGTGGAAAATATGTATATTTATACGGACTCTGATCAAAGACTGTATAACCTTCAAGTCTTTGGTCAGTAAATCTGCCGTTACCCAAATCTGTTTTCCATTGCTGTGGACACAAATCACTCATTCTGTATATTTGAATAGAAATATCCATACAGGAACATTTTCTTTTCGTCTTTTTTTCTTTTCTTTCAATATTTTTTCTTTACATCAACAGGCAGCCTGTTGCCATGGATTCAGTACATCTGTGTGGTTCTGAACCAAATGCGTTGGTATTTTCTGTAATAAAAAAGTTTTCGTATACATATGTACGTTTATACTTCATAGGCGTTACAATTTTCTATTAAGTAGCTGATATTTTGTTTGGATTTCCGATGATTCTTTTTATGCGATCAAGAAGAAGACAATATGGTTGCTTACAGTTTGCGTGTCGCCTAAATGAATTATCACCTTATTATTTTTTATTTATATGTCACCATGTATACATACATAGTAGATTTTAACCTAGATAGAAACGGAACAGGGGTTTGTAAATCTTGGGTTAGTTTATTCCTAAATAATAAACAATTATGCGGTGTAGTTTCTACCGAAATTAAGAGCGTTTTCAGATCTTTATCGCCTTGTTGGTAGTAAGCGTAATCTTATGTCTATACATAAGATTACTTTGGTACCTGAATTATGTATTAACGAAAATGGTGCTATCCTTGTTGTGGTTTTTCCGTACAAATAGTTAAATAAATTGGGGACAGGGTTCATTCCAAAGTATCGTATCATTTTCGGTCATGCTCGGTATCGTTGTTGTTTTATCGCGTCGCTATACATTACAGCTTAATATAAATTTTAACAGTGTTCGACCAAAAACTATCATCAGGAAACGAAGGACCGTCGTCTTCGGAGCCTGTACCCCTGGTTGAGGAGTCTGATGAAGGAGTCACGTTCAAGGCGCAGTCCTATGAAAGTAAGGAGGAGCCTTCCCTCCTGCACTGGATCCTCGCACAGGGCAACAAGGCATCTCTTCAGGACATACTGGACTATTGCCAGAAGGGATTAAGTTTAGTAAGTATACTTTAAAATAACGTTGAAGATATCTGAAAGATTACGTTTGCGATAATTCGCTTGGCATATTAAGATTCTGCTTTACGAACATGTCGCTTTGAGAGGCGTACAGCGCAATAAAGTACTTATTGCAATCGTGACAGCGTTCAAAATGAAATGAAGTTGTAAAGAGAATTGTCATAATACGGTCCAACGTTTTCAGGTCAAACTAGTTGGAATTTTACAACTGCATTTGCCATTCTTAATATCCACAAGTACATATAACATTCCGTATAAAATTTTATTAAACGCATAAAAACTTTATCAAAGTATGTTTCCAGATTACAAATTTTCTTGTCTGCATTCTCGTAAAACTTAGGTCTGAATACAATGACTATTATGAAATAAATGCGTGTCCACATCTCGCACATAAATAATAAAATAAACATTTCAACACATCAATTAACATTTTTGTTCCTCTCCCGATATTTTGCGTCATTCGTGCCGAAGTTTGTTGGTGAAAAAATATTCTAAAACAAGAATATTTCAGATACACGAGTGCTCGATGGCTCAAGGTTGATTGGGAATATTTGACAGTTTCGGTAGCTTGACCTGCTGTCGTCTGTAGGTACTTTAAATTACCATTTTGGATCATCTGAACAAAAAACCTTAGTTGGATGGTTTGTTTCATAATTTATTTATCCTTCCTACTAATAACTATTATAAATGCGAAGTTTAGATGTATCTTGTTACCAAAAACTACTGATCGCATTTGGATGTCATTTGGCATACTTATAGATAGTTTACTCCAGGATTAACATATTGGTTAAAATTTATCCGGATATTCTCATGAGATCGAAACTTATGCGCATGAAATCGCTTGGCGCTGTTGGTTTTAAATAAAACGGCCGGCTGAAGCCAATTGCATTATACATAATATACACAAGAAATCAGTAAAAAGATATCAAAGACGGTCAATATACGTCTAAAAAAGGTAAAAATAGATGAGTAATAATAAAAATAAAATAAATATGAAAAACGTAACAATAAATTAGTAATAATAAAAACAAAATAAATATAAAAAAGGTAACAACAAATGAGTAAAAATAAAGAAAAACATATAAAGAGGTATACACAAATGAGTCTGCTCTAATCGTACGCCTCACTTGGACAATCTACCTCAAGTTTCAACTGCTTATGGCAGTCAATTTCTCACAAAATACACCACATCATGTCTAATGCAAATGCATAAATCTAATTATAGTTAGACGCTGATCCCCTGAAGGAGCGTGAAGCAGAACTGTACCACATTTTGGAGTACGCCAACCTGCATGGCCTGAAGCATATCAAAGGGATAGAAGAAAGATTGTATGGCCTGGACCAGCTGCTGAATGACGTGAAGAAGTTGGAGCGTGACCAACGTGATCAGGCTGCGTCGCTTATACAGGTGAGGTGGACTTTTAAAAGATTCTGGAAACACAAAGTGCTTTAATAAAGTTTATAGTGTGGGTGTATATAAGTAGGGATATAATATTTTTTCACTTCTACCTCATATGTAGTTTGGGGTACCATAATACAATTAAAATCGAAAGTCATTTATTCAAATTAGGCTGAGAATCAGCACTTTTTGAACATCAATATTACATAAGACAGTGCGCCCAAAACGGTCGCCCTTCGCCACTTCCTAGTGCTTTCGCTGGGAAGAAGAAGTAGCGGAACAAAGTCCCCAGCAGCACAGTTGGTCTGTAATGTAGGTACAGTAATGAACACAAGAAAACACAACAACGATGAAATTATTTACCATATACCAGCTAGCCACGAATACCAGCAACGCAAGAAAAGAAATAATTAAAATGGAAATTTATATAAGTAAAAACTTATTACCTAAATAATAGTCCCAGGTATAAAGGGCGTGACAGTTCACATATTAATGCATTGTATAAATCTAAATTGGATATTATTACTTGATTGGTTGTTTGCATAATGAGTTGTTTTCATGTTCCCACTCTTTGGACACAGACCGCTTCTCCGTCAGATGAAGTAGAAGAGGAGAGGATTGTATGTATATAGTTTTCAAATTTCTAGTAGGTATTACTATTTAAAATTTGAATTAAGGATATTCTGTAAAAGTTTTAAAAGTAGTTGTTCTGGGTCTGGTTGTTTGTGTCTGTGAGTTTATATGTTTGTAAACGCACCCACAATACAGGAGAAATTCATAATGCAGGGAAATAAAAAAAAATGTCTCATTCAGAACTGCTTTTCATGATAAATGTGTGAATGTCATCCATATAACACTGATATAAGGTTCAAATGAGGCAAAAGGCTTAAATATCACAATTGCTTGTGATACGTTCAGGACACCGAAACAGGGTTGTATTTTGAATGAGTCTGTTTACTTTTCTATTTTCATATATCCTGTCTAATAAAACAACGTTCGTTCTTCAGTGCCGCGAGCGTCTAAACTCAGCATGCGACCCTTCCGTCCTGCCTACACTGGTCCAGTCTCACTGGTGCCAGCTGAAGAAGTTGCTGAAGGGACATCAGACGCTCATTGACATTAGACGGCGCATCGCCAAGTCTAAGGACGAACTTTCGCATATATTGAAGGCGAGATTAGAGTAAGTAGACATGCTGTGTTATTATGGAAGGTAATAGATAAATCATCGCAAAAAGTTTAATGTTTGAAAAGGCGATCAATTACTTTTGCTTAGCAAGTGTTGACGCTTGAGAGACCACAAAATGACGAGGCTCTAAGAACCATAAAATGTCATAAAATACGGTTCGTTAGACCATAAAATGCGGTCGAAAGAGAGAATGGTCAATCAAGGGTAGTATTTCCATAGGTTAAATAAAGCGGTAAAAGAATTCTGCCCCCTAGACAAAGGAAATCGCTGTACAACCACTTACCTTCAAACCCGGCTGCCTGGCGTTATCCCTCGTACGAGGGGGATGATTCTTGCGGTCCTTCGATGTAATGGACTGGTGCGATGCTCGAGAAAACGCACCGCTTCCAGCACGCGACGTGGCAACTCCTCAAGCGTTCACGGGAGCAGGCACACGTGATGATAATGATATAACCGACGCAGGCGTCGGTATAGCGGCACTTCGGTAATGCGACGATGAATCCGATGCAGCCGTGGGCGTATCCGTACTTGGTAATACGACGACACTCCCGACGCGGCCGTGGCTTCATCCGTACTTCGGGCGCTTCCGGCACGCGACGTGGCAACTCCTCAAGCGTTCATGGGAGCAGGCACACGCGCGACCATGATACTAAAGGCTAGCGGTCATACTGCTCACAAATTAAGCGGGGACAGAGAAAAAGAATAAATGTGAGGGTATACTCAAAAATGTTTTTAGATAAAATTAAAGAGTAAAGAGACGATTACCCTCGGCGCGAACAGCAAGTAATAGCAATTTTAATTTTACTGTGGGGGTATTTGTACAAGACTAGAAGCACGCATCAGACACTATTTAGTGTTACTAGCTTGTTATTAATTCCTTCATTCATATCTATACTCTATACTAATATACAACGTGTAACATAAAGGGTATATACATATCAAGGGCATGGCATCTTTAGATAATATCAAACGATATGGGAAGGGTTTCAACTCAAAATAAAATACTCAAAAAATTGATACCAAATTTTCGGTTTCGTGTGTTTCTTAAAATCAAATCATTACGAACGTGGCGCTATACTACATTCGTTAATAACTACTCGTTACACGTCACATTACTTGACAAAATCCGATAAATGTCTTCAATAACTCTGTGCGCCTAGTATGGTTGTAGCCTATCACAGGCGGTGTTTTTCCTCATAACTTTCTAAAATAAAGAAATAGGATTAAAAAACCCTTCCAATATCGATTGATATTGTATAAAGATGCCATGCCCTTGTCATGTATATACCCTTTATGTTACACGTTGTATAAAGCTGAAGAGTTTGTTTGTTTGTTTGTTTGTGCGCGCTAATCTCTGAAATTACTGGTCCGATTTGAAAAAATCTTTTTGCGTTGCATAGCCTATTAATCTAGGAAGGCTTTGGCTATATAACATCACGCTGCGACCAATAGGAGCGGACCATAACTAATTTCACGCGGACGAAGTCGCTGGCGGCCGCTAGTTTATAATAATAGAAATAACCGTTTTGCAGTACTACTGGCCATTTTAAATCAAAATAATTTTTTGTTTGGCTAAGAATTCTAATATCAAATCTATACTAATATATAAAGCTGAAGAGTTTGTTTGTTTGTGCGCGCTAATCTCAGGAATCCCTGGTCCGATTTGAAAAATTCTTTTTGCGTTGGATAGCCTATTAATCCAGGAAGGCTTTAGGCTATATAACATCCCGATATAACCAATAGGAGCAGAGCAGTAACAAAAATTTTTGCGAAAACGGGAGCTAACGCAGCCGTACATATTGCCAATAGAAATAAAATGCTCAGCTTGAGCATGACTAATTCTACGCGAACGAAGTCGCTGGCGGCCGCTAGTCAATTTTATTTTAAAAACATGGAATTCTTTTTCTAAAAGTAGTCATTTGTTTATGGATTAGTGTTACATATTCATCCCATTTCAATGTTTTTGAAGAATTTGTGGCCTCCCGTCCAGCTGAGTTCTTTAAGAAGGATCAATAAATTGTCACTGCATTGGCAAAGATGCATTGATTGCATGGGCGATTACTTCGATTAAAACAAATAAAAAATACACGAAAAAAGTCGTTTAAATTTTTTCATACATAACGACAATTTCATAGGTAAAGAAAACCGGTAAAAGGTAATATCAGGGCAATAATTCGTTTGCAATACCGGCAACACCTTGCATATGAAATAGGGTTTTCTTTGTTTTGTTAACACATCTTGGGCCAACCTAACTGCTAATTTCATAGGTAAAGAAAACCGGTAAAAGGTAATATCAGGGCAATAATTCGTTTGCAATACCGGCAACACCTTGCATATGAAATAGGGTTTTCTTTGTTTTGTTAACACATCTTGGGCCAACCTAACTGCTGAAGTCAATATCCTTGATTGTATTGATTCATATAAATGTTAGCAGGGTAGTTCATTTTAGTAGAGGTAATACAACATTCTTAGTGTTATTCATACAGCGATTTCAAAACATGTATTTGTTACCCAACATTAGCTAATCTACCTCTTTCTAATTTGCAGGGCGGTCCTAATGATCGAGAACTCGATGTCAGTCCAGGACGCGCACGCGATGCTTTCGTTCCAGTGCTTCAACAGACTGTCGCGTTACTTCGGTATAGTGGCTCAGCTACACCAAGCTCCTCAAGTATTTGTCAGAGCTGTGCACGAGGTGTCTAGGAGACGCACCTTTTCACAGGCACATCTAAAGGTATGATGACTTTGAAAAGGTTTAAATTGGGTGCGTGTGGTTGAGGGTGTAGAATAGCGAGAGTTAAGAAATGCCAATATACAGGTTGTCCGGTAGTGAGTGTATAACGTCTAAAGGGTCATCATTATGAACAACTATTACTAGACCAAACCTGAAATTGCGAAAAGAGTATCGGCTGTTTCCTACATATTGATGAGTTCAGCCGCTTAAGCGTTTTGAAGAGCAACTATAAATTTAGGCAACAGGTTGTTTCTTTTTCCACTATGATAATTGCAATGAACTCGGAAGAGCTTATCCATGTTCATTACCGGAGATCCTGTATAGCAGTGGACTTTATTCGGCTTACATACCTTCTATAGTTATAGCAAGTTTACTAACGAAGTCAAAATTGCATGGAGAATTCCAAACCAAAATCGTTTGTACATGGTTTCATCGCCTTGGTAATATGTTTTGGATGACATAGATGGCGCTAGTATAGTAGTTGGATAGAATATTTACTTGTTTCTTTGTTAGTTACCATCCTTACTAATATTATAAATGCGAAAGTAATTCTTGTCTGACTGTCTGTTACGCTTTCACGTCTAAAACACTGAACAAATTTTATTCAAATTTGGTACAAAGATAGAGTTGACCTTGAGAAATAACATAGGATAGTTTTGATTCCGGACTTTTGAAGAGTCCTCTTGGAAACGCGATATAACCGAACTCCACGCGGGCGAAGCCGCGGGCGGAAAGCTAGTATTACATAATTTTAGCACGAATTCTCCCACAACCAAATGTTCTAAACAAATCTTCTAAATCTAAAGCAACGCACGTAATAACCCGGTTTCGAACTTGGTAGCATAAAATTTACCGATACCATTAGCCATTGGACCACTGCGTCATTACGCCATGAGTTGAAACGAACTCTTTATTATGTTGAAGTTGTTTAGCGACTTTTTTCGATTTCAGAATTAAATTCCAGGTTTCCTCAAGATGTTTTCCTTAACCTTGTAATCAGTCATTGGTGTCCAAGATACGTATAACTTTAGAAAAGTTACATTGGTACTTGTCTGACCTGGAATGGAACCCGCACACTCATACTTGAGAGGCTGGTGTTTTAACCACTAGGCCATCACGATTACTAATAGTTAAAATTAATGTTTATTGTACTATTTAAATTCTAGTGGGCCACTGATCTCGCTGAAAAACTGCTCAAAATACACGAAGAAGAAGTTAGCAGGCGGCAAGAGTTCAACGCAATTTTTGAAGGTCACTTTCTTCGGAGTCTGTTCCCCGGTATGACGGAGCTACCGCCAACGTATGCCACTCAAGGTCCGCCGCCGTTTGATGCCAACCTGCCCAAACTCACGGAAACAGATGTAACGTACATAACCAGCGCGTTCCCAGATCTAAGTCAAGATATACCTAGTTACGACATGGAGACTACTGTACAGTTTTTCCAACAGAGGTATGATATCTGTGGACATTAATGTCTAAACAATTCGTAATCTCAGATAATTTACATTTCATTGCCACTTACACAACTGTATACTTTAAGACTTTCGTATTTAAGTTGATTTTTGAGTGACCGTTTGTAATACTGAAGTTATTTTTTGGCAATGAAATTTGAACTGTGGTGTGTATTACATAGAGTTCAAAACTTGATAATTACATAAGATTGGACAATGTTAAAATGTATTTTTTGTATGAATTTCAGAATACGGGCTTCGGAACATGAAACTAAAGATATAGACGTACAAGTGGATATGGATAAGTGAGTATTTTGTCATTCTTATTCTTAAATTATCCTTTTATAAAGTGTGTTAATAACATTTTAATGTGTCTCGTTCTACAGAGATTTCGAATCAGTAACGGAAGCCAGCGAGTTCGAAAAGCTGGGCGGTCAGAGCGAAAAACAGACAACCGACATCTCCACTCTTTGTATTCCCGAAACGATGGCCGTATCGACGGTAACCGAGGTGCGAAAACTACCGGTTATATTGGAAACCGCGGAGAGCCCGAAATCAAACGAGTTCGAAAACTCGGATTATTACATCGAGGAGTCGCTACCGTCGAGCTTGGAATGGGGCCGGGACGAACGACAGGTGTACATCGACCCCGCGACACACAACAAACCACCCGAGTAACAACTCCGCGCTACACGTGCCGTTGAACAAAGAGATTAGTTTATTACTTCATCTGTAAAATATGCTGTGAATGTACTGAGTAATCCAAGTCACGTTTAACTGAATTTAAAACTTTCTATTGCTGTCAATCTATTGCAATTGAAAGGGACAAATTAATGGTTTAAATATGTTTGGCGCTGAATATATAAAATTTTAAATAGTAATTTGTGGTGCAAGTGCACTTAACACAGTACAAATGTATGCAAGCAGTGGTAGTGACAAGATTAACCGATTTCCGTGTACCCACCTCTATTCGACTGTACCCTGCTCTCGGAGTTCTTACCTGAGTGGTTGCGTTTTATTATTCTTTTATTTGCTCCTGTCTTCACCGGCCCCGTATGAGCTGTTTCATTTTTCATTTGCATATTTTTCATTTTATTTTTCTTCACACATAAGTGTGTAGGATTGTGACGTCCACTAGCGGTAGTAGAAGATTTATCTACTCAATATTCTGAAGAAACATTTCATTTTCAGGACAACATGGATACACACAAAATAAACACAGAGAAACTGCAAGAGTTTTTAGCCAAACTTTATGCAGTTTGTAAAGTGAATATCGTATTTATAGTTGAAGAGCTGAGCAAGTTGAAAGACGAGGTTAATGAACAGAAGAAGTTCATGACGAGTAAGTATATAGAGATATTAGAAGCGTGGGAGAAGAGTAATGCCGAATGTGCTATAAGATTCCGCGAGGAGACACAGAGGCTTACAGTAGACCACGAACTAGAACTAAGTGATATGAAAGCAACTCTCAACGAAAAAGACGAGGTTATAGC
Source organism: Sesamia nonagrioides (assembly GCA_017933935.1). Classification (NCBI taxonomy): domain Eukaryota; kingdom Metazoa; phylum Arthropoda; class Insecta; order Lepidoptera; family Noctuidae; genus Sesamia; species Sesamia nonagrioides. Next base: position 1,640,009 of record JADWQK010000081.1, read on the forward strand.
TACCCTCAAGAGAGACACAGAAAACATTATAAAGTTACACCAGAAAGAGATAGAAAGACTAGAAAAAGAACACTGGGAGACGAAAGACTTACTGGAGAAGACAAGAGAAGAAATACAGGGATTTGAAAAGAAATTGGAAGACATCGAAACGCAGAAACAGAAGGAGATCAAAGACTTGCAAGAAAAAATGCACCTGGATTATAAGGCTGAGATTGAGTCTTTACGTTCAAGGTGAGATTTGTTTCAATGCAAGTTATTAATAGTTAACTACGTCTTGCTAGGTATGTAGCATCTAATTGGGTTTTTATTCAGAGACTTGCCAGGAAGAATTCTAATACTTACCCATCGCGAAACCGAATTTAGCAGTTCCACTATAAAGCAGTGATACAAACAAAGAGTCAAACTCTATTCTTTATTTTAAAAAAAAAACTTCATTTCTCGCAGGTTCCGCTTGGTAGCTCTAACAAACATGGACCGATCGCCTTCCGAGTCCAGTCTCGAGAAAATCGAGCGTACTGACGTCATCGAGATATCGAGCCACAATGCGATCGTCATGCAGACTAAAGAGAATGCTGAGGTTGAGAAGGAAGAGGCTATCAGAGAAGCTGTAGCTAAAGTCGAGATGGAATGGAAGACCAAGATGGAAACCGAAATCGCGGCCATTAACTCGAAATATGACTCCGAGAAACAGGTACGTGTCTATGATAAAGCATGCCGCTTTTATTGTCTGTGGGATGTTGTAATGAACACTTGCTACAACAAAAGAAATATTTAGCAATGTCTACCTGCCAAGGAGTGTTTTGTTGCTAATAAAAGTGTGCAGGGTATTAGAAAACGAGCGTAAAACGATTGTCCCGTAGTTTTGACTTATTTATGACTGGCAGAGGATACAATGCTTTACAAAGCTTTTGCAATAAAGCTACGGTTTCCTAGAAAAGTGACCACAGTTCCGCCGTATTGGCGCCATGTAAATAATGACAGCGGTAAATATTTAAATCGTTAGATAAGTCGCACCGCGTCAAAAGACATTACAACTATTTTGTATACTATATATACTTATACTGTATACTATAAACCGATGGTCCCGGTTGCCATACCAACATGTAATGGCAGTCGTTACGGGTTGTTGGAGCCCTCAAAAGTCCAACAATTGGTCTAACTGCAATGCTTCGATGTCGCCTTCGGGTTGTGGAGGTCAGACGGCAGTGGCTTCAAGGAAAATGTCGAAGTTTACCCATATCAGCAGTTGGACTGGTAAAGCGGACCCCAGACTCCAAAGCTGAAAAGGCTTCGGATGCGACTGGGATTAACGCTGAGATGATGATGACTGTATACTATACTCGAGAGAGTTTAGACACGATTATAAATATTGCGACCAAAAATACGTCAACTTAGGAGCGGACTAATTTGACAGGTGTAAACTAACTTTTTATCTTCTGTCATTTTCTAAATGAAATAGAAAGAAAAAGATGCACTGACTTTAAACTTAGTTTAGTTTGTAAACAAGGGAATCGGGGCCGCTGTCGCGTCACTAAGTTCGGTGAGGATTAATTTAGCGATTTAAATCTTTGGAGGGGGTTTTTGGCGGGAAGCTAAGATGAGTGCCACGCTAATTTTTCATTGGACTTTTAAATTATTTATAGTGTCGTTTACTAAATAAAAACGCGTGATTTATGTAGTAAAAAGTGCATTAAGTGAATCAATACATAGTATAAAACAAAGTCGCTTTCGCTGTATGTCCGTATGTATGCTTAGATCTTTAAAACTACGCAACGGATTTTGACGCGGTTTTTTTTAATAGATAGAGTGATTCTTAAGGAAGGTTTGTATGTATAATAAATGCATAATATAGTAGAGAAACACTGAGAAATCTAAAAAGCGCAATAAAACCGAACTCCACGCGGGCGAAGCAGCGGGCGGAAAGCTAGTAATTCATAAAGAACAGTGAAATATTGTAGCATAAGTGGCCACATCATGGCTTTGCACCAAAACTTCCTCCGTGTTCGGTTCGCGCGGCCGTCTTTTTCGACATGAATAATTCATTACGTGACATTGGTTAAATGCACAAACCGTGCAAAGCAATGAGAGAAAGAAAGAAGAACTTTTGAAGATTTTTTATTTTACTTGAAATTGGCACAAAGTCATAACTAGTGCCACACTACAAAAAAAAAAAAATCTTTGGAGGGCGGGGTTTCAATTTACAGTTTCAAGAACACTCCCTAGCTCAATACCAATTTCTTCCATAAATAACGTTTCAGTGACGTCATGCACCAGTAAGTTGCGGTCGCTATGTGGTCATTTTTTAAACCAGTTGCTGTACATTGCATTGCTTTCCTTATAAGTAGTAGTACGTAGTCACAATGCGCTTTCGACAAATAAAAAAGACTAATTTTATAGCATTTCGTATCCGCACTCTTCACCTAGATTAGCCACTTTTTATTTATTTTTCACATATTTCGCTTATAGCTTTCATCGTCAATGTCGACAAACGACGTGACCCGTCGGCTTTTATCGGAGAAAGAGAGACAGATAGATGCACTGCGGGAGCGAGAGGCAGCTTTAGTGAGAGAGTGCGGCAAGTACCGCGATACTATACAGCAGCTGACCGATCCTGAGACTAATGATCTTGATGCACTGCTTAAGACACAGGTATGTTTGCTTTGGACACAGCTATGTTCGTTTTAGACACGGTTATGTAGGCTTTAGAGACACAAGTATGTTCGGTTAGTATAGTATTTGGTTTAGTATACAGGATTAACTTTAGGCGGAAAGCAAAGGATTTCTTATGGCATCAAGTTCTCGGTGGTAGGCCATGACATCGGCTGCCGGCAGAAGTTACCACCCACCAGACAAGGTCTTGCCCCAAGCGATTCGTTGTGTTCCGGCATGATGTCTGGTGAAGCCGTACAGAGGACGGGTCTGAGCAGTTGTGTTGCGATGTATTCCGGGTACGATGCCCCAATTGTTGTTTGTATCGGGAGTTTGGTCGTGGAGTGTCTCCAGATCAATCTCCCTCTGGCTCGGCATCGTTGATCGTGTTGCTGGGTTTAACATTGCATCACCTCGCTAAACTGCCGTCTTCCTTCCTATTTACTCAATGTTTTGAGTGAATGGGCTCTTAATAAAGTAACGCGCTTTACTAACGATGATTGCATCACTGCTTACCATCATGCGGGATTGTGGTCAAGCAGTAGTTTATAATTTATTATAAAAAAAAAACAAGTAATGCGCTTTTTTAGACTTAAAGCAAAACTATTAAAGTATATGAACATCGACATTCATGTTAAAATTCTTGTCCAGCGTACTTTAAACTAGAGGCGTTTAGAAGACGCTAGTTTCCGTTTTAAGCCATAAAGTTTGACCATAAAGTTTTTTTACTGGCTGGCTAAAAAAAAAATACCATTTAGTGCTTTTTGGTCTGCACCAAGCCGCAGTAGATATTAGTAGATATTTTGCTTGCGTTATGCCGCCCGTATATGTATTATAAATGATTTGCAAGTAGTTACGTATATTTGGTGTGAATGAAATCTGACACTAAAAGTCACCCTTGCAGTATATGTAAAACCACGTTTCCACTAGGCAAGATTTGGAGCTCAACACGTGCCGCTCATCATGTACGGCAACGTTACACAATAGCGCGCGACGTTGCCAGCTGGCACGCAGTATGACGCGCGGCGATGCGATGTTTTGATGTGAACAGACAACATTGTTCAACAAAAGTAATTGTTGCCTAATGGAAACGTAGCTTAAAAGTAAAGCCATTAAACCTCTTTAGGAATCATTTTCTATAAACATAAGATTAATTGCATTGTCAATGAGATACATAAAGTATACCATTGTATCATTCTAGTTGGCTTCCCTCGAAAACGAGAACGCAGTTTTGAAGCAGCAAGTAAAAGATTTGAAGAAAGATTTGGAGAAAAAAATAGAAGATGATAAAAGCAGGGAAGACGATAGCGATGGCAGGTAAGCATGGCAAACACTAGGGAGTTAATATTTTTTTGCCACAGATAACACTTATTTATAACTAGAAAATAAGTTTTTGTATCAGAACTTAACATTTTCGTTACGAGTCATCGGAAGTCCAAAAGTCTTAACCACCATATCAAATCATACCAAGAAGGCATATTTATCCAGTAATTGGGTTGTGGTCTGTGGAGGTAAGGTTGAGGTGTCGCTCCGAGTAAAATAGTCGTAGTGCGTAATTAGTCAGCTGGATTAGGGTATTTGACAAAAAATAATAAGTCCGTCAGTCAGATTTCCAAAAAAATACTAGACACGTATATTTTGTTTTATCAAATAAATAAAAATTGACAAATATAAAAGGCGTCAAAGATTAGGAGTGGTGGCTGGTGACGTCACTGGCCGCTAAAAAGTGTAGCATGCAGTGACGTCACACGAGTTTTCAACGCGCTGTGTCGTCTTCATTTTTTGGAAATCTGACTGACGGACTAATTAGTTTTTTTTTTGTTAAATACCCTATTGGGACTGGAAGCTGAACCCAAAAATTGTCTGGAGTAGGCAAGGCAGATGATGCGTGTTTGTATGTCCGCGGAAAACGCTATCACAGATTCAAAAATCCATAATCTTCCAGATCGTCTCCCAAGAAGGAAGACAGCAAGAAGTGTCGCAGTCGTTGTCACACGCCGTGCGGTATGTCGGCCGGCACTCTGTCGCTGTCGTCGTGCCTGCCCGGACACAGTGTCCTCGTCATGTGGGACCCATCGCATCTGAACTATACTGTACTACAGGTACAACTCGCGCGAGTTAACTGTGCAACTCGCTCTGTGGCGTCATTCGGACGGTACCGTTTGGAAAAAATGAGAATTATGTCTGTAAAAGGTCGTTTTGATGACAAAGCGCCGTAATACCAGATCATTTTACTCATGAAGTTCTGCAATTAAATTGATACATATGGAATGAAATATAATGTTGGTGCAACCAACAGGCTTCACTAATGCAAAGCAAAAACTCCACAGAAATAATAACAGTAATTACAACAGGGGATTTAAACTGTATTTAGACATTTGTAACAAAGATGCTATCGCTACTCATCGGGAGCGGGAGAGGCGTCGCATTCCAGCGAGTTAACTCGCACGAGATACAAGTTTTTTTTTTAACCGTACGTCACGCAAATTAAAGGTGTAGTACACACCATCAGACTGAACGATTTCCTCTAAGGGGGCCAGTATTGTAATCTCTAAAAAAATATCAACTGTCTTATAGAAAACTTCCAATGTCCACTTTTTTTGAACACACTTACACTTTGGTTGAATTTTTATTCCAGATGACGTTACTAGTGGTTAACACGATTTTAAATTTGAATTGTCTTTAGAAAATAGCCCTGTATGTATACTTGACAACAATATAGAATACATAGTAAAATAATTTAACTGTTAGTACAGTTTGAATTGCACAGTTGCAGAGTCAATAGGTGCGGTAGGGATAGAAAGTTTGATTCACGACGAAATGTTTGTTTTGCTAAAGTAACCTAAAATACACGATGTAAGGAACCATATCGACCGTGGGTATATTTAAAAAATGGTAACTTGTGATTTTGTTCTCTGTTTTAACGGATTTAAGGTATCTTTTTGCTGGATAGGTACATCGTTATAAATCTTTGTTATTTTTTTTACATGTAAATAAAAGTTATAATATTTAAACAATTAAATCTGTTTCCAGGAGGCAACAATAATGTATTTCGTGCACTCTGACTGCCTGCCGGCCCTCGACTTGAGCATACAGGTTAAGAACGAAAGTGAGAGACGACTGTACGCCATTGCTACAGTCGAGTCTAAGGAATACTGTTATGCTAAGAAGGTAGGTTAATTTGAACCTTAATAGTACATTACGATACTAGGGCGTAATGATGTTATAACCAATACGCACGTATATCGTACGACGTTTTTTAATACACTAGCGAGGAAACAGAAAAAATATAAATACAAAATTGTTTATTTCAAATAGGACATTCGTTATTTTAAATAAACTCAATCTGTGAATGCACACTGTTGCTTTCCCGCCATTAGTATTATTATTTGCCATTTCAAATATGAAACAGCGCGAAGCTCACTGGCTGGCTAGCCGTGCGGCGGCGATCAGTTCCATAATTATGGAATTTGTATGGACTATAACTTAACTATTTGCTTTGATAACACACGCGTTTGTTATGGCCCGCTTTACATATTTAAAACCGGTGGAATTACATCAGCTTTACGAGCAAGGGTGTTAAAAAATATTAAAACAATAATTGTTATGTTCGAACTTTTTTTCAAATAAATGCATTCTAATTGAATATTAGAGAGTAATCATTATTATTATTTTAAATTTGAGTTTTCTGTTAATAATGGTCCTGTATTTTGTTATACGAAAGTTTGTTTTAAACTAGTTTACATTTATGTGTGACTCTCCTTGCTCTGAACGATACTGTAAAACTTTCTTGTTTTTTAAATAAACAGACAGCTGTGCTGCTGGGGAGTTTGTTCCGCCACTTCTTCTTCCCAGCGAAAGCACTAGGAAGTGTCGATGGGTGGGCCTTTTGGGCGCACTGTCTTATGTAATATTGAAGTTCAAAAAGTGCTGATTCTCAGCCTAATTTGAATAAATGACTTGATTTTCTTTTTTCTTACTCCTCCGCTATTCCTTTCTGATTAATTTCGTTACGGGACCCAAGACAGTTGAATCGTTTCTCCGGGACTCGTCGAGCTTCATTGCTCGGCGTTTTTCTGGCGGTCTCCACTGTTGATTCTGGCTTTCAGGAGTTGCAGTGGGTGGGAAATGTGTGGCGGGTTATGTCCCTAAAAAAAAAAAAGACTTGATATTGATTTTTTGATGTGCACGTAATAAACAAGTTGGTTACAAATATGTTGCACAGAGCGGCAACCGGTACGGCATGCCGCGCGGCTCGCGGTTCTACCGCGTGCGCGTGCGTCCCGCTCGCCCCGCCCCCGCCCCGCTCCCGCCCTGCTGCGAACACAAGCACCGGTCCGGTCAGTACTACCTCAGATACATACCACGATGTACATATATTTAAAAAAAGGTAAAAAATATACTGTATATGTTTCCAAAATAGGGATGTTTCCTGGGTATAAAAATTGATTCTATTTAGTCCGTCATTCAGATTAGAGAAAAATATTGGATACGTATATTTTGTTTTATCAAATCTATAAAAATTGGCAAATGATAAAAGGCATCAAAGATCTGGAGTGGTGGCTGGTGACGTCACTGCTCGCTAAAAAGTATAGCGTGCAGTGACGTCACACGTGTTTTCAACGCGCTATGTCGTCTTAATTTTTTTGTTTATATGAAAAAAGAAAAAATACGTGTCTAGTATTTTCTGGAAATCTGACTGGCGGACTAATTAGTTTATTTTAGTCAAATACCCTATTTTGAAGTAACTGCGCGTACATACCGATTTGGTTTCATCCCAAGAATCGACTCATAGATTGTGTAAAGCCGCTCATTTGTCTTGTCTTTCAAAGTTTTGTTTAAGGTTTATACGACGTCATATTTTCGCATTTTTTTTTGTATACATGTGAGTATTTTGTACAATAATCATAGAAAGTACGGTTTATTTTATGAAACCTCTTATCTCGGCCGGTATAACACCATGAAAGACTTATTAAAAGTAAAAAAATTATGAACATATAAGTCATACTAATATTGAAATTAAAATCAACTACTTTTTTCTGCTTTAGACACTTCGTATAAACGTAAATTATAATACGCAATGTCGTTTTAATTGTTTTACGTAATTACGGCATTTAACCGGTAAATGGTAATTTACCGGTTAAATGCCGAATGATTTGATTGCAATTTCGCAGCTAGGAGTCTTGAAAACCGGAAAGAAATTGAGGGTAATTTTATCTCTGAACGTTACACCCGTGTGGCGTGCACATCACTGCACACTCACTGCTAACTTGTATATAAAGCTTTAGATCTAGCACATAGTATTAGAATATTTTATGACACGACATAATACAATACTTTTATGGTGTCGTACTGGTTTTAAGCTAGCACCATCAATGTGTAGTTTTTGCTTTTGCCCCCCCCTGCGCTTAACCACGCTCTTCAGTTTATTCCAAGTTAGTATAAGTAACCAATAGACATAATTACCTTTTAAAAGCACTGCGCCTTTGATTTTCGTGTGCCTTGCTTGAATACAATGTTGCCGAGATATCAACAAACTGTTACCATGGATTCAGAACACGATTGTAAACTCTGTATTAAAGAATCCAGTTAAGTGCGAGTCGGATTTCTGTATCGAAGTATACAAAAAAAGCTGCTTTAAAAAAGTACATTCATCAATTTCAACTGCTACCGGCAGAACTTACCACTCACCAGACAAAGTCTTGCCGCCAAGTGATTCGTTGTGTTCCGGCATGATGTCTGGTGAAGCCGTACGAAGGGCGGGTCTGAGCAGTTGTGCTGCGATGTGTGCCGGATACGATGCGCCAAATGTTGTTGTGTCAGGAGTTTGGTCGTGGAGGGTCTCCAGATCAATCTCCCTCTGGCGCGGCATCGTTGGTCGTGTTGTTGAGTTTAACATTGCATCACCTCGCTCAACTGCCGTCTTCCTTCATATTCACTTAGTTTTTTGTTTTTGTTTGGTGAATAGGCTTATAATAATTAGATTTTCAACTTTATCTCTTAAACATTAAGGCTCAAAGTCGATTGGGAATATTTGGCCGTTTCGGATAGCTTGACCTTATGTCGTCCGCACGAGTGAATGTGGTACAACAACCTTTTTGGTCACGTTTTGTGTTCCATACATTTTGACCGCATAGGTGTTGCATGTTTCTATAAAACAGCAGATTTTTTTTTGATAGCCAACTATTCACATTCTTTTACCATCAACGATTGCGTCACTGCTTACCATCAGGCAGGATTGCGGTCAAGCGCTAGTTTATAATACGTAAAAAAAAAAAATTCAATTGTCTACTCCTAGCAAAGAAATTCTAAATAGATCCCCGTTTAAAATCATGTGCTGCATGCATGGTTACAGTGGGCGGGTTGATGTTTCGCCACCCTGTTGAGGGTAATATTTTATACCCATGAAGTTATAAGTAATATGATAGGTATCTCCGTATTTTGAAAGGATCTTAGCGTAATATTTTACAAAATTAATTAAAACACGTATACCCAAAACTGATACCAAAGTAGTGACACGCAATTTCTATGAAACTATTCTATTTAGTCTTCATCTATGTGTTTATTGCAATGCGTTATTTGTCCATGTGGTCATATCTTTAGCAGTATTATGACGTCATTATTTCGCTGCGAGAGAGATGGAGCGATACAGTTCAAATAGCACCATTCCTCTTTTGCATCGTTACAGTGATGACTTTAACACTTCATGGTATGGTTTTTGTTGTTTAACATTGCACGCACCTTGCGTTGCAGATACATTGAAGGGCGGTGTGCTGCCGGTGTTCGGTGACGCCCGCCCGATCAAGAAATGGTTGACCTACATGCATGCCCCAGGTCTTTGCTTATTTCTCTTCATCTCTCACGTTTTCATTTGCTTGCCGAGCCTCACATCATGCTTATTTGTTTTGCTTCACCACCACTTGGGTTCTGGTGATCAACCGTAGCTAAATGGCAGGTTGAGTATACAGTATGTTAAATAACAGAGGGCGTTCCCTTAAACTCGTTAATATTTATCATTAATAGATTAAAATAAAAATATCAGCATAGAAAAATAAGCATTAAAAAATCCGAATAAAAAAAAATTCTAATTGGAAATAAATTTGAAACCTCCTGTTTTAAATTAAAATAGTATTCGTCATTTATAAATAAATTGCGACGTTGCCGTCTTTCATGTTCGCGTGTACAGTGTGTTTCTTTTACATGTCAATTTAATATTTTTATTGAATATTTTCTTATTGGAAAAAATTTTAAAACATTTTGTTTTCGAATGGAAATATTTTTTTTTAGCATGTATGTATGCTATACTATTTCGGGTTAACGGGAACGCCCTCTGTTAGTTAACATACTGTATAATAGGTCGAAAGTTCGCCACAGTTTTACAATAAATTGAAAGTAATTTAATTACAATTATTTCAATAAATAAATAATACACATAATTTATAAAATTATGTTTGTTATTTATTTATTATAATATAGTTTATTTCAGGTATTAGCACCTATATCATTAAAATATATTTTTTTATTTAATATTACATTTCATAAAATTTAATTATCTTTCATTAAATTTAAATCTATTTACAAAATCTTTTAATAAATTATTTTAGTATAGATATAATTTTACAAAACACAATACAATAAAAACTACATTTAAAATATTACATGTGTATTATTTTTATAAAATTATGTGTATTATTTAATTTATAAAATTACGTGAATTATTTATTTATTTAAATCATTGTAATTAATTCAATAAAGAAATAAAGTTTTTAATTTTATAAAAATTAAAAACCTTTTTTCTTAATTGTACTAATTCTCTACTGCGGCGACCTGCATGATACTATGATAGCAATTAAAGCATATTGTCATAACATAGCAAATCCCGTATTTACAGGATTTTTGTAATTTCACAAACCCCTTACTAACAAAAAGTTAACTTATGTAACTGGTACTGGCAATTATTGTACCATAAAAAAGCAGCTTTAATCCAAAGTGCATCTTTCTAAACAGACCCACAGAAGTCTGTAGAGACAAGTCAGTCAACGAGTTCAGCGACGGAGGAAAGCGCTAGAGCGGCTGAAGTTGCCACGGCAACGCTAATCAACCTGGAGTCGCCGGTGTCGTGTAGCGATCCTGTTTCCGCTGCTTCAGCGCATACGCAGTCTGAAGATCAGCTGGATTCTATTGAGGCCAGTGAGCAGTGGCAGAATGCTAGGATGCATCTCTCTACCATTAGTACTGTGTAAGTATTTTTGGACTTCGATGATAGCATCATATCACGTTTGGTCTATTAGTGTTTTCTCATTTTGTTGTTGCTCATTAATCAACACTTAAATTTGAACTGTTGATAATTCGTAAGCTGAACCATGTGGTTAAATGCAAGAACCTCTTATATAGATAAATTAATATTAGATTACCACCCACCAGACAAAGTATGGTGAAGTCGTAAGGAGGACGGGTCTGAGCAGTTGTGTTACAAAGTGCGCCAGGTACGATGCGCCAAATGTTGTGTCGGGAGTTTGGTCGTGGATGGTCTCCAGATCAATCTCCCTCTGGCGCTGCATCGTTGGTCGTGTTGTTGGGTTTAACATTTCATCACTTCGCTCAACTGCCGTCTTCCTTCCTATTCACTCAGTTTTTTTTTTGAGTGAATAGGCTCTTATTAAAAATCGTGTTTTACCATAAAAAATGAGTGTACTATAATTCGATTGTTACAGTACGGACATGGAATGCAGCGTCGGTCGTTGCGTGGGGGAACCCTTAGAACTGACAGTAAGCGCAGTGGCCGTTCTGTCCCGGGGAGACATCGGCACGTCGGAGCTGGCGGAGGAAGCCGAGCCCTGACATAGCGAGCAGCCCGCACCGACCGCCATCCAGAACCCGCACCGCCTAGTAAACTAATGGAGTGACAATCATACACTGAGTTTGTATACTCATATACGTATCAGGTCAGGTCTGAAGCCGATCCCTCCAAATATGGGATATAGCCAGAAAAACATGGCTTGAACGAACACAAACTCAGGCTTAAATCGCGTAAGCCTGAAAAACGAACCGTGCCGCGGGAAACGGCGGTGATCATTTGTTGATTGCAACTCTTCTCACACGCAGCTCTCTGACAAAGAACTACTAAAAAAAGAGAATTAAAAACTGAAAACTCACTCCATTTTTTTACTACTCTGTGCCCTACAGCTTGTTTGTCAAGTCTGCTGGAATGGAAAATTACAATCGACTTCGTTGGACGCGGTTGTGAGGAACTCGCCGTCTGAATGTCACACAGACATGAGAATGCGGCCAGTCTGTGTCTTCCCCGGTCCTGCTTCCCCTTGCCTGTGGTATCTGTCGCGGTTCACTGTCTCGCGCGTCACGCGAGCTCTGTGTTTCCTTCTCTCCTATATTCTATGTCTATTTAGTGTATAACCTAGAAATTACCGTCTCTGATCCCCTCTATTGAAGTTCGTAACTCAATTAGGCAGTGATTTCTCAATAGTACAAATTTGTTTAGTCGTGTCTTAGCTTTATGTGATTTTATGTTGCGAATGTATTCGTATTTTATATTTCTTATAACTACGTTGTGTTGTGTTATATTTTAGTTTCTCTTATATGAATCATTTATTTTACTTATTGAATACCAAACTATGTTAGCTATTTTAGTTGTAGTATAGAGTTAGTTTATTGGTGATTATGAAGATATATCCTAGCACAAAAATTTATATATGTGGTATCGCTGTGTACTTGATTTCAGACTCAGCGCTTTGTTCACAGATCGACGAAGTGCATTATATGTCTAATAGCTAGATACGTGTCTAATATGGTTAGAGCCACATTTTCCTTAAGATTCTCCTACCTGTATAAGTACTATCTTGATAACTAAGTCATAGTGATTATTTAGTAGGACAGTTGTTCCTCTTAGGAATTATTCTTCTTACAATTTGTCGATAGGCTTCAGCGAAGTTAATGCTTTAAACACTCGATCTCGACCCTATTTGAGCTCTGAATCCTTACCGAATCCACATTGTAGGTTAGATAATTATGATATTTATAGTTTCGTTAGAGTGAACTGATCACTCGAGCTGACAGTGGTTTGTTTGTCCTACGCTCCGGTGGGAGGAAGAGAGAAGGATAATATAAATAATGTATAGTGAGGCACAGACACTTGCGTCCGAATATTGTTTTAGCCTTTCTAACATTAAATTAGATTCGTTTGAAGCGCAAATTAAGGTGTTCTTGTAAAATAAGGCAACATGCTTCACGTTAAATTGTTGTTTAGTTGTTTGTGGCCTTATTGTAAATGTGGCGCCCGACATGGGGCTACGGGTGTCTCTGTCCTGCTCCCACGCAGCCCGCGATGTGAGTTCGGCTGGAGGCACCTCGCGGCGGAGTGCTGACTGCTGTGATAGTACGTGCTGTGTCTCCTCGACCCCTCGCCGAACGGTTCTGCATGTGCAACTCACTAAATTTTGTGTAATTAATGAGTAAGGGGCCTATTATTAAGTCTAAATTTAATGCAAAATTAGCTATACGTATATTTGTACACGTAAAACCGTTCGAACATATTCGGTTACTTTAGCAATGTTCAGAATTGAATATATTTTTGACCACGTTACAGATTTATTTTCAAATAGTTTTTAGTGTAAACGTTCATATCAATTAAATCATTTTCCGTTTTATGGATTCTCAATATTTACTGTAATAACTTGTGTTCAGATTAAAATACCTTGATGTGGTGTGTCTCTTCACGAGTCTTGCAATGTATGCACATTGTGCGGGTTTGCCTGCCGGTGGCATTGTTTGTCCATTATAGTGCAATACCAGCTCGGATATTGCAATATCAACGCAATAGTTTGTAAATAATTGTTTGAGATATCGTTATAGGTACCTATAATTGTGTCGAATTTAATTAAGTTCATGATAATTCGGTATCAGCCAAAATTTGCGATGGAAACTGAAGGTTCAACGGTTTATGAAGTAACGTGAGAACTGCTAGTGGTTGTTGTGATAGGACAGTGGTGTGTCGCGTAGTTTTATTTGTGCTGGACATGAATAACCTCATTTGCAAAGAGTTGGGCTTGGGTTGCGGACGTGTATCGTCAAAATTACGGTGTCGTGTAATGTGTCAGTATAAAGGTTTTCGGAATGTTCTGCAAATGCATAATAAAACCGTGCGATCGCTTAATGGACTATTTTGTAGTGACCAATTTTATTGTTAGAAATTAATAATGTAAAATTGACAATTTTAATGTAATTTTTATATACAATAAATAGACCTTTTTATACAAACTGTTTTTTATTTTGTCACATTTCAAATGAAGGATTTAATTTCCTTAAAACCAATGTAGGAACATAATGATTAATAAGGGCCTGCGCAGACGGCGGAGTTTTCTCCGCGGCGGAGAAAAAAGTACGCTCCGCTATTTACCGCGAACTCAACGCACACGGTGTGCGGTCATTTGTTGCCCAGAAATGTAGAAAAGTGAGAGCACACAACGCGCACTAAGTCCGACATGTGCGTTGCTTCGCAGAGTTACAAGAGTTCTATTTTATTCGGGGACTCCCCCGTTCTTTTGTCCGATCCGCTCTCTGCATGTCCTCGGTTATTCGGGGGACTTTTTGTACGCGGTACTTTTAATTATTAGTTGTAAGTGATCTGTTTGCAGCGGACTAGAAAGTTCACGGACAAAAATCCCTCGTCTGCGCAGGCTATTATAATTGTATCTTAGAGATTAGAGACAAAATGAACAACTTACACTAGCCTATTATAATATTTACAATTTACAAAACTATGTACAGGAACATTATTATAAGAGGCCACTAAAGGCGTTCACAGCTTGTTGGTGCTGAACATCAAAGTACTGTTTGCATTCAGACATGTCGTTGGAGGTGAAAGCGCAGTCTGAGTAGTTCCACGTCTGCATATCTAAGTTAGTTTGCGCACAATCCTGCCCGTACCTGTAGAACCTTTGCTCCTGCATGCCCATTACAGGAGAAGTTCTACTTTCAGCGGGATAATACTGTTGCGCCTCTTCAGGGTAATACGCTTGGGGAATGTACGCTTGCTGTTCGCAATACTGTTCAGTTTGCTGATAACCACTGAACAGTTCTGGTGAGGGGGTTTCGCTGGACTCCGAGCCTCCCGCAGTTCTTTGCCAGTCCAACCAATACGCTTCTTCAGGCCTGGAGTTTTCGCTATTGAGGTCAGCGAAGGTGGGTGGTGATTCTAATGTCTGTTCTTCTAGTGGGAAGTCTAGTCTGATGGGTTGGTCTAGTTGGAAAATTTCTTCTGGGTGGAATATGTCGTCCGCTGGTAGTGCGGTCGGGTCGTAGTGCTGTTGCTGCTGGAGGGAGGGTGCGGGAGGAGCGGGGGGTGCGTATGCTTGGTACTGCGGCTCCTGAGGGGTCCACGCTGTAGTGGCGTAGCTCTCTGCCGTCATCTCGGGCCGCCACCGACATGAACACTCGAATGGGCCGCAGGTGCACGTTAGTTGAACTGATAGGGTAAAAAAGAAAAATAATTGTTACAATTCTTTATATGGATTGAATAATTGTTACATTATTGGAACTTCAGAATAGGAGTTGGATGGATAGAGTTGGTGTTTACAATGAAAAGAAATAGCCTTGTGCACTAGGCCGATATCGTACAGTGCTCAGTGAGAGTAATTAGATCGATAGCAAATACAACAATTCAGGCACAATTGAATTGAATAGTAGGTAATTCAAAATTAAGAAAATCAAGACCTCTCATTAAAACGAAACTCAACTCACCTCTTTGGTTATCTGGTATAAGTGGTGGTGGTTGTTGGTTGCAAATTTTTTGCGCCAGTTGTTTATCAGGTTTTACTGTTAAAATCTTGTCTGCTATGCCTGTTTCCTTTGCTATCAGATATGCTAAGCCTCGTACTCTTCTGCCGGCTCCGAGAGATCTCCGTACTTCACTGGCCCCTTTAGCCTCAGGTTTGGGATGGTCATGGGCGCCCTTCGCTTGGAAAAAGATAGCGTGTTCCGTATGACGCCAGAAGTGAGTAACTGGGTAACCGCAGTGTCCTCGACATGGCAGGACTTCTAAGAGACCGCTGCAGAGTCTGTTTGGACATGGCTTGCCTGTTGACGGAAAATGTACATTAGGGAAAGTTCTGTTTTACTATTACGGAAATTATCAATAATATTTATCAACATGAACGAGGAATACGAGGATACACGGTAACAACGGTATTATATATAGATAATAATCTATTATAGGTGCTGCCAAATGGTAATATACTGTGCTACCAAATCGATTAAAAACCATGTTAGGTCGCTTGCCGCTGCCGGTTGCGGCATTATTGATGTTCAGCGTTAGAGTTTAGGAAAGAAAGCAAGAAAAAATATTTCTTTGGAAGGAACATTTATCTAAGTAGGTATACTTAGGCAACTATATCTCTTACTTTAAAAAACTAGTTAAGTCTTATTTACACTCAATAGAGACCAGCCCCCTAATCGGCGAACACATTTTTGTCAAATGATTGCGACTAGTTGGGATCGTTTGGACCGAATGGACCAATGAGCGGTCCGAACGATTCCAACTGATGCCAACTAGTCGCAATCATTTGACAAAAATGTGTTCGCCGATTAGGGGGCAGCAAAGTATCTAAATTTAAATACAATAATATTGCGACGTGTCTAAACGTAAACAAATATGAGTATAAGTTCAGGTTACGCTACAAGTTCAAACATTTTTAGAACTTTTTCATTCTGAAATCAACTTAATTACCTAACATTAAAAGTTAATATTTGTTTAACTTGAAATAACGCCAATGGGCCTGATTCCCATAATCACATACTAAACTATATTTAAGATCAGTGCATCTTTTACTTTCTGTTTCATTAAGAAGAAGATGATAGAAAATAAAATGTTACTTTAAACCTGTCAAATTAGTCCGCGCCTGACGTAAGTACATAAATCGACATATTTTTGGTCGCCATGTTTATAATCGCCTCTAAACTGTCTTTGGAGTAACTTAATTTGACAGGATTAAACTAAAATGTTATCTTGTATTCTTTTCTTAATCCATACTAATATTATAAATGTGAAAGTAACTCTGTCTGTCTGTCTGTCGGTCTGTCTGTCTGTCTGTTACGCTTTCCTGCTTTATCCTCTCAACCGATTTTGATAAAATTTGGCACAGACAATCTTTAGACCCTGAGAAAGAACATAGGCTACCTTTTATCGCGGAAAAATTGGATGTTCCCGAGGGAAATCTAAAAAGCGCGATATAACCGAACTCCACGCGGGCGAAGCCGTGGGCGGAAAGCTAGTGAAATATAAAGAAACAGATGCACTTAACTTAAAATTAGTTTAGTTTGTCAACAAGATCCTCGGTGGTAGGCAACAGCCGCCGGCATAAGTTACCACCCATCAGACAAAGTCTTGCCGCCAAGCGATTCGACGTGTTCCGGCATCATGTCTGGTGAAGCCGTACGGAGGACGGCTCTGAGCAGTTGTGTTGCGATGTGTACCGGGTACGATGTGCCTAATGTTGTTGTGTCGGGAGTTTGGTCATGGAGGGTCTCCAGATCATCCTCTGGTCCATCGTTGGTCGTGTTGTTGGGTTAAACATTGCATCACCTCGCTCAACTGCCGTCTTCCTTCCTATTCACTCAGTTTTTTTGAGTGAATAGGCTTAATAACCTAGTGCGTTTTACCATCAACGATTGCATCACTGCTTACCATCAGGCGGGATTGCAGTCAAGCACTAGTTTATAACTAATAAAAAAAAAAGAGAATCGGCGCTAATTGTGAACAGATTAATTAAAATATACCTCCAAATCCATTACCTTGCTGCTTCTTCCTCGCCTTGTCGCAAATCGCAGGTCGCATATGCACTCTGGATCCATCAGTTAATCTACATCTTTGGGAACAGACTAGCACTCCTAGACAGCTCTTCTTGAGTATATGCACGTTGTGGTTGTTAGTGTTCCTCATAGCCCATCCTGAGGCGTGGCGTCTTGCTTCTTCACACCCAGGTGGGTATACGCGGCGCACGTGACCGTCACACCACTCGCCGAAGGTATCGAATGCTGCCACGCGCGGGACTACCGCGTCGTTTATGTCCCAGTCTGGTGTTTGACCCTCCGACATGTCGCGACTGCTGGTGCTGTTGAAGAATGGAAGGTTGTAGAACATTGTGCAGCAAAATATCGAGTTTAACAGAGCACGGGTTACTTAAAAATGTAGGTAGACATCTATTCTAAGCTACATGTTCTATGAAGTTAGGTAAGCTTAGTCGTCTGTTTTGCATTTTACCAAATGAATGGAATAAAACTTTAAATTAAAGCCAGAATATTTAATTATAAGGGACTGTGGCCGCCAGCGACTTCGTTCGCTTGGAGTTAGTTATGCTCCGCTGCTATTGTTCGCAGCGTGATGTTATAAGTATAGCCTAAAGCCTTTCTAGATTAATGCGTTATCCAACGCAAAAAGAATTTTTCAAATCGGACTAATACTTCCTGAGATTAGCGCGTTCAAAGAAACAAACAAACTCTTCAGCTTTATATATTAGTATAGATAGAGTATCTAGGTAAGACACGTCTACTTAGCATAAAGTGATCTATTTACCCTGAACTATCATAATCGGTTAAAAATACACATAAATAGATGAGAAAACACATACACTCATTCAATATAATCCATAGACTTAGGTACCTCCGTCCGTATCTTCCTAGGTAGGTATCTAAATATCTATAACCTTGTGTTACAAGCGCCTTCCAGAATAAAAAGTAAACATCTAAATCGTGTAGAAAGCTCGGTTCCCCCTCGCAATCCCTTGTTGAGCCAATTGCTTCAGAATTACATCGTCTGAAGGGGCGGCCGCGCCTTAATTGGGCAAATAACTTTGTGTAGATATCCACTTATGAGGGAGTAAGTAAATAACGACGAGTCTTTGTATATTTATTTAGATTGTCTACAAAAGAAGCGACGAATGGAGTTTTTAAAGCCTCAAGTCCTTTAAGTAGGTATACCTAGCACATTATTCATTGGGTCTTGCAATTAGAAACTATTGATTGACATTTGGGCTGGTGCTGCTAAGTGTCACCTGGCCACTTTGGATTCGATGGAGAGGCGTGCGAAGAGGCTGATTGGTGACCCTGATCTAACTCGAGATGGTCTCCAAAGCCTAGAGCACAGGCGTAGAGTAGCCAGCCTTTCGGTGTTCTATAGGATGCATTTCGGGGAGTGTGCGAGGGAATTGCATGATTTAATTCCCCCATCTCCGTTCCACCAGCGGACGACCCGTCGTACGGCTGGTTTCCACCCTTACATTGTTAACACCACTACGATCCGGAATAAGCGTTTCGTCTCCTCCTTTATACCGCGTACATCGAGGGACTGGAGCAATTTGCCAGCGGCGGTGTTTCCGTCGGACTACAATTTGAGTGTCTTCAAGGCTAGAGTGAATAGGCGCTTAATAAACTAGTGCGCTTTACCATCAACGATTGCGTCACTGCTTACCACCAGGCAGGATTGCGGTCAAGCGCTTATATATATTATATTTATATATATTATGCTTATGTTTATAATATATTAGATTAGAAAACGATAATTTCGAAGATTGTTTTGTTGGTCTTTATGTTGGCAACGGTTCTTTTGGTAGACAATACTTAAATACCTAAATCGGAAAAAGCTTCCTATAATCTACACTATTATATAAAGCTGAAGAGTTTGTTTGAACACGCTAATCTCAGGAACTACTGGTCCGATTTGAAAAATTTTTTTTGTAGATAGCCCAATAATGCAGGATGGCTTTAGGCTATATAACATCAAGCTGCGACCAATAGGAGCGGAGCATAACTAACTCCACGCGAACGAAATCGCTGGCGGCCGCTAGTACCTACTTAGGTACATTATTATATAGTCCTCCAGAACTTATTTCGGTTATGGCGGCCAATTTTAACAAGGAATTGCCTTCGCCTTTTTTCGCAGAGACAGGATATACCTACAGGTACAGGATATACTTTAGATTTTTAAGTTCATTAGTTAAATTGTAGCCCTTATACTACCTATAGGTACCTGCACTCCCACCTCCCTCACACTTATTGTGTGATAGGAAGTTAATGCGACACTACCGGAGAGAGATCAGATGTAGGACCAACAGCTATTATAACTAAGTACTTAGGTATGAACCTATCTCCAAGACCTATCAATGACGTGTAAATAAAGAAGTAGAGTTCTATTCTTAGACAGATGTCTTACAGATTATTCCCTATATCTTTTGCAACAACTTACAGATTGCTGACTTTTGTCTCAATTCCGTCACTTATGTGAGTTACATTTAAAACAATTTTAATTTATTTTGTTCATTTGTTTGTATGACATTTAAAACATATTTCTCGAATAACTCATTTGATTTTATTATTATTCATATTATTTGTTTTAATCGCTTGAATTACCTACTTGTCAAACCTAGGCTAACTACATGTGTAAGTGCTGTGCACACCTATAATTGATAAATTCACTGTAGAACTTTATATTTAGGACTAATTTCTATTTATGTTTATGTGAATTAATCGTTGGAGTACCATCCATACTAATATTATAAATGCGAAAGTATCTTTGTCTGTCTGTCTGTCCGGCTTTCACGCCAAAACTACTGAACCGATTGTAATGAAATTTGGTACAAAGATAGTTTAGAGCCTTAGAAAGGACATAGGCTATAAAACATCCCGCTATGACCAAAAGGAGCAGAGCAGGAACAAAAAATATTGCGGAAACGGAAGCAAACGCGGATGTACTACATATTGCTCCCATTATTTTAACAAGCTCTTATTTCATATCAACTGAGCTCATTCGGCTAGAAGGTTACGCGGGTGAAACCGCGAGGCACAGCTAGTAATAAATAAATAAATAAATATCTACAAACCCTATCCCGATACAATTCACAACTTATGACTCACGTTTCATAGCTACGCTGTATTTTCGCCTATTCAAAATAAACCAGCGGCTTAATGCATCAACAAAGCAACGTCACAGTTTCAATGAGTTTCAATTAGATTCAATTGACTCCCTCCAGCACCTTCCCCAACCCTGCCTAGTTTGTCTTCGAGTTTATTTTATGTTTCTACATTTTATTTTGGTATATGCTATTTGTTGACTAGTCTAACTCTATTTTGTATAGGGTCGCAGCATGATGCTGAACGACAGCCGTTTTGCGTGAATGTGACGCATAGGGATTGCTTGGGACTGTGCTGCTCGCTCTGTTAAGCATTGTTATTAAGCAATATGCGTAATTATAACGTAAATTATTGTAAACATTTTCATTTTTAATATCTGGACTTCAAAAAAGACGTGTTCTTGTTTTTTTTTGCGGCATGTTTGTCGTCCTCCATGGCGCAGCGGTCAACACGCCTGCCTGCGACGCCCCCCGGCTTCGATCCCCGGCCAGGTCATGATGGATAACGATCTTTTCCTGATTGGCCTGGGTCTTGGATAGGATGTTTATCTATATTATATAGGTATCTATTATAAATATAGTACCGTTGAGTTAGTATCCCATAACACAAGTCTCGAACTTACTTTGGAGCTAGCTCAATCTGTGTGATTTTGTCCGTGTATATTTATTTAGGTATTTATGTTTACCGCAAATAATCTTTTTTATTTTCATTCTTATTTTCTTAGGTAGACCATTTTTTATTAGGACAGGTAGAACAGCACCCTTGTTTAGGTCAGCTTAGTAGGTGCACAACGACACGCTATCAATAACAATCTGAATAACTTTGAAGGATAGTGCCAATCCGTTGCTACGTAATTTGGAAAATTTTGTCAGCTCAACTACCTACGTTTATAACGTAAAAAAACTTATCTTGTGCTTTGGGGAATTACATCTGATTTTCAATTTGAAATTAGATGCAATTCCTCAAATCTTTCAAAGCTGTATTGTATAATCTTCCGGGTACATCACAAACGACAGAATTCACAAGGATTTAGAGTTAAAATCAGTTAACGAGGAAGTCAAAGCATATCAGAAAAATGGAAAGTTTCTTAAGAAAAAAGGGTTTCATTTAATATACTTACCTACAATCCTACCAGCGACACTAGTAAGAAGAGGAATATTGGCAAGCATACTAATGGCAAACACTTAACAAGACTAAAATGAAGGGCACTCCAAGACCTTACGACATGTATGAAAGTGAGTTTTTTTTTAAAGATGCCCCCCACTAGGAATTAAGTAGGTACCTACTCCTGTACCGTGGCGTGGGTGTGTTTACAAATACTTAAACTCACATACACAAACAGCCAGACAACTAGCTGTAGGCCATACATATATTTGTTCCGTGCGGGAATTGAACCCGCGACACGCGGCTCAGCAGTCGATCGCTCAACCACTGTACCAACCGTGTCACAACATTGTAGATGACATAGGTATAGGATCTATTTTTATTTGGTGTCATAAAAAGTTTTATTTTGAATTGATTATATTATTAATCATCAATGTCTAGTACCTACCTACTCTATCGATGGCCGTACCGTCGTGCAGGTACAGACGACAGCACATCAAGCTACTACAATCAGTCAGATTTCCTTATTAGATTTTCAACTTTATCTTTAAAGCTATAAGGCTAAAGGTTGATTGGGAATCTGGGAAAAAAGGTATCTGACAGTTTGGGATAGCTTGACCTGCTGTCGTCCGTACCTACTGTCTCGAAAATAATACCTATGGTGTGTGAGTATCTAAAAACCGTACCTACACGAGATATTTTTGAATTCGTTGATAAATTGAAACATAAAACGTATAATTTCATTTTCGATTTTTTTTATCAATTTTATTTTATTAATTTTCTTTTTTTTTGGATAAAAATAATTTAGTATGAGGAAAAGTTTATCGCGAATGTGTAGTACCTACCTAATTAATGCTAGATCAATTTCTCTACATGTTAGTGAAAAAAATATATGGTAGGTATGGTAGGTACAGGCTATTATAAAAGATACCTGAACAATAATTAATAAATACTTATTTCTTTAGTTATTTATAAATATGACAGTATTTCAGAATAAACCACTTTCAACAGTGTCTCGACTATGCGCTGGGTGCACGTCTATCGAAAACATGCAGGTGTTACACATTCTGATTTCGGAAAATTAGAAAAATAAGAGGCTTACGTGGAACACTCAGAAAGTTTTGCGATGATAAAAAATATGTTCTATAGGTAGGTAGGTACCTACATCTATTTTTATTACATCTTTTCAAAGTACTTTCCACCAGCCTCTCTTTCTCCACTAAACTTTGTATAAGTTTCATGCGTCTGAACTAGTTTTCGAAACACTTTTTCCAGTCCGCCGTAGGCACCTCGTTTACAGCCTGCTCGAACGCTGACAGCGCATTATCCGGCGACGAAAATTGTATCCCTTTGAGCTAATTTTTTATTTTTGGGAATAAGAAGAAGTTACACGGTGCTAGGTCAGGACTGTGAGGAGTTTGACCGGTGTACTGTCCACGAAGTCCCTCATTTTGATTGCGGTGTGGGCGGGCGCATTGTCGTGCTGCAGCAATAACCCGCGGAGCCCTGTGTTTGGTCGCTTATTGCTCACAATAGAGAAAACTTCTGTCAAGCATTTGATAGTATACCATTCAGCGTTAATGCTTCTTTGGTTTCGTAAGAGTAGCCAGTCAAACTGAAAAAGCTCGCGATCAAAACTCTTACCCCCGCTTCTAGATCGCTTCACTTTGCTAGGCTTTGATTCGTTCTGAAACACACCGTCGACTGGCGCCTCGTCTCTGGATCGTATCTATTGATAAATCCAAGATTCATCACCTGTAACGATGTCGCAAACACGCCGAGGCAAGCCTGCTTCAAATTTGTGACGAAATCCATTTTGCAAAAAATGTGGAGGGAAGTTTTGAATTTGGAACATATCTCTTATTAGTTTATAAATAATATTTTTTTCAAATAAATTATAACTGGCCAGTTTCTCATACATAAAAACTTTTTGTCGCAATACTTTATGAGTGATCTGGTATATTATTATTGGTTCGTGTCGATAAACAGTAGCATAGGTACCTCCTTAAATTATACGAGGATACTAAACGACAGGTTGTATATAAGCTATTATAATCAATTCAAAATTTTCTATGCCATGATCTTCTATTCTGTTCTCCTCTAAGTAGGGGAGCGGAGGGCACGTTGTTACAATTTTTAGATAGTTGTTAATATGACTAAAGCTATCAAATAAATTATACATTTGATTACTTGTAATGTTAGTATGTCTATTTAGCTATTAAAATATGACTGAAAAATTAATCAAATTTATGTAATTTTTTCACAATGGAGAATTTAACTAAACAAGTAGATTGTAACATCTTACCCCGCAATTGGGGCTAGTTGTTACATCATCGGGGCACGATGTTACGGTAGATAAATAAACAAAATCATTAGTGATACATATTTTTTTATTAGTATTTCAAAACGATATAAACAATAGAGATCACTTTATACAGTCTTTTAACATTTATGAGTAATTATAATATCTATTATGATGATTATTTTAGTTTTTTTTTTTGCAGAAAAGAAAAGAGTACATAAGAAGCTAATTTATGTTCTGTTTCTTCTGAGAATACCAATCTAGGTTTAACCTAACCCAATGAACAACTTTCGTTATTGTTGGTTTTTCTAAGTAAGGTAATAAGGTAAGTTGTTACATGTAACAACTTACCCCAAACAATTGTAACTACTTGCCCCATAGCACGTTTTTTTAATATAAATTGAAGTCATTATTAATGGATATCGATAGTACAATAAAACAATATTATAAATTAAAGGTAGATATATTATGAACGTTCAAGGTTAAAAATTTTGACAAAATAAAAAATATGGTCAACAGGAATCAAAAATTTTGTAAAGGATTTTTTTACTTACTTGGTTGAAATCGGGACACATGCACATAACCTAGCAGCTCATCGCTTGGCGGGTCACTGATTGTTTTTATATAATGCACGATGTTATAAAGAAAACAAATGAGTCCAATTATGTCCATCAAAGAGTTTAAAATTCCGGTAAAAAACGCGTGTAACTTCTTACCCCTGTAACAACGTGCCCCCCGCTCCCCTATAGATATATTTACTTAGAGCTATTTTTTCAAGACAGTATAAAATGTCAGACAGTATAAAATGTCACCCGGTATAACTTCAGCAAGGTAAATAGATACTCATGACTACATATCATTTCAAGTACCATATGCTGACCTCTTAGGGATGGCGCCCTCGAGTAACTTTTGTTTCAACAATTACTTATTTGTCTCTTACATCAACTCTAACGTCCGTATTCCAGAAGGAAACTCAAGCATTGATCTCTGTTTAAACATGACTAAAAACTGGTTTCAACCAATTAAAAGGCTTCAAACGAGACTTAAGTAGAGCTTGAGTTTTGAGTGACGTTCTGTAATACGGACTTAAGAGTTTGTATGAAAATGCGCGCGTGTGGACGCAACTGTCGCCCGGCTATTCATTGCAATGCACGTGTGCACACAGCGACAAGAAAGTTGCCTTAAGTATAGCTAGTTGCCACTCAACCGAAATTATTACAAAAATATCAGCGTTGCGGTCTTTCCCTTGTGCGCATCGTCCAAATCTCGACGTGGCGACAAATGAAAAATGTTGCCGGACACTAAGTTGCTAGTAGGCGCTGTCCCAGGTATTGTACGGGACATCGAACCAATGTGATGTCAGATTACACTGGTTAGTTTATAAAAATACCTAATAGCTTGATATGTTGCCTTATGGATCTCTTTAGTTTGTCTTTCATTTAGACATTTGGGATTGCCTTGTGCCTACCTAGTTATTGCTACTATTCTCAGTTAATCAAATTGATTGATTGATGTAACTGTTTGTATAGGTACCTATGCGAGTATAAATGTTTGTAAACGCACCTACGATATAGGAGTAATTCTTAGATTTTGAGGTAAGGTTTAGTATCAACAAAATATGTGGTCTCTATAAACTGTGAGAACTATAACTTCGTTTCTCATCTCTATCGAAATCATGGGTGTGCTATATTTTTTAAAACTGATGCTGAACTGTTGTGCTTTCTTTTTGGAACAAAAAACAAAAGGCATCTATTTAGTAAAATTGATGTTTTCCTAATATGAGATAGGTATGCTAGGGTTCCTAAAATGAGGTATCTCATATTATGGTAACTACTCAAAAAGAGCAACTATTATAAGTATTGAGTTAAACCCCATATTTTTGTTTTAGATGCTTCCCATCAAAAGGAAGACCTGAGCCCAGCTCTGTAAATGGTTTTCGCAAAACTGGCTTGTTTCCCTGCAATCTAAGTATGTACATATTTGTATAGACGAAAACTTTTCAATCATTGATGAAGAGGATTTAGAGCAAGAGATAATTAATTACGAGAACACAAATCCGGAGAATACAAGTTGTGTGTGTCCGTCGATTGGAAACCAATTAGAGCCAACTGAAGTGTTAACCAATAGCGGCCATTCAGAAGAAAATCAGAGAACGCGGTTTAGTAGATGAATCTCCTCCTGATGAGCCTCAAGGATCAGGAGGATGGTATCATCTAAGATGCCTTACACCAAGAGTTAGTAGAATCCTTAAATAAAAAGCGAGAAAAAGAAAACAGAATAAACGGTCAAATAAAAACCGCAGACAAGGAAATAAAATTATTTGAAAAAGAAAAAAGTTGCAAAAGTCAGTTCCACTTCCGAAGACGATGATATGCCTAAGCTTGCAGATAACAGTGGTGATGAATTTATGCTGAATGCCCCTACTGCAACGTAAAGTTTTCACAAGAATGCTATATATGATTAATTATGATACTTAAAACAAAGATTTGAACTTTGCTCACCTATAGTTTCATTATTAAAGTACCAAAATATTAAGACTGATGTCTTTCTAATATTTCATTAATAAGTAACAATAAAAATGAGATTATAATGACATTAATGTTGTTTATTTTGTTTGTTTACCCCTAAAAATTTATGGAACCTAATATGAGATACTATCTTAGATTAGAAACCCCTAATATCTCATAACAGGAGACCATTTGCCTTGGGCTTGTTTTCTAATATTTTTCACTTTTTACAGCATAGCCAAAAAAATATTGTATTTAGCCCTAAATAGCTATTACACATTTAAAGTACAATAAATTTCCTAACTAAAATTGTATTTTAAAATGCTTCAAATATGAGAGTTTTGTTTTTACAGCATCCTTACCCTATCTAATGATTGTTATTTCCATCTTATTGATTAATGATAGATATTGTAGAGATATTATTTGAAAACGTTCATCAACTTTTCCGTATGTCCAACCAGCAGCAACAAAAAGCAATAATCCATTCTTTTCAATTTTGTAACGTATTTCTTAAAATTAGAATAGGATTGCGATTTTCTAATAAGAAAACATTTTAAGGGTCTTCCTACAAAAACTTAAACACTTGTTCAACCGGTAGGTACCTAGGCACCTATCTAGTATCAGTGTTCTGTGTTAAATACATGAAAATCCATATACTTCACAATATCGTGTTTAACAGTTGTTTAGAACTGCTAATCACTACTTATTTTGTTATAGTAAGGTAAGTATTTCTTCAAAATGAGTTATGTGGCTTTTTTAATTCAACTACCTACAATGCCTTTTTTAATGTCCGTGATAGACACTAAAACAGCTACCTACTCGCTTACTGAATTCTGACTACGCGCAGCTCTAAACGATTTATTGTGTATTTTCTAGAAGCCGGCACTGTTATTCAAATAAAAAAAAAAAAACAAAAAAAAAAAAAAAGAACGCGCCGCCTCTGCTCCAGGTAGGAAATCAAATCAAATCATTTATTTCAAATAAACCAGTTACAGGCACTTTTGAATTGTCAGAAGGTCGATCAGTCAGTAATGTGAAGCTAGTCGCCCATTCCAAAGAGTAGGTACCTATGGAGAAGAACGGGCAAGAAACTCCATGGACACTCTTTTAAATTTTTAAGCTATTGTTACAAATATTTGATTACATCATTCATGTTGAAATCAACCGTGTGAGAACGATGCAGAAATATATTGTACGCTGAGAGCGTCCATTATGGAAAACACACAAAAATCAATTCAGATATTAAAATACGCCGTGGCAGCTAAGAGATGACCAGTCCCCTCTGACGGCGTCCGTTCACGAACATGACGTATGGATCAGCATCATTCAGCTCAACCATATCGAAGGGAACCCAATGACCCAACACACACGCCACCATCAGCGAGACATTTGAGTGAGCATGACATACTCTCAACAGCCAGAGCACAATCAAGTCAATAAAAAAGACTAACCCAACAAATAAATGCCTTACAGCACATTCGTACATTGTGCTCACACGTTTGCCATGCAATTAAACAATACTAAGAAATTGAATCTACACAATGCTAAGATAGTTTTGTCCAAGGTTCAGCAGCTCCAACAGTGTTCCCGAATCTGTGGAAAGTTTAGCACCTGTGTAGCTGTACAAGTGCCGAACACCTCTGTCAGCGATACAATTCCGTATCGTACAATATGCTTGGCTACATAGTGTGTAATACAGGCTTTGAATAAATAATATAAACAAGAACTCTTCTTCTTCGAAGTCTTACGATTAAAGCAGCCAAGCTGGTATGGCAACAAAACCATCTATAAAATTTTAATTTAAAAGTGGAGTTTATTTCTACTAAGCAGTTTAAGTATTGCCTTCACATTTTAGCTAGATTATCCTATAAATCTACATATGTAATTTATTACCTACTATTTAACTTACCTATCGGATTCCAATTAGGTACCCGATCCCTAAACATCAACTCCATGACAAAACCGCTCTATGCACAAAGTAAACAACTCTATTTCCCGTAGTTATAAAAAAAAAAACTAGCTTTCCGCCCGCGTGGAATTCGATATTTTTGTTTTTCCGGAATAAAAAGTAGCCTATTATTTAATCCGAACTTCTAATTTTATGTCTGCAAAATTTCAAAGCAATCGGTTCAGTAGTTATTGCGTGAAAGCGGAATAAACAAACAAAAATATCAAACTCACTTTCCGATTTATAATATTAATAAGGATACTAACTGTATGTATTAATAGGTATCACTTGTCTATTGATACGTTAAAAAAATACTTAAATACTTACAGGATAACCATCTCCGAAAAGATGCGAACGGTTCACAATCACAATGCAGGTAATCTGTCCAGTCCTAAACAACAATCACAGTCCATCTACACTGCACACGTCAACGATTTGTCGCGAATATCGATAAGTTTTGTACAACACATCTACACACGAGGGAAGCGTATAGCCCACTAAGTTGAACAACAAAAATAAACATAGGGATGATATTCCCCACCGCACCGCGAGGTGGGGACGGCAATCAACCAATCACAATCCCCCAGTCCCACGACACCGCCTCCCGACCAATCAGAACTCGAGTTTGAACACCAATGACCGTATTCCAAAATGTTAAGTTTCTATTTTTCAGGTAAAAATGGGAATTTTCGGTGCGCTGCCATTTTCAGAATAGGTATCCTTTATCAGTAGTAATGTCGGTAACGTATTTTGTTAAAATGTTAAGTACGTACGAATGTTAGGTGATTATTAAGCTTACTTTGTAAGTTACAAGTAGGTAGATATTGCGTCAATATTTTACAGTTTAAAAAATTTTCTTTAGGTAGGTTAGGTAGGTACCTACTTAGGTGGGCTGCCGTAGGAAGCTGACCGTATGTAGATACCTATTACGTAACATTATCCAACTGTGCTATAGTATATTTTCATTGAAAATCCGGGAAATTACATGCAGTTAAACCATGTTATGTTCTACTGTAATAAAATAACGGTCATTTTCGAAACCTAGGTACCATTTTTTTTATTGTTCTCTTGAATAAAACCAGAGCCTGACTCTTGTGCATAAAATTAAGTGTACTTAATGCAAAACCTTACCTTTGCCGGATAGGTAAGAATTCTAATCTAAAAGATGGTTTGGCGTTATGGTCGTGCTTAGGTACCCCCTCATTTTACCGTTTTATTGCAGCATGTAAAGTTTTAGGTACATACCTACAGTCTTTATGATTCCATTTATTGTGTGAAAATAGTTCTCTTGTGACTGACATCTGAAAGCAAAATATTCTTCCTATTTTAAACACTTCGCGGATGGGTGCCTGTCCATTGCGTATCTAGAATCCTCCGCAAAGAACGTTACCTAAGTCTTTGGTCCCGGTGGTAATTCTTAGACCTATGGTCTATTAGGTACGGGTAGTCGAAGTCCAAAACTTTATGAACCAGTGCTACCAGATCGTATCGAGGTATCTAATTAATTGGGATGTAGAGGTCGCATAGGCAGTCTGTAGCTCCTTGTGCAGACAACAGCACATCAAGCTACTACAATCTGTCTCTCTTTATTAGATCTTCTACTTTATTGCTAAATAAGGCTCAAGGTTGATTGGGAATAAGTATCTGACAGTTTCGGGTAGGTTGACCTGCTGTCAATTGGTTTTAAGATTAATCCGCCTAGAGTGCAGTTTTTGAAAGGCTAGGCTGGGCAGATTGATGGTAGAATGTCTTCAGAGACTTAGGTATAAAGAAAACTCACTACCTACGTGGTAAAATGTAAAGTGGTATCAACGTATTTTCCTGACAGCTGCAATGATAATAATTACGGAACACGATATATAAGGCAAGTGTTCAAGAGCTGGAGCGTTCCTACAATAAAATGAGGCAGGGAGCTTCATGCGGGCACACGTTATAACGACGCGTGCGCATGGGAAAACTGTATTTTTTTTCATTTTTTTTACTTATTAGGAAAGACAGAAATGATATTTCTTGCAATTCGCACAGGAAGACCACAACTAAAACTAAACACAGTCAAAAACTAAAAAATGTTACTAAAAAAATATAACAAAACCAAGGAATGTCTAAACATTCCGTTTTGTTTTTTAAAAAAAATCCTTTATATTTAAACTTCAATATATTTAAACTTCAATATATTTAAACTTCTTTTATTGAAGTTTAAATATAATAGAAAATCTGATGGAGGATTCTCGAAAATTAAGCGGCTAGGTTACCTACTCATAAAATTGTATTGTTCTGCCTTATTTTTTTTAGCTGCTTCGATTGTAAACAATAAGGACGCATACATCTCTGAGCGGGTATCGTAACATTTGTTTTGCTAAATCTTTTGTTTTTGTAACAAACTGTCGGGCAACAAAGTGATATTATTTCTTAAGCCGCTTACTGGAGTTTGGAGTCTTTTAATGTTTAATGTAACAGGTAGACTTCATAACGGAGTTATTTTTCTAGGAACATCTTTTGTTAAATTTGAGGTCCGAGGTATTATGAATCTGCTGCGCTAAAATAAACGTAATTTAGGTAATTACTTAGGAAATCATTGGACATTTGCGGCGATTCTCTTGTTCACAAGCTAAAGTAATTTTAAGTTAAGTGTTTTTTTTTCTTTCTATAGGTATATTTCACTAGCGGCCGCCTTGCAGCGACTTCGGTTGCGTCAAGTTAGTTATGCTCCGCTCCTATGGGTCGCAGCGTGATGCTGTATATAGCCTAAAGCCTTCCTGGATTAATGGGCTATCCAACGCAAAAATATTTTTTCAAATAGGACCAGTAGTTCCAGAGATTGGCGCATTCAAACAAACTCTTCAGCTTTATATATTAGTATAGATAGATATGTTAAGAAAGGATAGAAGATAACATTTTAGTTAAATTCTGTCAAATTAAGTTACTCCATAGACTGTTTAGGTGCGATTATTAAACACAGGCGTGTCTTTTCACCGCCAAAAGGAGCCCGTTCGCCTTGGCTCCTACTTTTCAGAATGTATCCTTGGAGTGCACCGACCGCGTCAGCTTTTGGGAGTTGTGATTTCCTCGAACCTAAACTTTGGGCGGTTCATTGAGTCTAAGGCCAAGGTGGCTGCCAGAAAATTTGGCGTCATTGCAAAGGCCCGGCGGTACTTCACACCGGGGCAGCTTCTGATGTTGTACAAAGCATAGGTCCGTTCGTGTGTGGAGTAGGTACCTACTGCAGCCACATTTGGGCTGGTGCTGCGAAATGTCACCTGGCTACTTTTGATTCAGTAGAGAGGCGTGCGAAGAGGCTAATTGGTGACCCTGATTTAACTCGAGACGGTCTCCAAAGCCTAGAGCACAGGCGTAGAGTAGCTGGCTACTCTACGCCTGTGCTCTAGGCTTTGGAGACCTGGCTTTGGAGCCCACCAATTTGTTGTATAGAATGCATTTTGGGGAGTGTGCGAGGGAATTGCATGATTTAATTCCCCCATCTCCGTTCCACCACCGGACGACCAGTCGTACGGCGAGTTTCCACCCTTACGTTGTTAACACTACTACGATCCGGACGAAGCGTTTCGCCTCCTCCTTTATACTGCGTACATCAAGGGACTGGAACAACTTGGGACTGGTCTAAGGGACTGGAATAGGCTCTTAATAAACTAGCGCGCGCTTTACCATCAACGATCGCAACACTGCTTACCATCAGGCGGGATTGCGGTCAAGCACTGGTTTATGATATATATTAAAAAAAAAAATGGTGACCAAAAATAGGTACGTCACGTTTACTAACATCAGGGGCGGACTAATTACACAGGTCTAGACTAACTTTTGATGTAGGTACCTAAGTAAAGGAGGATATGTTTGGCGCAGTGTTTGAGCAATGGACTGGTGCGTTGCGTGTAGCGGGTTGGATTAATACCTATTTGTATGGCCTAGGTACGTACAGGTAGTTTTCCGGGTCGTGCTGTTTGTGTATGTGAGATGAAATGCTTGTAAACGGAACAGACGTAATTACTTACAAGTGTGGAGCAAAGGTTTTTTTTATATACCTAAAAAAGACTAACTGCGCCCTGCGTTTTCATCCGTGTAGGTTTCGATATGTTTTTTTTATACGCTCCGCTCCTATTGGTTGCAGTTTTATATGAAGCCTTCCTGGATTAATGGGCTATCTAACACAAAAATAATTTTTCAAATCGGTCTAGTAGTGCCTGAGATTAGCGCGTTCAAACAAACAAACAAACAAACTCTTCAGCTTTATATATTAGTATAGATTAATCTTCAATTATGGTACCGTTTCCTTGGTGGATAAACAGAAATACTTGTGTTGGGTAATTAGTTTCTGCTGCTCAGTTTTGCTGTGTTGGTCGGCTATTGCTATCTTCATTCAAGACTTCATTTAATGCAGTCTAAGTTATATATAGCCGAACAAGGACGATGACATACCTAAGTACACACCCCGACCACTCAAAATAGGGGCTCTAGTCTGTTATTTTAATAAATTTGTCATTACAACATGATTCCATTACCTACCATTATGCTTAAAGATCTCAATCTGCTAAATTCATAATGATCGATCAATGGTTTCGTAATGGAATGGCGATAGAATGACATTGCCGCATTGCTATTACTATAATACCCGTTGATAGAAACGATTTTCTAAAAGTTAGGTACAGACGACAGCACATCAAGCTACTACCTACAACCTGTCAGATTTCCTTATTAGATTTTCAACTTTATCTACAAACATTAAGGCTCAAGGTTGATTGGGAATATCTGACAGTTAGGTGTAGCTTGACCTGCTGTTGTCCGTACCTACTACCCAATTTAAACGTTTATTAATGCAACATTTCGTTAATAGTATATGTATGTATATTTTTACATAATAGTTATTAGTTTTACAAACAAAAAAAAATATTATTTTAAAATTCATTAGTATTGTTACTATGATGATTACGTAAAATTTTATATTATATTTGGTCAAGTGTTTACCTAACCTTTATTATTCTATATCCTTGTAGAAACTAGAACTAATTTCCGTGCGTTCAGGCGCTTTTGTCATACCTATTATTGGAATCAATTGTAACAGCACATACCTACTTAGGACCCATTAACTTAATCAAATGTTATTCCGTGGTGCTTGGCAATCTGGGCTTCTCCCAGTTGCAATAATGTCCCTTTGTGCCGATTGGTCTAGTTCTGTTCTGTCTCCTGCTTGTTATGGAGGGAAGTGGAAAAAATATATTTTTTCTTATTCCTCCGTTATTCTTTTCTGATTAATTTCGCTGCGGGACCCAAGACAGTTGAATCGTTTCTCCGGGACTCGTCAAGCTTCATTGCTCGGCGTTTTTCTGGCGGTCTCCACTGTTGATTCTGGCTTTCAGGAGTTGCAGTGGGTTGGGAACAGTGTGGCGGGTTTTGTAACCTTTATTATCTATATGGGTCGGACAGGGTTTTCTTTACATATTGTATATTAAAATTATATTTACTAGAGAATCCAATACTTATTGATTTAATAATAAAACAATCAGTCATTTCCGCTGAGACATGGCGCTTGGTCACTACAGCCGCGCCACTAAAGGCGCAGTGTGATTTAAACTGTCGAACTTGCTCATCAACCATGCTATTGAAGTCAGGAACGACGAGGCGACTTTTAAACATGCTTAGGCCATTAACAACTTTACTGCGGTCATTGATCGACAGAGTTCCACCAAGAGCCTGCTGCAG
This sequence comes from Sesamia nonagrioides, assembly GCA_017933935.1. Taxonomy (NCBI): domain Eukaryota; kingdom Metazoa; phylum Arthropoda; class Insecta; order Lepidoptera; family Noctuidae; genus Sesamia; species Sesamia nonagrioides. The sequence goes on from JADWQK010000081.1 coordinate 1,674,150, forward strand.
TAACCAACCCTCAAGAAGATCCCGGTTCACCCTTTGATGGTCTTGATAATTAGGTGCTACGTATTGTTTCCTCTTAAATGAAAAGACTGATTATATTGATGTGTTAATATTATTAAATAAGGTATTGTAACTAGGAGTTGTTATATAAATTAGGTAAACGTCTTTTTGTTTTATATACTTAATATTTACGTAGGTGGTTTATGAAAAAATAGATATTTAGTTTATGAATAAATGTTGGTTTTTGATATACCTAGGTTTATGTTGAACTTTTATAACTAATAGAAGTCCAATTATTATGTAAACCTTTACCAACATAGTGTAAACAAATCACATACTTACCTATTGCAGTGCTTCTGCATCATCTTCATCAGGTGCCTATAATGCAATTGCCATGTTTGCAATATTATTTTGTGGTTTATTTTATTAAATACCTTTGTTCCATTATTGAATGCACTAGTAATTTGTGAAACTTATGGAGGGCACTTTGGCCAATATAATTACGATAGGATTCCTGATTCCGAATCTGCAATCAAATTATATTATTAATCAATCTATTTAATGTTTATAGCTATAGATTACGTGTTCTCACCGTAATTTCTGCCCATTCGCTATCGATTTGACGCCGTCTGAATAAAGGGATTCGTATTCAATCTCTTCAAGTGATGGGCTCGTCGTCTTCTGCATATCTTCTTTCTCTAGCATCTACTGCGTTGGCTAGTTCGAGAATATTTGCTGGTTATGAAAACATTCTCAAATATTCCTCAAACATAATACATATCACACATTTTGTACAATACCACCACCACCACCGAGCTGCCTCGCTTCGAAAAGCAATGATTCTACAAAGACGCCATAACAGCAGTTCACTGATCAAAAGAACTGTCAAAATTTTAGCAGATTACCGCATAGGTATGTCAGTCACTGATTTGTTATTGTGGATGAGATTATCGTTGTATGACGTTTCGTTCAGTAGAGTGTCAGTGATTGACCATAATGATGTCATTCTGTTAGTAGACCACGGATCTTGACAAAATCGGTCATTATGAGATCAGTTTTCGACTATTCTGACACTATTGTAATAGCAGACTAGGGCCCATACTTACACAAGCCTAAAATACATGCAAAAACTTGTATCAATGAATGATATTAAACAAGAGGAACCGAAACAGTATAAAAAATGTCCATACCTGTATGTGTTTAGGTATATGCATGAGCCTTGATTTTGTGTACCTAAGTAGGTATAGAGTAGATAACAGTAAAAGGTCTTGCTGCTTTGATTAGGTACGGACGACAGCAGGTCAAAGTACCCAGAACTGCCAAGTATTAATGCTTTAGCGAAAAAGTTGAAAATGTTATAAAGAGACAGAATGTAGTACCTTGATGTGCTGTTGCCTCTATATAGTGTTTTTTAACACATGATTCACACATAAGAGTAAGTAGATGCACAATAATATATGAAGAAATATCTACGCGAAGAGAGGAGTCTACTCTACCTACTAGGAGACAGTGTTGGAGTAGATACTTAAATACGTCTTACAAGAAAATAAAATTGTACATATATTTGTCAAAAGCTGTACATACCTACTTATATTTCTGAATAATGAACAGATTATCTGTTTCCTCATAGATAAGGGCAAATAAGTAATTATGTACCTTTTTACCCGACTACGGCAAAGCAAAAGGAGGGTTATGATTTTGACAGGCTATGTATGTATGTATGTATGTTCATCTGTTCCCTCGTAACTTCTAAACTACTTATCAGAATTCGACAAATGAACATATCATTAGAAGCGTCTTAATTGTCCGCTGGTTATAGGCTATATGGGTTTCACAAAATCTAAGTGGCGCCCTCTAGCGGACAAAACATACAGAGTAAAAAAATAAAGTTAAGATAAATATGCCGTGTTTGGTATCATTTGAAAGCGCTTTACTTGTACATTTTGAATATATAATTATTGCTAGTATTTTCTTGTGACTTTACCTGTATTTGTGGACTGGTTGCATATAATTCACATCTTTTCGTTCATAGCTTCTTTACTACTTATGAGAATAAGACCACTGCAGTACTATGAGAAGGGCCTTGATGTTCTGTTGGTTATGAGCTATAAAGGTTGTCACCAAATTTAGTATTGCGCCCTCTAGCGGACAAAAAGTTCTATGTTAATATAAAATTAAAATAAATATACCGTGTTTGGTATCACGTGAAAGAGCTTCACGAGTACTTTATGCTTGTACATAATTACAAGAATGCTTTAATGATGTTAAATATGAGCGATAAGAGTAAAGCGCGGATCACGGGAACTGTGAATCGCTTTATGCAATATAGAGCATTGTGAACATTAATAGAATATGTAATGCACTAATGAAAACGACATAAGCTGGGAGTAACTCCACGCGGTGAAGGCGGAAACAGTTTGATAACTGGCTAAAACTGCCATAAAAATGTCCTCTGCACTATATGCCTTCGGGCTTATGTTGTTATATGTGCGTGTAGATGTAATATGTCAAGTACCTAGTTTTTAGTTCATCAGTTTAACTTTTGTTAATATTATGCGCCACAAATACACTTTAACACCAAAATAGTACAAATAATAAAAAGTAAAAACTAAAACCCAACTACGACAAAAAACGACGCGTAGGCGCGGCGTAGTCACACGTTAACAGCGTGCGACTACGCCTTTCCATTACATGAAAATTTATCTCTAAATAGTGAATATTGCATACTTCAGAATAGTATTGTATGACATTATTGTCAATTTACAACGAAGGCATCTTGGTAGAGTCTACTGTGTCCATTTACTTGCAACTTCATTAGCAACTTTGTTCAGTTCAGTATTCTGAAAATCTTGTTTTATACTTTTTCAGCGTCGTTTTTTGTCGTAGTTGGGTTTTAGTTTTTACTTTTTATTATTTAGATAAATATTTGGTGAGTGGATGCCATAAGTTATTTATTCATTTATTGTATTGTAAAGAAAAGGATGAAAAAAACAATAAGACATTTTTTTTAAAGATATTTTGGCTGTACCTACGCTGTGTTTTTGGAGCTTGTTGGTCAGTGTTGTGGGTCTAAATCAGTATACTTATAGTTTCTTTAAAGTTTAGTAGGTATTTTATTTTTTTACCGCACTCAAGAGATTTACATACAGGATGGCCCATCAATTGCCAAAAGTCAAAGTTACGAACCTAGTTATTTTATGTAAGCTAAACTAGCCAGGCTAAGTTAGTTATGTATGTAAAGTATAGCACATGAGGATACCGTTGCAAAAAAAAAATCTTAAGAAGTTTTAATTTAAAAAAAAAATATACTTGTCCGGTTGAAATTCCTCGAAAAGTAAAAAAAAAAAATCATAACTCGAAAACTATGAAAAATCGCGGAACATACATGGGGGTGTTCCGGATACCCCACGAAATGCTGGACCTAAATTTTTCGATGACGTCAATCGATGGGCCATCCTGTATTTGAGTGGAACAATCTGGTGACGTTTACTGTTTCTAGATTTTTGGGGGACAATGTAGGTACTTAGGTACTATTGAATGATATCGAAACTGACCTGAATATATGTACTTAGCATCGAAGATCTTATTTTAATTCTACGGTGGCTGAGAGATCGATGTTGTCTTCCGACCAGAGCGTTTCCTACCGGCGTGGTAGTCAAGTTGATTTCAGAAAATATTTTTTAAAAGATATTTGATAAGTTTGGCAATGACGATTCATTCAAGATTCTTGAATAGATAGCTTATCTTTTATCTATGGGACACACGTATGTTTTATAACGCTTCAGGAAGATGCCAGTCTCAAGACATAACTTGAAAATGACTGTTAGTTAGGACAAGCAAATGTAGTGTTTACCCCTAGCATTATTTTAGTTTAGAGAATACGCCACTAGTAGCGCCTTCGTGTTTTTTTTTTTTTGGGACAAAACCCGCCACACTGTTCCCAAACCACTGCAACTCCTGAAAGCCAGAATCAACAGTGGAAACCGCCAGAAAAACGTCGAGCAATGAAGCTCGACGAGTCCCGGAGAAACGATTCAACTGTCTCGGGTCCCGCAAATTAATCAGAAAAGTATAGCGGAGTAGTAAGAAAAAAGATATTTTTTCCACTTCCCTCCAAATTAAGCAGGAGACAGAACAGAACTAGGCCAATCGGCACAAAGGGATATTATTGCAACTGGGAGAAGCCCAGATTGCCAAGCACCACGGAGTAAAATTTGATTAAGTTAATGGGTCCTAAGTAGGTATGTGCTGTTGCAATTGATTCCAATAATAGGTATGGCAAAAGCGCCTGAACGCACGGAAATTAGTTCTAGTTTCTACAAGGTCCGTATAATAAAAAACTCCGGATGTAACTTGTACACTATCCAACATAATATTGCGTTCATTCTGCCATTCATTCCGCCTTCGTGGTTGTCGACCTTTTGTGATGGTTAAGATATTCGTGTGTGAAGTTCCATTAATGGTTATTGTGGATTTGTGTTTCTACTGTCTATATTCCTTCAGTCTTTATTTTTATGTATTTATGCTATGCTGTGTATATGACACATTACGAGTACCTATACAGTGCAGTAAAGGCAGTAAGTCGTTGACTTTTATTCCTGTTCTCTCAAGAAGCTAAAGAATATTGTTGTGAAGACCTCCTTTGCACCTCTCTGGTGTATTTGAGAAAGAAGAAATTTAATATACAATATGTAAAGAAAACCCTGTCCGATCCGTGAAGGTGTTGTTAGGTATCGATAACTGATTCTACTAAAGCCTACAAAACCGGGCTAAGCTTAAAAAAAAATACCCCTAAAAAAATAAATATTATTTCGTAAAAAGAGGTAATTTAAAACATGTGCTGTAGATCATACAGGCGCGGGCGAAGAGGGGCAGGGCACGCGGCACGGGGGCGAAGAGGGGAAGGGCACGCGGCACGCGGTCGCATCGCTTATCGCTCAGAATTATACCGTCAAAAATAATGTTGTCACTTTTTAAAAATTACCAAATTTTGGGGAAGTTGGAATTCATTCGCGGGGAAAAAAGATTATTTCAAAATTCAATAGTATTGTTACTATGATGATTATGTAAAATTTCATATTTTATTTGGTCATATGTTTACCTAACCTTTACTATCCTTACGGGTCGGACAGGGTTTTCTTAACATATTGTAGAATCTTTTGTCGTATATAATAATAAGTCGTGGTGGCCTAGTGGTTAAAACATCAGCCTCTCAAGTATGAGAATCAAACCCTCACAGGGTTTGATTCCAGGTCACGCAAGTACCAATGTAACTTTTCTAAGTTATATGTACCTACTTTCTAAGTATATCTTGGATACCAATGACTGATCAAAAGGTGAAGGAAAATATCTTGAAAAAACTGGACTTTAAGTCTGAAATCGGCAACCCGCATTGAGCAAGCGTAGTGATTACGCTCAATTCTTCTATGTATGAGAGGAGACCTGTGAAAAAGGTTGATGATGATAGAATCTTTTACAGAGTCATTTGATTAGAGATTGCCTGTGTACGTATTATCATATGTGATGTTCAGCTACCTACGAAAGTTTCTGCCTGTTGAATGTTGATTGACATTATTTCTCCATGACTGAAGCTAAAAACATGATTATGTAATCAACTCAAGTATCGTTTTATGATTGGTGTAAAGGCAGTCCCCCTTTATTTATCGCCTCGGTCATCAATTGACGCCCATGAGTAGAGTTGGCTTGCGAACAATTTGCGTCCCCAGCCCTAAGGAAGTGGCCAATTCGCAAAATTGGGTTCAGTTCCGGCTTACAACTGTAAGAAGCTGAAGATCAAAATCCATGTGTGAATTTGCCTCCACCAATATATGTATAGCACATATCCATTGAATGGAAAAGATTAAAACTTGCAATGAATTTTAAGAAGATTGAAATATTTGTACTATATTTTAATCAAGTCTGAAGCAAAGCTTGCTTAAGAAGGGACTCTAGTGCCGAGGAATTTGGAAAATAGGTACCTATTTGATGAAACTATTGCTGTCGCGCTGCTTCCAACCTCTCCCGGTAAAGTGCGAAAAGGACAGTTGCAGCTTAGGCTGATATTACCTACCTACAAAAAACATTGACCAAAAGACGTTTCGTATTCCGCTGTTTTCTTTTACAAAACACTACAGACCTCAATTACTTTTCTATCAAAATTTTGAAGAAAAGTGTACCTATGCTTCTATTATTTTCTTTTTGTAAAAAACTTATCACGTTTGTCTATTAGTCATCAGGAAATCACGGTAAAAATGGGTTATATTTCGCGATTTTGAAGTAGGTATCGTATTTCTTTTTACCCGACTACGGCAAAGCAAAAGGAGGGTTATGATTTTGACAGGCTATGTATGTATGTATGTATGTATGTATGTATGTATGTATGTATGTTCATCTGTTCCCTCATAACTTCTAAACTACTTATTCGAATTCGATAAATGACATATCATTAGAAGCGTCTTAATTGTCTGCTGGTTATAGGCTATATGGAGTTTCACAAAATCTAATATGGCGCCCTCTAGCGGACAAAATATACAGAGTTAAAAAATAAAGTTAAGATAAATATGCCGTGTTTGGTATCATTTGAAAGGGCTTTACTTGTACATTTTGAATATATATATATTACTAGCATTTGCTTGTGACTTTACCTGTATTCATGGACTGATTGCATATAATTCACATCTTTTCGTTCATAGATAGCTTCTTTACTACTTATCAGAATAAGGCCACTGCAGAACCATTAGAAGGGCCTTGATATTCTGTTGGTTATGAGCTATAAAGCTTGTTACCAAATTTAGTATTACGCCCTCTAGCGGACAAAAAGTTCTATGTTAATATAAAATCAAAATAAATATACCGTATTTGGTATCATCTGAAAGAGCTTCACGAGTACTTTATGTTTGTACATAATCCCTAGTAATGCTTCGTAGAAATTTGAATGTAAACCAGGGTTTGGTAAACGGAGCGATGGAAGTGGTGAAGGCCTTCGAATGGCCTGCTCTTCGGCGCGATCAGTTGGAACAGGAGAACAGCCAAGCGCTGTTGTCATACAATTTGACGACGCATCCATAAAAGCAGATATTAACGGACTTATCAAAATCGAGCCTTGCCTCACTGAATTTGACGGCTTGAAGGGTTCTGGGCAAATTCAGCGTAAAATGCTCCCGTTGATTCTTTCTTGGGGTTGTACTGTACATAAATTACAAGGTTGTACTCTAGATAAAAAAGTTACAGATCTAGGAAAGTCATTGTTTGCTAAAGGACAGGGCTATGTCGCTCTCAGTAGAGTTAAAACCATAGAGGGATTATTTATAAGTGCCTTGGATCATAATAAATTACTTAAAAATCCACATGACAGTCGATCGTTAGCAGAATTAGATAGATTAAGAAATCTTCCCAGGTCCTCTTAATATATGTTTTTTTTAATAATTATAAACTAGCGCTTGACTGCAATCCCGCCTGATGGTAAGCAGTGACGCAATCGTTGATGGTAAAGCGCACTAGTTTATTAAGCCTATTCACTTAAAAAACTTAGGAATAGCAAGGATGACGGCAGTTGAGCCAGGTGATGCAATGTTAAACCCAAGACCAACACGACCAACGATGCTGCGCCAGAGGGAGATTGATCTGGAGACTCTCCACGACCAAACTCCCGACACAACAACATTTGGCGCATCGTACTCGCCACACAACGCAACACAACTGCTCAGACGCGTCCTCCGTACGGCTTCACCAGACATCATGCTGGAACACGACGAATCGCTTGGCGGCAAGACTTTGGCTGGTGGGTGGTAACTTCTGCCGGCAGCCGATGTTATGGCCTATCACCGTTAGAAAAACATCCAATCTATTTATACTAACGACCTCATCCACTAATTCATGACCCATTCGGTGCCATCGACGCAAATGTGCGTCGCTACTGCGAAAAACCGGGAGCTTCATACGGGGAAACCGTTGCTATACGCGCTACAATCCAAGCGCTACGAAATAGTAAAATAGGACATCTCTACATATTACTATACGCCGATACATAAGTCAAAAGAGATGTCGTATGTTAACTGCCTAGTTTTTAGTTCGTCAATTTAACTTTTGTTAATATTATGCGCCACAAATACACTTTAACACCAAAATAGTACAAATAATAAAAAGTAAAAAAACTAAAACCCAACTACGACAAAAAATGACGCTGAAAAAGTATAAAACAAGATTTTCAGAATACTGAACTGAACAGAGTTGCTAATATAGTTGCAAGTAAATGGACACAGTAGACTCTACCAAGATGCCTTCGTTGTTAATAGACAATAATGTCATACAATACTATTCTGAAGTATGCAATATTCACTATGTAGAGATAAATTTTCATGTTTGGAAAGGCGTAGTCACACGTTATATATACCTACCGTAGCACTTTGATAACGTGTGACTGCGGTTTTCCAAACATGAACATTTATCTCTACATAGTGAATATTGCATACTTCAGAATAGTATTGTATGACATTATTGTCTATTTACAACGAAGGCATCTTGGTAGAGTCTACTGTGTCCATTTACTTGCAACTATATTAGCAACTCTGTTCAGTTCAGTATTCTGAAAATCTTGTTTTATACTTTTTCAGCGTCGTTTTTTGTCGTAGTTGGGTTTTAGTTTTTTTACTTTTTATTATATTAATTAAGTTTCGGAAAAAATCGAATGATTAGAATCGAGAATTTTACACCGTAATTATACGTGCCCCACCTATAATTACGGTGTAAAATTGTAGAGAAAAAATTGCTTTAAAAGCATTATCCACGAAGATAACAGCGGAATACGTTTGTATAGAGAAAGCACCACTAGAGTTCCCTCTGAAGGCTTTTTAATACATATGTTAACATTATAATGCCCACTGCGTGGTTTTAGGTACAGGACACCTCATTAAAGTAAAAAATAAATTAAATCTTAAGCAAGCTTTGCTTCAGACTTAATTAAAATATAGTAAATGATGTTATAACAAATATTTCAATCTTCTTAAAATTCGCCGCAAGTTTTAATCTTTTCCGTTCAATGGATATGTGCTTACGACGTACAAGTTTCATTAGAACTGTGTACTTGTTAAATTGGAGCCTCTTGACTCGCGACCGCCGTCGACAACTTGTCTTGTACCGGACTATTTAGCGACTTAACTTTGTGGGGGATGCTTATCTTTGTCAAGTTTCAGACAGCCCTAGATACTCCTCTCTATAGAGGTAAACCACACTATCTCGTACAGTTTTGAACTGTGTGTACCTATGTGTTCGTCTTCTTGAGAATTGTTAGGTAAGTATTTATGAAGAAATCTTAAAATCCGATAGGTATTATTGTTGAACTATCTATAGGTATTTATGTGTATTGCAAGATAGTAGGTACGTTTAATCAATACTAATATACTATAAAGGTGAAGAGTTTATTTGTTTGTCTGTACGCGCTAATCTCAGAAACTACTGATCCGATTTGAAAAATTATAATTTTGCATTGGATAGCCGTTTAATCCAGGAAGGCTTTAGGCTCTATAACATCATGCTGTGACCAATAGGAGCAGGGCATATAAAAAAAAAACAAATCGAAACCTACGCGCGTGTAACCGCGGACCTCAGCAAATGATCTAAGAAAAACTAAAACTTTATCTTCTCTGTATCTAAGTGTGTAATTATAAGCCGAGTGCCCGGTGGGATTTCCCATGGGAATAAAATTACAATTTTCCATACAAAATTTTATTTGTCCACTTCAGAGATTTTTTTAAAAACAATCGTTAGTGAATCTAAAATCTAAATCTATAATTAGTTCTGATAGGGGCTTCTGATAGGGATGCATGGAAGAAAAAGATATGTTGCGCCGACCCCAAATAAATTAGGATAAGGGCAGGAGAATGATGATTCTTTTAGTTAAATAGATACATAAAATACTCTTTATTATGTAGGTACAACAATTTTCTTTGGTAGTTTTTATAGTAATGTACATCATGTTTTTTTTAGATTTTTCATTTTCTTATTTTAGAAGTTAGGGGGGGGGGGGGTACTTTTTCCACTTTGGAAGCGTCTGTCACGCAAACTATACAGTTTAAAAGAATTTTTTTTTTGAAACCTCGAAATCTTTTTGAAGACCTATCCATAGATACCCCACAGGTATGTATTCGATGAAAAAAAAATGAGTTTAAGTTCTAAGTATGGTTAGCCCACAATATTTATTGTTGTTTTATTATTTTTCATTAAAATCTTAATACAGTTCACAGAATACATCTACCTACCAAGTTTCAACAGTATGGCTCTTATAGTTTCGGAAAAAAATGGCTGTGACATACGGACGGACAGACAGACATGACGAATCTATAAGGGTTCAGTTTTTTGCTATTTGGCTACGGAACCCTAAAAATGAAGATTTTACGAACGACTCTAGACTCGTCGGCCTAACCTCTGCGTTGCTTGTCAGTAGGTACACTCAGCAAAAGTGGAACAAGGCTGCCAGTGATGAATTAGTGAAATAATAACAATTTTGAATTTCAGGAAAATATCAGAGGAATTCTACAAGTCCTAGACCTAAAAATTCGCACATGTGATTTCTGCTTACCCCGCACTGGGCCCGCGTGGTAGGTTACAACCCACTCTTCCTCGAAGAGTGGAGGCTTATACCCTAACAGTGAATACAATGAATGTGTTTATTTTAGTCATTAAGAACGAGTTTAAAAACTTACAACAATTAATTTTGATAAAGATAGATGGCGCTGATTTCCTTGTTCACAAACTAATTTAAAAATAAGTTTAGTGCACCTTTTTCTTTCTATTTCATTAGACAGTAGATAAGAATTAGTTTAGTCTTGTCAAAATAGTCCGCGCCTGATATAAATTGACGTATTTTTGGTCGCCATGTTTATAATCGCGTCTAAACTGTCTATGAAAGTTTTTGGCGGGAATGTTAATATGAGTGTCACGCTCATTTTTCATTGGACTTTTAAAATTATTTATAGTGTCGTTTACTAAATAAAAACACGTGATTTATGTAGTAAAAAGTGCATTCAGTGAATAATTCAAAAAGAACAGTGAAATATTGTAGCATAGTGGCCTCATCATGTCTTTACGCTAAACCGCTCCTTATCGTCCAAAACGCGTAAAACGAAAGGAGTTAGTTTAGGTTAAGTTATGTTAGGATAAGTTAGGATAAATTAGGATAAGTTAGGATAAGATAGATATTTAATGAAAAAAAATTACTGAAGACTTGGCTGTATGGCGTACTATGCCTTTGCCTTTTCCATTCGCCCGAACGGAAAGAAACGAACCAAAAAAAAATGTCTATGAAATATCTTAATTTGACAGGCTTAAACTAAAATGTTTCTTCTATTGTATTCTTAATTAAATAAAAAGAAAAAGTGTCAAATTAGTCCACTGTTGACGTAAACTGACGTAGGTACCTATTGTTGTTTTTAACCGTGTTCAAACTGTCTATGGAGTGTCTAAATTTGACAGGACTCAACTAAAGTCGTGGTGGCCTAATGGTTAAAACACCAGCCTTTCAAGTATGAGTGTGCGGGTTCGATTCCACGTCAGGCAAGTACCAATGTAAGTTATATGTACTTTCCAAGTATATCTTGGACACCAATGATTAAAAGGTGAAGGAAAACATCTTGAGGAAACCTGGACTTTTCTGAAATCGCCAACCCGCATTGAGCAAGCGTGGTTATTAAGCTCAATCCTTCTCTGTATGAGAGGAGGAGACCCGTGCCCAGCAGTGGGACGATAAAAAGGTTGATGATGATGAAACTAATATGTTATTATCTGTCTGTTTTCTTATTGCAATTTAAAGAAAAAGATGCATTGAACTAAAATTCATTTTAGTTTTTGATCAGGGGAAATGGCACCACTATTTGTAGGTGTATATTTCCGAAACAAAAGTACAGTACATGTGCAGTATATTTGTCAGTGGAGGCTGGTATCGGGAGGCGCGGCGCCGGGGAGTGTGCAAACACAGAATTAGCGACACAGCGCACTGTCAACAGTGATCAAAGCGACATGTGTTGCTACGATACATTTTCACAAGCGTTTTCATTCGATTTAAAGTTTTCCTCGTATATGAACGAGGGAGTTTCTCTGTTTTATGTGTGTTTGGAATCCATAAGTATTATAAATGCGAAAGTAACTCTGTCTGTCTGTCTGTTTGTTACGCTTTCCTGCTTAAACCTCTCAACCGATTTTGATGAAATTAGGCACAGTCAATATTTAGACCCTGAGAAAGGACATAGGCTACCCTTTATTGAAAAATTTGATAATAAAAAGCGCGATATAACCGAATTCCACGCGGGCGAAACCGCGGGCAGAAAGCTAGTAGCATAAATCTTTTGTATTTTTTGCCCACCCACTGCGTTCCTTGTATACGAGTCTTCTCGAATGAGACTTAATACTTAGGAAATCTAAACCGCTGTGTCAGAATCGCAAGAATAGCTATAAACCGTCTTATTAAAAATTAAAAGCCATGCTTTAAATCAGGCAGAGAATCAGTACTTTTAAAACGTCAAAATTACAAAAGACAGTCTCCCAAAATGCCCGCCCTTCACTATTTCCTAGTGGTTTCGTCGGGAAGAAGTGGAGGAACAAACTTCCCAGCAGCAAAGCTGTTTTTTCAGTTAAAACAAAACGTCTGACTGTATATAATACTAGGCATATAAAGTGACATCGAACATTAAATTAAATTGTTTACCATATGTCAGTTAGCCAAAGCCAAAAAAGTCTTTGTATAGGTACCCAAATTTTCTTAGTAGATAGAACATACAAAATACCTAATGGTATTGTACCTATATTAAGTTTAGCTATATCTTTGATCACAAAGATATAGCTAAACTTAATATAGGTACAGTGTAACATAGGTACTATCAAGTATCATGTAAGAAATTTTGAATAGAAATAAATAAATCCAATCCGATTAAGAGAAGGTTCCTAAAATTGGCAACACTGCTTTTACTAAATGAAAGACTATGCCGTAAAATTCAATAAATAAATAATGAAATGCAAAATATTAACCCCACGTACGATTTCAATCAAGTAAAGTCAGGTTTTTTTTTTTTGGGACAAGACCCGCCACACTGTTCCCAACCCACTGCAACTCCTGAAAGCCAGAATCAACAGTGGAGACCGCCAGAAAAACGCCGAGCAATGAAGCTCGACGAGTCCCGGAGAAACGATTCAACTGTCTTGGGTCCCGCAACGAAATTAATCAGAAAAGAATAGCGGAGAAGTAAGAAAAAATATATTTTTTCCACTTCCCTCCATAACAAGCAGGAGACAGAACAGAACTAGGCCAATCGGCACAAAGGGACATTATTAAAAAAAGTAAAAAAACTAAAACCAAACTACGACAAAAAACGACGCTGAAAAAGTATAAAACAAGATTTTCAGAATACTGAACTGAACAAAGTTGCTAATGTAGTTGCAAGTAGGTAAATGGACACAGTAGACTCTACCAAGATGCCTTCGTTGTAAATTGACAATAATGTCATACAATACTATTCTGAAGTATGCAATATTCACTATGTAGAGATAAATTTTCATGTTTGGAAAGGTGTAGTCACACGTTACATATACCTACCTACCGTAGCACCTTGACAACGTGTGACTACGCCTTTCTTGTTTTATACTTTTTCAGCGTCGTTTTTTGTCGTAGTTGGGTTTTAGTTTTTTTACTTTTTATTATTTGTACTATTTTGGTGTTAAAGTGTATTTGTGGCGCTTAATATTAACAAAAGTTAATCTGATGAACTAATAACTAGGTACTTGACATATTACATCTACACGCACATATAACAACATAAGCCCGAAGGCACATAGTGCAGAGGACATTTTTATGGGAGGTTTAGCCAGTTGTCAAACCGTTTCCGCCTTCACCGCGTGGAATTACTCCCAGCTTATGTCGTTTTCATTATTGCATTACCTATTCTATTAATGTTCACACTGTTCTACATTGCATAAAGCGATTCACAGTTCCCGTGATCCGCGCTTTACTCTTATCGCTCATATTTAACATCATTAAAGCATTCTTGTAATTATGTAAAAGCATAAAGTACTCGTGAAGCTCTTTCACGTGTTTTCGTTTTCTATTGCTCTAAAGCGGTATAGTTTTTTTTCTAATACTTAATTATAAACTAGTGCTTGACCGCAATCCCGCCTGATGGTAAGCAGTGATACAATCGTAAATGGCACAGTGCGCTAGTTTCTTAAGTGCCTATTCACTCAAAAAATCCGAGTGAATAGGAAGGAAGACGGCAGTTAAGCGAGGTGATGCAATTTTAAACCTAACAACACGACCAACGATGCCGCGCCAGAGGGAAATTGACCTGGACACCCTTTACGACAAAACTACCGGCACGACTTCATTTGGCACATCATACCCGGCATACATCGCAACACAACTGCTCAGACCCATCCTCCGTACCTACGACTTCACCAAATATCATGCAGGAACATTACGAATCGCTTGGTGGCAAGACTTTACCTGGGTGGTAACTTACCATCCAGGGAAAGTTTTGCCACCAAGGCAGGCAAAGTTACCGATGGTAACTTCTCCTGGCAGCCGGCAATTTCGATTTCGGGAATGAATGTCGTTTGAAATTCATATTATAAAATTCATTTGTCAAGCGCACAATAATCACTATGCATTTCCAGGTAGATACGAACCCATTCTATTATATTCCCTATCATAAATATAGTCCAGTCAGATAAACCAAATCAACTACACGTAGCGATCTGTTCGTGACGTCACAGATAACCCTTTGCGGCCATTGATAACGGATCTCCATATCTGCATTGTGTCCCACGCTCCCCATCTCATAAGCCTTTCCACACAAACGGTGTTCAAACAAAGGATCAAATTAAACAAAATCCGCAGACAATCGCACATACTGACGAATACAGACGAATACAGGCGAATACATGTACTTACATGAAAGAGAGTTAATCAAATAACTATTTGGAAGTTAGTACAAATAACACGCCCCCGCGACTCAACTGTCATACAACAAATGCATGGTGATTGACCTCTGTGTCGATTGTGTGGAGTGTAACTAATGCGTTGGTGAAAATGCGCAATGCGTTTGACTTTGCAAAAGCTTCAGCTTGGCCGGCTGCGTTTGGGTGATTGTGACTTGTGTGTGGTGTTCAATATGGATGTCAATTGGATTAAATTCATATTTGGGGTATCATCCTATCGATGATGTGTATAGTGAGAATGTCTTATTTTAAAATTTTTGAAAGAATCGTTAAACTTTTAGCGTTTTTTAACCGACTTCAAAAACGGAGGTTATCAATTCGACCCATATGTAATATTTCCAGAACTGCCCAGTTTTCGTATATGTTAGTCTATATCAGGATCTGAACAAATGTGCCAAATTTCAAAAGTGTAGATATGTATGTATGTACCTATGTCCTATGTATGTTTTTATGTTTGTGCGCATATTTCCGGAACTACAAGTCCGATTTAAGTAATTCTTATTTTGTTGTACTAGGTATCGTTCAACTTAGGGAATATTGCAAACTTTGGGAATATTTAAGTTTCATCAAAATCGGTTCACTAGTTTCACTAGTGTTGTTATGAGGTGAAAAAGTAATTTTCGAATTTCGACTAAGACACTGAAAAGCATAAAATAAAAGCTTTTTACAACTTGGCTTGAAATCGGTTTCTATATTTTTTGTAAAAAGGTTTTTTTTCTTTAATTGCTAATTATTTCAAGCCTTGTAAGACTTGCTGTTTAGTGTATCGGCGGCGGCCTAGTGGTATCGGTCGCGACTTACAACTTGTAGGTTCGAATCCCATCAGGTACTTTACTTTGTATAAATCATTTTATTACTACTACTGCTCTCAAAAACAGCGCGGAAGGAAAACATCGCGAGGAAACCAGCATGTCCTAGAGTCAAAAACTTCAAAGACGTGTGTGTGTATGTGTGTGTGTGTAGATTACGGCCCAGTTCCTATGTATGCATGACTATAGTAAATACCTTATAAAATATTCCCAACATATTAATTTCGCACTAAAAAATATATTGATGGTTTTATTAACGCAAGCATTAATGTGTACCTACTATTGTGAATGATAAAGACACAAGGTGAAATTTCAAAGTTGTGAAAGGTAGTAGGTGTGTGTTAGTTAATTTATTGTCGCCCGTTATCTGTAGGATGCGGGCTGCGCGCGCGCCGGTGTCAGTCATGGTGACGCCCCGCCTCGCTGACGATAGCTCCTGCTTTTTAACATGCAGCACGCGACTATGACAACTGTTTCTTTGTTTTATGTTTTACGTTATTGAGCTGGGCTTCTCATGTATTCTTGTATTATTTAAATTAAAAAGATATTGAAATAATACCGGGCCCTTACGTTTCGACGAATAGAGTTTTTACTGACTAAATAGAGTAGGTTCTTACATCAAAAGTATGTAGGAGCCGAATCAATCACATACACCTTCTATTCTGCTACTGCCTACTAATATGCTGTTTTATGCAACTAGGAGGAAGAAATATTTTTTCGGTATGAAAGAAATTCAAAAAAAGTTTGATAAAGATGTGATCAACTTCATAATTTAGAAGTTTATAGACTTCATAAGTTGGCATAGAAAATTTATATCTCAGTGTAATCTAGCATAGGTAAGATAAGTATATTTTTTGGGACAAAACCCGCCACACTATTCCTAACCCACTGCAACTCCTGAGAGCCAGAATCAACAGCGGAGACCGCCAGAAAAACGCCGAGCAATGAAGCTCGACGAGTCCCGGAGAAACGATTCAACTGTCTTGGGTCCCGCAACGAAATTAATCAGAAAAAAAATAGCGGAGGAGTAAGAAAAAGATATATTTTTTCCACTTCCCTCCATAACAAGCAGGAGACAGAACAGAACTAGGCCAATCGGCACAAAGGGATATTATTGCAACTGGGAGAAGCCCAGATTGCCAAGCACCACGGAATAAAATTTGATTAAGTTAATGGGTCCCAAGTAGGTGGTATGTGCTGTTACAATTGATTCCAATAATAGGTATGGCAAAAGCGCCTGAACGCACGGAAATTAGTTCTAAGTAGTTTCTACAAGGTCCGTATAATAAACAACTCCGGATGTAACTTGTACACTATCCAACATAATATTGCGTTCATTCTGCCAAAGAATACACTCCCACAAGATGTGATGTGTGGACTGTTCAAATTCACAGTCTGTTGTAGAACATTGACACAAAGGCGAAGGAACAAGTTTAAAAGAATACAGTTTACTTTTAAAGTTGCCATGACCTGTGAGAAATTGGGCGGAAAAGGTAAGGTAGGTAGTAATTAGAACAGTGAATTATAAAATAAAATAATTTAAACTTCACGTTCTTAAAAATGTATGAATATTTTCTGCATTGTGTTCACCCCGACCAATTTGTTGAATCATTTGAATTTTCAAATACAGTTTATTTAGCATAAACATGGGCTCTTCGTGACATTTCCGCATAATTATGCGAACATTTCTATGGGAGAGGTTGATATATGGTGGTATTATACTAATTGCAGTACGTTGTAGACATTGTTGGTATTGTGCGATTATACCGTAAAAGTGATATTTATTGCAGGGCTTGAATTTTGGGCTCACTGGAATAGATTTGCTTAGAGACTCACTCAGATTGTTACAAATTAAAAGATGACGTAAAAAATTTAGAACATTTCTGACAACGTTATGAATTCATAGTGTGGGGCAAAGTATTAAAAAAAAACCTTACTAATAAGTAGGTACTATAAATGGGAAAGTGAGTTTGTTTGTTTGTTCCGCTTTCACGCCCTAACTACTGAACCGATTGCTTTGAAAATTTGCAGACGTAAAGTTAGAAATCCGGATTAAATAATAGAGTACTGTTTATCCCGGAAAAATTTTATATTCCCGAGTGAAATCTAAAAAGCGCGATATAAACGAACTTCACACGGGCGAAGCCGCGAGCGGAAAGCTAGTAACTTTATAAGCTCGACTTCTATGCATCACTATCTATCTAACTTAGTATAATAAATAAATTACAGTGTATTCACCCCTCGAAAAAATAATTTTTGACGAGTAGCAATATTACGAAAGTAATTATGGTTTCACCGTTCGGCCCATTTCACGCTAACCCCAAAAACAATGGGTTTTCAATGGGGAGGCGATGGGGGCATAATCTAATAAACGAATAAAGATGTTGCGTGATTTCTAGATATCATAACGTGGGAACCTTGATTGGTGGGTTTAATTAATTGATGTTCATTTGTGGCTCACCGTGGGAAAAGCGTTAATAGGATTGATTTTGGTTAGGATGATTCATGTTTTGGATGAATGCAACACTACCATAACATAATTTTGAACAATTTCAAAATGATGTTATGGTAGTGTTGCACGTGGTATGGAAGGAAGACGAATTCCAACGGTAAGACGTTTGGAATTGTGGATGTTGTACAAACGATAGCAAATAAAGGAGTTTATTCATAAACGATGATTAAAATTTAAGTGATGTTTAAACGTCAAAAATATATGGCTAGTTAACTTTAAGCAACGTTTATGAATAAAGGCGAAAGTTACTACAATCTGACAAATTTCTTTATTAAATTTTCAACTTTATCACTAAAATATCAAGGCTCAAAGTTGATTAGGAATGTTTGATAGTTTTTGGTAGTTTGACCTACTGTCGTCCGTACAAAGAGTGAAATAGGTGGTTGAGTACCTAACTCCGTCTGTGATTACCAGATCCATAAACATCTCTTAAAATCATCAAGCTTTTTGTGCGATTATAATTTATATTGTAGGTGAAATGGAAATGTTGACAAAATTGGCGATGCGACATCCAGATATTAAAAACAAAATATCTACAGAAAATTGTTCAAACTCTTAACTAAAGATTCATAGGAAAAAAGAAACCCTAAAATACTTACTCCAAATGATAATCTGATATTCCTTTAAACTCCGGAAATCCGATATTTCACATAGCATTGAACGTTAGAGCTAAATGTAGCCGGCGGACCATTAAATTTTATTTCAACCCATGAACTGCGGAGGGTGGCCAGAGTGTAAGGGCTCGTACACATAAATAATAGCAAAAAACATATTGCGTTTGTTGCTCCACTCATTATGCGCAATTAGCGACGATTGTGACAGCGGACACCATGTGAACGGATTTCATTGGCATTGTCTGTTGGATGGTCTTAAAAACATTCTCAGCGCGTGCCGGGTTAATTGCACATTAATCAAATATGTCTCAGGACGTTTGTTTTAAAATATTTATTTCGAAAAGGCACATATAAAATCATAATGAACAATATCTACAATATAAGTGATTCTACGCACCCCATTTAAAACATACTAAAAGTACCTAGGTGTAAATATAAAATTTAATATTGAAAATAAAAGTACCTACCTACATTATAATTATCAACTATCAATATGCACATTTCTTACTTCTTGGAAACCTCCAAGAAGTAAGAAATGATCTTAACAAAAGTTCTTAAGATCCACATGTGAAGATTTGCGATTTATCAATGCGCGACTCATAAGAAAACGATCATCCCGTGGTTGGGTACATGGCTTTCTTCCAGAACTAGGCCTTCTCTCGATGGAACTCCTTTCCTGATATCGCTGCCAGGTCCTTTGGACCGTCGACCGACTAACATTTAACCTCTTAGCCACGAAGCATTGGCTGCAACCCTCTTCAAGCAGCGCGATAATTTTGGTAGCTTTTACTACTTTATCTACCATTTTTGATACAGTCAAATAGTAATAAATAAAGCTTTGACAGTCAAGGATATGAAAAAAATTGATAAAAATTGAATAAAAGTTATGAAAGTCGATGTCAACTTCTGGAACTTCGCGCCAAAAATGTAGGATAAAAAGGTGTTTTCTGTAAAAATGAGCATCAAATTTAATGAAAATTTGAATGTATTTTTTAAATACCACGGCATTTTCAAAACCGGCCTGTAACGTGTACAAACGATTGAAACCTTTTTTGTATTGTATCTTTTTAATGAAGAATGAAAATCAAAACACCGCCCTTTTTTTTTGCAAATGAGTGTAGGTAGTACTACGAGTATTATATTCTTAATGAGTTCTTTAAAATTTTAAGACTATTTTGGTTGAAGATTCATAGTAATAAATAATTTTATTTTAAGCATTGTATTTTATTTTAGGCAGTGACTATGGGTGAATTTTGTGTGTTTGTTACACATAAAATTCACCCATAGTGACTGCATGTTACTAATTACTAATTTAGTTATTATTTATAAATTAAATACAGTATCAATGACAGATTAATTTCAATCGAAACAAAAAGGAAACCCAATCCAAAAGTAATTTGTAAATTCAAAGGTTAAACACAGTTTAATGCATTTATTTAACCTAATACTTACCGCCCCTCTGTTAGTCAAACGCATTAGTAAAATTAGAGCGGTGGGAAAGGGTTGCGCGCGCGCCGACGCGGCCGCGTATACTTTATGTTTATTGTTATTAGAACAATATTTGTACACTCGAGATGTACGGTTATTGCTAACGTATCATATTCAACACATCTGCAAATTACCTTCCTATATTTATTGACAGATCCGACAACACCATTCTAATAAAAATCGCTTTTGTCGTCACGGTAAAAAGTGAGAATTAAAAATAATGTGACCATGGGGAAGTGCTATAGAGAATATATTTCCGGATTAGAAAAATTAAAGGTATATTCTTCGTATTCAATGATAAATCAGGCTCCCCTGTGGTCAGTTGGATGCGGAAACAAGCTGAGACTATTGTAATCCCATCGGCGGCCATTTAGTTGGTGGTATCAATAGATGGTCCGACTGTGGGCACGCGTCCAGCTATCATTGTATTGTTGCAAACGATTGATGTATTTAGCCGATTATTTGTTTACAATATAGATGATTGTGGAATTTAATGTGATTTTAACGAACGTTACTTATTATTTAGCTTGTGTAACAAAGCTGTGAAAACCACAATATAAAGGCGTGTTTAGACGGACATAAAATCGGATATGCACATTAAGTATAATATAATATTTTTATTCAATTATAAATAGTATTTATTACCTTTAGGTTAGTGTCGAAGTAGTAGTGCTAGAAGTTGGTTAAATTCAAAATAATTGACAACCCATTCCATAAGCCTTTACCCACAAAAAGCCATTGATTCCCATTGACAGATCATCAATAAGACGCCGCTCGTCAGGGGTCGCGAATAGACGCGATTAGCCGTGGTGATAAAGTGCACGCCTGACACAACGATTAACTGGTACCAACGTTGAGCGTCGTAAACGCTCATTAGATTGTATTTTGAGAAATTTGAGATAATTTTTTGAGGAAAGGGTTTTACAAATGGAATTTAGATGCATTATTCCATCGAAAGTGTGAATGAAGCGGTGGAGATCCACAGTGATGGACATTAATTTGTTTAGCTGTATTCACTATATAGCTAAACAAATGAATGGAAAATGTTCAGTACATCACTGTAGATCTCCACCGCTATCATTCTATTATATTGTTTCACAGTTTGCACCAAGCATTGGGTCGCTGTTAGTCGCGCTCGTGTCAAATTTTATTTTTCGTAGTCTGCTACGAACGCGCTACGACGACCTGCTACGAAAATTTGTAGATCTATCTCTATCAAAGACTAAGAGTAGATACAGTTGTTGGGTTTCGCAGTAATTTTGATATCCCACACATGTTGTTATCCCACAGAATTATAAAGACACGGTCATCAAATGTGATAAGTAGATAAGATAAGGGCCATCGGATATAGTTAAAGGTTTGTAATAAAAAGGTGGATGTTTTCGAATACATATTTTTTATACTTACAAGAAAAAAAAAAACAGTTCATTTTTCAAATTAAGTTTCATTCCAAACAAACATCGGTTTCTTATTAACCTTTAATTATATTCGACGATCCTGTCTGGTGTGGTCTGGTCGATAAGAAGAGTTGGAATAATACGTCCATTTAGTTTGAAGGTTCGGTTTATTGTGTGAAATGGTATGATTACACAGTACACTTACACACATCAAAAGTGTCTAGGGATCAACATATATTTTTGCAATAACTTTTCTCCTGATTGATATTAATTAAAATTTTCTTTAAGGATTCATCAAATAAAGTGTTTTCGTTTGTCACAGTAACGATAAACCAAGTCACCTTTGCATTAATAAAGAAATTTGCCATTTTCCTAATAAAGGGATATTTGACATTTGAACCACTAACACAAAAGTTCGAAAAAAAGACTGAAATAACAGTTTTCTCTAAAATTTTATTGGGTAACTTAAACAATTAATAATCCGTGTTTCTACCGCGAACACTAACAACACAAGAACATCGGTTTGGCATACTCAAAATGAGTTCATCCAAATCACGCTGTGGAATGGCCGCCCATGTTCGTTGCAACAACAAAAAAAGGTCTTCTTGCGACTGGATACCCTCCATATTCGGCAGAGCTCTTCTCTGTAGCATATCCCATGCATGCTCAATCGGGTTCAAGTCTGGCGACTGAGCAGGCCAGGGCAGGACATTGATGTTAGCTGCGGCGAGAGTCTGTCTTACAACTCTTGCGGTGTGCGGTCGTGCATTATCATGCATTAACTGAAATAAGGGACCGATTTGCACTTGTAGAGGAACGATGACGTCTGATACAATCGTTTCAGCATAAATTTGAGCGTTGAGGTTGCCTCTGATCCAAATCAACTCAGTTCTTCCGCCGATCCAAATACCCGCCCATACCATGATGGTTCCACCACTATAAGGATGGACTTCCTGGCAGGATTTTAATCGCTGTTGGCGTCCAGGGGTTCTCCAGTGTCGTATACGTCTTGTATCCGGTCTCATACCAAAACGAGACTCATCAGAAAAGCACACGAAACGCCATTGTTCTTCTGCCCAATTTCTGTGTTCAAGAGCCCATTGATATCGAATCCTACGATTGTGCATTGCTATAGGTGGTACCCGTAGCGGTCTTCGGGAATGAAGGTTCACTTCATGCAAGCGGTTTCTGACTGTTTGGTCGCTAATTAAGTTCCCTGAAGAGTGATGAAGCCTCACGGCTAACATCATGGCGGTTATTGTTGGAGCTCTTCGAGTTAAGATTTGAATGTATCGGTCTTGTCTCCGTGTGGTGCAGCGATACCGTCCTCCATGGCGCTCAGCCACGGTACCAGTGCTTCGGTAACGTGTCCAAAGTCGACTGATAACACTCTGACTTGTATTCAGAGCTAAAGCCACAGTACGTTGCCGGGAACCAGCTTCTATCATTCCCACGGCTCTGAGCATTTCTTCCCTGCTTAAATGACGTCGCCGCTCCATAATAACGTTGGTTTTAATCAGTAGTAGGGAAACAGTAGCACTAATAATGTCTTCAATGCGTTGTATGTTTTTATAGGGAAAATATTGACAGCTGATTTTCATCTTTTACTCGAATTTGATTCACAGTTCCTGATTCAAATTATGAAATGCACCAAAAAGGATCCATATAAATTTATAAAATCATAAATTTATTACAAAGCCACATCTCAATCTCAAGAAATCCGCATAAAAATGCTTGATCCCTAGACACTTTTGATGTGTGTATTTAAAATACTGAAGAAGCACTTTAAATAAGGCTGATTACATACCTGAGTAAGGATAGGTTACACACTACACCTGATTACTTATCTCCTTTGGCGACTGTAAATATTTTAGAATCAAAGTTCAAATAGATCATATACATAGACATCCACAAAACTCAACGACTTCTTTTTTACTTTTACCTTTTGTTATTATACCTGTTTTTTCCCTACCTTTATGACTTCACGTTATCTTGAGCACGCGTCACGCGTTAGGTGTACCTGGCGTGTGCGATGCGCGTGGCCATGTGGGCGCGCCGGTGCGTGCGCGCACGTGGATGCGCCCGCGCGCATCGCCGTGTTGTTGGTCAGGAGAGTGCCGAGTCTTGTTCCAGAGAAGGTCCATTTCACACTGTCATGCAACAATTGAGTGAACATTAGTAAAGAAGTTTTGATAAAACTTTAGGTAAAGAAGCATTTAAAAAAGAAAGGGGTTTCTTTTTTAAACCTTCAAAGGTATGACCATTCCCCTTTTTGTTGTTTTCCAGATATTCCTTTTTTATTTTATTTCAACGTTGTGCACAATATTTTGCTACCATGATTTTGCAAGTAATATAGTATTGTATAATGTAAAAGCACTTTTCAAGTTTGTGAATGTGAGGCACCATGGACTATGTTTTTTTATATATAACTGTATGTAATGTTTTTTTATATGTAACTTGTTTGACATTACGAGATTGGCAGTTGAGAGTTTATCATGCTCACTCAAATGTCTTGCTGGTTCCCTTCAAAATGGTTGAGGTAAGTGGGGCTGATGCACGCGTCATGCTCGTGAACGGGGGCCGTCAGTGGAGACTGGTCATCTCTTAGCTGCCAGTGGGCTTAATTCATTTTCTATATTTTAATTAATTTTTATAATTATACATTGTGCTCACATGATAGAAGCAACATAAATATGTAACGAAGAAATTTAACCCATATATTATGATTTTAAAAGAGTGTCCATGGAGTTTCTTGCACGTTCTTCTACATAGAGATCTACGCTTTGGAACGTGTAATTTAGCTTCACTTTTCTTGGACTGACCGACATTGACTATTCAAAAATACCAAGGGAAGGTTAATTTGAAATAAACAATTTTGATTTGATTTGATTTGATGTACATAGAATATTAAGTTCCGATTCCCTTGTTTATAAACTAAATTAAATTTAAGTTCTTAACATCTTATACTTTCTATTTCATTAAGAAAAGAACAGAAGATAAAAACATATGAGTTTAATCCCGTCAAGTTCGTCAGCGCCCAACGTAGGTAAATTAACGTATTTTCAGATGCCATGTTTTTAATCACTCTCTGGAAGGGGTTGTGGAATCTTAATTTGACAAGACTAAACTGATATTAAATTTTATCTTCTATCATTTTATCCTTGAAAGGAAGAGACGCACTGAACTTAAAATTCATTTAGTTTATTAACAAGGGAACAATATCCTCTTTTATATTTTTCGATAATGCCAAAAACATAATTGTACCTCCATTCTTAAAACTTCTTAATGGCATCAAAGAATAAAATGAAAATCCACATCAAACCGCCTACTTGACTTTAGTCCGATATTTGCAAAACGTCATTCAACTGTTAAACTTCCACAAAGGAGTGAATGGGGCCGAACAAAAAGAAATCAGTGTCGGATGCGCCCACGCATAATATTGGACATCAAATGGATGCGTTTACGTAAACATAGACTTCCTTTTATTATCTGCGAAGTTCAATTGCGGTCGAGAAGCGCATCTCTCACCCCTCGAACTATTCACCAAGGATGATTGATCTACGGCAGATTGACAGATTTTTTATAATACCAGTCGAGGGTAGTTGGGTACAGACGAGCGAATATTAAAGGCAATTGTTGTTTAATTTTTACAGTGGTGGGGTCGTTCGAGTGTTGTAATAATGTTTTGATAATAGCGGTATCCGTTCAGCTCATATTTCTTATTCAGAGTGCGTGGGACCGCGCCCGGTGATTGCGCTTGCACTGTCTGTTTGAATTTAAAACGTTTCGGGAGGACCGTTAGGAACACCTTGTTGTTTTAATTTAATGACAAATATTATCATATGTAAGCTAAACCGTTTATGGGACCACAGTGGTAATATTAAATGATTTTCGTTGTAAATAATCAGTTTCTATATTAATAATAAAGTTGAAGAGATTGTTCGTTTGTTTGAATGCTCTATTCCTTGGAACTACCAGTTGGATTTTAAAAATTATTCTTGCCTTTGCCATTCCAATTCTTGAGCAAGGTTATTTTATATTACATTAGAAGAGTTAGAAGACAATTAAATATGACCGAATTCTAAGCGAAACCGAAGTAGCCAGGGCAGGCGATGCGCAGCGTCGATGGGCTGGAAGAACAAGAAATTTTATCCGATATCTCAGGCAGAAGCTAGTCTTATGACGAATTAGTAGTACATATTGAAAGGTCTCCAAAGCCTTGAGCACAGGCCAAGAGTAGACAGCCTGTCGGTGTTCTATAGGAAGTATTTTGGAGAGTGTGCGAGGGAATTGCATGATTTAATTCCCCCATCTCTGCTCCATCATCGGACGACCAGTCGTACGGCGAGTTTCCACCCTTATGTTGTTGAAACCACAACGATCTGAACGAAGCGTTACGCTTCTTCTTTTATACCGCGTTCATAGAGGGACTGGAACAATTTACCAGCGGCGCGGTGTTTTCGTCGGACTACAATTTAAGTGTCTTCAAGGCTAGAGTGAATCGGCTCTTAATAATCTAGCGCGCTTTACCATCAACAATTGCATCACTGCTTATCGTCAGGAGGGAATGCGGTCAAGCGGTTTATAATAATAAAAAAAAAAAATAAAGTTCAATTTAATTTTTTTTATGGTCGTCTATTAGGGCAGTATGAAATAATAGGAAGGGACGTTATTATTTAAAGTGTTAAGTTACATAAAATATTATTTTAATCTGTCACAAATCGACAGCTCGCCAGTGAAGGCTGACCCTTGACGGGTGCTTATTTGTGCTTAGTAGAGCTTTTTATTAGTATTTTTTACCCAACGCTCGAACAATAGATTTGGAGCCATTCGATACTTTAGCACAATGTGCCCACTGATCCTCATTGATCGCCAATTACTGGACATTAAGTACCTAAACGCTTTTCATGTCCGCTATTTGTAGCAACAAATCAAACATGAAAGGAAACGGCGTACAATGGACCGTTCAAGATCTGCATTCAATATTTTTGCCTGATATTATTTATTCGATAAGCCTGTTTTTTCTGACGGTATAACAAAGCAATGTCGGAGCTTATTTTTTTTTAATGTGGTCGCGATAGGATTTCGTGATAAAGACGAGGTCAAAAGTTTTGTATTAAATATTTTATTACTTTTTTTAAATAACGTTTCTTTTCTAAAGGCCTCGTATTACCGGAAAGCGAACGAGAACACGAAAGTGGTTATCAGGCTAATTAACTCAAGTTAGGCATACTTATTGCGCGACAAAATAAATAACGACCTATTATAATATGTCGGTATTCAGGTAACGTGGGTCGCATATTCGTGCGACTGTCGGTTTCGGTTAGGACGCAGGGTAATATTGTTTACATCTCCTCCTCCTCAAGTCGTTCTCCTCATTACTGAGGGTCGTGATGTCCCTGTGGAATTATCCTCTTTTTCACAATAGTTCGCCATTTGTTACGATCCCTGACCGCGAGTAGGTATAGCATCATGCAGGCCGGTGTCCAGAGATGAACGAATTTGGTCAGTCCACCTTATTGGACTGCGGCATCTAGAACGTCGTCCATCCACCTTCCCAGTAACTATCAGATGTTCGAGGTTGTCTCCATCCTTTCTGGCAATATGGCCAAAATATTCCAAAATTCATACATATATAGTACCAAAAAGAAAGCAAGTAAATAGATGACCCAATCAATACTCTACGCGCGTTTTGTATAGTCGGGGTTGTGCGTGCGCGCATCAAGGTGTGCTTTTCGAGGCGCACGCGCCACCGCGTCCATTGTCACGCCCGGCACGTTCATCACACAGTTCCAATGGAGCGCGCACAAGAACGCACATTATTGCACATTTATTGCGCATCTTCAAAGCTTTGTTAGCTTTGTTACATCTTTTATTTGGTTTTTATCAATAAAAATGTCGGCCGACAACGATGTATGTTTTCACGCTATAATTCAGCTACTGTGATTCCTTTATTAGGGGAATTGTTGAGAATTTTTCAGATTACCGAAGCAAATATGTAACGTTATTTGGTTTCATTCATTTGAGTTTGATAATGTATTAGGTTACACCCGGTAACATAATTTTTACTAAAAATGTTTTAAGTAGGTTCGGAACTTCAATATTAAACATCGGTGCAATCTTCGCAAAGATGATGTTCTCAATCTGGCAGACATGATCACAGCCGGAAATATGTGTTCCCTAACAGTACCAACATAGATGCTTTAACGTCCCACGGTGAATCACAGATCACTCGAGACGGTTCGTTTAAGGTCTTGGTGGTCATCTGAGAGCGGAGCCGCGCCGTCTGGTGGCTCAGACATGCGGGCCTCTCACTGGGTCACGACCGCCACACCGAAGGCTAGTGGGCTCAGTGCCCATTTGAGGACACGTAATTCGGTTATAATTGGAGCTAATCGGATATAAGATTGGGGAAGGTCACTTATGTTGAAGAAGTGATGGCCATCTGTTGTAGCTAATTCGACGAGGACACGTCATATAGAATTAGTAAGTTCATTCCTTGTTTTGTCTTGACCGCATAATACCGTGCAATATGACAATGATAAATCAGACTACCAGTAATTATCTACTCAAATAGTCTATTAAACATGATTAAGCGTATTTATTAACTCATTCTATTGTCGAGTAACCACAGCCGGTGTCAATTTTCAGCGGAGCCACACGACCGCCTCCAAATATTGTGATAATCCGTCCATTCTCCATTGTCACTCGATGACTTGATAAAAAAATATAAAAAGTCCATCCGCAAAGCATCCCCTGGGACCACTCCATGGCGTACTTCTTCCCTTATTCCCATAATCTATTCCAATTAACTGACAGCACCATATTGTGATATTAACACAATGAATCTCCCCTCTGTAAAATGTAATCGTTATGATGAGCAATAGTCATCTTTCTTGTTGTGTGGACTATGGACTATATTTCTGTATGATGTGATTTGATTGCTTTTTTACGTTTTGGTACAGTTAAATGGCTCTTATTGTTGGTATGTGTATTACAATTTTGATTATTTTACTTATTACCGTGACAAAAGGTTTTAAATGGATATATGGATTATTATTTTATTTGTCATCTTAATTCTCAACTATTGCTTTATAATACCTATATTTTTTTATATTGTTTCTGCAAAATGGTTCAAGAAAAGAGCTTTACACGTCTAAAATAACTTACGTATATGTTTTAAAACTATATTGTTTCCTCCTATCCAAGGTAAATTGTTGTTTGACAGATGGGACTTGTGATTTTAGTAACACATAATAGGTAGGTAGGTACATCGATTTACGGTATTAGAAAATATATACCATTATAATGTAAGAAGGCATAACTAAGATTCAATATTAAAGCAATAAAAGCATAAATAATAATTCTATAAGGCAGTTTACATATTTATTTTATTATGAATTTTAAAGTAGGTAAGTACCTAATCTAAAATACCTACGTTCTTAGACAGGTGTAAAAAAAACCGATTATCCTAATGGACATCTATGCAAAAAGACTGGACAAACTCCGCTGAACTAGTGCCTCAAGAGAATTTACTTATTTGATTTTTATTACATACTAGCTTTCTGCCCGCGGCTTCGCCCGCGTGGAATTCGGCTATATCGCGCTTTTTAGATTTCCCTGGGGAACATATATTTTTTTTTCAATAAAACGTAGTCTATGTTCTTTCTCAGGGTCCAAAGATTGTCTGTTCCAAATTTCATCAAAATCGGTTGAGAGGTTTAAGCGGGAAAGCCTAACAGACAGACAGACAGAGTTACTTTCGCATTTATAATATTAGTATGGATTAGGTCATTATGAATAAGTCAGCACACTCAGCACCTGACTATTTCAGTGGTAATTTATTATGTAGGTACCTATGACGTCAGACGCGGGTCAGGTGCTGGTTTTGCTACCAACACCACCTATCGTAATCGGGCATTACACTTACAGTTCACTGTCATGTGGGTTTCCTTATGATATGCCCTAACTGTTTTAGGTTAAAAATACTTAATATCGATTTTGTTTTACAGGCGCAGGGTAGCGTCGGATGGCGGCTTGCGACGGCCGGCCGACGGCAATCATGGAAATTAACAATTAAAATCATTGGGATTCTTGTCATCCATGCAGTAAACTTTGTCAAGTAGCTAATTGATAGGTAAAAGTAATTTAATCAGAGGCTGAATAACAATTTCTAATGCCCATAGCCGAAAAAAACACACTCATGACAAGTTTTTTTTTTGATATGGCATCTCGTAGTCGACATTGAGAGGTCGTGACTACTTAACCGGATTATCCTGTGGCTGCCTTAAATGAGTTGAAAGAATCCAGGGCAACTAAAAACTAAGCGAATACACGCTAAGGGCACCCCCTGTGGGTTACGAACCTCGGTTTAGGGCGTCGCTGGAGAGGAATTTTTATGACAAGTCTGTAGTCTCTATCTGTGTCTTGTATTGCAACTACATCGTACCAAACAACCCCGACAAATTACCAATATATCTTACATCGCAATCATCCTAGCTAACTTTCCGGCGGCTAATCCTAACAGATAACCGGTCCACCCACCCCGTCAGATACTAGATGGCTGCTATTAACTCTGATATAATCACCATTGTCTTTGCCCTTTCCCACAATCAGTCGATTAGGGTGGCTCCGTGCGTTACCGAGTTAGCGCTGATACACTGATAGACCTGATAGTAATGAGCTGTTTTGGCGAGGGTTATGTTCCTACGTATTATTGTGATTGGTGATAATGTCAGAGGCAGTTAGAGGTAACTTTGATCAAGTCAAATCAATATCTACAAGTATAATGCTTGTTGCTTAATTTTGCACGTTCCATAGAGGATATGGTGTGTAGCTGAGAATGATGGGACCTAAACACTATTTTTATAGTTATGCAAAACGTAAGGCGTTTATTTATAAACGATGCTTTAAGTTGTGATGTTCAAATGTTGAATATACAATATGTAAAGAAAACCATGTCCGATCCTTGAAGTTATTGTTAGGTATCGATAACTGAATCTACCAATGCATACTAAGCCGGGCTTAACTTAAAAAAATCCCCTAAAAAATAATATTATATCACAAAAGGAGGTAAATTATTACATGTGCGGTAGGCAATACATGCGCGGGCGAAAGGGCACGCTGCACGTGGTCGCATCGCTATTCGCTCATAATAATACCCTCAAAAATGGTGTTGCACTTATTAAAAAATTACCAAATTCTGGGGAAGTTGGAATTAATTCAAAATTCATAACCTAGTATTGTTACTATGATGATTATGTAAAATTTCATATTTTATTTCGTCATGTGTTTACCTAACCTTTATTATCCTTATGGGTCGGACGGGGTTTTCTTTACATATTGTATATGGTAAAACAACAGTTAAGTAATTTAAGTTAAGTTTAATGAGTTTGTGAATAAAAGAGCTAAAGTCAAGTCTTGAGTGTCGGTTCGGCTACAGTAATTTTCTATACATACACGATGTAAGTATGTCTATATACTTACCTAGTAAATTTAAATTTAGTTTAAGTTATTTCTTATCACCAAGTGGCTATTTATGATCAACTAAAGTAATCGAATGACCACACTAGTCTATTTAAATGTTGGTAGCAGCTGTAGAACGTATATAAAAAGCAGCTCGTACTCACATACTTAAGGTAAATCATCAAAAATGCTCTTTTCCCACACAAACCACAACGGGCGGGCTATAAAACCGATACGCCAATTTATATCGAGGAATATGACTTTATATCGATAGAAAATTACTGTTTTGTAATGAGTGACGTTCTCAGGAGCAGCAGGAGTCTCGGGGGCGACCGTATCTCCGTGTGAGATCTGCCGATTTTATGAGCCGGTCCACAATGCTTGTAACGACCGCGCTGTAAAATTACATTTATTGTTTACGGGCTTTGGGTTTGGAATGAGGTAGCTACTTAGTAATTGTTATTGTATTATTGATTTCTTAGTTGTACTGTAGAGTTATAGTAATAATTATAAAAGGTTGCACGGAGATAAAGTTACCGACATGGTTTGGCAAATGTTTTATGGTTGTCCACAAAATTCTTGTATTGTTTTGTTTATTGTTTCTTGACTTATTTACAAATCTTATCAGCCCGTGCTTTAATAGAAATACAAAACTCAAAGTACATAAACGCACTGCTACCGCGATCACTGCAATACAAATTTGATACTTCATTATAATCAGAGAATAGAGGTTATCTATTTTCGAATAAACCAGTTGTCTATTTGGTTTATAAGGATATTCTATTTTATGTTCGAAATGCAATCGATATCCAATTAAATTCTGCAAGCACGTACAGCATCACTCCTGCGCAGTGTTCTGCGCTCGCGCATCGCAGCGCTATGAAAGGAGCGCTTCATGCAGGTGGCCGACATACGATACGCCATTGTATGCCAGCTCGGCGAAGCCTCCTCCGTTTGTCTCCCTTCAAAAGAATTCCTCGCAGACAACTCACCCCGCTACTAATTACGCGAGGACAAAGAGTAAAGAGATTTTGGTGACAGTTTAATACCTAAAAACATATAAAAGACCTTTGAAGTTGTGTAATCAGCTTATGTTTCCGCTGTTCGGACTTAAGCCTCGTCTTATCGAAAGGTGTTGGTAGATACAACATGTCATTGAAAATTTTTGGTTCTATGTAGATAAGAGATGCCAGTTTCCTTCATCGTTGTATGTACTTGTATTTGTTGGAATTCATGCATTCAAAACGGGAGCGCTGTCAAATAATAGGCTAAATTCATGCCTTGTATTGTAGACAACACGATCCAATCCAACCAGTCCTTTTATAATGAAGGTGTTGTTGGAAATATTTGAACTGTGGACTTTAATGAGACCAGTCAAAGCAATGTGACACATCTCAGATTTACATTATTTGTATTATAAGGTGACCCATCTGATTTTAACTTAATCGCTGCTTCTGACTCATCTTGCGTATACGCACAAAGTGCGCGAGCGATTCAAACGAAATGAAAAGCGTTTTGTGTGGTATTCCATCCATATTGAGAGCGCGCATGTGCGCCGCTTACAAAAGCTTTGCGAGGACAGGCTTTGCGTACCATGCTCTATTTAATATTGATGTCTGCTGCGATTTGGCTTCAACAAATAAACAATAAGTAAGTACCTATTTAAACATTGTTTTTTCTTATCGTGTTTAATCCATCCAGGACGCGTGTTTTGATAAAACCTTAAAAGAAAAAAATATGGTGAGTGATGATTATTTATGCGTCTTATTGTCTCTATATAATCACTCACGAAGTCACGATGTGGGTGCTAATGGCTATTACAAAATCATTACTTTTAATAGAAGTTATATTTTTTATTACCAATGCAAATTTTAATATATACCTATATAAGTTAGGTGAGGTTCACATGACAGCCAGCACGTGTTTAAGCCCGTATCGTTTGCACCCGATGTTCGAATCTAACGTCCACAGATAATTGCGTAGCGTTTGACCAAACGTTTGCTTGCATTTTCATTTTGTCATTAGCAATTGGCTATTAATTCTTGGATTATGACTGGTACTGGACATAGGGGCTTGCAATTTTCACATCGGCAGCTGCCTCCTACTATATGTATCTGTGCAAAAACTTTTCTACAAGGAAAGCCACCTGCGTGATTCAATATTATCTGTATCTAATCATGGCTGCTGCATACGTCGCCTATTGCGACACATGTACCGATGTGTCGATTTATCACTTTGGTCAGAGCTTTAATGACATTAGATTAGTACCTGTAACGACCAACAGAGGCTTTTGCGATAATGCTTGTTTGTTTACCGCTAATGAAGTCTGTTGAAACAGATATGTTAGAATATTTAATGTAAGATGTGTAAGAAAATTCATTTCCATTTCCTTATATTTAGGTAGACTAATCATAAGTAGGTTCCAAATAATGTTGATCTGCAACATTTGGTAAGTGTTGTTGGGACAATTATCTTTTAGAAGTATTAACAACAACGTAAATAAATTGTGTAAGAGCTGATATTGTAAATAAACCAGGGTTTAAAAAGAATAAAACGACCTGGTTACTATAATAGGATGCGATATAAACACTGGGAGAAACTAGTCGTTTTTATAATCGCTCCTTACACGGATAGGGTAATTATCACGTTCGCAGCCATTATGTAATGTCCACTCTATAAAATCGCGACAACTGGTTTAGCTGGTCCTGTTCATGCTTGGCTAGGGTTGCTAGTAATTTGTTTTGTGAATTACATTATGTGGTTATACCTTTCTTGATTTTAAGATTGATTTCAAATTCTTCTTCAGCCTATAGATGTCCACTGCTGGACAAAGGCCTCCCCCAAGGCTTTCCACGATGACCGGTCTTGTGCTGCCTGCATCCATCGGCTCCCCGCGACCTTCACCAGGTCATCGGTCCACCTTGCTGGAGGCCTCCCTACGCTTCGTCTTCCTATACGTGGCCGCCACTCCGGAACCTTACTGCCCCATCGGCCATTGGTTCTACGAGTAATGTGCCCACTGCCACTTAAGTTTAGCGACTCGAAGAGCTATGTCGGTGACTTTGGTTCTTCTGCGAATCTCCTCATTTCTGGTTCGATCACGCAGAGAAACTTCGAGCATAGCTCTTTCCATAGCTCTTGATTTCAAATTACTCTAGCATAAAACAAAAGAAATTATAAACAGTTGTAACGCTTAGGTCTTGCTTATTCTAGTCGCTCCTGGATTGGTGTAGTGGTAAATATGTAGTGTTATAAGTACAGCAATAGGTACCTATCTTTGTACTGTTCTATATAGATGAAAAAGTGTTAGGGAGGTAGTAGTAATGGTGATCTATGTACATAATGTAATTCTAGCGTTATTGTCCATGTGTTTTTACAGGTATTACAAGCAGGTCGAATAATACATATTTTCAACAAAACATTACAATTCCAATTCTATATAATATTTCCACACATAATCAGCCTATAATGTTCCCACCGTTGGGACATTGGGCTTCTCTCTGTGTTCACACCACTCTTATTAGTAGGCCATAATGCTAGGCCACCGCTGTTCCGATATTTCCATGGCGACTGATGATTATTTTAAAATAAAATTTAATTACATAATTTATTGATACTCAAATCAATGTTTTGACAATTTACTTTGTATGACAGCCCTGGCCTACCACGTGGTGATAGGGTAGCACCTGTTAGCTAAATATATCTAAGCTGTTGCAATAAGTTGGAGCATCTGCCTGCCTAGATTATTACGCAATAACTCTATGCCTTTAAGTGTGCACACCAGTCCAGATGTACATCAGGGAGCTATGAACTTGTGACCATTTTATGGACTACTTAAGACGATATTACCCGAACAAAAAATAAATTGATACGAAGACAACGTTTATTTATTTTAATGCCTTAAAATGTAATTTAATAAGAAATTTATTCACGGATATAGTAGAATAATAGATTACGGCGGGGTTTATGTTTTATTGCAAGTTGACTGTTGAATAGTTCTTTTAATTTTATTAGCACCTAGCTTGTTTTACTTTAAAGGGAAACATAGGTTTGTAAAAATGTTTACGATTGCTAAGTTGGTTTGGCCATATTTTTTCAGTTAACAAGACTTTAGCTTGCATACAAGAATGCAGCCCACTGCATTTCTGCATTTTGCAAATTGGACAATATTCCAGCGACCAGTAAAAATTCTACAATGTCTGAAGAAGCAATTTAAACAGTGCATTCTGTCAACCATGATACGTTATTGTGATTGCGGATAAAACCTGGATGAAGGTGGCCAGGAACGTGGAGATTGGGATAAACAAAATAAGGCTGTGTGGGTATACCTAGCAGTTTATGAAGTCTGGCTGTGAATAATTACTAATGATGAAATGTTAATTTTACATTTCGAAGCATGTACTAGATAGCAGCACCAAAAATTCGAAGACATATGATTTCTAGCTACCTAAGTACCCGCATTGGACCCTCGTGAGAAATTATTGCTAAGTCGTAACACGTAGGGAATATTTAAGGCTGATTAGATATACTAGGTATAGGTACTCTGTCATTTACTAAAAGCCTTTTTAGCACAACTAAACTAAATAAAACCTACCAGTTGTTTGAAATTCCAAAAATCTTTAATGGAAATTATTTATAATTGACAGCGTGCAAGTAAAATAAACGTACCAACACCGCGTGAACTGCATTAATTTAGCAATCTATGTAAACACTCGTAATAAACTAATTACGGGCCAGATGTGTAAGGTAATCGCAAAAACTACGGTGGTCTGAAGATCGTGAGCAAAAATGCAGCGGACCTGTTATTTGAGTAGAAATAATGCCATTCTCACTAAGTGTTAGCTAATGACTTAATAGAAACTTAAAACTTTTCATAGTTCTTGTAAATGTACCTACTACTCATAGGTACCTATGTGTTATCTATCTTTGTAAGTACCTAGATAGACAAGAAAAAAATCAATTTACGATATTAAGAAACGCCCATCAAATTGTTATGAAAAATGCGAAGAAAGCTATAATTTGCAGTAATTTTATGATAATAATTTCCGATAAAATAAACTTGTACTAAGTGACATCAACATTGTAACATGAGCTTTTAAGTTTCAAGATAATTTTAATATTTACTTTTAAAATAAAGAATGTTGTTTTAGAAAAACCGTTACATTATGGGGCGTAACTCGATATATTTAAATGGTTTTATATGAGAATTTATTTGTATTTGCATTGAGTTTTTCCCAGCGGCGCGTGCGCTTAATTGTGAGCCCGCATCCACTGATTGACGTAGGACTTTGGCGAGCACAATACCGTTACACTTTCCACTGACACCCTAACTTAATGCAATACTTGTTAAAGAGTTTAACCCGCCAATTGTTGAGTCATCTATCATCAGCAGCTTCGACAGGAAAAGTGTTTTTGAGGAAAAAGTATGAAGTCAATGTGGTTTCTGTTTTAGTTTTCAACTTGCTGCACAATTGGGATGTTCCTGGTTAAAAAAAAATATTCTATTTAGTCCTTCATTCAGATTATAGAAAAATATTGGATACGTATATTTTGTTTTATCAAATCAATAAAAATTGAGAATTATAAAAGTCATCAAAGATCAGGAGTGGTGGTTGGTGACGTCACTGCTCTTTAAAAAGTGTAGCGTGCAGTGACGTCACACGAGTTTTCAACGCACTGTGTCGTCTTCATTTTTTGATTAAGTATATGAAAAAAGAACAAATACGTGTCTAGTATTTTTTGGAAATCTGACTGACGGACTAATTAGTTTTTTTTTTTAAGACAAATACCCTATTGCAAAACATATTATTGTAAGTTGTATTATCTAACACTGTTGTCTCTTATATTTTTTAGGATTCATTATTAATCCCGCTCTTTATCTTAATTACGACTGATAGAAATAGATGCTTTCCAACTCCGACCATTTCTAAAATCTCTTTAATTACCTTGTGCTTGTCAGACATATACCTACTAAGAAAATACATACTTTAATGCATTGCTGAATTTAATATTAATTAGTATGAAAACATATTAATTGAAAATTCCACATCCCATGTATATGATACTAGTTTTCCGCCCGCGGCTTCGCCCGCGTGGAGTTCAGTTATATCGCGCTTTTTAGATTTCTCTCGGCAATATCAAATTTTTCCGGGATAAAAAGTATTATTATTTAATCCGGACTTCTAACTTTACGTCTGCAAAATTTCAAAGCCATCGGTTCAGTAATTACGGCGTGAAAGCGGAACAAACAAACAAACCCACTTTCCCATTTATAATATACTAGCGACCCGCCCCGGCTTCGCACGGGTGCAATGCTGATACTAAACACACTACAGAAAAACTGTGAACCTCTAAAAACCATAACGGCCCGCGCCGCCGCTCTTGCCGCTCCTGCTGGCCGCTCCTGCCCGGAATTTTTATATCTCTAATATCTTTGAAAATATTCATTTAAATCATATAATTACGGTATATGATTTAAATATAGATCTACTTATATTAAATCAACAATTTATTTAAGGTATTAAATTGGATAAGGATTCACGCTGTATTGGTTAAAATCGCTTCGAAAATTAGCCGGTATTTGTTATAAAAAGTAAATCGCCATAAAGGTATTATTTCTCCAAGGGTCTGAAACCGTTTTCTCCCCTTTTCTCTCTTTCTATCGAACCAATCTAAACGTCCGACCCACTAATCGACAGATATTCGTCCCTGGTACCATGGAATACTATTTTCAAATTATTAGTATAGTGCGAATTTTTCGCACGGGTCAGCTAGTAACAAAAAATGTTATTATGGGATATCCATAAGAGATAGACACACCATCGCGGACTTTTTTGTAGACCTTTCCAATGTGTACAATATTTAGTAGGCACATTATTTTGATAAATCTCGTAGGGTTCAGCCCACGTTGCACTGTAAACGCGGAAAATATTAATTATTTACGACATAACTTTAGAAACCTTAAAAATTATAGTATTTCTCCATTATTTAATGGATGTTATTATACATGTTAACCTTCCTCTTGAATCACTCTATCTATTAAAAGAAACCGTATCAGAATCCGTCGAGTACTTCTGAAGATTTAATCATACAAGGGGACATAGGGAAAGGGAAAGTGTGTAGTAAAGTAAGGATGAATTGTAGATGAATAAAAATAAACTTAATATCAAATAGCTCCGATAAAAATAAATACCTACAATAAGAAAAAAAATCTAAACTAGTGTAAACTAGCTAAGTATAATCTAACGTGATAATCTGAATGACATGACATGATACATGGAGCTCAGTTGGTTTGTGACAGAAAGGTGGGTAGACATAAAGCCCAGGTGGTCAGGCACGCCACCCGGCACACGACGCATCTTGCACCCTACATGGATGCATCATCCTTTCGTATCCTGGGCTGATCTTTGAACCGAAGTCTATTAGTTTATGGTTAGGCAAAAAAAGCAACTATACAAAAAGGTTTAGATAGTAAGTTGTATCATCATCATTAATAAATTCAACCAATAAAGTATTTATCAAATTGACACAATACGTATTTTTTTCGTGTTATACTTAGCTGTTTTAAGGTGAGATTTAAATATAATTATGTATAAGATAAACAAAGATAAACAATAATTTTATTTTACAAACATGGGTAAAAAAGATGACAAGAAATAAATGTATATATGTATAATGACAGGTTCAGCCATGTTTTACCATTTAGGCATGCAATAATGTTTTTAAACATTCAACTTAAAACTAGAAACAGTTAGGAAAATAGTAATACAGTTTAGGAAAATAGTTCAAAACTATATTATAAATAACTTAAAAGAAAAATCTTTCTCAGTAAGGTACTCACTTATAATTTTATAGTACGTTTTCACGACTAAAAGGCTTCGGAGTCTTTTTTTAAATAATTTTAAACTCTTTCCAGCTCTTTGGTAACTTATTATTATTCAAGTTGATAGTAAATTTGCTAAACAATTTATTTTACTGACTTTATCCGGGTACCCATAATCATCATCATCATCTCAGCGTTAATCCCAGTTGTATCTGAAGATTTTTCAGCTTTGGAATCTGGGGTCCGCTTTACCAGCCTATTAGCTGCACATTTGGCCAAACTTCGATATTTTCCGTGAAGCGACTGCCGTCCGGCCTCCACAGCCCGAAGGCGATATCGAAGCATTGCAGTTAGACAAATTGTTAGACTTATCTGAGTACCCATAATATTCACCCTTATTCATAAAAATTGCTTAAAGTTACCTAGTGATAGTAGTGATTAGCGATTGTTTAACCATACATTTTAGACGTTTGCACGTCACTTAACTTTAATCATCGTTTATGAGAAAACATCACAGTGTTTAAGGGGTTATTCATAAATGATGGTTAAATTTAAGTGACGTGCAAACGTCTAAAATGTATGATTAAACAATCGCTAATCACTAGTTAACTTTAAGCAATGTTTATGAATAAGGAGGATAATGTTTAATAATTTTGAATATCTTGCTAAACACAGTAATTCTTGTATTCCAAAAATGACAGTAAGTAGATAAACATAGGTTAGGTTAGAGTTGAATAGTTTATAGTGTGTGGGCCAAATTTTTATATTGCTGCTAATACTTAATAATTGTAAGGCTCGATCGAGATGGATCTTTCGTTCTCGGTCGAGACTGAGAGCCGAGATCGAGAGTAAAAAAACGTAAAAAAAAATGCTGTTGACTTAAAAAGTAACTGTTTTATTAATTAAAGTTAAATAACATTAGCTACTGTATATTCTTTAACATAAAAACGCAATTTTTACGCATTTTCGTTCAAAGAGCCTCTCGTCATACTATTGTCCAGCTTTGCTGAGTACAATACTCAAAAAAATGACATTTCTTTGCAGTATTAGCTCTCTCAGAAAGCTAGTTACAATCTCGGTCATGACCGAGAATCTCGGCTATAATTAGCCGAGAATTGAGACAAATTTGTCGGTTGGATTTGTAGCCGAGAATGCCGAGACCGAGACGGAGTTCTCGATTGAGCCTTACTTCATTGACATTTGTGTCTTCACGGCCAGAGTGAATAGGCTCTTAATAAACTAGCGCCCTTTACCACCAACGATTGCATCACTGCTTACCATCAGGCGGGATTGTGGATAAAATAAAATAATTTAACTTAAGCGCAACAAAGAGTTTAAACGGTAAACAAACAGTTATGAGACAATAGTACCACGGTTATTGCTAAATATTTGAATAGCTCCTTAAAAATCTAATTATTTTCTTCGAAACTAATACAAAAGGCTTTCGTGGTCAAAACAAAATGGTTTTAGACATTAGCTAAAAATTTTAAAGTACCAAGGGCTATTTCTTTATAAATACCATAGAGACACAATGGTCAGTCTGTGGTCAGGGCCATAAAAGTTTGCACCTTTCACGTTCTCAAATGATTCCTTTGTCTATTTTTATGGGATATAAAATTTCACTTTTCATTGTCTATGGATTTATGTTGCTGCGTCTATGTTTTGTTATTCATGAAGAGGCAATGATATCTACTAAAAAGAAGTAAGGTCTAGAAGCTTGAAATTTTGCACAAGAGTTCCGGTGGAGTACCGAAAGTGAGAACTAGAAGGGGTTTTTGAACATTCATCCAATAAAGGGTAGGGTGAAGTAAAATAGATGATGAAATAGGTTCCTCTGCATCATTATTATTTGCCTTGACTTTCCTTAACTATGGTTGGGTTGGTTTCCAATCTAACCGCATTTAACTAAATACTAAATACATTTTGACCTTTAAAACCCCTTGCAGTGTTGGTTCCGAAAGTATGTAAACCCACCCTTGGTTGTCCATACTATTGAAGATGTAACAACTGCTAAAGAAGCAACAGTGATACATGCTTACCGGGGCACGTAGGGAATTAAATGCCTATATGTAAACGACGTATAGAATTGCTATGATGTGTTCAATGCTACCTTTGAACATTGATTCAGCATTAGCAGTAGGGACTGTAGGGCTTATAGATCTTACTTTAGGTTCTGTTAATTTGCCATATAGGCGCATGTACCTACTACCGCTACCTTTATTAAGGCTGATCGTACAATGTGCATCAACAGCGAAACTGAGATTTTGAGCCAGTTTACCGTGTTCAGTCCAAAGTCCACAGCTAGTTTTAAGTTATTTTTTCTTCATTCCAGAGATCTGGTCTGAAGCCAGTTTACCGTGTTCAGTCCAAAGACCACAGCTAGTTTTAAGTTATTTTTTCTTCATTCCAGAGATCCCACATTTGGAATATGTATATGCCCTACAAAATGATATAAAAATATCTATATATATTCTTGTGAATCATACCCAAATGCAAGTAATAAGTTGTTACCAAAACACGGCACTAGTGCTTACGATATCTGGAAAAGGCTTTTCCTAATTACTTGGGGTGTGTTTTGTTTGGTGCTATCGGCGTGTAACGAGCCGCAAATGGATGCGATCGCGCGATCATG
The DNA here is from genome assembly GCA_017933935.1 of Sesamia nonagrioides. NCBI lineage: Eukaryota > Metazoa > Arthropoda > Insecta > Lepidoptera > Noctuidae > Sesamia > Sesamia nonagrioides. The sequence goes on from JADWQK010000081.1 coordinate 1,715,865, forward strand.
CGGGCTGCCCGCCCTTCGCAGCCGCCCGCCCCCGCTACCCGCCCCCTTGTCCCCGCGCGCCTCAAAGGCCTTTGTACGTGTGCTGAATTATGACACGGTGATGAGCGGAGCGGACAACTTGTGAATGTATGTTATTGTCTTATCAGTAAGTATTAAGTTGTAGTTGAAGGTCGAGTGAATTAGCAGAAGCTCAATACTTAAAGTCTCGTGCTTTTGTTTGGAGGGAGAACTTTTGTTTAAGAGTAGGTATAATACTTTACCCTGTGTACTAGGTTAACCATTAGTTGACAGCTGCCTTATAAAGAACTATTCCAGATAAAGGAAAAAATAACTTTAAAGAGAAATATTTAAAATTTGATCAGGGGGCACGGTAGTGCCCCCTCCAAGTCGTGCGCGAAGTAAACACTCCCAAACCATCCTTTACTCGAACCATTTCGTCGCATTTTCAGGCTCCTATTTGTGAACCTCTGGATAATATCAGAACTCAGAAATTTTCATCATCTAGTTAGCTGTAATCATATACTTATGATCCAAAATTTTAAGTCTGTAGGTCATATAGTTCCGAATTTAAGCGAAAGTTTCGTGTTTATGACACTCACTCACTCATTATCATCAAAATAGAACTAGTAAGTACTTCACATAAACTCAGAGAGCTGTAATTTACAGAGTTAGGGTTTAATGGCCACATGAGGAGAAAACTATAAAAAAAAAATCCTATTTTTTATAGTTTAGATTTTTAAAACGCTACGTGTAAAGAAAATTGACCTGTACCCACGAACGTAAAAAGAATGTTCAATCGCCAACTCACACAAAATTAACTATTATAAAAAATAAAAAAATCGCAGTAAGGAAAAGGTTCCTTACTGCGATTTCTTTTTAATTAATGAAATTTAGACAAAGTCGTGCCAAGTCTCCTTAGACTTGGCACGACTTTGTCTAAATTTCATTACTTTTTAGAGATAAACAAGCAGCTCCTTTGAGACTTGGCTAGTTTTTTTGTTTGTTTTTGTTTATTTGAAACGATATCCTATACTAATTACCTACTTTCAGGCAAGAAGTATAATTAGCCGAACGATAACGAAACACAACCCATAGAGAAAGTCCACAAAATCGCTTGCACCCCTCACCATGTCCTCTATCTTCACAGATAAGGACGACAGTGGTAGCAGCGGAATCTCGCGTCTATCCTTGTTAATGAGTTTATCTCACATGTGGTGCAATTAGCCCATTGAATGTGGCACAAGGATGACTACGAGGTGCGCGTTTAAAGTACCCCATTTTTTTTATTTTTCTCGTCTCAATTTTCATACATATATTTGTGGTGCTTTTGAAAAGTGGTTTTAAAAGTGTAAAATGAAAACACTTAAAAAAACACTTTCATGCATAAAATAGACTAGGTCGCTGTTTCCTGTAAGACTGTACGATTGTGGAGAAGAACTAAAACTAACTCCTGATGGCAATTTCGAAGTTCAGACGTAATCTTGGTGAGACAAGGTCTAAAAATTATGCAAATGACCATAACTGGCATAAGTCACTCAAAGGGCAATGGAGAGGGCTATGCTTGGGGTTTCACTGCGCGATCGAATCAGGAATAAGAAGATCCGCAGAAGAACGAGAGTAACCGACATAGCCCGAAGAATTGCAACACTAAAGTGGCAGTGGGTTGGACACATTGCCCGTAGGACCGATCCCCGACGGGTTCTCGAGTGGTGACTACGCACCGGAAGATGTAGCGTGGGTAGGCCCTCGACAAGGTGGACCGATGACCTGGTGAAGGTCGCGGGTAACCGCTGGATGCGGGAGACGCAGGACCGGTCGTCGTGAAGAACCTTGGGGGAGGCCTATGTCCAGCAGTGGACGTCTTTCAGCTGAAATGATGATGATGATGACCATAACTGGAGTTATTTATATAGACCCGACATTCGGGTAGGCCGAGGCGAAGAAAACCTCCTATGATCTAGATTCACAGATTCCTCCACCCTGGAAACCCTGGTGTATAAAAATTGTGCTGTCACACAAATAATGGGTCATGAATCGAGTCCAGCATGTTCTGTATAAACGCTACAGGAGCTAATGGGTGCTACTGAAAATGTCGAGCTCGGACCTAGTCAAATTCTGGGTTAACTCTAAATAAGTATTTATATCGCCATAGAAATACAAACAAGAACAAGAATGGCTACATTAATCTTCTTTGACTGTAAATTTAGTACCTACCTTACTACACATTATCTTTGTTTTTCTAGTGGCGCCAGGAAGTGAAAAGCACTAATTGCTAATACGTTTTTATTAATTACTACTGTCTATTGCTTCTATATTTGAATTCAAACTATGTACGTGTAACTTATACTCTTTGTCTTTCCTATATTAAGTGTTTCCTGCCTTGCCATTGGTCGGTGGTTAGCGGAAAATCGATCGCGCGCTATGTAGGTTGGCTGCTACACATAATAGAGGTAGGTAGCGAGGTTTATACTCTATGTGAACTACATAGTAAAGTAATTCCCTCTTATCGTTTCGTCATTGGTATTTAACAGTGTGATTGACAAATCTCTACGTATTTTCCCTTGTTGTGGACATGAAAGCGAGTTCAGTTTCACAGATAGGTACTCGTGTGTGTAGAATAGAATGTAATGCGAATGCGACTTGCAGGTTTTCTTGGAATATTATTTTCCTTTTTTCTTGTAGGTAATCGTAAAAACAGCCTTATAATAATAAGAAATTGATAATAATAGTCTATTACTGTCCCAATGTATATACTTATAGTAAAGTTGCCTTCACAGAGAAGATGGATAATCATGTCCACCGCGTTTACTCAAGAAGTTTTGGCGAATTCGGATTTATACCAAGTACAACTTTCCTTATGATGTTTTTACTTCAAAATTATATTTCTAATAAAGCGGTAATAAAAATCATCATCATCATCCCAGCGTTAATCCCGGTCGCATCCGAAGCCTTGTCAACTTTGGAGTCTGGGGTCCGCTTTACCAGTCAAACTGCTGATATGGCTAAACTTCGACATTTTCCGTGAAGCGACTGCCGTCTGACCTCCACAACCCGAAGGCGACATCGAAGCATTGCAGTTAGACCAATTGTTGGACTTTTGAGGGCTCCAACTACCCGTAACGACTGCAACTAGATGTTCGTATGGCAACCGGGACCAACGGCTTAACATGCTTTCCGAGGCACGACCAGACCAGTGCAAATATTCATATTCATGCATACAAATATTTGCACTGTGCGGGGATCGAACCCGCGCCACCTTGTGCAGCGGCCGCGTCCGCAACCGCTACGCCACAGAGGCTGTCAAAGCGGTAATAAAAATATATTTAAGTAACTTACTTAAGGAAATAATGGGGTTAAGGCATGAGAGTCTAACAAATGTCACCTGGCCACTTTTGATTCAGTGGAGAGGCGTGCGAAGAGGCTTATTGACGACCCAGCCATTTAACTCAAAACAGTCTCCAAAGCCTAGAGCACAGGCGTAGAGTAGCCAGCCTTTCGGTGTTCTATAGGATGCATTTTGGTGAGTGTGCGCGAGGGAATTGCATGATTTAACTTTCCACTACGATCCGGACGAAGCGTTTCGCCTCCTCTTTTATACCGCGTACATCGAGGAACTGGAACAATTTGCCAGCGGTGGTGTTTCCATCGGACTATGATTTGAGTGTCTTCAAGGCTAGAGTGAATAGGCTCTTGATAAATTAGTGCGCTTTACCATCAACGATTGCGTCACTGCTATATGCGGCCAAGCACTGGTTTATAATTCATAAAAAACAAATTAAGAAAATAAAAATAATGAATTCAAAATTGCTAAAAGCAGCCCTTTAACAAAACCAACATGGCTACATTGTGACGATTTATGTGATGCTTTCATCCTCGTACATGGAACAATTATGTAAATGAGTGGGGCAATATGGTCTGTGAATTGCCTCGCTATCTGACCATCCTATCGACACGCAAGTTTTACTAATTGTATGCTGCTGTTATTCCTCCATGCTGTTCTAATAGCTCATTGTTTAATATTGTTTTTAATTGAGAACAATATTAGGAGAGATAAGTAACACATCCATTACGTTCAAAGTGTCCTTAGGTCGTATTGTCGGCTAGTAAAAGTATAGGTATGTGACAGATGTAATAAGTAGTAACATATAAACAACTAGCTGCGCCGCGCGGTTTCACCCGCTCCGCTCGTTTTGTTCGCAGCATGATGTTATAATATAGCCTAAAGCCTTCTTGGATTAGTGGGCTATCCAACGAAAAAATATTTTTTCAAATCGGACAAGTAGTTCCTGAGATTAGCGCGTTCAAACAAACAAAGTTTTCAGCTTTGTATAAATGTGTATAGTTCGCACAATTGGAACACATGTGTGGCATGTTTTCTTCGCAGCCTATAGAGGTCCACTGCTGGACAAAGGCCTCCCCTTAGGCTTTCCATAATGACCGGTCTTGCAAGTGCTGTCCGCATTCATCGGTTTCTCGCGGCCTTCACCAGGTTATCGCTCCACCTTGTTGGCGACCTCTCTACGCTGCGTATTCCGGCACGTGGGCGCTACTCCAGAACCTTACTGTCCCATCGGCCATCGGCTTTTTAGTGACGCATTTTGGCCTTAGTAATTATAGGCACGGTTCGATCGATCCGATTAAAGAACGCTTGCAGAGATGGCTCGCGGATGGGGGACTTACTTACTAAGACCCCTCCGTTCCTCGGAGAGCACGTTAAGCTGTTGGCCCCGGCTTTTACTTGTAAATATTTGATATTTATGACAAGTCGTCAGAAGCCCGAAAATTTGACAATTAGTCTTACAGGGTTGCGCAACCAAACGGATACCAGGTGAGTAGGTAACTTTCTATAGAGCTGTACCTATACATTTTGTTGGTAGCGGCGACCGGTTGCGCCGCCATGGTGTACCGATGAAATATAGCCCTACTAACAACTGGATTGTGGAAGGTCAGATAGGCATTCGCTCCGGGTAACATAATGGTATGCAGCTGCATCGGGTCAGGCTGGAAGCCAACCCCAACAACGAAAAGGCTAGGCAGATGATGACTTATGTATTAAAGTACAAATAAGATATATATGCACATGAACAATGTATTTTTACCAAGACCCTGAATAAGAAGTGCAAATAGACATTATTCTTACATCAGCCTATAATGTTCTCACAATTGGGGCACAGGCCTCCTATCGGTGAGCGGTGAGCGGGAGTGGGCTTTAATCTATCACGCTGGCCCAGTGCGGGATGGATATTATTCTTACTTAGGTACCTATAACATAATCAATCGGCAAAATTCTCAAATCTGTGCTAATATATAAAGCTGAAGAGTTTGTTTGTTTGTGCGCGCTAATCTCGGGTACCTACTACTGGTCCGATTTGAAAAATTCTTTTTGCGTTGGATAGTCCATTAATCCAGGAAGGCTTTAGGGTATATAACATCACGCTGCGACCAATGGGAGCGGAGCATAACTAACTTCACGCGAACGAAGTCGCTGGCGTCAGCTAGTAATAAATAAGGTTTAATAGTTGAATGTTAGGTCATAAAAGAGAGAGCAACATTATTAATAACTACAACGTAATTTAAGAGCTGGTTTACCGTTTAATATTTAACTTATTATTTTAATACTATCACATACTAGTATCATGAAAAATGGTTAAAAAAATCTGCTCTTCGTACAAAACATTAACCAGCGCACAAGCTTTGTTTGTACTCGCTGGAGAAATGCAGATGACCACAACGAGGCCTTGACAGTTCAAGAAGCCTCTCCTCCTAGCCCGAAGGGTCCTTGCTCCTGATTTACGGGCTCCGAAAACCGCAGGGATTCAATGTGCCTTTGTTGCAAACACATTTTTATTGAATAATAAAATATTTCCACAAAATGAAACAACTTTATAGGTCCATAATTCCCTTTTAACGATAGCTGTTATGAAAACTTTTGCTGTTTTAGAAATAATCTTTTGTATATCTATTTTATTACGTTTGTATCTTCTATTGAATGTAGTACTTTTGATTTGAAAGACTGTAATTTAATTTATTGTAACAATAATTAAAATGAACTTTACATCAAACAACTTCATCATCAACCTTTTATCGTCCCACTGCGGGGCACAGGTCTCTCATACAGAGAAGGATTGAGCATAATTACTACGCTTGCTGACTGCGGTTCGGCGATTTCAGACTTAAAGTCCAGGTTTCCTCAAGATGTTTTCCTTCACCTTTTAATCAGTCATTAGTGTCCAAGATATACTTAGAAAGTAGATATAACTTAGAAAAGTTACACTGGTAGTTGCCTGATCTGGAATCCGCTCTTTTTTATTTGTATATTATAAACTAGCGCTTGACCGCAATCCCGCCTGATGGTAAGCAGTGATGCGATCATTGATGGTAAAGCGCGCTAGTTTATTAAGAGCCTATTCACTCTAGCCTGCTCACTCATACTTGAGAGGCTGGTGTTTTAAGCACTAGGCCACCACGACTTTTTTAAAACAACTTTTTTTTTTTTTAAATTAACAAATACAATATAATGGTCCCGATTCCCTTGTTCACTAACTAAACTTCATCATCTCATCGTAAATCGATTTATTATTAGGTAATCGCCATGTTTTAATCCCATCTAAACTCTCTATGGAATAGTTATCTTAATTTGACTAAATTAAACAAATATGTTGTCTTAGATCATTTTCAGAAAGAAAAAGATGCAATGTAGCGAATCGGCACCAATATCTAATGTAACTAAGGTCCGTATTACAGAACGTCATTCAAAACTCAAGCTCTATTTAAGTCTCGTTTGAAGCCATTTCATTGGTTTAAACCAGTTTTAAGTAATGTTTAAACAGAGATCAATGCTTGAATTTCCTTCTGGAATCATCATCAACATCATCATCAGCCCTTATTCGTCCACTGCTGGACATAGGCATCCTTCATGCCACGCCAACAAGCTCGATCCTGAGCAGTTCTCCGCCAGCCACTACCAGCCACCTTTTTGATGTCGTCGCTCCATCTCACCCAAAGGCGTCCTACGCTACGTTTGCCGAGACGCGGTCTCCACTCGAGGACTCGTTTACCCCATCGTTGTCGGTCCTGCGGCATATGTGACCAGCCCATTTCCACTTCAGCTTGCTAATCCTCTCAGCTATGTCGGTAACTTTGGTCCTCTGTCGGTTCACCTCATTTCTGATACGGTCCTTCAGAGAGACGTCCAACATAGCCCGCGTCATGACGGGTAGGACGCACTGGTTGAAGATTTTGGTCTTCAAACATTGGGGTATGGGCGACGAAAATACCCGACCTGGAATACGGACCTAAAACTATTAAAACACTTAAATATGACGTCAATAAATTCTGCCTGTCGATTGTTAATGTATCATACTTGCAAGAGTCTGTATAACTATGGTAAGCCCACCTCTAGCTAAGGTAAAAGTCTAGGGTCATGGGAAATTTCAACCAGCTTAAAATTATGTTTAGAGAATCCTATTAGGCGTCGATACAATTAAATTCTACTGACAATTAAACAATGACATCAGAAACATTAAATTAGTGGCGTGACGATAAAAACATAAAGGTAAAACACATCCGTGCTGAAGATACCATCGTTTGGTAAAACGTGAACACGGAGATAATGACTCGATGAATAATAATGAGCTCTGTAAGTGTGAATCACCAAATATATTTAAATTGTTATCAATTAAAAGCAATATAATAGCGATTTGAGTCGCGTACCCTGACCATATGGCGTACCGCACGAGCTGATGTGGGGTCATGAAGTTAGCGCTTTACTGCTACAGAAAAAGCGCTTGCAGAACTGTCGACTCCAATATATGAACAATGTTTGAATATAATAAATATGAAAATTAGTTATATACACGTTGTCACATCAATTTTTAGCGAATATGTCTCATGTTTTAGCTTTTATGTCGAGGTGAAAAATTATAGTGTAGTTAGCGGCACATAATGAAGACAAAAACCAGCACCCTAATTGCGTAAGACACTATTACTATCAATAGGAATCATTTTTAAGCCTATTGCTAGTCCATTGCTCCATAAGTCCAAAAAATATGCCTGCTCAACAACGTTAATACCGCAACGAATGTTGTTTAATTATCAAAATGAAACCCATTGCTACTGATAGTGTGTTTCGCAATTACCCCGCTGTCCTACAGCATGGTAATTGCGGACGTACTTTACTACTTTACGTGATTTTTCGGAGCAATGGACTAGCAATAGGCTGTAACATACAGCGATACAAATATTTTATTTATGTGAAAACAGCGGATGGCACAACCCAAACATACTGCATACTCCGCTCAAGTTATCGATTACTGTCACCTCAACCGCTTGTTCACTGGCCTCTAACTTGATGTAAATTTGTCGGGCTCAATTGAAGTTAATAGGAATGCTCGGAGGGTGAGGATCGCTACTATCGCCAGCTGACGCGAGGTGTGAGGGAATGCAGCCCTCTCTCGACACTCGACGACGGATGCACAATTGATGGTCAAATAAAAAAAACGCATGTTGATGGCACGGACGTGGGAGGGCCCAATTATAATAACAATTTTAGGACAGTATGAATTATGAAGAGATAGAACACGTAATATGAAATGGAATAATTTTGCATAGAAATGCAATGCTACCATTTAAATACCATATTTCAGTGTTTAGTAAGTTATTGTTTTGAAGTCAGACAAGCTTAGGATATTTTTGTCCGCATAAGCTATCAAAGAAACGCTGTACTGTAGGATGATTTTGTCTTATCGTAGCTGGAAATAGTGAATACGCTTTCGACTGAATTCCTTAACTTTAACTGTAACATTATGCTTTGACTATAACTACGCATTTGACATTATTTATTTAATTTTATTTCTTTAATTCTCTTGTAATTATGTTTTATTTATATTCCAATTCGACATTTTTCATTTTTATAGCCGCATGTGGTATTTATATTTTAATTTTATATATAATGTTCAACACAATGTAAATTGTTATGAATTAATAAATGATGATGAATAAATATGATTCATGAAGCAAGAGGAGAATTACTTACATATATAAATTAATTAGTTACTAAAATATTAATTGAGTATTTCTAAGTAAACCATCTAATAACGATTATAGAAATAAATAAACCACTCTATGCCACATATTTGGAGTGAATAATGAAAAATAAATATTCTACTACAAATTTGCCTATATTAGTACCTAGTTTAGTAAAACAAATGTGGTGCCAGCAGTAAGTAGTGGCGGTAAGCGAGGGTGAACCTCATGAATGTTAAGCAAACAGATAATATGAACGACTTAGCCTCCCCTCTGATAGTGACACGATGACGATTGTTCACAATTTATGTTATTACTTGTCTATAAGTGTTTGGTGTTCTTGTGTGTACTATGGTTTAGAAAAAAAATGTCATACCATTAATGTACCGCGTCAAAATATTAGATTAGGTAAATTCTGATTTTGAATTTGTTAGCCCAAAATGATAGCGAATTAAATATGTAGGTAATGCCAAGTTAATCAAAAAGGTCGAATGCAACTGTTATTTTAGTATAGGTAATTAAAAATCAGAGTTTTGGTTTAGGTTTACTTACCAACAAATTTGTCATTTGCCACGTTGCATAATTTTCGTCATAAAGTTGTCTTCAAAGTACTGAAACAAGTAGGTACTAGGTCTTTCGTAGGTAGGTTAATGAAGCCTAAAAACAAACAAAATTTTGTTAATGTCTGTAAAAAATCAAAAATATTAAAAGCAAATAGTAGGTAAGTTGCTTCCTAAAATTTATAAACCATAAATGGTAAAGTAACAAATTGCTTTGTAGACAAAAACTCTTTATTATCATAACCTCAGTTAAACTGCCACTAGAACATTTTATGTCAATAATACCTGGGTTGCACGGATGCACGTGGCAGCGACAGCTGTCCCGATATCATCTTGTTGGGGACATCGCAATACGCCGATATATGCATTAGCTTTGTGGGTGGTTGAACTTGTCAGTGCTGGTATTGCCATTGCCATTTTGCTAAATGTAAATAAAGAAAAACAATAATATGCTAACAAAATTACTGCACACAACAAAAGAATTATTAATTTCTGTTGTGTTCTAATTTTAAAATTATTTTTTTTTATTTTGAATCATTCTAGCCATAATGTAAAGTATCGCGCGTTTAATTTTTTGAATTTAGATTTTCCAAACGTTCAGTCGATTTTCCATTAATTAAATAGATAGGTACTCACGAAGTTTGATTATAACGTGTGAATAGAGAATATCAGGGATATTATAGCTATAGACGACCTCGTTTTTACTTAAAAAAAAAAGAATAACTAGTTTTGTTCGTGGCGCCAAAATATATATTTTTTCATTTATATGGTCGGTTTGGTGCAGGTTTTATTTGACATAGAAGTAGTTAAAGCTAATGCGTTTAAGATTAGTTGAGATTTAATTAAATATTATTATCAGATATTATTAAATTCATTTAATTGGTGTGTGTTGTGTTGTGACAATCTTCAGGTGCGTAATCATTATGTCTATTATCTAAATACACAGCATATAAATAATTTATTATTTTAATAAGCCATATGTAGAAACAAGTTCCTAACGTTGTTGTGAAAAAGCAGCTAATACCTATTATTATATCATACACTGTGCAGTATATTGAACTAGGATGTAATGCAAAAGTCTAGATTTAGTTCGTAGTACCATTGGAACGCAGCTGCGACGACACCTGCTTGCGACTTCTAATGCCGCACACGCAGAATCTCAATCGCATTAGAATATTAAAGTCGTAAATATCGACGTTTTCCCTAAACAAGTGACAATATTATGTAGAACCTGATAATTATTGACTTTTTTATGTTAGTCCAGGAGAAGCGTGGAGCGAAAAAAATAAAAAAAACTTCGGGATTAAAAGACTTTAAATATCGTCGATTGCTTACAAAAACACTGATCTAATTAAGATCAGCATTTTTGCAAGCAATACTAGCAAGCTTACATACACATGTATGGTCTTAAAATGCCATAAGCAATAACTTACTTACGCAGTAAGGAATACCTTGGGTTGTGCGTAATGATATGTATTTTTAATTTCGAAATAGAATGTATTTCAGTTTCGAATATTATTATAGTTAGTTATAGGTAGATACGTAATATTAATATTCTTTAAATAAACAGATATTAATTTACTCAATTAATGTATGTATATAAGTCTATATTATTACTTAGTTTTATTTTCTAAAGTTAATGAATTTGACTTTATGAATATTTTTTTACTTTTAGTCTGTCTACACACTTTGTCTAAGTACCTACATCTCTTTCTCATCTTAGCTTCGTAGATACCTTCTACTTACTACCAGAAGACAATTTTTTTAATAGATAAACTTCTTTAGAAGTATCATTTTAGTACCTATTTTTCTGTGCTTTTCTTCTTGTATCTATGTTTATAGCTGCAAACTTATATTAAATAAATCCATATTAATATTATAGGTAAATGCGAAAGTAACTCTGTCTGTCTGTTACGCTTTCCCGCTTAAACCTATGAAACGATTTTGATGAAATTTGGCACAGACAGTCTTTAGACCCTGAGAAAGGACATAAGGCTACCTTTTATTGAAAAATTTGATATTCCCGAGGGAAATCTAAAAGCGCGATATAACCGAATTCCACGCGGGCGAAGCCGCGGGCGGAAAGCTAGTATTCTATATGTACCAAATATAATAGATACCTATTACAACGCTGAGAAATTAAGTTATCTCAAAAATAAATCAACTATAAACAAAAAACAGACAGATAAATAAAGGTCAAAACATCATTGTCAATTTTTTGCTCCCAGATTGGAATATAAAAGCATTTTTAATTGCTGGGGATTATGAGAACTTTCATATTAATTACTCCCTAAATGAGTTTAACGTTTCGTCGCTCAAGAAAAAAGGGTTGAATGTACTTGAGGGTTATTGTTTTTGGCCTATAAATCTAATGTATTGTAATTATACAGTTTAATGTGTGACAGTCGCTTTGTCGTATGTAAATGTCCGGGGAAGAGTGGAGTGGGGTGGGAACGGAACAGCCCCGACAATATTGGAGCGCGGCGGGACGCCACTTCACTGCCGAGGTTAGGGAAGAGATTATTATGTATGGTTTTAAACACTCGAAAGTTTTGATTAGAAAATCATGGGCATCCGATGGACTTTCGACGGATTATGTAACTTATGGAGATATTTTTGCAAACGGTTACAACTGGAAATGAAATATAACTAACAGTAAACAAACAGGTAGGTATATTTAGGGAATGATTGAATATATTGATTCAGTTACATAATTATTGTTTTGCAGATCTTAAGTATTTGAAAAGTCTTGGTATGAAATTTCTGAGAGATTGAGAAATTTCAGATTCTTCATTTATTTCAAAACGGTTTCTTACTAGGTAAGTAGTCTAAACTAAACCATACTAATATTATAAATGCGAAAGCATCTCTGTCTGTCTGTCTGTCCGGCTTTCACACCAAAACTACTGAACCGATTGTAATGAAATTTGGTACACAGATAGTCTAGAGCCTGAAAAAGGACATAGGCTATATAACATCCCGCTATGACTAATAGGAGAAGAGCAGTAACAAAAAATGTTGCGAAAACGGGAGCAAACGCGGACGCTTATTTTATATCAACTGAGCTCTTTCTGAAGTTCATGCGAACGGAGTCGCGGGCAGCAGCTACTAAGTTTATAATAATGTGACAATACCACAATTGAGCAAAGCAACTCACTCCGATCACTTACAGCCCAAATAATTAACAATGAATTAAATAAGCCCCTAGTTTTATAACCTCTTCAGACACAAATACTACTGTAGAGACGTATTTCTATAACTTGTGAGCAATTGTGAGCATTGTGAGCATTGTTTCGAGCACAAAGCGTAAGTAGCCACTCCAGTATGAGAAACTGTTGCTTTAGCGCGAGATCACGTGTGGGAATGTGGGTAGTTTTATAATGCTACTAGGTTACTTGTTATAATATTAATTGTTTACGTTTAACTTCAAAATCCTAATTTGTATTTTCTATTACTTTTCTACATAGGTAGGTAATTGAAATGCAATTTCATTTATTTTTATTTGGATACATGTTAGTCAAAGCCTTTAAAGCTTTCGGAAAAATATGCCAAGTTTTCTCCTATCGCAATGCTACATTATAAGGTCATTTCTTTGAATCCCGATAAGATCTTCGATCACGATACCGAATAACGTTTTCCGATCATGAGATCCGAATACACAAATCGGCATTCAATAACAAAGTATTAAAATAGCATTTGAGCAGTCAATTAGGCGGCAACATATCGTGGATGGAGATACCGCGATGGTGGTCCATTGTGGGCAGGCGCCCCGTGGCTGGCACGTCGGCCACTCGTGTGCATACAATGCTACAACACTGTTTCCTATTTTTATAACTATAGCTTTTACTGCCGCTCCGATGACCGCACCAGAGGTCGTGTCGAATATAAAAACATATATTTTTTTACAACTTGCTTAGCTATTGTATGCTGGGACCTTCGAGCTGGGACGCTCGAAGGCTGGGACTGATCTCAAAGTTTGAAGTTCATTTCTCACTTTGAGAAATGAACCAGAATTCCTACCTTTGAATTTTAGACAACACAAAATCTTATTATTATATCTTTTTTTTAAATAGTTATAAACTAGTGCTTGACTGCAATCCCGCCTGGTGGTAAGTAGCGATGCAATCGTTGATGGTAAAGCGCACTAGTTTTTTAAGCCTATTCACTTAAAAAACTTAGGAATAGGAAGGATGACGGCAGATGAGCGAGGTGTTGGTGAGGTGGTCTTAATTATTATATTATACTTATCCTTAGGTACTTTATATTATAAATAGGAAAGTGAGTTTGTTTGTTTGTTTGTTCCGCTTTCACGCCGTAACTACTGAACCGATTGCTTTGAAATTTTTCAGACGTAAAGTTAGAAGTAGATTAAATGATAGAGTACTTTTTATCCCGGAAAAAAAAAATTATATTACCGAGGAAATCTAAAAAGCGCGGTATAACTGAACTCCATGCGGGCGATGCCGCGGTCGGAAAGCTAGTATACTTAATATAAACTTATACGTCAGAGTGATTTCAATACACCACTATTCTGTCAACAATTTATTTGCCCATTAATTTAACCCTAAAACTGCAAAGATCCTGTCGATTAAAAATATCGTTAAACACTTGAGTGTAAACTGTAAATCATAATAAGAAACGACACCTTATCATCGATATATCTAACGGTTAGATCTGAATATAAAAGAATGGCAAACAACCGGCGACCTACCGACTGCTCCCAACAGTGGATCCAGTGGCTTGTTACTTCACACCGTTGTCAAAGAGTTGGGTCGTTCGCCTAGCGATCGAGCTGATAGATAAGTGCGTTCTCACCTCCCCGTGGTCGCAGGCGCAGTCGCCGCGCCGCGAAAGGGTTCGCCGAATAATTGCAACAATCAATTTGAAGGAGCTATCGAGCAATTTGTATGGTATTTGTGCGGGCTGTCACCCGCTGATGCTATCGAACGCCTCGGGGAGCCAATGGGAAATGTTTTTAGTAGTTACTTTCTCACACCTCAAGTGCCTAATTAAAATGGCTAGGAGCCTAGGGCGTTCTTGAGTCGTTCCCAAAAATGATTCAATGACATTAACTATATTCGTAGGTTATGGTTACAGAAACTGTTTTAAAGTATTCAGAAACGATGAAAAATAAAGGCTATCTGTCTAAAAGCTTTTTTTTTCTAATTAAATATTCCACGGATTACACATATATCTATGCTGATTACATAAAACAAAATAAAAACCACACTACCTTATTGATTAATTCTATGATATCTATCAGGTGCGCCTTAGAAACTGTCCCACAACTATGTTGCACTTACCAAGAACCCCGTCGCCGACTATAACTCACCTCGGAATCATAATAAGACATAAACATCAGCTCATTGCAATATGTCACCGTGTAACAAAGCGCTGCGGTAACGGTCCGCATCATTTGTCTGCCGTAACCCTGTTATTTATGATCTCCTGCCGAAGAAGGAGGACAAAAACGAGACTGCTGTTAAATATTTGCCCTGAGACAAGAGGGGGCGATAATTCGAGGCTATTATGACGTCATTTCACGCCCTTTGTGAGGTCGTCACGGCGTGT
Organism: Sesamia nonagrioides; assembly: GCA_017933935.1. Lineage (NCBI taxonomy): Eukaryota > Metazoa > Arthropoda > Insecta > Lepidoptera > Noctuidae > Sesamia > Sesamia nonagrioides. The sequence goes on from JADWQK010000081.1 coordinate 1,731,020, forward strand.
CATCTGCTCCTCGAGACGCCTGCCTCGACTATCTCTCGATTAAATCTATTGTGTCATTTTTTCAGTTAGCGCAAGTCGGATGCGCCACCGACGATGATTTCGTCCCGTTCGCTTGTTCGCTCGACTTTGCCATAAAAACATTCGAGGAGCTGCCCTATTGTCTCGTGGCCCTTTTACGAGCTCCGTTTTGTGACGCTGTTATTGTTTGCGGTTGATAAACATCTCGCCACTAGGTAGGTAGGGATCATCGTCACTTTTACCGGTGGTTTATATTAATAGAGCTCCTTCGAGTTTGTTTGTCAATTATTGTTGTACTCAATGGCTGTTTGTGACGTCATTTTTTTAGGATGGACTTAATGAATACGGAGTTGTTGTCATTCATCAAGGAATTGCCGTTGAATACGGATTGTACTTTTAAACAAGACCCGAAGTTGTCGGCTGCAATTAATAAACTTTTTAGTAATGAGAGGAAATTGATGGGTGCTGCTGGAGTCGTGTTTCTTCCTGAACGTAAGCTAAAGTTTAGTGAAGTCCAGCAGCTTTTGAACGGGTCCGTAAGTGAAAAAGGTATATTTAAACCAATGCATCTATAGTCATGTTGATTTTCCAGTTTCTAATCTAGATATTAAAATATGAATGCTTTTCAGTTGCTCTCAAGCCTTCATACATTCTATTGACGGAAACAAATGACGCAAGGAAGTCTTTAATTAAAAAAGTGGAGGATATTCTTAGCAACATCAACCAATGCGCAGGGAGCGGGGATACGCCCAAACTTGTAATAAGAAATCAAAAGCTGTGGAGCAATTGTATTTATGATTTAGATAGGTATCAAAATATTATACAATTCTTCTTTGGGTTATGCCTGCGACTTAGTTCTAGTTCACAAGCGCCATTACCTACATCGTTTTCGCTTAGCGAGCTTTTTGAGTTTTATCTTTTTACTCGGCTCCTGAGGTCCGAAGCATAGGTATGCTAGATAGAACATTTAGGTATGTACCTACATAACTTTTCTCAAGAATTGAATTGAATATAAATTAAATCTATACTAATATATAAAGCTGAACAGTTTGTTTGTTTGTTTGTTTGTGCGCGCTAATCTCAGGAACTACTGGTCCGATTTGAAAAATTCATTTTGCTTTGGATAGCCTATTAATCCAGGAAGGCTTTAGGCTATATAACATCCCGCTATGACTAATAGGAGCAGAACAGTAACAAAAAATGTTGCGAAAACGGGAGCTAACGCAGCCGTACATATTGCCAATAGGAGCTGAGCATGACTATTCCACGCGAACGAAGTCGCTGGCGGCCGCTAGTAAAAAAATAAAAAAATCTGCTACGGCCAATCTGGGTGGGTAACTTTGATTGGTTCGGTAACATTGAAAGTGGGACCATGAATAAGTTTCGATTTTTTTTTCGTATGTTACCAACACAATTTACAGATGCTTCTTGTAGCTTTGTGTTTTTAAACTAGCTCCGTAAACAGTAAATATTTTTTTGTTTTTATTTTCGTAGCTTCTTTTCTACTTAGTAATGCAAAAAATTTAGTCACAAACGTGTTTCTAAAGGTTTTTATATGCTCATTTAAAATTTGCATAACAATGCCAAACGTCTTAGACTGATTTGATTGATTATTTAAAAATACATATAAGCCAAAACTGGAGAGTAATGATTTTATTTCGTCAGTTAGGTACTTCCATTTATAACAGAAACATAAATCAATGTTACCCAAATTAATTCAAAATATAATTATTACCTACTGCTTTTCAATCAATGTGTGTCAAAGTTACCCATATAATATCTACCGTCATTACATGGGTAACTTCGACAGACTTGATTAGAAATCAGTTTTTTTTCTTATTGACAGATGAGTTTTAGATTTTTAGTTTTGAATTCGTATGCTAGAATTAAAATTTTAAAATATTCTGTAAAATACCTCACTTATCTGTCAAAGTTACTCACATTGATGGTAAGTAGTTGTTTCAGCGATTTAAACTAACGACCAGAAAACAAACAAAACATTTAGTGTTAATATTAGTAAATGGACTCTTAATGAAGCTTCTGTTCGCATTGTAGTCAATTATAATATGAAATAAATCCTATGGTAGGTACTCACTAAAAGTGTAAAGTTTTCTAAACTATATTTCTTTATAATATTAGAACTAATCGGATCTGTTTATTTTTATCATAACATCAGGCCTGAGTTGGTTCTGAATATATTGAGATAAACTATACGGAACTATACAGTATGTTAACTAACAGAGGGCGTTCCCGTTAACCCGAAATAGTATAGCATACATACATGCTAAAAAAAATATTTCTATTCGAAAACAAAATGTTTTAAAAAATTTTCCAATAAGAAAATATTCAATAAAAATTTTAAATTGACATGTAAAAGAAACACACTGTACACGCGAACATGAAAGACGGAAACGTCGCAATTTATTTATACATGACGACTACTATTTTGATTTAAAACAGGAGGTTTCAAATTTATTTCCAATTAGATTTTTTTTATTCGCATTTTTTTATGCTTATTTTTCTATGCTGATATTTTTATTTTAATCTATTAATGATATATATTAACGAGTTTAAGGGAACGCCCTCTGTTATTTAACATACTGTATAACTATAGGTATATCTACGGTTAAGCTAAATCTCTAAACCTAGGTCTGCGCTGGCGCGTTTGCCCGCGGCACAAAATTTTCATGCACGGAATTATCAACACACTTTTGCATTTTAAATTCTCGGCACTAAGGTCGATAGTTGAAAATCCAAAAGGAGTGTTTTTGACGCGTTGAAATGTGGTCTGCTGGATTCAAAATTTAAAAAAAAAAAATGGCAAGCTTCGGCTTATTATAACATAAAACATAATTTTAAATGAGTTAACATTTTTTTGTGTCCCATTTCAGGGTAACCTTGAAATCGTTCAATGATGCAAAGAAGACGACACTTTGTTATTCCAGTAAGGAAGACAAAACAAGGTTTAATATCATTGTTTTTGTGTTGACAAAAGTACATGAATTACTTTCTAAGAACTTAACTGTAACCAGACGGTGAGTAACAATAGCAATATAATTAATTACAGTAGCACAGAGTTTCATATTGTCATAGAAAACAAAATCAAACGGCATTTATTCAAATTAGGCCGAGAATCAGTACTTTTTGAACGTCAATGTTACAAATGACGAAACGCCCGACCTTCGCCACTTCCTAGTGCTTTCGCTGGGAAGAAGAAGTAGCGGAACAAACACCCCAGCAGCACAGTTGTCTGTTCATTAAAAAAAAAAAAACACATGACTGACAATACTATGTAGGTACAGTAATGAACAACAGAAAACACAACAACAATGAAATTATTTATCATATGCCAGCTAGCCACGCCAAAATACCAGATAAATAAAATATCATTAAAATCTAAATGGAAATAAGTAAAAACTTACCTAACTAGAAGCCCCAGGTATAAAGAGTGTGACAGCTCACAAATTTACGCGTTGTAAAAAAGCAAATTATATGAACTCATATAACGTGTCAGTAAGCTAATTCTGGAGAAAGAACACAAAAGTCTATTTGCGGTAACTGTATATCTTCATCTGCCTAGCCTCTTTTCCCAACTTTGTAGGGTCAGCTTCCAGTCTAACCTAATACAGGCAATACTAGTATTATACATGGAGCCACTGCCTATCTGACCTCTACAACCCAGTTAGGTACTGGGTAATATGGTAAGACTGCCCCTTAATCGGCGAACACATTTTTGTCTAATGATTGCGACTAGTTGGGATCATTTGGGTCGAACGGACCAATGGGCTGTCCAAACGATCCCAACTGTTGCCTACCTACTAGTCGCAATCATTTGACAAAAATGTGTTCGCCGATTAGGGGGCTGGTTGTCAGACTTTTGGGCATCTGACAACTCGTAACGACTATCCAAGATCTATGAAAGATAGCCTAGTTTAACATGCTTTCCGAGATATAGAGGGTTCTTTTTATAAATTTTAGGTCACCCATCCATGTAGCAACCGCGGCGAGCGTAGTTTAACGTGATCTATCGACTTGTGTGTCAACAGTCAAGTCTCAAGTCTTGCCGCCAAGCGATTTGTCGTGTTCCGGCATGATGTCTGGTGAAGCCGTACGGAGGACGGGTCTGAGCAGTTGTTGCTATGTGTGCTGGGTACGATGCGCCAAATGTTGTTGTGTCGGGAGTTTGGTCGTGGCGGGCCTCTAGATCAATCTCCCTGTGGCGCAGCATCGTTGGTTGTGTTGTTGGGTTTAACATTGCATCACCTCGCTCAACTGTCGTCTTCCTTTCTATTCACTCAGTTTTTTTTTTAAATAAATAGGCTCTTAATAAACTAGCGCGCTTTACCATCAACGATTGCCTGCTTACCATCTGGCGGGATTGCAGTCAAGCACTAGTTTATAATTATAAAATAGGCACTACATTGAAGTGTTTCTAAAACTTCACATCGAGCCTTTGAATTAAACTGTATCAATAAGAAAAAAGAAACTCTTGGCAGCTTTGACTGTATTTTCTTTAATTAAATTAGTTTATTTTAGAAACATTAGGTAAGCGGCTTATATAGCCCAAAAAGTAATAACATGTATTAAAAGGATCATCATCATCAACCTTTTTTATCGTCCCACTGCTGGGCACAGGTCTCCTCTCATACAGAGAAGGATTGAGCGTAATCACCATGCTTGCTCAATGCGGGTTGGCGATTTCAGACATAAAGTCCAGGATCATTGATTCTAAATCTTCTGTTTCTTTCAGAGAGCTGTTCTATCAGAACGTGATGCGTCTTCGTAACCAGGCTAACTTGGACGTGGCTGTGAGGGACGTTTGCTGCTTGTTGGAGACTCCTCCTTGGAGCCTGGGTATTGTGGCCACGGCAAAGGGCTTAATTGCCGGTCCTCTAACCATACACCATCGTGATGGCAGTGTAGTTGATTGTAAGGCTTCTGGGGGTAAGTTATGTTTAATTTCTTTCATTTAATATTCAAAAATGGCAAAAGGCAACTAAATATTGTTTAGTTATTTAAAGATAAGCAAGAGATCTTTTATTTACTCCTTTTCTTTATTAACAATGATCTGGGGCCCTAGTCCACTATTACAATAGTGTCAGAATGGTCGATCAATGATCTCATAGTGATCGATTTTGATAGGTTTAGTAATCTACTGACCAAATGGCGTCATTATGACTTTACAGTGGTCAATCACTGACACTCCACTCCATATTAATAAATGTTCAAATCGAGTAGTAGTTTGTAGAAAATCATTTCTAATAACGGCTTTTATAATAATTTGCAATACGGCAGTGACAATCACATTCTATCACTATTCCATTACAAGACGACTGACCTATAATTGATCGATTATTATGAATTTAGCAGATTACGGAAAAACTTTTAGCACAATGACAATGGAATCGTGTTGGAATTACAAATTTATAAAAATAGCAGACCCCTGTAGGTACATCTGCATGATATTATTCTTTGTAACTAAAATTAGGTGTATTGTGAAAATAATTATTTCTGTAGAAGGCCAATCCTATTCACCGTATGCTCGTAGTGTATTAATTGCCAAGAAGGTACATAAATCATCATGTTTTATCAGATTTTTGGGCAATTAATATACCACGTCCATAACGTAATGTCTGATGATCAGTCTTACCAAGGGGTGTCGTATTACCCAGAAATGGTACTGTGGAGGTCAGAGTGACAGTCCTTCCATGTAAAATATTGATATCTATTGAGATCCGCACCCTAATTGCGTAACACTCTATTACTATCAATTGGAATCATTCTGAAGCCAACCTCCATACCATTGCCCATTGCTCATGAACATTGCTCCATACCATCCATTGCTCCATGAACCATTGCTCCATATGTTTTGAAAGTGTGTCTGCTTAACAACGTAAATAACGCAATGAATGTTGTTGAACTGTCAAAATGAAACCCATTGCTACTGATAGTGTGGTAAGCAATTACCCTGCCGGTTAGACTGGATGCCAACCCTAAGGCTATACTATAAGTATAGAAGATGATGGAGATAATGTGATGATTTTGATGAACACAACCTTTTTATCCATGGGCATTCTAGCGTTACAAAAGAGTCGTTCATATGTTTCATGTTTCGCACATTAAAGGAGTCCTTATACCACAAGATATTGTTGGCATCAAAGAGTTCCAGTCTACTGCTAAGTACATTCTGGTTGTGGAAAAGGACGCCATTTTTCAAAAGCTGTTAGACGAAGGTGCACTGCTCAGATTGGGGCCAGTCATTATTATAACGGTACTGTACCATTCTTATTTTAAGGACTTATCAAAACTACCAATGACACCAATTTTTTTTTTTTTTAATAATTATAAACAAGCGCTTGACTGCAGTCCCGCCTGATGGTAAGCAGTGATGCAATCTTTGATGGTAAAGCGCGCTAGTTTATTAAGCCCAATCACTTAAAAAAAACTTAGTGAATAGGAAGGAAGACGGCAGTTGAGCGAGGTGGTGCAACGTTAAACCCAACAACACGACCAACGATGCTGCGCCAGAGGGAGATAGATGTGGAGACCCTCCACGACCAAACTCCCAACACAACAACATTTGACGCATCGTACTCGGCACACATCGCAACACAACTGCTCAGACCCGTCCAATATGCTTGGGTCGTATTTAAAACAGTTTTGGGGACGTAGAAGACTACAATTCTATGCTTACAAAACCCATCAGAAACTAGAATACAAATACAGTTAAAAAAACCTGGCTGTTTTTTTCATTGCAAACCTACCTAGAAAAGCAGCCATTTTCTTAACAAGTATATATTTCACGAAGATATACCTTTGAGCCACACGAAACATGTAACAAGAAAACTTAACACCGACCATTACGATCATACCACAATGTAGTACTTTAATTATAAACTATTCTAAGCTAATAATATATTCAACATAAACCGCTCATAACATCCTCATCCTTGTGTTTGTCTAACAAGCAAACCAGATATAAGTGCCGACGGCAAGTCAGATGATTTGCTGTAATCGCACGATAATGCTTCCGTTGACACCGAACGGGATTTATAATAGCGACAGCTGTGCTTATAAGCAGTATTTTTGCATACCTCATGTTCAAAGATAAACTGTGATAATTCTAATGTATTTTTTCCGATCTTTAGAGGTCTGATATCGTGAACTTAGGTTGAATTTGCATCTCTTGGTAGATAACATCACTGATCTACAGCTTAGAGACTGGGCACATATGTGGGTATCTACCTAATTTAATTTAAAAGTTAGATACTACACTGGAATTAATTACCGATATCTCCAGAGCGCGGTTTTCGCATGTATTAAAGGTACTCTGGCAGTATGCTCCAGTTTTTGGTTTTGTACGGCGCGTCGAATCATTGAGTTCTACTCATCAAGGTCTAATTTGAGCTACACAGGGTTACTCAAAAATGCTTACACAATCTGGACTGGTATACCTGAATATGTGGATTCTTTCCTTAAAAGACCATTTTAGGCAGTAATTTACACTGACCAAGATTATAAATTAGAATACTCTTTATTATGTCCTATACCATACAAATAACTGACATAAATGTAGAATTTCACACAATAATGTCTGGAATTAGCCCTTTGAAAGAGATGTTTCGCTATTCTTTCTCGGGGGGTGCCTATGTAGGTCTTAGTAAGGAAATACTAACTCCATCAAATACTTATTAATAAAATAAACAATTTTATTCACTTTTACAGTGTTTTTGTAAAAGATAATTGTCACTGATACACCCGATAAAATTACAATTTTAAATTCTTAATTAAAAAAAAATGTGTTTGAAATATTTTGTTTCTACTATAATCAAAGAGATAAAGAAAATATTTTATTTATTTATAATTCCCTATATTATTAGGGAAAAGGCTACCCCGACGTGTGCACCCGTCAACTATTATGTCGTTTATGCATTGAATTAAAGCTGCGTGCGCTTGCGCTGGTTGATGCCGATCCACATGGCTACGAAATATTTCTCACCTACAAATATGGATCTCTGGTAATTGGTGTATTTGTTTATCACTTTTTAGCTTAGAACAACTATTGACACACTAAAGAACCGGTCGACTTCATCGGGCATCGGTCCTACGGGCAATGTCCCCGGCGCACTGCCACTTAAGTGTTGCGATTCTTCGGGCTATGTCGGTTACTCTCGTTCTTCTGCGGATCTCCTTATTTTTAATTTGATCATGCAGTGAAATCGTGAGATCCTTAGCGGAGGCCTATGTCCAGCAGTGGAGGTCTTTCGGTTGAAATGATGATGATTTTCTTGCTTTATAATGGCTAAAAGAAGTAATAGATACGCGTTTCGGAAAAGGCTTGTCATTGCAAAATATGAAGACTTCTATAGACCGACTGAGGTAGCTTGTTTCACAAGTAGACGAATAATTGAGCTCTTGCATGACGTCACCACACCAACTCTTATTGTGCTGCTACCATGGGTATCGTCTCAGTTACAGGGTTGGCCTATAATTATAGAACACTATTCGTCCTTTGATTTTCGCTACATTCAAATTACTTTAAAAGATCAATATGAAAACCCCCGTGGCTTAGTGGTTAAAACACCAGCCTCTCAAGTAAACCATTGAGGAAGCGTGGTGATTACGCTCAATCCTTCTCTGTATGAGAGGAGACCTGTGCCCAGTAGCGGGACGATATAAAGTTTGTTGTTGATGATGATGATGATGAATACCTCCGCTGGACACTGACTGGACAATGGTATTTGCTATACATAAATTCTCTACTTTCAGGCCCAGTCTCACCTTTCATCGTCCTTAGCTTGCAGTTCTTTAGTACTGCTAGGAGCTCGTCATAGTGACATCATGACTCTAGCTCCAAATGAAGCACGCCTACCACTCACTGAATCAGATAAACGAAAACTGACCAATCTTGTCAAAAGACCGTATTTGGACAGTCCTGTTGGTAAGTTTTCGTGAATAACTTGATAGTTTATTCACAAACTATATTTTTTTTTTAAAGACGTTGCCCTACTGTTGAAATTTCTCATGTATCATGGGTGCGTTTACAAACATAAAAACTCACATACACAAACAGCCAGACCCGGAACAACTACTTGTAGGTCATACAAATATTTGTTTCGTGCGGGAATTGAACCCGCGAAATGCAGCGCTGTAGTCAATAGCTTAACCATTGCGCCAACCGTGCTGTAGTAAAATAAGTAGATATCAAAAATCAAAGAAAATATGTAGAACACTACCTTTAATTTGTCTCGAGTTCACCTGGATACTAAAAGATTACCTATGCATTTATCTAGTGTCGGCCTTTGCGTGTACCCATGTAGATTCTTATTCTAAAGACTGTCTTAGAAGAATCTAGAAAATAATAGGTAATTTCAGTTGTATAACAGAGTTTTCTCTTATACGCAAGTCTTCTGACCGTTTTAAAAACCATCATCAATACAATCCCCCTTATTCATAAACGTTGCTTAAAGTTCACTAGTGATTAGCGATTGTTTAACCATACATTTTAGACGTTTGCACGTCACTTAACTTTAATCATCGTTTATGAATATACCCCTTAAACACTGTGGTGTTTGTTTATAAACGATGATTAAAATTAAGTGACGTTAAGAGGTCAAAAATGTAAGGTTAAAGAATCGCTAATCACTGAAATGAATAAGGGGATTATAATTTCCAGGAGCTCGAATAAAAGAAGAATTGACAGTAATGTTATCTAGCGGTACGAAGGCTGAAATAGAAGCGTTAGCGCCTACAACTGCCGCACTTTGTGATGCATACCTCCCTTCTAAAATTATACAGAACGATTACTTAGGATAATAAATATTATTTGTAAAAGACTATTTGTTTTATTTCAATAACATTTTAATGAATATCCTGCGTGTAAAGGAAAGACACAGGGTACAAGGTACAGGGTAGGTTTATCAGGGAAGTTTTTTTTACACAAGAATACGACACCTACTAGATAAAATAGTATGTATATTGAGGAAAACTGCTACGAGGAGTAAACAGTAGCACCATTTATAAAGACGCTACGCCGCCGCTACGTCATTACGTAGTACCCAACTGAATATGTAGATGACACTACTTGAAATGCTGTCGTAATTTGGACGTAGTTATGCAAAATGGATCCAATCCACAAAAACTGTTTTTGAGTTACAGTCATAAATGTCTAAAATCTACACATCAACTTTAGTATATGCAAAAAATATCAAAGCCATAAAAACGCACTGGAAAAGATCCATTATTTAAAAGGAAATTTAAATCTACTGTCATGTTATTTTAATATAATATAAAGTTTACTTCAGACTCTATTTTCTCAAAAGCTAGTTTGCGGGCTGGATCCTTTTTGCATAACTACGTGCATTTATTGCTCGACCTGATTTGAGTTTTTATTCATTCATTTATAAGCTCATTAATTGTATATACTTAAACATTTCTCTTTGTAAATAATCTTATTGTTAAAATAAATATTGTAATACCCAATTGACCTTAAGTATTATATTATTAACCTATCTTTTTAAAAGCATTCACAAACTAGAATTTCGAATAGTGGTGCCATCTATGTAACGATGGCAATCTGCTGTACCGTATGTTCAAGTCTCACCAAAGGGGGCGCAACACTCGCTTCACGTAATACTTATCAAGTGGTACAGGTAGATGGCGTTTACTTACCTAGTGGCGCCATCTGTGTAGAATATAAACATCTTATTTTGAAAATATGAAGCACAGTTTCACACAAAGGGTAACAACATAATAGCTTTCAAAGTTTTCTATGAAACCTATTTATTAGTTAATTGTCTGTGATTTATTAACAAACCAAAGACACGCAACTATTTGTCAAAACTCACAGTTTAGTAGATTGCTCGTAAAAAATATGATAATTAAAAGTTGTAACTAGAAGTACCTCGGAAGTAATCACAATTATCTTTATAACATGCAACGGTCTAAATTACTGCATTCATAGCCATGGAAAATAATGGCGACCTACTCAACGATAAAAAGTTTGTCAATAAGACCAGATCCCATAATAATACAGCGGCCATGAAACTAAAGAGTGAACCATCGAAACGAAAGTCGTTTAACGTGAACGAGGCCGTGAGATCTTTAGACTTGGTGTTGGGTAGACTGAAGAAGAGCAAGCTAGTGAACGGTGAGTACACGACCAGCAGACAGATGGACCCCGATAGGCAGGGAGGCACGGACATGTTCATGGACGTGTGCACGAGCTCAAGTTACCAGCAGAGCGCGGAGAACGCGTCGCTGATGTCGATGAACTTCTCACACTACGAGCTGATCCGCAACGTGTCGCGCTCCAACTGCTTCTCGGACGGCGCGTACAGCGGCAACACGTGCAGCGCGCAATCGCATCTCAGCGCCGCCGACCTCAACGTCAAAGACGAGCACCTTGAGAGGTACTTCCGCAGCGCCGAGATGTGGTCGCATACGATAAGGAACAGCGCGCCCAGCTCTCTACATTTCGAAGTACCAGACTAAGCCCAGTAACATTTTACCATCTATACCACCACAAATAAAACTGCCATATGAACGATTATGTAAATTTCAAAATTTTATTTATTCAAAGAAACTTTACAATAATAACAGAATAATCTCAGAATTTTTACAAATTAAACGTACCAATCTATACAACACTGTAACTCTTAAACGAGACGATAAGATTTATAACACTGATTAACAATAACGTAGATTTTTAGATGATTTTCTAGGGCCATCGAACGGCGCGGTACTGAATACAACATCTCATATGCTAGGACATTGCAACTGGACTGCCTTGATTTTAAGCCCATTAAATCTCTTTATTGGTTTTTAACTTTCCAATACATCTTTCAGTATATCAGAATGTTGTATTCACTATCGTTCGTCTTCAATCTAACCGCTAAGGGAGCAATCCGCGGCACTCTAAAGATACAAGGCGGACACTACGCTGCATCCCAACTGCACTCAACTCACACGCTTTGTATCGATACCCTACATTATTACTTTGTCGCATTTCTTACCTAAATTGACAAATGTTTCTACTGATTCCAACCTTTCCATACGTCTTTTAGTTTTTGTATTGCTTAATAATTTAATCTGTAGTGACCCAAATCATAATTAATTCCTATCTAATAATAATAATATTTATTGTGTGAGTTGAGTGCAGTGTAGCGTATAATGCAGGGATCCTAAGAACACAGCATTACTGATTCACATTTATACCACATCCATTGAATCTGGATAAACTAGGACGAAAATCTAAATTTATATAGAGATTTATCGAAGGATTTTAGATAAACAAAATTAACAATTATGTAGCTGATCAGAGTTGGAAAAGTGAAATAATTGACATAGTCATCACATAGTTCCTACTTTCCTGCATCAACAATAAGACAAGGTACGGAAGCTTTCGCTGTACTGGAAGACTAAGGAGTATAGACTTTGAAAGAAGTAAATTCAGGAGTGAAGCGGCGTGCAAACGATTAGATCCATCATTGTGCTAAGAGTTAGTAACAACCCGGTAAGTATGTCGTTTCATTATAAATACTATAATATGAATTTAATTGGTGTTATCCGCTGAATATTCCATAATTTAACTTATGAGAAATGGAAAGTATTCTTAATTAGTGCGAGGGTCGGCTGCGCCTCGAGCAGGCCGCAGCTCGCCTCGCCATGTATAACTAGAGAACATTCGCTAATGAAATCAATACGTACAACATGATGTAAAATTTAAAGCACCCGGTTTCCGAACTCTCTCGTATTTTATCTAACTATAAAATCTCATATGTGTGTGAAGTACACGTAGCCCGTATTGTATTGTCTATGTTTTGTTTCATAATTGGAGAACAAAGCAATTTTGTTTATTTTTATAATGGAAGAATTTTTCAAAATATCTAAATTAACATTAATCTTATGATAATTATTTTTAATAATTACAACGAATTCGATTTCACTAGGCCCTACGCAATGTCAGATGGAGACATTATTATTATTATTATTTAATATAATTAATCCATTATCGTTACAATTATGCAATAGAAGAATCACAGCATCCTTAAGACCATAACGGCAATTGAAATTAATCTCATCGACGTATCGTAGGTATTTAATTATTACAATGATTGTAAAATTTAGACCAAATTGGCAGTCTTCACAAACATGGAATGTACGATATGCGTCTATGCAGGTATCCGATAACACTTAACAATATCGGCAAACGTTTATTATCTCTATACAACAACAATGAATTATCTAGTTATGTCACAGTTACGGAAATCAACAACGATGTGTCGCAGTGTCTGACAGTGTCCGACAGTGTCTGTCAGTGTCCGACAGTGTCTGACAGTGTCCGACAGTGTCGTCGACACCCGGCCGTGCACTGCGACACCCTACTTCCATCTGACCTCTATGTACATACATAGACATCACAACTTCAAAAATCTTCATTTAAAAACTTAGAGACTGCGTTACTGAAATATCTATCAGAAAGGCAAATTTTCTAGCTCAATATTATAGACTATTTTGTACAAGCTTAATACTCAAATGTTTTGTTGAGTCCTACAGTGAAGTGATGTTCACTGACTACGAAGTATCGGGACTGTTGGCTCAGGCTTGCCAGCTGAAGGGATTGTGCCTGCTGACCCTCTCCGCCGGACGCTCTTATCGACTAGGAAGATTAGGAAATGATGATGTGATGGAGCCAAAGCAGCTAAGGTTAGGGGATGATCAAGGTCACTTCATTTCTAAACATTATAAGTCACTATAAAACGCGTTTCATTCTATCAAATTACATATGATTAGAATTATTCTATGTACATTGTCGCATGAGGTATTTTCAACAGCGCTATAACTTTACAAAACATAACATTTTAAACATCTGTAACACAAATATTAATTTCAAAAGGCCTGGTAAATTTTCCCTAAATGATAAGCTCCTCATTTCATAGTTTAAGTGTTTAACAACAATCATCGAAGTAAAGTTACAAAACTAATAATATGTTCGACGACACATAAAATCATTGAGTTTGTGTTTCTGTCAGTCAGCTCTCAATACGTAAAATTGAACAATTTTTATAACTGTGTAATATTACATTATGTACAGTACAAGTGGACACTTCTATAGGAATAGATAAAATAGAAAAGCTTGATAGTAAAGACGCGGTAGAAAATAGTAGTAAAAGCCTAGTAGAACAAGCTCGGGGTGTAGTCGTGACGACGATCTCTGACTTGTCTCATGCCGATGTACTTCGTCAAGTTACAAAATGTGTTTGATATCTAACGAGACTTCTTTCGTGTCTACAATTTATTCCCTATCTAGGCTCTTAGGAGCTAGCAAAAGACACAGTACGATAGTTTAGCCGAATGGTGCTGAAGCTGAATCATGGATTCGATGAGGAAATATTGAATTCGAAGAATTTATCTTACTTTCGTAGCCCGTCGTCTGTTTTCTATCTATTATAAAATCAACCTAATTACGTCACTAAGACTAGTGTTTTTTAGTTATTCAATTCATGCAACTTTATTCATCATAACAAATTTCATAAGTACCTAATACTAATCACAAGAGGTCGCACTCACACGTCACGTCGTCGCCGTCTCGTGGCGTCGCGTCGGCGTCGTCGCGTCGTCGCCGAGCCGTGGGGAACACATTTGATTAAAGCACTATGTCTCATGTACATATTTACATATAACGTAACAATAGCCGAGGCCTATCTGTCGGGGGGTGGCAGCTTGGTGTCCTCGGGGTCGAGGGAGAGGCACTCGCGGAGGTAGTCCTCCATGGACCGGTACACGTGCTCGATCACGCCCTTCAAGTCGTGACCCTCGTCCGCGTACGCCTGGGAACAATCGTTTAAGTATATGTATTAGGTGTACAAATAAGTTTCCGCCGTTTAACAAAAGATGTCCTTATTAAGATATTTCGTTGAAATTGTCAGATGTAAAATTTGATATCGCAAGTTCGGACATCTGGTCTGAACGTCTCGTCTGACCTTAAAGTTACACTTAGAGTATTAGTAACTCTGTATCAGTATCACATATTTATTTTTGTGCAAAAGTGACAAGTTTTGTGCCGAATAAGCGTCATTTGCGGGAACTTGTGTTACTTCTTTAATTTGAAAATATCTGCAGCTGAGGCCCATCGATTGTTTATAGAAGCTTATGGTGAAGCTGCTTTAAGAGAGAGAGAAGTTTCGTGAGTGGTTTCAAAAGTTCAGAAACTGTAAAGAAAAAGAACGTAGTAGAACGAAATCGTAGAAAGACACGGAATTGGGAGCATTATTATAGGAAGATAGAAGGAAGAGGAAAAACGCGCCCATTTCTACTCCAGATATGACAAAATTATTCTCCTACATGATAATGTTCGTCCGCATGTTCAAAAAACGGCGGAAACTTATTTGTACACCTATTATATAAAAAGAGAAAAGATCTAAGATAGGATTAATGGCATCAATAAATGACGTTCAGTTTAGCAGAATATAACAGACTGTAAGACTGTGAAAAATCTTATAAGTATTTTGATGTCTCTAGTACTTAAAGCCTCGACCCAAATCGGCCCCCATCCAATCGCCCTGCTAGATAGAAACACTTTTGTCTTGGAGTTTTTGCGAATGTAAAACAAAATTTTAGATTAGTCTAACCCAATTTTTGTTTAAGGGTTAAGATTAATCTTCAAAGCCTGGAGCACGGGCGTAGGGTAGCCAGCCTTACGGTGTTTCACAGGATTTTGGAGAGCGCGCGAGAATTGCATGACTTAATTCCGTCATCACCATTCCATTTTCGGACTACTCGTCGTATGGCGAGTGTCCACCTGTACGTTGTTGACACCGCAAAGATCATCATCATCATCAACTTTTTATCGTCCCGCTGCTGGGCACAGGTCTCCTCTCATACAAAGAAGGATTGAGCGTAATTACCACGCTTGCTCAATGCGGGTTGGCGATTTCAGACTAAAAGTCCAGGTTTTCTCAAGATGCTTACCTTCACCTTGTAATCAGTCATTGGTGTCCAAGATATACCTACTTAGAAAGTACTTATAACTTTAAAAAAGCTACATTGGTACTTGCCTGACCTGGAATCGAACCCGCACGCATACTTGAGAGGCTGGTGTTTTAACCACTAGCCCACCACGCAAAGATGCGGACATTAAATTATAACTTAAGTGTCTTTTAGGCATAATAAAGTAATGCGATTTTGTCACCAGCCATTGCATCACTGCTTACCATCAGGCGGGATCGCGATCAAGGTCTGGTTATTTTATTTCTTTCTTCTTTGGCTTCGCATGGTTCGGGCATTTAGCCAATGCCACGTAATGAATTTTCATTCATGTCGAAAAAGACGGCCGCGTGAACTGTCTACGAGGGAGGTTTGAAGCAAAGTCATGATGAGGCCACTATGCTGCGATATCTCAATGTTCTTTATGAATTATTTACTCATCATCATCATCATTTCAGCCGAAAGACGTCCACTGCTGGACATAGGCCTTCCCCAAGGTTCTCCACGACGACCGGTCCTGCGCCTCCCGCATCCAGCGGTTTCCCGCGACCTTTACCAGGTCGTCGGTCCACCTTGTCGGGGACCTACCCACGCTACGTCTTCCGGTGCGTGGTCGCCACTCGAGAACCCATCGGCCCCATCGGGCATCGGTCCTACGGGCAATGTGTCCAGCCCACTGCCACTTTAGTGTTGCAATTCTTCGGGCTATGTCGGTTACTCTCGTTCTTCTGCAGATCTCCTCATTCCTGATTCGATCGCGCAGTGAAACCCCAAGCATAGCCATCTCCATTGCCCTTTGAGTGACTTTGAGCCTTCTTATAAGGCCCATTGTTAGCGACCACGTCTCAATTCCAATTATTCAATTATTTACTGAATGCACTTTTTACCACATAAATCACGCACTTTTATTTAGTAAACAACACTATAAATAATTTAAAAGTGTAATGAAAAATGAGCGTGACACTCAGCTTAACTTTCGCGCCAAAACCCTAAGGACTAGTTTACATATAACGTTACAAAAAATATAGTGTACCTGATACCGGAACAGCACGCCAGCATCAGTGAGCGCACGTGCTAGCTGCAGTGCGTGTGGGTATGGCGCCGACATGTCAGCCAGCCCGTGCACCAGGTACAGCGCGTGAGCCGGCACGTGGTGAGCGCGCTGCGACGCGTCGGCCTCCACGTAGCCTTTGTAGTTCACTGACGGCTGGCCTAGGATGCGCTCCGTGAATGCTGCATCTGGCGAGGTGAATGGACCAGGTGAATATTTGATAACTTGTGCTAAAACATTTGGCAGAGTAAGCAGAAGTCCTCTAACGGGAACAGCTCTTATTATTAAGATTTCTGTGGTCCCGTTGTATACCTTCACGCGTCTTTGAGAAGATAAAAGGACGCGTGGAGGAATAGAATTGAAATTAATATCAAACACTTAACGAATTCTGTAAAACACACAATGACTTCGCGACAATTTTTATTGTTAGGCGTCAAATCTCTCATTAAATGACTGGTTTGTTCAGCTGGAAGGTTCTCACCTCCTAGCCAAAACTTCTCAACAAGACTAGAACTTCTTAACAGCTTACAGCGTTATTTTTTCTTTAAGTATACGAAACCTGAATATACATAGTTTTTTCAGAACAAGCAACTGAATCTAATCCAATCATTTTTAGAGCATGTTATATTTTTACCAAATATAATTAAAAAATGTTGCAGTGTGGTTACCGAGCGCCCAAAACACAGTTCACAGCGGATCATAGTGTCCTAGCCCCCAAAGCGGCGGTTTGATCATATTTTTGTTAGGACAATCAGGTCACATAACAAACTCATAACTTTGTGATTTTTCATGATATCTTTTTGAAATTTTGTACTAAATTATTTAAATAAAAAAACTGGAGAAGTTTCACATATACAAAAAATAACGTTGTATACATAGCTATAAAAACTTTTTAAGAGCATCGTAAATTAGTTAGCTTTAAATGGGGAAGAAAACTGACAAATCTCGCCACTAAAGGCGCTGATATCGTTTGACCCAAATAAACTGTCAAAACCCATTGTAATTTGTTCGAGTTTACGTTGTTTATAAAAATGTAAAATATATGCCGCGTTGTGTAGCAATTTGTTGCAATAATAATGGAAATCACTCTTTCCCTAAAGATATGCATTTCAATTTAGAACAGAATATAAATAGATTTCAATAAAGATTATGTTGATATCTCTATAGCTTTCTGGAGGCGGTAAATCAATTTTTTCTCTTGAATTTCTTGTTCTTGAGGAACCTCGAAGTTAATTCCGGTCATACGATTCAAGTCTGGATACCTAATAATTTTAGGTTAATAGGGTTGAAACTTTCAAAATATGGCAATAATAAATACTAATATTTACTTAAATATAACTAAAGAAACTTTAAACCTAATACAAAATTAATGTAACTTAAAACACTAACAAGTCTGCATTCAGTTTAAAGTCTGGGCATTGTTATTTGCCTGATAATTAGATCAGCTTTTTGTCCTTTTACTGAAGCTCCTCTAGACTTTTAACTCCTTTTTTAACTTGAAACAGTCCATGTACAATACATTGCTCTGCTTTACCTAAAAAAAAAACTCGTTTATCACAAAAAAAAACCTCAACATAAAACGTGATACGACTGACAGCTTACAGCGACATCTGCAAATAGCTTTGCGTTTTCTTCCCCATTATCCGATCAAAATGTACCCATCTGATCGGACAATTTAAAGCTAACTAATTTACGATGCTCTTAAAAACTTTTTGCTGATAAATAATAAAACAAAAAAGTGAGAAAAAGTAATGGCCATATTTCGGCTAATGATAATGAAGATGGCCAGGGTAGTCGGAAACTTACTATAGTAGAGCCAGTCAGTGATAGGCGAAACGGCGATGCCGCACTTGAGCGTGGACTGCTGCGAGCCGAGCAGCATCGCCGTGACGTAGCCGCCGTAGCCCCAGCCCCACACCGCCACACGCGTTACGTCCAAGAATTTGAACGTGTCTAATAAATATCTGGAATAGGAAGGACATTGAAGTGATTAGTTAATTCTACTGCACCAGTAGTATTTATCCTTCGAGAGCTGTCACAATAAGAGTTTCCTCTGTCTGCCTTCGAAGAATTTTGGAATATTTTGGCCATATTGCCAGAAAGGATGGAGACAATTTCGAACATCTGATGGTTACTGGGAAGGTGGATGGACGACGTTCTAGAGATCACAGTCCAATAAGGTGGTCTAATCAAATTCGTTCATCTCTGGACACCGGCCTGCATGATGCTATACTCGCGGCCAGGGATCGTAACAGATGGCGAACTATTGTAAAGAAAAGGATAATTCCACAGGGACATCACGACCCTCAGTTGTGAGGAGAACGACTTGGGGAAGAGGAGGAGTAGTATTGTATCTCTGCTTTCTTGTTTTCATTAAGCTCGTAGGAACGTTACACATTGTTGTTTGATGAGAAATTAAATATTTGGTAGTTTCTAAATAATTCAATAGCCGATTTGGCGTATAGTTTTAATTTGGCAGGTTAGGTTAGAGGTTATTTATGTAAAATAAAAGATGCAAAAAGATTTGTTTATCACTTTTTTTATATTGACATCTCGTAGTTGACCTTGAGAGGTCGTGACTACTTAACCGGTCTATCATGTGATTGCTTTAAATGAATTGCCTGTGTGGTACGAACCTCGGATTAGGACGTCGCTGGAGAGAACAGAAAGGGCCGGCAAGATCAATTTTTTTAATAATTCGGTTTGTTTACCGCGGTATTTCCAAGTACTGGCTCTGAGAAGAAACGTCGAAACAAACTCTGAGGTCCTAGTCGGGAATTTAAATCTACTGGCTCAGCTGCGGCGTGGGCTGGCTTTCATTGGGCAAGGGAAAGGGGGCGGTTAAATTGAACGCGTCACGGAGGACCTCGGTGGTGAGGTCGGAAGGTCGGTCTTTGGTATTTTGTACACGTGCCCTTATTGGCCTCTTGGAGGAGGGTTATGGGGTCAGCAGGATCAGTGAGAACATGCCTGGGTCGGCGAAGCTTGCTAATTGTCGGGTGTACCTAGTTAGCTGCCGCAATGTTTGGCGGCTGTGTCAAAGAAACGTTTGGAACGGCGTTGCATGGATTGCTGGATTGTGGAAATTTTGAGATCAACACGGAGGATTTCATTTCGGACGAACCAAGGGGCGTTACATACTAGTTGCTTTGCGAATAAAGCGGTTTTGGAGAGTCTGCATCTTATGGATATGACTAAGCTTAGTGTTTGCGAAGACTACACGGGCGTACGTCATGATGGGGCGAATGCAGGCTTGCTACGCAGATTGAGGATTTCTTTAGCACAAAAATCTAATTACGCTCAGGTAGCGTATTATTAATTTAGATTGTCCTTTTGATGATAGTGCAACACTTGGGATCATTAAATATCAAGCTACTCATGCTTCTTAAGCTGTCGTAATAACTACCTAATAACAGCCAACTGGTCGGCGACCTCGACGCCCCCGAGCCGGCCACGTAGCAGAGCACGTGGAAGGCCGCGCGCGCCCGCCACGTCCAGCTTCACGTACACCACGTCGTTGCGCGACGACATGTAGGAGCCCCAGTCCACCAGGAACTCCTCCGTCACCTGCTGACTGCCCGGCCTGCCGTCTCTGTAACAGTATGCATCAACTTGAGATATATGAAGATTGAAGTCGTAAAACTGACGTAGATTTGGGCGGACCGTGTCATCATCATCATTCACGCTTTTTTGTGTTCTAATTCGGTTCGCCGCAGCCACGAAATAGAGCCGCAGCTTTGCAATCTTAATGAATTTTTATTCGACGATATGCCATTTAACACAAGTAATATTAGGTACTTTACTTCTTCTATGAAATTCTCTTGTCGCTAAACTTCGATATTTTCCGTGAAGCGACTGCCGTCTGACCTCCACAACCCGAAGGTGACATCGAAGCATTGCAGTTAGACCAATTGTTGGACTTTTGAGGGCTCCAACAACCCGTAACGACTGCCACTAGATGTTTGTATGGCAACCGGGACCAACGGCTTAACGTGCTTTCCGAGGCACGACCAGAGCAGTGCAAATATTCATATTCATGCATACAAATACTTGCATTGTGCGGGGATCGAACCCGTGCCACCTTGCGCAGCGGCCGCGTCCGCTACCGCTACGCCACGGAGGCTGTCATCAATTTCGTAACCAAGCATATCATCACCTAATCCCTAATCCCCTTCACCGAAGATGAATACCTTACATCCTCATACCCTTACATCTCATATGCCTTTCAAACTGTTTCAGGTTCACTGATTTGGGCGAATGGGAATAAAACTTAGAAAGAGGTACAAAAAGATAATGATATAAAAAATAATATTTAGCAAAGGTAGCATAATGCTCTAACTCGCTTTCAAACGTAAGTTCCAATGCTATGAGAAAGAATTAGGGTAATTTCGACAGAAAGAACAATGCCTGGGTAAAGTAAGTACCTAATATAGTAAAGGACTTACACATGAACAAGCACGGGGAAGGCGGCATCCCTGAGCTCCTCCCTCCAGGAGGGCGGCAGCAGTAGCTGCACGCGCGCCTTAGAGCCGCTGCCCAGTGCCACTTCGAACGAGCGGCGCGTTGGCAACGCCAGCTCACGCAGTCGTACTGATCTGAAGAATATAGTTAATTATTTTTTATCTATACTACATAATTTTTTGTTTATGCGTAACCTGAAATATGTGTCCAGTATTTTTAAGTAAAGGATCTATGTACGAAATTCCAAAAAGATATATTTTTTTTTTATATATAATAATCTAGCGCTTGACCGCAATCCTGCCTGGTGGTAAGCAACGACGCAATCGTTGATACCATCAACGATTGCGTCGTTGCTTACAAGCGCACTAGTTTATTAAGAGCCTATTCACTCTAGCCTTGAAGACACTCAAATTGTAGTCCGACGGAAACACCGCCACTGGCAAATTATTCCAGTCCCTCGATATACGCGGTATAAAGGAGGAGGCAAAACGCTTCGTCCGGATCGTAGTGGTGTCAACAACGTATGGGTGGAAACTCGCCGTACGACATGTCGTCCGATGGTGGAACGGAGATGGGGGTATTAAATCATGCAATTCCCTCGCACACTCCCCAAAATGCATCCTATAGAACACCGAAAGGCTGGCTACTCTACGCCTGTGCTCTAGGCTTTGGAGACCATCTCGAGTTAGATCAGGGTCACCAATCAGCCTCTTCGCACGCCTCTCCACTGAATCTAAAGTGGCAAAGTCATGAAATATCATAAAGTTATGAGCTTGTTATCCTACTTGGCTGTCCCAACAAAAATATGGTTAACGCTTCGCTCGTGCGGACAAGCGTGCGCAGTATGTACTATGATCCGCAGTATGTATGATGATACCGCAAGCTGCGTGGCACGCTCGGTAACCACACTGGAACAATTCCTAAATATATTTGGGAAAAAATATAACATGGTGTTTGTATTGGAATCGATTCAGGTGCTTATTCTGAACAAACTATATTCAGGTCTCGTATAATCAAAAAATAACGCTGTATATGTATGGGATAAAGATCAAATCAGAGTTCAGTCTTATTACTCATTTAGTAAGTGCTAAGAAAATGAATATTTTAGGATTCATTATCAGGCTTATTTATTAGAAATAGAACATTGGAAGCATCGAAATAAAAATATCAATTTTATTATATCGTTTTAAGGCAGGCACAAAAAGATTTTACTGATAACTTCCATTTATTTTCAATGAATTTGTGATAATTACTGCCATCTAATCTCTTCACCACCTGAAGTTGATTGGTAGAGAATGCCTAAGGCATTAAGTCCGCCTAGGTACATTCCATGTGCGAAAGTGTAAATAAATATATACGGACAAATCGCACAGATTGAGCTAGCCCCAAAGTAAGTTCGAGACTTGTGTTATGGGATACTAACTCAACGATACTATATTTATAATAGATACATACTACCCGTGCGCGATAAGTTGGGACCTGAGTGCACACTATTTGAATAAAATAGGACCCTAGGTATTTAATTATGTATCACCGAAAGTGTTGACTATGGTTTTGTAATGAAGAAAAATACAATGTTTAATTTTATACATTTTATCTATTATTTACATTATCTCATCTCTCAACGTCACCGCACTCAGGTCCCAACTTATCGCGCACGGGTAGTATATAGATAAACATCCAAGTCCCAGGCCAATCAAGAAAAGATCGTTTTCCATTATGACCTGGCCGGGGAACGAACCCGGGGCCTTCACGTCGCAGGCAGGCGTGTTGACCGCTGCGCCACGTAGGACGACAATTTGTTTGGACGAATTGGAAAACATGTGAATTGAAAAGCACATACCTATAAGGCCTCGTATCGTACAAAATTCTCTCTAGCTTATGCGTTCTGGCGTCGTGCAGCCCCGCGAGCGGCGGGCCGGGTCCCCCGCACTCCAGTACGTAGTGCGTGATGCCGAGCCGCGCGCGCGGGGGTGAGAAGGTCGCGCGCCAGTACGAGCAGTTCGCGTAGTGCAGCCGCGCCGGCCACACCGCCAGCTCGCACGTCAGGCACCGCGGCTCCTCGCGCTCGGCTCGCGCCTTCACCGAGTTACTGCCCCCCCCGTATGAAGGGTCTCTAACTACATACACCTGCCTCTGACCAGGCCTGTCTGCACTGCCTGTTGCGAACAAAACCCATAGTCAAACACACGCCAGAAGATACACAGTAACAAAACCATGCCCTGATCTAAAACACTAATGGGGGTTCATGGGGGGTCATGACAATTACATAATATCTAGTGAAGAGGATGTTGGGTTAGTAAACTGAACCTAGTCAAAAAGAACACTCAACTGCACTCAATCTAAATACTTAATTTGATTTCCTTCCTTCACCAAATCTGGATGCAGTCTAAGCTTTGGTAACATGTCTTTGTCTAAACCTTTAAATAAAAAAATAATATTTAAGGGGATTGAATAATATTTGAGTAGTTAATCAGCCCCCTAATCAGCGAACACATTTTTTTTTGTATTTGCCGATTATGGGGCTGGATATTCAATACGTTGGCTCACTAACTGCACTCCGCGCACCAGCTTTGAAATACAACCGTTTTTATGCGAACATAAAGCAGGTGGGCGGAACACAGTAATTAGGTGTGCAACCATGAGGATAACCAGCTTTAGAACACTAGACTTTCCTATTTAATTATCATATATAGGAAATAATATAATAATTTCCTATTGAATTACCTAAATAATATACTAAATGGTTCTCCTGGTCCCATGCCAGTATCTCAGCGACTTCGACCTTGCCGTGCGAGAGGACGGCCATGCGTTGGCGCAGTACGTCTACGTGTTTGATGTGTGTGTAGTACTGCCCCCCTCCCTCCTGCACGGCGGCTAGAAGAAGGAACGCACTGCCGTCTTCTGAGTAGACCGGCTGTTGGTGGACTTCTAACCAAGGCTCCTCTGTCGCTTTTTCTGAGTGAGTCTGAAAGAGGCATTAATTCCTTAAAAGGCTGCGAATAGAAAATCAATGCGTAGGACAAGTAAGCGAACGTGGTGAAATAATTATAGCCGCAGGGTCGATTAAGGTTAAGCTACGGTTACTGTAGTCGTTCTGGGGATGGGGGTGACCATGGCTATTCGATCGGCCTACAAAGTTGAAAATTTGCAAAAAGATTGGATTTATAATGTACCACAAAAAGAAGGTCGGATTTCGCGAAACATGTTTTGGTTTTAGGTAGTCCGATTTGGAACGAAGAAAAAAGGTGTTTATCTTACCTCAGTACAAGTCCAGTTAGGAGCATAACAACTGCTATAAACTGTAAGGTTTTGCGCTCGATTCATCCACACTACACCTACATGAGAATTGTCTTTGCCCACCCACTGGGCTGATATGAGATAATATTCCCTGAAACCACAGAACTTATATTAAAACTTTCCGTCGTTTTAATACATCTTTAAGGTACTGACGACAGCACATGAAGCTACTAAAATCTGCCAGATTTCCTTATTAGATTTTCAACTTTGTCTATAAAGCATTAAGGCTCTAGATTGGCTGGGAATATCTGACAGTTTGGAGTAGTTTGACCTGCTATTGTCCGTACTTTTTGTGTTGAAATACGTACATTCCATCTAACGTACTCGGAGGCCTCACTTCCCATCTCGGCGGCGAGGTCACATTTTGAACACCTACTATCCATAACTTTACCTTTGGTATCGCACTGCCAGGCTGGAAAGGAAGAACAAATAGCAATATAATTATTTCTTAAGCTCATAATCAGCCTATTATATTGCTGTATAAATTGTTGAAAATGCTGGGACACAGGCTCCCTCTCAGTTCTATAGGATGCATTTTGGAGAGTGTGCTTTTGGGAGTTGAGTTTTACTAGAACCTAAACTTTGGGCGGTTTATTGAGTCCAAGGCCAAGGTGGCTGCTAGGAAACTTAGCGTTATCGCAAAGGTCCGGCAGTATTTCACACCAGGGCAGCTTCTAATGTTGTACAAAGCACAGGTCCGTTCGCGTGTGGAGTACTGCAGCCATATTTAGGCTGGTGCTGCTAAGTGTCACCTGGCCACTTTGGATTCAGTGGAGAGGCGTGCGAAGACGCTGATTGTGACCCTGATTTAACTCGAGACGGTCTCCAAAGCCTAGAGCACCGGCGTAGAGTAGCCAGCCTTTCGGTATTCTATAGGATGCATTTTGAGGAGTGTGCGAGGGAATTGCACGATTTAATTCCCCCATCTCCATTCCATCATCGGACGACCCGTCGTACGGGGAGTTTCCACCCTTACGTTGTTGACATCACAACGATCCAAACGAAGCGTTTCGCCTCGTCTTTTATACCGCGTATATCGAGGGACTGGATTAATTTTCCAGCGGCGGTTTTTTCGTCAGACTACAATGTGAGTATATTCAAGGCTAGAGTGAATAGGCTCTTAATAAACCACCGCACCCACCATCAACGATTGCGTCACTGCTTACCATCAGGCGGGATTGCGGTCAAGCACTAGTTTATAATTTAAAAAAAAAAGAAAGGCAGTGGGCTGTTGTCCACCACACGGGCCCAGTGCGGGTTGGTAGGTGACACATGCCTTCGAATTTGTGCTTCTATGACATGCAGCACCCTAATTGTGTAACATGCTATTAATACAAACTAGCTTTCCGCCCGCGGCTTCGCCCGCGTGGAGTTCGGTTATATCCCGCTTTTTAGATTTCCTTCGGGAACATCATATTTTTCAAGGATAAAAGGTAGCCAATGTTCTTTCTCAGGGTCCAAAGATTGTCTGTGCCAAATTTCATCAAAATCGGTTGAGAGGTTAAAGCGGGAAAGCGTAACAGACAGACAGACAGACAGACAGAGTTACTTTCACATTTATAATATTAGTATGGATTGGAATCATTTTGAAGTCAATTGCTCCATATATTCGGAAAGTATGTCTGCTCAACAACTTAAATAACGCAATGAATGTTGTTGAACTGGCAAAATGAAGCCCATTGCGACTGGTAGTGTGTTACGCCATTATCCAGCGGTTTCCTCTCGATGTTTTCTTCGCCGTTTTGAGGTAGTGGTGATGAAGTAATTTATAGAAGGCAAAACGCCTGTCGTTGTTCGAGCATACAATTACCGTATCGTAACATACCTACAGCCAGTACCTCAGGGCCACTATTGTTGCTATTTCTAAAACTTAGCTTATTAAACTGGGTAAGTAAATGTGCATGTTCATTGTATATATACAAATACCTATATATCTAGCTGTGGTACTAGTATATGATACAATTACGAGTAATTGTATCATATACTTACTAGTCTAGGCTACGAAAGATTCAAAAAATAAATATTGCTTACACGACTCTTGCAATTTTAATACACATGTATTTTTTTAGCTGTACATTAATGGAATATTTTACCGAAAAAATTAATAAATTATATAACTTTATTTTCAAGTAACAAGACACATACAACCTGATACATAAAAGGAAACTAGCCTACTGTATTGTTGTACTATTTGAAGGAAACATATAGGATGAGATGGGCGGTGGTGGTACAACATACAAACAAGGAAGTAATATATCTGCTGCAGGATTGCCGGTTTATTAGAATGACACTAAAGATATGACGATAAAATCCATACCGTGGGATATCTGACAGTGACTTGGTCGGGGAAGACAATGTGCGCTGAGGCGTTGCTGGTGGGCAGCTGTAGGAAGCCGGCGCGCGCCGCGCCCGCGCCTCCCAGCGAGTCGGCGATGCGCGGCAGGCGCAGCTCCGACACCGCGCGGTCGTCGTACTGCACGTACATCACCAGCGTACCGTCCGCCGAGCCCCATGTTGCTGACGGCGTTTTCGTCACCTCCTCTGTTACAAAATTAAAAAAGGAAGATTTACAATATTTTCTCGCTTCATTTGCTCTGTTTGTGAAATGGTTTAATAAATAAGTATCATTATTTAATAAAAAGTGAAGTATCAGTATGTAAAGTATAAGTATTGGTATATGATAAAAAACCGGCAAAGTGCGAGTCGGACTTGCGCACGAAGACTTTCGTACCATTATCTTTAAAAACGAAAAAAAATCACATTTATTGTATGGGGCTTCCATACAATAAATGTGATTTTTTTTCGTTTTTTATCAATATGTATTTTGTTTTAATTTAATTATTTAATTTTAATATACGACCAAATTCTGTGAACATTTCAAGCGTGTATCTATTTCCGTCATTAATATGGAGCAAAAAACGGCAAAAAAAATAACTTTTGTTGAATGGGAGACCGCCCCCCCCACCCCTTATTTTTTTATTTATAGTACCTATATGTCGTTATAGCGGCAATAGCTATAGGCTATAGACAGACGGACGGACAGACGGACAGCGAAGTCTCATGAATAGGGTTCCGTTTTAGGTGCGGAACCGTAAGAATTGTAGTGCTCGATGTCTTTGAATACACTACATATTTATAGGGTACATGAGACTACATTGAGAAATGTGCATTTCTCAAATGACATGTTCAAGTTACACGCCGGAAACTGTAACTGACTGACTGAACGTCGTAACTATGTTTCCATTCTATACTCACCTTGATAGAGAAAGTCGGACACGCCATTGTAAACGCTACCGGGTATGGCGTCGGTAGTGAGTCGCAACAGGGGCGCTCTGCGGGCGGGGGGCCCGGGCCGCGCCAGCACCTCGTTGTCGGCCGCCAGCAGTAGGGACCCGTCGTCCCCCAACCAGGCCGCGTGCTGCCACTCCCAACTGCGCTGGCCCTCGCCAAACAGCGGGATGTGATGGCTGTAAATATTTAAACACATGACTGTTTATTTACTTTGAATTGTATTTTGAAATCGAATTTAACAATTAAATTAACAAGGTTGATACTGGATAGTATAGTACAATATTACCCTGTGTCACCTACGGCTGCCAAACGTGGACTTACAATCAGAAAGCAAGTTCAGACCACCCCGAGAGCAATAGAAAGGAGCTGCTTGAACATAAAGCTAAAAGACAGAGCAAGAAGTACAAAAAACTCGGTAAATTAACAAGATAAAAGATGCGTTTTGCTAAAAGTTTAAAATGGAGGTGGGCTGGCCATGTCGCCAGATACAAGGACAATCGTTGGAGAACCAATATCTCAAACTGGAAAGGACCATACGATTGAAAAGCGTCCGAACGCTCGGTGGCAGGATGAGATTGTGGCCATCGCACGCAGAAATTGGATATCCACCGCCAGAGTCAAAATTAAATGGAATTCTTTGGAGGAGGCTTTTACCCTAAGGTAGTCCACACTAATTGAATTGAAACAATGAAAATAACAATATCTTGCACAAATTAATGTTTTTTTTAATGTTTTTAATAAATGGAATTACCTAAATTAATACCACTTGATTAATTGTGGAAAGTAAGAAAGCTGTATTATTATTCAGTTGACTGTTCAATACAAGCATGCAGCTGTAGTCTAATTAATATACTTTGCATTTTCATACTAACTTATTCAAGACTAGCTTTCCGCCCGCGACTTCGCCCGCGTGGAGTTCGGTTATATCGCGCTTTTTAGATTTCCCTCGGGAACATCAATTTTTTCCGGGATAAAAGGTAGCCTATGTTCTTTCTCAGGGTCTAAAGATTGTCTGTGCCAAATTTCATCAAAATCGGTTGAGAGGTTTAAGCGGGAAAGCGTAACAGACAGACAGACAGACTAGACAGAGTTACTTTCGCATTTATAATATTAGTATGGATTACATCAGATTAGTTTGCTGAAACGAACTTTCCAGTGTTTGAAAATAAACGCCCCGTAACTTTTATAAGATGCTTCTGTTGATATTAGTAACACAATCATTATGCCAGACTTATTTGAATTAGGACTGCAACTAGCAAAGTAAAATTCAAACAACTTTGAATTTGTTCAAACTTATTCAATGCTAACAGCTCTATCACTTTATTTAATAGGAAGCTAATAAAGTAGGAGAAGTCTGATTGCCACCGCATTTTCTGCAAACTAATTAATCCGTTCAGAATGCCAGCTCTTTCCTACGATAGGTACTTACGATTTACGTTGGAATTCGCGAGTGTTCGAGGATTAATTTGTTGGCTTGGCAGCCGGTGAAATTGTTAGCAAGGTTTTTTTTAAAATTAATTAAATTGATATAATCGAGTGTACCGATTAAATGACAAGCTTTAATTAACTGGGTGACAATCATGATAACGACATCAGTACCCATGACTTCTGCGAAGCAGCCAATTTTTGTTTTGAAATCTAATATTTAAAAAAAAAATAGAATGACGATTTTAATTAAATATCACTTCGGTTTCCATTTTAGTAAAACAATGGTTCTAGAACCTCTAGCATAGTCAATAATACTCATCGTTTATTAAGAAAATAAAAACCGGCCAAGTGTGTGTCGGACTCACGCAAAAAGGGTCCCGTACCATCGATTTATGAAAAGATTACGCGGTAATAAGCGGTTTACGATTTACAAGGTACCTATTAAAAAAAACTACTACTAGATCTCGTTCAAAACAGTTTTCGTTGGTAGTTTTTATAGTAATGTACTTACATCATATGTTTTTTTCAGATTTTTTTATTTTAGAAGTCAGAGGAGGGGGGGGGGGGACCATCATTTTCCTGCTTTGGAAGCGTCTGTCACACAAACTAAACACAAACTATTCGGTTTAGAAAAAACATGTTTTAGAAACCTCGATATCATTTTTGAAGACCTATCCATATCCGACCTATCACACGTATGTGTATTATGAAAAAAAAATTTTTGCTTTTCACTTCTAATTATGGGGAGCCCCCAATAATAATAATAATTATTTATTTTTGCATCAAAATATTAATGCGGCTCACAGAATATATCAACCTACCACGTTTCAACAGTATAGCTCTTATAGTTTCGGAAAAAAATGGCTGTGACATACAGACGGACAGACAGACATGACGAATCTAGAAGGGTTCCGTTTTTTGCCATTTGGCTACGGAACCCTAAAAATCATCAGTTTCATAGAAGAGTGGTCAAACTGAACAGCAAATGTGATTAAGGAATAACCGACAAAAATATACAGACGACAGCACATCAAGCTCCTACAACATGTCAGATTTCTTTATTAGATTTTCAACATTATCTCTAAAGCATTAAGGCTCAAGATTGATTGGGAATATTTGACAGTTTCAGGTAGCTTGACAAGCTGTCGTCTGTATAACTCTCGGGAGTTTAGAATCGTATAAGTAGGTACCTACTGAATCCACGGTAACAAGTTGCGTGTCAATATTTCTGCTAACTCGTATTTACTTACCTACTACATTAGAAATAATAAAAAGTAACAACTAAAACCCAACTACGACAGAAAAAGGACGCTGAAAAAGTATAAAACAAGATTTTCAGAATACTGAACCGAACAAAGTTGCTAATGTAGTTGCAAGTAAACGGACACAGCAGACTCTACCAAGATGCTTTCGTTGCACATTGACAATAATGTCATACAATACTATTCTGAAGTATGCAATACTCACTATGTAGAAATAAATTTTCATGTTTGGAAAGGCGTAGTCACACGTTACATATACCTACCTACCGTAGCACCTTGACAACGCAAAACGTAAAAAAAAAAACGTAAAAACTAGATACTTGACATATTACATCTACACGAACATACAGTATGTTAAATAACAGAGGGCGTTCCCTTAAACTCGTTAATATATATCATTAATAGATTAAAATAAAATTATAAGCATAGAAAAATAAGCATAAAAAAATCCGAATAAAAAAAAATTCTAATTGGAAATAAATTTGAAACCTCCTGTTTTAAATCAAAATAGTAGTCGTCATGTATAAATAAATTGCGACGTTGCCATCTTTCATGTTCGCGTGTACAGTGTGTTTCTTTTACATGTCAATTTAAAATTTTTATTGAATATTTTCATATTGGAAAAAATTTTAAAACATTTTGTTTTCGAATGGAAATATTTTTTTTAGCATGTATGTATGCTATACTATTTCGGGTTAACGGGAACGCCCTCTGTTAGTTAACATACTGTATAACAACATAAGCGCGAAGGCATATAGTGCAGAGGACATTTTTATGGGAGTTTTAGCCAGTTATGAAACTGTTTCCGCCTTCACTGCGTGGAGTTACTCCCAGCTTATGTAGTTTTCATTAATGCATTACATATTCTATTAACGTTCACACTGCTCTACATTGCATAAAGCGATTCACAGTTACCGTGATCCGCGCTTTACTCTTATCGCTCATATTTAACATCATTAAATCATTCTTGTAATTATGTACAAGCATAAAGTACTCGTGAAGCTCTTTCACGTCCAAACACGGTATATTTATTTTAATTTTATATTCACATAGAACTTTTTGTCCGCTAGAGGGCGCAATACTAAATTTGGTGACAAGCTTTATAGCTCATAATTAACAGAATATCAAGGACTTTCTAATGGTTTTGCAGTGGTCTTATTCTGATAAGTAGTAAAGAAGCTATGAATGAAAAGATGTGAATTATATGCAACCAGCCCATGAATACAGGTAAAGTCACGAGCAAATGCTAGCAATATATATATATATTCCAAATGTACAAGTATCTTTACTTGTACATTTGGAATATAAAACAAAACAAAACATACATAGTAAAAAATAAAGTTAAGATAAATATGGCGTGTTTGGTATCATTTGAAAGCTTGTCCGCTAGAGGGCGCCACATTAGATTTTGTGAAACCCCATATAGCCTATAACCAGCGGACAATTAAGACGCTTCAAATGATATGTCATTTGTCGAATTCTGAAAAGTAGTTTAGAAGTTACGAGGGAACAGATGAACATACGTACATACATTAGGGTGCTTCTTAAACGGACAATTTTTTTTTTTTTTCAATTTATTCTCGCGTCACCCATTCATTCTCTTCTATGATTCAAAAAAGTAGTAAATTATTTTTTTCAGATTTTTAAAGTAATATTTAGGGGTCGCTACCGGCAAGCAAAATAAAAAAATATATGGATTTTTTATTAGAATTTTTATTCGGTGAAAAAAATTATAATCATTCTTAAATCATATAATTAGTAGGGAGTTATGATACTGAAAAATTAACTATGATAACAACGTATTTTTATTTGTATTTGGGTACTTCTGTATAAAATTTTTCACAACTAAAAGAAGGTATTGTTTTTGTTCCTCATCGCTGGTAATTAATTTGTTGTACTCTTCCATTAATGCCACTCCCCGCTCCGCCAAAACATTCACTACTTTCATAGAGCATATAATTTCTCTAGAGGCTTTATAATCTTCATCTTCCTCCCAAAGAGAAGGATCTTTTTTTTTTTTAAATGGGGATGAAATACCGAGAATTCTAAAAAACCGTAAGGTGTTGCTGGTAACAAAGTCTTCTAAATTTTTTTCTTCGATGTGACTTACATCTAAGGTAATCCGCTTAGGGCTAAAGTCTAAACCTTCTTCATTTAGTGCAATAACCATATTTTGTTTGCTTTCCAATGAAACTTCATCAACAAAAAAAGAAAACGCAACAAGTTCTTCGGAGAGGTACCATAAATGCCCTAGAAACTTTGTTATAGCTTTTTTCGATATGGCTTTGTTTATGTTTTCAAAACTGAGATCTTTTAGCAAGCACAAATCATTCCTTGGTGCTGATGTTGTACTAGTATTACGAGTGTACGAGGCGATCGGACGCATACTGAAGGTTGCCGGGGAAGGGGTGCAAGTGTAAATCGAGTGTTTATTGTGTTGAATCATGCGTCGACAGTTGAAAAAGCAAATTTTATCTTGATTCAATAATCCTAAAACTATTATATGTCTCTTTAAAGTAATAAAATAAAAATGACAAATTAAACAAAATATTAAAACTTTAATGCTCGGTAGCGACCCCTAAAATTTGATTTAAAAATAAAATAAAAATAATGAGGTCGTTTTTTGGATGACAAAAGCGAATGGCGGGTTGACGCAGTTACTTTTCAAAAGTCGAAAAATAAGAAGCACCCTACATACATACATACATAGCCTGTCAAAATCATAACCCTCCTTTTGCTTTGCCATAGTCGGGTAAAAAATATGTAAGTCCTTTACTATTTAAAAGTTATTTATGTTTGCATAATACAAGCTCTAAACTCCAATTCCGTTTTCAATAAATATTCTTCACGAAATCGAATGCACTCAAAGTAATCTAAGAACAAGGGTGAATGTCTTATGATTTGAAGTCAGTTCCACACAAGGAACCGCGGCAACAGGTGTGTAGGTTACAAAAAATAATTGGAACATATAACTCTATTCTGTAACAAGTTTAAAGTTTTAACTCAAAGTGTATCTTAAATTCTCGACGGTGCAGTTTGCGAGACGGTCATTCGAAGTCATAAAGTATTACTTCCCCCAAGCCAAATCCTCTCTTCCCCTCCCACATTAAAATTCCACTCGCAAATTTTTAAATAAATTGGAAATCGTATTCACGTACCCATCGTGAAATCGATTTCTTCACCCGCGAGACGACCGGGGAAAGAAAATTCAGAAAAGAGATATGATTTAAATGAAAAAAAGAACTGCTGAGAAACGACTCTCTTTAATATCGGCTTTTTAAAGCTAGTCGCCTGCGGATACGTTTTTTAAACTTTATTTGAGGTAATATCTCATGAAATATGAGTTTTAAATTGTTTTCGAGAATCACTTTCGTGATATACCAACTGAAATATTGCAGCCTGTTAAGGTTCAGAATAAGAAGTAGTGGTTTTTCGACTAAAAGCTGACTTTTCAGTGTAACAGTTATCTCGTAGTCGTGGTGGCCTAGTGGTTGAAACACCAGCCTCTCAAGTATGAGTGCGCGGGTTCGATTCCATATCAGGAAAGTAACAATGTAACTTTTCTAAAGGTAAATATGTACTTTCTAAGTATATCTTGGACACCAATGACTGAAGGTGAAGGAAAACATCTTGAGGAAACCTGGACTTTATAAGTCTCAAATCGCCAACCCGCATTGAGCAAGCGTGGTGATTACGTTCAATCCTACTCTGTATGAGAGGAGACCTGTGCCCAGCAGTGGGACGATAAAAAAGGTTGATGATGATTATCTGAAAAATAATTATGACAGTTTGACATGTTATTACAAAAGCTGTCAAATCGCAATAATTATTCATTCCTTTGATAAAAGTTATCTGTCTACTGAAAAATCAGCCGCCATACCAGATAAATATGTAGATAATGTTCTGTGAAGTTTACGTTTTTCTATACCAAATATTTTATCGTCAATTTGGGCAAAAGTGAACAAAATTTTGAGCAAGCAGCGGGGTTTAGAATATAATTTATTTCAACGGATCAACATCCGTTGAAATAAATTATATTCTAAACCCCGCTGCTTGCTCAAAATTTTGTTCACTTTTGCCCAAATTGACACAGTAGCTTATAGCCCCAGTCAATGACCCTGATTCTCTTGTTCAAAAACTTAATTTAAGTTCAGTGCTTCTTCTTCTTTTTATTTCGATAAGAAAAGGACAAAAGATAAATGTTAGTTTAGTCCTGTCAAATTAGTGCGCGCCTGACATAAATTAACGCATGACGTAAGTCGTAGTCGCCATGTTTTTAATCGCATCTAAGCTGTCTATGGAGTATCTTAATTTGACATGACTCATCATCATCTCTAGCGTTAATCCCAGTCGCATCCGAAGCTTTTTCAGCTTTGGAGTCTGGGGTCCGCTTTACCAGTCTAACTGCTGATTTTGGCTTAACGTCGATATTTTCCGTGAAGCGACTGCCGTCTGACCTCCACTCCACAACCCGAAGGCGATTGAAGCATTGCAGTTAGACCAATTGTTGGACTTTTGAGGGCTCCAACAACCCGTAACGACTGCTGTTAGATGTTCGTATGGCAACCGGGATCAACGGCTTAACGTGCTTTCCGAGGCACGACCAGACAAGTGCAAATATTCATATTCGTACAGTCAGAAGCAAAAATATGTATACATTGCCAAGGCTTCAAAAATATGTAAACACCTCCGACTTTAAGACGAAGTGCTCAACTTGAAGAGCATAAAATTGTAGCCACCGGTTCACATCATAAATATGTATACGATCATTGCTTCATTAAATTATGCCCACCACGAAAGGAACAATACTATATATGCACGCTTCCATCAATAGCATGCATTCACGTGTTGGTTCATAAATTAATGAAGCAATGAGCGTATAAATATTTATGATGAGAACCGGTGGCTACAATTTTATGCTCTTCAAGTTGAGCACTTCGTCTTAAGGCGATTAGTAACGACGATGACCTTGCGCATCTGGGCGGGGCTAGGCAGAAACCCCCGCGCACCCCGCATCATATTTACGTGCACGTTTCCTACTCGCTTGCTTCGAGCGCGGACGTCTCGCAACAAACGTAGAATGCCATACCATGTCTATAAAGTATACTATTCTGTCTAAAAAGTACTTACCTAATATAGAAAGAATTACGTGGTATCAAAACTCATGCCCTAAAGTGAAACATATTAGGTAATTACTTTTATTATGTTGTTTTCGATACTGCGTTGCAGGGATTTTTTTATTTAAGAAAGGGAAAACAAATATTAATTTATAAAAATGATTAATGCAAAATGGGAACCGGTTTATTCTTTTTTATTTATAGTTATTATATAGCATTTAGCGTTTTTGGTATAATTGATACTTACCAGGACTTAAAAAAAAAATCCCGGAAACTCCATCATCTAAATAAAACTCACAGGTCAGACTAAAATAGGTGCATATTATTTAGAATACATATGGTTTAAAAAATTTTGCTGACCAAATTTTAGGTAATGAACACCTGAGACTAATGAACTTAAAGAATGAAAAAAAGAAATTGTTTTAATTTATCTACTAGAAAAAAAAACTTGGGGAAATTTAATCAAGTTTCATATGGATTAAATTACAAGTATCAATTATATATTTTTTAGGGAAGGAAAATATTATTGTTTTGTACTTAGCAAAAATTTGACGATTTTTTTTTTTTGAGATGTTCTTAATTTTTATTGGAGGAATGAACAGGTGTGGCCTTAGAAATAAGGCATACAATTAGCGTAATTTTTGTTTTACCGGTAAAAAAACGGTAATTGAAATATTTTTACCGGTAAACCGGTAAAAACGGTAAATTTATATTTTTTTTTCCAAAATATTAATTATGTGATTGGGTAGTCTTAAAGCAGAAAATAAATAAGTACACAAGGTACAATGGTAGTGAACATGTTACATATTGCTTAAAATGAGCATATAAACACAATTTTTAAAACCATGACCTTTTTTTTGGCGCAGTCAAGCGTAAATGTAGCACCTTTAGATTAATTTAGACAATTTTCATTTTCAAAACGCAGCCAGCCAACGAATGCTGGTAAATCTACATCAAGTCCGTTTAGAACCCGGAAATAACCTCAATGTAGCTTGCTAAACCTCAATGCGATCTTCAGTGTCAAGTAGGTATACTGGCTTGCACCAGTTCTTTTTAGCCAAGGCAAGGAGAGCGGAGTGATTCCCTTGTCAACCGCGACCACATCTCGATGCATTCCCACGTCGGCTTTTAGGAAATATTCCCTGAGACTGCATATCTCGCGATTGTGGAGGGTCTTACCATTTAAAAAGCTTCAACTTTCTCTTTTTCGCGGGGTATAAACTAATACAGCCTCATAACCGATGTCAGTGGGTGATGCAATTGAATTGTAGTCAGCACCGAACGGACCCTCCTATCCAGGGTGTCGACTTCGGTCCGAGTCCATTTTAGTATGCTGAAAGAGTACATAAAATCGGGATGATCCAACCGTTGAAGGCTCGTACCTTATTTCCGCTTAATAGAAGACTATTTATTACTTTTTTCAGCGACGCGAAGATGAATATGAGATGCAAAACGTTTCTTCAGCGATTGCTTCATACCAGTAACATTGATACGTTGGGTATCAATGTTACTGGTATAAAGCATTCGACATACCCAATATTTATAGGTTTCAGATGCAGAGAGCGCTCTAAGGTTTACGGAACGTGAGTTGGGTTCCCATGGATGCCGCAATCTCTCCTCGCTTTACATGCATGACCACACATTTATCCACACAAAATTCCATCCTGATAACGCTACTGAAAGTTTCAGTAATTTTCATTAGCTCCTTCAGTTGAAATTTGTGGGGAGCAATGAATTTTAAGTCAGTCATGTAAAGGAAGTGCGATATAACCTGACCACCTCTCCTCAGCCGATAGTCTAGACGTGTATTTTCCAGCAGTGTACTTAGAGGATTCAAGGCTAAGCAAAATCAAAGTTGACTCAAAGTATCGCCCTGGAATAGACCTGGCTCGGATCGCTATTCCTATGAATATCTCGATATCCAGGATAGCGAAGGACCGTCCTCCATTAGCCATACACGTCATCAAGATGGTGTGCAGAGTTGCATCAACTTTATAGAACTCCATCACCCGCATGAGCCTTGTATGTGACACCAAGTCATAATAGGCCTTATTATATAATAATAATAATAATTATTATTCATTTATTTCTCCTCACAATGTTTTGTTTATAGCTAAAACCGTACAATTACTCAGTCTAGTATTTGTTACATATGTGAGGAGCTGGTGTCCGTGAAAGGCAATATAAAAAAAAAAACTATTCAACATGTCGATAGATCCTTTTGGGAACGACGAACTTGTTGGGTAATGGCCATGTTATTAAGGAGTAGCTCCTTAGTACCGCGGGAGCCGCTCCTACATCCATTTTGAGAGGCAGACATGATGAGTTGCTGTCAATATGTTTGTTAATTTTAACTTTAAAATTGGATGTAAGAACTTTAAAGATGGTCGGTAAACAAGTGATCGGCCAATAATTTTTGGGTTCCGCAGTGCTACCTGATTTATGGAGCAGGTGGGTTACTCTAGTTGTTAGGAACTGAGGTAGCGAACCAGACTCAAGCGAACGTGCTACATTGAAAACCATTTGATCCAAAAAAGCGACAGGCACCAAACAGATACTGCGCCAGAATGAACACATGGCATCGTCATCCAGTAGGTAAGTGTCAGCCACCTTGGTCTGGTCGATAAACCCACCATTCATTGTTTTAGAAAGTGCGATTCTGGGTGTACCGTACATTTTCTGCTTCAGGAAGTCGATGTGCTCCCTGACAGGTTAGGTTGGTTAGGTAGGTTGGTATTTGTACCTGAAAATACCCGCCTTACAAAGCGTATCACTCTAGGACGAGTATCACATTCCCTGAAGCAGATTAGTTTACCGATAAGTGTTCTGGCCCCACCAATACGGTATTCAATCCTGCACTGCCAAGCTAGTAAGACTGGTTACGTTCGTCTAGCTCTGGAGTCATTGGAAAATTTGACATGAGTTCGATAGTCGTTGTACAGTACAGTTATACAAACTAATGAATGACACGAATCGTCACAAATGCTTACGTCAAAGCTACTTTTAAGTGTCAAACATTACATATAATGGAAAGTTTGACGTATGCGTGAATAAATGAACAACTTTGCCCAAAACATAAAACCGGTAAATTACCGGTTTTATATTTTTTACCGGTAATTTTATAGTTACGAAAAAAGACGAAAGGAGAAAAGGCGGTAAAAATGAAAACCAGTAAACCGGTATTGCATGCCCTACTTAGAAATAACTTTAACCCGAAGGAATCTAGAAGCGCGATATAACCGAATCATACTAATATTATAAATGGGAAAGTGAGTTTGTTTGTTCTGCTTTCACACTGTAACTACTGAACCGATTGCTTTGAAATTTTGTAGACGTAAAGTTAGAAATCCGGATTAAATGATAGGGTACTTCTTATCCCGGAAAAATTTGGTGTTCCCGAAGGAAATCTGAAAAGCACGATACAATCAAACACCACGCGGGCGAAGCCGCGGGCGGAAAGCTAGTATCAAAATAAAGCATCATATAAAATCACGTAAAGCGTCCTAGCGCGGCAATAAATGCAAACATTCAATAATTATACACAAAATCACTAAAAATACTTCGTTGCACTCGAAGTACTTAGTGTTATAGCTTGCGCTTCCCGCCCATCTATGAAGCTATACTTAGTTTCATAATTATTTTATATTGATCGTAGTTGCGTAATTATTTATGTTAATTTAAATTTATTATGATTACTTTAAATTACTTGGGAGGATTTTAAAACCTTAGTTTATTCTAAAATCACACTTGGATGTACACTTCCGGTCTTTCGGCAATTATTTTATTAATTTTAGAATTATTGATGCAACTTCCGATTACCGCCAACTTTTATTATAAATTCCTCTCGAGCATTAGTCTTCCCGCCCATCGGATATTTATTTATTGAATCAAGCATTGTTCAAATAAATAAATATAAACAACTTTCGATATTTTAGGTTAATCCAAATATCTGTACACAATTATTGACAATTACTAGCGTTACTATTAACTTTTTCTTAATTTTATTCAATACCTGATAATTTTCGTTTCCGTTGTCTATTAGTTTTGTGACTATTCGTTAGTGTTTTGACTCAATGGTGTATAAAAGTTACTGATGTCTGTGCTGTTGATCATTAATTAAACAGACTTGTACTGGATCATACTACGTCGTTATTATTTTCTACGCTTCTGAAGCATGTCTTTACATTAGTATCCAAGGGTGCACGGAGCAAAAAGTGACACAGCCTCCTCTCACGAGCGCTGGCGCGAGACTGCCGGCCGACCCGCGCCCGCGTCCCGCATAGAGCCCCTCTGAACCTCGCAAGGCGGAAACTCGTACGGACACTCATTTTTATTACTTTTCTTATTAAATATTTCATCAATTTTAAAATAGAACTATGATTATATAGCTCTTACAGATACACGTTACTGCGAGTAAGAATATTTAAAAAAGTCTAAGCGCTTTAAGAGAAATATCGATTTAAAAGTTAAAAAACGCCGTGTAGAAATATTTTTCTTTTGACGTAAATATAGGCCGTATAGAAAATAATAAACACTAAATATGTTGTGCTTGAATCTATGATTATAATATATTTTTTTCAAAATTTTTGATCAAGGCATTCTGGAGGAATAAACTTTGAAAGATGAGCGTTTTTGGCCGCTAGAGGGTATCTATCCCCTTAAAGTCGAAGGTGTTTACATATTTTTGGAGCCTTGGCAATGTATACATATTTTTTCTTCTGACTCTACATACTAATAC
This sequence comes from Sesamia nonagrioides, assembly GCA_017933935.1. Classification (NCBI taxonomy): domain Eukaryota; kingdom Metazoa; phylum Arthropoda; class Insecta; order Lepidoptera; family Noctuidae; genus Sesamia; species Sesamia nonagrioides. Next base: position 1,771,673 of record JADWQK010000081.1, read on the forward strand.
TTGCACTGCGCGGGGATCGCGTTCGCTACCGCTACGCCACGGAGGCTGTCACACAGGACTAAACTAATATTTTATCTCCTGTCCTTTTCGAAATGAAATATAAAGAAAGAGGTGCACTGAAATAAAATTTTGATTAGTTTGTGAACCGGCCCGGTTCCCTTAACCGGGGCCATCATATCTCGAGCTTATTTATTTCTTAAACCCAATGTAGTAATTGCTTTGCTCGCATCGCTTGTAAATAAATTAATCTATATTCAGAAAGAAAGACTGCAGATAACATTGAAACTCTAGTGGAAACAGATAAATGTGTAAACGAAACAAATTGAGATCGTGCGGAAATTTTATATTCTTCAGAGGGAGACGAGGCATGCCGTCCTTGGCGCGCGTCTCCCACATTTGTTATACTTTACACAGTACCGATGATACTTATGCAAAAGCTTCTACTACAATTTTTCAACAAAAAAATTGAATGTACACGTTAAAATGAAGGACTGAACGTTCTCTGATATGCCAAACAAATGCCACTCTTAGGGGAAGGTCCGGTGACTGAAAACCAATTTGGGACGCGAATTTAATTTTCAGTCGGAAATTTAATTATGGAAATTTCGAGGTGCCTTAAACTGTGACCTTTACGATGTTCAAGCATCAAATATCAAAAGGTACTCACTCATTTGTGACGTCATAAACGGTGTAGTGCGCAGTAAATGTCCGTCGGTAAACCTGCGAAATAATAAAAGTTGAATAACTCTGTCAAAGTTAGGTGTCGAGTTGGTAATAACCGTTCATTTTGATAAAAAAAAAAAAAAACTAAAATAATAATTAAAAGGTATGTAGTGGTACATACGCACCTCCTTGATATTGTGTTGAAAGAGCACAAAGCGCAAGTTCGGAGAGCACTGGTATCCGCGCACATTTAGCTGCCTCTGTGATCAAATTTTAAAGTTCGTTTGTAGCCAATTAGCTTTAAAACAACAAGATATAATAAAGTAATGCATTGTTTTAAGTAACACAAAAGTTCGAGTCAACTCTGTGAAAAACCTCTTAGGGTTAGCGTAAATGCGGACGAGGGCTGAGTTGCGGTCACACGACCATAGTGTAGTCCAAGCGAAGCTTTCAGGAGCTAGGGGTGATGTTATAATAGAGCGTGCGGGACGCGCACCGACTCGATAAGTGCCCAACACGGTAAAGGTCGCGGGAACAGAGTCAATTGAAAAGCAAAACTGACAAATTCCGCGTTTAACTTCGGTAATGTTCATAAATGTCTTCATTCCTTCATAATGCGAAATGTCCTCTTTAAAGTCGGCGGCATACTCAAAATTTCATTCCCCGAAGCCCGTTACCGGCATAATAATGCCATTATGGAGAATCGGGGATGTCGCCATAAATTTTACAGTAAAGGGCATCGAAGTAGTACCGTCCGCACTTACAGAACTTTAGTGGATACTAACATGATAACAGAGGTATGAAACACATAAAGAGTTCCATTTATTTGTTTTGTTGAAAAATGTTATGTCACAAATAATGTTAGTTAGCTGTTAGGTAACCGCGCTGATAGCATATTGCAATCCAGTCCAATTGGATTTGGCGTGGACTGGACAATAAGCTGATCGTCTAGACTAAATATATTATGTTATAGTCGTGGTGGCCTAGTGGTTAAAACACCAGCCTCTCAAGTATGAGTGCGCGGATTCGATTCCAGGTCAGGCAAGTACCAATGTAACTTTTCTAAAGTTATATGTACTTTCTAAGTGTATCTTGGACACAAATGACTGAAGGTGAAGGAAAACATCTTGAGGAAACCTGGACTTTCAAGTCTGAAATCGCCAACATGCATTGAGCAAGCGTGGTGATTATGCTTACGGGTGGGACGATAAAAAGGTTGATAATGATGATAATGATGATAACGTTGCATAAAGTCTAACTTACTAGTGTGTGATTGGTAACGAGAACAGAGAGCGTGTTGTTGAAGGTGTCGAGCGCCAGCAGGCCGCCGTCGTCGGCTTGGTACACGAGCTGGTGCGAGCTCACCCAGGTGGTTGGCAGCCGTTCCCCCGTCAAGTCGCCGTGCAGGAACTCGTCCAGCCGCATGCGGCGACCCGACCAGTACAATAATTCGTCCACATACCTGGCCAAAAGTAAAAGACCTTTTGATTATTCCCAACTCTCACTTTTCGGATTTTAAAACGATGACAATGGCAGAATTAACTTTGTTCTTCAACAAAACTTCTCTTATCAAAGTTCTCGCCAACTTTCGCAGACTTAAGTCATTTATAAAAGAGTTAACTAAGTGTTTTTAAAGATCCAAGATAAATGAGAGTAAGGAAAATAGAAAATGGTGACTTACCCTAATAGATAAATAGCTGTAACAATACCGGCTATGACAAAACTGATGACCATCAATGAAAATATGATGCTCCGCCAGTTGTGGCCATCTCCTTGGTATAAGTCCTGGAAAACATTAGTTCGTTACTTATGTAAAGAATGTAAGGGCGGAGGGAAGAAATATGGCTAAATAATATGACATTCGTCAACGATCTCCAGCTTCGCTAAAAATAAGCGAAATCAGGATTTGATTTATGACGCTGGAAGGTGTCGGGTTTAATGTGGCAATATTACGAGACGATTCTGTCGACGAAGGGTCTTTCACTACGATTGCTTGTCGCCGGAACACTGAATATTGTTTTTTTCATGAATTTTAAAGTTATTTAATTTATTTCCTTCTATTCTTAGAATAGGTATTGGAAACTCGACGTTGCAGTCCTGATAAGTTATATAGCTCCTACAACGATGAACGACGATATTGATCCTTTAGTTGTATATCTAATATTTATCCTTATCCTTCGTAAAAAGCTGTGTTAACTTTTTAACCGACTTCAGAAAGGAGGAGGTAAATCGACCGTATATATGTTGTTTTCCTTCCTACTGTAGGTACCCTAAAGATACACCTAAGCGTGTCTCAATTTTTTCTTTCTTTGTGAGTGTAGAAGAGATACTTATTAAAATGTTATTTGTTAACCACCTACAGCAACAATACGTAGATAATACATATTATTGTATTAAAAAATTATGCATATTCCCACCTCCTCTTTGGCGGACTTGGGGTCGGCGACTTGCAGGGTCTCGTCGGGCGGGAGGCGCCAGGAGCCACCGCCGCCGCCGCCGCCCGAGCGGTCCGTGTGGCCGGTGGCGTGCATGCGCCGGCGCCGACGCGCGCGCACCCGCCACCGCGCCGCGCTACGCAGCCGCGCCCGCCGCGCTGCCGCCGCCTGCCGCTCCGCTGCGCCGCGTGCGCGGAATCCGCCCCATCACTGCAGACAATCATTTTGGATTATTGAATAGATAGACATGTATTTAATAAGAATCATGTAGAGAGTTTTGGCGGGAAAGTTAAGCTGAGTGTCACGCTCCTTTTTCATTGGACTTTTAAATTATTTATAGTGGCCTCGTCATGACTTTGCCTCAAACCTCCCTCGTAGACGTTTTACGGGGCTATCTTTTTTAGAGAAAAAATAAGAATCATGTATTGCGAGTTGATTGCGAGAGACAACAGCCTAGATAACTGTGTCTAAAAACATAACATTTTGCACAAGAGTTGTTTATATTACAGTAAAATCAGTTTATTATGACTCCGCGATATTGACCAATCGCTTCATCATCATCTCAGCGTAAATCCCAGTCGTATCTGAAGCTTTTCAGCTTTGGAGTCTGGGGTCCGCTTTACCAGTCCAATTGCTGATTTTGGCTAAACTTAAATATTTATATTGACCAAACGCTTATTATAAAGTAATTACACAGTGAAATTTGGTTTTCATTTAAAATTATAACAAAGTTGGATACAAAATACAACTTCGAATATGTAGTGTCGCTTATTGTAACACATTTTTATAATTGTGTCTGTTTATAGTGGTCGACAAGGGCAAGGGCGATGGAAAGAGCTAAGCTCGGAGTTTCTCTGCGTGATCGAATCAGAATTGAGGAGATCCGCATAAGAACCAAAGTCACCGACATAGCTCTGCGAGTCGCTAAAATTAAGTGGCAGGGGCAGGGCACATTGCTCGTAGAACCGATGGCCGATGGGGCAGTAAGGTTCTGCAGTGGCGGCCACGTACCGGAAGACGCAGCGTAGGGAGGCCTCCAACAAGCTGGACCGATGACCTGGTAAAGGTCGCGGGAAGCCGATGGATGCGGGCAGCACATGACACCAAAGCCTTGGGGGAGGCCTTTGTCCAGTAGTGAACCTCTATAGGCTGAAGAAGAAGATAGTGGTCGACAAGATTCTTAATACCTTCTGTAGAGTCGCGTAAAATCCGACGACGTTCGGCGCGCTTGGCTCGTTTTTCTTTCGAGTGTCAGTGGGTTGTTGATAGTTGAAGGTTTGAAAAACTTACATTTCAACGTCATCGTAAAGTATTTATAATTGAAAAGAAAGGTGCATCATTATGTCTATTTTCTATAAAATGCTTTGTGTGACTTTCGGTTACTTATGTTATTTCTCTTTAATCCGTACTAATATTATAAATGCGAAAGTAACTCTGTCTGTCTGTCGGTCTGTCTGTCTGTCTGTCTGTCTGTCTGTCTGTCTGTCTGTCTGTCTGTCTGTCTGTCTGTCTGTTACGCTTTCCCGCTTAAACCTCTCAACCGATATTGATGAAATTTGCCACAGACAATCTTTAGACCCCGAGAAAGAACATAGGCTATTTTTTATCCCGGAAAAATTTGATGTTCACGAGGGAAATCTAAATCTCTACGCGGGCGAAGCCACGGGCGGAAAGCTAGTGTCATTATAAACATATTTCACTGTATGTAACAACGAAAGTTAACACTAGAAAGGAGTTTATGAATGTTGGATGAGCTTTTAATAAATCCCCCTGAAAGTTTGTAAATTTGGACGAACAACATCAATTAAGAGAAGTTGAGACGCCTATGATTATATTGGTGCTCTTCATCAATTAAGCCATTCAAGCGTGAGGCATTAAAAGGTTCTAAACTATACGTCTTCATAAATCAATTCATGATCTCTTCATCTTGTTCTTATTTATAAGCACAAAAAAGTGTTTTTTTTTCTTATTACCATTCAACAAATTCATTGGTGTAATTACGTTATATTAAATGCTTTCGTAGTAATGCCGATATATGCAGAGCGATTAGCTGCGATAATGCATATAAAATATACCTCATTTCAGAGTAATTATCTTAAAATGCAGAAGCTTAAAATGTTTGCTATTATCTTCAATAGGATTCTGCTCGAACAAAATCCAACCGAATGTTGTGGTTTTCGCTCGGCAAGTCGAAACAAAAGTGGCGTAACTGCTCTTGTTTAAGCTGAATTTTCAATTTTATGTAGTGAAAAGGAACGAAACAGTACCGCAATGCGTGCAGCTTGGTCGCTTCATTGGACCGCTACAGTGGCGAGCTGGCTACGGTTTGACCACAGCCGACGTTCATCCGATTCAAAAATTGCTACGAGACCAACCCGCATATTGTATTGCACTCTACACCTCTTGATTCTTTACGCAGTTTTTTTTATTTTTGTTTAATAATTATAAACTTATGCTTGACTGCAATCCCGCCTAATGGTAAGCAGTGATGCAATCGTTGATGGTAAAGCGCGCTAGTTTATTAAGAGCCTATTCACTCAAAAAAGTCGATGTTATAGCCTACCACGAACGAATTGAACTCTAGTGTCATATAACATCTATGAAGACAACCTTTTATTATTAGGTTTCTTTTTCTGAAATACGATATCTGGGGTGGAAAGATAATAATGTAAGTACACATGTATGTATTAATCAGAAACAAAGTTATAAGTTTTGAAGTAAAGCAAATTTTTCAAGTACGGGGTGGGGCAATAGATAATTTGTTAATTGTTTTCGCTGACGCGGCCTGTCAATAGCTACGTAGCGGCTTGGGTATTGGCTCTCCGCCAACTCTCGCGCACACTCTCTACTTTTACATTCGCTCCACGCCAACTTTACGACTTTATGTTTAACTATTATTTCCACTGCTCTAAATGCGATTTTTTTAGAAAGATACCGTTTTATTACCCGAATATTTAGATCAGTCGCTCATTAGAGTGAAGCGAATGCGCTTACCAGATAGTAAATACATAAACGTTTGTAAGAATTACTGCTTCGTAAATTATCAGCGATGTCTTATGACTTGAGCAGTATGCCTGTAGGCCGCCTGGCGTCGTGCGGCCTCATGGACATTTGGCAAAAGTACTGCTGATATTTATTCCTTTTGAGATAAACTAGAGCAAAGAGCGCTAATTGTGGGCTACCATTCATCACCCTATATTCTTGAGGTACCGTCGATTCAAATTTATCGAGGTAATAAGTTTATTTTAACTCAACAAAACTTTAAACTGTAGTTAAACTACTTAAGTCAAGTGTATTTCACTAATACGAGAACCAAGTATACAGGGGTCGGCACTCGAAGTGTTACCAATTCAAAATGTTGTAATTCTGTTAAACATGAGGATATTTATTTAAAAACTTCAGTATCGAAAAAAGACATATACAATAAATAAAAAAAGAAGCTATTGTTGGATATGGCCACCTTTAGTGCGGATAACAGCATCGAGTCTGACCGAGAAGGCTTCACATGCTGCACGAATTTGGTCTGCTGGTATTTTGTTCCAATCTCGGCGAAGCGCAATCTTTAAGGCGTCGACCGTCTCATATTTTTTGTTGACACTTTGGCTTCTAGAATTGACCATATGGAAAAATCCATTGGGTTTAAGTCCGGGGAATATGGTGGCCATTGTTGCGAAGAAATGAAGCTCGGAACATTTTCTTGTAAAAAAATTTGGGTTTTACGAGCTTTGTGAAAGGTCCAATGATTTTTACCAAATTGCTTACGTGCCCAAGGTAACAAAGCATCGTTTAAAATCTTTGTCAATCCTGGTCAATGAAAACGAGAGGTGAGCGTCCCATAGCAGTTACCGCCGCCCAAACCACCACAGATGCTGGTGCTTGCTTTCGCAAGGCAATTCGTTGGTCTAAATTGTCATTTGATTTACACTATAACTATATGCGATCATTTTGCTTGTTCACATATTGCAGAACGGTAAAAAATCTTTCATCGAAAAATACCAAATTTTCAAGCAAGCTACCAACGTGCAAGTGCTTTAAGTTCTTAGCTCTTTCTAGACGAACTGTCTTTTGTGCAAGTGTCAGATCTTGCACTTTTTGTAATTTGTAGGGCTTCAGTTGAAGTTTATTTTTTAATATGCGCCTGCTCCGGGCAGATACATTAAGACTTTTCGCCAATTTAACTGCGCTTTGTTGTGGATTTCGTTCAATTCTAGCCTTTACCTTTCGAACCATTGCTGATGATGTTACTGTTGTTGGATGTCCACCTCCGTGGCGTTTTTTGATGCTACCCGTATCATTGTAACGCGTGATAGTCCGATACACAAACATTTTGTTCAAATGTAAATGTCCTAGCTCATTAACGATGGCTGCCTGCGATTTTCCAGCCAAATACAAAGCAATGACACTGTTTCGTTTGACTTCCATCTGCAAAACTTTTTTTAACAACGATGAAAAATAGTAGGCTTTTGTTAGTTTATTAACAATACCATACACTAAGGAATGTGAAAAAATGGGCGCCATATTGTAAACAGTTTAGTTGCTATAGCAACGTAAAATTAGTAACACTTCGAGTGCCAAACCCTGTACTTTTGAAGCGAACATTTTTTGTAGCCGGCTCAGATTAATGACGTGCAATAGACTAAAGCTGGGAATTGCGGCGAGAGAACCCCAATTTTAAGCATTAAACATGTTTCTTATAATTAGCTTTACAGGCGTTTAACTTGAGCCTTTATAGCCCCAGAAGGCTCTAAAATGGACTCGGCTGCAATGCGAACGGTCGGCGAATGAAAGTAAAATAATGTTTTTATATGATTTATGGAGAAGATACAGAGTTTGGGGACAGAAAGAGGTCACAGCAACAGAGCAAGAGAGTGCTGTAGTAGTTAGGAGATTCTGAGTATATGTGTGTTTAGTGATATGATGATAGATGGATGTGGGAGGCGCATGACCGGTTGTCGTGGAGATCCTTAGACTCCTCCAAGGATCTCCACGATGACCGGTCCTGCGCCTCCCACAGACATACATAGGCCTCCGTCTATGTCCAGCAGTGGACGTCTTTCTTCTGAAATGATGATGATGATGATATTCCCATATGCGATTCATTAGGAGACTGCATCTTATCATAGGACAATAAGTTAGAAACAACCAGGACAATTCTTCAGAGCTTTAATCCAACAAAACCGCAAAGGAAATAAAATATGTATGTAGATAACAGTTAGTACAGCGTCGCGAGGAGCTGCAGTGGGATTGCGACAAGCTCCACCTGGAATGCTGGGATGGATTTATAGCATTAATTGGGTAAGTGAAGATTTATTACGATTCCGCTTAGGAGCACTACGGAGCTCTTCGAGGCCATTTAACAACTTTGTTGCCACTGTGAGCAGTTTTCGCCAACCTCTTGTCCGAACCGATTCCACTTAAGACCTCACGATTACACACAGTTATGTGCCTTTATTGTTGAACTTTGTGCTATTGCGTGCTCACATAAAATTTCAAGGTGTTTGTACAGATGTTGGAAAGCAACTTTGATTGTTTCATTTGATAGATTGCTAGCAAGCGTGGTCGCTGCGTGTGAGGTGAGTGATCAATCTATACTAATATATAAATAAAGCTGGAGAGTTTGTTTGTTTGTTTGAACGCGTTAATCTCAGGAACTACTGGTCCGATTTAAAAAAATATTTTTGTGTTGGATAGCCCATTAATTGAGTAAGGTTTTAGGCTATATAACATTACCCTGCGACCAATAGAAGCGGAGCATAACTCCACGCGAACGAAGTCGCTGGCGGCCGCTAGTTACAGATATTGGTAAGAGATTCCCTTTTTTGTCCTTGAATTTCTCTACTGCGTAAATGGGGCAGTAGGCAAACGCTTGATCCCTTTCAGTAACTTTTAGCCGTAAAACAGATGTAAACAGCTGTAGACCGCTTCATTCTCACTGGACAGTTAAAGCAAGATAATCCCGATTTTACAGCCAACTGCAGCTTGCTACTATCACTCTAACTGTATTATTGTCCTTTTAAATCTAGATTAGTTATAGTGTGTCAAGGTCGGTCACATCCTGGCACCTCGCCAGGATCTAATTCAATTTGCACATTCTAGGGCCGCAGTTACTTCGCTTGGCGTTTTTATGATGCCATAAATGCTATTAAACCTTGTACCGTTAATGTGTTTTGTTTTAACGTCACGATTTTTTTGTGAAAAAGTGAACTAAATAGCTCATATGATGCTTTTAATGGCTTTTGTTTCAGCCTAATATACCAGATTTGTCATTACTTACTTCCAGTGTACCTTATGTAGCTATAGAAATTATTACGCATGATTACTTTTACTTTATTAGAGTTTATTTCAGCCGTTAACATTTACATTTCCCCAAATAGATACGTTTCAAGTTGCCAAATTCAATGGTCCTTGCAGCCATTTTGTGGTGTAATTCACCCAACCGGAAATGCCGATGGCTTTTGCCGGCTGAAAAACATCAAGGAGCTTGTAATACAATAGAAGATTATGTAGAGAGATTGACCTACTATAATCTTAAATCGATAAGATGGGAAATGGTGTGATAAGGCATCGGTGAGGTTTAAAATAAGATGTAAAGACACAAGTTTAATAGTAGGTACTGTAAACCCCACCTGTATCATTTAGGCGAGAAAGAAATTTAGGTTAGAAAGGCGGGAACTGGAGGTCGCGGGCGATTAGAGCGGGGACTCAGCCGGCCCACTGAGCGACTTCAGAGAAGGCGGCGCACAGTGGTCATGTGTTGTCTTACATAGTTAGGTTCGGGGAGACTCCTTTACAGTCTCCCAGAGATGTGCCCTAACAGGTGCTGCACGGCAGGGGCTCCGCATTGGTTTTTTGAGAGGTAACGGTGCCCCTGCTATGTGCAGATGGTGACACCGGGGTGGTTTTAGTGAGGTAAGAATCCCACACTCCCTGGTTCTATCCCCAAGGACCAGGGCCTTTAGAAGGTTTTTCCCAGATAACAAAAAAAAGGTACTGTAAGTAGTATATATACCTGCAGTTCCTGTTGTTGCTGTTCCTTCCTGTAGTTGTATGTGGTTGTATATCGACTTATAAAAGTTACTTCAAAACTAAACGAGCCACTTAGTAGGAAAACAACATGAAAAACAGTATCAGGAAGTTAAAAGCCGAAATAGAATACAGCGAACAAAATATTTTCCTCTAAATCCCCCATAACTTGCGTGTTTTCCCGTGAGTAAAAACAAGTACATCTCTTTATCAAAAGCCCCTTAACGATAGGGGTAGAGCAATACGGTGTGAAACCAGGACATGTCTTGAGTATGAATGGAATGGCAATCATATTACTTGGGTTTTGATAGTTTATTTTATGTTTTGGAAATATGAGGTCTTTGTTGGCCTTGGAGACTCTAAATATGTAGACCATTTTTTCAAGTACTTGCTACATGTATAAAGACTTAGGTTGTCCTCCCTTATCTACTGTAATGACAAAACATGTTCATTATTTTTAAAATACTAATGATAATCAAATCAAAATATTTTTATTTCATATACCTATAACTATAACCAACATGGACACTTATGAAACAGAAGCTGGATAGAGTGCCTTACCGGGTCTTCTCCATAGGAAACGACCAATTGGTATACCTAGCTTCAAACTTTTCATAAGTAGGTACCCATGTATGTTTCTGTGAAATAAAATATTTTAAATTTGAATAATTAATAGTATAGGAGGAATAGAATAAGAAAGAGAGACATAGATTATTGACCTCGTAACGGACTTTCAGATTTTTTTTAGTTTTTATATCTAATTTGTTTTTATTTTTATCTTCCTGTACGAGTAACAATAAATACTTTTTCTTTATTTCTTTCTTTATTAAAACTACACTAGACAGTTCTCCAAAATGCCTGCCGCTCACCAATACCTAGTGCTTTACTTAGCTGGAAAGCAAAAGTAGTGCACAGCACAGCTGTCTGTTCAGTAAGAGGTGCTTGATTATAAACAACAGTAGGTAATTTATTGTTTTATCTTCCACTACTTGGTCTTGCGCGAAGTTATGAAAGCTTGCGGGCGAGAGCGGCATTAAAGCTTTCAGCGTAAATGCCTTCCGCATATCAATTAATTTGCGAGCTAATTGATACGTAGAGCTGCTTGCGTATTATTCATGTATAGATTCTGCCCACAATTTCGTTGTCGTGAAATTTGTTGTTTCACAACCCACTCCGTCCGATCGCATCGTCTGCCGGCGCTAGTACTTCGTTTTTGCCTAGCGTTCTTTCTTACTTGACTTTTTTTTCTGCTCCATAGGGTCCTCGCGTGACGTTATATCCTCAAGTATTGGTTTAATGTGTAAGCCATAACTTTTTACAAAAAAACAACCGACTTCCAAAAACCACTACTAAGTCAAAAATAACTAATTTCGGAAGTCGGTGTCTTTGGTTTTTGTATATTCGTTTTTGACATCGACTTCCGAAATTAGTTATTTTTCAGACATACACACATATATATGTATATATTAGGTATAGACGTATTAGGTATACATAGCAGAGATGGTGCTGTTCTTATTAATTATACTCTAAGGTTCGGAGGCAGCCAACAGTTAAATCGAGCGCGTGGCGATGTAATCTTTTTATTGAGACAAGAGATGCTCCGACTATGCTCCCAGTTCTATTATGAGGCTTTTTCTTAATCTAGATAATATCTAGATAATGTGCTAGTTAAGGCAGCATACTGATTCAAATGTAAGGGCCATCTTTCTATATTGCGTTTTCAAAACTCTACGCCTACATTTTGGTATTATTTAATTTCTATTCTTCACACTTAATAGAGTAAGCATAGGTAAGTATCCGATGTTGCTTGGCTAGAGTATATTATGTATATACTTTGGAAAGTAGTATCCATGAGCTGGAGACAATGTATTTAAATTAAAAAAAAAAAGATAAACCACACTAGGAATTTCACCTGTATCGTGAGTGCGTTTACAAATATATAAAACTCACATACACAAACAGCCAGGCCCGGAACAACTACCTACTTGTAGGTCATACAAATATTTATTCTGTGCGGGAATCAAACTTGTGACATGCAATGCAGCAGTCAACGCGCAGTCTTAGATTTTTGTTCTTTTTGTTTCATTATTAGAGCCGATTTATAGACCTTGTTCCCAGACGAAACTAAATATAAGTTGAATGAATGCATTTTTTTTATGCAGTATCTTAATTAAACTGGACTTAACTGATGTTTACTTACTAATGTGTCCTTTTCTTAATGAATTCAGATGAAAATATGCACTGAAATTTAGTTTAGCTTCAGAAAGAGGGAACCGGCTCTAATCAAATAAACTATTTACTAAATTACTATGTACTAAATTATTTTCTTTCTATTATAGTGGTACTCTAGGTACACTATTATAGTGTACCTAGAGTACCACTATAATAGAAAGAAAATAATTTTCTTTCTTTACTTCCTAGACTTATATTCTTTTGGCTTTTCTCTTTTGCTTATATTAAAAGATTTGCACCTAGCACCATAATTTATTTGATTCATTCTCAAGATAGTCACAGCATCGAGAACTTAAATTACTAACATTACCAAAAACTGTTAATGAATGAAAATATGGAAACTTTAAACGCGGTGGCTATTAATGCAAATTACTGAATTCATTAGTAGGATGTTTATGACCATAAGTTAAAGTGATTACCGCCTGCAAGGCTGCACTGTAAACTTTTTATTTTACCTAGTTTTGATATTCTATGTTCACCAATTAGGGCGACAATCCAGCTCGTTACCATTACTGACTTGGCATCAGGGTTTCTGAAGAGCATTTTGAAAGTTACAGGCGAATATGTTACTATCTATAAGAGGTGTTATTCTCTCAAGTATGATAAATATGTGCGCGGGTTCGATTCCAGGTCAGACAAGTACCAATGTAAATTTTCTAAAGTTATATGTACTTTCTAAGTATATATTGGACTAAAGGTGAAGGAAAACATCTTGAGGATACCTGGACTTTAAGCCTGAAATCGCCAACCCGCATTGTGCAAGCGTAGTGATTACGCTCAATCCTTCTCTGTATGAGAGGAGACCTGTGCCCAGAAGTGGGACGATAAAAAGGTTGATGTTATTACCTAACATACTTTCAAACGTGTGTAGTTCAAACAACCACAGAACACAGGCCAGAGACAGTTACTGAACTTTGTATGATAAAACAAAGGCCATGACTTTTTATGTCCTGGATTTTGGTACGAGTGCTAATAACCACCGTTTTTCAAAAGAACAATGTAATAAACCAAATGGTTTCCAAAACCAGGTCAACCAAAATACAGGTCAGTTTTATCGGGAAAAACCAAAAAACTCGCCGCATCGTTAACTGATATGGCATCGTTATGATAGGAAAACATTTTTATTTTCTTTTAGCGAATGTTTCATCCGACGGTTGAAGTTAGTAAAAACTTCTTCAGTTTTTGTTACTCGAATTTAATATGCGATATTTATGCTTCGCCTCATTGGCTAAATGACCACCACTACGATATCGCTGCAAGATCTCGACTCTTCTCCAGCTAATAATTTAATTTCACTTGGCGAGCATCCCATCTTTGCACCTGTACCAAGCTTGAAATTCTTCGTTATTCATAGTCTATCGAGTTGTAAAAAGAATCGAGTTATGAATAAAATGAATATTGCGATCGAGATCATCGAAACTCATAGCGGCATTGACCCAGTATGACTAAAATACTTGCAATGTCAAAGAATAAAATGTTCTACAATCTCTGACCGTAATTTCGGAATGAATAGTAAACGATTAGCATTCTCATTCAGTTTTATAATGTAGATAAACAAAGATATTTAGGACGTTCACTCTTTCAATACTAACATTTGTTACATAGCGTGATGAATTTATCTGGATCGTTACCTGTACTAATAGTTTGAATTTATTTGACACTAGCTGTTGCCCGCGACTCCGTCCTCGTGGACTTCAGTTTACAGCGCGCGGTAGATCCCGTGAATTAAAAAGAGCTCAGTTGATATAAAATAAGCGCCTGTTAAAATAATGGGAGCAATATGTAGTACGTCCGCATTAGCTCCCGTTTTCGCAACATTTTTTGTTACTGCTCTGCTCCTATTGGTCATAGCGGGATGTTATATAGCTTATGTCCTTTCTCAGGCTCTAGACTGTCTGTGTACCAAATTTAATTACAATCAGTTTAGTAGTTTTGGCGTGAAAGCCGGACAGACAGACAGACTTATATACTTTCGCATTTATAATATTAGTATGGATTTGTTTACGATGTGTTGTTAAGAACCACATTCTTATAAAATGTGAATGTCGATTGACATAATTATTTGACCTATTTTGCAATATAGTGCAGTGCACTATTGATAGATGATGACGTTTAATATCCTGGCGTGTACACTACGGTTGCCACCTCCAAGGCGAAATGTTTTGACAAATTCCGCCTCGGAAATATCAGTAAAGGGGTTTGTACTCATTCTAGTTAAGCGACGGGTTCTACGACGCCTTATCCTCTCTGCTCGCCTTCTTTCACTACCATCAATCGCGTTGGCTAGTTCTAGAATGGTTGCTCGAAGAAAAAGCATGTTTAAATAGTTCACAAACACAATAAAAAGCGCTAGATTTTTAAAATATTCTCACTACCATCGAACTGTCTCGTGACGAAAAGCTATGATTGTATGGAGCCGTCAAAATGACAGTTCATTGATCAAAAGAACTGTCAAAATTTTAGCAGATTACCGCGTGATTTTTTACCAGTTTACCGTTTTATGCCATTTCGTTCAGTGATTGACCACTTGGCACGCCATTTTGTTAGCAGATTAAGGATTTTGTGAAAATCGGTCATTATGATATTAAAAGTCGAGCATTTTGACACTATTGCAATAGCAGACTAGGGCCCCTGGTCCAGTGTCCGCTTTATAATTCTCCACGTTCTGAGGATTCAGTTGGCGCGGTCGACTTCTTTGGAGACGACGTCGAAGGACAGCTACTCTTACTAACTTGTGCACCGCAACACGTTAATCAGTCACTAAGTGATTGATTGTGGCTTTATCGCAGGGATAGATTTTTATTTACACACACCTCTGGTTACAGTTTTAAATTTATGAGGTACACGGTTACATACCAGCGTCATGATAAATCAATATAATTCACCCTGAGTTTCACAGGTAACACACACACACACACACAGGTTTGACAGGTAACAGGCTGAGCCGCGCGGTTTCACCCGCGTAAGTTTCGATGTTTTTTATATTTTCCGCTCCTATTGATCGCAGTGTGATGTTATATAGCCTAAAGTATCCCGGGATTAATGGGCTATCCAACGCAAAAATAATTTTTAAAATCGGACCAGTAGTTTCTAAGATTAGCGCGTTCAAACAAATAAACAAACAAACTCTTCAGCTTTATATATTAGTATAGATTCAACGAGATCACTGCCAAAGTTATTACGATCTGCGAATTGTCACTGTGTCAAAAATTTGCATGTCGAATTGTGTTTCGTTTTTCTGATAATATAGTAGTTGACATCAGCAAAAATAAGCCCAAAAATACCGGGTAATATTGATCATAGAAAGGTTTCTTTAAGAAAAGTAATACTGCCGAGGTGAGGCGTAGGTAGGCGACATTCATTTTCCGTGGGAGTGTCTTGTCTGTAAAGGGGCTTTCCGGGATTTTCCTACTATGAATACGACTGAGCTCTATTTATACTTTATAACAAGACAACAGAAAGTCTTTTAAAGTAAAATGGGACTCGACTTGATTGAAATCTTTAAAACTTCATCTCCCACGTTTTCAGGATTATTTCCTTAGTAGTTAAGTAGAAGAACGTGCTTTTGCATGTTTACATACAGATCTCTCTTATAAATAACCTTTGAAGTCTGTATTTCACGAAGCCAATTCGAACTTTGGTTAATTTATTACAGAGTCCATTTGAGGTTACAAAGTAAAAGAGTTAAATTCGAGCAAGTTGAGGCGTATACCAAAGGTTTCATAAAGGTCTTTATTGACCTTAAACACAGGTGTGTGGTAGCCTCAAAATGGAGCAGGTGAGGGGACACACAAAAGACCCGAGCGGTCAACAGGCGATTTGAGTTTTTCACCTAACCGCTACAACCAATATTGGTTGACGTATGTTTTGTACGTCTGCTGAAGATTTTAAGTACAAAGAAGTAAGAAAGTATAAAGTCAAGGATTAAAATTGTTAATTAATAAACTGAGACCCGAGTCGTGGGTATCAATTATTGTTCTGCATACATTCATTATATATTCCAAAAAAGCGATCCGGACGAAAATATTCTTTATTGTTTCACGGATTACCGGAATGCGATTGAATGCCTACCGCTGTTTAATTTTCAATTCATGTTTATCCGATATCTGAGTAATTTGCATGCAGCCAGTGATTTAAATAATGATCCACGGTAGACCCGGCCAATCTCTCCGCTAAGTTATGGTAATCTGCTTCTCCAATATTATTATGTAGCTACCTCTCTCTAAATCATGTCGGTGCTTTCCTTTGCTTTCATTTTACGCTTTGTGTGTGTTCTTATTTACAAGAATACCTTTGTATACTGTTCAAATTCGCGTAACAAGGTATGTACGTGGCAGCAGCACCGAGAAAAACCGATGTGCCTGAATTTCCCTTGTTTTATTTTGATGTTTTTATGAAAATCTCGCAACATACGTGTTATTAAACTTGCACTAACAAGTTTTTATTTTTGTTTCGTTCCCATTCCTCGGGTGAACGGTAAATTCAAAAACATGTTGTTATATCGGACTTTCTACCTTTTTCGTATTGTGCTCGCAAATATTTGTTCAGGTAAGCTTTTAATTAACACTGGCAGTTGTATGAGTATTCGAATAGTGAATGCACTCGCGTGTGGATGCAGAGCGCACACAATCAGCCGGGTCGATGTCACGTCTGTCACGTCGGCATGCCATTCACGCCGCGTGCACGTTACGTGCCTTCACTGTCACGCTTATCGTGAATACGATGGATTAGTCTGCGCTGGTGTCTGGGCACGGATTCACAGTCAACTTACAGTACCAACTCATTTACATATGAATGACGCTAATCTACCCATGACAAAGTTTGCCTCAAACGTCGAGCTTGATGGTAATTTCAGTAACTGCTGAACGATTTTCTAACATCTAAAGCTGTTTTAAACTATTGATTGTCCCTACTTTTTATTTAAAAATTGCCTAAAAAAAACCTGCGTCTTTTGTCCGTATCTCTACTTATATATTAAAAAGAAAACATTGACCGCCATGATAGTCCCTCGTGTAAGGGAAATGTAACGTTTAGAAAAAGAATATACAAACAACCAATCGAGAAAGAAGTCCTATAAAAATTGAATAATACCTTGTGTTTTTATTTCGGATAGCAATAAAAATACACTTTATTTTTTTTTGTTGTTACAAGTTTTCCTATGTCTTTGAGAACAGTAAGAACACTGAGTCGGTTTTATGTGTGTGAATGTGTACCTTCCAAGAAATCTCTATACTAATACATAATTAAACTTGATTGTTCTTTTTTTGACTGCTGCAAAAAAAAGCAATTTTCGAAGAAGGCTGTAGGCAATTCAATATCATGCTTGGTTTATAAGGAGTCGAATAAAGAACGCTAAGCGAAGACAAGTGATAGCACGGGCGTGAAATAAAACGTCTCGGCGTAATAGGAAGGCTCCCAACAAGGTGGAACGATGACCTGGTGAAGGTCGCGAGAAGCTGATGATGCGGGCAGCACAAGACTGGTCATTGTGGAAAGCCTTGGAAGAGGCCTTTTCCAGTAGTGGATCTCTATGGTCTGATGAAGAATAAGAAATTTCACGCGAACGTAATCGCGAACAAAGCTTGTGTATAACTTTATACGTCATTCCAAAGTTGATAAGGTTACTCGCCCAATCCCGCTAAAATCAAAATGAAAGATAATCCACTATTAAAACAGCTACCTTTACCGGATTGAAATTGTTCTACACCAACAAGTTCTGCGTTGAATATTTATAATATTACGGAAGTTCATTTAGAACTGCTAATTCTAGAACGCGATTGTTATTAATATAGTTCCCCCTTTCAGTATATTTATTTGATACCTACTAGCAGATATAAAGTTTCATCATCATCATCATCATCAACCTCTACTCGTCCACTGCTGGACATAGGCCTCCTTTATGGCACGCAACAAGCTTGATCCTGAGCAGTTCTCTGCCAGCCACTACCAGCCACCTTTTTGACGTCGTCGCTCCATCTCGCCCAAGGGCTTACTAAGCTACGTTTGCCGAGACGCGGTCTCCACTCGAGGACTCGTTTACCCCATCGGTTATCGGTCCTGCGGCATATGTGACACCCCATTGCCACTTCAGCTTGCTAATCCTCTCAGCTATATCAGATATAAAGTTTAACAAGTATTTATAACTCCGTCGTTAACATACTGAAAACAGATTTATAAGTATTGTTTTAAAAGAGAAATATGGCCGTTTAAACGGATCTGCTTAAGCAGATTTCAAAGCGATGTTTTGTGGTGGAGTAAACATTCAGAAAGGAGACAAGTACAAGAGCTGTTCCGTCCTGGTTCATTATCCTGAGCTGTGCGATGCAGCTCGCTGGCTCGTACAAGATCGTTAGTCTGTCTCAATCCGCCAGCGTCCTCGCCTCAAACTTATCTCGGATCACCATTGTAATAACATTTCAAATAACATGAAACTGAACAAACGTTCAAATCGAGATTGTTGAATTGCGATCAGATAACATAATCCTGGTGTAGTAGAAGCTATCGATTCTACCTCTTGATTCCAGATCATTAGTTTCAACTCTCAAGTCACGTTAATAGACTCCTTAGTGCTCGAACGGCTGAATAATGCTTCAAATAAATTTACCGTGGGTAGAGCGCATTCAATTTTCAGTTGTGTTGTGTTCCATAATAAAAAAATTGACGCCATATTCCATTTTAACTTAACTTTTGGGAGTGTTCCATCCTCAGGGAAAGGCCGACTCAACTTTGAATGTGTTGTTTTGTAATAACCTTATGATCTTACCCTCAATTTTAGTATTTATAAATAACTTTTCAGTTTATGAATCGTAGAGAAACCTAAATGTATGGGGTGGAATTTACACTAGTGCATAGGGTGAATTCTCTGTATGAGAGGAGACCTGTGCCCAGCAGTGGGACGATAAAAAGGTTGATGATGATGATGACGATAGTGTGAATTTATAAAAATAATACATACTAGCTGCGGCCCGTAGTTTTACCCGCCTAAGTTTCGATCTTGCGGGATATTTTGGATAAAAGTGTCCTATAATTATATTAATCCTGATTATAAACCATCTGTGTGTCAAATTTCACCCAAACCCGTTCAGTAGTTTTTACGTGAAAGAAACAAATATATATACATACAAACTTTTAGGTACACAATATTAGTAGGATGATAGTTTCTGCTCCAGACTTCGTTGGCATAACATTTATTGCCCCTCGCCTGTCGCATCGCATCGCCTGTCTGCGCTTTTAGTTTTATTTCGTGTTCTTTCCTACTATTCTTTTTATACGCCTCCAAAAAATTCTACCCTGATATTAATACGCTATATATAGCGTTCCTTAAGAATACGACTATATAGCGTTTATAGCGAGTACATCGAGGGACTGGAACAATTTGCCGGCGGCGGTGTTTCCGTCACACTACAATTTGAGTGTCTTCAAGGCAGTGAATAGGCTCTTAATAAACTAGCGTGCTTTACCATCAACGATCGCATCACTGCTTACCATCAGGCGGGATTGCGGTCAAGCGCTAGTTTATAATTTATATAAAAAAAAATATTATCATCATCTCAGCGTTAATTCCAGTCGCATCCGAAGCCTTTTACATATACATGATATGTATATATCAACTCATATCCAATAAAAAGGATAATCATAAACGGGACTCCTCTGAACTAAACGATGCAAACTGCTGGGAACGAGGAGAAACATAAAAATGTATGAGATGAAATAAACACGAAACGATCCGTTAAAGTTGTTTCATTCCAATTTGTTCGGCACAATGGAAGCTCAATTAATTAAGTCAGCTAGCTATGATAAAAATATCGTTTGCCTTGTGAAAAATATAAAAACACATAAAATAACATAATGGCTTGGTTCTCCGAAGGGTCAGGCAAGTATATTTAGGAGTAAAATAGAAAATATGTTAAAATAGGGGTGAATATTTAGGTAAACCCTTTAATTTACGTCCATGATGTATGAATATTACTCCTCTTCATCTCACTCTCCTTACTCATCCTCTTGCGCAGCATCGTTGGTCGTGTTGTTGGGTTAAACCTTGCATCACCTCGCTCAACTGCCGGCTTCCTTCCTATTCACTCAGTTTTTTTGAGTGAATAGGCTTAATAAGCTAGTGCGCTTTACCATCAACGATTGCATCACTGCCACGAGTACATCGAGGGACTGGAACAATTTGCCGGCGGCGGTGTTTCCGTCACACTACAATTTGAGTGTCTTCAAGGCTAGAGTGAATAGGCTCTTAATAAACTAGCGTGCTTTACCATCAACGATCGCATCACTGCTTACCATCAGGCGGGATTGCAGTCAAGCACTAGTTTATATTTATTAAAAAAAAAAACGTTACAAACGTAACGTTACGTTACGTGAGATCGATTTTCTCTATGTATGTTTTTTTGTCGGCACATGAATTTTTAATTTTGTATGTTTTCTATAATGGGCGGTTTCAACATGCATATCTTTCTGCTTCGTTCTCATGGTCCAGAGCAGCAGAATTGTGCAGTATTGAGTAGGTATTGATTTATTTCGGAATAAGTGATGTAATCATATATTTATTTAGTAACAATTAAATGATTTAAAAGAGTTTTCGTGGAGATTCTTGCCCGTTCTTTTCCATACCTACACTACTTACCTACGGTTTGGAATGTGCAACTAGCTTCGTCTTTCTCACTCACCGACCCTTTGACAATTCAAAAGTGCCTTTTATTGCTTTACTTAAAATACATAATTATATGCTACGATTTTGATTTAAATTAGGCTAAGAATCAGCACTTTTTGAAAGTCAACATTACATAAGACAGTCCCCCCAAAACGTCCGCCCTTCACCACTTCCTAGTGCTTTCACTGGGAAGAAGAAGTAGCTGAACGAACTTCCCAGCAGCACAGCTGTCTGTTCATTAAATGGGCAGGCAGCTGTGCTGCAAAAATATATAAGTTAAGTCCTTTGTTTCACGAATTGTATTAATATAACATGCTGATTGAAAGCCTGCATCATTTTATAAATCTATACTCTAAAATCAATGTTGACTCGAGTAATTTCTTTCTTCAAAATATCAACCGCTAACTTCTACAGCCATTCACACAGGCCTAGGTATTCCAGCCAGAAACTGGATCTAAGCCACAGCTGATTAGGTTGGGTAACTTAGCAGAGGGCACTCGAGCCAGCCTAGTGGTCGGTTCCAGTGCCTAACATCGGATAATATAGACGGGATCGTTACTAACTTTACTGCACGACATGTTACAGAAATATTACGTTATGTCGTCGCATTTTTTCAAGGTATAGTTTCAGTAGGCACCTATAAGTACGATGAATGAAAATTCAGTTAACAGATTTTCTAGCAGTCTAAACTAAGATGCCTATAGATTTGAACCTGTTGATCCAGCACTCTTTTTTAGATCAGGATGGGAAATCATCAAATGACGTCTCCGGATCTGGGCAGAGTGGAAGGGCGTGTCACACTTTTACTGACTAACACCCACCCGTGTTCCTTCACTTGCCTGTGCGCCAAGGCCACGGTACGCTGCCATGGCCGCGGGTCGTTTGAAAGATCTCTTTCAAACCACTCGCGGCCCTGGCATGTCATCCAGGACCCTAAATGGGTAATGCACTATAACTCTGAAATATTTTGAAGCATATTGCTAATCCCTCTTTACAATCGAAAAATGTATTTTCACAGTAACCTAAATCATCATCATTATCTGAGCGTTAATCCCAGTCGCATCCGAAGCTTTGTCAGCTTTGGAGTCTGGGGTCCGCTTTACTAGTCTAACTGCTGATTTTGGCTAAACTTCGATTTTTTTCCGTGAAGCGACTGCCGTCTGACCTCCACAACCCAAAAGCGATATCGAAGCATTGCAGTTAAACCAATTGTTGGACTTTTGAGGACTCCAACAACCCGTAACGACTGCTATTAGATGTTCGTATGGCAACCGGGGTGGTTTCCGAGGCACGATCAGACCAGTGCAAATATTCATATTCATGCATACAAATATTTGCACTGTGCGGGGATTGAACCCGCGCCTCGTTGCTCAGCGAGCAGAGGCTGACCTAAACAACGCAATAAATGAATAACCTAAATAACGCAATGAATGTTTTTGAACTGTCAAAATGTAATGGTAGTGTGTTACGCAATTACCCTGCTGGTAGATATAACTGTAAGCAATATCTTACTAATCTAAATATTACTGGCAAGGGAAGGGCCTCCCCAATCCGTCCCCACTGCTGTCTGCTTAAAACTACTAAGAAACAATTCTTCTTGGAAGGGTCCGACCATCCTGTTGGTCATTGAGGAACTGATTTATTAGATATTAAGATCACATTATAAAATGTACTTACCAAAAATCACACTAATAAATGAATTTAATTAAATTGAACGATATTTTATCAATGTCTATCTATCTGGGAATTTATTTCACAGACTAAACAGTAAGCAGGACCTTGTGATCTGCGAGAAAAGAAATTAATCGAAAGTTATCAGAAACTGCCAGGTGGAGCGCAGTGTATATGTGTAATAGCTTCCTAGTCAAGCAAAATATCTCTTCAGTCTTTTAGTTATATCAATTGCTTTGATACGCTCGTTGTGTATGCAGCATCCGCATCCGCGTAGACAATTTAAAACAAATTCTGTTTGCAATGAGATGAGCGGTTCCCTCCGCTGCCAATACGGAAATTGACAAACAAGGAAAACTTGTAACGTGGGGGAGACGGCACGAATATTATGAGATGATAGGGAGAAAATCTATGCAGAAATGGATCGATGAAAATAGAAGAGTCTCAATACTACATGTGATTTTACAACTACAGCTTACGGCAGGGCCTTCTTTAGGTATCAATATATTAAGTAAGTAGTCGTGGTGGCCTAGTGGCTAAAACATCAGCCTCTCAAGTATGAGTGTACGGGTTTGATTCCAGGTCAGGCAAGTATTAATGTAACTTTTCTAAGTTATATGTATTTTCGAAGTATATCTTGGATACCAATGACTGATTAAAAGGTGAAGGAAAACATCTAAAGAAAACCTGGACTTTAAGTCTGAAATCGTCAACCCGCATTGAGCAAGCGTGGTGATTACGCTCAATCCTTCTCTGTATGAGAGGAGACGATGACAAACATGGAGTAATTTATCTAATAAAAATATTTGGAAGAGTTGTGAATAAGATGTTTTTCTCACTTTATACTCTAAAATGTCCTTTTTTTTTATGAGTGTCGAACCTATACAGTTGAAAATAAATTTAAGTAGTTTAAAAAACAAAAAAAAAAACATGGTTTTAAAAAATATTAAACTATAAGTTAAAAATAATTTTTAAAAAAGCGCGAGGACAAAAATGTTGGCACAAAGCGCTTCACCCTTTTTTTTACATTATTTTTAACTTTTTAGTTTAATATTTTTTAAAGGCATGATTTTTTTTAGTTTTTTAAACTATATCTATTTTTAATGAGAATATGTAGCCGGCCGAGATAAGTAGGTTTATTTATTTATTAAAATTTTATGCACAAGTAAAACAAAAACACAATGGCAGATATTTTTCACGAGTTGACCTAATGGTGGGTGTAACATATAGGAAATCATAATAAATATTTAGGTTATGATTATCTCGTTGATTATATATAAGTAGGTTTCTATGGAACACATAGATAAAACATAAAAGTAAAACAAATAAAAGGTGATCTATACACGTATCGTATGCAAGGATATCCGCTAATCTAGAGGAAATAAAATCTGCAATTCAAATAAAATTACCCCAATATTTATACTGTCGGTCAAGCGAGGGGTTTGTTGTCAGCGTCAATCACATCAATAGAAGCCGGGATAAAATACTGTTACGGCCTTTTTGGGGCCAGTATAAACATATTCTGATTGCCGGATACAGAATCCAACGGATGTAAAAAGACCTATCACATAGAGAGTGCATTCTGTTCATCAAACTATAGTATAAACAGACAAGGTGGTAGGCCATAGTCTCGGTGGTAGGCCATAACATCGGCTGCCGGCGGTAGTTACCACCCACCAGACAAAGTCTTGCCGCCAAGCGATTCGTCGTGTTCCGGCATGATGTCTGGTGAAGCCGTACGGAGGACGGGTCTGAGCAGTTGTGTTGCGATGTGTGGCGGGTACGATGCGCCAAATGTTGTTGTCTCGGGAATTTGGTCGTAGAGAGTCTCCAGATCAATCTCCCTCAAGCGCAGCATCGTTTGTTCGTGTTGGTCTTGGGTTTAACATTGCATCACCTCGCTCAACTGCCGTCATCCTTCCTATTCCTAAGTTTTTTAAGTGAATAGGCTTAATAAACTAGTGCGCTTTACACTCAACGATTGCATCACTGCTTACCATCAGGCGGGATTGCAGTCAAGCACTAGTTTATAATAATTAAAAAAAAAAAAAAAACAAGGAAAACAGAACCGAAAAGGTATAAAGGTGATACTTATTTAATAAAAAATCTCTTCTAGCAGACCTCCCATAAGAAAATAGGTATAGAAATGTAGACAGCGTCTGAAAAATAAGGGACACAAAAATAACACATAAAACAAAACAAAAAATATGAGAAGATATCACTAGAATGATAAATAATAATAAGTAGTTGGTTGTGTAAATACACAACCAACTACGATAAAGTGCAAAGACAGTGTTCTTTAACTTTTCTTTTGATTTTGATTGTGTTTCATCATCATCGTCAACATCAACCTTTTTATCGTCCTACGCGTACGTAATGTACTACGTAATTACCATGCTTGCTCAATGCGGGATCTTGATGATGATGATAATGAATAAACCCTTCTTAATATAATAACTGCGGGGTAACTGATAACACAACTTTAGTAACATTATGAAAAACTTATTTTAAATGAATTGCAAAGTTAAAAATAAAAAATAAAAGACGTTTTACAAGGGCTCGTTCGACTACCGATTGTTGAACTGCTAGAACATAGGTATATACGTATTTATAATGCATGAGAGTACAATTGTGTTGCTTTTGGCAACTTCTGCGATTTGTCTACGGTATCCGCCTCTCTATATCTGTTTACAAGTTATAGAATTCAGAAAGTTGATGGAAACGAAAAGGTCACTATGTAGTAAGAGTGGTTACCTGGGGGTATATGTTATTCTAATAAACTTCTTAGCCACATTCAACAACTAATTCTCGATAAATTAAAATCTTTTCTAGAACGAAAATTAAGCCAGAAAGATAGTTGATTAATAATATACTTGACCGTTTCTGAATGCAATTCTATATCTAAGTCTGAGCTGAACCACTGCTTGCTGGACTAGTTATTAACAAAAATAAAATAAAGAGTTATGGATTTTGTGCATAAACAAAAAACTAAGTCTCCAAAAAGCTACTTTTGTAAAATTTGAATTCGTGTTTAAATATTCTAAATTCTTCTTTAATTAATGCAGCTCCACTAAAATTTTGATACGGAATTTTCCTGCTACAATTTCCAGAATGTAATAAATTTCTGTATAGTGCAATATTTCATCAATTTGTTTGAAAGCGTTTCACGGCACCGCTATAGCGGAAGATTCTGGAGATAATTAAAGTGCAATTGCAGTGGCATAGTGCTCGTTCGACTGTGAAGAGGAAATTGAATTCTTATAAAATATTGAGCTGTTTTGGGTTACCTTACAATACTAGACTTGTTACTTGCGTTAGAGGAAGTTTTCTTATTTTACAATTACTATAGTGTGCCTTTAAAATATCGTGACGATATTATCGTGGATGTCCACATTCACGTTATGGCGTCACAATAACATAGAAACAGAATATATTATACAATATATGTATTGTAGCGGTATCTACAAACCCCACATGCAAACAAAGTGTCATACTGACGATACACGAATTCTCGCAAGTAGGGTTTACAGTGCCACTAGCATGCTTACAACTTCTTGTATAATGATCGTGAATGTCCGCTGCCCGGGGCGGGCAACGAGGTCTGTCAGACTCTTAATCATCATCATCAGCATCTTCTCGTCCATTGCTGGACATAGGCCTCCTCCATTGCACGCCAACAAGCTCGATCCTGAGCAGTTTTCCGCCAGCCACTACCAGCCACCTTTTTAATGTCGTCGCTCCATCTCGCCCAAGGGCGTCCTACGCTACGTTTGCCGAGACGCGGTCTCCACTGGAGGGCTCGTTTACCCCAACGGTTGTCGGTCCTGCGGCATATGTGACTCACAGACTCTCAGAGACTGACTAAAAATCACCCCGGTGTTCTATCTCACAACTTCTCTACATCATCCGAAAACTACAAGTCCTGCCAGACATAACACCGGTCTGGTCGGAGGATCCTCTCTTTTCTATGCAGGATGACTGAACTTTACAACTTTTTTCTCATGTCTCCACAGAATAATATGTACGATATGCGTATTATCCATAACTAAGTATTAATCGCTTGTTTTTACCACACCAGATATTTCAGTAGGTACTGATACATGTAGATGTGTAGGTAATTGTACTAAGTAGTTTATAATTATTAAAAAAAATAACCGGTTAGACTGGTAGCCGACCCCAATGTAATTGGGAAACTGCTGGGCAGAGTGTGAACGTCGATAACGTTACATCGTGTATGTTTCTCCACCCATTACCTGGACGAGGATGCGGATGGGCACTATTATTTGTAACGGTACTATAGTACCGTTACAAATTATAATATCGTACATAAGACAATCGGTACCTAAGTATAAAAGCTTGCACTGGATGTGATGGCGGAATTAGAATGTGTGCTGTTCTGACTTTTTCATAAGTTGTAAAAACTTTACGAATACGAATATATATATATATATACGAACAAATCACACAGATTGAGCTAGCCCGAATGTGTGCTGTTCTGACTTTTTCATAAGTTGTAAAAACTTTACGAATACGAATATATATATATATATACGAACAAATCACACAGATTGAGCTAGCCCCAAAGTAAGTTCGAGACTTGTGTTATGGGATACTACCTTAACGATACTATATTTATAATAGATACATTGTATAGATAAACATCCAAGACCCAGGCCAATCAGGAAAAGACCGTTTTCCAGCATGACCTGGCCGGGGATCGCACCCGGGGTCTCCACGTCGCAGGCAGGCGTGTACCCTTGTTAGTTTGAAACTCAAACGAAACTCAATGTAGGTATTCTGGAAATCTCACTCGAAGATATGTGACATCTACCAACTCGCACTGGACCCGCGTAGTCCATTCCCTTACGAAGAGAGTAGACTTGTGTTCCATGTAGGAACATGGTTCAGTAAATATAAATAAAATAAAAATATTATTGCAGATAAACATGCACCATACTTATCTACCATTTTAATATATACGAATATATATAAAACTGAGGAGTTTGTTTGTTTGTTTGAACGGGATAATCTCAGGAACTACCAGCACGATTTGAAAAATTCTTTTTGCGTTGGATAGCCCATTAATCCAGGAAGGCTTTAGGATATATAACAACACGCTGCGACTAAAAGGAGCAGAGCATAGCTAACTCCACGCGAACGAAGTCGCTGGCGGCCGCTAGTAACTTATACACCGTTAAAAGTAACATTAGACATTTAAGGAGACCTTTTTTATTGTCCGTTCAATAGATTTTGAGGTTTATTATGTTGGTGGAATCTCAAATGGTGGCTTCAGTATTTAGTAAAAGAGAAAAAAAAAGTTAGGTTAAAAAACGAACTAAATAGTTCGTTTTTTAACCACTCTTTTACTACAAACTCTCTCTCTCTTTTTTCTCTTCTTCTTCTTTTACCTTTTTTTTAAATAGAAGTAAATCGACTGAACAAAGTTTTTTTTAACTTAACCCGAATGGAGTAGAGGTAAAACAGGCG
The DNA here is from genome assembly GCA_017933935.1 of Sesamia nonagrioides. Lineage (NCBI taxonomy): Eukaryota > Metazoa > Arthropoda > Insecta > Lepidoptera > Noctuidae > Sesamia > Sesamia nonagrioides. The sequence continues at coordinate 1,799,840 of JADWQK010000081.1, forward strand.
AGGCGGGGGAGGCGTAGAGTAGCCAGCCTTTCGGTGTTCTACAAGATGCATTTTGGGGAGTGTGCGAGGGAATTGCCTGATTTAATTCCCCCATCTCCGTTCCACCATCGGACGACCCGTCGCGCGGGGAGTTTCCACTTTTACGTTGTTAACTACGATCCGGGCGAAGCGTTTCGCCTCCTCCTTTATACCGCGTACATCTCATCCGCGGACTGGAAGAATTTGCCGGCGGAGGTGTTTCCGTCGGACTACAATTTGAGTGTCTTCAAGGCTAGACTGAATAGGCTTTTAATAAAGTAGTGCGCTTTACCATCAACGATTGCGTCACTGCTTACCATCAGGCGGGATTGCGGTCAAGCGCTAGTTTATAATGTATAAAAAAAACTTCACCTATATGTATGTAAGTAATTATGTAGCTGCAACATAGACACACCCCGATGGTGTAAAAGTCAATAAGTAAATTAATTAATGTCCATGTTATCTGTAAAACTAACCAAGTGCTATCGTTTATTTGATTTCCCACGGGCGCTTTAAGTTGCCGACATCTTCTGCTCCACGTATCTATCTATCACGACTTCACGAGTAATTTACGGCTCCTATGACTGCATAAGAGATCCTGTTAACTATTTTCATTTGATTAAATTCTACTGCTCTGTCAATAGTTATGGAGGACCTTTTAAACTCGATTGTTCATAAATTGTCTTCCCCAAGGATCGCCAAATGTAACGGCTAATGAAAGCCATTCAGGCTTTGGAGCAAATTGAGGCGACTGCAAATATGAACATTTTTCGCAATTTCAATTATACTTTGATCAAACTTTTGCGCAAAAATTGGGCCAAAGCTTCGAAGGCGATTGTGTCAAAAACAAAAAAAAAAAAACATCTGATATGTACCTTGATAAAACTATTAAATAAACAAAATAAATATATACGGACAAATCACACAGATTGAGCTAGCCCCAAAGTAAGTTCGATACTTGTGTTATGGGATACTAACTCAACGATACTATATTTATAATAGATAAATATATAGATAAACATCCAAGACCCAAGCCAATCAGGAAAAGATCGTTTTCCATCATGACCTGGCCGGGGAGCGAACCCTCTTCCCTTTTTACCTCTGCAAATACCTTTCGAATGCAGTTATTGCTTCCTCACGATCAATGTATTATCGTGAAACCAAACACGCCTGACCGTGAAATAATCATCACTGTGCGCTATCAGCGAACATACCTGATGCGTAAAGGATGCATCCACGAGCTGGTCGCAGCAAGCGTAACAAAACTATGATTGAACGGTGCGGCTGTCAATATTTACCCAGTAGTCCTGGTTTATGCCTTAAAGTACGAGATATTTCAGCATTCCTATAAAAAGGGGTATCAAAATATACATTTCAAGACGTCAACACTTTCAATGAAGAGAAATGTCTCAGATCTTGAAATATCCCTGGGGAAAACCAATAATAACACCGGAGGACTCACTGAAATTCTATTACGTTTTACGTACCTACCTATAAAGTACAATTTTATAACACATTTTGCGTAGTAGGTACCTACCTACCTGCTGTAATGTTCGTATAAATAGCAACTGGAGAGTGAAACGTATAAAACGAAATTATGATGTTGTGTTTTATATGTATGTATTTTTATGTATTTTTTGTGGATGTAAAATTAATGTGTTTGTTTATTTGGGAGTAATGTATTACTCGTATATGAACGTTAGCGCAATATCGTCAAAATCGTCATGTTCTTTTAGTACCAATACAATGTCAATTACTTATCGTAAAACTTTTACATATGCAGCACATTTTAAATAAATGATAAGTAACTTCGGATAACTAATAACGGTCCCAGGCTGCATGTAAATATCATCCAAACTCCTTTTATAAGTTTAGTGACTAGTAATGATCGGCAAAACCCGTAATCTGTTTAGTTTGTTAGATAAAAACTATTTTAATTTATATAAAAAAAATTAGTACCTAAGCAATGAACCATTTCGATTGTTAATGATAAAAGTAGTTTTATCCTCACAATTTGGTAAATTAATAAGAAAATAATAGTCAATATAATCAATATTAAATTTATGAAATAATAATAAAATCAATATTTCATAAAATTCAGATAAAATTCATGTGAAATAATGATAAACCTCGCTAGTAGTGTATGTGCACTAGTAGTGCATAATATGTTCATGAGGTTAAAATTAAAAAATCTTTTTGTTTGTTTTTCTGTAATAAAGTAAAAGCAGATAAATGTTTAGTATCCACTGTGACCCCTCTAGCTAAAATCACAGCTTGAATTCGTCTGGGCATGCTAGCGAGTATACCTATCCCGGATACTTGCTTGCGGAATACGTTCCCACTCCGCAGTAATCACATTCTTCAGCTCTCTGATGGTCTGCGTAGCCGGTTGTACTGATCTCACACGCCGTTTCAGAACGTCCCAGAATGTTCAATTGCTCAATGGGATTGAGGTCGGGACATCGAGCTGGCCAATCCAAACGACGAATGCCGACCTCTGCACATACACTTCAACATCGCGAGATCGGTGAGCGCGAGCATTGTCGTCCATAATAATCGAGTTTTCACATAGAGCGGCCAATGCGGGTTGTGCATGAGGAATTAGAACTTAATGGAAGTTATGTATCGATGCCCAGTTGAGCCGTTTTCAACGAAAATTAACTCTGTACTGAATTTATTCCTGCCCGAAACATACAACAGAGTCCCCACCATAAGGTGTGATTTTTTAGAAACATGCCTCTGCAAAGCGTTCTTCTTGTCTTTTTAGCACTTTAGCACTTGCCGACGTCGATCTTCACCGAACAGAGATATCCTACCTGGCTTCATCAGAGAACAAACCGCTACTCCAATCTTCTTGAGTCCATGATTTACAATTTCTAGCGAACCTAAACCTGTGAACTCGGTGGTCACGGAGTATCTAATTTGGGGCCGCGGGCCGTTTTTCGGTAAAAATGAGCATCAAATGAAAATTTGAATTTAGAACGTACTTTTTTAAATACCAAGGCATTTTTAAAACCGGCCAGTAACGTGTACAAACGATTGAAACTTTTTTGTACTGTATCTTTTTATAGATGAATGAAAATCAAAACCAAATTTTTTGCAAATGAGTGTATTTGATAGTTCTAAAAGTATTACTAAACATTAGTATTGCCAGTTATTTCATATACTATCGTTTTGTCTCCACATTGTATAAAATGTACAATGGACGAACGGGTTACCTAATAAATCTAGATCTATTGGCTGTCATGTTTTTTTTAACCCTTGACGCTTGACCGCGATCCCGCCTGATGGTAAGCAGTGATGCAATGGTTGATGGTAAAGCCCACTAGTTTTTAAGAGCCTATTCAGTTTTGCCTTGCATATACTTAAATTGTAATCGAATGGGAAGGCTGACGTAGGCAAATTGTTCCAGTCCTTCGATGTGCGTGATATAAAAGTCGAGGCGAAATGCTTCATCAGGATCTTAGCGGCGTCAACAACGTAAGAGATCATAAACTATCAAATTAACATTACCACGGACAGATCAACTGTCTGATAGTCTATCTGTCTATTCTACAGAATATAGCTACATCTGTAGCTTATCTAACAATAGAATCATACCTAGTATTCTATATTTGTGTGCTGAGGCTCAACAACTTGTTGCAAACATCGGTGCACCACAAAACGTGTTGCGCTGTGATTGTTCTATTGGATTAACCTTTTTACCTTCCCATTACGAATTTATATAAAAGTGATAAGTACACGAGATATTTCCCTTTATTCATAAACGTTGCTTAACGTTCAGCAGTTATTAGTGACTGTTCCACCACACGAACTTACTAATATTATAAACGTGAAAGTTTTCGTGCTGTATCTAACAATTAATTCTAACTATAATTAAATTTATTATTTACGTAATTATATTAACCCGCCTAATTCAAAATTAGAATTATCATATACTAACTACTATCATATGCTAATAAACTTGGTATTGGATTGGATTTCAAGTCTTTTTAGGCGAATAATATGCCGATAGGAACTTGGCCCCATTTTAACAGGCATGTGTTTTTGGTGGAATTTATTTATATGTCTTGGTTACACATGGGTATACGCTTGGTAATGTATATGCTTTATGCATATATTTATTGTATTATGTAAACACAACCACCACAACCTACTTACAGTATTGTCTTTCCTTCTCCTTTTAATCCATTTAATTCTAAAGGTTCGTTATGATCGCCCATTGAGTCACCCTTTGTAATATGTAAATATTTTTTTTTTCTGTAATACATATAGTATGTAGATAATAAAGAGTATTTATTCTATTAAATTGTGTCATATAGAATTCCTGAAGTAGGCAGGTGTAGTGGGATACATAAAACACAATTAAAATTGACAGTGGATAAAATATCTCTTGAGAGCATACCCGTATGGATAAGCGATGGCATTGAAATTTTTCCCAACCTTACATTTTCCAGTATACAGCTGTGATAAAATGAGATTGTTTGTAAGAATTTCGTAGATCTCAAATATAACAAATGGCTTGAAAGATTCTCACAGCATTAAGAGGGAACTCTAGTTTTGCTTCCTCTATATAAACGTATTCTGCTGTTTTCTTCGTGGATAATGCTTTTAGAGCAATTATTTTTTTTTCTACACTTTTACATCGTGATTATTTGATTTTTTTCCGAAACTTAATTAAAGAAACACGATATTTCAAATTCGCGAAAAATAACTCATTTTTACCAGTTTGTTCAGATGACTATTAGACAAAGGTGATAAGTTTTTGACAACAAAGAAAATAATAGGAGCAAGGGAGAAAATTTATAGGAAAAGTATACCTATTATCTACTTTTCCTATAAATTTTGATATAAAAATAAATAAGAATTGTCGTGTTTTGAAAAAGAAAACAGTGGAATACGAAACATCTTTTGGTCAACGTTTTGTAAGTGAAATCACCTTGAGCTACAACTGTCCTTTTCGCACTTTACCGGGAGAGGTTGGAAGCAGCGCGACGGCAACAGTTTCCTCAAATACCTATTTTCCAAATTCCTCGGCACTAGAGTCCCCTCTTAAACGACGTAGAAGACTATTTCCATCACGTACTATTCTTTCCAGAATGTTCTATCCATTTTCTATTAAAAAGAAAATCCATACTCCCTAAATTAACATATCCGTAAAAAGATTTGAAGGTGTGGCAGAATAAAAGAGTGCTACAAATATACGGCTATTGTCATAAAAATGTGTTCACGGCTTATCTGCCCTGGCGGGTGGCGACCGTCAAGCCAGGAAAACGGATTACTGGCAAAATGGATTACCTACCACACTTTATTCATCGTTACCATTGCACTTACGGTATTGTAATCCAATTCTTTCACTCAAGTCAACAGGTTCATTGTCGATTTGAGTAAGAAGAACAATACATGTATACCTAGGTACCTTTTCACTTTTCACAATTGTACAACTATATATTTATTATTTAAATTACATTTTAATTAGACATATTTTAGTGTATTTATATATTTTATTGATCTTTTTAGTTACAGTACCATTACGAAATTATTTTATTTATCACAATATAATTAAGGATACAATTTAATCTCCCGTCTTTTGGGCACATTACCATTTAGTTAGAGTGTGTGAGTAGTTGTAGTGTGTGTGTGTGTGTTTGTTATTTAGTTCCAGTAATAGGTTATTATATTATTATTTGAATGATTAGAAGTTTGTGTTGTCTTAAGATATTTAGTATTGTACATTCTTATACAACGTTATTTTTTGTTTATGCGAAACCGGAATATAGTTTTTTCAGAATACTAGCAACTGAATCGACTCTAATCATTTTAACACCATGTTATATTTTTTCCCAAATACATTTAGAAATTGTTGCAGTATGGTAACCGAGCGCGGTACGTAGCTTATGGTCGATCATCACCCACGCAACAGCTGACGCCAGAGGTTAATGCACCGCTCGCCAGCCCTAGCGGAGCGTGGACCATACTTTTGTTGGGAAAGCCAAGTAGGATAACAAACTCATAACTTTGTGGTTTTTCATGATATCTTTTTGAAATTTTGTAAATAGATTCTTTACTTAAAAATATTGGACACGTGTGTCGGGTTTCGCATATACAAAAAAATAACACTGTGTAAGAAGTAGGTACCTAAGTATGTTTCTATTTAAATAAGGTCTGATATATAGGTCTTATGCCTTGACAACCTCCGTGGCGTAGCGGTAGCGGACGCGGCCGCGGCCGGTTTTTCATGATATCTTTTTGAAATTTTGTACATAGATTCTTTATTTAAAAATATTGGACACGTGTGTCGGATTTCGCATATACAAAAAAATAACATTGTGTAAGAAGTAGATACCTAAGTATGTTTCTATTTAAATAAGATCTGATATATAGGTCTTATGCCTTGACAACCTCCGTGACGTAGCGGTAGCGGACGCGGCCGCTGTGTAAGGTGGCGCGGGTTCGATCCCCGCACAGTACAAGTATTTGTATGCATGAATATGAATATTTGCACTGGTCTGGTCGTGCCTCGGAAAGTACGTTAAGCCGTTGGTCCCGGTTGCCATACGAACATCTACTGGCAGTCGTTACGGGTTGTTGGAGCCCTCAAAAATCCTACAATTGGTCTAACTGCAATGCTTCGATGTCGCCTTCGGGTTGTGGAGGTCAGACGGCAGTCGCTTCACGGAAAATGTCGAAGTTTAGCCATATCAGCAGTTGGACTGGTAAAGTGGACCCCAGACTCCAAAGCTGAAAAGGCTTCGGATGCGACTGGGATTAACGCTGGGATGATGATGATGATGATATAGGTCTTATGCCTCTAACTATAGCTCTTTTAATCTCTTTTTCTATTGCAGGTCTGCTGGAAGAGATTTATTTATAAATAAATACCCATGTACCAATTTTTCTCTACCCTTCTTCTTTTCGGTTTAAACGTGTTCACATAAATATTTCAATAAGCAAATAAAAAAGTTGTCGCGTTTCTATAAAAGCATCAAAACGAGCAACTAGAAAACCAGTACAAAAATATCATGTAATTTTGTCGGCATAACACTGAAACGTGGTTGTACGAAGATTAGTCCCAATAAAAGATCTATTATAGGTGTTCTCGATATCGTATTGGAAAACGAGATTGTGACCGTGTAGCGGGTGTACTTAATGGCCTGGTCGGGACACGAATCTCGGGCTCTCGGGGCCGAGGCGGGAACAAACAGCCTCCTGCGGGTCCGATTCCAATTTATTAGTCGCGCCGAGCTTCGGAACGACCGAGCCCATAAAAAATTTACAAGAACGCGTCCGTTGGTTACTCGGTGCAATTTATTCGGATTCGTACCTGAACTAGTTTCGTGATATCTTCTCGGCTAATGTGTAATATCTCTTTTATGTACGTGATTTCATTGGGTTGTTTTTTTTAAGTGCGAGCATCAGAAATGCAGAACGGAAATAAATAACAATAATAATAAATTGAATGTTTTTTTTTGTAGATTTTTATATAAATACTAGCTTTCGCCCGCGGCTTCGCCCGCGTGGAGTTCGGTTATATCGCGCTTTTTAGATTTCCCTCGGGAATATCAAATTTTTCCGGGATAAAAGGTAGCCTATGTTTTTTCTCAGGGTCTAAAGATTATCTGTGCCAAATTTCATCAAAATCGGTTCAAAGGTTTAGGCGGGAAAGCGTAACAGACAGACAGACAGACAGACAGACAGACAGACAGACAGATAGACAGACAGACAGACAGAGTTACTTTCGCATTTATAATATTAGTATGGATGTGATGATGAGTATGCATATAAAAAATAAACGAAATAATAATAATAATCTTTATAATGACAAACACAAATGATTCATACATAAGAGTAGATGACATGACATGTATTAAGTTTAATATGAAATATTTACATGGGTCTATAAACATCATATTACCTTTCTCCTAAACTAGGTATTCCTATATATATCTTAGGCCATAGATGACGATTAGTCATATAGGTCTATATAGGAAAAAATAGTAATAATAAAAAAGGTACTTAGGTACGAGGGAGAATATGTTGTATGTTTTCATTAAAGACGTAATGAGTTAACAAGTGTTCTAGGTGTTTATGCCAAAATAAATATAGAAACGCTTGTACCCTACGCTCACGTGGAACTCATGTTCATAACAACTTCGAAACTCACTTGGATTTAATAATATATTCAGTGCACGAGTATTCTGAACAGGGGTGGGCAGCACCTGTCACCTGCGACAGAAACTATTGGTGTGACGCAAATCCCTTTAAAAGCGGAACGTGTATGTTCTGACACATATGCCACAATGAACGACACTTTATAAAACACAACAATATTCTTATTTTATTATTTATAACCTCCTAGCGGATTTTACGACTTGGCAGAATATAGAGTTTCCTTTGCCATTCGCATGTTTAATATTAATGTATCTACAATACTTATAAGCCTTCCGGAATAGATTGTCTGAATAATGGTGAAGACTATATCGATGGACCCACAGAATAAACGTGCAAGAGCTCTTACACAATTTTTTCTTGCATTTTTCGTTTCATTGATCTATGCAGCACCTTCTATTTTTTTTATTTGTTATATCATATGATTTGTTTATTCCAGGGAAAAATTATGGAATTATATCACAAGCATAAAAGTATACAATATGTAAAGAAAACCCTGTCCGACCCATAAGGATAACAAAGGTTAGGTAAACACTTGACCAAATATGATATAAAATTATACATAATCTTCATAGTAACAATACTAATGAATTTTGAAATAATCCTTTTTTCCCGGGAATTAATTCCAATTTCCCCGAAATTTGGTAATTTTTAAAAAAGTGACAACATCGGTATTAATATAAGCGAATAGCGACACGACCACATCACAGGTGCCGCGTGCTCTGCCCCCCCCCCCCGCCGCCCGCGGAAGGGGTTGCTTACCGCACATGTATTAAGTTACCTCTTTTTGCGAAATAATATTTATTTTTTTAGGAGGATTCTTTTTTTAAGTTTAGCCTGTCTTTGTGGGCATTAGTAGAATCAGTTATCGATACCTAACAATACCTTCACGGATCGGACAGGGTTTTCTTTACTTATTGTATACTGTTGTGAAACCCTTTTTACCCGACTACGGCAAAGCAAAAGGAGGGTTATGATTTTGACAGGCTATGTATGTATGTATGTATGTATGTATGTATGTATGTATGTATGTATGTATGTATGTATGTATGTATGTATGTATGTATGTATGTATGTTCATCTGTTCCCTCATAACTTCTAAACTACTTATCAGAATTCGACAAATGACATATCATTAGAAGCGTCTTAATTGTCCGCTGGTTATAGGCTATATGAGGTTTCACAAAATCAAATGTGGCGCCCTCTAGCGGACAAAACATACACAGTAAAAAAATTAAGTTAAGATAAATATGGCGTGTTTGGTATCATTTGAAAGCTCTTTACTTGTACATTTTGAATATATATATATTGCTAGCATTTGCTCGTGACTTTACCTGTATTCATGGGCTGGTTGCATATAATTCACATCTTTTCGTTCATAGCTTCTTTACTACTTATCAGAATAAGACCACTGCATAACCATTAGAAAGTCCTTGATATTCTGTTAGTTATGAGCTATCAAGCTTGTCACCAAATTTAGTATTGCGCCCTCTGGCGGACAAAAAGTTCTATGTGAATATAAAATTAAAATAAATATACCGTGTTTGGACGTGAAAGAGCTTCACGAGTACTTTATGCACAAGCATAAAGTACTCGTGTAAATCTCGTAACTCATATAAAGCATTCTTCTAATTATGTACAACATAATTACAAGAATGCTTTATATGAATTCATGCTTTTCATGATTGTGATGTGTGTTTTCATGTGTGTGATTTCATGTTTTTATATAAATTACAAACTAGCGCTTGACTGCAATCCCGCCTGATGGTAAGCAGTGATGCAATCGTTGATGGTAAAGCGCGCCAGTTTATTAAGCCTACTCACTCAAAAGAACTGAGTAAATAGGAAGGAAGACGGCAGTTGAGCGCGGTGATGCAATGTTAAACCCAAAAACACGACCAACGATGCTGCGCCAGAGGGATATTGATCTGGAGGCTCTCCACAACCAAACTCCCGACACAACAACATTTCGCGCATCGTACCCGGCACGTACATCGCAACACAACTGCTCAGACCCGTCCTCCGTACGGCTTCACCAGACATCATGCCGGAACACGATGAATCGCTTGGCGGCATGACTTTGTTTGGTGGGTGGTAACTTACGCCGGCGGTTGATGTTGTGGCCTACCACCGAGAAAATATGAGCGATAAGAGTAAAGCGCGGGTCACGGGAACTGTGAATCGCTTTATGCAATGTAGAGCAGTGTGAACATTAATAGAATATGTAATGCACTAATGAAAACGAGATAAGCTGGGAGAACTCCACGCGGTGAAGGCGGAAGCAGTTTGATAACTGGCTAAATCTCCCATAAAAAGGCCTCTGCACTATATGCCTTCGGGCTTATGTTGTTATATGTGCGTGTAGATGTAATATGTCAAGTACCTAGTTTTTAGTTCATCAGTTTAACTTTTGTTAATAATATGCGCCACAAATACACTTTAACACCAAAATACACAAATAAAAAAAAGTTAAAAAACTAAAACCCAACTACGACAAAAAACGATGCTGAAAAAGTATAAAACAAGATTTTCAGAACACTGAACTCAACAAAGTTGCTAATGTAGTTGCAAGTAAATGGACACAATAGTAATGTCATACAATACTATTCTGAAGTATGCAATATTAGAGATAAATTTTAATGTTTGGAAAGGCGTAGTCACACGTTGTCAAAGTGCTACGGTAGGTAGGTATATGTAACGTGTGACTACGCCTTTCCAAACATGAAAATTTATCTCTACATACTGAATATTGCATACTTCAGAATAGTATTGTATGACATTACTACTGTGTCCATTTACTTGCAACTACATTAGCAACTTTGTTCAGTTCAGTATTCTGAAAATCTTGTTTTATACTTTTTCAGCGTCGTTTTTTGTCGTAGTTGGGTTTTAGTTTTTTAACTTTTTTTTATTAGGTCCCCGAGTTCATACGAATAAACGTGTTAAAACAAGCAAACCTAGTTGAGAAGACTTGTGCACTTCTTCGAGTTTGTATAATAGCAGCTAACACGTTTATTCATATTGATGACGCATACAATGTTTTTTTAACGTGTCAATGAAAGCTTTAAAATATATTTTTTTATTTATACCTAATTAAAATATTGCATTGCCTCCTACGGTATTTATTCGGACTGTTTATTTTACATATTTTTATATAGAATTAATAATGAAAATTTACTGTGATCTAGTCATTGACAGCCTCCGTGGCGTAGCGGTAGCGGACGCGGCCGCTGCGCGAGGAGACGCGGGTTCAATCCCCGCAGAGTGCAAATATTTGTATGCATGAATATGAATATTTGCACTGGTCTGGTCGTGCCTAGGAAAGCACGTTAAGCCGTTGGTCCCGGTTGCCATACGAACATCTAGTGGCAGTCGTTACGGGCTGCAATGCTTCGATGTCGCCTTCGGGTTGTGGAGGTCAGACGGCAGTCACTTCACGGAAAATGTCGAAGTTTAGCAATATCAGCAGTTGGACTGGTAAAGGCGGACCCCAGACTCCAAAGCTGAAAAAGGCTTCGGATACGACTGGGATTAACGCTGAGATGATGATGACTGTGATCTAGTCATAGAAATTTACAAGAATAGGTTTAACCCTATATAACCAAATAACAGTTATTCAAGTTTTATCGTTTTTATATTTTCCTGAAAAGTTGTCGTTTCTGACTTACACGTTCATTCTGTGGGACCATCGATATTAAAATTCGTCGCGTAGTTTAGGATAACAACGTGAACATACGAAAAAGACTTTTTAACACCCTTGCTCGTAAAGCTGATGTAATCCCACCGGTTTTAAATATGTAAAGCGGGCCATAACAAACGCGTGTGTTATCAAAGCAAATAGTTAAGTTATAGTCCATACAAATTCCATAACGGCATTATTTGTCATTTCAAACAATTATGGAACTGATCGCCGCCGCGTGGCTCTAACCAGTGAGCAGCGCGCTGTTCCATATTTGAAATGGCAAATAATAATACTAATGGCAGGAAAGCAACAGTGTGCATTCACAGATTGAGTTTATTTAAAATAACTGATGTCCTATTTGAAATAAACAAATTTGTATTTCTTTGTATTTAAATGAGTATTTGTAAAAAAAAAACAGTTTATTCGGTAATTTAAAAACTTGACTGCATGCTCTAGCATCTTTGCCAACATTTTCACGCAGCTACGGCAGAAAATAAACCTCGCGCCATTTTTCTCAAATTTTCTTTTCTTTGTATTTGTATTCTGAATATCTTTTTTTCTGTTTCCTCGCAAGTGTGTTAAAAAATGTCGTACGATATACGTGCGTATTGGTTATAACATGCGCGGCTCAATTACACCCTCGCCTTCGGCTCGGGCTGAAATTCCGCCTCGCATGTTATAACCATCATTACGCACTAATATCGTAATGTACTATAAATTGAAATATAGATTCCGTAGATCAAAATGGCAAAGGAAAAAACATCGTGTTGAAAATTCGAAGGCATTTGATATCTAACAATACTCACTGATCACTCACTCTCTCTCGAGTGAAGAGGTTTGTGTTCCAGTAGGGGAACATTTTAGGCTAATTTTAGGGAACATTTTAGGGAATATGATTATGCTGTTTGACCTAATTTTGGTGCAGATTTAAACATTATTTATATCGAAAGGTAAATGTAGGTATACAACATTATTTTTTGTTTATGCGAAACCCGAAGCACCTGTTCAGTATTCAGTAAAGAATCTATGTACAAAATTTCAAAAAGATATCATGAAAAACCACAAAGGTATGAGCTTGGTACAATGACCTGTGGCGTCAGCTGAGCGCGGGTATGCGCACGCGTAAGCTGCGTAGCGCGCTCAGTAACCATACTGTAATAATTTCTAAATGCATTTGTGAAAAAATATAACATGGTGTAAAAATGATTGGAATCGATTCAGTTGATTATTCTGAACAAACTATATTCAGGTTTTGCATAAACGAAAAATAACGTTGTATAATACATAAATAGTATACTTACTTAAATTCCGAAATTATATTGAAGAAATCTGGGTGTGTTGTCGAGTTGCCAAAGCCATGCGAATTAAGGTCAGGTCGGTAGGCGTCAATAAAAGGCTCTTTATGTAATATATAAACAAATATCTAACAAAATGAGTCAGTTAAACTGAAACAGTAATATTTCCTAATTACCAGAAACAATAGCAGTGGCCAATTTCCACAATTTATGCAAACGTGCATAAATTGTGGACAGTATGCACATAAACAATGAGATTGTGGCCGAAACGTCATGATGGGAACAAAACCCGTTTGTACAGGTAGGTAGATAGCTAGTGTACGTATTCTAACTCCACAGTTCAGGTTACTTTTCATTCAGAATAAATAATATATTATTCTACGTCCACAATGGCTGCAACTTTTGCCCGCATAACTTTGTGTTCAGTAAAATGTTATTTTAGTGTGTTAAGCAAGGTGCCATCAGCTTGAATGTGGTTAAATTGATCTATATGGGTATATTTCGTATCCAATTATTATTACTATGATTTTATAATGTTTATATGAATGTTTTTTTAGCTTGGTGTTGCCTTTAGCCGACAAATAAATAGGAATGGGCTTGATCTAGAAAAATCACCTTGAACAAGCGTGGTGATCAATGCTTGAGCCTTCTTTTCATGCCTAGTTGTATAAACCACTGCTGCTAGTGCCTATTATGGTCCACTGCAGAGCAACCATAATAGGCACTAGCAAATTATTGTCCGACTGTAGGACAGCTTTTTTATCAACAATCAATCGCCTATAATCACATTCGAAGTAAATCTGTAGCAGTCATAACAATGAATGGAATTTTACAATGTTCCACGGACTCTTCAGCTGTTAAAAGTTACAAAACAGTAGCATTCACACAATTGAACAAATTGCCTGAATACAAAAACAGTTGCGTTTCAATAAACCTTCTATAGCTCGCAATCTAAAGTACATTTAAATAGTTCGCAATAGAATTCGTGCCATTTTCGACCATATCCGCTAGTCCATGAAATAAAGCTTCTGTATTTAAATGAAATGAAACGGTCCAACGGTTTTTAGCTTTTTTTATAGGCGGCCATTATTTATTGCGGCAGCTGGATGGCTTGAAATTAAAATGAGTTCTTTCGTAGAAAACTAAGTACTTCTAGGTAGATGACTAGCTGGTAACTGCCGCACCTAGTTATAGTGGGTGAAAGAGATAATTAAACAGGCAATTCACTGCAGTATATTATGCTTTATTACTATTCATTTGTCGTCTTCCGTGGCACAGCGGTCAACACGCCTGCCTGCGACGTGGATTGACCTGGGTCTTGGATGTTTATCTGTATATGTATCTATTAATTATAAATACAGTATCGTTGAGTTAGTATCCCATAACACAAGTCTCGAACTTACTTTGGGGCTAGCTCAATCTGTGTGATTTGTCCGGATATATTTATTTATTTATTTATTTATTTATTAGCACATCACTCAATTGCCTGTTTACTTATCTATGTGCAGTGAGAACAATTTCTCCTACAAATTGCACTTTTTGTGACAAGGAAACTTAAAACTTGAGAGAGGCATCTGTGTTTTCCAACCTCTTCCGAGCATCGGTTTTGCATAAATTGGTTATATATTGACAACAAATGTTTTTGTAATCGTTTTTGTGGATGGGAAATCATCAAACGACTCCCGCTTTGGGCGGAGCTGTTAGACTTTTACTGACTAAAATCCACCCGTGTTTTTTCTTGCCTTTGCGCAAGGGGCCAGGGTGTCCCTTTGCAAGAACTCGCGGCCCTGGTAGGTATCACTCCTAGTGTAGCGGGGGTCCACTAGGGTTTTGTAATTCTTATAGTCTGTTTGAATTAATAGGGCTTTGGCGGCTGAGTGGTAATTCAAATATTTCACGCATACATCAGAATCAGAATTAAAGTTCATTTATTAGAATTAGGCTGAGAATTAGTACTTTTTGAACGTCAATCCCTACTAATATTATAAATGCGAAAGTAACTCTGTCTGTCTGTCTGTCTGTTACGCTTTCACGTCTAAACCAGTGAATTGGTTTTATTGAAATTTGGTACAAAGATAGAGTTGACTTTGAGAAATAACATAGGGTAGTTTTGATTCCGGACTTTTCAACAGTTCTTTTGGAAACGCGATATAACCGAACTCCACGAGGGCGAAGCTGCGGGTGGAAAGCTAGTATTCCATAAGACAGTCACCCAAACCTCCCGCCCTTGGCCACTTCCTAGTGCTCTCGCTGGGATGAACAAGTGGCGGAGCAAAGTCCCCAGCAGTACCTACAGCTGTCTGCACATTTAAGAACGTATTATATACAAAACTAAGTATAGTAACTAAAACAAGAAAACACAGAACATTAAATGAAATTATTTACCATACGCCAGCTAGGCACGCCAACATACCAGCTAAGAAAAAAAAAACCATTAAAAATGGAATTGTAAACAAATAAAAACTTATTACATAGGTACCTAAATAAAAGCCCCAAACAGTAAAGGGCGTGCCAGCTCACATATTCATGCATTGTAAAAAAAGACAATTATATGAACTCATATAAAGTGTCAGTAAGCTAATTCTAGAGAAAGAACACAAATATTGCCTTGAGTTATTCAGAGCGACCAGCCATAACAGACTTTTTTGTTCAAAGGCTGTGTATGCATTGTAACGTAGGTAAGTCAGCAATCACAGGCAAGTGAAGAAACACGGGTGAGTATAGTCAGTAAAAGTCTGACACGCTCTGCCTGCTCCTCCGCAAAAAAGGCAAATCTATTCTAATATATAAAGCTAAAGAGTTTGTTTGTTTGTTTGTTGGCGCTAATCTCGGCAACTACTGGTCCGAATTGAAATTTTTTTTTTGCGTTGGATAGCCCATTAATCCAGGAAGGCTTTAGGCTATATAACATCACGCTGCGACCAATAGGAGCGGAGCATAACTAACTCCACGCGAACGAAGTCGCTGGCGACCGCTAGTCATCAATAACATATCTATATTAATCTTTATATATATAATTCTGCTGTATGTGTGTATAAGATAAGATAAGATAAGATAATAATTTATTTTGCTAGAATACGAGTATAAATACATTAGCTGGTAGTTTCAAATATTGTCCGTCATATTCAACCATTAACAGGTATGCAAAAATGTCACTTACTTAAGCCGATAAACTCAATAAATTATATTATAACAATTTTCTATCCAATAAGTTAAATTACATTTCAATATTATAACAATGATGTCGACACAGAAGCCATACAAATACCAATATCAAGATAAAAACTAACGATGAAGTTAAAAATGTCAAGGTAGTCAATATACAATTAAAAATGTCACCTGGTAAAAAAAAAAAAAAATAATGTTTAAAATGTCATACTTATTTAAAATGTCAGTGAATTTAAAATAAATCTAAAATATTAAAATCAAGTACATTAGTTCATGTTAGCTTCTCTGTCAAATATTCAGAAATATTATAATATGCCCTTTCTACCAAAAAACTTTTCAGCTGTATTTTAAATGTATTAATCTTTAATTCCTTCAGATAGCTCGGCAAATGGTTGTATATCATTGGCGCCATGCAAAATATACTTTTACGCATCAGTGCTGTATTGCCTTTCAGAACACGCAGTCTATTTTGATCATGGCGACTGCGCGTATTAATTACTGTATCAGACAGCTTCGGGAAAAGCTTAGGGTTAGTTTTAACGAATACAGCAATTTCGTATATATACAGCGATGGAAGAGTGAGTATTTTATAGTTCATAAAGTAAGACTTGCAACTTTCTATGCACTTCAAACCGAACATTGACCTGATGCATCTTTTCTGCGCCTTGAACACTAGTTCTCTATTCGTGGAGTTACCCCAGAATATTACTCCAAATCGTAGTAATGAGGCGACAATGCCATGGTACGCCGTGACAAGAGCGGCCCTGCCTATAATAGGTGCAAGTTTGTAAAGGGCAAAGGCGGATGAACTAATTCTTTTAATTAATTCTAGTGTATGATCTTTCCAATCCAGTCTATGGTCTATTATAATACCTAAAAATTTTGTCATACTTTCCTGCTTTATTCTATGATTATTATAGTCAATATTTATTTTATTAATTACGCGTTGGCTAAATAGCATCAATTTGGTCTTGTCTAAATTTATTTTTAAATTATTATCTTCTAACCATTTTACTATGGAACTTAATGTATTCGTGATTTCACTTTTGTCTATTTGTTTGTCCGTACTGCTAATTGTGACTGTGCTATCATCGGCAAAAAGTGACATATGGTGTTCAGTCACTTTTGGCAAATCGTTTATGTATATGATAAACAAAAGCGGGCCCAGCACGCTGCCCTGTGGTACACCATACTCAATTTTCCGATGATCTGATCTATATATTTGTTCGTGTTTAGTCCTATGATCTACTTTGCGTATTTCGACGTACTGTTTCCTATTTTTTAAATATGATTCAATTAACTGCAGGACGTTCCCTCTGATTCCGTAAGCGAATAATTTGTTCAGTAGGATATCGTGGTCAACATAGTCAAACGCCTGAGTCATATCACAATAGATCGAACATACAGGTAATCTTTTATCGACATTTGTGATGACTTTATGTATAAAATCATACACGGCCATATTAATGGTTTTATTCTTTCTAAATCCTTTTTGATCCTGAGTTAATATGTTTTGTTTTTCTAAATATTGGTATATTTGTGCGTTTATGTATTTCTCAAATACTTTTGAAAGCACTGGGATAAGTGCAATGGGTCTGTAAGATTCCATATCTTCTCTATTATTTTTCTTATACAAAGGTTTAACAATAGCCGTTTTAAGCTT
Organism: Sesamia nonagrioides; assembly: GCA_017933935.1. Lineage (NCBI taxonomy): Eukaryota > Metazoa > Arthropoda > Insecta > Lepidoptera > Noctuidae > Sesamia > Sesamia nonagrioides. The sequence continues at coordinate 1,817,835 of JADWQK010000081.1, forward strand.
ATTTTTATATGTGCCGCTTGTAATACATAAATTGATAATGTGGCTCAAATGTCCACTGATATTGTCTGCTACCTGTTTAATCACTAGTGTTGACAAGCCATCGTTACCTACACTACTGGTATTTTTTAGGGATTTTATTATAGATGCTATGTCATTTGTCGAACTCGGAGCCATAAACATTGAATTATTGTGATTTTCTATATATGTCGATTTTTTACTTTTATTGGAATTCGGCTTGATCTTTTCAATAAAGAAGTCGTTAAAAGCTTTCGCTATGTCATGTGGATGTGTCAATTTCCTATCCTTTACGGTAATACACGAAATGTCATGCTTAGGCAAATTTGATTTTGAGCAATTAATAATATCCCAAGTAGCCTTTGATTTATTAGTGGCCGACTTGATTTTGTAGATATTCTGGGCTCGTTGTGTTAATTTGATTATTCGCTTGTATATTGCAGAATACTTTTTAAAATCCACTTTATCGATTTGTTTTCGTTGCATACGATACCGCCACAAAAGTGCCCTTTTCTTTTTACTACATTTTTGAATGCCGCGGGACAACCACTGTGGTCGCTTGTGTGATCTCACTGTGATCACCTTATATGGAAAACACAAGTCATAAAACAGAGAAAGAGTTTCCAGGAACAGATCGTAAGCATCATTCGGGTCTGCAGTTTCATATATTTCCGCAAAAGAAAGACTTTGCAAGCATTCTCTGAACTTTTTTAAATTACTTATGTTATAGTCGCGTCGTTTAACATACCATTGTTTAAGCATAAATGTCCTTTTTGTTGGACATTTAAGTCATTGAACTCCTGTGTATGTCATTGAACTCCTCCTAAACGGCTTGACCGATTTTAATGAATTTTTCTGTATGCGTTTGAGTGGCGACCTTGATGGTTTAGATTCACAAATCAGCCCGGCAGATGGCGCTGATCGCTTGAAGAAGCATGTGATCTCGGAAACGGCCCTAACGATTTCGCTGAAATTTAATATGTGGAGGTTTTCGGGGACGAGAAATTGATCTAGCTCAGTTTTATGTCTGGGGAAGCGCATATTTTCGAGTTTTCTCTTTCGCAATATTTCACGCATAATATGGGCGCTAATTTCGCGCGGCTTGACATAGCGGCTGTGGCGTAGGCGATAGTGGTATGGTCTACTCGCGATGGCTGGTGTTCCTCGGTTCAAACCCGGCCATCACAAGTTTTTTTTTGTTTTAGACAAGTTTATAGTTTTTTTTTTTTAATTTTTGTAGTTACTTAAAAAGAAAATTGTACATAAGAACTATAAGGGGAAAAAATAAAAAAATATTTCCATTTTTTTTATTTAACTAAAATTGTACTTATGAACTAAAAGAGAAAAATATAAATAGAAATAAATAAATATTTAAGATTTTTTATTTAACTTTAAGAGACTGAAACAAGAGCTCTAGGGGTAGAGAGAGGTATGATATCTTTGTTACAAATGTAGATGACAATGCTTTCCATGGGTATATTCCAAAATGTGCTGTACCTGTGTACGTCACTGAATTCCTCCTAAAGGGCTGTTCCGATTTGAATGAAGTCTATGTATATAAATGAAAGTCGTGTTAGTTACTCTATTTATAACTCAAGAACCGCTTAACCAGTATGGCTCAAAATTGGTAGGGAGCTAGATAAGAACTGGGAGAAGGACATATCACATAGGATACTTTTTATCCCGTTTCCGTTGTTCCCGTCGTTCCCGTGTGACGTGACATGGAATAACAAAACAACTCAGTCAAAATATAAGTTAGCGGTTCATTTGTTAAAAATGGTACAAACACACTGCTGCACTACTCAGCATATTAAAAAAAATCTTACCGATTGAATGTTGATGCATTCATTTAATTAAAGCAAGGAATATAAATACTCTCTGCCGGTTTAATTTTTTTAATAAAAGCCCCAAAGCAAACTTCAACTTCAAAATTTCTAATATTGTATTGCTGTGCCATTTACCACTTCACTACATACTATAAAACAAAGTTACTTTCTCTTTCCCTATGTCCTTTTGTATGATTAAATCTTTAAAACTACGAAACAGATTTTGATGAGGTTTCTTTTAATAGATAGAGTAATTAAAAAGAAACGTTTATATGTATAATAACATCCATTAAATTGTGTCCATATCCAATCCATAAAATCGCAGTACAGCGGACAGAGCTCCGGCGAGAACTCATGGCGACATGGAAAGTATGATTGTCGCAATCCAGCACAGAGCACGCCACAATAGCGGCGGTAAGTCCTCTCTTTGAGGAGTAGCTAGAGAGGCGCCACGGCGTCCTCACCTTCCGACTGAGGTAGGTCCTCACCGGACACGGCTGTTTCGGGAGGTTCCTGTTGCGTATAAGGCGGGAGGAAACGCCAGGGTGACCACTGTTTGCATCGCCCTGAGGACACGGTGGAGCATATGGTGGAGGTCTGCCCGGCTTGGGTAGAGCACAGCCGTGTCCTCTTGGCGGCGATCGGCGGCGATCTCTCGCGTCCGACCCTGGTCCGGGCCATAGTCCGGAGCAAGAGTGCATGATGGCAAGCTTTCACCTCCTTATGTGAAGCAGTGATGCTGGCAAAGGAGGAGGCGTAGCGCGTGAGGGAGCGGAAATCCTACTCTCACGACTCAAACCGCCGCAGGAAGCGCCCTGGTCGGGTGGCAACATCGGACTCCCGACCACCGTAGGCGCGGGCTTGCGGGCGGCGAGCGATAGGCAGCTCGCCTCCTGGTAAGAACCAGGCCCGAGTTGACGGCGCGTTGTGTTTCACACGCGCCTCAAAGAGATGTCAGCACACCTTGACGGGGTCCACGAGGACTGGTCCACAGCGTTGCGGGTTGGTTAAAAAAGAAACCATGGCACTGGCCGTTGCACAGGCAAGTGAAGGAACTCGGGTGGGTTTTAGTCTAGGTAAAAGTCTGACACGCCCTTCCGCTCCGCCCAGAGCAGCCTTAGTATGGCTCGACTTCGTGCTTCTCACACACCAGAGCAAAGGGAGGCAGCCCATGAAACGGCTCAGTTGGCAATGCGAAATCGTCGAGCAAACCTCAGAGATCAAGCGCTAGATAATAATTTACGAAGCACAAGAAGAAATTCATCAAATACTGATTTGAATCGGGCAGCGTTTCTATACGCATATAATATAGCGCAATGACGTTCGCATTGGGCCGAGTATTGTAGCACATTAAAGATTTCCGGAGAACCGCCAGGATTGTGCTCCCAAATAAAGAATCATTGAATAATAATATTTATTTATTTAAAATTATCCTAATTTAAAAAGTAGTCATGTGATATTGCCTTTAAGGCGGAACGAAGTTCGCCGGGTCAGCTAGTATACATATAAAGCTGAAGGGTTTGTTTGTTTGAACGCGCTAATCTCAGGAACTGCTAGTCCGATTCTTAAAATTCTTTTTGCGTTGGATAGCCCATTAATCCAGGAAGGCTTTAGGCTATACACCGTGAAACATAAAGGGTATATACATACGTTGTATAACATCACGCTTCGACCAATAGGAGTGGGAAAAAAAACCGTATCAAAACCTACGCGGGTGAAACCAAAGGGGGTAGCTAGTTACAGATATTTGTTAATAGCCTGTACACATATCTATTTCTTCATAAGTAAACGTACATAAAAATCTTGATACAAAAGTTAAAGGAATTTATTTTGATTGAAATTAAAATTAACTCACGTTCACCAGGCGCCTTTATGTCATGCTCTGTTTACATACGCTACGGTCCTCACACACCTGTAACAAAGCAATAATCTCCTGTTATTACTAGTTGTAACTATCTGCAAACATTAACTACCGACATTAAACGCACAATTGTTTGGCGATGCTATATCAAAGTACACATTAATTGGAAGAGCATATGGATCAATTTTGTGTGTCAATAATGCTAATTATTGCTTATAAACGTGCCAATAGTTCACGTAACTGCTTGATATGATTGTCTTTACTGCGTATGAAATTTCGTGCGTCAATTTTAATTAGTTTCCAAGAATTCGAAAAAAGCTCAGTCTGCAGGACAAGCTACCCGAAACTGTCAGATATTGCCAATCTTTGAGCCATAAAAATGAAGATCTAATAAAAAAATAAAGTTTAAAAACTAAAAAAAACATGCTTTTCAAGAATATCACACTAAAAAGTTAAAAATAATTTTAAAATTGAATTTATGACAATTGTAAAAAAGCGTGAGGCGCTTCTCACGCTTTGGAGTGGAGTTCGGATATATCACGCTTTTTAGGTTTCCCTCGGGTACATAAAATTTCTCCGGGATAAAAGGTAGCCTATGTTCTTTCTCGGGGTCTAAAGACTGTCTGTGCCAAATTTCATCAAAATCGGTTGAGAGGTTTAGGCAGGAAAGCGTAACAGACAGATAGACAGACAGACAGAGTTACTTTCGCATTTATAATATTAATATGGATTAGTATGGATTGTCATAAATTAAATTTTAAAAGGTTTTTAACTTTTTAGTTTGATATTCTTTAAAAGCATGTGTTTTTAGTTTTATAGACTATATTTATTTTCAACTTTTTAGTTCGATATTTTTTCTATAAATAACATACGGATGACACGAACACTTAAGTGGTGCTCATTTGTTTTTACCAAACTTTTCTTGATCTCCAACTGACAGAATAGCAAGTGCTAAAATTCGTAATGATGCGTTACCCAAGTAACTAAATCTAAATCTAAACTAAATACTTTGCCTGCACAAATTGATACCGCTCGGCCAACGAACGTATTGAAAACGGTGGGACATTTTACAGCAATGAGCGCCTCACTTGTAGTCCAAAGAGTTAGAGACGGGCAAATAAACAAGCAAACATACAAGTGAAACTAATAAATAGCATGTAAAAAATGACTGATTACAGTAGCTTGACGTGTTGTTGTCTGTACAGTCACAGGTACTTATACTTATGTAGGTACTTGTTGCGCTTCGCGGTTTCATCCGCGTTCCTAAGTTTCGATCCAGATGTCTCCAGGGTAATTGTATAACACGCTACCAGTAGCATCTAGTTTAAGTCTGACAGTTCAACAGCATTAATTGCGTTATTTACGTTGTTGAGCAGATACAGGCATCGACTGTAAAGGGAAATGGATTAGAAATATAATACTCTTTCTTTTTATTAGATTAATATAATGGTATTTACTTCAAAATGATTCAAATTGAGAGAAATAGTCCGTTACGAGACCAGGGTGGTGGGTCTTGCTGTTTCTTTGCGACTATGCGTAAACTTTTTAATGTAAAATAATTGATAAAGTTTAAATTATTAATATAATAATATACTTCAATTGTTATGTTTATGTGGGTACGATGGTGCAATAAATTTCGAATTTGCGAATTTTTTCACAGTAATGAAAACGTGCGAAATTATTCACTAATCATTTTAATTTATTAAAAAAATGTATTTTTTTGAACAATGCCCCGTACTAGGAATTTCTCTAGAATTATCGTGGGTGAGTTTACAAACATATAAAACTTACAAACACAAACAACCAGACCCAATGAAAGTTCAAGTTTTCACTTCAACGGGCACTCCCGGAGTTCAACCCGTTTTTTTTTTGCGTGTGTGCATTCTGCTTTAGTTACCAAGGTAGGCACTGCGCCATAATTGACTGAAAAAACAAATTCAAAGAATTTTGAAAGAAATTCCTAATATTAAGTTCATATATCTGAAAAATTTATCTGCTCTATAACGTACGTAACGCAATTAATGTTAATGAACTGTCGAAATGAAAGGCATTGTTACGATTAGTGTGGTACACAATTGGCCACCCGTGTAGCTACCATGAGTTTTCATTACGAATACTCGATCATCGATATCGATCGCGTTTAACTCATCGATTGGCTGATGGCTCCCTTCAAGGTTGTAAGAACTCTCAACCAATGAGAGCGCCAAACGCTGTCGATGCGTACACAGGTATCTGACTGTTTTAAAAACTACTCTATAAAAATGAGTAGTATCTACGGTGATTCGACAGTTTCGCTATGCAGGGTGTAAACCTCGCGGTAACATTATGTGCAGGGTGCGGTGCTGTGCGAGATCCCACTTAGCTAATGATGACTCACACTTTGTGGCTACTAAGTGTGCGAATAACCACAAACGGAGGCGAGCACTTAATGCTGAAGTTCTGTGTATCGAATCGAATTTTGTGGAAGTTCTACGAATTTAACTAAGTTGTGGTGTTGTCTGTCTGTGGAAGTTCTGGATTTAAGTACGCAGTAAATAGGGGAGGGGGGGGCATAACGGGAACGCTAAGGGAAATAAACAATAAAAAAAATAGTATAAAATATTTTTATTAAAAACTAATCACAACTTTTTGTTTACTTATTCATTTATTATTTGGCAGTGAATTTGGTGCAATAAAAAACAATTAATAACTTTTATTAAAATTTTACGAACCCTTCATGAAAACTCCATTGTGCCCCAGGGTAGGGGCAGCATGGGGTACCCAGTTCGGGGCAGTACGGGGTACACTGGTTTAACAGGTACAAAATGAGCAGGTGTGGATTTCTTCTAAATCTGCGTCATCAACTCCTGCACAGGCTGTATGGGCCCACTGTCCACATCGCTCGCAGGCCACCCAACGCTCCGAAGACTTTAAATAAGTATGGTTTTCATCAAGACAGTAGATGCATAAGACATCCTCCTTAGCAGTTTCTCTATCAGAGCGAGCTTTTTGGGACATTTTTGTTTTTTTCATATTTTTTTTCAACCGGGGATCATCAGGATTTGAACATTTCTTTGTCCGTTTAAGTTGTTCTCTCTCTTCTAATTCATTCTTGTAGGGGGTGGAAGTGAGAACAACGGTCTTTCCTCTACGATAGTTTTTTCTCGCTTTGTTCGTTTGGTCGACTGAGGGGATAGGGAGAATATCTTTGGGAGAAGCGTTTTCAAAGGACGTTGTCAAGTCACGACAAACTCTTCGAATTGGAGATCGAGAAACGCTGTTTTCTTCTGGCGTAGACAGTCCAGGCTGAGGTTCTGAGATAGTTGACTGTATGAAATCTGTTGAAATTGTAGGTAAACTGACCTCAAGAGGTTGTTGAATTTCAGCAGTTGAAGAAGCTGTTTCAGGTCCGTCACTTCTAAGTGTAATGTCTGTTGTTGAGGCAGCTAAAAAATCGGAATCTGTGAAATTATTTTGGTTATATGGCCATATCCCACATTTTTTGAATGCATTAATTGCCGTGGACATTGTAGCAGCTTGAATATAAGCTTCTGCAAAAATTTCGCTTATTTGAAATGTTGTTATTATTCGCCCTGGGTGTGAGCGTAACCAGTTAGAACATGAATGATCATAATACGCACTCAATGGCTTCATAAAGCCAACGTCCAAAGGTTGAAGTCTGTGGGTGCAATGGGGAGGAAAGCATAGCATAACCACACCATTTTTACGTGCATATTCAATAACCTGTATATTTTGCGTATGCGTTACGTGCCCATCTAGAAGCAATAAGACCGGTTTAGTTATTGAGGCCCCAGAAAATGTGACAAACCGTTTGAACCAGCTCATGAAAGTTTCAGTTGTCATCCAGCCTCGAGCGTTGCATTCTGCCGTCGTCCCTGGAGGAGCTCGATCCAATAACTCCTGCTTCATTCTCTGTCGAGGAAATATTAGCATGGGAGGCATATACGTTCCGGCTGCATTGAAACAAATCTCGACGGTAATCGTCTGCCCTCGTTCTGCTGAAGAAAGGGAGCCTACTTGTTTTCTTCCTTTTTCAGCAATGATTTTGCTCTTTGTTTTGGAATCGCAAGATATTCCAGTCTCGTCGCAATTATATATTCTATCTGACGTTAAATTATATTTGTCATACACTTCGCCAAGCAAAGAATAAAATTTATTCACGACTACTTTGTTGAAACTCATTGCTCGCGCTGCCGACGTGGCTTCTGGTTTACGAATAGATAAATCCGGGTGCCGTTTCATGAAGCCTTTTAACCAATCTACCCCCGCAATTTTTTTATCACGGTTAAAATTGTGAGCCTTACAATTTTTTTCTGCAAGCTCATAGGCTAATTTTCGTAGCACGATAGTTGTCAATCCGAATAAACGTTTCTCCATATCTTTTACATACCCAACCAGCTCTTCTTCTTCTTGTTTAGTAAACACGGCTTTAAAGTTTCCAAGAGCTGAATCAAGAGATAGCTCACCCTTCTTAATTTTTGCGACGTGACGCTCCAGTGTTGTCTGTGGAACACCGTGTAATAGAGCCGCTTTTCGGTAGCCTGCTGATTTGCTTAAAACTGCATCAATTGCGTGTTTCATGTTTTCTGCCGACCAACTGCGTCTAGAACTTTTCTTTTTGTAATTTCGTACCATCTTTAGAAACCTAAAGCAAAACAAATAATATTATTGTTATATATTCAAATGAACAGATCATACAGGGGCATAATGGGGACAGGGCACAACGGGGTACCCCACTATGCCCCTTAGCCGCGTCCCCGTTATGCCCCCATGTCTAACATAATTTAAAATAATTAACGGAAAAAATAATTCAAGGTTAGAGTGATTTTGCTCAAAACACATCAATAGTTAATGCTAGTAGTTAAACACACCAAACAAGATGATTGTAGTAAACTAAACACTTACCTTAATAGACACGTTTTGGTATCCACTCAAAATAACATGTAATGTCGCCGAAAAAATGAATTGAACGTCAACACGAAACGCGTGCACTCTGATCGCCGGTCACTGCCGCACTAAAAGTCGATGCGAAATGCCCTCTTATTGGCTAAAACAAAACGCGTCTAGAATGCGTGGGTACTTGTATGTGTGGGTGACCCCGTCGTGCCTCGCGTCCCCGTTATGCCCCCCTCTCCCCTAAACAATTAATTCTTGTATTTTTTGTCATAAAAAAATTACCGGCTTTCGTTGTGCTATTACGTGAGTAAATAGTGTTTGTAAGTAGGTACTACCTTCAACAAGCCTTAGTTCTTGCTTAAAATACTGGAGTTACACCCTTTTATTTAATGAAATCGGTAGCTGAATAGGGAAATTAGAATGTTCAACTGAGAATGACGATAGAATTTATGTATTTATGTTAATTGATATTATTGGTGTTGTACTGTTTTAATTAACAATAAAAAATAAAAGCAGATATTATTGAAAAAAGAAGTCAAATATCCTTACTAATATTATAAACTAGCTGCGCCAAGCGGTTTCATCCGCGTTTTTTTTTAGATGCCCCGCTCCTATCGGTCGCAGCGTGATATTATATAGCCTAAGTAAAGCCTTCCTGGATTAATGGGCTATCCGACGCAAAAAGAATTTTTCAAATTGGATCAGTAGTTCCTGAGATTAGCGCGTTCAAACAAACAAACAAACTCTTCAGCTTTATACAACGTGTAACATAAAGGGTATATACGTAACAAAGGCATGGCATCTTTACATGATATCAAACGATATTGGAAGGGTTTTTTAATACTATCTCTTTATGTTAGGAAGTTATGAGGAAAAACACCGCCTGTGATAGGCTACTATCATACTAGTCGCACAGAGATATTGAAGACATTTATCGGATTTTGGTAAGTAACGCGACGGGTGACGAGTAGTCATTAACGTATGTAGTGTGCTGCCACGTTTATTATGATTTTATTTTAAGAAATACACGAAACCGAAAATTTGGTACAAATTTTTTGAGTATTTTATTTTGAGTTGAAACCCTTCCGATATCGTTTGATATCATCTAAAGATGCCATGCCCTTGGTATGTATATACCCTTTTTGTTACACGTTGTATATTAATATAGATGGGAAAGTGAGTTTGTTTGTTTGTTTGTTCCGCTTTCACGCCGTAACTGATGAACCGATTGGTTTGAAATTTTGCAGACGTAAAGTTAGAAGTCCGGATTAACTTACTTTTTAAAATCAAATCTAAAAAGCGCGATATAACTGAACGCGGGCGCAGCCGCGGGCGGAAAGCTAGTAGGTAATAAATTGATCATCATCACGTCAACATAATGTATTTCCTTATTTGAATAACTATCAACTACCGTCAGTGTCCAAGCGGTCTTTAGGGCCCAACCCACGTTGAAAATGGTGTAAAAAAATACCCATTAGCGAACTAAATGCCAGCCACTTTGTTTGAGCTATCATCAACTGTTAACAGCAGCTATTTATAAACCTGTCTGTTTAAATTATATTTAGTTTGTTGCTATAAATAGCTCAGTGTACTTAAACGCTTCCTTGTGTCAGAGTTATGCTGTTATCATTGATTTATGACGAGCCAGGCATTAACACGCCGTTACCAAGAGAACTTTGTAATGAGCAAACGGTGCTGACTATTTTTACAACACATTTCTTTGAAACGAAACCATAAATAATCGTAAACTACAAAGAGTTACTTAATCAGTTTTTCTCTGACTAAGTCGTTACTTTGATCAGCAAAAACACCCTTTAGACAGATTTTCACCAAGGAACTGGACGCGACCAGCAGGCCCAACATCACTAAGACCAGTATATTAAAAATATCTGTGTTATCATTACACTGACTTATAAATAAACAAATACGCTGGACTTCTTACTATCGATGTTAAAATGAAGATTTTTTTTTTTTTTTTTTTTAATACTTATAAACTAGTGCTTGACTGCAATCCCGCCTGATGGTAACCAGTGATGCAATCGTTGATGGTAAAGCGCACTAGCTTATTAAGCCTATTCACTCAAAAAATTTCAGTGAATAGGAAGGAAGACGGCAGTTGAGCGAGGTGATGCAATGTTTAACCTAACAACACGACCAACGATGCTGCGCCAGAGGATGATCTGGAGACCCTCCACGACCAAACTCCCGACACAACAACATTAGGCACATCGTACCCGGCACACATCGCAACACAACTGCTCAGACCCGTCCACCGTACACGGCTTCACCAGACATCATGCCGGAACACGACGAATCGCTTGGCGGCAAGACTTTGTCTGGTGGGTGGTAACTTATGCCGGCGGCTGATGTTGTTGCCTACCACCGAGAGATTCAAGATTTTGAATTATGGTGTTTTAGTGCTGACAGCAGCGTCTGCGGAACAAACATTTTTGGTAACGACATTTACAAGATGGTTAGGTTGATACTTTCATTATACAGGGAAATTTTTTTCGAGTGCGCTAAAAAAATGGTTGTCTCAGAATCAATAACAGAACAAATCTGCATTATTAGTTTAAAATAAAAAATCATGTTTTTATCCGCCCTAAAATAAGCAAATGATAGACACCAATTATTCATTATCAATATCGTAGTACTTATTAGCATATGGCCGCGTAGTGAACATGCGGGCGGCGCGGGCGCGCGGGGGTCCTGTGATGTTCCCGCCGTCCCCACTCCGCCGAACATGAATGGGACCGCGTGCGGTGACCATAACATCGATTTCATAATAAACATCTTTCGTTATCAATAACCATTTTTTTTTGTACTTAAACATATCAAAGTAATAATATTTTTATCTATAAAACTTATTTAGCTATACGTTGACAAAGTTTGCGCACTGGATAAAATTTTATCCTGTATATGTTTATAAATGTAAACTAGTGCTTGACCGAAATCATACCTGATGGTAAGCAGTGATGCAATCATTGATGGTAAAGAGCGCTAGTTTATTAAGAGCCTATTCACTCAAAAAAACTGAGTGAATAGGAAAGAAGACGGCAGTTGAGCGAGGTGATGTAATGTTACACCCAACAACACGACCAACGAAGCTGCGCCTGAGGGAGATTGATCTGGAGACCCTCTATGACCAAACTCCCGACACAACAACGTTTGGCGCATCGTACCCGGCACACATTTCAACACAACTGCTAAGACCTGTCCTCCGTACGGTTTCACCAGACATCTTGCCGGAACACGACGAATCCCTTGGCGACAAGACTTGTTTGGCGGGTGGTAATCAAAATACACAAACAAGTCTAGTTCTACGATTTAGACCTAAGTCATCAGAGATGTACCTAAGCAAAATGACGGCGCGGCGGTCATATGTGTTAAGTTTAGTTCCCGAGACGCTCGAGCGTGGCGCTTTGTATCGGTACCGAAAACAGCAGTCATTTCGTATATGTAGTCCAGTGTACCTGTATAATAAAGGTCTGTGGAAGCATGAGGAACAGGAAGTAAAGTTCACTCATCCTCAATAGAAATGGTGTTATGTCTGGCGGGCACTTGACCAACGGTTGATTTTGGGAAGTTGTATGTATGCTAGTTGCACAGTAAACTCTGATTGCGAGATGTAGAATTTGTATGACGTCAGTATGACGCGTTGGCCGCATGTGGCGGTTGTAGATACCGCTACAGGTCAATGCATCATTCTCGACCGCATTAGGTCGTATCTATAAGTCGTCGGACCTATACATACGGGCTAATGCTTCTAAGGTTGAGCTATAGATACGACTTAATGTTCCTAAGGCCGAGAAAGATTCATGATTTAGTTCCCCCATCTCCGTTCCACCATCGGACGACTCGTCGCACGGCGAGTTTCCACCCTTACGTCGTTAACACTACTACGATTCGGACGAAGCGTTTCGCCTCCTCTTTCATACCGCGTACATCGAGGGCTGGAACAATTTGCCAGCGACGGTGTTTCCATCGGACTTCAATTTGAGTGTCTTCAAAGCTGAGTGAATAGGCTCTTAATAAACTAGTGCACTTTACCACCATCGATTGCGTCACTGCTTACCATCAGGCGGGACTGCGGTCAAACGCTAGTATATAATTTATAAAAAAAAAGTATTATTATAGCATATTGACACTGACAACAGCTATAACCCCACTTTGATACAATCCCTTTGTTTCGTTTTTATGTACAAAATTGTAAACCAGTTGAACAAATGCAATCGTAAATAATTTATAGCAATCGCCACAAGTAATCTTTCATCGCGACTCGGCGGTATTTGCATGGTGCAAATTTATTGCGATTCTGATATTTTTTTTAAATTAACAATAAAATGAAACTGTTAATGTTAATTTTATATTTACAGTTGTGTTGATTCAGATGTATTGCTAGCTTAAATCTATTTTAAAATACTCCGCCCTCCCCCATTGTAAAGCCTTTGTTACAATACAAATATTTTGTAAACTTATCCAACTACCGGTCTTTTTCAATATGGAATACAATAATTGAATATGAATATGAAAATAGAAACGAAGTCCAAATAATACAATAAATATTCTTAAAAAAAAAACACTATGTGATATGATATGACACGTCTAATACCGAAAGCATATTTTTAGATTTTTGACCGTTTATTTGAATTAGAGGATTTGAATATGTACACATATACTTATAACCTGCAATACCATCATACGTTCGCATGGCTTATTTTCTGACGTCTACAGAAAGCCGTAGGAAAAAGCAAAAATTAAAAAAAAAATTCAGCCCACGCGACGCCGGATAGCAAAATTATTTCAAAACTTTCAGCATGTGTCTGACCCAACATTTCTAAAATTACTTTAACCATCTAAGCAACTACCGTTCCAACATTCTCAAAAGTATTTTAAAGCTGTCAGAACTGGCAATAAAAGCGCTTTAAATATTCTTTGGAATGTCTTTCAATTAGCGAACACGTTGCTCTTTAAAAATGTTTTCGTGTTATGGCATCCTATAAACCAAATGAAAAACGAATCATTTGGTTAAACTGTTTGCGTCAAAATAGTTTATTTCGTTTGTCTATCATGATGTTTTTGCGGGAATAGAGAGAGGAAATTTGATTAGTTCATCGCTATAGTCGTGGTGGCCCAGTGGTTAAAACACCAGCCTCTCAAGTATGAGTGTGCGGGTTCGATTGCAGGTCAAGCAAGTACCAATATAACTTTTCTAAGTTATATATACTTTCTAAGTACATCTTGGACACCAATGACCGATTATAAGGTGAAGGAAAACATCTTGATGAAACAAAGTCTGAAATCACCAACCCGCATTAAGCAAGCGTGATGATTACGCTCAATCCTTCTCTGTATGAGAGGAGACCTGTGTCCAGCAGTGGGACGATAAAAGGTTGATGATGATGATAATTTCATCGCTCTATCTGTATGTTTACCTTATTATTTTCATTTGCGTACATCTCTTTACATGATTTCCTAAAACTTCATTACAAAAAGTCAAACCTAAACAGGAAACAAGAACGAAATTCTGTCATCCATTTTACAGGTCAGCCTTGTCTCTAGCTTTAAGTAACTTCGTATTTAAGTCTTCGCCGCATCTTCTCTCCCCTCCTGCAGGAGATGCACCGGGCGCCCATGAAGGGTGCAAAACGATCTGCGAGCTACATGAGTGATGTCCTGGGGAATCCCTGTAGACAGTTCCAACTCACCGGGAATTATACGACAACCGGTTCCGACTCACTGGAACCTCAGCAGGCCTGCCAGGCATCGCAAGATACAATACTCAGCCCATTATCGACCTCCGGTCTACGGCGTCAGTTATCCGAACAGTCAGACCCAAGATAGCACCACTGTGTTTTGCGCGATTCTCTCGAGAGTAGGTGTGAGCAGCGCACAAATGGTCCAACGGGGAGATGGGACCCGCTGAAAAATATAGGCTCGAGGGCTGTCGAGGGTGCGGTGAATGTATATGCGAATCTCGCCATAGATAGAGATGGAACATCGAGATGGTTTTAGCCAGTAACAGTCCGACGTTCCCCTCTGTCACCCACACGATGGAATGAGGATTTCCATTGCGAAACAAAAAAGGGGTTAAAATGGACAATACTTAGGGGCTCAAAATGGTCAGGGGTAAGAATGTGGTGGTTATACAGGGAATAAATCCTTCAGAATTGTAATCATCTATTTCAGATAAGTAGATCAGCAATGTTCTAATTTTAAGTTATGCCTAATTGACAATGCAGGTTGCAATGCAATCTCATTATATTCCGGTTATAACATAGTATTGTAATTTTTATAGTAATAGATTAACCGATTGTGATTAGTACGAATACAATTGGTTATGTTAACTGTTGTTAATCTGTTATTGGAGTAATAATGTTAAGGGATATTAGAGCTAGTTATGAAGAATAGATACTACTGTATCTATTCTTTACTAGCTTTCCGCCCGCGGCTTCGCCCGCGTGGAGTTCGGTTATATCGCGCTTTTTAGATTTCCCTCGGGAACATCAATTTTTTCTGAGATAAAAGGTAGCCTATGTTCTTTCTCAGGGTCTAAAGATTGTCTGTGCCAAATTTCATCAAAATCGGTTGAGAGGTTTAAGCGGGAAAGCGTAACAGACAGACAGACAGAGTTACTTTCGCATTTATAATATTAAGTATGGATTACTAGCTCTATTAATAAGGTGTATTCTTTTTAGCGAGTGGTTACTGACCTCTTTGGGGTTGACCCATAATTTGGTCACTTCTTCTTCTTTCACACAGCACAGTTGTGGCAGTGGTTAAGCGATTAACTGCTGTGCTGTGTCTATAATCTTCGCCAGCACAGCAGGGTAATTGCGTAACAGATTTATCAATAGCAATGGGTTTCATTTTGACTGTTCAGCAACATTCATTGTGTTATTTACATTGTTGAGCAGACATATTTTTCAAACATATGGAGCAATGTAGTAGTGTGTTGCATGCAATTAGGGTGCTGGTTTTCTATGCTTCGGTATAACCATGCCTCATCTTTTTCGACTCTACTTCAAAAAGGAGGAATTTGTTTGGAATTTTTTTACTGTGTCTTTTAGATATCTCCGGCAATTGTGTATCGATTAAAAAAGCAACCACCCTTGAGGACCAACCTATTACGGTTGGTCCTCAAGGGTGGTCCCATATAAATTTTATTAATTTTGCTTGGGTAATTTTTGAATTTGATTCCATAACACGTATTGTTTTCACTTAGTTTATAAATATTGATGTTGTTATCAACACGCACTGGGCCAGCGTGGTAGATTACGGCCCACTCTCTCTCACCGAGAGGCCTGTGTCCCAACAGTGGAAACATTATAAGCTGATTATGTATGTATGATGTTGTTTAAATAATACGAATTTATGTGAAATATCAATACCACAATACACCTTACCAACAAAAAACAAAAGGCAGTCAAGGAACTGACTGAGAGAACTAAACAAAAACAGAACACATATAAGGCTGAGGCCGCACTACGGTTAAACCGCGGCGGTTTTTAATCGCGTGAATTTGTGCCCCTAGAAGACTAATGCAAGCGGCCGCACCTGCGTTTTTTTCCGGCGAGCATTTTGTAGCAAAAACATCAGTCGCGGGAAAAAACCGCAGCGGTTTAACCGTAGTGCGCGTAGGCCTAAGTAAAAAACAGAAAAAAAAAAAGAACAATAGTGTTATAGCGGTGACGTAATCTATACATAGACGGTATACAAATGTACCTATATCTCGCTGAAGCGATCACGGTGTCAGATCGGTCATGCTGTGATGGAGTCCACGAAGACCGATGCCTCCTGAGTCAGGGTTGCGGGTTGGTTAAAAAAGAAACCATGGCCCTGGCGCATAGGCAAGTGAAGAAACACGGGTTTTAGTCAGTAAAAGTATGACACTCCCTTCCGCTCCGCCCAGAGCGGGAGAGCTCATTTGATGATTTCTCATCCCAAATAAAAAGAAAGGTCGGTCACGCTCACGCGAATTCCAGACTTTTCCCCATCCAACAAAACTACTCAACGCCGCTACAGAAATTTTTACTTCAAAAGAAAACTTTCATTGATATACAAAATATGCTTCATCCAGAAAATAAGCTGTAACCTTGTAATAATTTATTCAATTAATCAAGCATCTGTAAAGGGGAGGCGCTGGGTATCGATGGCGATCGAAGTAAGCAATAAGTTACCAGCTCCGATGTTCCGATGAAGTGATTAGTTAAAATCGGGGGCTATTCGCCTTCGCTCCACTGCACGCGACGTGGAGCTATTCAGCTTAGCGCTAATCGACTTGCTTCAGGTTCTATAAATTTTGTTTTTAGTTTAAGATAATCTCAAGGTAGTCAGTGTTTAGGAAAGCTACTTCTAAAGCCACAAAAAAAAAATCCTGTCAATCTACACACAGGTACCTAATAAGTATTCAAATTAATTAGTCAACTGGAATTTGTTAGACTGTATGTCTTTGTCTGAATTGTGATAGACTTGGCTTACTGTGGGTAATGGTAGTATTAACAAGAAATATTTGATTAAATAATAATAGGATAGAGTGTTGTGACGCAGCCTAAAATAGACCTATGTTCAGTAGTAGAATGATGTTATAAGTTCAAGATAAATGTGAACAAAATCAACTTCACTGTAACAAAACCTGTAACAAAATCAACTCCACTCTTTTACTATAAGCCATGGCCACTAAAGGAGATAAGTAACCAGGGTCGTACGATAGATAAGTACTTAGTTGAAGTTTAATAAGAAACCGTTAGATGTTTTAAAATCGAATATATTCTAATTACTGGCAAACAAACAGAACAAATTTGAATTCGGATCGAATTTTCAAATTCGAATTTTTATATATATTTTTTTTTCATATAAATTACAAACTAGCGCTTGACTGCAATTCCGCCTGATGGTAAGCAGTGATGCAATCGTTGATGGTAAAGCGCGCTAGTTTATTAAGCCTACTCACTCAAAAGAACTGAGTAAATAGGAAGGAAGACGGCAGTTGAGCGCGGTGATGCAATGTTAAACCCAACAACACGACCAACGATGCTGCGCCAGAGGGAGATTGATCTGGAGGCCCTCCACAACCGAACTCCCGACACAACAACATTTCGCACATCGTACCCGGCACGTACATCGCAACACAATTGCTCAGACCCGTCCTCCGTACGGCTTCACCAGACATCATGCCGGAACACGACGAATCGCTTGGCGGCATGACTTTGTCTGGTGGGTGGTAATGGTAACTGATGCCGGCGGCCGAAGTTGTGGCCTACCACCGAGAAAAAATTATCGATTCGGACGGCAGATTCGAATATTGTTGTCCTGCTATGAAAAAAGTCATTTCGATACAATTTTAAGCACAGTGCATTCATTTTAACACATTAAACAAATATAAAGTTCAATGAAATTGTAAAAAATCATGAAATTTGATAAACCAAATAGTAACTTCCAATGACTGATTACAAGGTGAAGGAAAACATCTTGAGGTAACCTGGACTTCAAGTCTGAAATCGCCAACCCGCATTGACCAAGTGTGGTGATTACGCTCAATCCTTCCCTCTATGAGAGGAAATCTGTGCTCAGCCATGGGACGATAAAAAGGTTGATGATGATGATGAAATCGTAGTAAGTAATGGCCAAACATTCATGTTGTGCCAATTCAGATTGGGGTCTACTCCGAAATGGTATGTTTATCGCATCGCCTATTGTCTGTACACGACGTATTAAAACAGAAAACTTTACTTGCCTACATAGTACATAATACGTTTTCTATCTTCGTTCTCAGTGTAGTCGTACCCTGAACGGCCCTTCCTTCCTATTGCCATTGAATAAGGCATATTTTCTACGTAAATGTCTGAATCTTAAATTAATCGATTTCCGCGAACATTGAAACATTCCTTCCTTGTCTAAACTTGGACGGTGGCTGAAGTGGTCAGATGCTATCTTAAGCTATTTTAAGTTATATTTGTATTTTAGAAGGTGATTTATAGTAAGTAGAATATTAAAAATAGGTTAATTTTCTTACTGAATACTTTGCACGGGTCGACCGACGGCTGCCAGGACCGCCGGATGTTCGAAAGAGTACCGTGGTACCTGATGCATAGGCAAGTGAAGAAACGGGGTAGGTTTTACTCAGTAAAAGTCTGACACGCCCTTGTGCTCCGCCTAGAGTGCGGCAGGCCATATGATGATTTTTCATCCATAAACAAATCACCGTATATTTTTTTGAATATTTAAGTAATAATAATAATAATCACTACCTATTAATTAATAAATGTTAGAACAATTTGATTTTTGTAAAACATTTTTTCTTTTTGTTTCTTCGAATTGTGCTTAAATGTATAATTGCTATTCAGCCTAGTTCAAGGTATGATAAAATTGTATTGATTACATTAATTTATGTATTTCTCAGTATTTTCTAAATACTAAATATACAAAATGCGAACACTTCATTCCTTAAGTTATGCATGAAAAATTTACACAATGCAAAAGATGAAACCTTAGGGAACTAAAAAGTTGAAATAAGCAGTTTCTGAACAAAGCTGCCAACATTTTTGAGAAAGAAGGTTTTGTTTAATAACGCCAGAAATAATAGCTGTTTTCGAAAAGAAAAATAACAAGCTAGCCATTTACCAGTAAAAAAACATTTTAAAAGACATTGTAATGGCATCCGATTAGTTTTCGATCTCAAACGGCCAGTGTGTGCTAATATTGTTTAAAATAGGTTTGAATGAAAAGTTTTAATTGCGAAATAGTTTAATTACTTGTCTCGTATATATTTGAAACCTTGAATTTAGTAGTCGTGGTGACCTAGTGGTTAAAACACCAGGCTCTCAAGTATGAGTGTGCGGGTTCGATTCCAGGTCAGACAAGTACCAACATAACTTTTCTAAGTTATATGTACAACTTTCTAAGTATATCTTGGACACCAATGACTAACTAAAAGGTGAAGGAAAACATCTTTAGGAAATCTGGACTTTAAGTCTGCAATGGCCAACCCGCATTGAGCAAGCGTGGTAATTGTGCTCAATCCTTCTCTGTATGAGAGGAGACCTGTGCCTGGGCACAGGTCAGTGGGACGATAAAAAGGTTCATGATGATGATGATATATTTGAAACTGGGATAAATAAATCTTTCGGTTTGTAAATATTGTACTAATTACTAAATAATAATGTAATAAAACCATTGCACTTTTAAAATTTCTTAACTCTTTTAAAAATGTCACATCAAAAGTAAAATTTACAAATATACAATAAAATTACTATAAATCTTAATATTAAAAATGTAATTCTGTTCGATATTGTACCGCATATTGGCAATTTTGCATACATCTTGGGATCAGACGACAAGCACGTTCCCCGGAGGCTGTGTTATCAGCTCCACTATGACTCAAAGGAGGTGACATTTACATGAAATTTTGTATGTAATCCTTGTGGCACTGTTATCTAGGTGTATGTTATAGTTTGGGATACATGAACTGTTTGTCAAGGTAATTAAGTAAGAAAGTAAGCAAATGATTAAAATGTTCAAGGACCTCTTTGTTAGTAAAAAATTAAATACGTATTACAAGATTTTTGGCGTAATTTACGTATACGATTTAAAACGACGACAAAAAAGTTCTTCCTCTCTCTTTATAAATATCATTATATTTTATTTGCTTTTTTTTTTCATATTATAAACTAGCGCTTGACCGCAATCCTGCCTGATGGTAAGCAGTGACGCAATCGTTGATGGTAAAGCGCACTAGTTTATTAAGAGCCTATTCACTCTAGCCTTGAAGACACTCAAATTGTAGTCCGACGGAAACACCGCCACTGGCAAATTGTTCCAGTCCCTCGATGTACGCGGTATAAAGGAGGAGGCGAAACGCTTCGTCCGGATCGTAGTGGTGTTAACAACGTAAGGGTGGAAACCAGCCGTACGACGGGTCGTCCGCTGGTGGAACGGAGATGGGGGAATTAAATCATGCAATTCTCTTGCACACTCCCCAAAATGTATCCTATAGAACACCGAAAGGCTGGCTACTCTACGCCTGTGCTCTAGGCTTTGGAGACCAACTCGAGTTAGATCAGGGTCACCAATCAGCCTCTTTGCACGTCTCTCCACTGAATCCAAAGTAGCCAGGTGACACTTGGCAGCACCAGCCCAAATGTGGCTGCAGTACTCCACACACGAACGGACCTGTGCTTTGTATAAGATTAGAAGCTGCCCAGGTGTGAAGTACTGCCGGACCTTTGCGATAACGCCAAGTTTCCTGGCAGCCACCTTGGCCTTGGACTCAATGAACCGCCCAAAGATAAGGTTCGAGGAAATCTCAACTCCCAAAAGCTGAAGGCGGTCGGAACACTCCAAGGACACATTTCGAAAAGTAGGAGCCAAGGTGAACGGGCACCTTTTGGCGGTGAAAAGACACGCCTGTGTTTTGGCGGCATTGAATGCTACAAGATTGGCATTGCCCCATTCGGAGACTGCCTGCAGTGCAACACTCGTTCGCTCAACCATGGCCTCTCTTTCGGACCGGATTGATTCCCTACTAGCCCGAGCATCCGGCAGGTATCTCTCTACAACTGTGCTGTCATCTGCATACCCATAGATACCGGGCATCAGCAGATCGTTAATATGCAGCAGGAACAGAGTTGCAGAGAGAACAGACCCCTGAGGAACACCGGCATTAGTTGACATGGGCTCAGAAGAGCATCCGTCGACAACAACTCGGAGGGACCGTTCAGTCAGGAAGTCTTTTACCCAGCCAGTCAGGCTAGGGGAAATGCCGTACGCTGGAAGCTTACTCAAAAGGCCAGCGTGCCATACCCGGTCGAAGGCCTTCGAGACATCAAGGGAGACAGCAATCGCTTCCCCATTCTTCTCGAGGGCCTCGCCCCACAAGTGAGTGGCATACACTAGTAGGTCGCCAGTTGACCGATTGCGGCGAAACCCGTACTGTCGGTCACTGAGGAGATCGTTACCTTCCAGGTATGCCAAGAGGCGCGAGTTCAAGACACGCTGCATAATTTTGCAAAGTATGGAGGTGATCGAAATCGGCCGATAGTTGGCAGGATCGGCACGACTACCCTTCTTGGGCACGGGCTGCACGTTAGCAAGCTTCCAGGACTTGGGCACTATACCAGTCCTAAATGAGAGGCGATACAAGCGCGTCAATACAGGAGACAACTCGGGCGCACATGCTTTAAGAACCATCGCTGGTATACCATCCGGACCACTAGCCTTATTCACGTCCAGACGACACAGTACTCTCAGAACCTCCTTGTTTCTAATGCGAACCTCAGGCATTGAAGCTCCGCAATGAGGTAAATTAGGTGGAGTAGCACTGCCAGTATCCAGACGCGAATTTTGGGCAAAGAGAGAAGCAAAGAGACCTGCTTTCTCTCTCGCCGTATGAGCCAGTGTTGCATCAGGCCTAACCAGCGGAGGCAGTGAGGGCCGCCAGAAGTTCGCCTCAACCGATTTAGCAAGGGACCAAAAAGATCTGCTACCGGATGGCTGCGCAGATAACTTGTTTCCAATATGGGTAATGCGGTCGAAGCGAGCCTTCTTGAGCGCCTTCTTGTAGGACTTGGCAGCACGGTTAAAGGCTCTCTTCTTTGAGATTAGATCCGGAGCTCCGCGGTCACGAGAGTCAACCCAGGCGAGAAATGCCGTGTGCTTACGCTGTTCAGCTTGGACACAATCGGCATTGAACCATGGGCGAACCGAGCCACCGACGGGCACGTCATTGAATGGGATAAAATACTCCATAGCTTGACGCACCATATCGGTTATAGCGTCCGCACAGCTCGACGGATTGTCAGAAGAGAAGCAGACCTGCTGCCAAGGATAAGACGCAAAGAAGTGGCGCATCTCATCCCAATCCGCTGACCTGTATCGCCACATTCGCCGTTCACCAGACAGTGGTCTGAAGTTCCCAACGGTGAGGAAACTATTACAACACATCTGTCCGGATCAGTGGTCAGCAGAAGGTCCAAACAGTTGGCAGTATGGCCAACTACATCAGGCACCCCAGTCGCTTGCTCTACCAGCTGGGAAAGGGCCATAGAAAGCGCGAAGTTTCGCGCTTCTCTCCCAGCGTGGTCGGCCCTCTGGTATGGGAAGAGCCAGTCCTGGTGCCAGGCGTTGAAGTCCCCCAGAGCGACGAACTGAGCGTCAGGGTGCCGATGCAGCGCATTGTCAGCAGCCTCACTGAGGTGATCAAATAATCGAGTCGTCTCCTGATCACCGCTGTGCGATCGGTAGACACAGGTGTAAACAATTTTGTCCACACCAGTGTCAACCAACAGCCATAGGGACGAGAAGTGAGGGTCTTCGAGGTGACGGAGGCGCCGGCAACAGATGTCATTGCTGACATACACACAGACCCCGGCACGCTGCAGGAAATGATGCTCCAAAGAGTATCCCGGGTAGTCGAGGTATGCCGCATCAGACGGACATCTGATCTGGGTCTCCGTCAAGAAAAGTAGATGTGCTCTTGTATGATGTTTATTAATTAGATTTATATATTTAGTTAAACTAGTATGATACACTTAACGTACATATTTATTCTATACTCTATGTAAATAGTACAGTATAGACTACCTACACTATCTCTCTCTTAACGGTAAAATATCGCTTTTAGCGATAAGACCGCTTAATGTGTCACCTTTTATAAAATCTTTATATTTATGTTCTGTAATCTATATGGTGTACTTACATAATAAAGAATATTCTATTCTAACATCATTGTCACATTAAAACAATTCTTTTTTTAATAATAACAATTGATTTTCCTATATATTTAACTTTTGTGGTGTACCTATGTTAGAAAGAGGTGTCCTTTCATGTTAGCTTCTTTCTTTTTTATGAGCCAACAGTGTCCCACTTCTGAGCTATCCTTCCCCTATTCTATCCAAAAACGTTTCCTAATAATTCAATATAGCGGCAGTAAAAATAGTTTCTTATATCGTTCAAAAATTGATGACGTCACTCCCCAGTTCAATTTTACAAGCAACAATTCTCCCGATCGAGGCGATCTCGAAGCTCGTATTTTCCTACCTACTTGTAATGAAAATTTATGCTGGTAGTGTAATAAACGATAGTTCATTGTTACTAGTTGTCGCGGCGTCCAGCCTCCTTTGACTAACTGACTGGCTGGATGACGGACAGACTTTTTAAGTAATGACAGATTGACGGGACTCGACTTGAAACTAGGAAAAATAAAGGGTGATTTTTCAACAAGAATTGGCCTTTGATGCTTTTTCTTCCAACAGGCGTTTTTCGATTGCCGCGCGCTCTTCAGCGGCCTCTAGTTGCAGTTGGAGGAGTCTTTGTCTTCTCACCGTAGACATCGTGCTCGTGGTAGAGTGAGCGGAAGGGCAGGGTGAAGGCGGGCGGCTGTCCCGAATAGGTTGTGTGTCGTCTTGTCCATCCTGATCGGGGGCATGCACGTCCGCTGTCGTCTTTGACATCATTGCCCTAGTCTGACTTCTTGTTTTTACCATGGGTTGGGTCAGTTAACTCGAAGGACCACTTTGTTGGGTCGTTGTCGTCTTTTTTGTCGAAAAAAAGCATCAAAGGCCAATTCTTGTTGAAAAATCACCCTTTATTTTTCCTAGTTTCAAGTCGAGTCCCGTCAATCTGTCATTACTTAAAAAGTCTGTCCGTCATCCAGCCAGTCAGTTAGTCAAAGGAGGCTGGACGCCGCGACACTAGTTTCTTAGTAGAAAGTCTGGGACAGTTTGCAATACAGCGTTGAAATAATGCAGTCGCTAAAGCTGGAGCCGTCAGCGAGGGTCGAGGATGCCTTGTTTTCAAAACAATAATACGCATGCCACGACCGATTTTCTCGAGCGCACCGAGATTGCGGAAAAGAGCTTTAAACGTGTTGTCATATGCACTCATATGCTGTGTGGAAAAGGGTTAAAGGCCATTGAAACTTCGTGCCGAGAACACGGACATTGCTTTTGCATACAGTAAACTTTCCTATGGGTCAGACAATATCAAAAGACAAGCTCAAACCAGACAATTTTCACGGAAAATATAGAATACCTACTGTGTTTTGCTCACTTGCTGTAAATTCATCTGTACATACGTATTGATCGTCTTTTGAACTGTAAAAGGGGAGTTTAAGAGGTCGAAATGAATTCCGTGTCGGCGTGGCTGCACCGGGTTGTAATTTAATTAGGCGTCAATTTGAACGAGCGCCGCTGCCTGTGCGGGGACGTGCGCCGAATGCCGCGTTGTTCGACAAATTTCATTACCACCAATTGTTGTATGCAGTGTTGGAACCTTGGAGAAGACCGCTCAAGCGGTAATGCTGCCACCAGTTACAGCGTTCGCTGAATATTTTAAAAATCGTTCGACATTCGTCCTATTTTTTCAATTTAACTTTTTCCTGCCACCAGTGTGAGAGTAAAGACCCAAGAACTATCGGTTCTCGTGAGTTCTCGTGTCGCCTGCAAGTTTTGAACAAAGTCTGAAATGGGTCTTAGACTACACTGTTAGGTAGTTATAGGAGTTCATGATATCTAAGCAAAGAACAACTTACGAACTGGTAGATCTAATTGTCCTAAAATAAAAGCCAATTAATTTTTCGCTCCCCGTTTACAAAAAAATACCTAGAAATATTTAAGTAGTTACGTAATTCAAAAGCGTGTTACTAGAGGCAACAGCGCCCCCTTAATCGAATTTGTATTCTAGAACCTTGTAACAGATAAGGGTTTGCTTAAAATGACAAATTAAAAACGCCAGCGACTAAGTGATTGATCAAAGCACCACTTTGTTTAGTTCCCTATCAGGGAGCGAGGAGCGCGTCTGATAAGCTTCATAAATCAGAGAGATAAGACGACCGGTCGGGGCGAATGCTGTCGATAAGTTTGGTGTACTGAAAAACTTACATATTGTTGACTTTGAGAGAGTTTTCCAACGCAACAAAGTTTTGTTGTGAAAGAGTATCTTGATGGTGGTACAATATCAAAACTTATCCATCTGACTTTTTAGGTAGCGTTCGGAAATACACGTTTGCAGGTTGTTTTTAGTTTGTTCGCATTAAACTCTCTTTTTATCGTCATAATAACGCAGCGTAGACGCTGCGTTAATATTGATATTTCTTTCTTTTTATAAATTACTAGCTTTCGCCCGCGGCTCCGCCCGCGTGGACTAATATTTTTCGTATCCCACGGGAACTGCATATTTTTCCGGGATAAAAAGTAGCCTATGTGTTATTCCAGACTATTATCTACCCCTGTGCCAAATTTCAACCAAATCCATTCAGTAGTTTTTACGTGAAAGAGTAACAAACATCCATACATCCATACTTACAAACTTTCGCCTTTATAATATTAGTAGGATAAACTAGTGTTTGACCGTAATCCCGCCTGATGGTAAGCAGTGATGCAATCATTTATGGTAAAGCGCGCTAGTTTATTAAGAGCCTGTTCACTCTAGCCTTGAAGACTTAAATTGTAAATTGTTCCGGTGCCTCGATGTACGCAGTATAAAAGAAGAGGCGAAACGATTCGTTCCGATCGTAGTGGTGTCAATAACGTAAGGGTGGAAACTCGCCGTACGACGGGTCGGCCGATTATTTTTTTATTTATTTATTAAACTAGCTGACCCGTGCGAAAAATTCGCACTATACTAATAATTTGAAAATAGTATTCCATGGTACCAGGGACGAATATCTGTCGATTGGTGGGTCAGACGTTCAGATTGGTTTGATAGAAAGAGAGAAAAAGGGAGAAAACGGTTTCAGACCCTTGGAGAAATAATATATGGCGATAAATAAATAAAAAATAAATTTGAAACAGAATTGGCGTCGATTTGAAAATATCAAAATGGCCCTAATTATTTCTGTGTCTGGTCGGATTTGCCCTGCCGGCAGTCAACTTAATCTTTAAAAAGAAATATGTATAATAAGATAGCGAGTGCTTTATTTATTGATCAAGCAGCGGGTAATTGTAAACGATAGACTCTTTCGAGATAACGTATAGAGTAGATTAACGTATAATTTATTACGTGTTAGTACAGAATCAGTAGAAGATGGCACCTGACCAATTACCCAATAGACTATTAGGTTTACAAAAAGTCATTTTTCAACGAAGGTTTTTAATCCGTGCTATCTACTATACCTTGTACAGTTGTACCATTGACGTTTATGAAATACTCTTTTATGTTAAAAAAAAATATTAATGAATATAAAGAAATAATTTATATATTTTATAATAATATAAAGCTGTATTGGGAGTATGTGGGGTGTAAGGGGGAGCGCACAACAACCAGACTCCCCAAACGTCAACCTCACCTGCACGCGGTGCACCCTGCTGCTCACTAACGAGGCTCTGACGACCGACAAATGGCGGGATGTCCATTTAACTTCCGCGCGGTGGCGGGTAAACCACCAACAAGAGCATTCCCAAGGAGGGTTGGTGTCAGGCTGGCGGCCGACTGTAAAACTTTGCCAAAACCCCAAGTAACATGAAGGGAAAAAATAGGATGCGCGATAGGGCTAGGGCGTACCCCACAGGCGACGCGCAGGGGCAGCACCCGGCTTCTGTGGGAAATGGACAAGGGTTGTCGCACCAGAACGGGCGGGTGCGACGTAAGAGGCAAGCTCGGAATGTGAGAGAAGTAAAATTGAGATGTGCGAGCTGGAATGTAGGTACAATGACTGGAAGAGGAAGGGAACTAGCGGATGTTTTAAAAAGGCGACGGGTGAACATTGCGTGTCTGCAAGAGACGAAGTGGAAAGGTGCGAAGGCAAGAGAGATAGGAGAAGGATATAAGTTCTATTACTGTGGAAGCGATGGTAAGCGAAATGGTGTGGGTATAGTTTTAGATAGTAATTTGAAAGAATGTGTAGTGGACGTTAAAAGAGTGAGCGATAGAGTGATAGCTGTTAAAGTGATTGTGGAGAGTATGGTTGTTAACATAGTTAGTGTGTACGCACCCCAGTCAGGGTGTGAGGAAAGTATAAAAGAGAAGTTCTGGAAGGATTTCGATTGTGTGATGATGGATGTGCAAGATAGTGAAGAAGTGTATGTTGGGGGTGACTTTAACGGGCATGTGGGAAAGCAGAAGGATGGGTATGAAAGAGTGCATGGCGGTTGGGGGTACGGAGATCGTAACACTGATGGTGAGACACTACTGCAAGCTGCTACGGCCTTTAATCTGGCAATAACAAATAAGTGGTTCAAAAAACAAAATGAGCATCTCATAAGCTATAAAAGCGGCCGCCACGCGACACAAATCGATTACTTTTTAGTAAGACGAAACAGTCTTAAAAGTGTCAAAAACTGTAAAGTGCTACCAGGTGAAGACTTAGTGTCACAACATAGACTATTGATAATGGACGTAAAAGTCAGTGTCTCATCCAGAAAGAACAAGGAACGGCCCTTGCCCAGAACTAGATGGCGTATGATAGAAAAAGAGGAATATGCTAGTGTGTTTAAGAGCCAAGTGGTAGATAAGATGATTGAAATGGGGGATATGGAAGGAAAATCTGTGAATGAATGTTGGAAAGAGATGGCGGACTATATAAGGAGAGTAGCTAAAGATGTGTTTGGAGAATCCAAAGGGAAAGGTGTGATAGAAAAGGATACATGGTGGTGGAATGAAGATGTGCAAAAGATACTCAAAGAAAAGAAAATAGCTTTTAAAGAATGGCAAGGTGTAGAAAACGGGAATGATAGTTTAAAAGAGGACAAGATGAAGATTTATAATGAATGGAAGAGGAAGGCAAAAAAGGCGGTAGCAGTTTCGAGGGCTAAGGCGCAGGAGAAGTTGTATGACTCACTGGACAGCCCTAGAGGCCAGAAGGAGCTCTACCGGATTACAAAAGCAAAAGAAAGGAGAACGAGAGATATAAGTAATATCAAATGTATGAAAGACGATGCTGGTAAGGTTCTGTCCAGGGATGACGAAATAAAAGAGCGATGGAAGGTTTATTTTGAAAAGCTAATGAACGAAGAGAATAAATGGAGTGGCGTGCTCAAAGAGGTACAAGAGAATATGGGTTTAGTAAGAGAAATTAGCATGGATGAAGTAAGAATAGCAGTTCAAGGTATGAAAAATGGAAAAGCTATGGGCCCAGATGATATACCAGTAGAAGTATGGAAGTGTTTAAAAGGAGATGGATGTATGTGGCTGACTTTATTCTTCAATAAGTTGTTGCATGAAGGAGAGATCCCACAAGAATGGTGCAATAGTTCACTAGTGCCCATCTTTAAGAATAAAGGTGATGTACAGGACTGTAACAACTATCGAGGGATAAAGCTCATGTCACATAGTATGAAGGTATGGGAGAAAGTGATTGAGAAAAGATTGCGAGAGGAGAGTGAGATTACCCCAAACCAGTTTGGGTTTATGCCAGGTCGAGGAACAATGGACGCCACTTTTGCACTCCGCCAAGTGTGCGAGAAGTACAGACGTGCACACAAGAACTTGCACATGGTGTTCATTGATCTGGAGAAAGCGTATGATAGGGTACCTCGTGATGTGCTGTGGTGGGCCCTGAAAGAGAAAGGTTTGCCTGGGAAGTATGTAGAGTTAATTCGTGCTATGTACAGTCGATCTCGTACCTACGTCCGGTCGGCTGCTGGCAATACCGACGAGTTCAGTGTGGCGGTAAGCTTGCACCAGGGATCGGCTTTAAGTCCGTACCTCTTCCTGTTGATTATGGATGCTCTTACGTCGGACATCCAGGAGGAGGCACCCTGGTGCATGCTGTTCGCCGATGACATTGTTCTTGTCGGTGAAGATGGACCTGAGATCCAGAGCAGATTGGAGAAATGGCAACAGAAGCTGGAGAATGTTGGCTTGAAAATCAGCAGAACCAAAACCGAATATATGTTCTGCGATTTCGGCGGTCTCTCCACTTCTGGAGCCATAGCCCTTGATGGCGCACTCCTACCAATCTGCTCCGACTTTCGGTATCTCGGTTCACTCGTGCAAAATGATGGCGAAATAGATCGGACGGTTAAGCACAGAATTAACACTGGGTGGATGAAATGGCGGCAGGTCACGGGAACTATTTGCGACTCCCGCATTCCCCTTAAACTTAAGGGGAAAATATATAAAACCATGATCCGACCTGCTGTTTTGTATGGATCAGAATGTTGGGCTACGAAAGGGATGAATGAAAGGCAATTGCATGCAGCCGAGATGAGAATGCTAAGAGGGATGTGTGGTGTTACACGAATGGATAGAATAAGAAATGAGTACATAAGAGGAAGTCTGAAAGTGGCACCGGTAGCTGAAAAGTTGTGTGGAAATCGGTTGTCATGGTACGGGCATGTGTTACGGAGAACTGAGGAGAATGTCGTGAGGAGAGTCTTAATTATGAATGTTGATGGCTATAAGAGTAGGGGAAGACCAAAGAAACGATGGATGGAATGTGTGAAGGATGATATGGCTAAGAAGGGGGTGACTGCCGAGATGGTTTCTGATAGGGATGCATGGAAGAAAAAGACATGTTGCGCCGACCCCAAATAAATTGGGATAAGGGCAGGAGAATGATGATGTATTGGGAGTATGTATTAAGTCAGATTGAATCGATACGTTTTCTTATTATATAAAGGGTGTCTCAGTAAGAGTGCACTTTTTCATTTCAAAATAAAAATAAATATTTTATGACAGAGTTTTATTGTATTGTAAAAAAGACATGTTCCGATTCAGTATGGAATAAAATATCCGGCAAATGACCCCCACGTCGCCGAAGACAGGCCATTACTCTTTTCATGAAAGTTTCCATGACTTTTGCACAGAGATGTGGCTGCATCTTACCGATGACGCGTTGAATCTCCGATTGGAGCTCAGGAATTGTTTCGAATTGTTTTGTTTTGAAACAATTCTTGAGCAGAATTTCACAAAACCCCAAAGAAACAAGTCGCACGGTGTTAAATCGCACGATCTTGGTGGCCAGTTGACATCAGAATTTCGTGAAATAATGTGTTCTGGAAATCGTTGCTGCAATAAGTCGATTATTTTATGCACGGTGTGGCAAATTGCACCGTCCTGCTGAAACCACATTGTGTGACTCTGAGCCTAATTATCCAGATTCATGACATCCAGTTTAGGCCACAAGAAGTCCGCTTATAAGCGGTTTCAGCGTAACTTTCCCCATTTTTATAATAAGTTTTCACAATTATAACGCTTTGTTGTTTCAAAAAGCGCTCCATTTTTAATAACCGGAATAATAAGAGGTTGTCTGCTCTATTCCTAAATGAGAGTGAGCGCTACATCATTCTCCGCTTTTTGCACATATTTATTACTGGTAGTAAAAGCCGTGCCTCCTGAGATTATGTGTTTTAGAAAATAGTAAGCTAATTCATTGCCCAAAAGTTTAATTTTGTTGCATTGATACAAAATCACGCACAGAAACTCCGAGCATAGGTCCTTCCATTGTCCTTTGTGTGACTCTGAGCCTTCGTATGAGGCCCATTGACCTGGTAGGTATAGGTTGCGGGAAGCCGATGGATGCGGGCAGCACACGACCGGTCATGGTGGAAAGCCTTAGGGGAGGCCTTTGTCCAGCAGTGGACATCTATAGGCTGAAGAAGAAGAAGATACAAAATACATATGAGTATCTACTTATTATTTGTTTATGTAGTGATAGCTGAGTACCCACGACACGCATTCCTCTATCAAAAAGACAGAGGAGAGCATTTCTATAGACTTATTATAAAGATTTCTGTGACATCACCACAGGCAAACTCATATCACACTGACGTCACGCAAAATCCAGCGTCGCGCGAGCAGTTACGGGCAAGTTACATATAAGTACACAATGATCAGACATAAAGTGTCGGTCAATTGGCCATTAAACACCGCACACGTATAGATGACTGAATACAATGTATAGATGAGTGAAGACTATGTATGTAGTGAAGGCTATGTTAAGAGAATATGTACAACCTCATAACTAACAGCGCCACGATCTTTTGCAGTGGTGCTGTCTCGAGACGCTGGTGTGGCGACACCGTGCTCTGTGGGTCAAACCGCTATTTAAATAGTAGACGTACATATTTTATTTTATTTATGAGGGAAAACAAACAGAGACACATTACAATTTATAGAAAGAAATACAAAAATATACGGGCAAATGTGTAACCAACAACATTATGCACAGAATACATGTATAAAAAAAAAAGTACAAATCATGATATTTATACTGAAATCTACAAATTAGAAATACTTAGAAGACTTAACGGTAACGTAGTCCCTAAGTCAATGACAATTACTTAAAGAGAGATATAATAATTTGACATTATATTATACGTCCGTAACGCTATAACATAATTAGAATATGTACTTGGAAACGTTATCTGCCATGCTTACAATTCTTCGGAAAATATTCGTGATTTTTCGATAGGTATTCGACTTAAGTCTGGCCAAGGTTTTCTATTTACATAACAAACATTTCAGGAGCTAATGTGATAAGAGCAATTCCGTGAAGCTTTTAGTGTGTTCCAAGCATGCTTGATTCAAATACCTTACGCCATGATTACAGACAGAGTTAGGCCAAATTGTAGACGAAAATTGCATACTCGCCAAGTGCAATTTTCGTCAAAATTTCGAATAATCGTACGGCCAAACATAAAAGCCAACGACTGACTCTTTTCGTCGTTCATTGCTGGAATACTAACAAGTTTAATTGACTTCTTGCATAAAAGTCGAGCGGTTTATTTTGTAAAGTGCTTCTAACATAACTGGGGTAATGTTTGTAGACCGTTTCGTAAAAATATTACCCACATAGCAGTAACTACGGAAAATAATTAATTAATACATGACGTATTAAAAATGCGTCAATTTATGTCAGGCGGGGACTGATTTAGGAGTAAACTAAGTCTTTTTTAGTTTAGTTTCTGAACAAACGAATCGGGGCCAATGATAATTGGTTAGTCTTGCTCCTTTCGAGTCACCAAAACTTTTAAACGAACCAAAGTTATAAACAGCGAAAATAAAAGTTGAAAAGGCCTTCTAATGAACGAGGCCCAACTCGAACGGTAAGAAATTGTCATCCCTTCAAAAAGTTTCTTCGGCAAGGATGAAACAGCCATTTAGTTAAAGCCTTCATAATAGGCCTCTTCTATTTGAATCCTTCTTACCGTACTGATGTTCCTCTAGCGAATTAGTAATTTTCAATTCACAAATTTTACTCAGAATGCAATAATTTGAACTATATCCGCGCCATTTACATAATCTGTTGAATCCAATTATTTAAATTAATATTTCACGTTAAGCTGACTTGTGGTTATTGGCTATTATCGTTAAACATGATTAATGGAGATTTTTACCCTCTTAGTATATAAAAAAATTATAAGTATATAGGATAGTTTGCTTTTGAAAGCCTCCGTGGCGTAGCGGCAGTGAACGCGGCCGTTGCACAAGGAGGCGCGGGTTTGATCCCCGCACAGTACAAGTATTTGTATGCATGAATATGAATATTTGCACTGGTCTGGTCGTGCCTCGGAAAGCACATTAAGCCGTTGGTCCCGACTGCCATACGAACATCTAGTGGCAGTCGTTGTTGTTGGAGTCCTCAAAAGTCTAACAATTGGTCTAACTGCAATGCTTATCTAAGCATTGCAGTTAGAGCGCCTTCGGGTTGTGGAGGTCAGACGGATGTCGCTTCACGGAAAATATCGAAGTTTAGTCAAATTCAGCAGTTAGAGTGGTAAAGCGGACTCCAGACTCCAAAGCTGAAAAAGCTGCGGATGCGACTGGGATTAACGCTGACATGATGATGATGAGGACAGTTTGCATGGTCCTGTAGGTAATTGCCAAGATTTTTGTAATTTGATCATTTGATTTTTTTAGAATGTTTGCGAAGACAAGAATGACTCTTACCGTATTCTTAATCGATAAAGAAAGACAAAACACAAGGCTAACAGCGCCGAAATTGAAAATCACTCATTTCTTGTATAGACACCCTATAATTTTTAACGTTTATTAGTTGGTATAGCAAAAGAAACACTCTGTGAAAAGGTCAACTGTGTTCCTATTACAACCCGCTCATAGACAGGCGGGCGAATAGTAGGCTTAGTCATAAGATCCAGTTGGCACCCCTTCAGATACATAATCCTAGAAAACCTCGACATCGTAAAAAAAAAGTACGTCATTTTAAACTTTAAAAGTTTTATCACACGCTAGCGCAATATATATCAGTGCTGTTTGTACATTTCAAAACCATTCAGTATCAAATTTCTTGGGATGTCAACTTAACTAAATGCGGATACCAGTTTCTTCGGTTACGTAATGCAGAGAAAAGAGAGGAAGGGAAATATTGCACAAAGAGAATTTGAAATATTGCCAACTACATGCGTTGCCAGCCGAATTGATTTTGCAGGCTTTTGTGATCTTTGAAAGATGTTCCACTGCTATACAATTTATTTCTAGTGGTGCTGGTGTACGATCAATCTATCTTGTATGTTATTTGTAATCATTCCAAAATCCTCTGAAACGATTCAATGCGAGCCCAAAACTTAATTCACGGTACACTTGGCTGTTTGTCGTGCACGTATTGCCGCTTCTGCACAATGCAGCGCTCGTTTAAAGCGCTGTAGCATTTCCCAAAGCATTATAAACAAAAGCTTACATTACAGCCTCTGAAACACGGAAGAGTTAGTATGAATGATTCTATCCGGACACGTGACGCAGTACGCAACATGTTCACTATAAATCATTTTTATTGTGAATAGCGATAACATGGTCCATTTCAAAACAATGACATTTCGCAGATACAATAGAATGATGTCACAGACGGAATATGTTTTTGCGTTGATGTAAAAATCTGATAGGAAGATCAGGATCGCATAAAGAGTGGTATAATGTTGGTAATGTGAATATGAAATGAGACGATGTAAGCGCAAAGAGGCATAAAGAGATGACGCCTCGAGCGTTACCTCGGAGACGGCACGGCGCGTGGATGCTGCGCCAATGTGATTTAAAATAAAAAAAACTTATAAGCTCTTTAGCGTGTTTGAAAGCAGTGATATTAAATATGATACCTGTTGCGCGTCTCAGGGGCTTTCGTTACACAAATGCATGCGGTGTGGGTGTGGGAGCGCCTTTCTTTAGTATCCCTTGTTTGTCCTCGGAGCGCAGTTAAGTACGAACTTGAAGTGAATTTTACTTTAAAAACTTTAAGTAGATTCAGCTTGGTGTTATCTCGTTGACTTTACTTTGTTAGTGTAGTTTTTCATTACATGCTTTGTCTACTGTTTTAGTTATGTAAAGTGTTGTTCAGGCTACAAGGATAGATAGCCGTGTCGCCCTTGGGACTTTGTTGGGTTTTACATATCTGCAGTAGAGGATAGCTACCTCGGTATTGTTTGCTGAGATACCTTAACTAATGTAAGTAAAAATAAATAGTTATGTTGTTACATTTGAAATAGATACTTTTACTTTTATTTGGAATTTTAACCTGGCTAAATTAAATTATTAAAATTTGGGTTTCCAGTGACCAGTGAGGAACCAGTGAAAAGTCAAACATTAATGGCTGTTCAAATGCTCAGAGATTTTTGATGCGTTAATGTCAAATGCCAGTAAAAATGACTGATTTTTATAACGGTTTTTATCATATTATGACGGAAACGCTTTTCAAGGAAATCAGACTTCTCAAATAACAAAGCAGCAATTCTCGTAATTTAACAACGTTCACAGTTTGATCTCTGTCTCAATCTGTAAATAAAACTACTACTTTAACAGTTTTTGAGACTGATTGTAACTAAGATGAAATTTCAACTAGAAAGTTTAATTTTTTTTCGAATATCCTAACAACATCCCACCTTTAGATTTATATAGCAGTCTCCCCAAATTTAAGATCCCTCTTCTAATTCATTTCCCCTCCTTTCTAACTTACCCCTCTCCAAAATTACTTGTGGCGCTGATGATATTCATCCGCCACAATAATATAAAATTATGTATACCCCCCTCAAATACCCCTTCCTCAAATATTTTACGTTTAGTTATAGTATATTTATATTTGATATTCTAACAACTATAATATATGTAATTTTATCTTTTTGTTTGTTTCATTCCTCCATCCACAAGATATAAAAGGTCCAATGTAGCTTCGCATTTTTTTGCTTTTACTTTTTTTTATGTATACTCTTGCTTCTCCAATCCACTTTTGACATTGGCAGAATAATCGACATCGGTTTCATTTGGCATAAATAAAAATAGAAGATAATGTTTTTTTTTTAATTAGCTTTGAGTTCATCACTCATGTTGTTGCCGTCATATCGACGTTACGTCTTGTCAGTAACCCGAATGTCTGACAACCAGTCTTAGACATTAGCAGGAGTTTTGACGGGAAAGCTAAGATGACTGTCACGCGCATTTTTCATTGGTCTTTTAAAATTATTTATAGTGTCGTATACTAAATAAAAGCGCATGATTTATGTAGTAAAAAGTGCATTCAGTAAATAATTTATAAAGAACATTGAAATATCGCAGCATATTGGCCACATTTGACTTGCATCAAACCTTCCTCATAGACGAATCTCACCTTGAAAAAAGAAGAAGAAGAAGACATTGGCAGAATAGTCGTTATAAGAAAAGTTGTCAAAAAAAACAGTCTTACTGTATTAATTGTCATCATCATTTGAGCGTATAATACCGGTTGCATCCGCAGCTTTTGCGTTAGAGCCCGGGATCCACTTTCCTACATATACGCTTTCATTTCGCACGATCTCTGGCATCCCGTGGTGTGAGATGCATGTCGTCAGTCTTACCGCATTGTATTACCCAGTAAATGCGTTGTGGAGATCAGAAAGGCCGTCGCTCCATGTAAAATACTGGTATTCAGCAACATCTCTCGGTGGTAGGCCATAACATCGGCTACCGGCAGAAGTTACCACCCACCAGACAAAGTCTTGCCGCCAAGCGATTCGTCGTGTTCCGGCATGATGTTTGGTGAAGCTTTACGGGTCTGAACAGTTGCGTTGCGAAGTGTGCCGGGTATGATGCGCCAAATGTTGTTGTGTCGGGAGTTTGGTCGTGGAGGATCTCCAGATCAATCTCCTTCTGGTGCAGCATCGTTGGTCGTGTTGTTGGGTTTAATATTGTATCACTTCGCTCAACTGCCATCTTCCTTCCTATTCACTCAGTTATTTTTGAGTGAATAGGCTCTTAATAAACTAGCGCGCTTTACCGTCAACAAGTGCAGATTGCGGTCAAGCATTAATTTATAATTATAAAAAAAGAAAAATTCCGCCTAGATTGTAAGCCAACGCTAAGATAGTTGGCTATGGGCTTTCTCGTGTTAAAAAGTAGTAGAAAATACACTTCCTCATTAAATCTTACTAAGGTGGAGAGAATTTATCCAACATTACGTATTTTTAATGCGACAACTTTATTCATGAAAGTGAAACAAACTTTATGGATTCATTTGCATTCATTGTTTGAATTATATTTGCATGGAAAATTTTTGAACGGTTTTTTCGGCATGAATGTGTAAATTATTCGTTTTTATGTTGAATGATGATTATTTTAGAATATTTATCTTTTAATTTTCTAGACCTAAATCAAAACTTTTTTGTACCCAATATTCATAAAAAATATAAAATCTAAAACCGCTTAAATCTTTTAATGCAAATAATGAATTGTTCGTACTTTAGAGCATACTAGCGGCCGGCCGCCAGCGAGTTCGTTCGTGTGGAGTTAGCCTAAAGCCTTTCAGGATTAATGGGCTATCCAACGCAAAAAGATTTTTTTTAATCGGACGAGTAGTTCCTGAGCTTAGCGCGTTCAAACAAACAAACTCTTCAGTTTTTGGGAGTTGAGATTTCCTTGAACCTAAACTTTGGGCGGTTCATTGAGTCTAAGGCCAAGGTGGCTACCAAGAAACTTGGCGTTATCGCAAAGGTCCGGCGGTACTTCACACCTGGGCAGCTTCTAATGATGTACAAAGCACAGGTTCTTTTCGTGTTTGCTGCAGCCACATTTGGGCCGGTGCTGCTAAGTGCAGCTGGCCACTTTGGTTTCAGTGGAGAGGGGTCCGAAGAAGCTGATTGGTGACTGATTTAACTCGAGACGGTCTCCAAAGCCAGCACAGGCGTAGAGTAGCCAGCCTTTCGGTGTTCTATAGGATGCATTTTGGGGAGTGTGCGAGGGAATTGCATGATTTAATTCCCCCATCTCCGTTCCACCATCGGACGACCCGTCATACGGCCAGTTTCCACCCTTACGTTGTTAACACCACTACGATCCGGACGAAGCGTTTCGCCTCCTCCTTTATACCGCGTACATTGAGGGACAGGAACAACTTGCCGGCGGCGGTGTTTCCGTCGGACTACGATTTGAGTGTCTTCAAGGCTAGAGTAAATAGGCTCTTAATAAATTAGTGCGCTTTACCACCAACGATTGCGTCACTGCTTACCATCAGGCGGGATTGCGGTCAAGCGCTAGTCTATAATTTTTATATGAAAAAAAAATTACATATTAGTATACCTAGATATTTCTGGACTTAGTACCTAACAAATTAATGATCCGATTAGGTATCAACATATATTATTTCTCCAAGGGTCTGAAACCGTTTTCTCCCTTTTTCTCTCTTTCTATCGAACCAATCTGAACGTCCGACCCACCAATCGACAGATATTCGTCCCTGGTACCATGGAATACTATTTTATATAGTGTGAATTTTTCGCACGGGTCAGCTAGTAGGATAGAAATCTCGATCAATGGTAATGGTGTGACGTAGTGGTGGATCGCAATTTTTTTCGTAGTTGTGTGACTGCGCTTTCCTACTAAACAGCGTAAACGAAATTAATGCAGTTTTAACCAATGCTTAGAAAGTGTAACCCAAAGAGTTTATGGGTATAATATTCAGACACCATTATTAGAATTACATCCGCATTATAAAGAAACAAACTGCATCCCGCGGTTTTTCCCGTGTAAATTTCTTATCGATGGGAATATCGGAATAAAAAGTATACTATATAGTATTCCTGGTTATAAAACATTTGGGTGCCAAATTTCATCCAAATCCGCCCAGTAGTTTTTGCGTGAAAGAGTAACAAACATCAAGCCATACATTTATGTATAATGTTAGTAGGTTATCTATGTATTATCAAGTTGAGAAAACCGAGCGAAGCAGAGGTTGATGCTAGTCTATAATTTTAAAATCATTTAATAATACTTAGTAAATAAAGCAATCCCTCTGACTATGTTGGTCACGATGGCCAAGCCATACTATACAATATGCCGATAGTCCGTTAGGATGGGAATCCGACACGACTGGGGAGAGATTAGGCGCGGGATCAAGAGCTTTACGTGCTTTGCATGCACCGGGGTATCACAACACCAAACACCAAACCATGAAGGCCTACTGATTTTTTTTTCAATAATTTTAAACTAGTGCTTGACTGCAATCCCGCTTGATGGTAAGCAGTGACGCAATCGTTGATGGCAAAGCGCACCAGTTTATTAAGCCTATTCACTTAAAAAACTTAGGAATAGGAAGGATGGCGGCAGTTGAACGAGGTGATGCAATGTTAAACCCAAGACCAACACGACCAAACGATGCTGCGTTAGAGGGAGATTGATCTGGAGACTTTCCACAACCTAACTCCCGACACAACAAAATTTGGCGCATCATACCCGCCACACATCGCAACACAACTGTTCAGACCCGTCCTCCGTACGGCTTCACCAGACATCATGCCGGAACACGACGAATCGCTTGGTGGGAAGACTGTCTGGTGGGTGGTAACTTCTGCCGGCAGCCGATGTTATGGCCTATCACCGAGAAAAATTTAATTTTAAAGTTAATTTTAAATAGAACAATCCAACAACATTTTACCCGATCTAGAATCTAACCTCATGCAAAACAGTCGCGCTGTCGACCACGAGTCCAACAGAGCTGTTAATCCTACAGATACTGTGAGCTCTCTGTGCTCAGTTGCTATAACATACAATGAGCCATTATTAAGCTCCATACATTAAAGTTTCTTCATTACACTCAGGCAGTTAATGGATCGTTTAAATAAAACAGTAACCCATACGCATGTTAATTGGCGTGTAATATTGAATTAAATCTGCCATTTAGCTCCAGGAAACAATCAGCGCTCTACGCTACGATTAAGGTTGTCACACGACTAGAATAGTCCGGAATTTAATGGACTTTATAAAAGCATTTATCTTTATCTCTTAACTAAACTTCTTACCTAGTGGAGAACGTGAAACGGAACGCGGTCAGATCATTTATTTACAAATATAAAAAAAAGAATTTAACATAATTTTAAGTTATAATAGTACATTACGATATTAGTGCGTAATGATGGTTATAACATGCGAGGCGGAATTTCAGCCCGAGCCGAAGGCGAGGGTGTAATTGAGCCGAGCATGTTATAACCAATACGCACGTATATTGTACGACATTTTTTAACACACTTGCGAGGAAACAGAAAAAAAGATATTCAGAATACAAGTACAAAGAAAAGAAAATTTGAGAAAAATGGCGCGAGGTTTATTTTCTGCCGTAGGCTGCGTGAAAATGTTGGCAAAGATGCTAGAGCATGCAGTCAAGTTTTTA
This sequence comes from Sesamia nonagrioides, assembly GCA_017933935.1. Lineage (NCBI taxonomy): Eukaryota > Metazoa > Arthropoda > Insecta > Lepidoptera > Noctuidae > Sesamia > Sesamia nonagrioides. The sequence goes on from JADWQK010000081.1 coordinate 1,857,952, forward strand.
AATTACCGACTTACTGTTTTTTTTTTTTTACAAATACTCATTTAAATACAAACAAATACAAATTTGTTTATTTCAAATAGGACATCAGTTATTTTAAATAAACTCAATCTGTGAATGCACACTGTTGCTTTCCCGCCATTAGTATTATTATTTGCCATTTCAAATATGGAACAGCGCGCTGCTCACTGGCTAGAGCCACGCGGCGGCGATCAGTTCCATAATTATTTGAAATGACAAATAATGCTGTTATGGAATTTGTATGGACTATAACATAACTATTTGCTTTGATAACACACGCGTTTGTTATGGCCCGCTTTACATATTTAAAACCGGTGGGATTACATCAGCTTTACGAGCAAGGGTGTTAAAATAGTACATTACGATATTAGTGCGTAATGATGGTTATAACATGCGAGGCGGAATTTCAGCCCGAGCCGAAGGCGAGGGTGTAATTGAGCCGAGCATGTTATAACCAATACGCACGTATATCGTACGACGTTTTTTAACACACTTGCGAGGAAACAGAAAAAGAAGTATTTTATATTTTGTTCATTTTAAATAAACTCAATCTGTGAATGCACACTGTTGCTTTCCCTCCATTAGTATTATTATTTGCCATTTCAAATATGGAACAGCGCGCAGCGCGAGCCGTGCGGCGGCGATCAGTTCCATAATTACTTGAAATGGAAAATAATGCTGTTATGGAAAATAATGCTGTTATGGAAAATAATGCTGTTATGGAACTTAACTATTTGCTTTGATAAAACACGCGTTTGTTATGGCCTGCTTTACATATTTAAAACCGGTGGAATTACATCAGCTTTACGAGCAAGGGTGTTAAAAAACAATTAACTGAATGTTATAATATTAATTTAGCAAATTCTATTGGAACAAAAAAAGTACGACTTTTTCGTTGCACATTTGCAACGAAAAAGTCGTATGTTTTTTGTTTTATCTAATTTTGTATTTTTGACACTTCTTCCATACAAAAACTGTCAGACGTCAATTTTATTTTATAAATGAAAATTATCTGTAGATTGAAAAATCAACCCTAAAGTAGATAACTGATGAAGTAGCAAGAGAATTAAAATAATTGTAGACGGAGAACAATTATTTTACAACAATGGTGACACTAAAAGTTCTTGAATTCTTTTACAAACCAAAATCACCGACATAGCTCTGCGAGTCGCTAAACTTAAGTGGCAGTGGGCAAGGCACATTGCTCGTAGAACCGATGGCCGATGGGGCAGTAAGGTCACAATAGACAGAGAACAATAAAACATCTTCATATAAACGAGCCGCTCTCGGTTTGAATGTATGCGTGCGCGCCGAGCGCCGTGTCGGTACGCGATTTCACGCACACGCTGGCATAATATAGGATGGTATAGGATGGCGGCAATATGGGCTGTGCCGCGTGACTGTGAGCACGCGCGTAAATTACATGACCGCTCGCGTTCGTCAATTCTCGCCGGCCACTTACCATAATATTAATTATTACGAGTATCATGACTTCAAAAGGGGGAAAAAATATTGTAGTGTTTTCGGGTGCCTCAATAATGATTTCGCAAATCCGGACTTATCATTCTTCATACTTCCTACTGAACCAGAAATGTAAGTACAACTTAAATCTTATTAGAAAATGTGATTTATGTATTGTTTGTTTCACAGTTTATTTGCTTTATTAAGAGCGTAACCGAGTCGCATTTTTCCATATAATTGTATTCCCAGATTTACTTCCTGACTACTATGTTTAAAGTTAAGTTTATTTTAAGAAGCCCAGTTTTACTATAAAACAGAGGATTGAGTACGAAATATCGTTTAAGTAAACGTATTTGTCGAGTATAGTGTAATAAGGACAATTTCACAATAATCAATATTGCAAATTACTATTATTTTTTTTTCGATTGTCTTATGTGTTGTTTGATCCAAATATGGCGTCTTAATCATAATATTGTTACGGGCTAGGGGTACTTAAACGCCGGTTAAGGGTTATGAAGTTTATTGGCAACGAAGGTACAGTCGATTGTAGGCAATGACAAGTAGAATGTCGTTGACGTTGCACCGAAGTCTTCCCTTATGTCCACGAAGTCCGTGTTGTAAACACACAATAACGCTACAGATGTTACTTCACGTAGTACTCGAAGTTCTCGTTGTAATTGTCGCAGTAGGTCTTCTTTAAGATCGCTTCTTATCTGTCGCTGTTTTCGTATCGCTAGTCGAGTGTAGACTGACTCTGCGCTGGCGTCACGGTGCTATATATAGTCCAGCTGATCGAACATTCCAGATTCCTCTAGACGTAATAATAATAGCACATAACTTCGAGGTCACTCGGAAGTACCTACGGTAATTCTCGGAAACGGGTTTCTAGAAATTTCGATGTCGACACTTTGTTGACAAAACTGTTGAGACCTATACCATTCGATAGGCCGTCCTAAGTCTAGTAATGCGTTTTATTATTGTACCTAGAAAATGTCTAGATCTGGAGGAATAGGGCTTAAAAGTGACTCACTGCATGTCACGCGATATTGAACCTTCTGCCGTCGACATAAGGTCCATTTGTAACAATATTAAGTTAATAAAATTATAGTAAGATGTGACCGACTAACGCTTAGGGTTGCGTAGAATTTTATTTATAACATTATAACCTTTAATCCCTCCGACGCGCGCGTCGACAACAGCAACGCGAGGTGCTCTTAATAGCGAGTAAGCGAGCGGCGCCTTTGTTGCATTTGAGCTAGCTGTTGCTATCCGATTATATAAACAAACATTACATAGTACCCATATAAACAATCATTATAATTGTACCTCAGAAACTAATGAGGCTAAAAAGGTTTTGCGGTTTTATTAAAGTAAGGTATCATTTGTTAAATATTCGCTACCCATACATAATCTTAGCTTTACTAATGTCTACTTTTTCATAAGAACTACATATTTATTGTTTACGTTCTCATGTTTTATATCATTTAAGCATTAGTTATTAGCTTGTGAATATTATTGTGTTAGTGTTACATTTAAGTACTCATCACTTACAATCTTCTCTGATAAGAACCAGTTATATCGATTTCCCATATCACACATCACTTAAAATTTATCATTATTTACGAGCTTTAGAATATAATTTAGTGTTACACTTAAGTAGTCTTAAAAATTTTGTCGGTATCAAATTTGTAACTTAATATAATAAATGTTATGTGAATAAAGGCTTTTTATTTTTACTAAATTTATAAATTGGTAAAATATTCAATCATAATATGCTTTTTATTCTATAAATTTAGATCAAAGTGACAACCCTAGGGTTCAACGCAAGAGTAGGCAAATAACTCTGCGGGCGGCCTTAGATAATCTACTGTTCTCTGTCTACTGTGGTAAGGTTCTGGAGTGGCGGCCACGTACTGGAAGAGGCAGCGTAGGGAGGCCCCCAACAAGGTGGACCGATGACCTGGTGAAGGTCGCGGGAAGCCGATGGATGCTGGCAGCACAAGACCGGTCAGCGTGGAAAGCCTTGGGGGAGGCCTTTGTCCAGCAGTGGACATCTTTAGGCTGAAGAAGAAGATATGTTTTATTATATTTAAAGTTAATATTCACGTATTAGCTTACGGTATCTCCTCATACCTTTCTGCGTTCAAAAAGTCGAAACGATATAAAAGGAAAACGAGGAAAATTTCAATTTTTGCAGTGGCAACCCTGTTGCAGTGGAAAGCGCATTGGCTGGGCGGTGGGTACCTTGGGACTTATGCTAATGACGGATTTAAATGCATATTTAAGGCATGAATTCCATATGAAGTAAATATTATGACGCGAATATTTTACCTTTTGTAGAATTACTTACCTGAATGCTAAAAATTTATTGCGAGATGTTTTTGTATGATGGTAACTGGAACGGCCGTATAATTTCTCCTCGTTCGAGTTAGTATATATTTACAAGAAGATTTTATGTAATGAGGCATTCTACGTTATTTTTACTTTCATATTAGATCCTTTGTTTCAGGGTTACCAGTAGATTGGCTATTAAGAGGAGAAGAAAAATGCTCTATACATACCGTGTTATAATGTTTATCCACATACCTACATAATACAGTGAGAATCAAAATGTGACGTCACGGTTGGTGCAGTGGCCGAGCGATTGACTGCTGCGCTGCGTGTCAGTGGAAGAAATATTTGTATGAACTACGGGTAGTTCTTCGGTGGTACGACACCGGTGGCGACAACGTCGTGTGTAGTTTCGTTGACCCCCAAACGAGCCTACGCTGCTATAACAGCCGCTAAAAAGCCTGTTGAGCCACAAAACTCGCAGGTAAAATGAGCGGGAAAAACGACAGGGGGTAAACAGAGCCGGCCGAAACCAAACCTGGTTTCGAATAAACTGGGTCCAGAGAAGGACACGTGCGATAGGGATGGTTTCATCAAGGTAGAAACCACCAAGAAGCAGGTAGGTAGAAGCTACCAAGGATGTCGGAACCAGTGCGGTACTGCGCTGGCAGGACCTAACATGCTGCTGCGTCCAGCAGTACCGACGATGATGTTATACGTGTCCAGACTGCATCACTCCACGAAGGCTGAGGAGATAGTGGAGTATCTGCGTGTCAAGTCTAAATGGACTGTAAGGGTCGAGGTGTTGGAGCCGCGCCACAGCACGTACTTCAAGTCGTTCGTGGTAAGTGTTCCGATGCATGATCTCGACAAGTTCCTGAATGAAGAGCTATAGCCGAAGGGTGTTATGTACCGCCGGTTTCGTGGCCGGCTGCGTGACAACAGTCAGCGAAACATGACGCCGATGATCCGTGTACAGTACTTTTAGTTGTTATGTTATGTGTATTTATAGTATTTTTAAGTTTTAATAGGATAGTATTGTATTTGTTATATATTAGTTTATAAGTATTTTAATGTTATAGTTTGTATTATATTTTCTATGGGCCCTAGTGGCTAGAATTAAATGAATAAATAAATAAAATAATAACATCGGCTGCCGGCAGAAGTTACCACCTACCAGACAAAGTCTTGCCGTCTGGTGAAGCCATACGGAGGACGGGTCTAAGCTGTTGTGTTGCGATGGGTGCCGGGTAAGATGCGCCAAATATTGTTGTATCGGGAGTGTGACCGTGGAGGGTCACCAGATCAATCTCCCTCTGGCGCAACATTGTGTCGTGTTTTTGGGTTTAACATTGCATCACCTTGCTCAACTTCCGTCTTCCTTCTTATTCACTCAGGTTTTTTTGAGTAAATAGGCTCTTAATAAAGTAGCGCACTTTACCACCAACGATTGCATTACTGCTTACCGTCAGCCAGGGTTGCAGTCAAGCACTATTTTTTTTTAATGGTACCCGGCACACTTTTCCCACCCACTGCAACTCCTGAAAGCCAGAATCAACAGTGGAGACCGCCAGAAAAACGCTGAGCAATAAAGCTCGACGAGACCCGGAGAAACGATTCAACTGTCTTGGATCCCGCAATGAAATTAGATCAGAAAAGACTAGCGGAGGAGTAAGAAAAAATATATTTTTTTCCACTTCCCTCCATAACAAGCAGGAGACGGAACAGAACTAGGCCAATCGGCACAAAGGGACATTATTGCAACTGGGAGAAGCCCAGATTGCCAAGCACCACGGAATAAAATTTGATTAAGTTAATGGGTCCTAAGTAGGTATGTGCTGTTACAATTGATTCCAATAATAGGTATGGCAAAAGCGCCTGAACGCACGGAAATTGGTTCTAGTTTCTACAAGGTCCGTATAATAAACGACTCCGGATGTAACTTGTACACTATCCAACATAATATTGCGTTCATTCTGCCAAAGAATACACTCCCACAAGATGTGATGTGCGGACTGTTCTAATTCACAGTTCGATGTAGAACATTGTCACAAAGGCGAAGGAACAAGTTTAAAAGAATACAGTCAAGCACTAGTTTATAATTATTAAGAAAAAAGAAACTTGTTCCGGATCTGGTAGTTTGTGTCATCATCATCATCTCAGCGTTAATCCCAGTCGCATCCGAAGCTGTTTCTTCTTTGGAGTCTAGGGTCCGCTTTACCAGTCTAACTGCTGATTTAGGATAAACTTTGATATTTTCCGTGAAGCGACTTCCATCTGACCTCCAAAACCCTAAGGCGATATCGAAGCACTGACCAATTGTTGGACTTTTGGGGCTCCAACAACCCGTAACGACTGATTTGCTCATGGAAACCGGGACAAACGGCTTAACGTGCTCTCCGAGGCACGACCAGACCAGTGCATAAATTCATTCATGCATAGAAATATTTGCACCACGCGGTGATGGAACCCTCGCCTCCTTGCGCAGCGGCCGCGTTCGCTACTGCTACGCCACGGAGGCTGTCCTGTGAGGCGGTTGTTTGTGTATGTGAGTATAGCCTTAATGGCCAATCATCCATGAACTGACTGCGCAGAAGCATGAATTGTTTTATTTTATATTATATCCTTTGTTTTGAGTTTTACCAGCAATGTAGCTATTAAAGGGGGAAGAACTCCATAGGTATGTTATGAAGCTCACTCACTAACAATATCACAAAAGTCATTTATAATTTTTATTTCGTAACGGAGTGTTAGGTATGTAATTAGGGTGCAGGTTTACACTTGCATCCTAGTTAGGAATGTCAAGCAGCGTAAAACTCCGTTATTATCAATTGGAATAATTCTGAAGCCAATTGCTAAACCATTAATTCATATGTTCGGAAAGCGTGTCTGCTCAACAACGTAACGCAATGAATATTGTTGAACTGTCAAAATGAAACCCACTGCTGCTGATAGTGTGTTATATAATCACCCTGCTGGACCCTAATTGCGTAAAACACTTTTACCATCAATATAAATAATTTTGAAGCAGATTGCTAATCCATTGCTCGATATGTTCGTGTAATGTATCTGCTCAAGAACGTAAACAACGCAATGAATGTTCTTTATTTACCTAAATGAAACCTGTGGCTACTGATAGTGTGTTACGCAATCACCCTTTTGTATCTTTTGCACCTCAAGATTACACAAGTCAGTCTCGAAAAACTTCCGCCCTTCGCCATTTCCTAGTGCTTTAGCCGGAAAGAGAAAGTGGCGAAACAAAAACCCTTACAAGAGCTAATATAGTGAGAATTATACAGATGGGGCTATCATAATCTTTTCGGTCCTAATTACCGTACTAAAAGCATGATTTTTTAAAATTAAAACGTTGCCCCACTATTCATTTCTCCTGTATCGTGGGTGGGTTTACAAATATATAAACTCACATACACAATCAGCCAGACCCGCAACAACTAGTTGTAGGTCATACGAATATTTGTTTCATATACAGGGTGTTTCTGACATCGTAACGCAAACTTCGCGAAAAGGCTAGACCGCATGCCACTAATAAAATTATGACAGTCATTTATGTCGTTAATGAACGGTTACAGAATACACAGTGTTTAAAAAAAAGTGTCGGCTCGGCTTTTGAACGTTGCAAGCGTGCCGCCGTGCGAGTTTGTAGGTATGACGTTGATTCCTGATGTGAACTCTATTAAATCAGCTGATAAGATCGTTTTTCGGGTTTTGTTTTCATTGCGCTTTTTTATGTAATTAGCGAATTATTTAATTTTTACTTTAAAATCTTATTGGGTTATAAAAGTATAGCAATTGTGAATGGTCTGAAGTGAAAAAAAAACTACATTCATTTTTTTTTAATCATGAAAAAGCCGGCAAAAAATTCCACCACTGGGGGGTTCAGAATCATGTACTGGATCCATGGTACTCGTTTGTGCGTCGATGTCAGATACACCCTTTATTATATTTTAACTAACTCTCCACGCTCAGCTGATAGTTTCGTCATGGTAGTTAGTTGTGGGGAGTTTCTTATTTTACACTACCTCAACTACTATTACTTATTATCTTTTTTTAAATTTAATTCTTTGTTTGTAGGGAAAGGTTAAAAGCTGTAGGTATTAAATGTCTTATAATGTTACCATAGAATAAAGAGAGGGAAGTACAAACATCAACATGTTCATACAAACGGACCGCGCGCGGCTTGTATGTGTGCGCCATAGTATCTATGCGTCGCCGCACGCACACCTAAACACAATATTAGAGTGCCTATGACTGCGCTAGTCGCGGCTAGCACGGAACGAGGTTCGCGCGTCACGGCTTTTCGGCACATTAGCTTTTAAAAAATGATCACATAAACTGCAAAGTTGGTATGTCTATTTATGAACAAATAAAAGACTTATATTTTTCAAATTATATTTCTAAAAGTTATTTACAAGGATACGGATATATTACACATTAAAGTTTAATAACAACGCGTTTCGTAATAGTCGAAACCGAAGAAAGTAGGTATTTTTCTGTAGCTAATTTGTAATTTTGTATTAAATGTGTGATTCAATAGATGTTATGTTTGTATTATTTATATTTGTATTAATTAAAAATAAAAATAAATATGGTTCTATATGTGTACAAAACTAAAAATAAAAATTACAAAAAAAAAAACTGACTAGTATATGTAAACTAAATACTAAGCAAATAATTTAAACATAAGCTCTTAGTCTATAAATATTTGTTAGCGGTTTGGGCGACAACCGTAACCGACGAAGCGCGAACAGTTGTCAACCCTAAGACAGTAGGCAATTAAATCGCGGATTGGGTCGCAGATAACCTACTTCCCCTCTTTATTCTATGATGTTACGGCTGAGCATCTACCTACCTACTTTAGTGAATATCAAATCAAATTATTTTATTTTATATACATTGGCAATTATGAAACGACAGAAGCTAAGTACACGGTTTTAATTGATAATTTTCTTTAGAGAAGATCCAGAAAGATTGTCCACGTTTACTCCTTTGGAGAAAACATTAGAATAGATGAGGGCTTATCATTTGCTATTTCTTCTATAATAAATTCATAATCGGTATACAAAAACCTAGGAAATAATAAATCTATATTAATATATAAAACTGAAGAGTTTGTTTGTTTGTATGTTTGTTTGTTTGTGCGCGCTAATCTCCGATTTGAAAAATTATTTTTGCACTGGATAGCGCATTAATCCGGGAAGGCTTTACGCTATTTAACATCACGCTGCGACCAATAGGAGCGAGGCATATAAAAAAACGCTGGTGAAACCGTGTCGTGCAGCTAGTCCTAAAATATAATTCCCCACATGACATAGTAATCAGACATTAGTACATAGTTTTTATCGATATAGTAACATCGTGGTGGTTAGTTTAGGGGAGTTTAATTACGTTATTTAACACGGCCTCGTAAACTTTATCTGTTGGCCGAAGCGTTGAAGCAAAGGCGCATAAAACAGGCTAACTGCTCGGAAGCATACAATGGCGCTGATCAATCGGGTCTGTTGTGTTTTTGCACTACGGTTTGAGCGTACTGTGATACGGAGAAAATTGGTTAGCATGTTAATTAATGTGAAAGAAAATTTTATAGCAATTCTGTTCCTTTTTTCAATTAATCTGGATTATAGTAGCTTTTTTATCACCACTGTTCTCAAAACGGTAAAGGAATACTTCGCGAGGAAACTGGCATATCCTAGAACTGAAAAATTCCAATACACATGAGATGTGAATGTCTTCGAATTTTTCAGTTTATTGGTTGACGATTTCAGACTTAAAGTCCAGGTGGACTTTTTTATATTAATCACAAGCTTCCCGCCCGCGGCTTCGCCCGCGTGGAATTCGGTTATATCGCGCTTTTTAGATTTTCCCCGGGAATATAATTTTTTAAAATTGGTTAGCACGTTAATTAATGTGGAAGAAAATTTTATCGAAATTATGTTCCTTTTTTTCAATTTATCAGGATTATAGTAGATATTTGATCACCACTGTTCTCAAAACGGTAAAGGAATACTTCGCGGGGGAAACTGGCATATCCTAGAACCTAAAAATTCCAATACACATGAGATGTGAATGTCTTCGAATTTTTCAGTTTATTGGTTGACGATTTCAAACTTATAGTCCAGGTGCACTTTTTTATATTAATCACTAGCTTTCCCCCCGCGGCTTTGCCTGCGTGGAATTCGGTTATATCGCGCTTTTTAGATTTTCCCCGGGAATATAATTTTTTAAAATTGGTTAGGATGTTAATTAATGTGGAAGAAAATTTTAGAGAAATTCTGTTTCTTTTCCAATTTATCAGGATTATAGTAGATATTTTATCACCACTGTTCTCAAAACGGTAAAGGAATACTTCGCTAGGAAACTGGCATATCCTAGAACCTAAAAATTCCAACACACATGAGATGTGAATGTCTTCGAATTTTTCAGTTTATTGGTTGACGATGTCAGACTTAAAGTCCAGGTGGACTTTTTTATATTAATCACTAGCTTTCCGCCCGCGGCTTCGCCCGCGTGGAATTCGGTTATATCGCGCTTTTTAGATTTTCCCCGGGAATATCATTTTTGTTTTCAATAAAAAGTAGCCTATGTCCTTTCTCAGGGTCTAAAGATTGTTTGTGGCAAATTTCATCAAAATCGGTTGAGAGGTTTAAGCGGGAAAGCGTAACAGACAGACAGACAGAGTTACTTTCGCATTTATAATATTAGTATGGATAAACTAGCGCTTGGCCGCAATCCCGCCTGATGGTAAGCAGTGACGCAATCGTTGATGGTAAAGCGCACTGGTTTATTAGGAGCCTATTCACTCTAGCCTTGAAGACAGTCAAACTGTAGTCCGACGGAAACACCGCCGCCGGCAAATTGTTCCAGTCTCTCGATGTACGCGGTATAAAGAAGGAGACGAAACGCTTCGTCCGGATCGTAGTGGTGTTAACTACGTAAGAGTGGAAACTCGCCGTACGATGCGTCGTCCGATGGTGGAACGGAGATGGGGGAATTAAATCATGCAATTCCCTCGTACACTCCCCAAAATGCATCCTATAGAACACCGAAAGGCTGGCAACTCTACGCCTGTGCTCTAGGCTTTGGAGACCATCTCGAGTTAAATCAGGGTCACCAATCAGCCTCTTCGCACGCCTCTCCACTGAATCCAAAGTGGCCAGGTGACACTTAGCAGCACCAGCCCAAATGTGGCTGCAGTACTCCACACACGAACGGACCTGTGCTTTGTACAACATGCAACAACTTAAAGAATGACCAGATGTTTTTCTTCACCTTTTAATCAGTCATTGGTGTCCAAGATATATACTTAGAAAGTACATATGTACTACCAATGTACCACCAAGTACCAATATAAATTCTCTAGAGTTATGTAACTCTAGAGACTTACGCTTAATCCTTCTGTGTATGAGAAATCAAAATCAAAAGTCATTTATTCAAATTAGGCTGAGAGTCAGCACTTTTTGAACGTCAATATAACATAAGACAGTCCCCCAAAACGCCCACCCATCGACACTTCCTAGTGCTTTCGTGGGGAAGAAGAAGTGGCGGAAAAAACTCCCCAGCAGCACAACTGTCTGTTCATTAAAAAAAACACATGACTTTATACAATACTATGTATAGTGTGATGAACACAAGAATGAACAAAGCTTGGATTTGATTTGTGCTTTAAATGCATTGTAAGGCAAGTCTAGCAAAGCAGAGGGTATCTTGTTATAAAAAGTTATACCAAGCCCAACAAAAGAGTTATGAACCTTTTGAAGTCGGTGAAAAGGGGCTCGCAGTTTGTCCTTGTTTCTGGTGTTAATATTATGATAATCACAGTTTTTGGTGTACACGTGAATATTTTGCCTAACATATATAATATGTTCGATCTAATGTTAATATGGGTTCGATCCCCGCGCAGTGCAAATATTTTGTATGCATGAATGAATGTATGCAATATGAACGTTTGCACTGGTCTGATCGTGCCTCGGAAAGCACGTTAAGCCGTTGATCCCGGTTGCCATACGAACATCTGATGGCAATCGTTACGGGTTGTTGGAGCCCTCAAAAGTCTAACAATTGGTTTAACTGTAATGCTTAGATATCGCCGTCGGGTTGTGGAGGTCAGACGGCAGTCGCTTCACGGAAAATATCGAAGTTTAGCCAAAATCAGCGGTTAGACTGGTAAAGCGGACCCCAGACTCCAAAGCTGAAAAAAAGCTTCGGATGCGACTGGGATTAACGCTGAGATGATGATGATGATAATATGTTGGCTAAGATGAATTGTGAAGCAACCGTGAGAATACCAATATCTTTAAAGAAATTTAAAAAGAGAGGAGACTTGTGCCCAGCATTAGGACTATAAAAAGGTTGATGATGATGAAGAAGTATGTGGTGTCTGTACCAACCCGCGTGGATTACAGTACACTCCTTCTAACCAAGATAATACAGTACCAACAGTGGGGAACACCTCTGTCTAATCCTTTAGGGAAAAAAAACGTGCTAACACGAATGTCTATCGACGGTATCGAAGTTAACGAACCGTATTAAATATTGAATAAGATATTTCTTTTTTGTAAAACGTTGCCCTGCACTATGAATTTCTCCTGTATCGTGGGTGCGTTTACAAACATATAAACTCACTTATTGCAGGTCATACAAATAATTGTTTCGTGCGGAAATCGAACCCACGACACGCAGCGCCGCAGTCAATAGCTCAACCATTGCGCCAACCGCGCCGACATTTTCACAAAGATCCATGTTTGCGCATTTCACGTTTGCCAGTGTTGCCATTGCTAAAACATTTATACAACGTTACCTAAATCCATGTTTGCGCATTTACATTTGCCAGTGTTGCCATTACTAAAACTCAAGTAACACACTGCACACGTAATGGGAATATGATTTATATTCCCTTTTCTATTCCCATTTGTGCACGATACGGGTAGCTAGCATATTTCACCTATTAAGTAATTGTATGGTTGCACCCTAAACTACAAAATAATTGCATGTATTATAATTAAATTAATAGCGGTTTTCAATTACGACAATGTGTTCCATAATAGATTAGCTGAAATTTCAGGCCGGGATCGACTGCTCTTTGTATTCCATGCATGCAAAGCGAACCCTGCCGCTAGGACTGATGTCTGCCAAGCTCGCGGGCTGTTCGAAAGAGGGTTCCTGGCACACAGGCAAATGAAGGAATACGGGTGGGTTTTAGTCAGTAAAAGCCTGACACGCCCTTCCGCAAGAAGTCATTTGATGATTCCCTTTAGAAAAAGGGTAAGAAAGAAGAAAGAAAGAAGAGAGAGTGGCCTAGTGATTAAAACGTTAAGTATATATTTTGGACACCAATGACTGATTGCAAGGTGAAGGAAAGCATTTTGAGGAAACCTGGACTTTAAGTCTGATATCGCCAACCCGCATTGAGAAAGAGTTACGCTCAATCCTTTTCTGTATGACAGGAGACCTGTGCCCAGCAGTGGGACGATAAAAGGTTGATGAAGATGATCAAGAACAAACATACCTATTGCTGGCACTTTTTTCAACACACACTTTTTCAATATGTTAGATCTTTCAATGTGTTACGTACCTGTGAAAAATAAAAATATAATATTAGTTTACCAAAGTTCAATTATTATAATTTTTCTTTTTGTGTTATTATCATGAACCTTTATAGAGAGTATGATAAATATTTTTTTCATCATCATTCTCCTGCCCTTATCCCAATTTGTTTGGGGTCGGCGCAACATGTCTTTTTCTTCCATGCATCCCTATCAGAAACCATCTCGGCAGTCACCCCCTTCTTAGCCATATCATCCTTCACACATTCCATCCATCGTTTCTTTGGTCTTCCCCTACTCTTATAGCCATCAACATTCATAATTAAGACTCTCCTCACGACATTCTCCTCAGTTCTCCGTAACACATGCCCGTACCATGACAACCGATTTCCACACAACTTTCAGCTACCGGTGCCACTTTCAGACTTCCTCTTATGTACTCATTTCTTATTCTATCCATTCGTGTAACACCACACATCCCTCTTAGCATTCTCATCTCGGCTGCATGCAATTGCCTTTCATTCATCCCTTTCGTAGCCCAACATTCTGATCCATACAAGACAGCAGGTCGGATCATGGTTTTATATATTTTCCCCCTTAAGTTTAAGGGGAATGCGGGAGTCGCAGATTGTTCCCGTGACCTGCCGCCATTTCATCCACCCAGTGTTAATTCTGTGCTTAACCGTCCGATCTATTTCGCCATCGCTTTGCACGAGTGAACCGAGATACCGAAAGTCGGAGCAGATTGGTAGGATTGCGCCATCAAGGGCTATGGCTCCAGAAGTGGAGAGACCGCCGAAATCGCAGAACATATATTCGGTTTTGGTTCTGCTGATTTTCAAGCCAACAGTCTCCAGCTTCTGTTGCCATCTCTCCAATCTGCTCTGGATCTCAGGTCCATCTTCACCGACGAGAACAATGTCATCGGCGAACAGCATGCACCAGGGTGCCTCCTCCTGGATGTCCGACGTAAGAGCGTCCATAATCAACAGGAAGAGGTACGGACTTAAAGCCGATCCCTGGTGCAAGCCTACCGCCACACTGAACTCGTCGGTATTGCCAGCAGCCGACCGGACGTAGGTACGAGATCGACTGTACATAGCACGAATTAACTCTACATACTTCCCAGGCAAACCTTTCTCTTTCAGGGCCCACCACAGCACATGATATGATAAATATTTTTTTATTTTTTTTATTTATTTTATCATGAATATTTTCGAAGATATTACAGATTGAATACGGTCCAAATTGGTTCGGTCGGAATTGTCGGCTCCGTGGCGCAGCGGTCTACACGCCTGCCTGCGACGTGGAGGCCCCGGGTTGGATGATTTGGATCCCCGGCCAGTTCATGATGGAAAACGATCTTTTCCTGAGTGGCCTGGGTCTTGGATGTTTATCAATATATGTACCTATCTATTATAAAATATAGTATCGTTGAGTTAGTATCCCATAACACAAGTCTCGAACTTACTTGGGGGCTAGCTCAATCTGTGTGATTTGTCCGTATATATTTATTATTATCATTAATTAATTTAAAAATTGCGGGGCGTCGCGTTTGCAGCGCTACCGATAGCTAGCGGCCGGGGCGTGAGGGCGTCGGTAGCGGCGGGCCACTATGTTTTTATACACAACGTTCATAGTTTTCTGTAGTATATTTAGTATCAGCATTGCACCCGCGTGAAGCCGGGGCGTGGCGCTAGTAATATTATAAAGAGTAAAGATTTTGTATGTTTACCTGCTAAAACAGCTAAATAGATTCTGATGACATTTCTTACATGGGTAAGAAGAATATGCACTACATATAATAGGATGTAGAATACTTTTATCCCGATATTCCACATCTTTAATATTTGAAGTATAAAAGTTACAACTAAATTTCTAAGTACCTAAACTAAATTATTAATTACAGAGAGGTATTTTTTTTTTGTAAGAGGAAGTAAGTATTTTTCTATTACCCGGACTAAGTCGCTGGCTGAAGCTAGTACAGATACATCATACAGGATGTTGTTTCATGGGCCATACTGTATGAAAGAACTAATAAAAAATAGCAATATATGTACATATGAAAAACCTATTTCATAGAAAACTGCAGTACCTGTGTGGTCAATAGGTATAGAACAGCAGATTTTTTTAATGGCGTATGAAATTGCGTTTCGATGTCCCAGCCGCCCTGTGTACGACCTATTCCATTCATAACATTGAAGAAAAGCGGAAAACAAGAGAAGAAAAATGAAAAGCTCAATATCACTACGTCAATTAGTAATCTCAGTCCTCGTGGAGAGACTGAGATTACTAATTAAACCGAACTAATTTACCGAAACTAAGTAAACACTAACTGAATCTTCTTAAGTTTTTCTATCTCAAATAACGGTTTTTACTTGAGGCAGCTACATTCCGCACTCCGCCGAGCGCTGTTATGGAAATGTCCGTTCTTCCCTGATAATCTCCCCTTTTACAAGCACAAACATCAAATTACACACTTGAAGCCACAGTCACAACGTTATAAAGTATAAAATAGCATAGCAAAGGTACTCATTACGTTGCAAAAGTATCCGTGTAGGCATATTTCAGCCGATAGAATGCTCTGAAGGCAGGTTCATTAGTGCTCACAGGACCATGCATTCGTTTTGCTAGTAGAAAGCAAATGAAATAAAAATTCTTATCGCACGTAGATACGGCAAAATTCCAGAGGACATGAATCGGAAAATTCAACCCGTCTCCTTTTTACCTCATTTCGGAATGAGGATGGCAGATACGGTTAAATGACAGACCTTGGCACTTTTATTGTGTATTATTCTACGGTTCCCTTTGATTTGATTTTAATCGAGATTTTCCTATTACCTCCAGGAATCTTTTTTTAACTACTTTTTTTTTAATAATTATAAACTAGTGCTTGACTGTAATCCCGCCTGATGGTAAGCAGTGATGCAATCGTTGATGGTAAAGCGCACTAGTTTATTAACATAAAAAACTTAGGAATATGAAGGATGACTTTCTCGACACCACAACATTTGGTGCATCGTACCCGGCACACATCGCAACACAACTGCTCCCCCGCTCCCTCCTCTGCTACCCGTCCTCAGTGCGACTTCACCAGACATCATGCCAGAACACGACGAATCGCTTGACGGCAACTGGCAAGACTTGGGTGGTAATTTCTTCCGGCAGCCGATGTTATGGCCTACCTAATATAAGGCTTGAAATTTAAAAGAGATCATGACCTCTGAGTTTGTTTAAGCATTCTTCTCAAAAATCAGTCACCTAAGAAATGCCAGCGTTTCCTAGTATTAAAATATGAACTAAAAAAATATTGACTTTAAAGGTTTGCATAATAAACATTTCATTTCTACTTGAATGCTTTTCAAGATGATATTTTTCACTCAAAATATTTTCTAGGCCGAGTGTTGCAACATTTATAATATAAAAAATGGAAGTATCATCAAGTTACATCGCCTGCGAGGTAGGCAGAGGCGCTAAATTAAATCATCTCGGGAAACGATAGTCGCGTTAAAGCAGGTAAAACTTACACTCACACTCCCCAGGATGCATTTTGGGGAGTGTGCGAGGGAATTGCATGATTTAATTCCCTCATCTCCGTTCCACCATCGGACGACCCGTCGTACGGCGACTTTCCACGATTACGTTGTTAACACCACTACGATCCGGACGAAGCGTTTCGCTTCTCCTTTATACCGCGTACATTGAGGGATTGGAACAATTTGACAGCGGCGGTGTTTCCGTCACACTACAATTTGAGTATCTTCAAGACTAGAGTGAATAGACTCTTAATAAACTAGCGCGCTTTACCATCATCGGTCGCACCACTGCTTACCATCAGGCGGGATTGCGGTCAAGCGCTAGTTTATAATTTACTAGCAGCCGCCAGCGACTTCGTTCGGGTAGAGTTAGTTATGCTCCGCTCCTATTGGTCGTAGCGTGATGTTATATAGCCTAAATTCTTCCTGGATTAATGGGCTGTCTAACGCAACAATAATTTATCAAATCGGACCAGTAGTTCCCGAGATTAGCGCGTTCAAACAAACAGACTCATCAGCTTTATATGTTAGTATAGATTAAAAAAAAATGTTGTTATCCTTCAAGTTTATAGTGTTATCTTTTTTTGTAAAGAAAGTGTTGTTTTAAAATTATTGTTATCTAGTATGTTGTTGTATGTAGTAGCTAAATATCTGGTAAAACTCATCAATCTCCATTAAAATTCAATGTAAAACTATGTTCAATTAAAGTTCCGATCTGATAGCAATGCATTGTTGTACAAAGTACCTACAGCTACGGCTACTGGCCGCCGCATAATATTGACCAAGTTTAATTGACCAGCTGCGAGTTTAAAGCCGGGTAAACTTCGCCCAGCCGTATGTTCAGTTGTGGCATAAAACACGAAACAATGCAGCCTCATCAGCTATCACACGAAGAACTTTCACGAACAACTAACGCTCAATCTAACTCACAGAATTCAACTTGGTCCGACACTACAAATATGTCTTCGGAAAACTCTCAAACTTTGTAACACCATTTTCTTTGACAAAATTATCGATCCGCCGAGACATGATTGAGTAATAAAGAGAAATGACATTCTATTACGGAAAGAAAAATGGATTGTACTCCCCTATTGTGTCGAAATAAGTATCCCTCTTCTGAACTGATGCAAGTTCCCTCGTGTAAAGCTCGTTGTGATCAGTTACGAACGTGCTCGTAGACCCAATGAACGACCATGTGAATCTCACTAAATAAGATACTCACTAATTCCACCCGTTAGTAATACTTTAATTTGTTAAACGCCAGTTATCAAGTGTCGAGTTACGCAAGGAGGCGCGGGTGCGATCCCCGCACAGTGCAAATATTCGTATGCATGAATATGAATATTTGCACTGATCTGGTCGTGCCTCGGAAAATACGTTAAGCCGTTGGTTACGGTTGCCACACGAACATCTAGTGGCGGTCGTTATGGGTTGTTGGAGCCCTCAAAAGTCTAACAATTGGTCTAACTGCAATGCTTCGATATCGCCTTCGGGTTGTGGAGGTCAGACGACAGTCGCTTCACGGAAAATGTTGAAGTTTAGCCAAAATCAGCAGTTAGACTGGTAAAGCGGACCCCACACTCCAAAGCTGAAAAACTGCGGATGCGACTGGGATTAACGCTGAGATGATAATGATTAAGTTAAGATTAAGTCATGTAGAGTACATCCAATTATATCTATGAATACGAGAGATATATCAGAGCTAGCGTCTAGTAAGAAGATTTGTCTCGCGTTTTAGTCTGGTTTCAATTCAAGTCGCGTTTGCCATGTTTTTTGCCTTACGTTGGCAATATAAAAAGTATAGCTAGAGGATAGCTTACGTTCTAATATTCATTCAAAAGGCGCCGTCTCATCTCGCGAATCTCGATACTTTACTCGGTCGAATTTATTTGAGAAGAAGAAAAAGAGAATTGTGTTTAAATCGAGGCGGGTAGGCAAACATTGAATAGTATATTGACTAGCGGCAAGTCTGAGGCAAAATGTATACGTGATATAGGTAAGTGCAGACGATATGTATAAAAGTGCTGTTGTTGCATAGATAAAAGACCTTTAGCTGCAAATAAAGTATTGGCAAGGTTCTCTTAAAAGCAAATACTGGCTGAACTTTTTGCAATCTCGCGCAAAGATTGTTGCAACGTCTGTCTTGACTCAGTATTACAGTTGCGAACATTGTTGACGAAGTAATTTCTCTGTAGCTGCAACTAAGCAGTAAGTACAATATGTAAAAGAAACCTCGCCCGACCCATAAGGTTATTAAAGCTTAATTAAACACATGACCAAATATAATATGAAATTTCACATACGTAATCATCATAGTAACAATACTAATAAATTTTGAAATAATCTCTTTTTTCGCGAATTAATTAAAAAATTTGGTATTTTTTAAAAAAGTGAAAACACCATTTTGGCGGTATTATTATGAGTAAATAGCGATGCGGCCGCGTGCCCTTCACCCGCACATGTATTGCATATCGCACATGTATTAAGTTACCCCTTTTTGCGAAAAAATATTACTTTTTTAGGGGGATTTTTTAAAAGTTTATCCCGGCTTTGTAGGCATTAGTAGAATCAGTTATCAATACTTAATCATACCTTCACGGATCGGACAGGGTTTTCTTTACATCTTTCCATACTAATATTATAAATGCGAAAGTAACTCTGTCTGTCTGTCTGTCTGTCTGTCTGTTACGCTTTCCCGCTTGAACCTCTCAACCGATTTTGATGAAATTTGGCATAGGCAATCTTTAGACCCTGAGAAAGAACATAGGCTACCTTTTATCCCGGAAAAAATTGATATTCCCGAGGGAAATCTAAAAAGCGCGATATAACTGAACTCCACGCGGGCGAAGCCGCGGGCGGAAAGCTATTACTTAATATATAAAGCTGAAGAGTTTGTTTGTATGCTTGTTTGTTTGTTCGAGCTAATCTCGGGAACTACTGTTTCGATTTGAAAAATTCTTTTTGCGTTGGATAGCCCATTAATCCGGGAAGGCTTTAGGCTATATATAACATCACGCTGCGACCAATAGGAACGGAGCATAACTAAACCACGCGAACAAAGTCGCTGGCGGTCGCTAGTTTTGTATAATAATGAGGTCATTTCAGTAAAATTATGGAAATCAATAACATATTTTAGAGTAGCGGATAGTGACAAGTTTTGCTAATGAGAACAGCAATCACGATATTTCGTAGTCCACTTAATATTATTTGCAAGTTTATGCTCTAAAGGGAGACAATACTCATACTGATGAATATTACATTTGCATTCGATGTTCTATATACATACTTGACCTTTATTAAGGAGGATAAATTCGATAAATTCATTCAATCGTGATCATGATTGACGGGCACTAATTCAGCCAAACAATTTCATCTATCATGAGTTCGTAAACAAAATGTACACAAAGGAGATAATAAATGTATCTGAATTCGACGGAGCTGACTTTCCGCTGTAGCATTACAAACTCTTAAGTAGAACTAAAGTTCATGAATGGAGCGAGAACTATGGCTTTTTTTTTTTGCAGATAGTCAGTAACTTTTAGTATGTAGATGCGTGCTTTGTGACTTTTAAGTAACCAATTAGTTCTATTTTTACAGGGTTATAAATAACTGTTACAATTTCAACAAGTGAATCGTAATATTTATTTATTTATTCTTTCGCACACATGACATGTACAGAGGCGGACTTAATGCCTTAGGCATTCTCTACCAGTCAACCCCAGGTGATGAAGAGATAAGATGGTAGGTGCTTTAGCTCGCAAGAAAATAGTAAAGAAAAAAAAACCCCTATAATTATTAAAAAATACTTAAATAAGCTAAATATACATACATACCAAAATATATACTTATAATATATACATAAAAAAACTAAAATTTGAGAGAGGGGTGTAGCAATAACTCTACGCTAGTTGTTGCGAAAATAACTCTGCAATTTCCGCTTATATGCAAACCGACTGGCGGCCATCCTTAATATCCTTTTCCTAATAAATTAGAAAGAACAATCTGCAAAGCCTGGAGCACAGGCTTAGAGTAGCCAGCTTCAGTTTTCTATAGGATGCATTTTGGAGAGTGTGCGTGGGAATTAGATAACTAAATTCTGCCATCACCGTTTCACCATCAGAGGACTCTTCGTACGACGAGTGTCTACTCTTACGTTGTTATCACCGCTACGATACGGACGAAGCGTTCCGCCTGGCCTTTTATACCTCGGACATCGATGGACTGGAACAATTTGTCTGAGGCAGTCTTCCAGTCGCCAGTTGCCAGTTCCAGACATAGCTCTGCGAGTCGCTAAACTTAGTGGCAGTGGGCAGGGCACATTGCTCGTAGAACCGATGGACGATGGGGCAGCAAGGTTCTGGAGTGGCGGCCACGTACTGGAAGACGCAGCGTAGGGAGACCCCCAACAAGGTGGACCGATGACCTGGTGAAGGTCGCGAGAAGCCGATGGATGCGGGCAGCACAAGACCGGTCATCGTGGAAAGCCTTGGGGAGGCCTTTGTCCAGCAGTGGACATCTATAGGCTGAGGAAGGTAGTCTTCCAGTCTGATTACAATTTAAGAGTCTTCAAGAGTGAATAGGCTCTTCAAAAACTAGTGGGTTTTACTATCAATGATTGCATCACTGCTTACCATCAAGCGGGATCGCAAACAAGAACCATTCGCACCTCGGAACACATTTATTTATTTATTTACATATTAAGCCGTTGGTCTTGGCTATTATTCGTGGATCTTTGAAAGACGTTAATGGTCGTCAGAAGCACTAAATTCTGACTACTAGTCTTACCAAGAAGTCATCATCATCATCTTAGCGTTTATAACGGTTGCATCCGCAGCTTTCGCGTTGGAGCCCGGGGTCCGCTAAAGCCGTGTCTGCCTTTGACACGGTAGCCCTAGCCCACAGGTCACAGGAGTCGGGCGAGGCTCCTGCGCGCTGTTTAGCGGCGGCACCCTAACTGTGGCACGTGCAATTCTTCTTTTCCTATTCATAGTTTGGCTTGTTTTGTTTTTAAGAGAGCGACTGCCGTCTGACCACTCAACCCCGAAGGGAAAGCCGGCGTCAGAGCCCCGTCCGTAAGTCAGCAGGTGCACCGTCTGGCAGGTGGGGTTGACTTGGGTCCCAAAGATGGTGGTGGGACCACAAAGCACCCAAGTCTTACCAAGAAGTATTTATTGTATTATCCAGAATCTTTGTTGTTTAGATCAGATAGGTAGTCGCTCCATGTAAAATACTGCTTTCAGCTTAGACTCCAACGTAGTTGGAAAACGGCTGGGCTGGGCAGAGTGTCAACGTCGATAACGTTACATAGTGTATGTTTTTCCACACATTTTCTGGACGAGGATGCTAACGGCCACTTAACATAGTGCCGTTAGAAATTATAATATCGTACATAAGACAATCGGTACCTAAGTACAAAGCTTGCCCTGGATTAGATGGCGGAATTAGAATGTCAGTTCCTCTGTCTTTCTTGTTTGTTTCTCGGTGGTAGGTCATAACATCGGCTGCCGGCAGAAGATACCACCCACCAGACAAAGTGTTGCCATCAAGTGATTCGTCGTTTTCCGGCATGATGTCTGGTGAAGCCGTACGGAGGACGGGTCTGAGCTGTTGTGTTGCGATGAGTGCCGGTTACGATGCGCCACATGTTGTTTTGTCAGGAGTTTTGTCGTGGAGGCTCTCCAGATTAATCTCCCTCTGGCGCACCATCGTTGGTAGTTGTTGTTGGGTTTACCATTGCACCAACTCGCTCAACTGCCGTCTTCGTTCCTATTCACTAAGTTTTTTTGAGTGAATAGTCTCTTAATAAACTAGCGCGCTTTACCATCAAGCGAGATAGAAATATAAAAAAAAGTTATTCTTTAAAAGTTTTATACCCTTGTTATATTAGAACCCAAACGAAACTCAATGTATTCAGGAAATCAAGGGGTGTCCTATTACCCAATAGGTGGGTTGTGGTGGTCATAGAGGCAGACGTTCCATGTAAAACACAAGTATTCAGCTGCAGTGTTTAGACTGGGAGCTAACCCCAAAATAGCTGGGAAAAGGCGCGGCAGATGATGTAATAATAGTAAAACAATAATAAACTTTATTGCTCAAAAGATTACACAGACTTTGCACTGGCCTCAAACTAGGCAAACCTGTGTCTTTGGGTTGAGTTCCGTCTAACTGGAAGAATAACGTAGGCGTAAGTAAGCAATGTGGGTAAGGTAACAATTTTTAATAAACTAGCGCGCTCTACCATCAACGATTGCATCACTGCTTACCATCAGGCGGGATTGCGGTCAAGCACTAGTTTATAATTAATAATAATAATAGAAAAAAACATGTGTATACATACCTATACATAATAAAAATGTAACATTTGCGCATAATAATATTTCTTCAGTACCTAATGATTAATATGGGTAATGTAATTTACAACCACATGGCATGGTCATGCATTTAGCGCACCGAGTAAGAAATTTGATAATTTATACTATAAAAAATAAGTATTACAATGTACTTTTTACTATAACAATGTTGCAGCGCCCCACAAACATTACGAACGCTTCGGCTGACAGAACTGAGCTGACGCAAAGCCTGAGGTATTAGTTGTGTAACTGAGTCTCTTAAGTCTCTTACTGCAACGTGTTGGTACTTAGAGGCAGTATTAAGTTTCTGTATCTGTTCACTTCCTAATTGCTTGCATTTTCTCAACGATTACAGAATCTCGCATCAGTGGTAATCATATTCAAAGCCATATAAAATTATGCTGAGAATCAGCACTTTTCGAACACTCGCTTTTCACCACTTGCTAGTGTGTTTTGCTGGGAAGGAGAAGTAGTGCAACATTCTCCCCAGCACAGCTGTCTGTTCAATTTAAATAAATAAGAAAATTCCTGTTAAAGTACATGGCTAAACTGAAGTATTTAAGAGACCCCACAATAGAAACGCATGTATAAACATGATTCCTGGCAATATCTAATGCTGAATAGCTAAAAATTAGTATTTTGAAATCAAAAAGGCTTAGAAACTTTTCATATCTGCACAATACTGAAAATAATATCGCGTAACTCCTACGACAAAGGTACAGAAACTTCAAACAATAACATTGCTATGAAATTTTATCTAGGCGTTTAAAGGTGTCTGCGACAATTTTTAATGATAATTCTGTTTTTCGCTGGTAATTTTGCGCTAAGGTACCTACTTGAAGTAAATATGTACAAAAAGGTAATTGCAAGAAAAGAACTTGACACAACGGATTTACTAAACTCTCTGATCTTATCATGAAAACCAAAATAATGCATAAAAACAATAGAGAAACTTTTTTATGTTTATTGGTTCACGAAAGTTATAAGAACACGAAACAATTCTTGAATGAATATATTACGTGTTAGTGTGAAATTCCATCTCTTTTCTAT
This sequence comes from Sesamia nonagrioides, assembly GCA_017933935.1. Taxonomy (NCBI): domain Eukaryota; kingdom Metazoa; phylum Arthropoda; class Insecta; order Lepidoptera; family Noctuidae; genus Sesamia; species Sesamia nonagrioides. Next base: position 1,882,258 of record JADWQK010000081.1, read on the forward strand.
TTTTAACCGACGAAAAAAATGGAGCTGTAATCAAAATCAAAGTCATTTTATTCAAATTAGGCTAAGAATCAGCACTTTTCAAAAGTCAAAATTATAAAAGACAGTCCCCCAAAACGGCCGCCTTTAACGCCGCCCTTAACACGTCATTTTTTGACGTGTCTGTTTGTTCCGGCTAATCTCAGAAATAGCTGGATCAATTTTACGGGGATTCCACTCACAGACTGGCCTTTTATTTTATTACAAGGATTAGGGTTCCGCGCAAAGACACCTCATGAAATCTATATTAAACTTATATACCTTTTATGATGCCTAAACGGATTTGGTTAAAATTTTACCAAAATGTGGATGGCATCTTGAGATATTCCTAGGCTCCAGGACGCCATCGGGATTCTGGTAAAATATTAACAAAATTTTTGTTCCAGTAGCACGTTCCTGTGAGATAATATCCGATATCCATGCGGGCAAAGCCGGGGGAAAAAGCCGAAGAAGTAATAAATAAAACGATGCATTCGAAACCGTTTAGTAAAAGTAGTTAAAACCTTTCCCGTTGTTTTTAGATTCTACAAAACGAATACCTAATTCAGTTACCATTTCGTGTCGTACCTACATTCGTACATTTGCGCCTGCACAAGTGGCAAAACTTTTGTTTTCGCATTTCTTCATCATTCCAACGTCAAAGTTGTTAATTGGAAATGTTCACAATCAATTCCCGGTTTTGTATTGATTTTACACACGCCAATAATTTGCTCGAATCGCTATCAGCGAGGCGTGCGAACAATATAGTCCCTGTTTCGTGAACATTTTAGAACGGCAGTTATCAATTTTGAATTATTGGAGCGGCATTCCATTCATTTTCTATGCATGCACGCTGATAAGGTATAAGGTTTTGTTCCGAATTTAGTACTGAACGAGGTAATTAATTAGTGTCATTCATGACTATTTTGAACACTCATTGTATTACAAATGCGTTAACAATTAATACAATTGAAAGGGAAAGGGGTCACCCTTTACTGTTGTATCTTATCTTTAACGCTTGATAGCTTAAGATTAAGACCATTCAGGAATGAATTGATGTACCAAGTAATTCGTTAATTGATATTTGATCCACGTTAATATAGGCATTCTTTTGGAAAGGAGGCCTGTGTCCCAACAGTGTTTAGTCATGGCAATTTAGGTCGATGGTCTAATGGTCTAGTTTCAGGTGTTTTAGTTAAAAGTAAAGTGGCATAGTGCCAGATCTCTTTTTGTAAATCATTTAAAAAGTTAAGAAGGCATCCTTAACAGAGGCCGTAAAAGCTAACAGTGGATCTCCTTGCTAGACTTCTCGTAATCGACGAGTCAGAACGTGTCAGAAATTATGTTATGTCAGTTAAAAGTGAAAGAAAACAAAACAAAATATCCCCAACAGAACCCACCAAATAAAAAATGAAATCCTTTCCCATCACTAGCTAGTTTCCCAACACACAGAAAAGCTACACCTTTTATTACATTAACATATTTGACGTTGCAATGTCAAAGAGCAAAGTGCACAGACTGTCGAGATGATTGATAGCCCGTGTGATTGATATGTGGCGCTGGCTCAGTGCGGCGCTGGCTCTACAGCTGTCAGAATGGTTATAATACATGTACGCACGTTATATTGTGCTGAGGAGCTGCAAGACATATGTGGCAGTTGCTTGATTAGTTTCTATGATTAGGCTATGTCGGTGATTAATTGGTTTATTTATTAGGTTTTATCTGCGTAAAAAGCTCTTTAATAATAATGAAGTAGGTGCACATATTGTCTAGGTCAGCTTAAATTCTTAAAGACCAAACAACACAAGAATAGCGAACGGACGGAGAAAACATTGTTCCAAAGAATTATTCATCATAGCGGCATTATCATCAAAAGAAATATTTTTGCACCTGTATTTTACCATTTATGGATGCAAAACATGAGCGCTTACAAAATATCACAGAAATAAACTACAATAGTGCCAAAAATCTGTGTAACGACGGACTACAGGAATAAGTAAACTGGACCGAATATCGAAATCCACATCTAAGAGATAAAACTAAACTAACAGTGGACCACAAAAAGACTTGACCAGCAAAAATGGAGGTGGACATATTGGCAGCAAAACAGGAAACATGGTGTAAAATAATAACTGATTGGTGGCCCAGAAAAGGAAAAGAGGAAAACAACAAATTAGATGAGAGGACGAGATAACACTGAGGTCCTAACTTGAAGAGAGTGCCTCGTGATAGAATTCAATGAGGAAACAGCCAGATAAGTCTTTGCCAAGAGGCATGCTTAATTGTAACATACATTTAGAACATAAAACAAAGTAAAAACAATTCTGAATAAAGGGGTTTATGGCAAATAGTCACTATCATTAGATAAATTAATTCAAAAACTCTTTCAAAAGTTATCTGGGGGTAACTTTGTTAAATAATGCGGGCGTCAAACCTTTTTTATTGTGATAGCCTGATAACGCTAGAAAAAATGCTGTTAGAAAGAATTTCAAAGCTTCTTTTAATCATAAAGTGAGTATATTATACCTGCTGTGTGGCATAAATTCACTCAACTATTACCCAGAAATTTGCTTGCATTGCTTTTAATACATACGTGTGATGTTGCGACAAATAACTGAGCGTGTGTCCTACGTTTATACAGGGCCTTAACTCTTTGGACACTCTATTAATCTATAAATAGAACTTGCTAAGTAGTTAGTTCTCTTCAAAATAATCCATGTTACTTGTTACTTCACTTGATTGATCTTGACCTTTAAATGTAAGATTACCCTTTGATTAAGATTGCTCAAACACAATTTTAAAAATAGAACCTCCTTTCAGTGAACGTCTTCAGGGACGAGTGGAGAATTATATTTGATAGAGTAAACTGAAACTCTGCATCGATCGACAGTTTGTTACAGAGAGATGTTCGTAGACCAGCTTAGTTTTAACTTAGTTTTTCGCGTTTTACTTACCTAAACTAATATTATAAGGCGGAAAGATACTATTCTTTGTATATTTATTTGTTATGCTTTCACGCTGAACGGATTTCGACGTAATTTGGTAAACCGTGACTTGGATTATGATATAGGATATATTTCATCGTTATAATTTTTAATATAGGGATAAAATATATCGTATGTCAAAAAAAGGCCAAATCATTAAAAAGTTCAAAAGCACTTTTGAATGATTTGGCCATTTGAAAATCTCCACCAATTGTTGTTCTACATGAAATAGTAATATTATGGCGTTTCTATGTTTTGATCTTCACGTCAAAAATAGTAATCATATTTATAGATACCAAGTTCAGCAGATATATTTTTATACGCACCCATACATGAAGTATGTTTGATACAATGCGAGCAAAATCGTGGGTAACAGTTATAGAATTTTACTACTTCAGAAGTTATAGAAACTGTATAAAAACACATGTGCGTAGTCCAAAACTTAGATTAATCATTATAACAGTGATTACCTTGCCTAAAATGAAAGTCGTTACTGAATATGTCAAACGACTTTAACGACGATACGAAGCAAAAGTGCGGCCACAGTACTAACTTTTATGAAACTCATAAAAACGCATCTTAGGAGGTGACCCAGTGATTATGACGGAAAATAATAAAGTTATAGGTCACCAGGAAATTAGAAATTTGTAATTTTGTGACTTAAAGCAATAAAAAAAACGACGTTTTGCTGTATTTCGAAAACGACGCCATAAAACTTGGAAACACATATTTAAAAAAAATATTTATTCGCACTGCTTTATATTTTTTTTTGTGCTCGGCATTTTTCGTAATTTTGACGAAAAGTGTTTTTATCCTATTTCGTTTCCAGATTGTCTGATTCATCATTATAAGCGTCGCCCTCTGTTTTAAAAGTTCGCTGATTTGTAAAACATCAATGGCAAATTGATGATGCTTCTGACCTTAATATTACGCCAAGGGTCATTTGTGTGGGTAACCATGGAAAATTTACTATAATTTACTATAATTTCGCATAAATAATTATTTTTAGTACGAGTATAGTTTTTCATAGTTTCTTTTTTAAAAACTTAGCCCTACACAAAGAATTTCTCCAGTATCGTGGGTACAAACGAAAATTCACATACACAAACAGCCAGACCCGGAACAACTACTTATAGGTCATACAAATATTTGTTCTGTGCGAGAATCAAACCCGCGACACGCAGCGCAGCAGTCATTAGCTTAACCACTACGCCAACTGTGCTGTATGTGTGGTAGAATACCGATGACAATCGATCATTTTGATATGCAAGACTACCAAATGTCGCTACAAAAGTGTCGACAGGACTTTATGACCCATATAGGCGAGCCTATTTGCTCAGAATAATGTACTGAACCCCTTGTCACCGGTTCTGGCTCGTCAATATCAATATACAATATATCAGTGACAAAAGTTAAGGCATCATCATCTAACATCAATTCTAAAGCAAGTCACTTAAAGCTCAAATCTAGGCTAGGCATTAATTTCTTACCGAAGGAAGCTATATAAAACACCAATTCGGTCACATTTTACAACACAAGTTTGCCTCCAAGCTGTATTCACAGACTGTGAAAGTTTTGGCCAGCGCCGCCGCACAGTTAGGTACGTGTACCGGAGAAGCTCACATTAATTAAACTTCCAAGCCTCTATCCATCTCGTGTCATTAGGTGACCGCTGACCAGTTTGCCAACTCGTCTTCAAGAGCGGGTATCGCAAATTTTCTGAATTGGGTTTTACATCATTTGTGTAACTAGTACATGGGTATACTGACAATAATATTTCGTTTAAGTTTTTTTTTTGTTTTATTTGATATAGTTTTCAGCTGGGTTTAGGCGCTTGTTAATAAGCCGTTGGTCGTGGTCGTGACTATCGATTTTAAACTATTAACATATTTTTTTTTAGAAACAGGGTAGAATAGAATACTCTTTATTATGTACACCATATAGATTACAGAACATAAATAAAAATATTTTGCAAAGGGTGACACAATGGGCGGTCTTATCGCTAAGAGCGATCTTTTACAGACAACCTTTGGATGGTTTTCGACCGTTCCTTCAGTTAATTTCGGTGACAACTAGTCTCTTCTTCGTTAGCTGAACTTTGCTGTGCTTTAAAGTCCATTTCTGCATGTAGGTAGCAACATAAATAAAACAGACATTTCAATCTGCTTTAACGAGCGGTCAGGACTAGAATTTAATTTAGTATCTACAAACGCTACCCACGCGAACGTATCTACCTTGAACTATCCTCTAATATACGTAGAGCTAAGACAAACAGCAAGATTGGGGGATTCAATTTAATTTAAAGGTAAACACGAGTGGTACTAAATCTGTCGCAAAGTCGTCCTTCCCTGCCTAGTATGTAAATACAACAGAATATTAAAAGGGGTAGTCAGAATAAGGGACACAGTCCGGAGTCCGTACGTGAAAATGATTTATAGTATTTAATGTAATAATGGAAATGCTAATTCCGCACGTTTCAGCGCAATAACTCGCAGAGGTTTTTCACAGCAACTAAATTAACACCCTTTGTGAAGCCGGTTCGCGTGTTCGCTCTGATTCGGTATCCGGATATGGCGTTAGTGAAGAAGCCAGGGTCGCCCCCCGGCCGCGGGACCTTGCTCACTATTTAAGTATCAACCCTGTATTTTTCACTATTTAGACGCACCGAGGCTGTAATTTGTTTTCTTTTATTTAGGTCCTTTTGTTCAGTCTTGTGTTCGGCCTTTGGGGAAATTATGTAGTAGCAACATTAATTAGAACGCCACTCACAAAAGAAAGCTGGGAGTTTCTGTGAACTAAATATTTACCTACTTTTAACCAAGTACCTAAGTATATGATGGGCGTGGAAAGTTCGGGGAAACTTTTCAACATTTGGCACAGAAAGGGAAAATTGAATATTCGACTATCAAAGTTTCAGACATCGAATGAGTTCCTTGTATTCAAACACGCGAAGCTTTTCAAATAAATAAGACATTCGTTATATCATTTTATATCACAGTATCCTATCCTATGATCCATAGGTACATATTATAAAACAACGTTGCCCTTTGTGTCTCTCTGTGTGGCCGCTTAGTTATTCTAAACTATACAATCGATTTTGATAAGGTTTTCGCCAAGGAACAATAAATATAATAATATTTAACTTAGGTATAGCAAAGCAATCTCGATAATTTGACTTACCGCCAAAGGCGAAGAAGGGGCTGGTCACTATTATAAATTATAATCACATTTCATGTTTATCTGATCCGCATTGATCATCCAAACTACGCAAAGCATTTTGATTGGGTTTTCACTATCATTTGGAGAATTTACGTCAGAAAGTTTGTATACATCACTATCTGTTTAGCCTTTTCACTGCTATACTTTTATGAGAAGTTAGTATCGCTATTGAGCATATTTGGCAGTCGCTTCACAGAAAATATCGAAGTTTAGCCAAAATCAGCAGTTAGACTGGTAAAGCGGAGCCCAGACTCCAAAGCTAAAAAAAAGCTTCGGATGCGACTGCGATTAACAATGAGATGATCATGATAGTACATTTACAAGCTATTGGAAGATGTTCGTCGACTGAAGACACGTGAAATCTTCCATTATGATGGACAAACTATAGATTTGGACTGTATATGTTGGGATCGGCTTGAAGTCTAGCTAGACATAGCTAATTACCAGTATTTTTCAGGGAGCGACACCCTATATGACCTCCAACCCAGTTTTTATATAATACAATGTCCCTTGGTAAGACTGTGGAGCGGTACCTACAACGCTACATGCGAACAACGCGTTATACTGACGTCACGCAATTCCTGCATCTCGCAAGCACAGTTTACTGTGCAACTAGTCGCAAGTTCGCGACATCTACTGATGGACAAGTGCCGGTTGGATCCGGTTGCCATACGAACATCTAATGGCAGTTAATACGGGTTGTTGGAGCCCTCAAAAGTGCAGCAATTGGTTTAACTGCAATGCTCCGATATTGCCTTCGGATTGTCGAGGTCAGACGGCAGTCGCTGCACAGAAAATATCGAGGTTTAGCCAAAATCAGCATTTAGACTGGTAAAGCGGACCCCAGACTCCAAAGCTGAAAAAGCTTCGGATGCGACTGGGTTTAACGCTGAAATGATGGTGATGATGACTGATGGGCAAGTGCCCGCCAGACAATACCAGTCTGGTCGGAGGATCCTCCCTTTTCTATGGAGGATGCTTGAACTTTACACCTTATTCATAATACCTCCACAGCTGGTTGTCACACTTTCGACCTTTTGACCATCCGTAACGACTGTTAAAGCTCTACAAATGCCTGCGGGGACCAAAGGCTTAACGTGCCTTCTGAGGCACGAAGGGATTTTGGTATGTAAAGGCGATTCCACGGACTAACCATGGCACGTAGGTTTTTAATATTACAGTTGGGCATAAGAAGCATGTTTTGTCAAATCTGTGCGGAGCAAGGGCGGGTATCTACATAGTTGCTATATTCTGCTCCTAACTGTTCTATAAAGCAGCTTTTCTATTATCCTATATAGTTTTACAAATTTACAACCATTGCTCAGGTGAGGTGTCCAGTAGTTTAATTACCTACGCAAGACACATGCGTATCAGTAGCAATGAGTTTCATTTTGACAGATAAATAGCATTCATTGCGTTATTCACGTTGTTAGGCAGACACATCTTTCGAACATATAGATCAACGGATTAGCAATATGCTTCAAAATGATTCAAATAGTGTGTTACGCAATTAGGGTGCCGGCTGGTACAACAGGTACCTTTTTTTTTTTTTCGGGGTGGAAATCCTCATAGGATGTCCGCCGCCCTAGGGTGGGCGACGGGGTCTGTCAGACTTTTACTGACTAAAACCACCCCGGTGTCTCTTCTATCACGAGCGCGCGTGGGGCCGCGGGAGTCTAAATTCTTCCGCAGTCCCACACTCTCGTGCTGGCCCGGTCTGTTCGGGCCTCGTCTCCGGCACGGGGTAGTGGGGTGTTAAGCTACCCCGTGCATCGCCTCCGCCTCGGGGTCCGTCGAATAGGGGGCGGCGACTTCCCCATGTCGCTCGCCCCTGGACCTATTGTACAACAGGTACCTAATTCATGGCATATCAAACTTTAAAATCTTTCGAAACTTGTAGTTTAACATTGTGAGCTTCCTGAGGCGTTCAGCTTGAACATGCTGGTCGGATATAATGCCAGTAATACGGCCTGTATGTAATATAAACTGGGATATACGACGCCATATTTTATACACATAACCTGTGAATTTTGCTTGTATAACTTATGCACGTTGTATTCTTAGCTGTTTATGTGCAAGCATTTGTGCCATATTTTTCGATTACGTAATGGTTCTGTTTTAGTTTTCAGTAAACTGTTGAATTTCCTCTTGTTTTGTTTGTTACTGTGAATTTCTGTTTATTATTTTATTTGTAGGATACGCTAGGATTTAGTTTTTAACGTGCTACAATTTTATACTTTTTTACCACTTTACTTCTTTTAGCAGTTTGACAAGAAGCTTTGATAAGGTAATCTTATTCTTAAGGTTCAAATTTATGCATGCCGTTATTCGTACTCTGCATGTTATCAGTTAGCAACTGTGAAGTATAAATTTTTATTTCTGATTTTGAATTCATCGTCAACCTTTTATCGTCCCACTGCTGGGCACAGGTCTCCTCTCATACAGAGGATTGAATGTAATCCCCACGCTTGCTCAATGCGGATTGGCGATATAAGACTTAAAGTCCAGGCTTCCTTAAGATTTGAATATCTGTATTGTAATTTTATTACAAAAACAGCTTAGACTAGTGCCTAAACTATTATTGTAAAATATAATGACAGTTTAGTAGCAGTCTAGGCTACCTAATAGCGTGTAGACTAGCACTATTGTAATATATAATTGTTTAGTGTTTGGTCATTACATGGCACCTAAAATAATTTTACGATCTCTATAACACTGCGTGAGATTTATTTTATGAAATATAATAACGTTAAAAATTTACGAGTACATGCATACTACATACTTTTTACGTTTTGTAAATAAATACAAAATAGTGATGAATATTTATAAACTTATGCAACTATTAGTTTTTTAAATTTTATTTTTAGTTAGGCACGGTTTTAGAGAATTGGTGGCCCGGTGCAGTGTACCGTCTGAACACCGTCCGTCCGTCCGTCCGTCCGTCTTAACACTTAACATTATCAACTAATCGCTTCACACCTGCACTTGCTATTTAACAGCGTGTAAATGAGCCATTACCGAGAGGACACTGTGTCCCAGCAGAGGGAACATTTGTAAGCAGATTATGTCAAGGTTTAGCTGCTAATACTTTGACAGCCACCGTGGAGTAGCGGTAGCAAACCCAGCCGCCGCACAAGGAGGCGCGGGTTCGATCCCCGCGAAGTGCAAATATTTGTATGCATGAATATGAATATTTGCACTGGTCTGGTCGTGCCTCGGAAAGCACGTTAAGCCGTTGGTCCCGGTTGCCATACGAACATCTAATGGCAATCGTTACGGGTTGTTGGGGCCCTCAAAAGTCCGACAATTGGTCTAGCTGCAATGCTTCGATATCGCCTTCGGGTTATGCAGGTCAGACGGCAGTCGCTTCACGGAAAATATCGAATTTTAGCCAAAATCAGCAGTTAGACCGGTAAAACGGACCCCAGACTCCAAAGCTGAAAAAGCTTTGGATGCGACTGGGATTAACGCTGTGATGATGATGATGACTTTGAAGTAACTCTATCTCTAAATAGGTACAAGCAAAAAATAAAAAAAAAATATTCATGTCTTTAATGTTAATGCAAAACCTTATTTAGATACCATTTTAAAACTTTAGCTTTTAATTTTTGACTGTGTTTAGTTTATCAACTTCCTGAATGAGCGAAAGTAAATACTTTATCTTTCTTTTCTTTACTTCTATAAAAAAATATAGCCCTTTCTATATGTGAAAACACTACCGTCTGCAACTACAATGTAATACATTATCGACAAAGGGGCTGCTTTAATTAGTTTACTAAAGGAACCTACCCCTTACTATGAATTTATGCCTCAGTCTAGCCGTTTTTCTTTCGCTCATTAGCAAGAATCTCATTAACATCATGCCTCGCTCAGTTCAGTTCCGTTTTCCATGATGTACAGTTTTTTTAAACAAACTAGGTTACTTACAACACTGGCATATAACTTTTGTACAGAAAAAAAAAAACTGTAAGAAGAATATTAAACTCATTTTAACCACGCATTGTCTCGTTTCGATTATTCTATTATAAGCTTCTTTGCTCTGCTACTATAAAATATATTACTGTTACCGAACTTCCTAATACATAAATATATGTACGTATATATACAGTGCAAGTTTTCAGTGTCAAAACTCTGTTTCCATTATGGGTAGAACGAATATTCTTTATATTTTTCCTCATGCAATAATAAACATACTCACATTCATGAAAATGTTTCATTTCCCCATAAAAAAAACTCTAAATTATAAATTAAAATTCTCGAGCTGCTATCTGTGACACATTACCATTATGAACGGCTTATTTGTCCAAAAGCTCGCGTGTTGGGGTTGCCCTTTAAAGTTTATTCACAATGGCACCACTGATAGGACTCGGAAGTGAATTAGAATTGCTAAACATTGAATGAGCGAGCTACCCTCCTACCCTTCGAGCTGCTATAAGCTTAGCATGGCACGATACAAAGAAGCTACTTAAAAAAAAAATACTCTATTATCTTTCTGGCTTACGAAGTCAAAGTTTTACGAGTACTGGATGCCCCGATACGGCTTTGTTTTTTGTTTTCAACTATTTTCTTTTAAAGAAATCCCAGATAGTTTTGTTTTATCTAAAGACATGGGACACGTGAATCGTTATCAGCAAGGACGATACATTTCAAACTTTAAAAGAAAATAAAGTTTTTACTTCCAAGAAATAAAAATTAAATATGACCCAAAATTCTGCCACAAAACATTTCCATTTCCTTGATTCCAATCGCGAAACCTAAAAACTCAATCTGCAAACTAATTTTAAAGTAAAATCTAAACAATTTCCAATATCAGCAGATTGTTTGTTACAGAGTGTCAGGGCAGGGCGGCCGGGTCTCGTAATCGTGGCAACGATCGATCAGCTGGGACATTTGATGATGAATAGCAAGGCGTCGCCGTGGAAATCTTGATAGCCCTCGTCCCGCGTAGGTGGAGTAGGTAGGAAATGGAGTGACATTGTTCGGGGGAATGGGTTGATTTGTGACGTGATCGTTATAATTTGTACGACGCGACGTATTGTTGTTTTTATTTTAATCTAATAAATAAACGATCAAAGAAATCCATTACAACCACTGCTATTAAATGTATCTAACCCAAATACTATTAATGTATGTTATTACATATGAGATATGAACACATTGTAGTACTACTAAGATAACTCTCACTCTGTCGATTACTAATTTTAAATACCTACTTACCTACCTCTCAGCGACGGTTCTAGCCGAGCTTCGTGTCCCAAAAGGGATACCCTTAACAATGGTCGCTTAGTTCAAAGTTCAAGCGCTAATGACTGGGGGAACTACTAATAACACCTCCACATAATAACAGGAGAAGCCCTTCACCACCTTCGGCTAACCTTCTAGGTTGACATGAGAGATGTGTGATCAGCGTGTGTGGGTAGCTCCCGCACGCGCATTGCACCGGTCACCACGTCTGAGGATTACCCTGTACCCGGGTAATTTTTCAAAAATTCCTCCCTTGGCGCGGAAACCGGCCAAAATAGGCCGGTAAGCCCTGAGAGTGGTACGGAGTCAGATCCTCGGGCCGAGCCCGTGTTACTCTCAACGCAGGGCTCGAGGGGAACCGAGTGTTTTTGGTATTCCCGGCTCCGGCCGGGCGAGTCCCACACACGTCTGTCGCCTAGCTAGCGGTGGGTACTGTGCGTAACGCATTCACACTCGTAAAAAAAAAAAACCTATTTACAAGCCTGTTTCACAAGAAATTGCGTCATACTTGCCGTTTCTTATATCGACTTAATGGAACAACAGAAGTGAGATTCACGCATAGATAATTCAGCTGTGGTAGGGTTAATAACACTTCATTTGCTGAGTAATCTACGTCTTCGCCCGATAACGTTATTCTATTACCTGAACCCCTTTGAACCACGGGTCAAGCCGTGGGTGAAGGTTAGATGTACAGATACAGCTCGAAGGATGGATTTAGCTCGCCAGTGCTTAGCTTATCAAACTGATCAGCTGGATAGCTTTCGTGCTGAATTTATTTGTGTCTATAAACGGCGTAACTGTGAATTTCGAAGTGTAATGGCTTGCTAGTTTCATGCTTACATTCATGTATGAGCTATTTTGGTATCTGCTTCATGTATTTAGGTGCTGTAGTTTATAATAAAGAACCTTACCAATATTGTAAATGTGAATGTTTGTATGTTTATTAATCAATTGCGCAAAAAAGGCTGAACTAATTAGAATGAAATTTGGCACAGATGGATCAACACATAGGACGTGTTTATTTTTCTCTTAACTGATTTCTGAAATCCACGTAGCCGAGCCACATAGTCGTAGGCAAAAGCGAGTTGTGCTTTATATGACCGAAACTGTATTGTTGGCTTTCAAAAAATTATAAGAAAAACAGACGCAAAAGTTTCGATATACACTATTGTAGATAGAATTATTATGTATCCACAAAAGAGAGACACAATCATGTTGTCATAGATAATCGTATGAGTACAACAAGAACACGCGGGAAATAACCTTTTCAGACAGTTTAAACACTTTGGCTACTGTTCTCTTATCGCGCCACCTCACTACACAGGAGATGAAGAGCTTCCGGCTACGTTGTGTGCTCCGGATATTGTCCCGATAGCGTGAACACGTCGGTTCAGTTGCGTGCACGCAGCGGCAGCATCGCATGTCCAACACCTTATCGAACTGTAATTAAACTCACTTCTTTATCACTAAGTTATCTGTTAGATACCTCCGTCTCGCGTGCCGGCTTTCATTATCCACGTCAGATTATTTACACTCGCAAACTGTACCCAAAAATGATCCTTAACGACATATTATACAACATTATTTTTTGTTTATCTGAAGCCCGAAACACGTGTCTAGTATTTTTAAGTAAAGAATCTGTGTAGAAAATTTCAAAAAGATATAATGAAAGACCACAAAGTTATGAGTTTGCTATTCTACGTGGTTGTCCCAACAAAAATATAGTCGTAGCTCCGGTCGAGCGGGCGAGCGCGGTGCATTGACCTCTGGCGTCAGCTGTTGCGCGCGCGAGTACTATGATCTATCGCAAAGTTGTGTACGCGCGATCGGTATCCCCACTGCAACAATTTCTAAATATATTTAGAAAAAAGTATAACGTGGTGTAAAAATGATTGGAATCGATTCAGTTGCTTATTCTGAACAAACTATATTGAGATTTCGCATAAACAAAAAATAACCTTGTATATAAGTAAGATTCATTAAACAGAAATTTACTTATCGCCAATTTATGACAGAAGTATGATAAAAACTTGGTCAATACGATACTTATCGCATGAACAATTCCTTATTTTGAACTAGCTAACACGCGGTTTCATCCGTGTATGTTTTGATCCAGTGGGAATATCGGGATTAATTCTTGCCGCCAAGCGATTCGCCGTGCTCATGTGAACCGTACGGAAAACGGGACTGTGCAGTTGTGTTGCGATGTGTACCGGGTGCGTTGCGCCAAATGTTGTTGTGTCGGGAGTTTGATCGTGGAGGGTCTCCAGATCAATCTCCATCTGGCGCAGCATCGTGGGTGGTATTGTTGGGTTTAACATTGCATCACCTCGCTCAACTGCCGTCTTCTTTCCTATTCACTAAGATTTTTGAGTGAATAGGCTCTTTATAAACAAGAGCTTTACCAAAAACGATTGCATCACTGCTTACCATCAGGCGGGAAAGCGGTCAAGCACTAGTTTAATTATAAACTAGTGTAAGTGTGTAGTTTAATTATAAACTAGAGTTTGACCGCTAAAATAACATTCCACCTATGTGTTATTCCTGGTCCCATCTATAAGCCAAATTTCATCCAAATTGGATGATAAGTTTTTGCGTGATAGAATAATAAATATCCATACATACATACATCCTCACAAACTTTCGCATTTATAATTTTAGTAGGATGATAAAGTGTCTTACAAAAGGAGGGGATCGTCACGCATTCAGCCTCGGCATTAGATTACAGTGCGAATTTCTTTGATCACGACTTACTCCGCTCACGAACTGGCGACTAATTTCCCGATGAAGTTTAGATGGTATTGTGCGAGCTAACTCATTTCCTAAATGCATTCTGTAATGTAAATACCAGTCGTGACTTATTGTGGCGCCAGACTAGTCTTCCAGGCCTTCCTTCCATTGAGTCCCTTTCTATATCGTTTTTATGTTTCCTTATGTAGAATATTGCGGATCATCCTACGACTAATCACAAGAGTTTATTTGTTAGAACGCGTTAATCTCTGCAACTACCAGTCTGTCGGATTTGGAAAATTCTTTTGCATTTGATAGCCCCATTCTTAAGGTAGGTTATATGCTCTAATATCTCGCTAGGAGTATTAAATTAGGATGAACAAATTTTAAAAAAGTCAGAAAGAACGAAATGAAACCGCGCGCTTGCGATGCGATACGTCGGAGTGGTCGGCCTATTCCGTCGCATTGCATCGCAAAAAAAGGTATCGCGGAGAGATGCCAGTAATTAAATATAAGTACACACCGTCGTGTAACTAAGTAAATATGTCACTATACAGACATAGAGAGATTAAGAGGGGACTCTAGTGCCCAGGAATTTGGAAAATAGGCATTGGTAGGTGAAGAAACTATTGCCGTCTTGCTGCTTTCAACCTCTCCCGGTAAAGTGCGAAAAGGACAGTTGCAGCTCAGGCTGATTTTACATACAAAAACTTTGACCAAAAGACGTTTCGTATTCGGCTTTCTTTTTCTTATAATATATCGATAGACCTCAATTATTTTTAAATCAAAATTTAGAGGAAAAATATACCTATGCCTCTATTATTTTCTTTTTTTGTCAAAAACTTATCACGTTTGTCTAATAGTCCTCTGAACATCGCGGTGAAAATGGGTTGAAGTATCATATTTCTTTTATTAATTAAGTTTCGGAAAAAATTAAATGATAGGGGCACGTATAATAATAACTGTGTAAAATTCTAGAAAAAAAAACAAATGTTCCAAAAGCATTATCCACGAAGAAAACAGTGGAATACGTTTGTAATAGAGAAAGCACCACTAGAGTCCGCTCTTAATATTGTTCATTGATATATAATGTAATTTTTTTATACGATACCTGAATAATTATACTTTGTTCAGAATAAGCAATTGAATTGATTCCAAACATTTTCACACCATGTTACATTTTTTCCGAAACACATTTAGAAATTGTTGCAGTGTGGTCACCGAGCGCATAACACAGATCACGACAGATCAGTGGTACTAGGTGCGTGCGCTTAGCTAGAAAAACAGCCCCCTGCCCCTCTGTGCAGGCTGTCTCTGGGCAGGGCTGCCTTTGTCATACATCATCATTAACCTTTTTATCGTCCCAATGTTGGGCACAGGTCTCCTCTCATACAGAGAAGGATTGAGCGTAATCGCCACGCTTGCTCAATGCGGGTTGGCGATTTCAGACTAAGGTCCGTATTCCAGAAGGAAACTCAAGCATTGATCTCTGCTTAAGCATTACTTAAAACTAGTTTCAACCAATCAAATTTCTTGAAACGAGACTTAAGTGGAGTTTGAGTTTTGAGTGACGTTCTGTAATACGCACCTTAAAGTCCAGGTTTCCTCAAGATGTTTTCCTTCACCTTCAGTCATTGGTGTCCAAGATATACTTAGAAAGTACATATAACTTTAGAAAAGTTACATTGGTACTTGCCTTACCTGGAATCGAACCAGCTCATTCGTACTTGTGACGCAAAATATAACGTTGTATGTTTTGGTATGAAAAAAAGTGAACCTTTTTTTCCTTTAAAGGCAGGATTACTTCGGTACCATCTCCACCAGATTTGCAAATTCGTTAGAAATAAGCGTAGCTTGGTCAGCAGGGACGCTCAATCAGACTAATGGTGGTCACTCGGTTTAAGACGTTTGAGAAAGTTTCCGTGCAAGTTCCTCCGTTTCTCTGATGTATTTGCACTGGAATTTCTTATCCAAACTAATTAAAAACTTTCCAAAACTATAATAGAGCAATCTTTTTAATTTACATGCTTACGACGGATACGCATAAGTACGGGAGTTTTCCAGGAATCATTGCCTACAGAGCCAGGCTTTGTTTACCTTAACTTAAATGTTGAGTTCGCCTCAACGATAACCTACAGTCTATAAATTCTCTCTCGGTGGTAGGCCATAACATCGGTTGCCGGCGAAGTTACCACCCACCAGACAAAGTCTTGCCGCCAAGCGATTCGTCGTGTTCCGGCATGATGTCTGGTGAAGCCGTATGGAGGACGGGTCTGAGCAGTTGTGTTGCGATGTGTGCCGGGTACGATGCGCCAAATGTTGTTGTGCCGGGAATTTGGTCGTGGAGGGTCTCCACATCAATCTCCCTCTGGCGCAGCATCGTTGGTCGTGTTATTAGGTCTAACACTGCACCACCTCGCTCAACAGCCGTCTTACTTCCTATTCAGTAAGGCTTTTAAGTGAATGGGCTTAATAAACTAGTGCGCTTCACCATCAACGATTGCATCACTGCTTACCATCAGGCGGGATTGCAGTGAAGCGCTAGTTTATTATTGTTAAAAAAAAATTGCCTTACAGTTTGACAAGTGTTATTCTAAACTAACTTTGGAATAGTGCGGATTCAATAGATAAATTTCTTTCTTTTTTCTTTTTTTTTAACATTTCGGCACACTAGGAATTACTCCTGTATCGTGGGTGCAATTACAAACATATAAACTCACATACACAAACAGCCAGACCCGGAACAACTACTTGTAGGACATACAAATAATTGTTCCATGCGGAAATCGAACCCGGGTCACGCAGCGCAGCAGTCGATTGCTGAGCCACTGCACTAACCGTGTCGTCAATGAATAAATAATATCAAAATAGCTGTCTCCATGACTCAGTATCAGCGTTGCTGACGTTTGCTAATTGACTAATATATTATGTGTTGCAAATTACTATATTAGGCTGTTATGTAAGGATATTACTATAGCTAATAGCTAGAGCATAACATTAATATAGCTATAGATAATGGCAATGTTTGCAATCACAAGGCTGTTTCATACTGTACCTATTTGTTATTGACCGTATGAATAAAGAACGGGTCGGTTCATTACGGTCTTGCATTTAAACTGCGCCGTAGAAAAAATGTATCTATTAAAAAGCTTCCTTAATGATCCCATACAACACTGATTAACCGTATACACGGTGCAAAAAATGAGTCGTAGAAAAAACGTGTAAATGAATAAGCTTTCAAAGTGATCCATACAGTACTGACACTCGTTTCTAAACGCGGTGAATCATCAACCTTTTTTATCGTCCTACAGCTGGGCACAAGTCGCCTCTCATACAGAGAAGGATTGAGCGCAATCACTAGGCTTGCTCAATGCGGGTTGGCGATTTCAGACTTAAAGTCCAGGTTTCCCCAAGATGTTTCTTTCACCTTGTAATCAGTCATTGGTGTCCAAGATATACTTAGAAAGTACATATAACTTAGTAAAGTATGCGACGAATAAACTGATGTTTTTAACCTAGAAGAAAAACGTGTGTGTTCTATATTATCTGGTATTTAAAAGTTTCTATTTAAACTAGTATTCTCTCTTTTTATAACTTTTTCGTTAATTCGTCTCAAAAATTTGAATACTGCCGAATCCTGATTGAAACAGGTTTCGGTTCCCAACTGTTATGAAAGCCTGATATAACAGGATTTTAGCCTGCATACTAACGACATCGCCAGTCAATTCCATATGCGATAAGCAATTGATTTGCTATCGAATTTCGTTTCAGGAATTCTATTTATTCAAATACTGTGTACCGGTTGTTTCTCGACAAAAAAGAAATAGCTAATGTTGTAGGAAAAAGATAAGTTTAAATTAATAAAGAATAGAGGTAAGTGTATGTGGAATTTTTTTGCCCGTTCTTCACCATAAGAATGTACAGACGAGCAGTACATCAAGCTACTACATTCTTCACATATCCTTATTAGATTTTCAGCCTTATCTCTGAAGCATTAAGCACTCACCCTATATCACACACACAGACTCATAATAAGCATATACCACATCACACCACACCACGACACATCCCTTCCACATTTTATTCATACACGCATAACATAACCATTGCTGCTGTCAAGCTTGAACAAGTAGATCGGCGCTGTCCACTGTTGTATAAAAATGATTAATTAATGAGCTAGCGATATATACTGTCTCTTAAAATACAGGTTAGCCTAGTTTAAGAGGCAGGGTTACTATAAATATGTACAGAATTTTTTGCAACACATTGTAATGCCTAGAATAAGTCACCCATTAGTTGTATCTACTTGTGTACATTTCTGTAACTATTGGTAAATAAACTTATTATTATTATTATTATTATTAAGGCTCAAGGTTAATTCGCAATATCTGACAGTTTGGGGTAGCTTGACCAGCTGTCGTCCGTACTTGTGGTACTACGATTTGGATTCGGCAACTCCGACTCTTTATGCTCCTGCAAGGCCATATTCTGTTGTTGAAAGAGGAGGAACGACTTTTAATACCACACTTGAATTCACTTTCTTGTTAATTATGTCAGCAGTTTCACTATTTTCATATAAGTTCAGGTTTTGTCACGATTGTATGCCAAAACAGTCTCAAATTGCTAATGATTGCTAGTAAATATTCTATACTAATATAGAAAGCAGAAGAGTTTGTTTGTTTGTTTGAACGCGCTAATCTCGGCAAATACTCGTCCGATTTGAAAAATTATTTTTTCGTTGGATAGCCTATTAATCCAGGAAGGCTTTAGGCTATATAACATCGCGCTGCGACCAATAGGAGCGGAGCATAACTAAATACACGCGAACGAAGTCGCTGGCGGCCGCTAGTAGTTTAAAAGCATGAAAAATAGTTGGCATTCGCTTCCCAGTAAACAAATAAAAAAAGACAGGTAGACAAAAGTTGAACTTTTCTATTGATTGTGTTTTTATCTTTTCATTGTTTCCTACTTTGTCAATTTTGTTAATTTCACCTGTTCTGTTTACTTTAAAAATATTAAACGTTGCTGCTAAAGCATTGCTCAGTATGTACGAAATATATTTATACTTACATAGGTACAACATTTAAATATACGTAGGTATATTTTAATTTATTTTACTTTCTGAACCGCATGCTCCTGACCGGAAAAATCCCGAGCCAATGGAGGCTGAGTATTATTACTCCAGTCTTCAAAGGCAAGGGCTCGGTTCAGGAGTGTGGCAACTATCGCGGTATAAAGGTCATGTCCCACACCATGAAGATCTTTGAGAGGATTATAGACTCCCGGATCCGACAGGAGTGTGCTGTCTCGGAGTGTCAATATGGGTTTCGTCCAGGGTACGGAACCATGGATCCTATCTTTGCACTAAGGATCGCCATGGAGAGATACAGATCGAAGAACACGCCTCTGCATATGCTGTTTCTTGATATGCAGAAGGCCTTCGACTGTGTCCCTCGAGGGGTGATCTGGTGGGCACTGAGGTCCAAAGGGGTACCAGAAGCCTATGTTGACATAATTCGAGATATGTACCTCAATTCCGATTCCGTTGTTAGGACCGCTGTTGGTGACACTAAACCCTTCCCCGTCACCGTCGGAGTCCACCAAGGTTCCGTCCTTAGTCCGTTTCTGTTCAGCGTGATATTAGACGTTTTGTCGGATAGCATCAGGGATTCACATGAGCAACCTCCTTGGTTGCTTATGTATGCTGACGATATCGCGCTGGCGGACGCGGACAGGAATCGGCTGGTGCGGCGTGTGAATATGTGGAAGGACTCGCTCGAGAACGGAGGTCTGAAACTCAATGTGGCGAAGACCGTGTATATGGCTAGCAACACGACAGACCCCATGTCTGTGCGCATAGGCGGTGACAAGGTCGAGTGCACAGACCAGTTTAAATACTTGGGGTCTGTACTCCACGCGTCCGGCGACATTGATTGCGACGTCAGGGCACGTATTTCCGCAGCTTGGGCAAAATGGCGTGAGGTGACGGGTGTCATTTGTGACCCCAAAATGCCGGTTAAGCTTAAGGGGCAGGTCTATAAGACCATCATTAGACCTGTTCTCCTCTATGGCAGTGAGGCGTGGCCTGTGCTTGAGCGACACAAGCAGGAGCTGCGTGTCACGGAGATGAATATGCTGCGGTGGATGTGTGGAGTTACGCGGAAGGACCGCATCAGGAACTCCCGCATCCGTGGCAGTCTTCATGTCCGTGACATAGCGGACAAACTGCAGGAGGGTCGCCTACGTTGGTACGGTCACGTCTTACGAAAACCGGTATGTTACGTGGGTCGCAAATGTCTTGCCATGGCGCCTCCGCCGGGCCGGTGCAAGCGGGGTAGACCAAAGAAGTGTTGGCTTGACGTTGTAAGAGATGACATGCGTGCCAACAATCTCACACCACAGGATGCTAAAGATCGCGCGAAATGGAGGAAATTAAGTAAGAAAGCGGACCCCGGGCTCCAACGCGAAAGCCGCGGATGCAACCGGGATAAACGCTGAGATGATGATGATGATTTTAATTTATTTTATTTTTATAAATTATAAACTAGCGCTTGACCGTAATCCCGCCTGATGGTAAGCAGTGACGCTATCGTTGATGGTAAAGCGCGCTAGTTTATTAGGAGCGTATTCACTCTAGCCTTGAAGACACTCAAATTGTAGTCCGACGGAAACACCGCCGCTGGCAAATTGCTGCAGTCCCGCGATGTACGCGGTATAAAGGAGGAGACGAAACGCTTCGTCCGGATCGTAGTGGAGTTAACAACGTAAAGGTAGAAACTCGCAGTGCGACGGGTCGTCCGATGGTGGAACGGAGATGGGGGAAAATAAATATTACATTAAATAAAGTATTAGTAAAGTATTAGTAGTAGTAAAGTGGTAGTAGTAGTCGTCCTCCGTGGCGCAGCGGTCAACACGCCTGCCTGCGACGTGGAGGCCACTGGTTCGATCCCCGGCCATGTCATGATGGAAAATAATCTTTTTCTGATTGGCCTGTGTCTTGGATGTTTATCTATATATGTATCTATTATAAAAGTATCATTGAGTTAGTATCCCCTAACATAAGTCCCGAACTTACTTTGGGGCTAGCTCAATCTGTGTGATTTGTCCGTATATATTTATATTTTTTTTTTTTTAGACTGCCTCACACTAGGAATTTCTCCTGTATCGTGGATGCGTTTATAATATACACCACAAAAAATACAACAAAAATAATGGGCGGGCTTTTGCAAATAACAAATAATTTTATTCTGTAACACACACACAACCAAAAACCAAAATTCCCGGTATCCAAGATTAAATTCCACATGATTTAATACCATTAAAAAAAGCATTTTTGCAAAAACTTTACATTGAAAATTAAATATATCGGTGGTTCGGTCGACTCACCAATATATTAATTTGTGGTGATTGCAACGCTTGCGGCCAATTATTTTGTTGACGGTGCTAACATGCTAACTATCCCGGGAGTGAATAACACGATATTCACATGCCAAACGCATGTGAATATCGCTTTAGTGTGTTATTGTTTCAGAAATTGGATGGTTCGGTGCATTTCAATAATTGGTTATGCGGAGACCACAGACAGACTGTTTTGATTGTAGATTCGTGTACGGCACAACTATGGAGAATAAAATGTGCTACAGTTTATTATTACAACTTTATTCATCTATCTATACTAATATGTAAAGCTGAAGAGTTTGTTTGTTTGAACGCGCTAATATCAGGAACTACTGGTCCGATTTGTAAAATTATTTTTGCGTTGGATAGCCCATTAATCCAGGAAGGCTTTAGGCTATATAACATCACGCTGCGAGTAACAGGAGCGTAGCATAACATAAATTTAACATGTATGCTGTATATTTAGTAGTTAAAATGTCCAAATAACTGACTCCACGCGAACGAAGTCGCGAGTGACCGCTTGTATATTATACGGATGGACTGTATAATTGGTAATGTTTTGACTTATGACAGTGGTGACTGAATGCTGGGTTTGGGATGATAATAGTATTAAATGACAATTGATTTTATTTTGCATGTAGGAATTCCAAATTGTTAGTCTTGTCTAGGTTTAAATCCGAAAATGCCCAGTGCGTATGTAGTCGAGCTAATGTTTGCTTCAAATGTAAACTTATCATCATCAAATCAAACAACGGTTTCGTTGGATGATAAATTAAAATAATGTTAACAGCGGGTAAAAACTTATACAACGTTATTTTTTCTTTATACACGTATGAAACCTGAATATAGTTTGTTCAGAATAAGCATTTGAATCGATTCCGATCCTTTTTACACCATGGTATATTTTTTCCCAAATACATTTAGAAATTATCGCAGTGTGGTTGCCGGCACTAGGCGCGTGAGACAGGGCTATAATAATGTTGTTAAGGAGCAGTATATTATTAGACACGGCGCGTGAGGCAGGGCTATAATAACGTTCTATAGGAGCACTATATTGTTAGACACGGCGCGTATTAGGCGCGTGAGGCAGGGCTATAATAACGTTGTAAAGGAGCACTATATTATTAGACACGGCGCGTATTAGGCGCGTGAGGCAGGGCTATAATAACGTTCTATAGGAGCACTATATTATTAGATACGGCGCGTATTAGGCGCGTGAGGCAGGGCTATAATAACGTTCTATAGGAGCACTATATTATTAGATACGGCGCGTATTAGGCGCGTGAGGCAGGGCTATAATAACGTTCTATAGGCACTATATTATTAGATACGGCGTATTAGGCGCGTGAGGCAGGGCTATAATAACGTTCTATAGGAGCACTATATTGTTAGACACGGCGCGTATTAGGCGCGTGAGGCAGGGCTATAATAACGTTGTAAAGGAGCACTATATTATTAGACACGGCGCGTATTAGGCGCGTGAGGCAGGGCTATAATAACGTTCTATAGGAGCACTATATTGTTAGACACGGCACGTATTAGGCGCGTGAGGCAGAGCTATAATAACGTTGTAAAGGAGCACTATATTATTAGACACAGCGTGTATTAGGCGCGTGAGGCAGGGCTATAATAACGTTCTATAGGAGCACTATATTGTTAGACACGGCGCGTATTAGGCGCGTGAGGCAGGGCTATAATAAAGTTGTAAAGGAGCACTATATTATTAGAAGGCACAATATATAAATTCACAACAGTCTTCTTCTTCTTTTTTAAGGTGAAATTCAACCTCAACTCTTGATTAATGAATGCCCTCTGTGGAATATAAACCACAATTTTGCCAATAACACGTGTAACAAATTATAGAAATTCTTTGAAAATTTTATTTCACAATGGCGGATATCCCAAAGACAGTTGAAAAAGACGGCCTCGTGAACCGTCTATGATCCCGGTTTGAGGCAAAGTCATGATGTGGCCACTATACTGCGATATTTCAATGTTATTTATGAATTATTTACTGAATGCACTTTTTACTACATAAATCACGCGTTTATATTTAGTAAACGAATCTATAAATAATTTTAAAAGTCCAACGAAAAATGCGCGTGATTCTCATCTTAGCTTTCCCGTCAAAACTCCCCACTATATTATTAGAAGGCACAATAAATAAATTTACAACAGTTTGCCGTAGAAAAATCATGACAGGTGGTTTGACATTTACTTTTTTTTAATAGTCTTAATTAAAATTGCAAGGAGGCAAGTATTAGCCTACACTTATAATTGAAACATTATTCAAAATGTAGTGCTTTAATAGCCTTTCAATGTTTGGTAGAGATTTCGATTCATTAATCACTTTGGTAATCTTTAGAAAATACGAAGTACGTGTTAAATGAAGCACACCCAGACAAAAGAATCCATTACTGAATTAAATCTCCTACTGGCGGATGGCGGCAATATTTTATTGTTTTTTTTATTTTTACATCCATGTTATTTTCCCTTGTGTAATAATTTATCGACATTGTTTGGAATTGAGTTATGATTTATATCACGCTGGTATGTGGCAGCGGTGAACACCAAAATTTTACTAAACCATTTCTTTTACTTCCAAGTGGTAATAGCGATAAAGTATTCCCCTTTTAGTTTTGCTATACACCTAGGTAGGTTACTTGAAAGAGATATTTCACGGACCTGAAATAAAAAGAAAATCGAAATCTGCAGAGTGGAGATTTATTGACAAGACCGCATGGGCAACCACGGCCATAAACTTGGCTGCCCAGAAACAACTTCGCCAACTTTTTCCGTCGCGACGCTGTATTGGTCTGCTATAATTTAAAGAACTTACCTACACAGTAAAACAAATGAGTTTCGAGCGGAGCGACCGCCGCGCACGTTTATTAAAATTAGAGTCGTAAGTTCGGAAGTTCGACACGGTCGCCGGAGACATTCCTGCTAAAAATTGGCCGCTTTTGAAACTCTACTGGTTTACGATTTAGCCTATGCCAGATTTTTACGAGTAAACTTTTCTGATATAATACCCAGAAGCTGGGACCGTTCGGGGAGAAGTGATTAAACATGGAATTTGCATTTGCACAAACAGCCGCTCGTAAATGATAGAGAGAGGTATTAAGTACTTTAAAACAATTACAAAGTTTTCAACTCAAATAAAATGTAAGTGTGTACCTCCGTCACGCGTTTTAATGCGGTTTTAAAATCGAATAAGTTTCGCTGCGGGTCGTGGCGGTGTATTGTAGCGAAGTCCTAACAGTAAGGGACCGTCCCGCATCATAATGACGGGGATACAATAGCGGATCTGTTCCGGCCCGTAGTCTCGGGGGGCACGATAACTAAAGAGAGTTATGTTCCTTGTAACCACACTCCTCTGTGTTGTATGAGTAATTGGGCGTAGTGCTCACACATGACACATATCGGTCTGAACACTGCAAATTGCTTCCTTATGAATAATTCATGACGGTACACAGTTTTAATTGCCAGCCTCCGTGGCGTAGCGGTAGCAAACGCGGCCGCTGCGCAACGAGGCGCGGGTTCGATCCCCGCATAGTGCAAATATTTGTATGCATGAATATGAATATTTGCACTGGTCTGGTCATCCCTCGGAAAGCACGTTAAGCCGTTTGTCCCGGTTGCCATACGAACATCTAATGGCAGTCGTCACTGGTTGTTGGAGCCCTCAAAAGTCCAAAAATTGGTATAACTGTAATTTTTCGATATCGCGCTAGGGTTGTGGAGGTCAGACGGCAGTCGCTTCACGGAAAATATCGAACTTTAGCCAAAAATCAACAGTTAGACTGGTAAAGCGGACCTCAGACTCCAAAGCTGACAAAGCTTCCGATGCGACTGGGATTAACGCCCAGATGATGATGATGATGTACACAGTTTTAATTGCAAACAGAATATAATTAATTATAGGAAAATAACTTTGAAAGCAGGGTGAGTGCGCGTTTGGGTACCTCTTCAGGCGTCTTAAAATCGAGGTAGAATTTCTCTGCAGCAATTTGATGGCGTCTTACCGGAATACACCTAAAATGAATAGTCTGCTGATTGCTGGATTGCAGTAAACGTTGTCGACAAAAGCTTTGCCTCGTTAAAACCGCCGCGTTGGTTTTCTAAAGAATCGCTGAGGAAATGCGGAGAAAGTCATTACAATCTCCTCGCAGGATTTCAAAGAGGTTAGAGTCGGTGTTTATCGTGTGTTAAGAATTGAATTAAAATAGTTTTTATTGTAGATAAAAACCTGCTGACGCCCAGTAATATAAATTGTGTAAGACCTTTGGTGTGTTTACAAAACTAATCTTATTTAAAGACACCAATACGCAGCATACCTACTATACTTTGAGGGTTTTGAATCCATTGCTCAATAGGTTTGTAAAACTCGTGTGCTCAGCAAATTAAATAATGCAATGGACGTGAGTAAACTGTCAAAATGACACTCATCGCTTTAATTGTAATTACAGTTATCTTATGCAATTACCTGAGCGCATAGACAAGTAGCAATTGCTTTTAAAGCATTCCGTAATTCTAGAAAGACTTTAAGCAGGATCGACATAAGGTTTTCGCTAGCTTATGTCAGTTGCTTGAATGTCACCTTTTCTAAGTGCTCCGATACAAAAATACATCATTATAATGTTCCCACTGGTGGGTCAAAAGTCTCCTTTTTCTGAGAGGGAGTGGGCCATAATCCATTACGCGATCATAGTCCGTATTGGCAGATGTCATATAGCTTGGAAATTCAGGATATGTAAGTTTTATAACGATGCTTTCATTCACCAGTTTGAGAGCAGTGGTGATTAAATAATTTACACCAAGCGGCAGCTTGGGTTCTTACCCACATGACTTAACTCGTAAGTCACTGCCACTGCCCTCTAAATGTATACATATAATACTACAATTAGACCATAAGTTTAACGTTGAAGCTATGAGTGTTGCCAGGAACGTGTACCAATTTCAAGGGTCTTTGTGTGTATATACACTATACACTACGTTTCATTATATTGAAGATTTAGTTTTTTAATCCAGTGCCAATCATCATGATAGGAAACATTCGTGAAGCTCAAACCTGCAGGTTAATTGCGTAACCACTATTAGTGGCAATGGGTTTCGTTTTGGCAGTTCAAGACTATTCATTGCGTTATTACCGTTGTTGAGCAGATACATTTTTCAAACATAGAGGGCAATGGATTAGCGATATGCTTCAAAATGATTCCAATTGACAGTAATATTATCTTAGGGAGTTTTGTCGGGAAAGTCAAGCTGAGTGTCACGCTCCATTGGACTTGTAAAATTATTTATAGTATTGTTTATTAAACAAAAGTGCGTGATTTATGTAGAACAATTTGGGGGAAATCACGTCCCCTTGTCTCACTCCTCGCTTAAGAGAGATATGTCTAGTCTGCTGGTTCTGGACTTGGACGGACATTGTGGTGGCGTCGTAGAGACACCTCATCACTTGGGTATATCGCCAATCGACTTAGCATCGCTGCAAAGATTCAGGAACAGACCAGGTCTCGATGGAGTCAAAGGCCTTCTCATAGTCCACAAATGCTAGACACAGGGGCTGATTATACTCTTCGGTCTTCTGTATAATCTGCCTCACTGTGTGTGGTCTATGGTATTAAATCCTCCTCGAAACCCGGCCTGCTCGGCGCCTGGAATTCGTCGAGTCTACGCGCTAGTCGGTTCGTGATCACTCTCGAAAACAGCTTGTAGACATGGCTCAAAAGCGAAATGGGTCTATAGTTCATCAGTAAGGTTTTATCACCTTTCTTGAAAAACAGAACCACTATGCCTTTGTTCCATGCCTTAGGATTTCTCCCCGAGAAGAGAGCGGAATTAAATATACGCTGAAGCTCTTTTAGCACAGGCGCGCCTGCAGATTTCAAGAGCTCCGGGGTAATCCCGTCTTCTCCCGGGGCCTTCCCATTTTTATGCTGTCCAAGAGCTACCACGATGTGTGTTTATGTAGTAAAAAGTGCATTCAGTAAATAGTTCATTAAAAACAGTGAAATATCGCAGCATCGTGGCCACATCATGACTTTGTTTCAAACCTCCCTTGTAAGACAGTTCACGCGGCCGTCTTTTTCGACATAAATAATTCATTACGTGACATTGGCTAAATGCACAAACTGTGCGAAGCCAAAAAAGGAAGAAAGAAAGATAGTCATCATCATCATCTCAGCGTTAATCCCAGTCGCATCCGCAGCTTTTTCAGCTTTGGAGTCTGGGGTCCGCTTTACCAGTATAACTGCTGATTTTGGCTAAACTTCGATATTTTCCGTGAAGCGACTGCCGTCTGACCTCCACAACCCGAAGGCGATATCTAAGTATTGCAGTTAGACCAATTGTTAGACTTTTGAGGGCTCCAACAACCCGTAACGACTGCCACTAGATGTTCGTATGGCAACCGGGACCAACGGCTTAACGTGCTTTCCGAGGCACGACCAGACCAGTGCAAATATTCATATTCAAGCATACAAATATTTGCACTGTGCGGGGATCGAACCCGCGCCTCCTTGCGCAACGGCCGCGTTGGCTACCGCTACGCCACGGAGGCTGTAAAGAAAGAAAGATAGTATCTTACGTAATTAGGGTGCTGCCTGAAAAAAATAATGATTCAAAATCTTTTACAGAATCACCTTCAAAACGTTATTTCTTCAGAAAAAAGAACTAGCAAAAAATAGGTATCTTTGAAAGCACAATTCGCTTTTAGTCGCGTTTAGGTGAGAATTTAATTAATTTCAACGTTTCGAGCGCTATTCGTCCTGCGGAGTGGTGCCCATAAAACCTAATGGACTTTCTCTGTCTAGCGAAAGGTAATTTTGCGTGAGAGTGAGACGAAACCTCTCCTCTCACGACTGTCCTGCAAATTGCAATTTTGCTTGGATTTGCACAAATTATTGTAGTGTGATTGCGAAGCCACCGTATTTGAAACACACGTAGGTACTTAGAATGAAAATGTAAATAACTTAAGAGAGCATTTCAGAAATAGCGGTGTAATTGCGTAATACATGGCTTTCATTTTGACAGATTAACAACATACATTGCGTTATTTACGTTGTTGCACAAACAAATTTTTCGAACATATGAAGCAATGCATAATGTGCAAGGTGTCTCAAGACTAAAGTCTTTGACCAGTGTGTGTTGCCAGTGATGACTTACGGAACTGAAACTTGGTCGCTCACAATGGGCCTCAGAGTCACACAAAGGGCAATGGAAAGAGCTATGCTCGGAGTTTCTCTGCGTGATCAAATCAGAAATGAGCAGATCCGCAGAAAAACCAAAGTCACCGACATAGCTCTTCGAGTCGCTAAAATTAAGTGGCATTGGACAGGGCACATTGCTCGTAGAACCGATGGCCGATGGGACAGTAAGGTTCTGGAGTGGCGGCCACGTACTGGAAGACGCAGCGTAGGGAGGCCCCCAACAAGGTGGACCGATGACCTGGTGAATGTAGCGGGAAGTCAATGGATGCGGGCAGCACAAGACCGGTCATCGTGGAAAGCCTTGGTGGAGGTATTTGACCAGCAGTGGACATCTATAGGCTGAAGAAGAAGAAGAACAACAACAACATGATCATCATCATCAACCTTTTTTATCGTTCCTTTGCTGGGCACAGGTCTCCTCTCTTACAGAGAAGGATTGAGCGTAATCAAGAACAAGATACACTGCGTTATTTACGCTGTTGTACAAACAATTTTTTTAAGCATATGAAGCAATGAATTAGCAAAATCCTTTAGAGTTATACAGATTTTGATTGGTAGGCTATAATAGGATTAATTGATGATTAATTATTTTTTCTCTAATTATACCAGCTGTGATTTAACAAAAACTAAAAGTATTTATTATGCAGAATAAGATCGTCTTAACTGGCAAACAGGATTCAATTACCTGTACAAAATTCATTTAAATTCTGTCGATAACGAGTCTAATTTGCAGGTCAAAAGAAAATTAAATCAGCGCGTCGGTGTTCTGAAGGGAAAGTCTAATGCAATGGCGATGTTGCGTCGATAAAGAAAGGGGAGGGAACGACGACGCAGGCTGCGTCAAAATTTTGCCGATTACGTAATTTCTATTCAAAGTATATTCGGGACCCGAGTGACTCGAGCAGGGTTGTCAAAACAAAGCTCAGGGAGGACTCAGATGCTATCTACTCAGGGCTGATCCCCTAGGATACATCTACAGACATTCGAATAGCAACCGGCCAACCGACGGTACTAGACGAGCATTAGACTAAACATCGGTATGGTGACCCTATCACCCTAGCTCGTATTTTATAGCCTTTGCGCTGCTAAACACAGACGCAGTCTCTTGCAGGGCGATGAACCTTTTACTTTTTGAGTATCACTTAAGAAAATTCTCGTTGCGTCGCCGCAAATGACTTCGGTCGACCGCTGTGTCAGCATTTCTAACAAAGTTACGGTTTTCGTACATACTTAACTGGGGTAGTAACTTGCTGCCGTCATTGTGAGGGCTGAGGTTACTATGTATTGTTCTCAAAGGCACAATTTTCAATGAAAGTGTCACCTAAAAAGAATTCATAAATATTGATGGCAAATCTTTTCTTGAGGGTTCAGTTTATGTGAGTTTCGTGACGTCACGACGTTGGTGTGCCGTGCGTGCTAGTCAACAGTTTGCACACTTCGTGTAGATTTTGTGTTTATAAGTATCCTACGTTAACATTTAGGTAAGGTTGTAACTTGTTTAATAGATTTAAAAAGTTTTGAATGGAGGGCGAAGTTTGGAGGGAAAATGTTCGTGTGAGTAGCACGCGAGGTGAGCCAAATGAAATATTATACGTAATACGTGTATTTCGCGAGTATGAAGTTATTAATGTTCGGCCAAGTAAATATGAACAATGAACAATAACAAAATGGTATTTGTGGTGTAAATACTGCGCAATATTTGGGTATGCGTATTATCAGGCCCGGGTCGATGACGGCGCGTTGTTTCACGCGTGCCTCAAAGAGATGTCAGCACATCTTGAAGGGGTCCACGAAAGACCGAAGCCTGGCTCAGGGTTGCGGGTTGGTCAAAAGAGAAACTGGTGCTCTGGTGCACAAGCAAGTGAAGGATAATGGGTGGGCTTTAGTCAGTAAAACTCTGACACGCCCTTCCGCTCCACCCAAAGCGGGAGAGGCATTTGATAATTTCCCATCCAAACTAAGGGTTAAGATTGGGCTGTTTTAGAGAATTATTCATAGATTTCTGATTGGCCTGGGTCTTGGATGTTTATCTATATATGTATCTATTATAAATATAGTATCGTTGAGTTAGTATCCCATAACACAAGTCTCGAACTTACTTTGGGGATAGCTCAATCTGTGTGATTTGTCCGGATATGATTATTTAATTATTTTTATTTTGATATATATTCTCAAAACGGTCAAGGAAACCTTCGTGAAGAAACCGGTATGTCCTAGAACAAAAAAATCGAATACATGTGACATCTACCAACCCGCACTGGGCCGCGTGGCAGATTACAAGAAAGCATGGGTTCCAGCAATGGGGTCATTATATGCTGATTATGCTGCTATTCAGACCTTGCACCCCACAAAGAACTGTCGGGTAATTGCGTAATACACTATCAGTAGCAATGGGCTTCACTTTAATAGTTTAACAACAATCATTGCGTTATTTACGTTGTTGAGCAGATACATTTTTCAAAGAAACGGAGCAATGTATTACCAATGCGCTTCAAAATGATTCCAAGTGACGGTAATAGGGTGCAATTAGGGTACTGATGAGTAAATAAAACATTACAACTGCCGCTGTCGGTAAGATGAAAATCGTAAAAAATCAGGCCATTAAGATAGATGTCATTACGAGAAGTCGTTAAAACTGTCATATAACATGACCACCACTAATAATTAATTAACGATGACGTTCTCAAGTTAGGAGATAATGACACGTCACATACAAACTTTTACACGCAAATCACATAACACACACGCAGTACAGTGTTACGTTTATTTATAAACATATTTTTTACTTTACAAACTTAACTTTTCCTTCCAAAATCGAATCGACAAACATTTTTACAAGCATTTCAATTTCTTTGAGCTACAGCACAACGTAATAAGGTTGTATCTAAAAAGATTTTATGTGTTGCGTGCGTAATCTTAGCCAGGCTGCTTCATAACTTCCAACTGCACTGATAATCGAATCTGCTCCCTAAATACAATGAGGTAAGGACAGCTTTTTATACCACATACATGTTCCTCGCGTCATATTTTGGATTTGAACACTTTTTTCAGGGTAACATAAAATGGTGGGGGCCAATTAGCTTTAAATAAAGATGAAAGGCGAAAGACTTCTTGAGAGTAGAAAGAATTTAGGTTTTTCGGAGCAATTCATTAGTTTTTAAAAGGTCTTACAATCAATGTTTATTGAAATTGAGCATAGGTATTAGACGACCCTTTTGTTCTGGAACGAACAGTTAGCAGTCAAGGGAAAATCAAATCAAAGCAAATAAATAATTTGATTTGATTGTGGCGGCAGAAATTACCACCCAACAGACAAAGTCTTGCCGCCAAATGATTCGTCGTGTTCCGGGCATGATGTTTGGTGAAGCCGTACGGAGGACGGATCTGAGCAGTTGTGTTGTGATGTGTGCCGGGTACGATGCGCCAAACGTTGTATTGTCGGGAGTTTGGTCGTGGAGAGTCTCCAGATCATTGCATCGTTGATCGTGTTGTTGGGTTTAACATTGCACCTCGCACCTCGCTCTACTGCCGTCTTTTTGTATTCACTCAGTTTTTTTTTTTAATGAATAGTGTCTTAAGCTAGCCCGCTTTACCATCAACGATTGCATAACTGTTTATCAGGCGGGATTGCGGTTAAGCACTAGGTTATAATTATAAAAAAAAAATAGGGATTTGCCCGGCTGTGGGACGGTGCAGGCTAATAAGAATGTTATTAGACTTATTGCAACGTATGTAAACTTATTTGTTACATAGAAATCTGTTTAACTATACGAAAGAAATAAAAATTGTAGAAATAAAAAGTAAGTACTGCGTTCAGTATCAATAGTGCATCGTAAGGGCATAGAATAAAGAGAGGGAAGTACGTTATCTTCATACAAACGGACCGCGCGCGGCTTGTATGTGTGCGCCATAGTATCTATGCGTCGCCGCACGCAACCAACACAATATTAGAGTGCCTATGACTGCGCTAGTCGCGGCTAGCACGGGACGAGGTTTCGCGTCACGGCTTTTCGGCACATTAGCTTTTAAAAAATGATCACATAACTGCAAAGTTGGTATGTCTATTTATGATAAATAAAAGAC
Organism: Sesamia nonagrioides; assembly: GCA_017933935.1. Classification (NCBI taxonomy): domain Eukaryota; kingdom Metazoa; phylum Arthropoda; class Insecta; order Lepidoptera; family Noctuidae; genus Sesamia; species Sesamia nonagrioides. The sequence continues at coordinate 1,915,145 of JADWQK010000081.1, forward strand.
TTATATTTTTCAAATTATTTTTCTAAAAGTTATTTACAAGGATACGGATATATTACACATTAAAGTTTAATAACAACGCGTTTCGTAATAGTCGAAACCGAAGAAAGTAGGTATTTTTCTGTAGCTAATTTGTAATTTTGTATTAAATGTGTGATTCAATAGATGTTATGTTTGTATTATTTATATTTGTATTAATTAAAAATAAAAATAAATATGGTTCTTTATGTGTAAAAAACTAAAAATAAAAAAAAAAAAAAAAAAACTGACTAGTATATGTAAACTAAATACTAAGCAAATAATTTAAACATAAGATCTTAGGTGCGTATTACAGAAGGAAACTCAAGCATTGATCTCTGCTTAAGCATTACTTAAAACTAGTTTCAACCAATCAAATGGCTTGAAACGAGACTTAAGTAGAGCTTGAGTTTTGAGTAACGTTTTGTAATACGGACCTTAGTCTATAAATATTTGTTAGCGGTTTGGGCGACAACCGTAACCGACGAAGCGCGGACAGTCGTCAACCCTAAGACAGTAGGCAATTAAATCGCGGATTGGGTCGCAGATAACCTAATTCCCCTCTTTATTCTATGGTAAGGGAGCCGTAACCTCTCCTCGCCAGTCTGCGCCAAAATACTTGTACAGTCAGAAGCAAAAATATGTATACATTTCCAAGGCTCCAAAAATATGTAAACATCTTCGACTTTAAGACGAAGTGCTCAACTTGAAGAGCATAAAATTCTAGCCACTGGTTCACATCATAAATATGTATGCGCTCATTACTTCATTAATTTATGAACGAACGCGTGAATACATGCTTTGATGGAAGCGTGCATACATAGTATTGTTCCTTTCGTGGTGGGCATAATTTAATGAAGCAATGAGCGTATACATATTTATGATGTTAACCGGTGGCTACAATTTTATGCTCTTCAAGTTGTGCACTTCGTCTTAAAGTCGAAGATGTTTACATATTTTTGGAGCCTTGGCAATGTATACATATTTTTGCTTCTGACTGTACCTAAGTACTATTGTCGTTTATGCTTTGTTTTCTTATTTCGAGATAGATCAACAAAATGAACTAGCTGTTGGTTACAATGTTTTTTTTTTTAAATAACTTATATCGATGTCGAGTATTGAGTAAGACGTTGTTTTACGGATGTTTATTTAAAAAACATCTAATAGTTTAGTAGCTCCTGATCGCTTTAGCTATTACTAAATCGAATAGCAAATGATTAAAGCCGATATTATTAGTAACGGACTTATTTTACACCACACATACAAGTTAGCAGTCATCATCAAACTTTTTATGGTACCATTGCAGGGCACAGGTCTCTTCTCATACAGAGAAGGAGTTGGCAGTCAATGGCCCCAATTCCTTTGTTTACATACTAAACTAATTTTATTTTTCAATAATTATAAACTAGCGCTTGACTGCAATCCCGCCTGGTGGTAAGCAGTGATGCAATCGTTGATGGTAAAGCGCGCTAGTTTATTAAGCCCATTCACTTAATAAAACCTTAGTGAATAGGAAGGAAGACGGCAGTTGAGCGAGGTGGTGCAATGTTAGACCCAATAACACGACCAACGATGCTGCGCCAGAGCGAGATTGATGTGGAGACCCTCCACGACCAAACTCCCAACACAACAACATTTGACGCATCGTACCCGGCACACATCGCAACACAACTGTTCAGACCCGTCCTCCGTAATTTAAGTTCAGTATATCTTTTTCTTCGTATCGTATATTCGTATTCGTATTTCACTAAGAAAAGTACGGAAGATACAATAGAATACAATAGAATACTCTTTATTATGTACACCATATAGATTACAGAACATTTTTTTTTTATATATACGGACAAATCACACAGATTGAGCTAGCCCCAAAGTAAGTTCGAGACTTGTGTTATGGGATACTAACGCAACGGTACTATATTTTATAATAGATACATATACAACGTGTAACAAAAAGGGTATATACATATCAAGGGCATGGCATCTTTAAATGATATCAAACGATATCGGAAGGGTTTCAACTCAAAATAAAATACTCAAAAAATTGGTACCAAATTTTCGGTTTCGTGTGTTTCTTAAAATAAAATCATAATAGACGTGGCAGCACACTACATACGTTAATAACTACTCGTTACCCGTCACGTTACTTGCCAAAATCCGATAAATGTCTTCAATATCTCTGTGCGACTAGTATGATAGTAGCCTATCACAGGCGGTGTTTTTCCTCATAACTTCCTAACATAAAGAGATAGGATTAAAAAACCCTTGCAATATCGTTTGATATCATGTAAAGATGCCATGCCTTTGTTATGTATATACCATATAAGTTACACGTTGTATAGATAAACATCCAAGACCCAGGCCAATCAGGAAAAGATCGTTTTCCATCATGACCTGGCCGGGGATCGAACCCAGGGCCTCCACGTCGTAGGCAGGCGTGTTGACCGCTGCGCCACGGAGGACGTCAAAACATAAATATATAAAGATTTTACAAAGGGTGACACAATGGGCGGTCTTATCGCTAACAGCGATCTTTTACAGACAACCTTTGGATGGAATACTACAGGGAAGGAGAGAGAAATAGTGTAGGTAGTCTACAGTGTACTATTTACATAAAGTTTACAATAAATATGTACGTTAAATGTATCATACTAGTTTAACTAAATTTATAAATATCTAATTATTAAACATCATACAAGAGCATATAAAATATAATGACATGTTTATAGAGAGAAGAAGTGACAAAAAGTGGATAAACGAAAGTGCACTTTCGTTTATCCACTTTTTGCCACTTTTCGTCTACCTTATGCAGGAAGTGAATCTTTTGCTATTTAGTCCGAATTCTGAGTTCGTAAGAAAAATGTGGTAGGAACATTTTTTAAATGAACGCTTCTATAATGGTGTTGTATTCTTTTTTGGGATGGGAAAAAATGTAAACTCGCCTCAGGACATATGACTTGATCGAAAATTTTTAAGACCGAGGGAGAATGTCTCGCCGGCGTGGCGTAGGACGTAAGTAACCCCCTCTCTTTCTACCGCGCTGCGAAAATGCATGCATATTCCTGCTGTTTCGGTGTGCCGTGCGTGTTTGTATTATAGCATGCTATTCTGAAATACGGATGAAAGTTGATTTTACTAAGAGATAAACTTTTTAATGTAAATTTACTGTAGGTAGTTAGTAGTTTAGATTTTTAATAAATTTTCATGTTTGTGTACGATAGCGCTATAATGAATATTATAGTTATAACACATAAATGAATACTTATATGATGATATATAAAGAAATTCCGCTCGAAGTTGTTTCAGAATATATATACCTCGGGCAAACGTTGCAATTAGAGAAAAACAACTTCGAGAAGGAGGCAAATAGAAGGATCCAGCTGTGATGGCCAGCATTTGGCAAACTTCGTCAGGTATTTTCGTCGCCCACACCCCAATGTTTGAAGACTAAAATCTTAACCAGTGTGTCCTACCCGTCATGACTTACGGAGCCGAGACATGGACACTTCACGGTCAGACTAGTCCATAAGTTTAAAGCCGCTCAGCGAGCTTTGGAGCGGGCTATGTTGGGCGGCTCTCTAAAGAACTGCATCAGAGTCGCGGTGATCCGACAGAGGACCAAAGTCACCGACATAGCTGAGAGGATTAGTAAGCTGAAGTGGCAATGGGCTGGTCAAATATGCCACAGGACCGACAACCGTTGGGGTAAACGAGTTCTCGAGTGGAGACTGCGTCTCGGCAAACGTAGCGTAAGAGGCCCTTGGGCGAGATGGAGCGACGACATCAAAACGGTGGCTGGTACGAACTGGGAGAACTGCTGAGGATCGAGCTTGTTTGCGTGCCATGGAAGAGGCCTATATTTTAAGAAATTATTCCCTAACCATTCCAAAAATTTCAAAAATGCACGATATTATACTCTATTTTTTAATCTCGTAGACTAAACTGACATTACGAGTGTTGGCAGTTTATTGCAATTAGGTGCAATAGTGCCGAAACTTAGCGTTCATAAAATCAAGTATCTTTTTTTACATTAAGTTATCCTGAAATAATGTGTAGGTACTTATTAAAAACGTAATAATACAAAATTAATAATGTAAATTTGACATTTGCATGTGTCAATTTAGTCTACGAGATTAAAAAACAGAGTATAGGAAGTTTTAGTTATTGAAGTAACCCACCGTATTTTTTTTTATTTAAATGTATTATTCAGTTATTATTAGGATTTTCTACAGTGCATTGTTACTGATGTAGTGAATTGCGTATAAGCACCTCATTACTTATAGAAAGGCATAGCTTGCACTACATTATAAGCAGGTAATTGCACAGTTAATTAAAGGCGGATTTGTTTAATTTTGTGTTTTATGATATTTATCAGCTTTGCACATTTTATGGCCTCTAGCAGTCTACCTAAACCCTGACCAGTATGGTACCGGGCTTAGAATAGTACCAACCCAGATGCTCCCGTGGGTATTGTAAGAGGCGACTAAGGGAACTCTCACCAGGGAAGCGGGCAGCAGCGCTTCTTCTATAGAATATCAAATTACTGTGATCCCCAACCTAGCTAACCTAACTAGCCTAACTCTAGCAGTGGACCTCTAAAAGGCAGATGCTATGGATTGGTAAAATAACGTGGAATGGTATTTTGGTTAAGTCCGTGTCACAACCTCTGTAGCATGTACACACAAAAACAGTTTCTTATTTCAGTTCTACATCAATCAATAACATAGCAATAGCTCAAAGAAAATATAACTACAAGAAGTAAAAGAGCTAATAGAAAACGGACCTCATCAATAGAAAGGTACGGAAATGAGCCGAACCATTATGGACCGTGTCCCGGAATGACGAGCCCGAATTAGAAGAGGACCCTACAGCTTTTCATTTTTATCAAGATCTTCCATTTGATTCGTCAAAGCTTGGCCTATTATATGCATAAGCTTTGCGGTTTCAAGGGAAAGGGTTTTTATCTACATACCTTGTTAATAAAAACGACAGTGTTGAAGCAAAAAATGATGTTCAGAGGATTCGGTAAGTACCTGTAACAAATGCAAAAAAACAAATCAATTAACTAATTAGAACGCTCAGATAAAAGTTGATGCAAATGGATTTTTCTTCTTCAGCCTATAGAGGTCCACTGCTGGACAATGGCCTCCCCCAAGGCTCTCCACAATAACCGGTTTTGTGCTGCCCGCATCTATCGGCTTCCCGCGACCTTCATCGGGTCATCGGTTTACCTTGTTGGGGGCCTCCCTACACTGCGTCTTCCGGTACGTGGCCGCCACTCCAGAACCTTACTGCCCCATCGGCTATCGGCTCTAAGAGCAATGTGCCCTGCCCACTGCCACTTAATTTTAGCGGCTCGAAGAGCTATGTCGGTGACTTTGGTTCTTCTGCGGATCTCCTCATTTATGATTCGATCACGCAGAGAAACTCCAAGCATAGCTCTTTCCATCCTCCTTTGTATGACTCTGAGCCTTCGTATGAGGCCCATTGTGAGCCTCATGGATGGATGGATTTTAGAGTTTACAAATACAACGGCATCCTAATTAAATCCTTTTTATATAATCGAAGGTTGTTTTTTAAAAAAAACGTTCTTAGCGATAAAATCACACATTTTATCACTATTTTATTTATGTCTGTAATTTTAATGAAGAACTTAATAAAATATTCTATTCTAATGCACAATCAATCCTTTTAAAGGATCGGCCATGGCTTTCTGTGCTAAAACAAAAATGTTTGCTAAATAGCTTTTGACAGCTCAACAATTAAGGCTATTCCTACTGTTAATGTGTTACGGAATAAATGTAGAAGGCATCCAAAAATATATATATATATTTTTCTAACTGAATACTGAATCTAGGCAATGTTTAGATTGTTTTTTGTTTCGAGAAACCCCACACCTTCATTGAAGAAACTTTGCTATTAAACTTACATAGTTGCACTTTTAGTCCTTTTTTTTAGTTTCGCGGCGGAAATACTCGTAGACTTTGCCCATCATGGAGATGAAGCCACAAAGGCTAAAACCACCGCGGTGTTTCACTTCTACCTTTTTTTTCTTGTTTTCGAGATACCTTCAAAAGGCACCCGACCTCTAGGGACTGAGGTCGAAGAGTGTGGGTTTTTTACCTCACTAAAACCACCCCGGTGATCACCATCCACACATAGGGGTGTTCCCGGTTCCCCCTATGGCCGGAGGTGCGAGATTCGCATAAGCATTCACCGTACCCCCGACAGGCCTCGAGCCGCTGAGTGACAGCGGGTCTCATCTCCTGGTGCGTCAATTCACGCAATGCTCGCACTAACTCTCGAGTAGCATGCGCAAAATACTGTGGTCCCAACTGTGACACACTTAGTCCGGCGCCCGGAAGCAAATTCTCATGGACGTTGCAGATCGTTTTGCAGTCTTTTCGGGTGAGAAGATGCGTCTTATCTCCTCCGGCCACCTCCTTTGCAGACATGGCATCCTCGCAAAAGGAAGTAAGCCCGTCCCATGCGCTTCCACTCTCCAACATCAATGGAACGAAGGTCATGTGCTAGAGATCCCTCTCGCTTATAGCCACGATGGATAACCTTTTTTTTTCGGGGTGGAAATCCTCATAGGATGTCCGCCGCACTAAGTTGGGCGACGGGGTCTGTCAGACTTTTACTGACTAAAACCACCCCGGTGTCTCTTCTATCACGAGCAGACGCGTGAGGCCGCGGGAGTCTAAATGCTTCCACGGCCCCACACCCTCGTGCTGGCCCGGTCTGTCCGGGCCCCGTCTCCTGCACGGGGTAGTGGGGTGTTAAACTACCCCGTGCATCGCCTCAGGGGCGTGCGTCGACACTCGCGCGCGCCTCCGCCTCGGGGTCCAACGAATATGAGGCGGGGACTTCCCCATGTCCCTCGCCTCTGGACCCACGCTGGATAACCTATTCCAACAACTCAACCCATGAAAATACAAATCTACATCTTTGTATGAACCATGCTGCATCTTAGTTCCCATTAATCAAGACTACTATGAGTGCTAATGGAGGCTGCTATCTGCCATCGCCTGGAACTCGAAACTCGTAATTATTACCACAATATATTTTGTGCTGCTAATTATATCAGTCGGAACCTAGGACTCGAAAACTAGTTGAATATTATTATAGATTTTGATTTGTATTCAATGGATTCAATGCACCATTAAGACATTTCAAAGGATTAATGATAATTAAGGTTATCATCAGTCGGGCTTGTCCAGTTAAAACCATGGGTTCAATCCCCTTGTTTTTGGCGTAATTTAAGTGCTATAGTTAAATTTATATGCATGAACAATAATGATTAATAATAATGTTTAATATAGCTCAGTAACAGACAAGGATTTTACTAGCGTATTTGTTGGTTTTGCTAGCGTATCTGCGATTCTGCTAGCATATCTGATAATATTGCTAGCGCGTCTGTGATTTTGCTAGCGTAGGTATCTGTGATTTTGCTAGTATACATATTTGTTGTAATCTCTGTTAATCGATCAAGTTTAGCTTCGTTTTCCGCTGTTAGTCCGTGGTTTACATAGCGAGACGACCCTATGGGTTTCAGAAAGCACGTTAAACTGTTGGTTCCTGCTGTCATTTGAGTCTCTGACAACCAGTCAAAGGTTGGGGAGGATTAGTAGGCAATTCATCATTATCATCATTTCAGTCGAAAGATGTCCACTGCAGGACATAAGCCTCCCCCAAGGATATCCACAACGACCGCCCGCATCCAGCGGTTTGCCCCGACCTTCACCAGGTCGTCTGTCGACCTTGACGGGGGCCTACCCTACCTAAGAGGCAGTTGCTCCATGCTATACTAGTCTTCAGCTGTAAACGGTTGAAATGGGAGCCATAACCAACATAGATGGAAATAGGGAGATCCACATAGCAGAGTTCACAAAGAAAGAAAAAGGATAAAGACTCATAAAGAGAAAAACAAAACTGCTACTTCACACTTCTACGTTTTATTCATTCTCTGAATAACTTCATAAAGAACATTCTATCTACCTATCTGCCCCTCTTATTTTCACGAAGTCTTATCAAGACTACGGACTTTTGCTGACTAATTTATTTTGATCCTGTACTTCATACCAACTGTATTCATATTCGCCTTACTGCCTCAATGTCCTCAAACTGCTCCTATGTGTGTTACCGGTGATGACATATGGATCAGAAACGTGGTCCCTCACTATGTGCCTCATAAGAAAGCTCAAGGTCGCACAGAGAGCTATGGAGAGGGCTATGCTAGGTGTTTCTCTACGTGATCGAGTTAGGAATGAGGAGATCCGTAGAAAAACTAAAGTCACCGACATAGCCCAGCAGATTAGCTCTCTGAAGTGGCAGTGGGCGGGGCACATAGCTCGTAGAGCCGATGGCCGATGGGGCAGAAAGTCTCTTGAATGGCGACCACGTACCGGCAAGCGAAGCGTCGGACGACCACCGACTAGGTGGTCAGATGATCTGACCAAAACCGCAGAGAAGCGCTGGATGCAGGCCGCGTCCAACCGTTCTTTTTGGAATACCTTGGGGGAGGCCTATGTCCAGCAGTGGACTACATGTGGCTGAGATGGTGATAATGATGATGAAATTCATATTCAATAAACATTCAAAAATAATTATATCTCTTACCTTTTAACAGCTTAACTAATAAACCAATTTGGTATGTTTGGTAGAAGGGCAGACCGGATTATTGGAATATTAGTCAGTTATTAGTCTTCCTTCAGTTTTTCACTTATAACTTCTAAAAGTTGTATCCAACAGAAGAAATCACACTATGAATTTTTAAAGCTTACAACATCTGTTTAGGAGGAAGTCCTCATCAGCAATAATAATGGCATCCTGTTACTGTCTCACTGCAAGGCAAAGGATTCTCTAAACAAAAGAGAGAAGAAGGCACAAGGATTACTCACTACCCTTGCTCTAGACTCGTCACCGGCATTATAAAGGACTAGCTTTCCGCCCGCGGCTTCGCACGCGTGGAGTTCGGTTATATCGCGTTTCCAAGAGAACTCATCAAAAGTCCGGAATCAAAACTATCCTATATTATTTCTCAGGGTCGACTCTATCTTTGTAGCAAATTTCAATAAAATCACTAAAGTGGTTTAGACTTGAAAGCGTAACAGACAGACAGACAGAGTTACTTTCGCTTTTATAATATTAGTAGGGATTAGTAGGGATGGTATGGATAACATTAAAAAAATTCTTTTGCAAAACTTTGAAAATATACTAAAAACGTGAAGGGGCAATAAACGAAATCTTCTAAAATACGACACAACGAAATTAATGACCAAGTCTCGCAAAACGTCTTTATTTAGATATGAAGAGGCGACTCTATGAAACTCTTGAAGGTTCTCTTTTCAATGGTCTCATTTCAACAGTTTTCAACAAGTAACTTTAGAAGTTTATCAATCTTTAAAGCTTGGGCATTTGATACTTGAAGTACATAAGAAAATGCAACGGAGCATGGCAGATTAAAAGTTATCTGAACTGTTATGTCTTCATCTAATTGAAATGTTTAATGGAAAACTTGTACGATGTAGTTTGAAATAGGATTTGACGTCATGAAAACTGGACTTTCAAGTCATAAGCGCTGCCGAGCACGAGTTCATGGATTCGATTCTCATGTAAAGTGTTGTTGGCTTTTTTCCATCAGGAATTACTGAGTAGCATCTCGATAACAGCAATGTTTATGCGCTGCTGAATGTAAACAAGCATGTTATAGTGACCTAACTATTGATAGAATATTTATGTATGAAGTCCCCCATCTCCGTTCCACCATCGGACGACCCGTTGTACGGCGAGTTTCCACCCTTACGTTCGTAAGGGTCGTACGATCGTCGTAGTGTTAACATACTACTACGATCCGGACGAAGCGTTTCGCCTCCTCCTTTATACCGCGTACATCAAGGGACTGGAACAACTTGCCGGCGCCTGTGTTTCCGTCGGACTACAATTTGAGTGTCTTCAAGGCTAGAGTGAATAGGCTCTTAATAAACTAGCGCGCTTTACCATCAACGATCGCATCAGTGCTTACTATCAGGCAGGATTGCGGTCAAGCGCTGATTTATAATATATATATATATATATATATATATATATAAATAAATATAATATACAATATGTAAAGAAAACCCTGTCCGATCCGTGTATTGTTAGGTATCGATAACTGATTATAATAATGCCTACAAAGCCGGTCTAGACTTAAAAAAAAAATCCCCCTAAAAAAATAAATCTTATTTCGAAAAAGCGAGGTAACTTTATGCATGTGCGGTAGATAACACGTTAGGCATACATCCGCGGGTGACGGGGGGGCAGGGCACGCGGCACGTGGTCGCATCACTATTCGCTACGTCACAAATAGTGTTGTCACTTTTTAAAAATTACCAAATTTTGGGGAAGTTGGAATTAATTCGCGACAAAAAAAGATTATTTCAAAATTCATTAGTATTGTTACTATGATGATTATGTAAAATTTAATATTTTATTTGGCCATGTGTTTACCTAACCTTTATTATCCTTACTGGTCGGACAGGGTTTTCTTTATATATTGTATAAGTTTCCCAAGTAAACTCCTCAGACACTCATTAGCCTATAGAAATCCACTGCTGCATATGCCTCTCCTATTGCACGCCATTCTACTCAAGTTTCGGCACCATTTATATAGCTGCTATCATTTCAACAACAAAATACAAAACTAAATTAGTGATTATTTTTTGGGGAGAATACAATAACTGCGGTGTATTTGCAGTTATTGTCATCACTATCATAATCAAAACTATCAATTCAGTGATGGGTTTTAGTATCAAATACGTTAAAATATGTTAAATCCGTATTTTCGTCTCGTACTTCAAGTAGATTGCAAGACTACAGCGTAGCGGTTGTTGCTCTTGCAAAAATACATCAAATATTTTTGTTATATCGTTTTTTTAGATATCTTTTTTTATATAAATATATATTATAAACCAGCGCTTGACCGCAATCCTGCCTGATGGTAAGCAGTGACGCAATCGTTGATGGTAAAGCGCACTAGTTTATTAAGAGCCTATTCACTCTAGCCTTGAAGACACTCAAATTGTAGTCCGACGGAAACACCGCCGCCGGCAAATTGTTCCAGTCCTTCGATGCACGCGGTATAAAGGAGGAGGCGAAACGCTTCGTCCGGATCGTAGTGGTGTTAACAACGTAAGGGTGGAAACCAGCCGTACGACGGGTCGTCCGCTGGTGGAACGGAGATAGGGGAATTAAATCATGCAATTCCCTCGCACACTCCCCGAAATGCATCCTATAGAACACCGAAAGGCTGGCTACTCTACGCCTGTGCTCTAGGCTTTGGAGACCAACTCGAGTTAGATCAGGGTCACCAATTAGCCTCTTTGCACGTCTCTCCACTGAATCCAAAGTGGCCAGGTGACATTTGGCAGCACCAGCCCAAATGTGGCTGCAGTACTCCACACACGAACGGACCTGTGCTTTGTATAACATTAGAAGCTGCCCAGGTGTGAAGCACTGCCGGACCTTTGCGATAACGCCAAGTTTCCTGGCAGCCACCTTGGCCTTGGACTCAATGAACCGCCCAAAGTTAAGGTTCGAGGAAATCTCAACTCCCAAAAGCTGAAGGCGGTCGGAACACTCCAAGGACACATTTCGAAAAGTAGGAGCCAAGGTGAACGGGCTCCTTTTGGCGGTGAAAAGACACGCCTGTGTTTTGGCGGCATTGAATGCTACAAGATTGGCATTGCCCCATTCGGAGACTGCCTGCAGTGCAACACTCGTTCGCTCAACCATATCTAAACCCATCGCATCTATGGAGTTGAGCTAGTCAATTTAAAACAACTAGTATGAAATCTTAACAAAAATTATGCATACAAGATATCTTGCGGAATAAGTTCTTTAAATTATTTTTAGATCAAATCCATCGCTTAGATTAGAAATATTATGCTGTCACACAGACAAACACGAAAAGTAGCGATTAAAGTTTATTTAATTTAATTTATTTTATAGTAGGTGAACCCAGAAGACCAATTTCCCTAAATAAAAGCATTGAAAATCTACCTCCTTATTCATAAACGCAGTTTAAACTGAACTAGTGATTGATGATTGTTTAACCATACATTTTTGACGTTTGGACGTCATTTTACATCGTTTATAAGCGGCCGCCAGTCGCAATCTGACAATTTCATCTCCGCGTTAATGTCAAAAATGTTAGGATTGATAAATTGAGATCGAGATCAGACTGTTAACGTTCTTAAAATTATGAGATTTTCCCTACTGGTTAAGGTAAACATTGTGCCAGAAGCGGAATCTAAAAAACGCTACATGTGAACAATATGTCATAATGACGTCACCCGAATTCTACATCTCGCAAGCAGAGTTTACCGCAACCTCGAATTTTCGGTAAGGTGATTTTCGGCAGATTGAATTGGCCGCTGGACGTCATAATATCTGAGCTGAAATAACTTGCTGAGCGTCTAGCGGATGAGATCAACGAAAAGGTGAAATATCCATCCGAAAATGCACCAGTGTATCTTGAAGTTTCATACCCGCTAGAATACTTGGGTATATTTAAATCCGGCAGCCATGTACGAACCGAAGGGCCGCTCGGCTCACTCTTCACTGTAATTGCACCGGCCAAATCCAGTGACCTCACCTTTTCGATAATCTCATCACAATACTCCAGACAATGTTTATAATCTGCCTGGGCCTGCAACAGTCTATTTTGTAGGGTTTCATTACTCTGAACCCCTTCCACCTTATCGTACCACACTTGTAAAGCCTGTTCCAGATCGGCAATATACTTTTTCTACGACCATTTGGTAATTTGCTTAATACATAACCATAAGTCATATCTCAAAAGTACTCATTCCTGCCAAGTCATGTTATAATGACCATTTGCACACGGGTAAACCGTACTACAATAAACCTTTTTTTTATGGCTATGATATCAATAAATCAACAATGGTTATGCCAAAAAGCGCGCGTATCTGCATCACGACTAAACATCCCATGTTATTAGGCTGTATAGATCAATTGCCTTTGCCTTTCGTTTGTGGGATTATAATAACAAAACTATCACTCATATTACAATAGCTATAATTGCTTGCCAGTGGCATAAATAACTATTGAGGCATTTGAAGTTCGTTCTTTCAAAGTTGTACAATGCTAATTGCACACAATTAGCATATGTACAACTTTCCAACACCAATCGTTGGGCAAATGCCCGCCAGGTATAACACCCGTCTGGTATGAGGATCCTCCCTTTTCTATGAGTGAACTTTACACCCTGTCCCACATGCCTCTAAACTACTTCCATAGTGCCATCACATAATTTCTTGTAACTTTCATATATTCAGGGACTCTTGGAACCAGTCACAGAACTGTTTTATATGCTAAGAGAAATATTCTATAAATATAGATTACCTGCAAGTCATACGTCATTTTACACGCTACCCTGAAAATGTTCGCGCAAATCAGAATTTCTATTGTGTGGCAAGCTAACTGCGGTCGTCCACATGTAAATGTGTATGTCTATACTCGTTTGGCCACCCATAAATTACGTCACACGACTTTCATGATTTTAGGAGCCCTGGGTTCAAGTGATTTGTGTGTCTAGATTTGTAACGTCAGATTTTTTGCCATCTTAAATTCCAACTTTTCATTACGATGATTCTGGTATTCTGCTGCATCCGGCGCGACTGGACGCCGATCTCAATACAGTTGCAGAAAGGTTAACCGGATGACAATGAATTAGGATGATACAATTTTTATACTTTAGATTTATGACCCTTCTTGTCACACAATGTCACACTTTGTTAACCCTCTCCTTCCCTATCATGCGACGTAATTTATGGATAGCCCGTTATGGAGTGACAACAGCTGCCATATTTTAGCTGATATAGTGTGATGAATAAGCCAGTGTTTTGACTGCATTATGACGTCAGAAACAACATGTACATTTATGAAACAGGGCAGAGCAACATGATTTTATTGCTTTAAATTGGGTAATGATTTTGGTTCTTGGGTAGACCAGTGTGGTAATTGAGTAACACTAATAAAACTACGTTCATTGCATTATTTGCATAAATCGAGTTTTTTTTTTTTAAATTACGAAGCGATAGATTATTAATTTCTTAAAAACCGTTGGATTGTGATTGAAAGGGTGTTACGCAATTGCAGTGCTGACTGGATAGAAAACCCGCTCATGATTTAGTGAAGTGTGCTGAAAAGAATGCTCTTGGAGTCTTGGCTCAGGTTTGAAGTTTTGATTTGAGACATCAATTTTATTACACGTGCGCATTTTGAGTTGCCAAGTTATTTTTCTGCCAACAACCAAATTGGTTCCGTGGTGCAGCCAAAGACAAAAAAAGCAATTTTTGAACTGATCTGTTCTGGAATCTCTTTGCCAATTTATTACTGTATTATTATTTAGGCTACTCCATACCTTCACATCCTTCATATCTCCATATGTTCAAATCCTTCGAGAGCTGGGTGTCACAATAAGACTCCTCTGTCTGCCTTCGAAGAATTTTAGAATATTTTGGCCATATTGCCAGAAAGGACGGAGACAACCTCGAACATCTGATGGTCAATGGGAAGGTGGATGGACGACGTTCTGGAAGTCGCAGTCCAATAAGGTAGACTGACCATATTCGTTCATCTCTGGACACCGGCCTGCATGATGCTTTATTTGCAGCCAAGAATACTATCGTAAAGGAGAAGATAATTCCACAGGGACATCACAAACCTCAGTAATGAGGAGAACGACTTGAGGAGCGGGAGATTTCTTCACGAGTCCAAGGTTCAGGAAATAAGCCATTTTTTCAGTGATGTTACCCTCATTTATCCCCATGGACTGTAAGACTTCTACCGACTAAAACTCCATTGTTCCTTTTACTACAATAAGTCGGGAGCCCGGGAAATACATGTAACATTTGCTCCACCTTCAACTGACATCAGCCCGTATTGCCCAGCGGACCCCAGCACTAACTAGGGCTGATCCCATGACCACATCATCCCATTAAAACGTGCGTATACACATGTCTAATTTTTGAGCCTGGCTGCTCGAGCGACGGCACTGAAAAAAGTTTTGACACAAGATGAGAGGGATGGATAAATCGGGCAAGATAGTAATGTCAGATCTAGATACTCAAGTAGCAGGCCGCACGGGCGCAAGCGGCACGCGGATTTTCTCTTGTATTTAGTTTTGAATAAATCGTGATATCTCCTGAATGAAACAACCAATTCCAATAATTCAAAAAGAGATCTGCTGCTGCTGAAATTATATTTGATATGACGTAATTTATTTGGATTAGGATTAATAATAAGGAACAAATAGTGGGCTCTGATTTCGACTAGCATTTTAATTAACTTTTCAAACATAAAGAGTATTCATAATGAAAAAATTATAGTAGGTAGACATATGGTGTCGCAGACTTTTTTGTAGGCATTTTTAAGGTCTACAATACTGTAGTACAATATTTTGATCTATCTCATAGGGTTCAGTCAGCGTTTGCAATGTAAGCTAAAAAAATGGGTTTATTTTGCGACATGTGTTAGAAACCTCAAAAATTTTCAGTGTTCCTCTTATATATTATGCGTGTTATACGGAGTGGTGCTGACAATACGACAATAAATTAAACATCGTGTAACTCAACACATTCTCAGTGTACCCATAAAAAATCATATAAATATGTCCATTAGTTTAGTCACAGGAAATCATTTTTCTTTTTTCACATTTTCTACACGATGTAAGGAAGCGCTTACAGGTTAATGACTGCCGCATCCTGCGGTACTTACCAAACTTTAATTATAATGGCGCGAAAAAAGTAAGTCGATACAAGATCGCGCTGTCACCGATCGGAGGTTAGGGAACCAATGTTTTTAGAGGATGTTCTATTCCGTTTGCAATTCTATGCGATTTAGTTTGTTTAAAATTTTCATTTTTTTTTATTTTTGATGTTAGGTGTTTTTTTTATGATTTAGGACTATTCCTATGAAGCAGCATTGTTCGGGTTTTCATTTATTGTCGTTTTGTCAGCACCACTCTGTATACATAAAAGCCTTCCTGTTGAATCACTCTATCTATAAAAAAAAAACTCTACCAAAATCCGTTGCGTAGCTTTAAAGATTTAATCATACAAAGCGACATAGGGAAAGTAAAAGTGACTTTGTTTTTAGTAAGTATGTTGTTATCGTTCTAAATAGATAACAACATTTTCCTGAATGTACTTACTTACTTAAATTGATTGACAACAACTACACCACCGCAAAGAGCTGATTTCCCTAAGGGTCTAAGGGTTCTTCGTGGTTGCGGGAAATTCGAAAAACTTCCCACATCATGCCCAATGAAGTGGAGCGTCCTCGATCGCGAGGAGTGCAATAAATGCAATTTATAAAGAAGGGTTTGACTATTTTCCCCTTATTACAAAACATGGATTTTATTTTGATCAGGTTTAAACCACCTAAATGGTTATGGAATAATGCACCTAAACCTTTTTTTTTTTAAATTATAAACTAGCGCTTGACTGCAATCCCGCCTGATGGTAAGCAGTGAAACAATCGTTGATGGTAAAGCGCGCTAGTTTATTAAGCCCATTCACTTAAAAAATCTTAGTGAATAGGAAGGAAGACGGCAGTTGAGCGAGGTGGTGCAATGTTAAACCCAACAACACGACCAACGATGCTGCGCCAGAGGGAGATTGATGACCCTCCATGTCGGGAGTTTGGTCGTGGAGGGTCCAACCCAGTGCGGGTTGGATCATGGGCAGATGTCACATGTCTTCGAAGTTTTTTTTCCTAAGACAAGCCGGTTTCCTCACGAGAGCAGTGGTGATGAAACAATTTTCACAAAGTAAAGCGCCTGGGTTCGAACCTGCCACCTACAACTTGTAAGTGGTTGCCGAAACCATTAGGCCACCGCTGCTCTCATTATCAATTCATTCAGTTGTTCATATATCAAAAAAAGTCCTGCATTTTTGGTATATGAACACATGCTGCAGGTTTAAACATCAAGAGGGTTCAAAACAAATCATCATCACCTCAGCGTTAATCCTAGTCGCATCCGAAGCTCTTTCAGCTTTGGAGTCTGGGGTCTGCTTTACCAGTCTAACTGCTGATTTGGCTAAGCTTCGATATTTTCCGTGAAGCGACTGCCGTCTGACCTCCACAACCCGAAGGCGACATCGAAGCATTGCAGTTAGACCAATTGTTGAACTTTTGAGAGCTCCAACAACCCGTAACGATTGCCATTAGATGTTTGTATGGCAACAGGGACCAACGGCTTAACGTGCTTTCCGAGGTACGACCAGACCAATGTAATTATTCAAGGTTCAAAACAAATCACTAACAAAAATTGAAGTAGCGTGTTGCTCGATGCATACGCTTTGTCAGTATGTTGAGAGGCATTCTGTTTTTTTTTAACACGCTGCCTCTCTCTAGGAATTACTCCACTATCGTAGGTGCATTTACGAACATTTAAACTCATATACATAAACAGCCAGACCCGGAACAACTACCTGTTGGCAATACAAATATTTGTTGGGTACGGGAATCGAACCTGCGATATGTAGCGCAGCAGTTAATCGCTCACTGTGCCAACCGAGTCTTTGCCCCGCTATGGGACATTACCAGGCCAATATTATCGCAAACTGACACGCTACCACACTAAACATTCTGTCCAGGTAATGAGGTATATGTTATAACAGCATCTACCAGTTCTCACATGTTGGTCACCCACATGAGTGAGTTCACAGTATTTAATTTTGCTCAGATTTCGTTATCTGCTTATGCGTTAAGAACCACCATGTGTCGAGGTCATCATCATTTGCTTTGCCGTCTTGTAACAGCGAGGTACTTAATAGGGTAGTTGACTAAAAAAAAACTAATTAGTGCGTCAGTCAGATAAAAAAAAAACTAGAAACGTATTTTTTTTTCATATAACAAAAATAAAGACGATACAGTGCGTTGAAAACTCGTGTGACATCAGTCCTGCCGCCGCCTCCACTCTTAATCTTTGTTGCGTTTTATATTTGTCAATTTTTATTGACTTGAAAAAACAAAATATACGTACCTATCCAATGTTTTTCTATAATCTGAGTAACGGACTAAATAGAATAATTTGTTTTTTACCCAGGAAACACACCTATTGCGTAATAAACACACTCTCAATAATGGATTTCATTTTGACAGTGCGACAGCAGTCATTGCGTTATTTACGTAGTTGATCAGACACATATTTCAAACATATGAAGCAATGGATAAGCATCCTTTTTTTTTGGGATGGGGAATCATCAAATGACTTCTCCCGCTCTGGGCGGAGCGGAAGGGCGTGTCAGACTTTTACTGACTAAAACCCACCCGTGTTTCTTCACTTGGCTGTGGGACGGCCAGGGCCACGGCTTCTTGTTTAACCAACCCGCAACCCTGACCCAGGAGGCATCGGTCTTCGTGGACCCCGTCACGATGTGCTGACATCTCTTTGAGGCGCGCGTGAAACACGACGCGCCGTCGACTCGGGCCTGGTCCTTACCGGGCGGCGAGCTGCCCATTGCTCACCGCCCGCAGGCCCGCGCCTACGGTGGCTGGGAGTTTGGTGTCATCTCCCGACCAGGGCGTCTCCTGCGGCGGCTAGTGGCGTGAGGGCGCTGGGACTCCCGTTGCCTCACGCGCTCCGCCTCCTCCTTTGCCAGCATTACTGCTTCGCAGAAGGACGTGACGGCCTGCCATGTACTCTCGCTCCGGACCATGGCCTGGACCAGGGTCGGACGCGAGAGATCGCCGCCGATCGCCGATACGAGGACACGGCGGTGCTCTACCCAAGCCGGGCAGACCTCCACCATATGCTCCACCGTGTCCTCAGGGCGATCCAAGCAGTGGTGATACCCTGGCGTTTCCTCCCGCCTTATACGGAACAGGAACCTCACGAAACCATCGTGTCCGGTGAGGACTTGCGTCAGGCGGAAGGTGAGGGCGCCATGGCGCTTCTCTAGCCACTCCTCAAAGAGGGGACTTACCGCCGCATTTATAGCGTGCCCAAGGGATAAGCATCCTTCAAAATGATTCAGTGATCTTTATGATCATTGCAATACGGTGGATTGTTTTTCTCAAAGGTGAAATAATTCTGAAAGGACTGTAAGCTAGCTGAAATAATTCAAATAATTGGATTTGTTGTTTGTTTTTTCATTAGGTAAATTACTTAACAGGCAGCTTTGTTGCTGGGGAATTTTCGCGGCAGTTTATTTTCCCAGCGAAAGCATTAGGAAGTGGTGAAGGGTGACCATTTTGGGGGAATGCCTCTGTAATATTGATGTTGAGAAACTGTCAATTTTTGACGTGATGTCTTATAATTCGATGGAGCCAGCTGCACGCACGAAAAAACACGACTCATGCAGCGTTACCTCGCTCTGAGGACTGCGTTCCATTTCCAAAATAAACGTTCCATTTAAGGCTTGAAGTGCAAGCGAAAGCGCGGAACGAGCGACAAAGAGGCACAATCTGCCTCCGCATTCGACAGCGTTCGACATCTGTCTCTCTCCTACTTGAGTGAGCAATGCGTCAGCGTGGACAGCTGCTATAAAATAATACATTTACAATTGTTTTCGTCAAGTATGAAGTGCAGTGAAAAGTGAATGTGGTGTCAATTGTTTATAGCAACGATAATTGCGACGATAAAAGTTTGAAAGTCAGTATTTTCTTATGACGTTGTCACGTTCAACTATGATCAGTGAACCGACTTTACAGACAATCGATTTTTTAACTTAGTTATACCTAGATCGGACTCCGGTGTAACCAGATGCAGCACCATTACTTTAAATAAATTAACCCAGTTACTGGGTAGCTTTGGTAAGACTTTCAGATTTCTCTCAACCTTTATCGACTGTCACAGATCAGCAACCGACAACCCGAACTGACGATATATCCAACGACTATATATCCTACAGATATACCTACTCCAGTTAAGAATAAGCCGGGCATAATTGAGTCATTGTTAGTTCGGGCCAGTCTAATAATATATTTATAATATTGGCGTCCAATTGAGTCAATAGTCAGAAATATTTCCCATTATTGGTTTTCGGCGCTAAAATCCTTATCATCTTCCTTGGTTCGGGGAGTTCTAACAGATTACCAACGATTACGAAAACGTGACGCTGTAACCTACAGATGAGCAATTCCAGTTTCCAAGCCAATAATCATGAAATATGAAAATCTGCATTTGCAAGTAATTGTAATAATATTTACAAGGCAGCCGCGTTGATCTTAAAAGCAACTCCAGTATCTATGAAGAAATGTAAGTACCGTTTTTTTTTTTGCAAATCATTATGAAAAAGTTCCAATGTGTTTCATTATCATAAAACAATATACATTTTTGAAGGTCAGTATACATTTTCACTCATCAGCATACACCATCATTGGTATTCTTGTTCCATTGTATAGTTTCCTCCGTTTTGTATCACGCTTTCCTATTTATTCTACATGAATCTCATCTAGGTTTATAATTCAATACGTTTTAGGTCATGCACCAACTAGTTACTTAATCGGTCTACTAAAATACCTCCTGTCGCCTTTAAGTAATTAAGCAGTTAGGGCTCTTTTCCGTTTGCCATCACCATGGCTTGCCGAGTATTTCGCCCACCCGTAGTCCGAGAATTTAATAACTAAAGCGTTTTACCACATCGCGACACAGGCGTGGGGCTAAATACCGGTACATACCAGTTTTAACCGCTTTATACCGGTAATAAAGGATTAAAAAGCGGTAAGTGTGCGGCCGGCATCACGTTGCGGCGGCGATGGCAGGTGGCGGGTCTCATTTATCTTGCGCCACACTGATGAATATTCACTCATGTTAACTAGGCGTACGACGGTCATTAGTTGCAGAGAGTAAGCTTCTAATAGGTAGGATGTGTTGAGCGGAAAAAAGAAGTGGTCTTGGTGTTAATGGATTAACAAAAATCTTGTTGAAACGAATATAAATAAGTTTTATTTAGCTGTTCGGTTAGGGCAATGGTAGCTTGATCGAGCTGCGCCGTCAGGTCCTGGTGGCGGACTGGCGGCAAAGGCTTATGCGCCCTACCGCCGGCCTCGCTACCGTCGAGGCGATCCGGCCAGTACTCGACGACTGGCTCGGGAGAAGGCACGGCTCCCTGTCGTTCAGGGTGACGCAGGTGCTGTCGGGGTACGGCTGCTTCGGCAAGTACCTGTGTCGCCTAGGCAAGGAGCCGGACGCTCGGTGCCACCACTGCGTCCAATGCGGGGGGGACACGGCGCAGCACACGCTCTCCGAGTGTGTAGCTTGGGAGGAGCAGCGCCGTGTCCTCACAAATGAAGTAGGAGGCGACCTGACGCTGCCGACAGTAGTGCGGAGGATGGCCGGCAGCGCAGAGTCGTGGAACGCGGTGGTGTCCTTCTGCGAGGACGTGATGTCGCAGAAGGAAGCTGCGGAACGGGAGAGAGAAATCTCAACTCCCTTCCCGGGCCGCAGAAGACGCACCGGGCGCCGAAAAAGGGCGGATAACGCCCTCTTCCGCCCCCCATGAATGGGTCCAGGGGCGAGGGACATGGGGAAGTCCCCGCCCCCTATTCGATGGACCCCGAGGCGGAGGCGCGCGCGAGTGTCAGCGCGCGTCTCTGAGGCGATGCACGGGGTAGCTTAACACCCCACTACCCCGTGCCGGAGACGAGGCCCGGACAGACCGGGCCAGCACGAGAGTGTGGGGCTGCGGAAGAATTTAGACTCCCGCGGCCCCACGCACGCTCTTGACAGAAGAGACACCGGGGTGGTTTTAGTCAGTAAAAGTCTGACAGACCACGTCACCCACCCTAGGGCGGTGGACATCCTATGAGGATTTCCACCCCGAAAAAAAAAGAAAAGGGCAGTGGTAGCTTGGAGTCTGTGTTCATTTTGATCATGGCAAAAAGCTCGCCTCCGAATCGATCATTATCCGAAAGACGTCATCTTCGACCGGTTTTATGCTTATCGCATTCAGCGGAAGTCTGCTAATTTAACCAGCAGGATAATTGTGTAACACACTATCAGTAGCAATGGGTTTTTGACAGTTCAACAACATTCATTGCGTTATTGAAGTTGTTGAGCAGACTCATTGTCCAATACATCGAGCAATGGATTAGCAATATGCTGCAGTAATAGTGTGTTACACAATTAAGGTGCATATCATCGGTCTATCTTTTGTATAGCTTTTCAACACTACCTATGTCTGTTGGTATGCTGTGGTCATTCCAAAACCTTTCGTTCCTGGCAGCCATGCGTGCGTTAATTAACCCACAAAATGGTATGACAGGTTCATATATACACTTCTGACTAACATTTCCAGGAAAATAAAAATAAATAGGCGTAGAGTAGGCAGCTTTTCGGTGTTCTATAGGATGCATTTTGGGGAGTGTGCGAGGGAATTGCATGATTTAATTCCCCCATCTCCGTTCCACCATCGGACGACCCGTCGTACGGCGAGTTTCCACCCTTATGTTGATAACACCACTACGATCCGGGAAGCGTTTCGCCTCCTTCTTTATACCGCGTACATCGAGGGACTGGAACAATTTGCCAGCGGCGGTGTTTCCGTCGGACTACAATTTGAGTGTCTTCAAGGCTAAAGTGAATAGGCTCTTAATAAACTAGTGCGCTTTACCATCAACGATTGCGTCACTGGTTACCATCAGGCGGGATTGCGGTCAAGCTCTAGTTTATAATTTTATTTTAAAAAAAAATAGACTAGATGTAATATAAAAAAAAAAAACAATATTCAAATCAGTAAGATTTTCTATATGAAGATACATGCCTAAAATACATATTATAACACAATTCGCGCCAGATACAGAGTATGTTGATTTAGGAATTCAACTCATGCAATAGTTTAGATAATATTTCACCCGAAATCAGCCAAGTAACCTCGCATTTTCAGTCTGAGAACCATCCAAATAGATGCTCATTACATTATGGAGGTGAATTATAATTAAAACAATAGTTATAAGCATATTAAATATAACGCTGCGTATGTTGCACTAGCCAGTTAAATCGAAACTAAAATTATTGAGGGTTTTAAAGTGTTATTAAAATTCTGAATTTTAACTGATATTTAAAGGGGAATTACAAAGTTAATAACTGCGAGAACGTAACTAAAGGGTAGTGTGTAAAATATACATATAAATATCATCATCATCAACATCATCACCTTTTTATCATCCCACTGCTGGGCACAGGTCTCCTCTCATACAGGATTGAGCGTAATCACCACGCTTGCTCAATGCGGCTTTGCGATTTCAGACTTTAAGACCAAGTTTCCTCAAGATGTTTTCCTTCGTCTTGTAATCAGTCATTGGTGTCCAAGATATACTTAGAAAGTACATTTAACTTAGAAAAGTTACATTGGTACTTGCCTGACCAGAAGTCGAACCCGCACACATACTTGAGTATAGGTAATATACAACGTGTAACAAAAGGGTATATACATACTAAGGGCATGGCATCTTTAGATTATATCAAAAGATATCGAAAGGGTTTCAACTCAAAATAAAATACTCAAAAAATTGGTACCAAATTTTCGGTTTCGTGTGTTTCTTAAAATCAAATCATAACAAACGTTGAAGCACACTACATACGTTAATAACTACTCGTTACCCGTCACGTTACTTGCCAAAATCCGATAAATGTCTTCAATATCTCTGTGCGACTAGTATGATAGCAGCCTATCACAGGCGGTGTTTTTCCTCATAACTTCCTAACATAAAGAGATTAAAAAACCCTTCCAATATCGTTTGATATCATGTAGAGATGCCATGCCTTTGTTATGTATATACCCTTTATGTTACACGTTGTATAATATACATACTTAGGTGAGCAATAGGCAGTTAACTGCATGACCTTAAGTGCAAGCTTTAATATGCAACAAAGTGTAATTTGATCGCGATAAAAAGCAAGGCCAGCCTTAATTAGAACAACAAGGCTCCTGGAAATTACGGGGGTCCCCTTTATGCAATATTTATGACTTTATGCTGCCTCCAAGGCTTCGTGCCGTAAGGAGCTGTTTATCTTCCAGCATCTAAACCTATTAAGATGCAATCTCATCGTTCAGCATTATATTAGCCGGTGCATGCAAGTAGCTGTTGTTCTAAATTTATAAAATTCACCTCACCTTTGTGTTCAGGTAGTTTGATACAGGAAAAGATTGCTTGATGTACAGCTGCTGCATGCTTTGAGTAAACTTCTGATTGACTTATTATCCATAACGCTTGAATCCATACTAATATTATAAATGCGAAAGTAACTCTGTCTGTCTGTCTGTTACGCTTTCCCGCTTAAACCTCTAAACCGATTTTGATGAAATTTGGCACAGAAAATCTTTAGACCCTGAGAAAGGAGGAAAAATAAAAGGTAGCCTATGGGCTACCTTTTATTGAAATATTTGATATTCCCGAGGGAAATCTAAAAAGCGCGATATAACCGAATTCCACGCGGGCGAAGCCGCGGGCGGAAAATTAGTAGTTTATACCATGGAGCAAATATAGAGGTTTATACGATAACGTTCTTTTGTTTTTGGCATCACCTTTTTTTTCTTTTTGAAAATTATAAATTAGGGCTTGACCGCAATTCCGCCTGATGGTAAGCAGTGATGCAATTGTGGATGGTAAAGCGCGCTAGTGTATTAAGTTATTTGCCAGCGGCGGTGTTTCCGACGGAAACACCGCCGCTGGCAAATTGTTCCAGTTCCTCGATGTACGCGCTATAAAAGACGAGGCGAAACCCTTCGTTCGGATTGTTGTGGTGTTACAACGTAAGGGTGAAAACTTCCAGTGCGACGGGTCCGATGATGGAACGGATATGGGGGAATTAAATCATGCAAATTCCCTCGCACATTCACCAAAATGTATCCCATAGAACACCGACAGGCTATGCAAGCCAACTATGCGCAATGTGTGAACTAACAGTCCATAACTCAGTCTGGTTTTTATGGTCTCTTTTTTATTTGTCCTACGATCAGCACACCCGACAGCAACGACAGAAGAGTTTGATGAAAGCACATAACAAATGCAAGACGTGACGAGTCAAAATTTTATATATATACAACAACAATAGGGAATATATTACAGTTTGTGTTAAACATGTCTGGGTTTAGTCTCAAATTCTCGGCGAGAAACGCGAGATTTTCGTTGAAAAATGGAATGTTTCCATTGTTTGTTCACTCGGAAGCCGCGAACACAGAAGACGTTTGCTCATCTATTAAAGTATGAGTACAATGAGAATCTTTTCTTATTTCTTCGTTGTCTAAATCAATATCGTCTCCTTCCTTTGTCTGATGAAGCAAATATTTTTTCGATGTCGGATGTTTTGTTTTTGGAATTTTTCTAGCGAAATATAAAATTTAAAAGTACCTTTTATAAAACCTTAAAATCAATATGTTACGAGTAAGCTAACTCATGCCATATTTTATCTCTGCATCGCCATAAAGACCTTTATGTGCCTTTATACACTGTGGTTCTGACAATACGACAATAAATCAAACATCGTGTACCTCAACACATTCTCAGTCTACATATAAAAAAATCATAAAAATATATCCATTAGTTTAGTCACAGGAAATTGTTTTTCATTTTTTCACATTTACTGCATGATGTACATGTTGATAAGGAAGCGCATACAGGTTGATGACCGCCGCATCCAGCAGTACTAAACTTTAATAATAATGGCGCCAAAAAGCAAGACTATACAGGAACGTGCTGTCGCTGATCGGAGGTCAGTGAACCAAAATTTTAAAGGATGTTCCATTCCGTTTCCAATTTTATGCGATTTAGTTTGTTTGAAATTTTTTTTGATGCTAAGTTTTTTTCTATGGTTTGGGAAAATAATTAATGTTTTCATTTATTGTCGTATTATCAGCACCACTCTGTATAGTATTTTTTCATAAAATGTTAATAAACTAGTAAATAAACATCAAAACTTAATAAATAAACAGTGTATTCCTTGGATGGTCTCTGAGACGGATTTTTAAGAAATCTCACACACCTTTTGGCAGTCTTTTTCCTATTTACAAAGAACTTTAGTTAATAAATCTGCTCTTTAGAATGCGGTCGCACTTCATCAAGACCAACTACGACTCACCAAAATCAAACTTATTTAAATTTCCAAGCACTCGCTTATTAAAATACCAAAGTTTGCACAAGTTTCGTTTCCTAGTCATTGGCGAGACGAGGCAAGTTTGTTCAAAATAGATGGAAATGAAAAGGTTTCTTTCAACAGATTAATGAAGATAAAATTGCAGGAGTAAGCCGGTGGGATAAACAGCTTTGGGTCCCTGCGTGCCCTGGATTGTACCCTTGAGCTCCTCGCCCCTTCTATTTGAGGGCCCTTTACTAACATACGCAATCACTGTGATTAGAGTGGGTAATGAGTTTTCATAACTCTACCTTATTATATTTTGTCAGATATTTACAGTAATTTTCTTTTATTATTATGAATGAAAGAAAATTACTAAGAAAATTACTTAAAAAGTCGTGGTGGCATAGTGGTTAAAACACCAGCCTCTCAAGTATGAGTGTGCGGGTTCCATTCCGGTCAGGCGAGTACGAATGTAACTTTTCTAAGTTATATTTACAGTCAAGACCAAAAGTCGAGTTACAATCTCACAAAACTATGCCCAAGCAATACTAGTTGTAGTTACGACCTTCTTCTATAATAAAGTTTGATACACATTGACAACTTACTGCCCGCTCATGATTGTTAGGTACTACTTACTAATTTCAACGTTCACAGTAAGTGTTCAAATAGCCTAGCGGTCCTCGCCTTGATAGGCATTCAAGGTGGTTCGAGTTCAAATCTATTATCTTACAAAATATTTTTGAAATGTTTATTGATGAATTATGAATGCTGACAACAAAAATATGTAAAAATACCGATCCGCAACTTAACGATGATACTTTATTTTAAGATTTTTTCTATATTAGAGTCATTATAAAAAGTTAACGGTAGATTTGAAACAAACTGAACAAAAAATATTCCACTACCTACAATAACTATTATTAACTACAATAACTCATATAATATTACATAGCTGTTGTTGGTTGGTGAACATATATGTAGTTACGAGTTCGTGTTATTAGTTTTACTTTTTTAATCAATATGCAGGCATATGCAGCAATATATCTCAAATATCATAATATGAAACCGGCTTTTGTGTAAGTTGTTTTTATTATTATTTGGATAAGTTGCAAACCAATCGCTTGTTGCAAGTGAGTAATAAAATTGTTATTGTTTTAGAGAAATACTGTAAGCCAAAGTCAAGAGGTTGTAAGACGAAGGTGGCTTATGTGTCGAGACAAGTGGAACGATACAACAATATTTACCGTTAAATAAACTTTTAAATCATGCGAAGAAGGGAGGTTGCATTTGTGGTTTAAAAATAAACTGGTGAGACCGGTGGACACTTATCGAGCTAAACAAAACCAAAAAAAAAAAACAATTTATAACAATCACAGTGCAGAAGTGTCCTACAAAGTATTTTAAATATATGTCATTATATATCGTAATAACGGACTCTAAACCAACTCGTAAAGTAATTTAGCTAAGTGACAGTAATATGTTCGGTTGGCTTAATGGCTAACAGATGTCGCCTTTTGCAGTTTCAATACAAATTACTTTTGGTAAATTATAAAAACAATAATTTCGGAATTCGATAAGAAATAAGTTCGTTTACTTTTGAACTAAGGAAGCGCTTGAAGACTATAATCTCATGCCTTCAAACTCCGAAAAAAGGCACTGCAGGATGGCAGCACTAGTATCATGCTATACACGCAAAAAAATTGTAAATGTAATAAGCACTGTTTTGTGTTCTAAGTATAGATTATTTTATGATTGTAATAATATTCAGGTTAAGCTTCAATCCTCTTTTCTTTAGGAAAATGAATAATTAAGCTATAACCTCTTTAATCATAATATACGTATAATATTATAATTTTCATATCTAACAACCAAAAATGTTTTTTGTATTTTTTACTATATTAATATCATAAGTTTGTCAAGGATTACTTTTATATAAAATATTACAATGCTGCCATTTCAACGTTTGTTACATTTATTAGTATAAGTATATCTATACCGAATAATATATAACTTTATAATATATTGCATTATAATATGCATATTGTTTTATTTTTATATATTTTTTATTATATTACATCTATAGTAAACTAAAAAATATAATAAAATCCTATTTTAGTATAAATATTCAGTAAATTTTCCTATTCGTTTAAATATTCTTTGCAAACATTTTTACTTTAAAATACAAATCAGTTATCATAATTTTAAATTATATGAAACAACAAAAAGATTTGCCATTATTAAGGATCGAACCCACAATCGCTCGCTTATGATAGACCATTGTTAAGTGCGGCCGCTAACTTAACTTCAAATGAAGTAACGAAATTTTGCATTACCTTAAAGAAAGATGAAGACT
Source organism: Sesamia nonagrioides (assembly GCA_017933935.1). Taxonomy (NCBI): domain Eukaryota; kingdom Metazoa; phylum Arthropoda; class Insecta; order Lepidoptera; family Noctuidae; genus Sesamia; species Sesamia nonagrioides. The sequence goes on from JADWQK010000081.1 coordinate 1,943,608, forward strand.
GCGATAATAAAAATAATGCGTTAGTGTGCGTGGCCGGTTTAGCGCAGGCGACAGTAGTCTTTAAGGTGGGAATGGACTTCTACAGCTGATTGTACTTTCTAAGTATATCATGGACACCAATGACTGATTATAAGGTGAAGGAAAACATCTTGAGGAGCCCTGGACTTTTTAGTCTGAAATCGCCAACCCGCATTGAGCAAGCGTGATGATTACGCTCAATCTTTCTCTGTATGAGAGGAGACCTGTGCCCAGCAGTGGGACACTAAAAAGGTTGATGATGATTGTGAATAAAGGCGCAGTCTAGCTTATTTGATCACATGACTTTTAAACACACATTTCTAACTCAGTTTACATGCTTTCGTAACTTGTCTAATTTTAACAGTAATCCTTATTTTTCCCTTTGTGTTACAAGGCCATTTGGGTAAAGTCCTACCTCATTTTTTTTTAAACTTGCGACCCACTGGTAGCCTATTCAACCAAACATCAGGATTATTTTATTACACGTAAGTTGAATATAAAGATATTATACTCAAAAATCATCCTGAATAAATTCTCTAGGTAAATGAAGGTGGAAACCTTATCGAAATCCATTACGTAGTTTAGTAGAGCTCACACGGTAACACAGGCTGATACAAACATAATAGTACGTAATGGATGATACTTTTAGGCAGACAATCCATACTATAATATTATAAATGCGAAAGTATCTCTGTCTGTCTGTCTGTCTGTCTGTCTGTCTGTCCGGCTTTCACTCCAAAACTAATGTTGTAATGATATTTGGTACATAGATAGTCGAGAGCCTAAGCTTAGACATAGGCTATATAAAATCTCGCTATGACCAAAAGGAGCAGAGCAGTAACAAAAAATGTTGCGAAAACGGGGGCAAACGCGGACGTACATATTGCTCCCATTATTTTAACAGGCGATTATTTTATATCAACACGCGGACCCAGTCGCAGGCAGTTCTAAATCAATCAACACTCTTAGCTGTCTTATCGAGTACTAGCTGCGTCCCACAGTTTAACCCGCAAGTTTCGATCGTATGTCACTTAACTTTAACCATCGTTTATGAAAAAGCCCCTTAAATACTGTGGAGGCATGAGGAACAGGGAGTAAAGTTCACTCATCCTCCATAGGAAAGGGAGGATCCTCCGCCCAGACGGGTGTTATGTCTGGCGGACACTTGCCCAATGCTTGAAATTGGGAAGTTGTACATATGCTAGTTGCACGGTAAACTTTGATTGCGAGATGCAGAATTCGTGTGACGTCAGTATGGCGGGTTGTTACTTTGAGGCGTTTGTAGGTAGGTGTAGTACCGCTACATCGTTACATGCTTCATATTATGGTGTTTATTCATAATTGTTTATTAAAGTCAAGTAACGTTAAAACGTCAAATCACTAGTTCACTTTAAGCAACGTTTATGAATAGAGGGGGAAATGTTACTCCCAGCTATAAAACACCTGTGTTATTTTTATAAATTATAAACTAGCGCTTGTTCGCAATCCAAGCAAAGCGCACTAATTTATTAAGAGCCTCTAGCCTTGAAGACACTCAAATTGCAGTCCGACAGAAATACCGCCGCCGGCAAATTGTTCCAGTCCCTCGATGTACGCGGTATGAAAGAGGAGGCGAAATGCTTCGTCCGAATCGTAGTGGTGTTAACGACGTAAGGGTGGAAACTCGCCGTGCGACTGGTCATCCGATGGTGGAACGGAGATGGGGGAACTAAATCATGCAATTCCCTCGCAAACTTACCATAATTAATTCTATAGAACACCGAAAGGCTGGCTACTCTACGCCTGTGCTCTAGGCTTTGGAGACCGTTTTGTGTTAAATCTGGGTCGCCAATCAGCCTCTTCGCACGCCTCTCCACCGAAACCAAATACGTTCAATAGTTTTTGCGTAAAAGAGTAACAAACTAATATTATAAACGAGAAAGTAACTCTGACTGTCTGTCTGTCTGTTACGCTTTCCCGCTTAAACCTCTCAACCGATTTTGATTAAATTTGGCCCAGACAATCTTTAGACCCAGAGAAAGGACATAGGCTACGTTTTATGCCGGAAATACGTGATATTTCCGAGGGAAATCTAAAAAGTGCGATATAACCAAACTCCACGCTGGCGAAGCCGCGGGCGGAAAGTTTATTGTATAAAAACAATCTTGATTCCCGGGATATAAAATCGAGGAGTAACGTATCTGCTTCGGAAGTCAATTATCGCGACGTTTCAGTTGACAGTGCCCATAAAATCCTTTGGCAAATTGTCCAGTTTTATTTATTACTATTTTTAAGTACTATCTAATGAACTACATCTACCCTTGGATATGTAAGAGACTACCAGCAAATAAAATGTATTTCTGTACGTTTATATCTCATCATTAAATAGTTGTTTTGTTTCTCGTAACTGACATAATAGTCGTAAACTCTATTCTTCGTCACTTGTGTCATTCGGTAAACTAAGATGGCTGACTGCTCCCAAGATTTCGATTTTGATAAGTGTTTTGTATAAATGGTTAATTCCGGAGCTTTGAGCGTGGTTTACACTCGAAGTAGTTTACAAAATCAGAGAAATGGAAAATACACTGTATGATTATTTTCATAGGATTTACTCCTGTATCGTGGGTTCGTTTAGAATATTTAAACTTACATAAACAATAAGCCAGACCCGGAACAACTACTTGTAGACCATTTGTTCCGTGCGGGAGTCGAACCCGCGACACGCACAGCATCGTTCAATCGCTCTGCCACTGCACCAACCGGGTCGTCAAAATTATTAGTGAAAAGCTGCGCCTCGCGGTTTCACCCGCATAGGTTTCGATATGTTTTTTTTTATCAAAATCAACTCCGCTCCTACCGCAGCGTGATGTTATACATATAGCCTGAGCTATTCAACACAAAAACAATTTCCAAAATCGAACGTACGATCCTATCGAACGTAGTTCCTGAGATTAGCGCGTACAAACAAACTCTTCAGCTTTATATATTAGTATAGATTACCATTATACAATCTATTTTCCACCTGTCTGCTGATTTTACACTGTATCATACATTCCATTCCATTTCTCTCACGATTTACAATGTTTATACCTACATTTATATAGTAACTAGCTTTCCGCCCGCGGCTTCGCCCGCGTGGAGTTCGGTTTTATCGCGCTTTTTAGATTTCTCAGTGTTTCTCTACTATATTATGCATTTATTATACATACAAACCTTCCTTAAGAATCACTCTATCTATTAAAAAAAACCGCGTCAAAATCCGTTGCGTAGTTTTAAAGATCTAAGCATACATACGGACATACAGCGAAAGCGACTTTGTTTTATACTATGTATTGATTAGTAAAATAGCTAATGATATGATCAGTTTTTTTGCAGCAAACATGTGCTGATTACTTTGGTGTAGAAATAACAATCTAGAAATATTTTCTCTAAACAGATAGTATTTTCTATATATATTATATTTTTTTTTTTGTAGTTATAAACTAGCGCTTGACTGCAATCCCGCCTGATGGTAAGCAGTGATGCAATCGTTGATGGTAAAGCGCACTAGCTTATTAAGCCTATTCACTCAAAAAAACTGAGTGAATAGGAAGGAAGACAGCAGTTGAGCGAGGTGATGCTATGTTTAACCCAACAACACGACCAACGATGCTGCGCCAGAGGATGATCTGGAGACCCTCCACGACCAAACTCCCGACACAACAAGATTAGGCATATCGTACTCGGCACACATCGCAACACAACTGCTCAGACCCGTCCACCGTACGGCTTCACCAGACATCATGCCGGAACACGACGAATCGCTCAAATACGAGTACGTTCAAATATTAGTGCTATTGAGAGGCAGGAAGGAAGGAGTCGCGCATGTGGATACTTATACTTAATCATTATCTCAGCGTTTTTAGCTCTGGAGTCTGGGGTCCGCTTTTACCAGTAGGTTTAACTGCTGATTTTGGCTAAACTTCGATATTTTCCATGTAGCGACTGCCGTCTGATCGCCACAACCCGAAGGCGATATCGAAACATTGCAGTTAGACCAATAGTTGGACTTTTGGATTTTATTTTTGTAAAATCTTGGTGGGTTTGTGTTGTAATTTTCTAAGTCTCATTAATAATTAATCCAAGTATAACTTAGCTGCTTCTCTCGACTAAATCAAAATGAGAAAGCGGATACCTACCGACGCTTGTAAATTATATTCTGTATAAATTATAACATAACCCTGCCATCGCCATTATTCTCCGCACGGCAGCTACTTACCATTTTCTCATTCAGCCATATCCTGAGACCGCAACTTGAGTAACAGATTTAGTAGCATTTCATAGTTTCTCTCTACGTGCTCAAGTTCAGAATTTATGGGGCTAAACTTAGTAAAGGATATGGGCCACGAGCCACGTAGCCATCCTACATTATACGTACAGGCGTTAATACTCGTTCCCGACTTAATATTACCCGCCAACTTTAATTACAGGAAGGAGAATTAATGTATTGTAGAATTAAAATTAGCAAGCTCTTCTTACGTGGGAACAGTTTCATTATGCCGCTGCGATGGAATTATTTGTGTACTTGTAATACAGGGTGTATCTGACATTGTAACGCAAACTTCGCGAAAAGGCTGGACCGCATGCCACTAATAAAATTATAATAGGCATTTATGTTGTTAATGAGCGGTTACAGAAATCATAGTGTTTAAAAAAATGTCGGCTCGGCCTTTGAACGTTGCAAGCGTGCCGCCGCGCGGTTTTGTAGGTATGACGTTGACACCTGATATGAAATCTATTAAATCAGCTTATCAGCGTTTTTTTGTGTAATTAGTGAAGTAGTTTTTACTTTAAAATCTTATTGGGTTATAAAAGTATAGCAATTAAAAACAGTCTAAATTGAAAAAGACTGTATATATATTTTTTTTAATTATGTGGTTCAGAATCATATACTGGATTCATGGTACTCGTTTATGCGTCGATGTCAGATACACCCTTCACATAACGGTGTTATACTTTAGTAATCCAGGGGCAAGTAAGTAGGTTAGTTGTACTTTTTTGCGAATAGTTCTTTTTTTTTTAAAATCCACACCACATTATATCAAGCTCAGTTAACAAAGCGAATTTATTGCCACAAGGGCACTGAGAATGTGCATAGGTACATTACAAAAATTTCGGTTCTAGATCCGAACAAATCGGATTTGCGTTCAATTTTCACAGACTTTCGGAAGCTCCCCGAATTCAGCCGAGCAAAACCCGACCTGAATACGGCGTAAGAAAATTTCTAAATTCCCAACTCGCTTTCGTAACTTAGAATTTGAAGGATTTAAATCTTCGCTGACTTGTCGAGATTGACCCGAATCGCAATCGGTATTTTTTTCGACAATTGCTTACTTTTGAAATGCTATCGTGAACACGACCCTTTTTAAGGCAATCCCTGTTTATTTAACATTCAATTTATAAAATACGAAGCGTATTCGGGAAATCATTTCCCGATATACCTAATATATCGTTTTCCGAAAGCACTACAAATTGTGGCAACAAAATTGCCATTTTCGGCATTTGCAGATAAAATATTTTAGTGCTACAGAAAAGAGTACGCTCAAATATTAGTGCTATTGAGAGGCAGGAAGGAAGGAGTCGCGCATGTGGATATCACCTGTCGTGCCGGGAGGCGGCAGTTCCGCAGCGCGCTAGCTCACACGAGCTCACTCGAGCCGCCAACCCTCCCCGCCAACATTTGTTACCTTTACGGCCAACATTTATTACCGTACCCGGGCGCTCGGCGCTCGTCTCGGTAAATATACTTAATTAAAATTACCGCACGCGACCCTTGAGAATTCACACGTGAACATGAAGACGCGTTATGAGATAAAACTTTAGTAGAGGTCGAACGGTACTCGCAACTGTCTCAATGAACGCGAAACTGCTGCGAGTTTACTGAAGAATATAAAGTATTTTTTTTATATAAACTAGTGCTTGACCGCAATCCCGCCTGATGGTAAGCAGTGATGCAATCGTTGATGGTAAAGCGCGCTAGTTTATTAAGTTTATTCACTCAAAAAAACTGAGTGAATAGGAAGGAAAACGGCAGTTGAGCGAGGTGATGCAAAGAGGGAGATTGATCTGGAGACCTTCTACGACCAAACTACCAAATCAAGAACATTAGGCGCATCGTACCCGGTACACATCGCTACACAATTGCTCAGACCTGTATACAAGAGTTCTAGTATCTGAGCAGTAATGCAACCGCTATCCCCAGGCGAGTTCGACGAATTTCACGAAACCTAAATATATGTTTGCATTTTAAAGTTATTGCTTTAAAAGCTTTTGGTCTCGTTTGCGGCGCAAAACCCACTACACGTTTCTTTTTTTATATCTTTTCATATTTTCCTACAAACACTGGTAACTGGGGGTTCGTCAGCGTTTAGGAAGAGTGTGCTCGTGTCTGGGGGAGTCGTTCCAAACTAATATTTCGTCAGAACACTCGAGCGCTTGAAAAGTTTCGCATGCACTCGCCAGCTCCAAATAGTTAAGGTGAAAATTTTAAGTAATATGTATAGTTGTATACTTTAAGTGCTCCTCAATGTACGGGATGCAGGTTACCACGTCTCGCTTTTATGAAGCTGTATTTGACTGCAGAATGCGAGTTTCAAAACTGTACGTGACCACATTAATATACATACCTAACTCACTTAGAGCGCGAATACCTCAACTAGGAGTTAGTTTTATTATGACATAGATTACAACGAAATGAACGTCAGTGGCGATTATCTAAGCTATATCTCTTGATACGCCAAAAGTCCTCAGAACCTTGTCTACCCATACTTCCCGATACGAATTTAAAGCTCATATTCCTATAATATTCACTAGGCACAAGACTGCTGACACAAGTTAGCAAAGTCAATAAAACAGCGAAACTTTGTTACAAATAGGTTCGTTGTCGTACAAATGTCTGTTCAGTATTGGAGACACAAATTCTTTGTATATTTTGTGTTACCACACGTTAGGTTCACGCGGAGATCAGATAAGGACACAAAAAATGTGTATAATTTCCTGTGCTTCATTTAAATTGCGTCATGCTTTATTGAGATTGTGTGCTGTTTCCTTTTCGCTTTACTTGCGCGAGTTTAGAGGAGAGTAATAGCTTTAACGTGTTGGAGGTTGTATGCATCCCGCTAGTTGAAACTTCAAAATACTCGAGAATTAATAAGACATCTAATAGATATTGAGGTTCTGTCTTGTTGTTGTTGTTATAGCTTTTAATTTTGTTTATAGAAACTAACAAAGTATGTCATATCACAATAGGGATGTATCCAAGGTATGAAAATCAAAAAAATATTTAATTAGTTCGTCTTATAGATAATTTTAAAAATTAAGACTCGTATTTTATATTTTGTCGAAATTACCAAAAACTACTGAGATATTTATAGCGTATTAAAGTTACGAAGTGGGGGCTAATTACGTCACGCCGTGGTATATTTTGTATCACGACGTGACGTCATGCGACATTTTAAATAAATATATCTTCCTAAGTAATTGAATGAAAGAAAAAATAAAAAATACGTGTTCAATATTTTTTATAAATCTATCTGATGGACATTAAATTATTTTTTAGGATACAATTTCGTTTTGTATCTGCATGATTATAAACAATACACAAACAGAGAACTTTTATCTGAGGTCTGCATTCTGACAGCAGACAGTTTTGTACAGAAAATATATAAAAAACTGTCATAATTTTCTTTCAGTTTAATCAAAGTTATCTGATTAATTATTGGGAAATCAGTCCTACATAAGGTAAATACAGAAAAGAGAAAATCTATAAACAAATTATCCACCACTTACATGCCTATCCTGAAGAGTACGTCAAAATGTTGTTTGTACAACTTCACGCCATTAGCGTCCGTTTTTAATCTATGCATAGACCGCCCAGCTGGCACAGTTGTCTATTGTAGGCAAAACAACAATTCAGTTCAGTTTCGTTGATTGCGCGTCTCGTATTAAACCAGGTTTCTTTAACCATTTCTGAAGTATATCTCTGTGCAAAATTTTTACTACGAAAAATTAGATTTAGAATTTTAAAGAAAGAGCTACGCAAAAAACGTAGAATACGAAGAAAATTTGGTCTATGAACACTGCCACAAAAATGTACAAGAACAGTAGCTAGAATTATAACACAAACTGTTTGATGTGTGAGTAATCATAAATAATCTACTTCTTTTTTCTACACTCAGCATTATGATTTTCCTATGATCGAATAAAGCAATCCTAATCAAGGTATATACTTAGGAATGGGCAAAAAAGAACCCCTTTTTATGCCATCATAGCTTGGTTATAGGAGACAAGTAACCAGGGTCGTCGGATATAGTATATTGAAGACTAGAATTGAACCGATGGCATTATTTCAATTAAATTAAATTTGGTAACTAAATTGACGACACAAAAATACATTTTTTTATCGTTGCCCACATTAGGGATTTGTCATGCATCGTGGGGCGTTTACAAATATATAAACTCACATACACAAACAGCCAGACCCGGAACGACTACTTGAAGGTTATATAAATATTTGTTCTGTGTGGGAATCGAATCCGCGACACCTTTCCCCGTGCCGTCAAAGTTGAATGAAGTAGGAATGACCGCTCACTCCAAGTAGTTTTTCAACAATTATCAAAATAATCTGTTTTTTGTATAAACGGTTGCCGAAAATCGAGTTGAATGGCGTGGAATCGAAGAGGCAGAAAGCAGTGGACTGCCGTGAGCTGATGATGATGATATTACGCGGTTAAAATATATGGAACAGTCAATTATTTTTTGCTATTTTTTTACACTAGTGGTTTTAGTACAATAATATGCTGTATTCATAGTTGCAGCTTGCGCTGCGTATCTTTCACCCAGTATAGAACGTATTCCATTATTATTATTATTATTGTATAGTATATGTAAAACCCTTACAATCGTTGAATATCATAGGCTCGCACACGCACTTAACGGACAGACTACCGACACGTCTACTCTTGCCTGTGGCTCTCGTAAGAATGATCGACGTGGTGCGCTCGAGACAGTGCTGGTCTGTGACGGATGATAAAACGAATACACTACAGTATATATATGTCGTGGATCGTCGATATCAGTTCGGTGATAGAAGGCCCTGTGTGTCGTTTAAAACAAGGTAATATACTGCAAATGAATATGCACATATAAACTTAGAAGCTATATGATACGATAATTAATCCCCGAAAATGAGGAGGCTAAAACGCCGATATAACCGAATTTCACGCAGGCGAAAACCTAGTATTATAATAGAACTTTAACAACCCTTGCCCTGCCCTGCAATATAAAACCCCACAGGTTATAATGACCATATAAATATTTGTGAACATAAATAAAGCTGGCTTCGTCAACGATTCACTTTCAATCTTAAAACCGCCATGACACGCCGTTCCCAGCAATATTTTGAAATACCTACATTTATGATTCAGAAGATACAATTAAAAAGGCTAATACAGAACGGGGATTACGATGAAAGATCACCGTTCAATGGTGATTAATGAAACGTAGGTAATTAATTATTTACTGATGGTTCGCATGTGTTCGGCTGTAAGTACCTATATGATCCGGAGATTAACAATCCACAGTACCCTTGTGTTATTTTCCGTATATCAGTTTATAAGGTTTCATTCAGTAAGTAAAAGAGATGTTTCATTTTGGGCCACCATTATGTACGTTATATAGAAAAAAGGAAAAAAATAGAAGATTTTCATAAAAAATACTACTAAATTAATTTGAATAAAAATACAAGTATATATAATTAATTATTTGAAACGTTTTTTAGTGAGATAACCCTTTATTAAGGTGACATGACAACCATGACACTGGTTATGACATTTGATTGGCGACTTTGACAGTTCTATTTTCCCGTTGTGTTCGTGTCGAGTGTTGATTTGAGTTGATTGTGTTTATTTAAAGGGCCGTATGTTCTGAATTCTTGTTTTATTTTTTTCGCAGTCATATGGTAGATAATATAGATACGATAGCCTTAGACACATGACACATCAATCAAATGTCACTGTCAAAATCTTATTTCGCTTATTGCTGACCACCATAGTTATTATAAGTTGTGTTGCACTCCTTGGCCGAGTTCAATTGAATCTGTATAAGAACTAAGCCAAAATATAGGAACCTAGCTTTCCGCCCGCGGCTTCGCCCGCGTGGAGTTCGGTTATATCGCGCTTTTTAGATTTCCCTCGGGAACATCAATTTTTTCCGGGATAAAAGGTAGTCTATGTTCTTTCTCATGGTCTAAAGATTGTCTGTGCCAAATTTCATCAAAATCGGTTGAGAGGTTTAAGCGGGAAAGCGTAACAGACAGACAGACAGACAGACAGACAGACAGACAGACAGAGTTACTTTCGCATTTATAATGTTAGTGTGGATTAACATTAAAAACAGGTAACTATAGCGTAACTATACATAGCATTAAGTGTACAAAGTGCTGGCCCAGGCTCCATACATTTCTGAAACATCTCCTTTATAATATAAAAGTCGGTAAAACATTCAGCTAACTTTCGTTAATGTTTTGACTGTCTGTGTGTCTTTAAATATATTAAGGCCTCAATTCCATACGGAGGATGGGTCTGAGCAGTTGTGTTGCGATGTGCCGGGTACGACGCTACAAACGTTTTTGTGTTATAAGGAACAGGAACCCTCTGGTCTTGGTCATTGGTCGTGTTGTTGGGTTTAACTTTGCATCACCTCGTTGAACTGCCATCTTCCCTCCTATTTACTCAGTATTTACTTAGTAATACATCACATCTTGTGGGAGTGTATTCTTTGGCAGAGTGAACGCAATATTATGTTGGATAGTGTACAAGTTACATCCGGAGTCGTTTATTATACGGTCCTTGTAGAAACTAGAACTAATTTCCGTGTGTTCAGGCGCTTTTGCCATACCTATTATTACAATCAATTGTAACAGCACATACCTACTTAGGACCCATTAACTTAATCAAATTTTATTCGGTGGTGCTTGGTAATCTGGGCTTCTCCCAGTTGCAATAATGTCCCTTTGTGCCAATTGGCCTAGTTCTGTTGTCTCCTGCTTTTTATGGAGGGAAGTGGAAAAACTATCTTTTTTCTTACTCCTCCGCTATTCTTTTCTGATTAATTTCGTTGCGGGACCCAAGAGAGTTGAATCGTTTCTCCGGGACTCGTCGTGCTTCATTGCTCGGCGTTTTTCTGGCGGTCTCCACTGTTGATTCTGGCTTTCAGGAGTTGCAGTGGGTGGGATAATGTGTGGCGGGTTTTGTCCCCAAAATAAAAAAAATAAATACTCAGTATTTTTTTGAGTGAATAGTTTCTTAATAAAATAGCGCGCTTTACCATCAACAATTGCGCCTCTGCTTACCACCAGGCGGGATTGCAGTTAAGCACTAGTTTATAATTATATAAAGTCCTCTTACGCTAATACGGTCATGTATGTTATATGGCACTAAGCGCTTGCACAATACACGGCACCATGCTTGTCAGTCGACCAACAAAGGCTGCGTTGATGAGCGAAACTGACGTGCGGCATGCGTGACTACTGACCACAGCGTCACAGTATGGTATTGAATCCCACATCTGTACTAATATATAAAGCTGAAGAGTTTGTTTGAACGCGCTAATCTCAGGAACTGCTGGTCCAATTTGAAAATTTCTTTTTGCGTTAGCCCATTAATCCAGGAAGGCTTTAGGCTATATAACATCACGCTGCCGTCAATAGGAGCGGAGCATAAGTAACTCCACGCGAACGAAGTCGCTTATGTATACGAGTGACCGACGTATGCAAATTACATCAGTGCAGGAAGAATGTAACCATCATCGGCGCAGGAGGAATGCACAGCAGCACTTCGGTAAGTAGACTGAAGTAGGAAACGCCAAGGATGTCCGTGAAACTCAAATTTTACTACGTTTTTTGCAATTTGCAGGTCAGTGTTAAGTTGTAAGTTGTATAATCAGCTTTTTAATGTTCCCCCCTCGTGGACCAAGTACAGGTTTATATATCTATATTAATTTATTTTTTAATATATAAAGCTAAAGACTTTGTTTGTTGGTATCTTTGTTTGTTTGAACGCGCTAATCTCAGGAACTACTGGTCCGATTTGAAAAATTCTTTTTGCGTTGGATAGCCCATTAATCCAGGAAGGCTTTAGGCTATATAAAATAACGCTGCGACTAATAGGAGTGAAGCATATAAAAAAAACATATCGAAACCTACGCGGGTGAAACCGCGCGGCGCAGCTAGTCGTGTAATATGTCTCCGAGTTTTTATTTCATCCTAGTTTCCTTCACCGTTCAAAAATAAAGCTCCCGACTGACTTAGAACCTACAACTCCTAAGTTGCGGTCATTACCACCGAGCCGCCACTGCTCTTGTAAGTAATACTTACCTACATCAACAAAAAACATTTAAATATTTAATAGAATGTTAGTCATTTTTGCTATAGACTACATGAATAAAAAATCTCGGAATGGAAACGATGTATTCAAACTCATCCATTTTTTCAGGATTTAGTGTCGATGCGGTCTCGCATTCTTTTTTGTGGAACTGAATTTAAATTGTTTTGGCACCAGAGCAATATGGAAGCCTCCACCGTGGTTTTGGTTTTGGATCCCGAATAGATTGTAGGCTTTGTAGATTTTTAGAAGCTGTTGACAGAACTTTTAACACACTATTAATCTGAAGAATAGTGTTGTGAAATCCAATTATTTAAAAACTTTATTTTAACAACAAAAAAAAAATTGACCTCGAATTTTTTTTCCAGTTTGCTGTAGTGAGAAATAAATCCTATCATTTCTAAAAACAAGGAATCATCAAAATTTTCGCACATGTACTTTATACAAATTTCAGATTTTTCATTTTCAGAACTAGACCAATGTGAAAGGACACATAAAAAAGAATCATCAACATCCGTTCAACTACTCGAAAGTTCTGAGATAACAAATATAAAATGGAGTTCCCTGCCAGCTGTTCTGCATAGGAATTAAACAATTGAAACCGTGCACCTGGCTTCGGGCGTTTTCAAACTGCTTGTCAATGTCAATGTCAACGTCAGTTCATCCTATTTTTTTTTTATGTAACGAAATTGCACTCTGTAAAAGAGTAAGATGTCAAGCTTCAAACCACCACAGATAAACAACAACTTTTTGAAAATGCCACAGCGGGCCACTTCAAGAGAGTTTAAAAACAAAAATCGATGGGCGTTCCTTATAATACTCATATGTAACTCAAAGAAGTAATCAGTTTTTTTATAAATAGTTGAAAATCACTATTTCGCGTGTCTCCTTTTAATACGGGGTTCATTCAATTAGCCTTCACTACACAGAATTCCCAGCGTAATTAATAAACGTATGTTATTACTTTGAGTTATTTACGTTAATTAGGAACGTTAACCGGTAATGGGTTACAATGTTATTTTCAACTAAATCAGTTTTGGGTTGATAACGTCACGCGTTATCGTGAGTGTGTGTACAACACTAGTACAGTTAAAATTATACATAATTATTAACATGGCTCGTGTACTCTTATAGAGGTATGAAAAATAGAGTGTAAAGTTCACTCAACCCTCATAGAAAAAGCAGGATCTCCAACCAAAGGACTCAAACGAAGTTGTATCCACCTTTTTTTGTTGGGATGGGAAATCATCAAATGACATCTCCCGCTCTGGGCGGAGTAGAAGGGCGTGTCAGACTTTTACTGACTAAAACCCACCCGTGTTTCTTCACTTGCCTGTGCGACGGCCACGGCCACGGTTTTTTGTTAAACCAACCCGCAACCCTGACCCAGGAGGCATCGGTCTTCGTGGACCCCGTCCCGATATGCTGACATCGCTTTGAGGTGCGCGTGAAACACGACGCGCCGCGCCGTCGACTGGGGCCTGGTCCTTACCGGGCGGCGAGCTGCCCACTGCTCACCGCCCGCAGGCCCTCGCCTACGGCGGCTGGGAATCCGGTGTCGTTTCCCGACCAGGGCGTCTCCTGAATTATATCCACCCTTACATTGTTGATAAGATCCAGACGAAGCGTTTCGCCTGATCTTTAATACCATGAACATCGGAGGATTGGAACTATTTGCCTGCAGCGGATTTCACGTCGGATTACAATTTAAATATCATCAAGACTACAGTGAATAGACCCATTAAAAAACTGATGCACTTTACCATCAACGATTGCGTCACTGCTTATCATCGGGCGGGATCGCTTTAAAAAAAAATTGTGTGCTCGTCCCCTATTAGATTGAACTAACACGTTAGAAGCGAATTTGGGTGTAGTAGTTACACCTTTTTTTTGGGATGGGAAATCATCAAATGACATCTCCCGCTCTGGGCGGAGCGGAAGGGGGTCAGACTTTTACTGACTAAAACCCACCCGTGTTTCTTCACTTGCCTGTGCGACGGCCAAGGCCACGGTTTCTTGTTTAACCAACCCACCCAGGCGACCCAGGAGGCATCGGTCTTCGTCAACTCCGTCCCGATATGCTGACATCTCTTTGAGGCGCGCGTGAAACACAACGCGCCGTCGACTCGGGCCTGGTTCTTACCGGGCGGCGAGCTGCCCACTGCTCACCGCCCGCAGGACCGCGCCTACGGTGGCTGGGAGTTCTCCTGAATTGTATCCACCCTTGCATTGTAGATAAGATCCAGATGAAGCGTTTCGCTTCGTCTTTAATATCATGAACATCGACGGACTGGAACTATTTGCCTGCAGCGGATTTCACGTCAGATTACAATTTAAATATCTTCACATCTTCAAGGCTACTGTGATTAGGCCCATCAAAAAACTGATGCACTTTACCATCAACGATTGCGTAGCTTTAAAAAAAATTGTGTGCTCGTCCCCTATTAGATAGAACTAACCCGTTTAAGCGAATTTGGGTGTAGTAAGTTCACCCTTATCTTTCCATTCGGGCAACATAGTGATTTCATGTGTCTTTTACACGCTTCACGGTTTTATTCTTCAAAGGGTAAAACAGAGGTGTGTATACTATAGGTACCTATATATACGTAAATAGGTAAGTTATATTTAAGGCTCGGCCCTTTTTACATCGGATTAAAAACACTATTGCCATTATCCTGGCACAAACTCTCAATCTCATCTTCTTTTAGCGAGTAATTTTTATATTTCACAATTTATTTGAATGTAATTCTATAGATCACGAGTTCTGTTCAATTACTTATTAACTGTTATTGTTCTCTGTACGTATCTGAAATTAATACTGGTGTTTGTATTTGTGACTGTCATCCTTTTTTTTTCAATGAGCAACCGATTTTGTTTTTGTTGGTGTTTTCAGCATAATTTAATGAAAAAGTAACTATACTACACAATATTATTTTTTGTTTACGCGAAACCGGAAACACGTGTCCAGTATTTTTAAGTAAAGAATCTATGTACAAAAATTCAAAAAGATGTAATGAAAAACCACCAAGGTATGAGCTTGCTACTTGGTTGTCCCAACAAAAATATGGTCAAAGGTCCGTACGGGCAAGCGAGCGTGGGCGTTGACCTCTGGCGTCAGCTGTGATCTATCGTAACCGCTCGGTAACCACTCTGCGGTCTCACTCTAATGTATTTGGGAAAAAATATAACATGTTGTAAAACTGATTGGAATCGATTCAGTTGCTTCATCATCATCATCAACAACCTTTTAACATCCCACTGTTGGGCACAGGTCTCCTCTCAACAGAGAAGGATTGAGCGTAATCACCACGCTTGCTCAATGCGGGTTGGCGATTTCAGACTTAAAGTCCAGGTTCCCTCAAGATGTTTTCCTTCACCTTCAGTCATTGGTGCCCAAGATATACTTAGAAAGTACATATAACTTTTTAGAAAAGTTACATTGGTACTTGCCTGACCTGGAATCTAACCCGCGCACTCATACTTGAGAGGCTGGTGTTTTAACCACTAGGCCACCACGACTTCAGTTGCTTATTCTGAACAAACTATATTCAGGTTTAGCATAAACAAAAAATAACGTTGTATAGCTCTCGGTGTTCTCTCGGGGTTCTCGGTTGTCGGCCTCCGTGGCGCAGCGGTCAATACGCCTGCCTGCGATGTGGAGGCCCCGGGTTCGATCCCCGGCCAGGTCATGATGGAAAACGACCTTTTCCTGATTGGCCTGGGTCTTGGATGTTTATTTATATATGTATCTATTATAAATATAGTATCGTTGAGTTAGTATCCCATAACACAAGTCTTGAACGTACTTTGGGGCTAGCTCAATCTGTGTGATTTGTCCGTATATATTTATTTATTTATAATATCGGCCGCCGGCAGAAGGTACCACCCATCAGACAAAGTCTTGCCGCCAAGCGATTCGTCGTGTTCCGGCATGATGTCTGGTGAAGCCGTACGGAGGACGGGTCTAAGCAATTGTGTTGCGATGTGTGCTGGGTACGCACCAAATGTTATTGTGTCGGGAGTTTGGTCGTGGAGAGTCTCCAGATAAGTCTCCCTCTGGCGCAGCATCGTTGGTCGTGCTGTTGGGTTTAACATTGCATCACCTCGCTCAACTGCCGTCTTCCTTCCTATTCACTAAGTTTTTTTTTAAGTGAATAGGCTTAATTAACTAGCGCGCTTTACCATCAACGATTGCATTACTGCTTACCATCAGGCGGGTAAATAAAAATGGATGTACATATCTACAGTTACATTTAAAGATCACAAATATTGCAGAAATATACACTTTTCGTCTCTTTAAATAATGACTATTCTTGTTATCCGCACTAGGACAGTGATGTATCGATAGATCAGCGGTTTCGCAACACACGTCTGTGGTCGGGTAATTACCATTGACGAGTTTAAATTGCACCCCAAAATTATAGCTGGACACACCCACAAAGGTTTCACGATATTGCAGGCCATTTTGATGATTATTTGGGGGAGAGTTTTATTAAAATGGTTATTAGGACAGCAGTTCTTATGGATTCAAAAATGAGTAGGTACTAAAATTTAAAAAATTAAATCTGCTCAATCGCTATTGCTGAATGCGCTATGTGATGTTTCATATACAAGGTTGGGTCGCGATAATCAATATAAGTTCGTATGACATTTTCAATCTAATTACAAAAAATCAATCAAATAAATCCAATAGTTTAGCTAGTCAAAGATCGTCAAAAGCCATAGTCATCATCATCATCATCAACCTTTTTTATTGTCCCACTGCTGGGCACTGGTCTCCTCTCATACAGAGAAGGATTGAGCGTAATCACCACGCTAGCTCAATGCGGGCTGGCGACTTCAGACTTAGTCCAAGTTTCCTCAAGATTGTTTCCTTCACGTTGTATTCGGCCCATCACTACTGTTTAGTTCGGTTGAAAAAAAAAATACTGTCAAGTTTTATCGATTAGGAAATAGATATCTTCTTTTTTCTTTAGTAGTAACCATCTTCTAAATAACCATCACCTTGCTTAAATAAACCTATGGATGCCTTAATTCACTTAATTGCAAATAGCAGTCACAATAAAGCAATAAAAAGCCGTGTAAAAATAACCTATAGTGTACAGTTTGTTTAACTATTATTTTTTTATTGCTAAACGTCAAAGGAAGCTGATATTTTGTGGAAATTCCTTCCTTGAGTGAAACTGCTAAAGTGTCTGTTTTAAACAACGATTTCTTTTAAGAAAGAAGAATGACTTGTATTTTTGATAACATAGATAAAAAAAATCGGTTTCATCGAATCTAAAACAAGGCTTCCATTTACAAATTCAACGATTTGCCGCGTTTCTCGTGAACGTCTCTGTCAGTTCTGACGATGATATTCTTTTTTATATGAAAACAGATAACATATTTCTCGATTACGATAATCGCATCATTCATCTTCATCATTATTTTCGCAAGTCAGTAAGATTACTCGGTTTTATATAACTAACTTACTACAACTAGAAATTTCAGGAACAACAATGAATTTATCATAATGTTCCGTTCTGAATGATTCTTGACAAAAATATTCAGCACCTATGTTAAATCCTGTATTTAAAGTACAAGAATTATTCATAAAGAAATTATGTAAAGTCAATGAATACTTTAACTCTTTAGAGATCATTATCAATAAATCATATTTTCGCTAAATCGATACTTGAAATTGTCCCTACAATCTCAAGTATCGAACCTAAAATCTGTTCGTAAGATCCAGAGATTCATTACCCCCTGGTAATGAATCTCTGGATCTTACGAACAGATTTTAAAAATTCTTTTACCAATAGAAAGCCACGTTATTTTGAGTGTCATAAGCTTTATTCGACACTACCCGAAAAATGGAAAGATTTTTTCGAGCTTTACGCGAAAAATTAAAAGGCTTTTTCCTGGTTGACGGATTTCAGCACAAGTCAAAATGTTTACCGCCGAACCTGGGCACGGGTCAGCTAATCTAATATATAAAATTCTAGTGTCGCGGTGTTTGTGGTTAAACGCCTCCGAAACGGCTTTACCGATTCTCATGAAATTTTGTGTGCATATTGGGTAGGTTTGAGAATCAGACAACATCTATTTTTGTCCCCCTTAATTTTAAGGGTAATCCAAACCTATTTTTTTTTAAATATAGATCTATATCGCCCTTTACAGCACATGATTTAAATAAATAGTTTCGAAGATATTACAAATTTAAAAATTGTGGGGCGTCGCATTTGCGGCGGTACCAGCTCGTTGGGCGGCGGGCCGCTATGTTTTTTGTACGATGTTAACAGTTTTTTTTTGTAATGTATGTATTTAGTATCAGCAATGCACCCGGGCGAAGCCGGGCGGGTCGTTAGTGTTTTTATATAACTCTCGATGCTGTTACTCATAACTCATTCATTTAAAAATAATCTCCTAATCCTCTAATATGACATTCGCACTACGTCACAGTTGGTTCCCATATACCTACATATATTTGTATGATGACGTAAACTCGACGCAACGTGCTCCGGTCCGTACATACCGTCCGTTTTTCCACATTCATGCATCTTTTCATGTATATGGTTGCGAGTTTCTCCGGGTTGTAATGTGTGTCGGCATTCCCAAAAAGGGTTAGCAGAGAACCATCGGCGGTTGTGGACCCACATTTTTCCAATGACTCTGTCCCATGTGGAGCCGAGCATTATGTCTGAAGTCTTTGAATTTTAATTTTAAGGTATATTTTCATTAGGTATTATTTTATTTTTGTTTATTGTATTACATCTTCGAGCCGATGATCTGCCAATGCTATGTACGCCATTGTTGTCGTATGCGTCAGGCCATAAATTGAATAGTTTAAATTATTTTCAGTGTTTAATGTTTATGATGTGACAGTAATTTTTTTAATAAATAGATAAAATGAATAAGTCTTGAAATAGGCTGAATGCATTCGCACTACTATTTCTGCATTCAGACTATACAAACGGAAGATGGATGCAAAAACATAGTAGAAGCGAATTAAGGCATATCATACGCCTGGAAAAATAAGAAAAATAGAAAAATTTAACGTAATCGGAACTACTGTTTGATACTTTGATAGGTAGTATATATAATAGTAATACAGATAGACAAAAACAGTACAGACATAACAGATACTTAATATACATTATCTATTTCGTGGACCGTACCTTCATGGGTCTTCCCCAGTCATCCACATACACAAATCTCTCCTCACGTGATTTACTGCATTATGTCGGTCGTCATACTGCCTTTTTTTGTACTGATGGCAGCAGGTCAAGCTACCCAAAATTGTCAAATATTCCCACTCAAGCTTGAGCGTTAATGATTTAGCGATAATGTTGAAAATCAAATAAAGAAATATGACAGATTGGAGTAGTTTGATGTGCTGTCGTCTGCACATTAACCCCCTTATTCATGCGTTTATGAATAAGGGGGTTACCTAATGTGCAGACGACTTAGCTTAAAGTTATCTAGCGATTTACACGATTAGCGATTCTTTAACCATACATTTTTGACCGTTTAACGTCACTTTACTTAAGGCTAAGAACAAACGGAGCGGTTTCCACCCAAATCCGCCGCGGTTGCGGGCCCGCAGCTTCTGTAGAATGCAGATATATAGGTAAAAAATTAAAGCACATTTAACGACGCGTTTTACGCCCGCGGTGTTCTCGGTTGTTTGCGGGTCCCGCTGCACCGGCGGTCATCTTGTCCCGGCGGGCGCGGTTCGCGGTCCCGCAGCCGCGGCGGTTTGGTCCCGCGCGTTCTGTGGTCGCTTGGCGGGTGACGGGGGTTTAACAGAAATCCGACGCCATTCAATCAGTGACTTGTTATTTACTCGTAGCGTAGTGACTGGTAGTGACGCGTTTGTGTACGTTTGTCAACAAAATGGATAACGACATTGAAGTCGATCTTCTAATTACTTTGGTACAAGAAACTGGTCGTAGTCTGGAACTCAACTGATAGTTTAACCGCCCATCTTGCAACCCCCCGTCTTGCCAAGTTTGCGGGCGATAATCGCCACCGCGACGGCTGCGTAACCGCACAAAACTCCAGTCTCGTGAGTTTTGAAAATAAAACTCCATTCCGCCACGGCGGCGGGCGCGGGTGAAAACCGCTTCGTGAGTCCTTAGCCTAAATCATCCTTTATGAATAAACACCAGTGTTTAAGGGGTTTATTCATAAACGATGATTAAAGTTAAGTCACGTCACTTAACTTAAATCATCCTTTATGAATAAACACCATTGTTTTAGGGGTTTATTATTTTATACTATACTATTACTATATTTACGATGATTAAAGTTAAGTGACGTTAAACAGTCAAAAATGGTTAAAGAATCGCTAATCACTAATTAAATTTAAGTAGCGTTTATTAATAAAAGGGAATATATTTGTTTATTGTAAAATATCGGAACGGATTATTCTGGGTATGAAACTAATAGATGGGGTTAGGAATACGTCCATCTGTTCTATCACGTTGATAACTGACGTCACTCGGAAAATGGAATTGGCTGGACACACCTGCCTTATGTCAGGCGTCGTCAATGGATCAAACTTACGACCCAATGGGTCCCTCTTAATGGCTAACGACATCGCTGCAGACCCGGACGAAGATGACAGGATGACGGGACTCCTTCAACAAGAACTGGTGCTCAGAGGCTTTATACAGAGAGAAAAGTGGAAGGAGAGTAGAGAGGCCTTCGTCCTGCATTGAGACATCACATCGTCATCTTTAACCTTTTATCGTCCCACTGCTGGGCTTAGGTCTCCTCTCATATAGAGAAGGATTGAGCGTACCTAATCAGACCCATTCAGACTTAAAGTCCAGGTTTCCTCAAGATGTTTTCCTTCACCTTTTAATCAGTCTTTGGTGTCCAAGATATACCTACTTAGAAAGTAAATGTAACTAATAAACACATTAGAACCCGCACACTCATACTTGAGAGGCTGGTGTTTTAACCACTAGGCCACCACGACCAAGTACCAAATAGTTCAATTAAAATCTTAAAATCAATCTTTCTATAAGGCTGTTAAAAGATCATTTTAGATAGCACAATGATACAGAGTTATAAATAGACCATGCTCCGGGTCTGTTCATCGTGTTTGTTGTACAAACTTTTAATTGGGTAAACAATTTAATGTTAACGAAGCAGGCAAGGGTCGCGCTAAAAATGGGGCTGATAGATTCTTATTGGGTCCCTGAATGGGAAAAATGATAATGTTTTGTAGATTGAGATTTATTTTAGGTATACAGAATATATGGTAGCTAGTTAATTTCTATTTTAGTGACTGAATATAAGTGTACATAGTAAATATAGTTAATGAAGACATTCTTGATATGCATACTTTCTTCTATCAGTAAATGTAAAACTTTTTCTTCTACTTTTTCCTTTATTCCGTTACGTTTGTGTGCGCTTGTGTTATGTTGTGCTTGTGTTGTGTTGTTTGCGTTGCGTTGCGCTTGCGTTTACATTGCGTTGCGGTTTGTTTCGTTTTTTTTTTTCAGGTATGCTTGTTTCTTCTAACGCAAAAAGAGAGAAAAATAAACAAAAATATCTCTTTAACTAGGTGACAAAGGTAGGAAAGTCACATCCATGTTTTTCGTTCATCAAACCAAGTTTAGGTATTTAAGAAGGAACTCTAGTGGTGCTTTCTCTATACAAACGTATTCCGCTGTTTTCTTCGTGGATAATACTTTTAGAGCAATAATTTTTGTCTACAATTTTACACCGTGATTATACGTGCCCCATCATTTGATTTTTTTTTTCGAAACGTAATTAATAAAAGAAATACAATACTTCAAAATCACGAAAAATAACCCAAGTACCTTTTTTTTTCAAATTCCTCGGCACTAGAGTCCCCTCTTAAGCGCCGGAATCTACCTGCGAACAACGCGTCATACTGACGTCACGCAAACAGTGTCATGCCTACATCTCGCAAGCAGAGTTCACCGTGCAAATAGCAATTACTTATACAATTTCTCGACATCAAACGTATAGCAAGTGCCGGTCACACACACCCATCTGGTCGGAGGATCCTCCCTTTCCTAAGGAGAATGAATGAACTTTACACCCTGTTCTTGTGACATTTTTTTCTTTTTTTTTTTGTTTTTCATTTTATTTTCTTTAATATTTAGCTTTATCACTTCCACTGTTAAGATAGCACATAAGGGAAGAGCGAGACAGCTGCGACACAAGTACTATTGTAACTTACTGGACCTGTCTCAATTTATGTATGACAAAATGTTTGGATGAAATAAATATTTTTGTATTATTTTTGTATTTGTTGTACCCGTAGTCACTAACAGTGCTCAAGATTTCCCATGTCTTGACTTTAGTGATAACCTAGAAAAAGCTGTTAAGCCAGCAAACACTATTTACGTATATTTACATCTTAAGTATAAGGTGGATATACATATCATTATTTGTGTCATAAAATATGAAAAAGCTAACCCATAAATAACCCAGTTTGTTTGACACAAACAAGATGTAAATATACTTAAAATATTAATAAAATCCGAAGTACAAACCTCCTAAATATTAACACGGAGTTTAATTAAGCACTAAACTGAATCAGTGTTTACAGTATGTTGCTATTTACTCAAATCGTTAGGAATGGTTAAATATTTTATGCGGGTTGACCCTATTTTGTCGTACGTGACCTTATGCCATGTTCTTTGTTATACTTATGACGTATATGAATCTGAATTACAATGTACAGATTGTCGATTAATATTATTTTAAAATCTTTTCGGTTAGCGCAGTGGTTAAGAGGGAACTCTAGTGGTGCTTTCTCTATACAAACGTATTCTACTATTTTCTTCGTGGATAATGCTTTTAGAGCAATTTTGTTTTCCGCAATTTTACAATGTGATTATACGTGCCCCTATCATTTGATTTTTTCACAAACTTAATAAAAGAAATACGATACTTCAAAATTACGAAAAATAACCCATTTTTACTGTTATGTTCAGATGACTATTAGACAAACGTGATAATTTTTTGACAAAAAAGAAAATAATACTTTTCCTCTAACTTTTGATATAAAAATAATTGAGATCTGCCGTGTTTTGAAAAAGAAAACAGTGAAATACGGAACGCCTTTTGCTCAACGTTTTTGTAGGTAAAGTCAGCCTGAGCTGCAACTGTCCTTTTCGCACTTTACTTGGAAGCAGCGCGAAGGCAATAGTTTCTTCAAATACCTATTTTCCAAATTCCTCGGCAGTAGAGTCCCCTCTTAAGCTATTGATTGCTGCGCTGCGTGTTGCGGGTTCGATTCCCGCACGGAAAAAAATATTTGTATGACCTACAAGTAGTTGTTCCGGGACTGGCTGTTTGTATATGTGAGTTTATATGTTTGTAAACGCACCCAAGATACAGGAGAAATTCATAGTGTGGGGCAAAGTTTTTTTTTTTAAAGAAAAAAGTCTATTATTATTTTTCCCAGTGGATCATGCCTGAAAACGTCGAAGAAAAGTGTGTCAGTTATGATTCCCGTGGTTAGGCAACCATTCTTCGACATGTTGAAATTTTTTGTTGGTTATACATAAACACTAACTAAAAAATGCTGGTAGAATTGCAATAATTACTGTTAAACAGTTGATATTTTTAATGATAATTAAAACGTCTGCACTAGGAGCTCAAAAATTATATGCTAAAACATTAAATGTGTATGCCCATGCCCTAACACCCTGTACCATGATTTGGAAGGTACAATACTTGTCGTCGGAAGAATAAAACTAAATAAGGATGACTGATATATGACTGATAATTAGGGAGACATTCACATGAATGAAATTGTCCCACACGCATATTATTACTTCATGTAGCAATAATATGCATGTAGGACAGATCCATCCAAATCACAGCTCACATGATTTGAACCAGGACCAGGATAAACGGTCTCCAAAGCCTGCAGCACCGGCGTAAAGTAGCCGAGTGTGAGAGTGTGCGAGGGAATTGCATGATTTAATTCCCCCATCTCCGTTCCACCATCGGACCCATCGTACGGCGAGTTTCCACCTTTACGTTTCTGAGACTACAACAATACGAACGAAGCGTTTCACCTCGTCTTTTATACCACGTACATCGAGGGACTGAATTAATTAGCCAGCGGTGGTGTTGCCGTCGGACTAGAATTTTAGTTTCTTCAAGAGTGATTAGACTTTTAATAAACTAGCGCGCTTTACCATCAAAGATTACCATCTCTGCTTATCGTCATGCGGGATTGCGATTCAAGCACTAGTTTATAGTAAATAATAATAATGTCTCGGCTTTACAAGAAACTGTAACCTCTAAGTTTGTTTCAGTTTTTCTTGAAACAACGAAAACATCATGTTATTAAAATATTTTCTGTTTAACGTACAAAATCAATTTAGAAAGCCTTTCAATTATTAATTCTCTTTTTTATTACCCGACTACGGCAAAGCAAAAGGAGGGTTATGATTTTGACAGGCTATGTATGTATGTATGTATGTATATATGTATGTATGTATGTTCATCTGTTCCCTCGTAACTTCTAAACTACTTATCAGAATTCGACAAATGATATATCATTAGAAGCGTCTTAATTGTCCGCTGGTTATAGGCTATAAGGGGTTTCACAAAATCTAATGTGGCGCCCTCTAGCGGACAAAACATACAGAGTAAAAAAAGAAAATTAAGATAAATATAGCGTGTTTGGTATCATTTGAAAGCTCTTTACTTGTACATTTTGAATACATATATATTGCTAGCATTTGCTAGTGACTTTACCTGTATTCATGGGCTGGTTGCATATAATTCACATCTTTTCGTTCATAGCTTTTTTATTCCTTATCGGAATAAGATCACTGTAGTACCATTAGAAAGGCCTTGATATTCTGTTAGTTATGAGCTATAAAGCTTGTCACCAAATTTAGTATTGCGCCCTCTAGCGGACAAAAAGTTTTATGTGAATATAAAATTAAAATAAATATACCGTGTTTAGACGTGAAAGAGCTTCACGAGTACTTTATGCTTGTACATAATTACAAGAATGCTTTAATGATGTTAAATATGAGCGATAAGAGTAAAGCCCGGATCACGGGAACTGTGAATCGCTTTATGCAATGTAGAGCAGTGTGAACATTAATAGAATATGTAATGCACTAATGAAAACGACATAAGCTGGGAGTAACTCCACGCGGTGAAGGCGAAAACAGTTTGATAACTGGCTAAAACTCCCACAAAAATGTCCTCTGCACTATATGCCTTCGGGCTTATGTTGTTATATGTGCGTGTAGATGTAATATGTCAAGTACCTAGTTTTTAGTTCATCAATTTAACTTTTGGTAATATTACGCGCCACAAATACACTTTAACACCAAAATAGTACAAATAATAAAAAGTAAAAAAACTAAAACCCAACGACGACAAAAAACGACGCTGAAAAAGTATAAAACAAGATTTTCAGAATACTGAACCTAACAAAGTTGCTAATGTATGTAGTTGCATAGTATGAATAGTATTGTATGACATTATTGTCAATTTACAACGAAAGCATCTTGGTAGAGTCTACTGTGTCCATTTACTTGCAACTACATTAGCAACTGTGTTAGGTTCAGTATTCTGAAAATCTTGTTTAATACTTTTTCAGCGTCGTTTTTTGTCGTAGTTGGGTTTTAGCTTTTACTTTTTATTATATACTTTTATGTACGTATTATTTTTAAGACCATTAGTTATGTTTTAAATTACGTAAATACCTTGTTTGATAAATAAAAAGACCATTTTGGTTAATTTGAAAAATAAATAGATTTGAAAAACAGAAATAATCATACAAAAACTCCTCTTTAAAACATTTTCTTTTAAAAAGTTCTGATTCCCACCTACATGTAGGAAAGGGCACATGGAAGGTAGAAATTTGACATTCAGAACATCTCTCGACAATTTCATCGTTCGGCGTGATAGGTGGCAGCTTGATCGTGTTCCGAATATTTCCTACATAAAGAACCATTGCAAAATTGTATCTACTAACTGAACTGATTTTATGTACTAAATAATTACTATGATTGAAAATTTACAGCTCCAACCACAACGGCTAGGATTGTGGTGCACTCTTATATAATTAATCCACCTATAGATATTTGGTTGAGTAATGGATATTGCTTGCAATCTACATGGTAGGCCTACCGTTTTGAAACGACCTCTTAACTTGATTGGATTCAGGGTTTAGTATTCCATAGCAGTGCAAAATATAAAGGGGACTTGTTTTATGGCCTGAAAATATGCTGGCTCATCTGAAAGAATCTCATTTCAACTTATGATAAAGTAAAAATAGCTACAGAATCAGCTAAAGGGTATATAGGATATTTGATGGCTACGCCGTAGCTCGTTCGTAGCCTTCGTAGCTCGTAGCGCGTAGCATTAGATTTGTGACGACGCGCGTGACGTAACGGCCGCACCCCCCACGGGCGTGCGTCAGTCCCCCCTTCTCTCCTCTCGACACGCAAATCATTGGCCAAAATCAACAGCGATTTAATGCTGCTATTAACTACCGAAAGCTGGATAAATGTACGGTGCATGTGTTCGCTGAACCGACTTACAATGCAGGCGATTTATTACAGGCGGCACGATTTACCGTGTAATATTAATTAGGCGCGACTGTCATGGAATTTATTTATTGTTTACTTAATACTTTGGGTTTGTACCGTTTTGGCGCACGAGGGCGGGTCTGGGGCTAAAAAGGAAAGTCAAAGTGCTGCCAAGTCGGTGTAACGTGAACGTTTACATAAATATAACAACAGGCCTTAAGGTCCTTTCTGGAATGGGGTTAAACTACAGTTTTGGAGTGAGTAAGCCATCTTCTTTGAGCTCGAGTGTCAAATGTGTCGTTAAAGTGAAATGTTGATGAAATAAGGGTAATCTGTGATTTTGTTTGGGTATTTATATTAAAGATGTGAAAACAAATAGAAAGGATTTCTACATATTACTGTTGAAGTTCCATAGGTATAAGAATATTTTTGTCTATGTTGTGACACTTTTGCCTGGTTATTTTAAATTAATTTAATCATTTTATTTAATAGTTGTGAAAAAAAGAAGCATTTAATGATTCTTATTAGGTTATGATTGTATTTGCTTCAGGTGACATGTGCGTTCGTGGGATCGATTACCCTTAATGATGACGCCTACTAGGTATGGCACCCACCAGGGATGGCGGGCTGATTCAATACACAAGTATCTCCCGGCCCCCCGACTCACGGAACGGGAAGAAATTAGTGGCATTTTAATCAATAGTACTCCGACATAACCCTCCGATATTCCCAGATACAAGTTATCCATGCCGAAAACCCCAAGATAAAAAATAATAAAAAAAAGGTTATGTTGTATTCTCAGTATTCCAGTTAGTGATGTATATTTATTACATCAACTGTAGGAGATCGTAAGTAACAAATATACATATGTGAAGGTACATATTTTTAGGCAAATAAATATATTATTACTAGCTTTCCGCCCGCAGCTTCGCCCGCGTGGAGTTCGGTTATATCGCGCTTTTTAGATTTCCTTCGGGAACATTAATTTTTCCGGGATAAAAGGTAGCCTATGTTCTTTCTCAGGGCTTAAAGATTGTCTGTGCCAAATTTCATCAAAATCAGTTGAGAGGTTTAAGCGGGAAAGCGTAACAGACAGACAGACAGACAGACAGACAGACAGACAGACAGACAGACAGACAGACAGACAGACAGACAGACCGACAGACAGACAGACAGACAGACAGACAGACCGACAGACAGACAGACAGAGTTACTTTCACATTTATAATATTAGTATGGATTATTACGTTTACTTTTATTTGTAGGTAAATACAATGTGCATAGAAAACGAACCAGAGAAATAAGAATTAAGATTAAAAAGACTTTCAAATAAATTAATAAGTTACATTACGTAAATTCATTAACATTTTAAACATATGTATATAGTGGTACTGACAATATGACAATAAATTAAACATCGTATACCTCAACACATTCTTAGTCTACCCATAAAAAATCATATAAATATTTGCATTAGTTTAGTCACAGGAAATAATTTTTCATTTTTTACTTATTCTACATGATGTACATGTTGATAAGGAAGCGCTTACAGGTTAATGACCGCCGCATACTGCGGTAGCAAACTTTAATAATAATGGCGCGAAAAAAGCAAGTCGATACAGAATCGCGCTATCGCCAATCGGAGGTCAGTGAACTAATATTTTTAAAGGATGTTCTATTCCGTTTGCAATTTTATGTGATTTAGTTCGTTTGAAATTTTCATTTTTTTACTTTTGATGCTAGGTTTTTTTTCTATGGTTTAGGATTATTTCTATGAACCAGCATTGTTTGTGTTTTCATTTATTGTCGTATTGTCAGCACCACTCTGTATATAAGCCATAATTTTTAGTGGGCCTAATCACCAACAAAAAGAAAACGGTCTCCTACCCGGTCAATAGTTATGCAAAGTCTAAGTACGTATATCTGCATTGAAGGAAACGACGTATTCAAGTGGTTTTAGTCTCCGAATATGGTGGCAAAAATGTGTTTAAACAACGGGAAACAACTATCGGTTAGCTGAATACGGGCTTCGGTATTTACTATTTGCTCATGTAGGCAATCCCCTATGCAATATTCTGGGAATTGAGAACACCAGTTATGGCAGTTACTTTGTTATCCTAACAAAAAATCGGTAGGCTGCGGGTTAAAATGAACTATCAGGGAAACATTAGTCTGTTAATTTATAAATGGTGGTCGTTTATAAATTATCATAAGAAATAAAATCTGTTTATTTTGCCCAAACAAAACTCACATACATTACCTACAAGTAAATAATAATAATAAAGGCATGGTAATATAGTCAATATACCTGGACAAAGAGTCCAACTAGGTAGGTCCAACTTCGAGAAAGAGGTGTTTCGTCGAATCCAGCTCAGCTGAGCAGCGATCGGGAAGCTACGCTACATCTTCTCGTCATCCAAGATACCACAGTGTCTCTAGTCTAAAGTTTTTGCCCAGTGTATGTTGCCAATGAAGACATAATATCATGATGACATCATATCATCTCCATCATCTGTCTAGCCTTTTGCCAACAATATTGGGGTTGGCTTCCAGTCAGTGGCGTAACTACAGCGTGGCAAGTCGTGAAAATGCCACGGGCCCCCAACCGGAAGGGGCCCCCGGTCAAATGAAACTATTAATTCTCAACATTTATTATATCACATCCATACACAATAAATTGAAAAAATATGTTTTGTATTTAAGTTATTTAAGTTCTTTACTTCATTTCATACTTAAGTAACAAAAAAAAATATTGAAATTTCAATGCACTACTACCTACCTTCATGTTATTTCCCTTTCCCTTTTATCCATATAACATATTAAAAACCACAGTCTGCTTTGACCGCTGAGCTTTTTGACGAAAGTAAATACACAATGTAGTCCCGTCACCACACAGGAACGGTGTGTCAAGTATGTGTCGGTGTGTTGTTTTGAGCCTGCAGGAAATTATCACAGATTGTTTGAACGTCAGCAGCGACCGACCCAGTTCACCCGTGCATTTAGACCGGACGAAAATGTGAATATTTCATCGGTAGTGTTACATGGATTATCATGGGGGATTCAAACAGAATATAAAACCTATTGGTGACATTGATTATTTGGAGTGATCTGGCTGGAAACCAAAGCTGTCGATAGCATAAGGTAAAGTGGCAATTAGCTGTGAAAGCACATTAAGCCAGCACATTATTTCTCTCTCCTTTCCCTTACTATTCCATCCAAAGGTTGTCTGTAAAAGATCGCTCTTAGCGATAAGACCGCCCATTGTGTCGTGTTTGTAATCTATATGGTGTACATAATAAAGAGTATTCTATTCTATCTAATAGCAGTCGTTACTGGTTGTTGGAGCCCTCAAAAGTCCAAAAATTGGTCTAACTGCAATGTTTCGATATCGCCTTAGGGTCGTGGAGGTCAGATGGCAGTGGCTTCACCGAAAATATCGAAGTTTAGCCAATATCAGCAGTTAGATTGGTAAAGCGGACCCCAGACTCCAAAGCTGAAAAGCTTCGGATGCGACTGGGATTAACGCTGAGATAATGATGATTGATTGGTTGGAGTGATTCGGCTGGAAACCACCGTCGTCGATAGCTTAGCTCAGAATGAGCAAGGTAAAGTGTCAATTAGCTGTGAAATCGGTGAGCGTTGAGGTAAATGTGTTCTAGAGTGGAGACCGGGAATCGGTAAACGTAAAGTGGGACGCCATCGCGGGCCTGGGGACGGTGATCAGTGGGCAGCTCGCCGCCCAGTAAGGACCAGGCCCGTGTCGACGGCGCGTCGTGTTTCACGCGTGCTTCAAAGAGATGTCAACACATCGTGACGGGGTCCACGAAGACCGATGCCTCCTGGGTCAGGGTTGCGGGTTGGTCAAACAAGAAACCGTGGCCCTGGCCGTCGCACAGGCAAGTGAAGGAACACGGGTGGGTTTTAGTCAGTAAAAGTCTGACACGCCCTTCCGCTCCGCCCAGAGCGGAAGAAGTCATTTGATTTCATTCATTACCAAAAATTAAAAAAAAAAAGTGGGACGCCATCGAGCTAGGTGGATCGATCATCGATGTTCGCATGGTGTCTGTTAGCAGTTGGATGCGAGTAGTCAGAAATCGAATTATATGGCGTACAATAGGGCCTAAAATACTATATCTAGCCCTTCTTCTGTAGAAAATCGAATTACATCAAACTTCGGGAGGCTTTTGTCCAGCAGTGGACTTCTATAAGCTAAAGAACATATCCAACAGTAGGCTGCTATAGGCTAATGATGATCAAACTTTTTGGTTAGTTTTAACCTCGTTCATTTACAAAAAATCATTATCTTTTTCATTGGCTGCCGAGTTCCACTCAGGGTAGATCGAGTTAAGGCCTCCTTCCTTCTGTGAGATTCTCATACAGCCATGAGTCGATCTATTCTCTAGAAGATTAAATTAAAAGACTTAAACTGAAAATATAAGTAAAGTAAGCTGACGATACTTATTGCCAATCCCTAGCATCGGGTGGAATAACAACTTATTCAAACTAAGAAGCTAAGTTAAGTAGAAAATTAATTAAACGGGATCAGTAGTAAAATAAAAGCACCGAGACAATTTTTTTTTTTTTTTTGAACTCAGCGCATCCAGATCTATATGATTATCTATAATGGTGAGGGTTTTGAGCAACTTCGGGCACATACATACAGACAGACATACAAACATACGCACTTTATAGGGATGGATACTGTTCGTGTTCGTTCTGTGTGTTCGTGTCCGTGCTTGTGACACGACGAAGAAGCAGGAAAATGAATTAATAGAACAATGGTCCATTGAGACATTTTCAAATTTCACATATTATATGTGCATAGGAATTTGAATGACGAATTCATGAAAGTCCGACTTATGTGTGGAATACCTACTCAAGTAATTATTGCGTTATTTCATACTAGCTTTCCGCCCGCAGCTTCGCACGCATAGAGTTCGGTTATATCGCGCTTTTTAGATTTCCCTTGGGAATATCAAATTTTTTCGGGATAAAAAAGTACCCTTTTATTTAATCCGGACTTCTAACTTTACGTCTGCAAAATTTTAAAGCAATCGGTTCAATAGTTACGGCGTGAAAGCGGAACAAACAAACAAACAAAGTCACTTTCCCATTTATAGTGTTAGTAAGGATTATATTCTTTTATGTTTTTGTGGACTATGAGAAGGCCTTCGATTCGATTGAGACTTGGGCGGTGCTACAGTCTCTCCAACGGTGTCAAATTGACCATCGATACATTGAGGTGATAAAGTGTTTGTACAAAAACGCCACCATGTCAGTCCGTCTCTTGTCTTGGTGGCCTAGTGGTTAGAACACCAGCCTCTCAAGCATGAGTGCGTCTGAAATCGCCAACTCGCATTGAGCAAGCGTGGTGATTACGCTCAATCCTTCTCTGTATGAGAGGAGACCTGTGCCCAGCAGTGGGACGATAAAAAGGTTGATAATGATGAATCGACTTAAAAATAATGTAGTAATTTACGAACAATTGATACTGCTACAAAACAAATCACAATATATTGAAAATTAACCAGTCACGCGGCGTTATGTAAAGGGTGTATCTGACATCGACGCACAAACGAGTACCAAGGATTCAGTACATGGTTCAGAACCCCTCAGTAGTGGAATTTTTCGTCGGCTTTTTCCTGCTTATTAAAAAAATATATTCAGTTTTTTTCACTTTAGAGCGTTCAAAATTGCTATACTTTTAAAATCCAATAAGATTATAAAGTAAAAAATAATTAATTCGCAAATTACACAAAAAGCGCAACGTGAACAAAACTCGAAAAACTAACCTATCAGCTGATTTAATAGAGTTCACATCAGGGGACAACGTCATACCTACAAACACGTGCGGCGGCACGCTTGCAACGTTTAAAGGCCGGGATGCCTCTTTTTTTTTTAAACACCGTGATGTCTGTAACCGCTCATTAACGACATAAATGACTATCATAATTTTATTATTGGCATGCGGTCTAGCCTTTTCGCGAAGTTTGCGTTAAGATGCCAGATACATCCTGTATTTGTTACGTGTTAAATCATTATCAAAAAATTCAAAGACTTAGTTTTATTTTACTATTTTAAGTTTCTTAGACGCATTATAAATAATAACTGATTCTACATCTCTAACAAAATAATAAATTTGTCTTTAAGATAAATAAAATTATGACAACACTTGACTTCTTCCTGTTATTTTGACGCTGTTCCATCTATGTCAAGGAATAATTTCAAATTTAACATTCGAATTTCAATTATTATTTTGATGTCCCCATTACCACGTACGTAGGAATGTGACGTCACAAATAACTTCGTATGACTTATTGTGGCAGATGTCTTTAAGTTAAACATTTACATAAATATTCGTAATATTAATTTTATTCGCATTAAAGTAAGTATCAAAGTTAAGCCGACGTGATATTTCATGTTTCAAATTAAATTATTGCTTCCCAAGTGTAATTTATTTAAGTATTCATTTTCATGTGTGATATGTCGTCGGTAGACAGTTTGCATAGTTGAATGGAATTAAATGTAGGTAAAGTCTGCAAATTGCATCATTCTCCTGCCCTGATCCCAATGTATTTTGCTACTATCATCTAGAATCTTCAAACAGAAGGCCACTGCAATACAATAGAAAAAGAACTTGCATAATATGTACACCCCCAAAATGAAGATGTATCCTAAAAGAAAACCTACACCTGGAAAATGAAGAAAAACGGTGTATAGGAAGGTGTTCCTACAGACTGTTTGGCTCTGGAGTCCACTATCCTTTTGCCCTTCTTAATTAATTAAGAAGATAACATTTAAATTTAATCCTGTCAAAATAAGATACTCCATAGACAATTTAGATGCGATAAACATGGCGACTAAAAATACGCCAGTTTACGTCAGGAGCGCACTAATTTGACAGGTCTAAATTTACATTTTATCTTCTGTCCTTTTCTTATAGAAATGGAAAGAAAAAGATCCAACTAACTTAAAATTAGTTTAGTTAGTGAACAACAGAATCGGCGCCAATATAAGTTTTTCTTCCATCCTTTTCTAATTAGTCGTTATCCGGCATTTACTCCCTTTATAGCATCTTACTAACACAAAATAGAGTTTAGTAGTTGGTTAGGCTAAACACCTGTTTAAATACTACATTATTACATGGGATCTGATGTAACCTTGACTCTAGACACACGTGGAACAACTGTCTAAGATTTTGTGATAAGATTTCTGTAACAAAGTCTTTCTACTGTTTTTTTGGTCTCGCGCTACTCGCATGCCCTACAACTAAAATTCTTCCTGACAAAAATTAAATCTTTATATTATTGTCATTATTTTGTTGGATTTTATCTCGTTTTTAACAGTTTGTACTTTCTTTGCGTGTCAGAAATAAAATATTTTTCTTTCTTTTTTCCAAATTAATTCTCAAAACTTTCCTCATATCGTGATGAAAGTTAATGTCGATTAACAGATTAATAAAACACAACCACACTCCATCCACTCATAATCTAATTGATCTAGTGGCAAGTATATTTTTTACTTTCCTAAGTATTGGCTAGGGAGCTTTGTTGCTGTCTGTACTGTACTTACCCACGTCTCAATTCTCAAAGCTTTCAACTCAATTACAGAGGTGGCGCCTCCAAGTGAATTGTCGCGTGGAATAACTGAATATACAGGTTGTGTACATGTTCCGTTACAAAGAGAGGCTTGGAATTCATTGGCAATATATCAGTGAGGTAATGGTCCTGAATAGTAACAACTTTTACAGCGGCACCAACTCTGAAATATTACAAAAGGCTACAATTTAAACATTCTAAATCCATTTTTCAACGCTACAATCAATTGTCACGTGGCAGTTAGTTTGGTTAGTCAAGTTAGGTCATACCCATCATGAGATTTATTTCATCATCAGCCTCTACTCGTCCACTGCTGGACATAGGCCTCCTTCATGGCACGCCAACAAGCTCGATCCTGAGCAGTTCTCCGCTGGCCACTACCAGCCACCTTTTTGATGTCGTCGCTCCATCTCGCCCAAGGGCGTCTTACGCTACGTTTGCCGTTTGCATGAGCTTTATTTATGATAATAAAAAAGTTATTTCCTTTTTAATAAACTGAAGGCTCTCCCTCAGTGCATCCTGCCCGTTATGATATACGGTAGCGAAACGTAAATGGTCGTCAGAGAGTCGGATGTTCCAGAAATTTAAGTTAGCTCAAGCGCGCCCGTAGTAGCGCGTGTTATGCACAGCTTGCAGAGTAGGTAAGTAGACTGAAGTAGGAGTGAGCTGGCCATGTTATTCGAAAGATCAATGGCTGGTAGAGCAGATGAGTCCTGAAGTGGAGATGCATAGCTTGGGATGCTCCCTGCTAGACGACCTTAAAGAGGTGGCTAGGAAATACTGGATATGGAAAGGTGAGGCTAGGGTGTTGTGGCGCAACTGGACTGAGGCCCATGTCCAACAGTGAACTAACCGTAGTTCACTATTCGACATAGGCCTCTGGTCAACCTATCGAGGTTGAATTGATTATTGATTGATGTTTATTTCTAATCTTTACTAATATATAAAGCTGAAGAGTTTGTTTGTTTGAACGCGCTAATCTCAGGAACTACTGGTCCGATTTGAAAAATTCTTTTTGCGTTGTATAGCCCATTAATCCAGGAAGCCTTAAGACTACATAACATCATGCTGCTACTAGGAGCGCTGCATAACAATAATTTAAAATATTCAAATAACTAACTCCATGACAAAGAAGTCGCGGGCAGCCACTAGTGGTTAGATATTTATAGATATTTCATTTTCATATCAGTCCACTGTAAATTTATCTTATTGATTACCTATGAATTCAAAGTCAGCTTGGGCTGCATGCAATATTAAAGTCCTGCAGCGTTTTGCAGCGATGTTTGCTCACTAGTTGAGCACATAATGCATACGGGTCGAGTATGCATAACGTTGAGTCCCTTATTACGAAACGTGGAATTTATTTAGGTCTGGTTTGAACGGCCTAAATGGATATTGAATTATACACCTAACCATTTATACTTCATTCAAAATAGACATTCCAGTTTGCATTAATTCCCAACAAGCTGGATTTTTGTGCAAATAGATCCCAAAGGTCACAAATTAGCGTATTTTTTCTATATTTAAAATAGTCATAATTCTATAACAGTGAACCGTAGAAGAAAAAGTGTTGAGATCTTTTTTGTAGACAATTTTAAGATCTACAAACTTTGTTTGAACCATTTTTCGGTAGCTCTCATTGTTTCAGAGATACACGCAAAAAGCACAAATTTATGACCTCGAATAAAAAACAACGCACAAGCGGGGTCGATGGGGACTTTTGTCATGTCATTTGTAATGACGCATCCAAGGCCTGCACAAAAATCCGGCTTGTTGGGAATTAATGCTAACTGGATTCATAATTTAGTCTATTTTGACTGGACTATTAGAAATGCAGTTCTATATATAAAAATTACAGCTTAGTTTGGTAGATACTAAGTTGTCACTTTTGTGTGACCTAATCTTGATGAAGTTTGAAATATAAATACTGATTCAAAGGTTATTGTCTGGTAATAAGGAGATGAAAGTTTTTTTTTCCAGATTTTATATTATTTAATTACTATGACTTATTTTCCCAATGTCATTTCCAAATTTTAAAAATTAAGATATTATTTATCTGTCAATTAAAATGGACATCTAACAGTTCTACAGAAGTATGAAAATTCTACTTTTGAAAAACTGTCAAAAGTGGGTGCCCTCTATCTGGCAGAAACTTCTTCTTTTCTTTTCTTTAGAGTGAATACTACTTCAACTCTTCAATGGCCTCTGTGGTTAGATACCACAATTTTGCCAATAACACGTGTAACGTATTATAGAAATTCTTTAAATAATTATTTCACTATAATGGCGGATATCGCCAATGACAGTTGATAAAACGGCTGCCTGCGCCGACTAAGAGGAGATTTGATGCTAAGCTATTATGTGGCCACTATGCTGCGATATCTCAATGTTCTTTATGCATTATTTACTGAATGCACTATTTACTACATAAATCACGCACTTTTATTTAGTAAACGACACTATAAATAATTTTAAAAGTCCAATGAAAAATGCGTGTGACAGTCATCTTAGCTTCCCGTCAAAATCCTCTTTATGACAGTCCTGGCAGAAACTTGTTGCCCCGAAACCTACATATTTGGCATAACTCACTTGTCATACACTTTTTTAAACGAACATTGTTATGGTATATTTTTTTTTTTATACAATTGTTTTTTTGGCCTAATGTTTTTATGTCCGAGTTTAAAATGGGATACTTTTAAGATGACAGAATTGTATTGGGCATAATTACCTTTGTCAGAGTTACAATTTTGCATAATTTCGTTTAGCATAACGTTTATTTAGAGCGCCGATTATTTGGCATAATTTGACTTAGCATACTACGAAGATCACATAATTTCAATAGAAATAATTTTATTAAACATATTGAAAAAAAAATTGTTTTATAAAATCACTATGGTGTGCTATAAAAGTTAGTGACAGAAATGAATCGCTGCAAAACCGACTTCACGTAGTCTTGTCTGCCCTACCCCTAGAGGGTAATCTAAACCCGCGAAGGCGCGGAGGAGCAAGGCAGGACCGCCGGAGCCCCGCAGCGCCGCAGTCGTGACAGAAGCCATGCCTGCTGCATGTTGCATGCTCGCTGCATGTTGCAAGCTTGCATGCTGCAGGAAATATGTATGCAAAAGATGATTCTGGCTGTGAATTTTCTGCGATATGATGGTTATTACTTATTAATTATTATGGATATAAAATTTATGCCTAAAGATGATTCTGACTTACAAAATTATGGGTTTCGGTGTATGGTAAATGAGTGTATGCCAAACGATATTCTGCGAAAAGAGGTTTATGCTATCCATTGCTATGCAATTTAAAAGTATGACGTAAAAAGTTCTGCTATAAAGGGTGGACCCGTCAAAAGGGTGTGCTCAGGGTAAGGCTTGTTTTTCTAGGTTTGGTGAAATTCGCCTTTAGTAAGTTTAATATATATTATTACTAGCTTTCCTCCCGCGGCTTCGCCCGCGTGGAGGTCGGTTATATCGCGCTTTTTCAATTTCCCTCGGGAACATCAATTTTTTCCGGAATAAAAGGTAGCCTATGTTCTTTCTCATGGTCTAAAGATTGTCTGTGCCAAATTTCATCAAAATCGATTGAGAGGTTTAAGCGGGAAAGCGTAACAGACAGACAGACAGACAGACAGACAGACAGACAGATAGACAGACAGACAGACAGAGTTACTTTCGCATTTATAATATTAGTATGGATTAGTATGGATTAGGCATTTAAACATGTGAATTTAAGTAAGCATACCTACTGCATATTCTATTAAACAATTTCATTGAAAACACTGCTGTCTAAGCATTGAGGGATGAGATTAATAGATTCTTACATCCTATAAGCTTTTATTGACTTTTCTGGCAGGATATTAAATTCTTTAGCAACTGATTTTATTTTTCAGTTTAAGACATAAAAAAGTTTTTATTGCGACTCATACAAGATAATCACAAATGAAATTGAGCATCGTCGAAAATAATAAAACTAATCGCATTCTTTTAAGTAACAAAGTGAGTTTAATTGTACAGACGACAGCACATCAAGCTACTACAATCTGTAAGATTTCTTTACTAGATTTTCAACTTTATTTCTAAAGTAGTAAGGGTCAAGGTTGATTGGGAATTTCACACAGTTTCGGGTAGCTTAATCTGCTGTCGTCCATACGTTCATCCTGATTCCCTTGTTTACAATTTAAACTAAATTTAAATTGTCTATGGAGTATCTTAATTTGACAGAACCAAACTCGTCCTCCGTGGTGCAGCGGTCATCATCATGGAAAACGATCTTTTTCTGATTGGCCTGGGTCTTGGATGTTTGTCTATATACATATGTATCTATTATAAAATATAGTATCGTTGAGTTAGTATTCCATAAAACAAGTTTCGAACTTACCTACTTTAGGACTAGCTCAGTCTGTGTGATTTGTCCGTATATATTTATTTGTTTAATATTTTACCTTCTGCCCATTTATATAAGAGCTAGAAAGAAAAATATGCACTTTATTTAAAATAAGTTTAGTTTGTAAATAAGAGATTCGACTCCACATTCATCATCATCATCATCTCAGCGTTTATCCCGGTTGCATCCGCGGCTTTCGCGTTGGAGCCCGGGGTCCGCTTTCCTGCACATTCTCCTCCATTTAGCATGATCTTTAGCATCCTGTGGTAAGAGCTTCTTGGCACGCATGTCATCTCTTACAACGTCAAGCCAGCACTTCTTTGGTCTACCCCGCTAGTTCCGACCCGGCGGAGGCGCCATGGCAAGACATTTGTTACCCACGTAACATTTTTCACACGTAACGTTTGCGTAAGACGTGGCCGTACCAGCGTAGGCGACCCTCCTACAGTTTGTCTGTAATGTCACGGACACGAAGGCTGCCCCGGATGCGGGAGTTCCTGATGTGGTCTTTCCGCGTAACTCCACACATCCACCGCAGCATATTCATCACCATGACACGCAGCTCCTGCTTCGACTCCACATTATCTCCATAAAAACAAATGTAACCAACAATAAATTGTGTGTCACAGGTGGTGACCCGCATCCGGCGCCTGGGAATTCGGGCCCCACTTCTGGCGGCTGGCGCTCAAGTTGATGGGTGCAGCAGGCGCGCTGTCAACGTTGCTTCCCAACATGGGGGGCCCGAGCGCCGCCTGTAGGCGGTTATACGTGGGAATCGTGCGGTCCATGGCCCTGTATGGGGCCCCTGTGTGGGCGATGGACCTGACGGCCGGAACACTCGCCATTCTGCGCAAGCCGCAGAGGGCGATGGCCGTCAGGGTCGTCCGCGGGTATCGCACGATTTCCTACGAGGCGGCTTGCGTCCTGGCCGGATCCCCGCCCTGGGACCTAGAGGCGAAAGTACTCGCGTCATTGTACCGATGGCGCGGGGAAGAGCGGACACGGGGCTCCAGTCCGGCACAGCGACAGATCGAGCTGCGCCGAGAGGAGCTCCGTCAGGTCCTGGTGGCGGACTGGCGGCAAAGGCTTATGCGCCCTACCGCCGGCCTCGCTACCGTCGAGGCGATCCGGCCAGTACTCGACGACTGGCTCGGGAGAAGGCACGGCTCTCTGCCGTTCAGGGTGACGCAGGTGCTGTCGGGGCACGGCTGCTTCGGCAAGTACCTGTGTCGCCTAGGCAGGGAGCCGGACGCTCGGTACCACCACTGCGTCCAATGCGGGGAGGACACGGCGCAGTACACGCTCTCCGAGTGTGTAGCTTGGGAGGAGCAGCGCCGTGTCCTCACAAATGAAGTAGTAGGCGACCTGACGCTGCCGACAGTGGTGCAGAGGATGGCCGGCAGCGCAGAGTCGTGGGACGCGGTGGTGTCCTTCTGCGAGGACGTGATATCGCAGAAGGAAGCTGCGGAACGGGAGAGAGAGATCTCCACACCCTTCCCGGGCCGCAGAAGACGCTCCGGGCGCCGAAGAAGGGCGGATAACGCCCTCTTCCGCCCCCCATGAATGGGTCCAGGGGCGAGGGACATGGGGAAGTCCCCGCCCCCTATTCGATGGGCCCCGAGGCGGAGGCGCGCGCGAATGTCAGCGCGCACCTCTGAGGCGATGCACGGGGCAGCTTAACACCCCACTACCCCGTGCCGGAGACGAGGCCCGGGCAGACCGGGCCAGCACGAGAGTGTGGGACTGCGGAAGAATTTAGACTCCCGCGGCCCCACGCGCGCTCGTGACAGAAGAGACACCGGGGTGGTTTTAATAAGTAAAAGTCTGACAGACCCCGTCGCCCACCTTAGGGCGGCGGACATCCTCATGTGTCAATGTTCTACATCGAACTGTGAATTTGAACAGTCCGCACATCACATCTTGTGGAAGTGTGTTCTTTGGCAGAATGAACGTAATATTATGTGGGATAGTGTACAAGTTACATCCGGAGTCGTTTATTATACGGACCTTGTAGAAACTAGAACCAATTTCCATGCGTTCAGGCGCTTTTGCCATTCCTAT
Organism: Sesamia nonagrioides; assembly: GCA_017933935.1. Classification (NCBI taxonomy): domain Eukaryota; kingdom Metazoa; phylum Arthropoda; class Insecta; order Lepidoptera; family Noctuidae; genus Sesamia; species Sesamia nonagrioides. The sequence goes on from JADWQK010000081.1 coordinate 1,984,612, forward strand.
TACTGGAATCAATTGTAACAGCACATACCTACTTAGGACCCATTAACTTAATCAAATTTCATTCGGTGGTGCTTGGCAATCTGAGCTTCTCCCAGTTGCAATAATATCCTTTTGTGCCGATTGGCCTAGTTCTGTTCTGTCTCCTGCTTGTTATGGAGGGAAGTGGAAAAAATATCTTTTTTCTTACTCCTCCGCTAATCTTTTCTGATTAATTTCATTGCGGGACCCAAGACAGTTGAATCGTTCCTCCGGGACTCATCGAGCTTCATTGCTCGGTGTTTTTTGGCGGTCTCCACTGTTGATTCTGGGTTTTAGGAGTTGCAGTGGGTGGGATAATGTGTGGCGGGTTTTGTCCCATAAAAAATAACTGCAAACAAACGTATTAACAGTCAAACTTATTCCATCTATCTATCTCTTAGTATTAGTGAGTATCGTATTCTATTGTGTTGTAAGCTGAACCCTCACGACCGAACACATAGCTCTCTCATCGCCATTTACGCAATAATGTTGCCTTCCGCTACTAAAGCTCTCAGATATTTGAGACTCCACTTGAGAGATTATCGATTAACGAGATTATCTTCAGCGCTGAGATGAATAGAGTAATAGAGTATTTATATATGTGTTTCTTTACGAGTAACATGAACAAGGATATTAACAATTTAGTCGGTGTTGTTGCCAATTTTCTGAATTTTCCATTCTGTTTCATCCATCCGTTCTATGGATCCGTGGAATAGAATGGGAATGTAAGGATAGTTGCCATATTATTTTCCATTATATTTGCGTTTTTCAGTTTTCATTTTTTTTTTAATCTTAGATAAATTATCGATTTGGATGACTACAATGACTTACTAGCGTTCATACTTTAGCGTTCATGTAGGTATGAACGTTAATTTTACTTTTAAAAATGTTCTCTTCCAGTCAGAGAATCGACCGTGACGTTATATAGAAGTAGATTAATTCTCTAAATCAGCCAATTCCCAACTGCAAATATGAGTCTACAATCGCATTTTTTTGTGTGATCCGTACTAATATTATAAATGTGAAAGTAACTCTGTCTGTCTGGTTGTCTGTCTGTCTGGTTGTCTGTCTGTCTGTCTGTCTGCCTGTTACGCTTTCCCGCTTAAACCTCTCAACCGATTTTAATGAAAGTTGGCACAGATAATCTTTAGACTCTGAGAAAGGACATAGGCTACCTTTTATTTTGATATTCCCGAGGGAAATCTAAAAGCACGATATAACCGAATTCCACGCGGGCATAGTTTTTCCTTTTCTTATGCTGTAAGATTCAAGAGAGAGCTTCTTACCAAATTCAAGGATTCTAGTTCAGGTCTAGGTTTTAATTTAATTTCCAGTATCAAAATAAGTGACATAAAGAGCGAGTTTATATTACGTTGACTTACAAGCTTGATTTTTTAGAGCTCCAAGGAGGATGTTTCTATTAGTTCCTATGAATAAAGGTCGACCCCGATTTCAAACAGCCAAACAGTTAGAGGGGAAAATTGAGGTTTGCTGATTGCTTATCCTTGTATAAACAAATGCCATTCACCTAATAATTCCTTCGGTGACAGACACAAGTCGTATGTTGGTTGTTGGTAAACCACTGTATCTTATATCAGGCTTATCCTAACAAAGCACGAACAATATATTTGATCGCAATCATGAGATGAAATAAAACGATATTTGGCAAGACTCCGGCCGCGGGGAGATACACAGCCTCCATTGGATATCTTCAGATATTTAATATTCACAAGTATATACATATATACGCTTTTGTGTATCGACATTTTCAGTGAGATATTTTTGTTAAATATTCTTTTATGTAGGTACTCTACCTATCGCTTAGATTTTCCGTACGAGTTTCAAATTTGACTTTCGGCTGAATAAAATATTTAAGTGAAAAACATAGGTATGTGTTGTTGATTCTGGTCTAGACAGTAGTATAGAATAACTTTATCAATAATGAAGAATGTAATGGTCTAGAAATCCAAGTTTATCTATAATAGTCAAACCTATTATAATAATACCCTCCTTGCATAACTTACTACAAAAAACCCTAAATTGAACTTAACTAAATTCAATGTTATTAATTAACTTAACTAACTAAAGACAATGTTAATCATTAACCTTTATTAATTCCAAAACAACACAAAGGTCGCAGCAATTAAAATTAAACAGTTAAACGCGAGATGAACCCAAAAATGTACTGAGTGCTCGCCGTTTTGATAGGCTGAGGCAACGTTCAGCGCTTTTATTTGGGTATCAAGCCAAAGGATAGCTGTAGCAAGTGAACACTTTCGCTGCGACACTCCGCACACTGGAGGCTCGTTTACACGAGCTGTGTGGTTCCCTCATCTGTCAAATTGTGAGTATTTCCATGCGAATCTTATAAGCGAGACTCGACGTTGGAATATACAGTAGAACCTCGAAAACTCAAACCTCTATAACTTCAAAAAGTAATATGTTCCCTATATTAACCTATCCCTAACATAGACCCTTGATAACTTTTTTTTTATAAATTATAAACTAGCGCTTGACTGCAATTTCGCCAGATAGTAAGCAGTGATGCGATCGTTGATGGTAAAGCGCGCTAGTTTACATAGTAGTCAGGTTACATGACTCCACACACGAGCGGACCTGTGCTTTATACAACATTAGAAGCTGCCTTGGTGTGAAGTATCGCCGTACCTTTGCGATGACGCCAAGTTTTCTGGCAGCCACATTGGCCTTGGACTCAATGAACCGCCCAAAGTTTAGGTTCGAGAAAATCTCAACTCCCAAAAGCTGAAGGCGGTCGGTGCACTCCAAGGATACATTCTTACAACTTAAAACCTCTATAACTTAAAATATTTTGTGTTTCCCTTGAACTTTAACTTATCGATGTTCTACTGTAGTAATCAATACTGCATTATTTTATAATTATAAACTATTGCTTGACCGCAATCCCAACTGATGGTAAGCAGTGATGCAATCGTTGATGGTAAAACGTGCTAGTTCATTGAGAGCCTATTCACTAAGAAAAAAAAAACTGAGTGAATAGAAAGAAAGACGGCAGTTGAGCGAGGTGATGCAATGTTAAACTCAACAACACGACCAACGATGCTGCGCCAGAGGAGATTGATCTGGAGATCCTCCACGATCAAACTCCCGACACAACAACATTTGGCGCATCGTACCCGGCACACATTGCAACACAACTGCTCAGACCCGTCCTTTGTACGGATTCTCCAGACATCATGCCTGAACAAGGTGAAAACTTCTGCCGTGTTATGGCCTACCACCGGGAAAATACCTGCATGTCTACGATTATGTCAGGGCTCGGTTGGCCGAAGTTCAAATTTGGAAAATTATAATATCACCTACGATTTTTTGGCTTTTTCACAGACAAGATGAGCCTCGATTTTTGACATGCTTGTATCCTACATTTTCATTGTTGATACGAATCCTAGCCGTGGTGGCCTAGTGGTTAAAACACCAGCCTCTCAAGTATGAGTGCGCGGGTTCGATTGCAATGTATCCAAGGTCAGGCAAGTACCAATGTAACGTTATATGTAATTTCTAAGTACATCTTGGACACCAATGACTGATTACAAGGTGAAGGTAAACATCTTGAGGAAACCTGGACTTTAAGTCTGAAATCGCCAAACTGCATTGACCAAGCGTGGTGATGATTACCTACGCTCAATCCTTGTCTATATGAGAGGAGACCTGTGCCCCGCAGTGGGATGATAAAAAAAATAAAATCTGATGATGATATGTATAATTTTGTTATCATCTTTCAAAAATCGGTCGATTCAAGACGAGAAATTCCACTTAAATGAACCTTTACCCGCTAATACAATACAACAATATCCCCTGGAGTTGGGTACAGTACAACAATGCGTTACTGAACTCTGCTCATTGTTCAATGGAGTACACATCGGGGAATATTTCGGCTTTTTACCCATCCATACTGAGTGTCATTTGACATATTGACATCGTTTAACTTTCTTAATAGCCCTTTTTGTGGATTTTACGTTCATATTACTTTTTTTTGGAGCGCATTTTATTTAAGAGTGTTTCACCTGCAATAGGTCGTCCTCCGTGGCGCAGCGGGCAACACGCCTAGCTGTGACGTGGAGGCCCCGGGTTTGATCTCCGGGCAGGTCATGATGGAAAACGATCTTTACCTGATTCGCCTGGGTCTTGGATGTTCATATATATATGTATCTATTATAAACATAGTATCGATGATTTAGTATCCCATAAAACAAGTTTCGAACTTACTTTGGGGCTAGCTCAATCTGTGTGATTTGTGCGTATGCATTTATTTATTACTAGCTTTCCGCCCGCGGCTTCGCCCGCGTGGAGTTCAGTTATATCGCGCTTTTTAGATTTCCCTCGGGAACATCAATTTTTTCCGGGATAAAAGGTAGCCTATGTTCTTTCTCAGGGTCTAAAGATTGTCTGTGCCAAATTTCATCAAAATCGGTTGAGAGGTTTAAGCGGGAAAGCGTAACAGACAGACAGACAGAGTTACTTTCGCATTTATAATATTAGTATGGATTATTATTTATTATTAATAGGTACAAATTCAAACTCAAACTGCACTTTAATATAAATCCATTTACAGATAGCTATAAATGGATATATGTTAAAATAAATGCATTTGAATTGTCAAAGGAACTGGTCAATTAGAAAGATAAAGCTATGTTGCCCATTTTAAAGTTTAGTAGATACAATTGTTGTTGAGTTTTCCGTCAAAAATATTATCAGAAACAGCCCACAGTCATACTGAATCGTTTTGGTGGAAATAGACTCAGCCCATTTTACAAGTACTTAACTTTATCATAACTGGTGAAATATGTGTGTATATATGTTATCAGCATCACTAATCGATTCTAATTAACACATTTAACAGATACAGTAGGTAACTAGAGATTAATAAATTATCATAATGTGTTTGAAATTTGATTTTTTTTGGAACGGCCTGGAGTAACATATCGAATTGTGTCCTAAATTAAGCTAAACTGCACAGATTAGAAGAAAACCCCAAAACGAGGGAAGATGCGGTAAGTTTAATGAATGGGAATGGTTTGTGAAAACTGCAGCGTAATGCTAACCGCAATCGATTGCAATAGGTAGCATTACTACAGAGCATCTTTTATATGTACTATCTAGGAAACAAATCTCTGTTAAATATCTGATAAAACAAAGTCGTTTATCGAGTGTCCTTGTGATCACTTCGTTCTTGTAAACTTACACAATTAACAGAATTTATTCTGGATGGTTCATGCTTATAAAACATATTTTTAACGTTGATAAGGTATACCTAGGTACAAAATCGATGTCTTGCCATTACATTAGATCGGACTCGTGAATATCGACTAGGTACATATAAAGCAAATAAAGGAGACACTTCATTTGCTTTAACATATATTTGCTTTTACAGATGCAGCAACAAACGTGTCTACTTCTTTTGCTTTATGTTTGATGGATATGCACGGGCTTTGAAAAGGCTTTTAAGGAGGTTTTAAAAATCTGTTATGTTGATATTAAAAATAGACGTTTCTAATACCAGAATAACAACGTTTTACTTAGTGTATATGAAAATATGTACGGTACCTAAAACCACGGTATTTTTTTTACGGTAATTAGCCGAAATAAATAGACAGACAGGAATCTGTCTATTTATTTTGGCTAATTACCGCGACGGCTGGACGGATTTTAACGTAACTTTCAATGCTAAATAGCTAAAGTTATAATGAGAAACTTAGTGTACCTACTTTTTTTTTAGAAATATCATGATATTAAAGGTTTTAATGTCACGCGATCGAAGATACTGGCAGCAGATAAGAAGTGACACCTAAATGGTATACTTTTCCAACTCATGAGTCAATCTTGATATTCGTAAAAGCTTCGGTCAAGGAAATTGGCAAACGGAATGCCTTGGCTCCAAGCGCATCCTACTTGGAAATAGCTAATTGGCATATTTAGCATATTTGGGTTACCATACCACTCTGTATGATAACAGCGCTATTTTATTATGCAACATATTTATATCGCTCAACTTAAAATAAAAACCATGAAGTGAAAAATAAAATTATAATTGGAACTTGTTGTCTTTGGTTTAATATATTCGCTTATTAAAGAAATAAAACCCACTACACCCAGGATCGTATTTCTAGCTATCGACTGTGGTGAAAAGTAGGTACCAGTACAATATAATCATTATTTACATTTTACTCAACGTGCAGATTTACCATCCACCAGACAAAGTCTTGCCGCCAACCGATTCGTCGTGTTCCGGCATGATGTCTGGTGGAGACGTATGGAGGACAGGTCTGAGCAGTATTGTTGCAATGTGTGTAGGTACGATGCGCCAAATGTTATTAAGACGGGAGTTTGGTCGTGGAGAGTTTCCAGATCAATCTCCCTCTGGCGCAACATCGTTGGTCGTGTTGTTGGTTTTAACATTGCATCACCTCGCTTAACTGCCGTCTTCCTTTCTATTCACTCAGTTTTTTTTTTTTTTTACTGTATAGGCTCTTAATAAACTAGCTTGCTTTACAATCAACGATTGCATCACTACCTACCATCAGGCGTGATTGCGGTGAAGCACTAGTGTTTATAATTATAAAAAAAGATCTTCCAAGATGAAAATGAGGTGTTAATTTATATTTATATTTACATAAGTATTTCTTTTATTTACAATATGAAATAAAAAAGCTAACACTAACATACCTAACTAGGTATACCTACGTACTTACTAATATACTATACAATACTAGGTGTAGGTACCTACGGACGACAGCAGGTCAAGCTACCCCAAACTGTCAGATATTCCCAATCAACATCATCATCATCGTCTCTGCGTTAATCCCAGTCGCATCCGAAGCTTTTTCAGCTTTGGAGCCTGGGGTCCGCTTTACCAGTCCAACTGCTGATTTTGGCCAAACTTCAATATTTTCCGTGAAGCGACTGCCGCCTGACCTCCACAACCCGAAGGCGATATCGAAGCATTGCAGCTAGACCAATTGTTGGACTTTTGAGTGCTCCAACCACCCGTAACGACTGCCATTAGATGTTCGTATGGCAACCGGGACCAACGGCTTAACGTGCTTTCCGAGGCACGACCAGACCAGTGCAAATATTCATATGATATTCTCAATCAACGTTGAGCCTTAATGCTATAGAGATAACGTTGAAAATCTAATAATTAAATCTGACAGATGCTTAGCTTGGCTAGGTAGCTTGATGTGCTGTCGTCTGTACAATAAAAAAATAAAGAAAAAGGCAGGAGCTCACTAGATTACAAAATTCGACTGCATCGCTGTCAGTGTCATAAATGATAATTGATTTGTTTATACTTTCAAAGACTAATAATATTCAAAGCGCATGTTTAAGACATGTGATACATGTCCGTATTTAGCTTGTATCTGATTTAATTAGACGCGTCTGTTGATGTCATTTAAGAAACGCTCTAATATTTATCAGTGCCAAAATGAAATACGTATCGTTTGACATCTCCAATTTGTCACTGAAGTGTACTAAGGTTTATAATTCAAGGTTTCCCCTATTAATAACGTACCTTTTCTTGTAATTTCCGGGATTTAGATACTCATTTTTTCGGTGAATTAATATAACTGTGGTACACAATATGGGCCTCTGATTTGTTTTTGGTCTTTCCTTGGTTTAACAACCGTACGATTTATACAAAAACGTAACGTAACTTGGAAAGGGTCGTTAGATTTTTTTATTATTATTATTATATTTTACGTTGCATGACTTCTGCGCTGGCGGAGAACTGCTGAGAATCGAGCTTGTTGGCGTGCCATGGAAGAGGCCTATGTCCAGCAGTGGACGAGTAGAGGCTGATGATGATGATGATGATGACGTTGCCCCGCAAATATTAGACAATTTCGAGTAGCTTGACCTGCTGCCGTCCGTACTTTTTTTCTAAAACGACGGTGTTTTTTTAATTGTTTTTTTTTTTTTTAATGAAACTTTGCCCCACACTACGAATTCCTAAAAAATACCTGAGAAATAAATACAATACAAGACAACCGAAGGACTATCGAAAGCTCAACTCGGACTTAAGCGTTTCTGTGCATCCGATACGAAGTTGGTAGGTACCTATTTCGTATCAGATAGGTACATCAAAGCAATCGAACGTCTGTCTATGAAAACCCAGTCTTTGTTCTAAGTACAATAGTCTGACTCTCTGACCATTGTGATGAGGATTCCTACCGATTGTTATAGCTTTTCTACTTACTCTCATGAAAGAGCGTTACATTCTACTTTTACCACAACTGTTATGATAAGACTAAGTATCTTTTCTTATGTGTCTTGAAAGGAATAGAAATAAAATAATATTTTGTAAGGTTAAAAATCGTTTTAACCAATGCTAATATTTGATTGTACCTAACCATTTCAATTTACTGCCAAAGATCAGCATTATTGTCATTAAACTTGGAAATACTGTCAGTTATTTCGGCAATAGGTACGTAGGTATATTTGATGCGCTGCGATTCTTTGCCTTATTCCTTTTTATATGCATACTTGTAAATATTATTATTTAATTATGTAAATATTTAAATATTAAAATTAACATGATTAAAATGACAAACTATACCAATGGAGAGGGCTATGCTTGGTGTTTCAATGCGTGATCAAATCAGAAATGAGGAGATGCGCAGAAGAACGAGAGTAACCAACATAGCCCGAAGAATTGCAAAATTTAAGTGGCAGTGGGCCGGACAAATTGCCCGTAGGAACGATGCCCGATGGGGCCGGCGGGTTCTCGAGTGGCGGAAGACGCAGCGTGGGTAGGCCCCCGACAAGGTGGACTGACGACCCGGTGAAGGTCGCGCGAAACCGCTGTATGCGGGAGGCGCAGGACCGGACGTTAAGGAGAAGCTTGGGGGAGGTTGTGTGTGACTATGACCATCAATGGACGACTGAAATGATGATAATGATGATACTAAAATAAGCTAAATTGCAACACCAATGCTTCATATGTCCAAAAAAATTGTCAGCTGAATAACGTAAATCACGCAATGAATGTTACTGACTGACCTGGCAAAATGAAACCATTGCTACTTATAGTATGTTACGTAAGTACGTCAATGCTATAATTTACTTCGAAGCTGACCGTACGCGAGGTATTTCAGGTGCCGTAATAGGCATTACTGCTCATTTCCCGCTTCTGATTGAAATCTAGGGCTGTGTCGGGCCTCTAAGTTACAATCAGAACATTACGTGTTGCTCAACACTATAATTTGAAACCAGTGATTGATAACATTTTGCATTATATAGCGTTTGTTTCACGAAATACTATTACTTAACAAATAAAGGGGTTGCACGCGAACAAAGGTATATTAAGAATGTTTAATCTTTGTAATCTACAGAGCTCATAAATGGCTAGGGATGCATGTGATGTAGATTAAAATCGTGGGTTAACTTTTGTAATGAAATGGGCGGCGAAGTAAAAGTTCGCTCAGTGTCTGTCTAGTTGTCAGGGAGTTACATATGTACGCGCCTTTTAAAATGGACAGTTAATTTTTGCTCGTGACCCTGACGTAAAACCAGCTTTTTTTTTATTATCGAGGTGATAGTATGTTGTATTTGGTGAGATTGGGAACTGCGAAGTTAACACGATAATCTTTTGGTATATACAGACAAATTTTCTAACTGTTGTTATACGAACATCTAGTGGCAGTCGTTACGGGTTGTTGGAGCCCTCAAAAGTCCAACAATTGGTCTGACTGCAATGCTGAAGGTAGTCGTGAAAAATGTACAAGTTTAGCCAAAATCAGCAGTTCCACTGGTAAAGCGGACCCTAGACTCCAAAGCTGAAGAAGCTTCGGATGCGACTGGGATTTACGCTGAGACGATGATGAGACAAATTTTCTAACACGTGAAACAATGGATTTACAATATCCTAATATCCAAAATGAGGAAATTCAAATTGTGGTTGCAGAATTTCAAAGTTTCGATTCAGGTACATATCATGTTATACGCAGGGAGTCCGAATTTGAAGTGAAATGTGAATTTCCAATTCCACATTTGAGAAATGCAAGGGTATTTGTGGCTGTGCCTAAACACTCATGAATTCTATGCTATCAAAACCATCCACAACTAGGAACCAGTATTATATATGACTTTTTACGTCTAAGCCACTGAAATGATCGTTACGGACAAATATGTAAGCAATACAATATCAGTAGCAATGGGTTTCATTTTGATAGTTCAACCACATTCATTGCGTTATTTTGATACGTTACTGAGCGAACCAAATTTTCCAAACACAGTTATGAAGCAGTGGATTACCAATATGACCCAAAATGATTCAGATTGTTATTATGTTAGGCAATTAGGGTGCTGGATAAGGACATAGCGACCCGGCCCAGCTTTGTACGGTTTTTACGACGGGAGAAAATATCGAAAATTATTTATTGTACCTAAGTTTAATCAACGAACATTCTCTAAATTATTGTGAAAACCGCACTAAAATACGTAGCGTATTTTAGAAGAACAGCGCGGTCACTCGGACAGACACCAAGGCCTCACTTCAATTTATAAAACAGATTAGTACAGTAACTTCAGCCCTCGAATTCGGTCGCATAAAAAATCTTGACCCCGGACACGTGCGACCTTTTCGTTTACGCTTAGTATTTAGGATAGACATATAAATTAGACATTTTATAGAAGAGCAAAACAAAAAGAAATTATATAACGTTTTATTTTTACTCAGGTCCTATATGTCTTAGCGTGATATTAAGTAGCCTTCTTTACTAGGTAATCCATAATAATATTATAAATGGGAAAGTGAGTTTGTTTGTTCCGCTTTCACGCCCTAACTACTAAACCGATTGCTTTGAAATTTTTCAGACGTATAGTTTGAAGTCCGGATTAAATAATAGGGTACTTTCAGAGATAAATCTCTGAAAAATTTGATATTCCCGAGAGAAATCTAAAAAGCGCGTTATAACCGAACTCCACGCGGGCGAAGCCGCGGACGGAAAGCTAGTGGGACTCTAAATTGCAAATTGCGATTGGTAGGTATTACTAAAGATTACAACGTGCAAACTCTTCAGCTATCTTTTTTTTTCTCTTCTCTCTCTCTTTAACTCTTCATCTATCTATGCTAATGCATAGATAGATGAAGAAATACATAAAACACGCAGATGAAATCGAGAAAACAGCTTTGTATTTTTTATTTATTTTACCATTTATGTACACAAATACATAAATAGACAAGAAAAGACAGCAGAAAAAGGAACAGAGGTGATGCTTATTTCATAAAAAAATCTCTTCCAAATACTTGCGATTGGACAGATACATAGATGTAGACAGCATAAGAAAAAGTAATGAACACAAAAATTAATATATTAAAGTAGCGGCCGTCCGCGACTTCGTTCGCATGTAGTTGTTATTATGCTCGGCTCCTATTGGTCGCAGCATGATTTTATATAGCCTAAAGCCTTCCTGGAGTAATAGGCTATCTAAGGCAGAAATAATTTCTCAATTGGACCAGTAGTTCCTGAGATTAGCGCATTCAAACAAACAAACATACTCTTCAGCTTTATATATTAGTATAGATTAGTTAAAATACATAATATAGTATACATACATACTTCCTTTGAAAAATAAACATCACTAGAACGAGTATAGTCATAAATCAAATAGTAACACAGTTACAGGACCTATTTTTAGCTCATAAACAATAAGTCAATTAAACTGTTTCAAAAATGGTGGATGTGTCACACAAACACATCTATAAAAGACTTATGTGATTGTGTAAACAGGAATACGGTTTCCGTTGTATCATTTTACGGTTAATTAAGCTTTCTGGGCAAATGCGGCTACGGATTGTTTGTCGATTTAAACGAATTTACTCGCCACAAACGGGCGAATCAACACATTTAAATACGTTTTGTTTCAATTATAGAAAGAAGTCACATATATCTAGAAGTGACAAGTGTACAATATTTTGACACGTGTATCTACATGAAGTGTGCCAACTTCCTAATACATATTTTTGAAGTTACAAATATATGAATTGCGGGCAAGTAGCTTTTGGAAAGAAAATCTATATTATACTAATACATAAAGCTGAAAATTTTGTTTGTTTGTTTGAACGCGCTAATCTTCAGAACTACTGATCTGATTTAAAAAAAAAAATTGCGTTGGATAGCTGATTAATCCAGGAAGGATTTAGGCTGTACAGCATTATTTTTTGTTTATGCGAAACCCGAAACACGTGTCCAGTATTTTTAAGTAAAGAATCTACGTACATAATCTCAAAAATATATCATCGAAAACCACAAAGTTATGAGCTTGTTATCCTAGTTGGCTGTCCCAACAAAAACATGGTCCATGCTTCATTCAGGCGGACGAGCGGGACGTTGAACTCTGGCGTCAGCTGTGGCGCCGGCGTGCGCAATACTAAAATCTACCATGCGCGCTCGGTAACCACAGTGCAACAATTTGTAAATCGACGCTTGAAAGGCAATCATATCTAAGCGACAAAAATTCGTAAATTGAGTTATATACACCATTCGAACCGCCAGATTTTTCTGCGTCGTTTGGTGTATATAACTCAATTTACGAATTTTTTAAAGGCGGACGAGCGGGACGTTGAACTCTGGCGTCAGCTGTGGCGCCGGCGGCGTGCGCAATACTAAAATCTACCATGCGCGCTCGGTAACCACAGTGCAACAATTTGTAAATCGACGCTTGAAACGCAATCATATCTAAGCGACAAAAATTCGTAAATTGAGTTATATACACCAAACGACGCAGAAAAATCTGGCGGTTCGAATGGTGTATATAACTCAATTTACGAATTTTTGTCGCTTAGATATTCAAGCGTCGAAATGTATTTAGGAAAAAATATAACATATTGTAGTAACGTAGTGTGTTGAGTCGTGGTGGCCTTGTGGTTAAAACACCGGCCTCTCAAGTATGAGGGCGCGGGTTCGATTCCAGGTCAGGCAAGTACCAATGTAACTTTTCTAAAGTTATATGTACTTTCTAAGTGTATCTTGGACACCAATGACTGAAGGTGAAGGAAAACATCTTGAGGAAACCTGGACTTCGCCAACCCGCATTGAGCAAGCGTGGTGATTACGCTCAATCCTTCTCTGTATGAGAGGAGACCTGTGCCCAGCAGTGGGACGATAAAAAGGTTGATGATGATGATAACATAGTGTAAAAATTATTGGAATCGATACAGTTGCTTATTCTGAACTACCTGTATTCGCATTAACAAAAACTAACTAGCTATCAGTGGCGAAGAGTCCATACAAGCCGATTCCCACCGGGTTACCTTTCAAAAATCAGTTCCATATTCATACAAAAGTATTTACATTCTATTTCATTAACAAAGTATTATTAATCAAATGCCTGCGCGATTTACAATAGCAATAGTAATTCTTAGCAATACCCTAAGTATCACATTTCATTTTATAGTCGTAAATTAATCAGCGCTTAAATTTTTCGTACCTAAATTACATTAAAGGTAACTCGACGAATTACAGCTTATCTCGGCCAACGTTTTACTATGAGGCGAAAAGAGACAGAGCGTGTCAGACATCTCTTTCTAATGATCGCTAACTGTCCGTAATTTTTGAGAAAAGATAGGCTACTGCCGACCGGCTTGCAGTTCTCTCCTCTCCTCTATTAGAATGAGACAAAGAAACGTTTTAATGAAATCCTTCGCAAGTCATATTCTTTTTATTTTGGCATATTTTCGTGTTCCATTTCGTTTGGTTGAAAATAAATTATTGTTAGTATGTGACATGTGTTCGTTTTTCGTGTTTTTCGTTTGTTATATTTTAATATTTGTAGTATTTAAACTGTGACTGATTCTGTAATGTAATTTAATCGCAGATTTGGTTAAATACTGTGTATTTTGTTTGTTATTATGGCTTTAATTCATATAGAGTGCTGCTCAACTGACTACCTGCTGAATGAACTTAAAGTCTTACGTCAGCGTCGTTAAATAAATTGGACACCTATGAGCTTTTTTTACAGCTCCAGAATACGTCTTTGAAAGACGCATTTTCTCAAGTTTCGACTCTTTGCAGTTTAATTCTGACCCTCCCCATTTCAGTAGCTTCAGCTGAGCGGTCATTTTCTGCTTTAAAACGCATTCACACATATGTGCGAAACTGCCAAAAAGAGCAGAGATTGTCCGATTTGGCTATCATGTCAATTAAAAAAAATTTGCTTAATAAAATGAAAAGTAATCCGAATTTTTATAACATCATTTTAGCTCATTTTGTTAAAAAAAAAACAGACGCATTGCATTACAATATAAATAACGTTGTGATTGTGTATAATTTGCTTTATTTTTGCTTAATATTTTTGTTGGTTTTGGATCGGTGTTTGTGTGGTTCGGTTTTTAACACTTTATTATTTTTGTAATTTTTTATTTTATTTTTTCTTGACTCTTATTCCCTAACAATAGGTACTTAACTTAGTACTTACTAACAAGCATGCATGTGTGGTATGGAGATGCACGTCGAAAAAGGCTTTTTTTTTCTTTTGCTGCCGCTTTTATCATACTTGAAAGACACTGTTATCAAATCATCAGTCCTTTTTTGTATGGTGAAGGTGGGGCTTTTAATACTATTCTTATCTGAAGACCTCCTCCAAGATATCCTGCAGTAGGTAAGTGTTTAAGTGTTTATTTTTTTGGACCGGCTTCCCTTTGTCAAAATTTCACCCTTCGCCACTGCTAGCTATTATTACATATTCAAAAGTCTCAATTCGCCTGAGGGGCGAGTCAATTAGTGCGTATAGATTAATAAGTCGTGGTTGCTCGCTAAATTGGGTTGTATCCTAAAAAATATCTTAATGTCCATCAGATAAATTTATAAAAAATATTGAACACGTATTTTTTATTTTTTCTTTCATTCAAATTCTGTAATCTGTGATTCAAATACTTAGGAAGATACGTTAAGTTCTTGGGAAACAGATTACTGTTTCCCAATAACCATGACTGCAGCTCATCAGGTAATCCTGATGAGCTGGCAAGTGGTTTGTGGGTAGTGTCGCGGATGTGTTAAATAGATGCCTATGTTGTTCTATAACTAGCCAATAGTGTCACAATGTTCACTAAGTGACCCAGCAAACACTTATTCCATATTTTAACATTAGATCTCTTCCAAATAGGAGCAGTTTTGAAATGTTGACAGCCTCCGTGGCGTAGCCCCCGTATCCCCGCGCAGTGTAAATATTTGTATCCATGAATATGAATATTTACACTGGTCCTGCCTCGGAAAGCCGTTGGTCCCGGTTGGCATACGAACATCTAATGGCAGTCGTTCCTGGTTGTTGGAGCCCTGAAAAGTCCAACAATTGGTCTGCAATGCTTCAATATCGCCTTCGGGTTGTAGAGATCACATGGCACCGGCAGTTGCTTCATGAAAAATATTAAAGTTTAGCCAAAATCAGCATTTAGACTGGCAAAGTGAACCCCAAACTCCAAAACTGAAAAGTTTTGGGATTAACGCTGAGATTACTAGCGGACATCGAAGGCTTAATGAATAGCAGCGGAACCCTAAACTATTATGATTATTGAAAGTAGGTATTTTTACATAGGTATATTTACATAAGTAGGTGTATTTACCCATTCTGACTACCATAAAGAGAGATGCAAAGGCAAACTTTTCCAACTTCCTGCTTACAATAACAAACAGTTAGTAGTAATTGTTTAAATACCCGAAGTGAATGAGACCATAAAATATGTGGTTTGTAATAACCAGTAATAACACTTCGACCATCCCAATCCATTAAGAGATCGAGGGCGTTAAGGGGAATGCTGATGCTCTCTTAACGTCTTCTTCACTATATTTTTTATATTTATCTAAGTATTCCTTTGAATTGTCATCCTTTTTAGAAAATTGATTGTGATTATCTATTTATACTTTGATTTTATTTATTTGTTTATTGTTGGACCAGTAGAGTAATTACGTAACACACTTTCAGTAGCAATGTGTTTCGTTTTGTCAGTTCAACAACAACCATTGTGTTATTTACATTGTTAAGCAAACATATTTTTCGTACATATGGGGCAATGGATTAGCGATATGCTTCAAAATGATTCCAAGTGATGGTGATAATGTGATACGTAATTAGGGTGCTATAGCTGATGGTATACGTAAGATATGATAACAAGTCCGTCACCACTTGTGGAACAGCACTACATTTACAATCCCCAGCCCTTTACACAACATGTACACTATATCTACTCATGAAGTTTATTTCTTAAAACTATTTAATTAATTGTCAAATGGTATCACATTATTTACTTGTTTGTACTGCTTATGTGTCTTGTCAAAATGGTGTACCAATAAATTATTCCAATAAAATTATCTTAAAAATCAATATTGTATTGACTAAATTCAATAAAATTATGATCATTTTAGGATAAGTATTATGAATTTTATTACCAGTACCTACCTATAAAGTCTTAATTCACCTCTATACACCAAGGAATTTTATTAGTATTGCAAAGACTTCATCTATCCAATGACTACTCAACAATAGAAAAAAAAGAAGATTTTATACGATTTAAAAAATTAAAATATCGCGCATTATTATGACGCATGGCGTAGTTTAGAATACCCTTTATGCGAGCTCGTAAAGGTTTGAGCGGCGATATCTTTACCGGCGTTTATTCACCTTAGTTCAAAAACTAATAATATTTAAATTATTTTAAAAAAATATAACTTTTTCTTTAAATAATTTTTGTACTTAATGTTTACTAGTCTATAATAATTAAAAAAAATCCACGGTGTATTTTTCCCTTTTTTCAGAGGTTTGGTTTCCCCTTAAGCGCTTGTATTAAGAGCAAAGTATAAGGATTAGTTCGGCAGCAGGTCGCAGGTGGCACTTCGATGGCTGATGGCCTCTCGGCTTTCCCCGGACAACCTCCCAGCCGATATTGAGGACATAAGCCCGATATTTGGACTTTAATGATTATGACGTTTACAAATAATGTTGGTTATGCATAAAACAATGCCACAGATTCACTTAAAATTCGTAGAGTATACGTTACAAGAAAACATTTGAATTTTTCAATGAAACTAAAATATTTTCTTCATGGAAGATCGTCAAATGAAATGACAGCGTTTTCCTTCTTGAATGCCACATGTAAACAACGCGTTGTACTGATTTCACACATATCCAGCATCTTGCAAGTAGCAGTTTACCGTGCAACTAGCATATACAATATGTAAAGAAAACCCTGTCCGATTCGTGAAGGTATTGTGAGGTATCAATATAAACTGATTCTACTAATGCATACAAAGCCGGCCGAAACTTGAAAAAAACCCTAAAAAATAAATATTATTTCGCTAAAAGAGGTAACTTGAAACATGTGCGGTAGGCAATGCATGCGCGGGCAAAGGGGGCAGGGCTCGCGGCACGCGGTCGCATCACGAAAATTCACGAAAAAAGAAATTATTTCAAAGTTCATTAGTATTGTTACTCTGATGATTACGTATATTTGGTCATGTGTTTACCTAACCTTTATTATCCTAATGGGTCGGACGGGGTTTTCTTTACATATTGCATAAGAGCTTTGCACCCGCGGCTTCGTCCGCGTGGTATTCGGTTATATAGCGTTTTTTAGATTTCCCTCGGGAATGTCATTTTTTCTGGCATAAAAAGCACCCTATTATTTAATCCGGACTTCTAACTTTACGACTGCAAAATTTCAAAAAATCGGTTTAGTAGTTACGGCTTGAAAGTGGAACAAACAAACAAACAAACAAACTCTTTCACTTTCCCATTTATAATATTATAGTAAGGATAACTCCCCCACATCAGCCGTTGAGCTACAAAGACTGTCAGAGACATCGATACCCTAACTAAAACCACAGTCTTTATACTGTGCTAAAACTATCAATTTAGCACATGATTCTAAATCCAAGAAAAACGTCTACTGTTTCATATAAAAGTGAGATACTAGTGATGTCAAAATATCAGCATCTCAGCCATAGTTTAAAGGTCCTTCTTTATACTATCTCTCAGCGATAATTCCAGTCGCATCCGAAGCCGGTTCTCGGTTCGGGTCTGGGGTCCGCTTTACCAGGCTAACTGCTAATTTTGGCTAAACTTCAATATTAACCAGTACAGTCAAAATATATGACGATGTAATTTTTTACATGTGTGCATAACTGCTCTTCCCACCCGATACATGAAACGGTAAGAAAACAGAGGAAAAAATAGAAAGAGGGCAGAATAAATGTAATCATTTGAGATTGAACAGCGTTTAACACATTGCTGTGGTCAAATTTAATATTGTTGTACCTACAGACCATCAAACTGAACAGTTTTCTTCTTACAAACGATGAGAAGGCGGAGGATAGAGGGCTGAATAAATGAATCGTTGCTAGGTACTTTACCTTAGGTCTGTGCTAAGTACTCCGTGTGCAGTCCGAAAAGCATGAAAACTGCATTTACCTATCAGTTAAATTTCCATTACCATACCTCTTAGTGAAGTTTCAAATTAACGTGAATATTAAGTAAGTAAAATATTTTCGTAGCGGTGTACGACATAGCACACAGCGCGTTAATCCGATTACATCAGTTAACAGCGCTTTAACATGCTTGCTACCCATCTGCAGTAAGGAGATGACAGTATTTCCAACTGAAGACATATACTTAAGTATTATCATAATTATAGATAGTGTGGCAGAGACGTCTTCGTGAAAGCTGACGCTACATGTTTTTGTACAGACGACAGCACATCAAGCTACCACACTCCATATCTATACTAATATGTAAAGCTAAAGAGTTTGTTTGTTTGAACGCGTTAATCTCAGTAACTCCTGGACCGATTTAAAAAATTATTTTTGCGTTGGACAGCCCATTAATCTACGAAGGCTTTAGACTATATAACATCATACTGCGACCAATAAGTGCGGAGCATAACTAACTCCACGCGAACGAAGTCGCTGGCGGCCACTAGTCTGTCATATTTCTTGATTAATTTTAACTTTATCGCAAAGGCATTAAGGCTCAAGGTTGATTGGGAATATTTGATAGTTTCGGATAGCTTGACTGCTGTCGTTCGTACAATACGACGACACGATTTCTGCAGTGATTGCTGAGCGATTGACTGCTGCGCCGCGTGTCGCGGGTTCGATTGCCTCACGGAACAAATATTTGTATGATTGTCAATTAGTTGTTCCGAGTCTGGCTGTTTGTGTATGTGAGTTTATGTGTTTGTAAATACGCCCACGATCCAGGAGAAATTCCTAGTGTGGGGCAACATTTAAAAAAAAAACATTAAGAAAAAGAAATACTTCATCTTTGTCTTTCTATATATTATGTACAGGTACCGGGAATTCGCCACATAATATGAATCTAGACTAGTATAGACAATATTTTAATCGGATATAAGAAAAAAATCTGTGTCATAAAAAAATGAAATATGTTATGAAAAAGCTAGGTATTATTTTTAAATAACTGACATTAAATTAACACAGGGCGGTTTCTATCATATACCTACTGGTTCATGTAATAATTTGCTATTTCCGTATAAACAATTTTTTTGTATTTATTTTAACTCTTTTGCCAGCATCTTACTTAATGGTGCCTTATAAAGGCTGAAAATCTTTTTATAACAGCACTCTGATTCTTTCTCTCTCTTCTTCAATTCTAAAAGCTTTAGTAATAAAATGCCAAAAAGTGTTTAACGATTCATATATATATATATATATATGTGTATTTTATATATTTATAAACTAGTGCTTGAGTGTAATCTGATGCGAAGCAGTGATGCAATCGTTGATGGTAAAGCGCGCTAGTTAATTATGATCCTATTCACTAAAAAAAACTGTGTGAATAGGAAGGAAGACGGCGGTTGAACGAGGTGGTGCAATTTATACCCAACAACACGACCAATGATGCTGCTCCAGATGGAGATTGATCTGGAGACCTTCCACGACAAAACTCCCAACATAACAACATTTGGCGCATTGCACCCGGCAGACATCGCAACACAACTGCTCAGATCCGTCCTCCGTAAGGCTTTAGCAGACATCATGCCAGAACACGACGAATCGCTTGGCGGTAAGACTTTGTCTGGTGGATGGTAACTTCTGGTGGCAGCCGATGTTATGGCCTACCACCGTCGGTTAACATATTATGTTAACCGACTGTGGCCGTAGCCAAAGTGACAGTTCCCTCCACGAAAGTTTCCACGACAAGATTATTACAAATGGACCTGCTGGAGCAAGCCAAACACAATTTCCTACTACGATAAGGATATTGAACAATACAAACAATAATAATTACAAAAACTTACACTATGTTTAGATTAATAGGAGTAACCTCTAGTAAGGGCACGGCGAGTGTCGCAGAGACTTGGACCACAGCCAATATTATAATAGTTTATAGTTGTATCTTATCTGATTCTATTATAGATATAGAGAAAATTAAATCTATTTTAAATTTTATAGACAAAACATTTTATAGAAATAAAATTTCAGGACTGGAGGATACTTTTGCGAGGGGCTCTTAGGGGCTATGCTTATTACATGCTTTTTATTCGCTTCAGTTGTATGTTTGCTTGTTTGATTGTTTGTCCGTCTCAAACTCTTTGGACTACGAGTGAGCGGCTCATTACTGTAAAATTTCCCACCGTTTTCAATACGTTCGTACGTTAGTTAAAAAAAAAAAAGAATAAATATAGAAAAAAAAATAGAAAAATAATTTAAAAAAAACTTTGTGACGCTTTGTGCCATAATTTTTGTATATTAATCCCTCACGATTTTTTTTTTTTTTTTTAACTTCAGTTTGATATTTTTTAAAAGCATGTTTTATCGTTTTTTAAACTATATTTATTTTCAACTTTTTACTTCGGTATTCTTTTTTTAAAATATATTTATTTTTAGTACTGACTGACTTTGAAGTGGAAGAAACATATGGGCTGTGAATCCCAATTTAATTATTAATTTGCTTTGTTTGAGACAGACTGGACTTCGAAGGTGAAGAGCAGTGTTGTCGCGTTACCTACGGCGATAGTAGACACCGATATGCTGAGTTGACTATTTGCTCTGCAAACATTTTTGGATGCGCAAGCTTTTTGAGTCACCAAAAAGGCTCTACCTAACCTATGTCCAACCTCATTTTCCTCAAACTTATCCAATGTTTTTTTTCCTCGATTTTTATTTCTAATGATTGATATTATTGATTGATATTATTTATTATTATTATTGATTTTATATTGATTTTTTTTATATTGTTATTGATTTTTACTTTATTTTTTTTTATATTTTTATTGTTTTTTTTTTTTTTTTATTTGTAATGCTTAATGTTAATTATGTTAATTTTATTTTTTCTTTTCAATTATTGTAGAATTTATATTAATTATATTGCGTTTACGCCTAATTAAATTAGCACACGTATAAAACGATAATTATAATTGGTTGACTCCTCTATTATTATATTTTGTGTTGTATATGTTTATCCTTTGTTGGAGATCCCAAAAAATAAATAAACAAATAAACTTTCTATCTATCTGAATTATGTGTCCCATCTTGTTTATACATTTGTACTTATTATTATTTTAAAACTTTTATGTGTTATTAAATAATGTACCTATAAATTAACCTTTAACTTCGCAACATAATTATGAAATCCATGTAATTAGAAGACATTTTATATCTTAATTAGAATATTTTTTTAGTACACGATTGCAGTAAAAAAGTATTCTGATTAAAAAGATACAGGTTGAATAAAACCTTTATGGACACTCAAATCTACACACCGAATAAAAAAAAATCAAAAAAATATGCAACAGCCAGAGAAATATTCCATAGGTAATACAAGTAAGTATATGTAAATATAAATATCAATATCATCATCATCACCATCAACCTTTTTATCGTCCCACTGCCGGGCACAGGTCTCCTGTCATATAGAGAAGTAATAAATAAATAAATATCAATATGGCTGTCAATAATTGCTGTTTATAGTAAACAGAGTTGTGACCTGGTTTTTGTTTTAATTTATGGGTTACAGTTATACAGATGAGGCTTTTGCGCCGCATAAATAATGTTCAGTTACGGTGTTATGATAAATTACTCTTGGTCTCATTCATCAAAATCTTTGCTCCGCAAAATCATTGAACGAAGGTAATAACACTGATGGAGTTTCCACAGATTGCCAGAAAGCAATATTTGCTAAAATGCCTCTAAAATTGGTTGGAGTATTTCAAACTCCCACGATATCGCAAAAGTTGTTCCCGAATTATAAAACCGAAAATTCGATCGAGGAAAATGAGATGAACACAATCGCAGTCAAAACTTGTATAATCACAGTTTGCACAAAGACATTTTAATACCAACTTCCCCATTCTTGTGGAAATGGAAAAGTGAACTGTTGAAGCAAAAAATTTACTTACCTTTATATCATAATCGGTGAACACAGAAGCGCTTGGAGGGTGAAAAACAGACTCACTATCATCCAACTTCAATGCAAGTTCACGAGAAAATTCTTCACATAAATTTAAGTTCACTACACTACACCGCCTATATGTCCATGAATGTACTAACAGATGTAACTTAGGCACTTTATATATGACTGACGGTAAACTAAGCACTATCACTACTGATCGTCTCACCTACACCAATGTTCGCGGAACTGATGCACCTGGAACAAGAAACAATGATTAGTTTGTTAGGATGTTTAACAGGATGTGAAAGTGAGCGATGTATGTGTTGATAAGTTTATGGTAAACTAACTGTTGCCTGCGACTCCGTCCGTTTGTATCTAAAATAAGCGCCTGTTAAAATAATGAGAGCAATATGTATGTCCGCGTTGGCCCCTGTTTTCGAAACCTTTTTTGCTACTGCTCTGCTCCTATTGGTCATAGCGGGATGTTATATAGCCTATGTCCTTTCTCAGGCTCTAGACTATCTGTGTACTTAACAAATTTCAAAAATACAGAATACAAACACAAATCTTTTTATTCGTCAATGCAGGGGTACAGTACAAAAGGTGGTCGCTACATTGTGCCTGTTCATTACAATCGATTCAGTAGTTTTGGCGTGAAAGCCGGGCAGGCAGACAGAGATACTTTCGCATTTATAATATTAGTATGGAAGTATGGATTAGCTACCGCCTACAGCTTCACACTCGTGTTGTTCCTAAGGGTTAAAAATATCCCCATACCAATTTTCATTATTCATCACATTTCCAAATCGGTCTAGCTGTTTCGACGATTATTTGCGCGAAAAAAAGAAAACGACAGACAAAATGTTTGCAATCTTTTTTTTAGTAGCGTAATGTTCTTTCACATGCATTTAGTTAAAATATATTAATTTGACATAACAAAGCGAACTTTAACTTTATTTATTTTTATAAATATATTTCATAATTATTAGGTATATGCCAGTGAAATAAATGTGTCGATTTTGGTACAAATGTAAATCTACAACAACATTAATTTGATTTAAGATTTCGTTTTAGACAATAAAAATGATAAAGTGCACATTTCAGTCACGCAACATTTGCTATTTGGACAACCTAATCATATAACTTCTACTGAAATCCAGATCAATTTCGTTTGACATTTCTTACGTTGTGAGAATGGTATGAGGTTTAGATTATCATAAAAATGACGCGATTACGCAGCAGATCAAGATATTATGAAGAAGTGATCAATACAAAACACCTATCGATATACAGTTGGGGTGTATATGTCATTGTTTACCGCTCAAGCCTGCCGGCTCTGCGGATGTGACTAAGCCAGTTTTCATCTGGAACATATCTCGTCTCTGCAATCACATCGTCCGCTCCCTCGGACCGTATTATCATTCGTACAAAAGCCCTCTCTGCGTAATAGCCGGCGATCAACATCTAGAAGAATTTTTGCAAAAATTTCGCCATCAATCTTCCCCGTGCAAAAAGCCGGCAGGAGCAGACACTTGATTTATCTATTTGAATATTAGCTCTCCTTCGTTGGAGGCTCTGCGATAATACGCATTCCAGTAGTAAACTATTTTCATAACGTGATATGTATTGTTTTTATTATTGGCAACCATTAGTAAAAATTCAGGTCACAACAGCGACAAACGTATGCGGAGTGAGTTTGTGATAAATTGGATTCGGAAAATGATGGGGGATTTTTCGTGAAAAAACGCGTTCTCCGTGACTAACGAGATGAAATGTATGTTAACTACGTAGGTGTAGGTAACGGATCGGTGTCTAAATTAGTATTGTGATCGAGTAGCACCGAGGCCCGAGTGGAGCCGAGTGGTGCCGACGAGTCTAGTGGTGATGCAGTGCCGTCCGTAATAGGGACGAATGGGAAAATGATAAAGCAACATTGCCTTGATGCCAAATAGATTGATTATGTTGACTGTATACGGATCACAAATTCGAGTCGGTATGAATTAGTTAGGTAGATACGGGTTGGTGAACGCAACTCCACGTCAAACCGTATATATTTTGTACATAAATATCTAGGTACATGTTTGAATGAAGTTGACAATATTGATTACTTAATCTATGGGTACTAATTAGCTCTACCTCCTGTTGGTGAAATCAACCTCAATGAAATGAAATACAAATTCCTTCATATTATTAGAACAGTATACTCAAAATCACTGTAGTTAAAATCAATACATTTTCACGCAAAAAAAAAAAACATATTGAAGAAACCTATTTTAGGAGGGTGAAAACCAGTAGTCGCTATTATTTCACCCATTTCCGACCATACATTCGGGGAGCGGACACGCTTACATCACTGCCTCATGTCTTAGTTCCTTTGATTTAACACAAATTTTAATTAAACTTTGTAAAACACCAAGGAAACTTCCTTATTTACAGTCCAGAGTACAAGTGGTGTAAATACAAAAAAAGATTTCAGGGACTTAAGCAAGACTTCAAGGAGGAACTATCAATCAAATTAGCTGCCCAAAGAGTTCTCAATGATCTCTAGGAAGCTAAGTAAGACTAATGGCATTCATTACCCGATGGACAAGGCCATACCAAATCTGAAAATCAAAGTAAAGTATATTATATTTCAAATAGGCACACGAGCGCCGGAAAAAAAGAGAATTGATTCTAGTCACCCCTCCACAAGAGGGAATTTCGTATGGAGAATAATGAGCACGAAATTCTGTCGCTATTCTTTTAAATTGTTTTGTATTGATTGATATAATTATATATGAAAAGATATAAAGAATTAAAAATAAAGCAATGACAGGAAACGAATTATGTGATAGATAATAGTGCTTACAAATCTCCTATATCCTAATAACGAGCAATATAAAATGTATGTATAAGGTTTCATGAAACCTGAACGCGTTGCCCATAAGCTTGCTGTAAACCACTGGAGTATGAATGGAAACTAATAGTTTTCCGCTTAATCAAAATAACACTAGGGTTGCACAACATTTAATTATGTGTATTGATAATGGCGTGCTCAACATTGTAACAATAATAATTTATTTACAATAATTTAATTGCAAGTTAATTGCTATTTGTGAGGGCACACACAATTAACCATGTTTTTATGACCCGTGCGATTCATCATCATCATCCTCATTATCAAACTTTTTACCGTCCCACTGCTGGGCACAGGTCTCCTCTCACATAAAGAAGGATTGAGCGTAATCACCACGCTTGCTCAATGCGGGTTGGCGATTTCAGACTTAAAGTCCAGGTTTCCTCAAGATGTTTTCCTTCACCTTCAGTCCGTGCGATTATTTTAGCCTAAATTCCAATGATACCCATTCGCATTTGATTAGGTATATGACACTATTGAGAATGCATGTGTGAGCCATTCATTGTTGTGTCTGGCACGACGCATTTACATCGTCACGATGTCGTTAACTGAAAAGTATTCGTCTAATGAATCTGGTATGCGATTCATTGGTGGAAAATGTTAGCTCGCATTCAGCGCAACGCTTTCGCTATCTACGTTAAAGCGATATTTTACACAGACCCAATTAGAAACAGAAATGCATTAACTTCGCTACGATATAACACGAGTTCCAAAGGAATTCAATCAAAGTAAATGGTTGTGTAAAGCTGGCAAGAAACACAAGTAATATAGCAATGTCAAATGATGGGAGGTGAACGCTGTGAAATGAATCTCACCGTGACATTGTCTTAGCGTCGGTCATACCACGCACGATGGCAAACTGGGCACAGTGGGCACATAATTGATTGGGGTCGAGGCGACACAAGTGGCCCAAGAGGCAGTTTCCTAACTAGCTTTGTAGTAGCAAGCCTCGGGAGCAATTAGGCGGAAGGGGGAAATTGCATCTCTTGGGGATAGCTCACAAATTGCCCCAAACGTCAGCAACTCCCGAACTGAAATGACAATTTGCCTTTGACTATTAGTTTTCCGGAATTCGCTAGTGGGCATTTCTGAGTATTAGGGGCTTACAAGCTATGGCCGAAGTCGGGAACTTATATATTTACTTAGACTCGCAACTAGTAAGTTCAGAGAGTGGAGCTCAGTGGAGTCTCTTATATGCATTTGCAAAATGTATTATGCCAATAGTACTACAAATTAGATTACAAATAAACATACAAATAACGGTTTGCTGTTTTATGATTTATGGTACACAGATTTTATGTTGCTGTGAATATTTACAAGTCTTTAAACACAATACAGAAGAAATCATGTTTGTATTGAAGTAGCTACAAACAAATATAATTGTAAATAATTTTTCCCTTAAACTATTACTGCGCTCCCTGCATGTTTAAAAGCAACCAAAACAAACACCAGCTCATTCCGAATGAGTTAATTGGGTTCGCGTAACGAGCACATGACCAGCCCCTTTAATCAAGAGAACAACACAAAAATAAAGTAACTTCGTCAGCGATTTTATAAAATCCTTCTTGTATCCTCTTTATATATTCGTACCTTTATACATATGTATTTTATTAATAGTCTATTAACTATATAATAATTTCGAAACCAAAATGTTTATTGTTTACTGACATAAGTTATTGGTCCACTAATGTGCTACTGCTGTAAATGGAATTCAAAGAAATAAACTCAGTTTATAAGTATTTGTATTTATTCTAAGAGTCAGCACAGAAGCAAAGTGGCCGGAAGGCTTTAGATACGAGATACGAGCGACATGGCACATTGTCACACCGCGTGCCAAATATTCACGGTAACTGAGTAGACACTCGATCTTCAGCAAAACATTCATAATATGTATATCTTAGATAGGTATTTATATCAGATATTTGTTATAATTCAGATATTGTTACATTTAGCCTAATGTAATAAGGGCAAGCATAGTGCCATCAACCGGCGAAACTTGGGTGTAATTTAATAATACTCCAATGCTTTCTCTTCGTGGAATTCAGGCGTGATGCGAGGTTTTGTATTCTTATTTCATAATTATTTATGTTCCTCCGTATTTGCAATTAAATACGTTGGTTGTAGCTGGCAAAACAATCACGAAGAAATTAAATTTGAAGGAAAATAATATGAAAATCCCAAATATGATTGTCGAAATGTAGAGTCTGTTATCTCCATGTTTGTCGTCAAGCACGTTATCATAATTTTGGGCGTGAAGACCAAGCATGTAACGCCGAAAAAATATTCATGAAAGAAAATCAACTGAAACGAAAACGAACGATCGGAGAAAATATTAAAGTGAGCTGAGGTGGCCATTTTAGAGATTTATTCTTTCGTTATCAGGATCATTTTGCGAAAAGTGTGAAGCATTAACGTTTCTAAAGATATGGCTAATGATATTTTCAGTTTCAATGGAAAACAATTTGATATTGGAACTAGATCATTTGGAGAGCTACCTATTCTAATCAACTAAGGTAGGCTACGTATTGGTCCCAGACACGTTCATTTATCAAACGAACAAACGATGACAGGGCTCATCTTCTCGAGAGCGTACATTTTTAGTCCACTACAGACATTTAAATGTTCAGACATTATATCTATGATATTTCTAAAATATTTTGTTACTGTAAGATGTGTGCCGCGGTCGACATTTGGCATCAGGCCAGTGCTTTTGCTGTTTTCTCCCTCATGACAACTTCTATAAGATAAAACGCAGCGCAGTCTTTGCGTCTCGAAAACCATTATAGCATTAATGATATTCATAATAATTCCCTTTTTTCCTACAAATAACAAAGACAATTTAAATTTCCACAACGTTTTCTTATTCTCTCTTACGTTCGCATTATATTTCAGCTGCCATTAGAGAGCTTACGCATGCCTGTTTCTATTTCGTTACAGCCTTAAGGAAGACGCAGAAAATGTTTAGTAAGTTTTACTTACCCGAGCAATTTTTTTTATACCATCATACTTGATTTCCAAAATCTAACCAAATTTTGAATATATTTTAAGGCATTATGCGCGCGCCAGAGAAGGTATTTACGCGGATTAGGATACGGCAGATAATAAAGCAAAAAAACTACGAAGTGATGAATGAAGATTACACGGGAGTGATGTGGAACGTGTGCAGCGTGCGGTGTGGTGTCGCGGCGCGTACCTTGTCGCGAGTTCGCGAGCGCAGCGATGCAGCGGTGCAGCGAGAGAGCGCAGGGCGACGCGAGCCGCCGCCTGCCTCCGAGCGACTGCCGCCCGGGCCGCCGCGCGCGCCCCGCCCGCGCCACGCGCGCGCCAC
Source organism: Sesamia nonagrioides (assembly GCA_017933935.1). NCBI lineage: Eukaryota > Metazoa > Arthropoda > Insecta > Lepidoptera > Noctuidae > Sesamia > Sesamia nonagrioides. Next base: position 2,013,234 of record JADWQK010000081.1, read on the forward strand.
GCACCGCCTGCACCGGCACACACGGCCGTGCCGCCGCACGCCGCGCGCTGAGCTACCTACCCTTTTCCGAGCCCGCAGCGGGCTCACGCACCACGCGATTATCGATGTGTTCTGTGAGATGTGTCGCGAGGAGCAGGGACCGCGGGGCGCGGCACGCACCGCCGGGGCTCGGCGGGGGAGGGGAAGCGGTCCTGCGCGCTGCGTCACGCATCTGTCTCGACGCTTTCTTGCGTGCTCCCGCAGCCCGCCATCTGCAGAGACGTGCTGTCCGGGCTCGCTCGGAGCGGCTCGGGCGCGCACCGCCCTCTCATTGCGACGGTGTTAATGCCCTCCGTGAAACTCTTCGCATTATATCCGTAAAGCTCAATAGAGCCGAATTATCAGATATTTGCCGTTCAACGCTGGCAAGGTCACATTTTTACTTACAAGTAAAACTGCCTGCGCTACTTGGAAAATATTCCTATTCTGTTTTCCAAGAAGCGCAGACTGTTTACGTCGCTTCTCGCTGTTGTTATTACTTTAATTATTGCTCTGCTATGAGTTCCAAACACAGAAGCTACGTTTAATTGCCACATAATTAATATTCTCTTAATAATTTCGTTACAATTTTCAGCTACTGTTGCTTGTTTTTGAAATCACGTGTTACAAAACCACCAGATTCTAGTTTCTAGTTAGTAGTAGTAGACTAATCTAGTTTCCACATTAGCAATTAATAATATACAAATTCTAATAAGCCAATGAAGAGAACTCGATAAAGCGAATTCAGTTTCCCTAGACCCTATTGATTGTGTTCAGTAAAGTGACGTGGAATCAAAAGGCTCTTGAAGCGAGCGTTTGTAGCCAGCAGAACAGCGAACATCAATCACTGCGGAATCAATTCCTATGAATCGCCGATGTATTTGTTATTCAGGCAATGTTTCTCTCAAGGCGGGATACACTAAGGTGGATTATAAAACAATTGAATGCGTAGGTGGTGGGACACTTTAATATTTCATAACACTACACTAAGAAGAAATTAATAAGTGATGTCTGAGGTAGGTTGGAAAATTTTCCATAATTTCTAAATAATATTTTAACTGCAACAGTTGCTAGCTCGACTTTACCAGATGATAGATCACGATAAAAATATGAAGAACGAGGTTCGAACTCATTTCTGTTCACGTTTTAAAGTTGAATATTTAGCTTTTTTTTTTTGAACATTTGGATAATTAAGGAAAGACACACTCCGAAAAAAAATCATGATTTACATATACTAACTTCCTCAGATTATCTATGTGTAGGTATGCAGTTCAATGATTTTTACACTGGACGTTTAATGGCTTAAACACATCCCATTATACGCCATTAAACATCCAGAAAACATAGACCTATTTTTTTTTTTTATTTATAAATTATAAACCAGCGCTTGACCGCAATCCTGCCTGATGGCAAGCAGCGACGCAATCGTTGATGGCAAAGCGCACCAGTTTATTAAGAGCCTATTCACTCTAGCCTTGAAGACACTCAAATTGTAGTCCGACGGAAACACCGCCGCGGGCAAATTGTTCCAGTCCCTCGATGTACGCGGTATAAAGGAGGAGGCGAAGCGCTTCGTCCGGATCGTAATGGTGTTAACAACGTAAGGGTGAAAAAAAACCAACAAAGGTGGAACGGAGATGGGGGAATTAAATCATGCAATTCCCTCGCACACTCCCCGAAATGCATCCTATAGAACACCGAAAGGCTGGCTACTCTACGCCTGTGCTCTAGGCTTTGGAGACCAACTCGAGTTAGATCAGGGTCACCAATCAGCCTCTTTGCACGTTTCTCCACTGAATCCAAAGTGGCCAGGTGACACTTGGCAGCACCAGCCCAAATGTGGCTGCAGTACTCCACACACGAACGGACCTGTGCTTTGTATAACATAAGAAGCTGCCCAGGTGTGAAGTACTGCCGGACCTTTGCGATAACGCCAAGTTTCCTGGCAGCCACCCTGGCCTTGGACTCAATGAACCGCCCAAAGTTAAGGTTCGAGGAAATCTCAACTCCCAAGAGCTGAAGGCGGTCGGAACACTCCAAGGACACATTCCGAAAAGTAGGGGCCAAGGTGAACGGGCTCCTTTTGGCGGTGACCTAATTAACAGCTCTCTACATAATTAACGGTCACAATACACTAAAGCTATAATCACTAGTATAGCAAACAGATCCAATTATTTATGACTTATTGATGATCCCTTTTACAAAGTAGCGATTTTCCAGCGCCACAAAGTATACAGAAGCGAAAAAAGAAAAAGGAAAACTCTTTTAACAGGAAACTTTATTGAAATTAATGTTGCACTTCGGTATTCAGTGGCTGATCGGATGAAAAATGTCTGCAGATAAAATTGCACCTACGAGGCTGCTATCGTATGGAAGCTCCCTCTATCGTGAGATAATTGAGTTATATTCGCGAAGAATTCCAGTTAGTGAGATTACTGTGTAACTCACCTGACAAAATGAACATTCCACTTTGTGTTAAGATTGTTTTACATGTGTTTGTAAGTTGGTTTCTGGAGACAGTTTTGATTAATTTGAGTCTGTTACCTATTTCTAGACCATTTCTCTGTGGATTTCGTAAAAGGAGAAGAGATCCTTGGGGAGACCGAAAAATTCAATACTGTTAAATCATCATCTCAGCGTTAATCCCAGTCGCATCTAAGGCTTTTTCAGCTTAGGAGTCTGGGGTCCGCTTTACCAGTCGAACTGCTGATTTGGCTAAACGTTGATCATTTTCCGTGCAGCGACTGCCGTCTGACCTCCACGATTCAATACTGTTAAATATAACCTATAAAACAAGGGCAATACTAACACCTACTAACACTACTCTCCATTCTCCTGGAAGCAGTAGTGGCTCCCCGGTAACAGACCAGACTTACGAAATGTACGAGGTGGGTTCCAACCCAGACCGGCGTTTTAGTTTTTGTAATTTATTTCATCACTGCCACACATAAAGCTGTGAAGGAAAATGTCGCGAGGAAGTATTACTTAGAACAAAAATGGTCAGGTAGTCGTAGTGTTTTTCGCCAATCTGATCGTTTTAATATATTGCATGATTTAATTGTTTTATACCACGTATGTCGAGGGACTGAAACAGTTTGCCAGCGGAGGTGTTTCAGTCTGACAACAATTTTAGTGACTTCAAGGCTAGAGTGAATAGGCTCTTATTAAACTAGCGCGCTTTATCATCAACGATTGCATCACTGCTTACCATCAGGCAGCATTATGGTCAGGCACAAGATCCGACGGAAACACCGCCGCTGGCAAATTTTTCCAGTTTCTCGATGTACGCGGTATAAAAGAGGAGGCGAAACACTTCGTCCGGATCGTAGTGGTGTAACAACGTAAGGGTGGAAACTCGCCGTACGACGGGTCGTCCTATGGTGGAACGGAGATGGGGAAATGAAATCATGCAATTCCCTAGCACATTAACGAATTTGCATCCTATAGAACACCGAAAGGCTGGCTACTCTACGCCTGTGCTCCAGGCTTTGGAGACTATTTTGAGTTAAATCTGGGTCGTCCATCAGCCTCTTCATTGAATCCAAAATAGCCACGTGATATCTTCCAGCACCAGCCCAACTGTGGCTGCAGTACTCCACACACGAACGGACCTGTGCTTTGTACAACATTAGAAGCTGTGTTGGTGTGAATCTCTAATAAACTGCCATATCAAACCATATTGAACTTTTGCAAATGCTTTTACCCACCAAAAGTGGGTTTTCGGTATTTGTTTAACGGGCAGTGTTGGGCGTGAAGCAATTTTGATACGGCTAATTAGATTGTGACAAATTAAAGTTTAGATGTGAAACAACATGTCAAAACAAAATATGAAAACCGCGTAGTAACGAAATCCTAAGTTTGTGGAGGGCAAATCCGCGTTGATGGTACGGAGGACAGCAGGTCAAGCTTCTCGAAACTGTCAAATATTCCCAATCAACCTTAAGCCTAAATGCTTTAGAGATAAAATTAAAAATCTAATAAGGAAATCTATCAGATTGAAGGAGCTTGATGTGCTGTCGTCTGTACAAAGAGATGAAATCATTCTTCCGGATACTAAAGTACGGAATGTATTGTATGAGGACGGAATCCACAGCCGCGCGTAGTAATATGTTCTCTATCGTAGATTCTTCTGGCTCCAAACAATTCATTTTCTTGAAACAAAAGCGTGAAAAAACTCGGCACACTTCAAAGTTTATTTTTACTTTAACCTAAATCTCTTGTACTTTCAAATTTGTAAATAAATAAGTCATTTTCTGGTGTATTTTATGTGTTATATCAGCCTGTCCTTTTATAAGTCATACTGTCATATAATGCAATTTGAATAAAACTTTTTTACAAAAAAAGGCTTATGTAAATGAAAGAATTATGAAAATCGGTTCATAAATGACGAAGTTAGCCGCGAACAAACATAAAAAAAAACATATATGGTCGAATTGAGTGACCTCCTCCTTTTTGAAGACGGTTTAAAAAAATGCTTTTAAAAAGGCCCAGAAGTAACCATATTTAGAAAACGAAGTTCAGCATTTCACTGCCTTTAATAGGTTGAATGCCGTAATTATAGGAACAATAGAAACCGATTGTATTTCGCGTGGGATCCACGTTCTGGAAAACGAAGATACATAGGCACAACCTCTGGTAGTCGTAAACCCTTTCCTTATTCGCATTCAATCTTGATGTGCAAACATGGTAAACAATGGCTCAATCAGCCGCATATGCCATTATGTATATCATTCGATACTTAATCAATTTGTGAACAGACTGTTTTACCAATACCAGATTTAGCATGTTGTTTTAACTGATGACGATAACATTTGTGGTAACGTGTGGGTACTTTCGAGTTTGTTTTTTATTTTCAGCTTTTTTATGTCTGTATTCGGAAAAGTGGAAGCCCAGTAGTTACTGCGTCTTACAAATTGTAGATCGTACGTCTGAACCTAGACGCGTGCCGACCCCCCTAGTGGCGTCAGGGTGGTTTGTTAAATTGAGGATACGATGATCCTGACGAAGGAAGGGCGCATCGGGCGGCAGCTGTAGCAGCGACACTTATGGTTACGACAATCGTCGAATAAACCGGGAATTGAGACTCAAGGTGGCCCTGAACAAGTGCGAAGCCATGTATTATCATGGCTGCAAATAACAACAGGTGTTCACATCGGCATCGATTCAGCAAGAATCTTGAGACCTTTCGTTCCTCTCAAAGCGAAAGAGGTCATTTGATGATTTTCACATCCAAAAAAAGGGTTTGATCTCAGACAGATGCTTTACTCTAAATTATTTCATCACTACTGCTCTCACAATAGTAAACATTTTGAGGAAACTGAAATGTTCTAAAATATTCAAAGACACCGTGATATCTACAAACTCTCATTGGATCCGCTTAGTGGATTACTGCTCACTAAATTTCATTGTTTTTTTTTTTATAAATTATAAACTAGCTCTTGACCGCAATCCCGCCTGATGGTAAGCAGTGGCGCAATCGTTGATGGTAAAGCGCACTAGTTTATTAAGAGCCTATTCACTCTAGCCTTGAAGACACTCAAATTGTAGTCCGACGGAAACACCGCCGCTGGCAAATTGTTACAGTCCCTCGTGCATTGTACAAACGACAGCATACCAAGCTACTACCATCTTTCAGATTTCTTTATCCGATTTTCAACTTTATCTCTAAAGCATTAAGGCTCAATGTTAATTGGGAATATTCGGCTGACAAAAGTAAGCGTTTCTAACACCAGCGAGTGCTATAATTTTAGTGATTAATGAATTTCAGAGATCAGAGATGCAGCTATGTTTATATTTATTCCACAGGATTCTTAGTATGAAAGAACATTTAACACTTTCAGCACAGGCCGCGAAATAAACCCCCTTATTCATAAACGATGTTTAAAGTTAACTAGTAATTAGCGATTCCCTTAAACACTGGTATATTTATTCATAAATGATGATTAAATTTAAATGGCGTGCAGACATCTAAAATGTATAGTTAAAGAATCGCTAATCACTAATTAACTTTAAACATCGTTTATGATTATGGAGGATAATAGATAAGATGAGACATCAAACAAGTTAAGCATCATTTTAGTTTCAAAACTAACAACACCAGCAAGTCCCGCAAAGTTGCCGGAGTTAGTAGCTACGTAGACATGAGTTCCGGGTTAAAATATTAAAGGAGTTAAACACGAGTGTAATGTGAAACTTTACCTTATATTTCTCATTTTCTAACATGGGGCAAAGGGACTTAAAAAAATCAAGTTATAAACGACAATCTACACTACCCTTCTTTTTTGGCTTTCTGTTTTGGCTTTTTCTCAATCATGGGCAAAGGCGGACCTTTGTACCGCAGAGTTAGCTGCAGCACTCTCTCAGCCTCGCGCACACCGCTCAGCCGAGCACCGGACACGGTGGCGTAGTGTCCAGGTACCGTAGCCTCGCCAGCGAACAACAATACAGGAGGGATAGGTTCACTGGGCCCCGGCAGCGGACACGCCAACGCCCGCTGTAAGTTTCCGTCAGAGCCGTATTCATCGTAAGAATATGCTCCGTAGAAGAAGGGGTCAGAAGTCCAATGCGATCGTAAAATTGTCAATGGATACGGTATTTCGGGGTTCCCCGTCGACATACGTAGTATTTCGGTCAAGCCTTCAGCTATGTCTCTGTCGCAAAGCCCTTCCATCATATACGCTTCTTGGCCCACCACCCAAGCACACATGACATGCTTACTATTTGGCACAATTTGTATTGAAGTTATTCCTCGAGTCCAATCAGGACGATCACAAAGCTCGTTACAACAGTAATTGAAGTTTAAGTTTCCTTTATGCCAAAACCAAAACGGGCGACAATATTCCATATAAACTTTATTACAAAATCCAAATCCAAGGCAGCGCATGGCGTCTATTTTTGATGCTGGGAGCGTGGGACAGAACATTTTGGCGGCATTATTATACAACACTCCGAGAGACACTGTTATGATGACGTAATCACATGGAAATTCATCACCATCCCCAGTACATACACAGGCTCGAAAACCTTCTTTTTGTGATGTTCCCCAGTAGATACAGTTTACTGGCTTACAATAACGAATAGCTCCTTCTGGTATTTGACGTAGTAACGGAGCCAGAATACCTACTAACCCCAAGGGCACACGTACCTCTCCGCCGGGCATGTTCATAAAGCAGCCGACATGGTCGGCGCACAGCATTGCCGTGTCGTCCCCGCAGCGCGCGCTCAGCATATGACACAGACCGAACATTATTCTAGCTGCATCATATTGTTGGTCCTCGGGATACTCGTGTAGTTCCTGTTGAATTCGCATACTCATAAAATTTATAAGTGAACCTGCCTGCTTACTACCACCGAGGCAGTAAATTTGCGCCGCTTCTTGTTCTATCTGGCGAAATTTATGGTAGGCATTTAAAGTGGGTGGTAACGCCATTTTACCCGTTACTATTCTGTTGAAGAGTCCACGAGGGTGTTCAGAACCAGGGACACCGGGACGGGGAGGATTTTCGGTGGCCGACATCATATAAACAGGATGTGTCAAGGTATTGTCTGGCTTCCAATGTGATCCTAATTCAGCAACGATATCTCCAAGCCAGCACGAGTGTATTCGACCACCGGGTCTAGAAAGACAAGACATTTTTATAGTGGATCTAACATAATAAGTTATCAAGCACATTTTCTTTTTCTATACAAACCTCTCATAGGCTTCAAGCACCACTATATTGTTAATGCCGCGCTGCGAGAGCCGGGCTGCTGCTGACAGCCCTGCCATGCCTGCGCCAATGATAACGACGCGGGGCTCCGGGTAACATTTTTCGACGTCGCAAGGGTCTATGGCACATAAAGCGCGGTCTTCTAAATTTGGCTCACAGTCAGTAATTGCAAAGGGGCTTTTGATCGTCGGTGCCCTGGGGCATTGAATCGCATCCGACGCCGGCGTCGACTTCGATTTCCTAAAAATGGCATTGCAAAATTAGGTAAAATTCATTTGGCACTTTGCGGTAAACTGGACGGTCTGCCTTCACTTAGAGAAGGCATTTCTTGGTAATGAGGATGAGTAGAACTTTTTCGCCTCTGTAATAAGTAGATGACGAAAACTTAGAATGAATGTGGGACTCTTTGTAGTGTTTGTGGTTTTGTTTTGTAATTGTGTATTTGTGTAAATGTAATTTTCTCTCTCGGCCTTAGGAATCATAAGTACCTACCGTCAACATAGTTTGCTTACGCATCAGACTATGTAGGCTGCACTTCACCAACGTGTTGACTCGTTATACGAAATACACATACCTTCGGATCAAAGTCTTCGGCCATAGCTTTCTTACTAAAAATAGTTTACTGAAATTTTTCATATGTACAAGCAAAGTCTAAATGTCTGTAAATTGACGTTACATGCCTAAAATTAATGCGTTATTAAGTTTTTTGGGTGAGGCACTGACATCTGAAATTCTGAAGTGCTAGAGAAACTTGTGACCAAAGAGTATAGCAACTTGTCACATGACAGTCTTGTCATAGAGTATTTATTTATTTTTATTCATTGTCAAAATAGTTTCAGATGCAGTATTTAAGTTTATGCCAACTGTCGGGCACCGGGCCATTTCTTGCAAAATCAAAGCCCATTTACACGGTGCAAGTCTCTGGCCTGTAATACTATTAAATAAAAACCGGTGAAGTGCGACTCGTACCCAACGTTAAAACAATGTTAGCTACATTACATTTACGTACAAAATTTACGGTTTTCGATGTTTTTACTTGTGACATTGCCTTTGCCAAATTTTGTGTTAGGTCTACGGGAAGTACCTAGGTTTTGATCCACTTCTAAGTGTCTAAATATGCGGAATAATGGGAACATAAACGTTCGTATATTTTCATTACGTTGGCTCAGAGGTTTGCTCAAAGGACTGTAGCCCTTAGTGTTTAATTGTTGTTGTTGATTCAACTTACTTATAATATCAGACGTGGATCTAGGTTTTCGCCAGAGAGTATAATAATAATAGGGTAGTTTTCGCTCAAAGTGGGCAAACGTGTTGGCAGGATGGGGGCTAGATTAAGTTGATTGATCCATGTATCAAACTTAATGCAAATAGATTTTCAAATATAAATATTCGACTTTTTGCAGAAAACTTCAGAAACAAAAAAAAATTCTACTCCTTGGTCTACGCAACCACTATATACGATACTAGCGACCCGCCTTGGCTTTGCACGGGTGCAATGCTAATACTAAATACACTACAGAAAAACTGTGAACGTTGTATAGAAAACATAGTGGCCCGCCGCTACCGGCGCCATCACGCCCCGGCCGCTACCTATCGGTAACGCTGCAAACGCGACGTCCCGCAATTTTTAAATCTGTAATATCTTCGAAAATATTCATTTAAATTATATGCTGTAAAGGGCGATATAGATCAATATTAAATCAACAATGTATTTAGGGTATTAAATTGAATAAGGATGAAGCTAGAATGCTGGAAATGGAATGAAGGAGAATGCTGTATTCTCCTTAAAATCGCTTCGAAAATTAGCCCGTATTTGTTGTAAAAAGTAAATGACAAAAAAATGTTATTGTAGGATATCCATAAGAGATAGACATATACCATCGCGGACTTTCCTGTAGACCTTTTCAGTGTGTACAATAATCAGTACATTATTTTGATAAATCTCGTAGGGTTCAGCCTGCATTCACTGCAAACGCGTAAAAAAATTATTTATTTACGACATCACATTCTTCCTCAGCCTATAGATGTCCACTGCTGGACAAAGGCCTCCCCCAAGGCTTTCCATGATGACCGGTCTTGTGCTGCCCGCATCCATCGGCTTCCCGCGACCTTCACCAGGTCATCGGTCCACTTTGTTGGGGGTCTCCCTACGCTGCGTCTTCCAGTACGTGGCCGCCACTCCAGAACCTTGCTGCCCCATCGGCCATCGGTTCTACGAGCAATGTGCCCTGCCCACTGCCACTTAAGTTTAGCGACTCGCAGAGCTATGTCGGTGACTTTGGTTCTTCTGCGGATCTCCTCATTTCTGATTCGATCACGCAGAGAAACTCCTAGCATAGCTCTTTCCATTGCCCTTTGTGTGACTCTGAGCCTTCGTATGAGGCCCATTGTGAGCGACCACGTTTCAGTTCCGTAAGTCATCACTGGCAACACACACTGGTCAAAGACTTTAGTCTTGAGACACTGTGGTATCTTGGACGACGAGAACGACATCACATTAGAACCCTCAAAAATAATAGTAATTCTCCACTATTTAATGAATATTATTTATAAATAATATGAACCTTCCTCTATAGTCACTCTATCTATTAAAAAGACCACATCAAAATCAGTTGCGTAGTTTTAAAGATTTAATCATACAAAGAGACATAGGAAACGAGAAAGTGACTTTGTTTTATAATAAGTAGTGATTTTAGTAGACAGATATTAAGTTGTTTGTTTGAACGCCCCTGTGGTTGACAAGTTTAGTCATCCCGAAAGTGCGTCTTTGGTGCAGTTACCAACAACAATAAAAAACCTTTGTTCATAACTTGACCGCAGAATATAAATCTACGAAACATACACAAGTAATGTGTAAAGTAACGCGTTCTTTGTAGAAGGCGAAGCGAAACTGTTAATGTTTTATTTGGCAGGGTAACGGGAGTGTTCTGGCGCCACCGCTCTGATTTTTCTACTTTGTTTTTGCGGCGTCCTAATTGCTAGACTTCTCCCAAGTTTGCTTACTGTACACTGAGTAATTGTTTTCACCATTTGTATAAAATGTATTTTGTAAATGGCTGTTTTTTTTTTGCAGGAGAATAAGGGAAAGCTCTCTACCTGATATAGGGATAGTTTCCTTTAAATAAAAATTAACTTCTTGCTTTGCGGACGATATTGTATCAGTCTAAGAAGCGGCGGACATCCATGAGGATTGTCCACCCGGAAAAAAGAAGCGTCATGGTTGACACGAATCCTCCGTAGCTCCAACCCCACACGCCGATGCGGTCAGGGTCGATAAACGAGTATACGCTTATTAAACTAATGAGGAAATAGAATGGTACTCTTTATATGCAGTAGGTATGAAGGAAGTTACCTTGAAAAATAATAGATTCGTCGAAATAGCAGTGATGGTCCTATGGTAACGGCAGTGACGGATTAAGACTACTTGATGCCCTAAGCAATCCACGCCTGTGGGCCCCCTATCCGTATGTCAACTAGAATCGGTCACAATCACAACTTGAATTCCGGTACATTCGAATTGCCGAATGCACTAGCGGACAGCGAATGGGCAAGCGGGAGCGGGGTTATTACTCTAGGTCGGACTCTATGTCAACTTAAAACACGCGAATTTTCAAATTAGTCTTAGAAACTTTTTTTGGTGTGGTTTTTGGTGACGTGAGAGTGAGACGTGATTCGCGATGCCCTAAGGACGAACATTTTTTGTGCTTCTTCTGGTGCCCCCCAGACGTGATGCCCTAGGCAATTGCTTAATTTGATTAAGGGTTAATCCGTCACTGGGTAACGGACCCAACTAACGATTTACACGTCGATGGATATTTTTTTTTTAATTATAATCTAGAGCTTGACCGCAATCCTGCCTGATGGTAAGCAGGGATGCAATCGTTAATGGTAAAGTGCTAGTTTATTAAGAAACTGAGTCAATAGGAAGGAAGATGACCATTTAGCGAGGGGATGCAATGTTAAACCCAACAACACGATCAAAGATGCTGCGTCAGAGAGAGGTTGATCTGGAGACCCTCCACGACTAAACTCCCGACAAAACAACATTTGTCGCATCCTACCACATCACAACACAACTGCTCAGACCTGTCCTCCGTACGGCTTCACCAGACATCATGCCGGAATACGACGAATCGCTTGGAGACAAGCCTTTATCGGGTGGGTCGTAACTTCTGCATATACATATATATGATATATACCTAGTAAAATGGGCTGTAAAAACCGAGTTAGTCAAACCCAGACGCTTTACTTTATCTAATTTATTTCAAAACCGTTGAAGGAAAACATCATAACGAAAACGACATGTCCTAGAACCACAACCTGGATGACGTGTGACATCGACAAACCTCCACTGGGTCCGCGTGATTAATAGCCCACTCTCTCTCACAGAGACGAGACCTGAACCAGTAGTGGGTTTATAGGCTTATCTTGCTATAGGATCGCTTATGTCTTAGGAACGCTTTAAGGGAGTTGTTTATACATAGGTACATTATGTAAAGAAAACCCTGTCCGACCCATAAGGATAATAAAGGTTAGGTAAACACTTGACCAAATATAATATAAAATTTTACATAATCATCATAGTAACAATGCTAATGAATTTTGAAATAATCCTTTTTTCCCGGGAATTAATTCCAATTTCCCCTAAATATGGTAATTTTTAAAAAAGTGACAACACCTGTATTATTATAAGCGAATAGCGATGCGACCACGCCACAGTTGCCGCGTGCCCTGCCCCCCGCCGCCCGCGGAAGGGGTTGTTTACCGCACATGAATACCTCTTTTTGCGAAATAATATTTATTTTTTTAGGGGGATTTTTGTTATAAGTTTTGCGCCTGTCTTTGTGGGCATTAGTAGAATCAGTTATCGATACCTAACAATACCTTCACGGATCGGACAGGGTTTTCTTTACATATTGTATAAATATTCTCACTCCATTATAGTCTTTAAAACCCTGGGGATTTTTGAGTAAGTATACAACATTATGTTTTTTATGCGAAATCCAAACCATGTGTCTAGTATTTTTAAGTGACGAATCTTTGTACAAAATATCAAAAAGATATCATGAAAAACCACAAAGTTATGAGCTTCCCAACAAAAATATAATCAACGCTCTGCACGGGCGAGCGAGCAGTGCGTTGACCTGTGGCGTCAGCTGTTGCGCGGGCGTGCGCACTACTATGATCTACCGTAAGCTGCGTGGCGTGCTCGGTAACCACACTGAAATAATTTCTAAATGTATTTGGGAAAAATTAATATAGCATGGTATAAAAATGATTGGACATAATGCAATTCTTATTCTGAACAAATTATATTCAGATTTCGTATAAATAAAAAAAAAAGTTGTATAATATTATAGTGGCGGCATGATGAGAGAACATCGAATATACAATATGTAAAGAAAACCCTTTCCGATCCGGGAAGGTATTATTAGGTATCAATAACTGAATTTACTAATGCCTACAAAGGCTGCTTAAACTTAAAAAAAATACTGCCTATAAAAATAAATAATATTTCGCAAAAGGAAGTAAATTACATGGCAATACATACGCGGGCGACGGAGGGCAGAGCACGCGGTCAAACAAAATGCCGCTAGTATTGTACATTCATTCATTCAACAAAAAAGTGTTGTCACTTTTTAAAAAAATACCAAATATTCTGGAAGTTGGAGTAAATTCGCCGACAAAAAAGATTATTTCATAATTCATTATTATTGTTATTAAGATGATATGTAAAGTTTCAAATTTTATTTGATCATGTGATTACCTAAACTTTATTATCCTTATCGGTCGGGCAGGGTTTGCATTACATATTGTATATTTGAGAAGTTTCAGATAGGATCCTGTAGTCAGGCAAACCACTTTCAGATTTCGCAATAGAAGCAATAAATAAAGTGATCTTCAAATAAAGTGACCCATTGATTTTGGTATGATCGTGTGCCACTTCTATGTTTATGAGACCCATGTGGAGGCATGAGGAACGGGGTGTAAAGTTCACTCATCCTCCATAGAAAAGGAAGAATCGTCTGACCAGACTGGTATTAAGTCTGGCGGCACTTGCCCAGTGGTTGATGTTCAGAAGTTGTATGTATGCTAATTGCACGGTAAACTCTGCTTGCGAGATGTAGAATTCATGTGACGGCAGTATGACGGTTTGTTCCATGTGGCATTTTTAGATACCGCTACGCCCATAATCATAATGTATCCACTGGTTTTCTGTAAAAGCTGACTGCTTGGGCGGCGCTGGTGGTTCTCGGCGTCTCTAAGGGCGGTCGCAAAAGTGACAAGGAGACCTGGTGGTGGGACGACACCATCCAGAGGGAGAATAAGGTGAAGAAAACCCTCTTCAAAACCTGGCAGGCGACCTGATCTCCTGAAGATCGCGACGCATATAAGGTCGCCAAACGTGCCACTAGAAGAGCTGTAGCCAGAGCCAGACGAGACCACTTGCAACCTCTCTACGAGAAGTTGGAATCGTCTGAGGGGCAAAAGCTCATTTACAAGTTCCAGGGTCAAAGCGGCACAGGATATATCCAAGTGCCGTTGTGTAAAAGACCCTAATGGCGACTTGAAGGAGAATTCACGAGCTGCTGAATAAGCAGCACCAAAAGGTGCAGACACCGGAACTGCCTCCGAACCTTGGACTAGTGCCCCTGATAACACCTGAGGAAGTCGTAAGGGGAATCGGAAAGCTGTCGGAGCTGACGGACTACGGAGTCCTCATTGAGGACTGGAAGGCGATGGGTCCTCGCGGTGTGGGCAAGTTAACTAACTTCCTGAACCGCGTGTTCCTGAACAGCAAAATCCCGAGCCAATGGAGGCTGAGTATTATTACTCCAGTATTCAAAAGCAGTGAGTTAGTGACAAAATCAGAAATAAGGTCAAGAACTAAGCTGGTAGACGTACTGACATGGATAGACCATCTTAAATGGAGCTGGACAGGTCATATGCTGAGGTGCGCTTTTCTTTTTTTTTTTGTCTTGCTTAAGACAAATGGAGCAACCAAGTCACTCTGTGGTATCCAAGGGATGATAAAAGGAGGCAGGGACGTCCAAAAACCCGATGGAGAGATGACATCTGTATGACTTTGGGGCCATATTGGAGTAGAGTTCCACAAGACAGGGCGCAATGGAAGGAGTTGGAGGAGGCCTATGCCAAGAGGCACACCGAGCTAAGAGATATCATTTAATTATGCAAAACTATGTACGTAATTGTATTTGTAACTGTAAACTCGGAAATAAAGGCTATTATTATTATTCAAAAGCAAGGGCTCGGTACAGCAATGTGACAACTATCGCGGTATTAAGGTCATGTCCCACACCATGAAGATCTTTGAGAGGATTTTAGATTCCTGGATCCGGCAGGAGTGTGCTGCCTCGGAGTGTCAATATGGGTTTCGCCCAGGGCGCGGAACCATGGACCCTATCTTCGCACTAACAATCACCATGGAGAGATACAGATCGAAGAACACGCCTCTGCATTTGCTCTGTTTAAACATGCAGAAGGCCTTCGGCTGTGTCCCTCGCGGGGTGATCTGGTGGGCGCCGAGGTCCAAAGGGAAGAAAGGGAAGAACCCTAAGTTGACATAATTCGAGACATGTACCTCAATTCCGATTCCGTTATTACGATCGCTGTTGGCGACACTAAACCCTTCCCCATCATCGTCGGAGTCCACCAGGGATCCGTCCTTAGTCCGTTTCTGTTCAGCGTGATATTAGACGTCTTGTCGGACAGCATCAAGGATTCACATCAGCAACCTCCCTGGCTACTCATGTATGCTGACGATATCGAGCTGGCGGACGCGGACAGGGAACGGTTAGTGTGGCGTGTGACTGCGTGGAAGAACTCGCTTGAGAACGGAGGTCTGAAACTCAACGTGGCGAAGATCGTGTACTTGGCCAGCAACACGACAGACCTCATGTCTGTACGCATAGACGGAGACATGGTCGAGTGAACGGACCAGTTTAAATACTTGGGGTCTGTACTCCACGCTTCCGGCGACATTGATTGCGACGGCAGTGCACGTACTTCCGCAGCTTGGGCAAAATGGCGTGAGCTGACAGGTATCATTTGTGACCCCAAAATACCGGTACCAGTACTTACAGGGCAGGTCTATAAAACCATCATTAGACCTGTTCTCCTGTATGGCAGTGAGGCGTAGCCTGTGCTTGAGCGACACAAGCAGGAGCTGCGTGTCACGGCGATGAATATGCTGCGGTGTATGTGTGGAGTTACGCGGAAAGACCGCATCCTTTCTCGGTGGTAGGCCATAACATCGGCTGCCGGCAGAAGTTACCACCCACCAGACAAAGTCTCGCCGCCAAGCGATTCGTCGTGTTCCGGCATGATGTCTGGTGAAGCCGTACGGAGGACGGGTCTGAGCAGCTGTGTTGCTATGTGTGGCGGGTACGATGCGACAAATGTTGTTGTGTCAGGAGTTTAATCGTGGAGAGCCTCCAGATCAATCTCCCTCTAGCGCAGCTTCGTTTGGTCGTGTTGGTCTTGGGTTTGACATTGCATCACCTCGCTCAACTGCCGTCATCCTTCCTATTCCTTAGTTTTTTAAGTGAATAGGCTTAATAAACTAGTGGGCTTTACCATCAACGATTGCATCACTGCTTACCATCAGGCGGGATTGCAGTCAAGAACTAGTTTATAAATATTTAAAAAAAAAAGGAACTGCCCCGGAACCCGCATCCGTGGCAGTTTTCGTGTCCGTGACATTGCAGACAAATTGCAGGAGGGTCGCCTACGCTGGTACGGCCACGTCTTACGCAAACCGGCACGTTATGTGGGTAGCAAATGTCTTGCCATGGCGCCTCCGCTGGGCCGGAACAAGTGGGGTAGACCAAAGAAAGGCTGGCTTGACGTTGTAAGAGATGACATGCGTTTGGCACGCATGTCATCAAGCAGGAGGATGCTAAAGACCGCGCGAAATGGAGGAGAATCTGCAGGAAAGCGGACCCCGGGCTCCAACGCGAAAGCCGCGGATGCAACCGGGATAAACGCTGAGATGATGATGATGATGGAGGTTGTCTGTTAAAGACCGCTTTTATCTATAACTTTATGGTGTACATTACAAATAATATTCTATGCATCAAGGTGTTTTGTTCTTTGTTTGTAATTCAAGGCCTCAAATCCATACTAATATTATAAATGCGTAAGTGTCTCTGTCTGTCTGTCCGGCTTTCACGCCAAAACTAATGAACCGTTTGTAACGAAATTTGGTACATAGATAGTCTAGAGCCTGAGAAAGGACATACGCTATATACCATCCCGCTATAACCAATATGAGCATAGCAGTCACAAAAAATGTTGCGAAAACGGGAGCAAACGCGGACGTACATATTGCTCCCATTATTTTAACAGGCGCTTATTTTATATCAACTGAGCTCTTTCAGAGGTCCACGCGGTCGGAGTCGCAGGCAACAGCTAGTTTTAAATAAACTGTTCAAAAACATACTAGGTAGAACAATAGAATTCGAATGTTACAGCACAAACATGAGATTGAGTTAAAACTGGCACTGTCACACGTTGTTTCAGATTCACGGCAATTATGCTAACTGATTTAACGCCGTAGCTAACAGCGTAGTTTTTAAAGTAATCTAATTGTTGTTCGGGGCGTACCTAACGAGTTTTGTTGGAAAAGAATGAAAAATTCCGAGTGACTCACTATCAGTAGCAATGGATTTCATTTTGACAGTTCAAAAACGTTCATTACGTTATTTACGTTGTTGAGCGGACATTTTTTACGAACATATGTAGCAATACATTAGCAATATGCCTCAAAATAATTCCAATTAATAGTCGGGTTTCCATTCATCAGAATATTATTGAATATCATTTTTAGCCAGGTTTGTCCCAATGTAGGGTAAAGTCCTCCCTTTCTCTTTTCAACTACTCTATCTTGAGCTAGTGTGGACCAATCCAGTCTGAAAGGTGTTAAGCTATCGCCTCGTCATATTCTACTGGGTCTGCCTCGATATCGACAGATGTTTTCTGGGGACCCCATAGTGGTACGATAAATTTGGAGGAACGACGATTTCTGCATAGACAGAATCTGTTGAGGGAGTCAATCGCTAATCGAAAGTCTTCTTCTGGTATACCTTCTGACATGACGAAAATTGTAACTTGTTTTTGAATTCAACAATCCTTCATAAGAAAAATTCCTTCAGTAGAGATTCTGATCGCGATTCCCTCATCAGTAAGAACGAGCTAAGCACAAAAGGCCGAGATGGTCTTCCGGTCATGTTTCTTTCGGCTTTAGGTATTCAGTATTCGGATTTGGCTTTAGGTATTCGGTTTTCGGTATTCGGTATTCCGGCTTTCGGTATTCGGTATTCGGTATCTGATCTTCGGTATTCGATATACGGTATGCGGTATTCGGTATTGAGTATTCGGCTCTAGGCTTTCGGCTTTCGACTTTCGGCTTCCGGCTTTCCGCTTTCTGCTTTCGGCTTCTGGCTTTCGACTTTTGGCTTCCGGCTTCCAGTTTCCGGTTTCCGACTTCCGGTTCCGGCTTTCGGCTTAGGCTTCCGGCTTCCAGATTTCGGTTTTCGGTTCTCGGCTTTCGGCTTCCGGCTTTCGTTTTAGTGTGATGGAACCGGGTGACAGATGGGGGAACTCCTTAACGATTCACAGCAGCTACCTTGTGTTTGTGCTTGATTAATTTGTATTGATAAGAACCTTACACCTAGATGGGTTGGGGATGGGTTGGGGATGGCTCAATGAGTCCAAATTTAAAACATGCATTAAACGCACGCTGTATAAGCAAGCATATTATAAACTGGAAGATTATATCCTTGACAAAAATGCTTGAATAAATGCCAGTCCTGCTCTACAGCCACAGACAATTTTGTAGGTTTGGAAGAGATACCATTCCCCCTTTTTGTTGTTTTCCAAATATTCCTTTTTTATTTTATTTGTTTATTTCAACGTTGTGCACAATATTTTGCTACCATGATTTTGCAAGTAATATAGTATTGTATAATGTAAAAGCATTTTTGAAGTTTGTGAATGTGAGGCACCATGGACTATGGTTTGTTTTATATATATATAATTATATAACTTGTTTGACATTACGAGATTGGCAGTTGAGAGTTTGTCATGCTCACTCAAATGTCTTGCTGATGGTGGTGCGTGTGGGTCATTTGGTTCCCTTCAATATGGTTGAGCTACGTGGGGCTGATGCGCGCGTCATGCTCGTGAACGGGGGCTGTCAGTGAAGACTGGTCATCTCTTAGCTGCCAGTGGGCTTAATGCATTTTCTATATTTTAATTAATTTTACATTGTGCTCATATGATAGAAGCAACATAAATATGTAACGAAGAAATGTAGTCCATATATTATGATTTTAAAAGAGTATCCATGGAGTTTCTTGCACGTTCTTCTCCATAGAGATCTACGCTTTGGAACGTGCAATTTAGCTTCACTTTTCTTGGACTGACCGACATTGACTATTCAAAAGTATCAAGTGATGGTTAATTTGAAATAAACAATTTTGATTTTGATTTTTTTGTTGTGACTGTAACGGGGGCTGATGATGAAGAGAAAGTTCAGTTTAGGGTACTTCTCAACGGTTTATAGTAGTTACCTTGTGTTTGGACTTAATTCATTTAAATTGATGAGAACTTTGCAACCTTTTGGGTTATAATGAAGGTCTGCAGTAGATTGCACACAATTTACAGTTTTTAAATTAAAACGTAGGACAACAACCACCCACAACTAAAAAAACAAGAGACTGAATAAGTTGCGTTATCGTTTCATCTCTAGAAATACTCTTACATTTAGTCAAGTCCCAGAAGGATTTTATAAAAATCGGTTCAGTAGTTTGGTATTTAAACCAAAATTAGGGGTAAAAATTCAAGTAAACAAAATTGCGTTTGCATGCCAGCCTATTCCCAACTATGCATGTTGGCAGCAGCGTCCAGTCTGACCGGATGCAGCTGAATAAGTATTTTTCACGACTAAAAATTTAAAATACAAACTTAGAAAAAAAACAACCGGCTTCCCAAAAACACTACAAAGTGAAAAATAATTAATTTATGAAGTTGGTGGCAAAATCGAATATACATGTTCATGGTAATGGTGTCTTTGGTTTTTGTATTATATTGCTGCTTTATAGAGCAGCTAGTTTCTTTAAACCATCCGGGGTATATCGGCAAACGTAGCGTAGGACGCCCTTGGGCGAAATGGAACGACGACATCAAAAAGGTAGCTGGTAGTGGCTGACGGAGAACTGCTCAGGATCGAGCTTGTTGGCGTGCCATGGAGGAGGCCTATGTCCAGCAGTGGACGAGTAGAGACTGATGATGATGATGATCCGGGGTATGTCCCTAGTAATAGTAATAAAAAATACAGAACATATCGTATTACATAGTGATTTCGATAGTTCCAATTATTGCCACGATGTCAGATAAGTTTGCAATACACCCAGTATATATTGTCAACAAGTATTGTAATGAAATGAAATCGTTTATTAAGCAAGTAGGATCACTGATCACTTTTACAAGTCGTATTTTTTGAAACTAGATGGAGCCGGCATTTCCTAACTGACTACCTCTGAAAGAAAAAGCCGAAACAAACTCAGCGATCATTGTCTTTTTTCAAGTCCAGACATTAAACATAAAAAGGTTTACAATAATTTACGTGATTTAAAGAAAAACAGTGTTTTAAATGTCATAATTTCTTAGCAGAGCGAGCAGCTCAATCCCAAGCTTTATTGTCTTCTAAATAATCTGTGATATTAATATACCCCTTTTTGCAAAGTTTGGCCTTTATATAGCTTTTAAATCGTTTAATGGGTAAGTTTCGAATGTCCATGGGAAGCTTGCTATCGCTATCTCTCTCTCTACAGTTTGTTGTTATTAAATCCATAGAGGACGCTTTGTCTCTTTATGGCATAGAAAACAATAAAAAGAGGTCGATACTTAATCTACCTAGATTCCTTCTAGAGACCTCTTTGTTTATAAAACAAGCTTTTAAAATATATCAAACTAAAAAGACAAAAATAGTTTCTAAAAAAGCGTGAGGCGCTTTATATACAAAAATTATGGCACAAAGCGCCTCACGCTTTTTTTAAAAATTATTTTTAACTTTTTAGTTTGATATTTTTTAAAAGCATGATTTTTTAGTTTTTTAAATTTTGTGTTTTATACTGCTCTTGAGAGCAGCTAGTTAGTTTATTTAATCCATCCGTATCCATGTCCCTAGTAAAAACAATAAAAAATACAGTACATATTGTATATATAGGTATTGTATACATAGTATTGTAGGCATAGTGATTTCGATAGTTCCACAGCCTCCGTGGCGTAGCGGTAGCGAACGCGGCCGCTGCGCAAGGAGGCGCGGGTTCGATCCCCGCGCAGTGCTAATATTTGTATGCATGAATATGAATATTTGCACTGGTCTGGTTGTGCCTCGGAAAGCACGTTAAGCTGTTGGTCCCGGTTGCCATACAAACATCTAGTGGCAGTCGTTACGGGTTGTTGGAGCCCTCAAAAGTCCAACAATTGGTCTAACTGCAATGCTTCTATGTCGCCTTCGGGTTGTGGAGGTCAGACGGCAGTCGCTTCACGGAAAATGTCGAAGTTTAGCCATTTCAGCAGTTGGACTGGTAAAGCGGACCCCAGACTCCAAAGCTGAAAAGGCTTCGGATGCGACTGGGATTAACGCTGAGATGATGATGATGAGTGATTTCGATAGTTCCAATTATTGCCACGATTTCAGATAAGTTTGCAATACACCCAGTATATATTGTCAGTAAGTATCGCAATCTCTCTCTACAGTTTGTTGTTATTAGATCCATAGAGGACGCTTCGTCTCTTTATGGCGTAGAAAACAATAAAAAGAGGTCGATACTTAATCTACCTATAAAGGTGTCGAAAGGACAAATATTCTGGAACTAAGGTTTCCTACTTTAGTCCAAAGACGCAGTGCGACGTAAACGTAGGTACCTAGTGTTAAGAAGAGGTCAGTTAATTGGCTTTTTTATGATTTTAGCTTGAACGGCTTCGAATTATGTATGTTATGTATTTTAAATTAAATTTAGTTATTTAATTTAAAAGGCCATTGTTTTATTTCAGTTAACTACTTTTTCCATCATTAACAATGGTTATGAATATGCTAAACAAATGCTTTTTTTTTATTTAATAGGTATAATTTATATACGTGCGGCCTCCTTTTATGTCACTTTTATGACACCCATTTAAATAAATATATTTTAATGAATAAAAATACATTACCTTTAACGAAGTATATAAAGTAAACATCATCAAAAGTAGAATACGAACTGAACTAAAGCGCATAGAGAATTGAATTAGAGTTCCAGAGGTTGTCTTGGAAATAGAAAAGTATTGTTTCAAGATATTCCAGGTTCTAAATCCTTGGTCTACGCGACTACTACGATATTCTAGTAGATAGATATCCAAGTTTGAACGCCGCTGTGGTAGACAAGTTTAGTCTTCCCGAAAGCGCGTCTTTGGTACAGTTACCAACAACAATAAAAAACCTTTGTTCATGACTTGACCGCAGAATATAAATCTATGAAGTAAAGTAACGCGTTCTTTGTAGAAGGCGAAGCGAAACTGTTAATGTTTTATTTGGCAGGGTACCGGGAGTGTTTTGGCGCCACCGCTCTGATTTTTCTACTTTGTTTTTGCGGCGCCCTAATTGCTAGACTTCTCCCAAGTTTCCTTACTGTACACTGAGTAATTGTTTTAACCAAATGGTTAACAAAACAGCCGTAAACCAAATACATTTACACAAATGAATAAATGTATTTTGTAAAATATTATATAATATTATTTTGTAAACAAAATACATTTATACAAATGTATAAATGTATTTTGTTTACTGCTGTTTTATTTGCAGGAGAATAAAGGAAAGCTCTCTACCTGATGTAGATATGATACTTTCCTTTAAATAAAAATTAATGTCTTGCTTTGCGAACGATATTGCACAGTTTAAGAAAGAAATAAAACAGTGATTAATCTTAAGCGTACAACTCTTTATAAATATCACTAAACACAATTTATTACATCAAATTCTAGGTAGGCTTACAATCTAAAATTATTTTCTTCGACGGTAACGAGATCACAATATGACAACGCGTCTCGTGACACGAGCACAAGTAGTAGTCACTGAACACAGCACTGAGTGTCGTCACACATTCACGCCCTCGAAACATTTAGTCCAGAACCGATCCAACATGTGGTAAAAATGTCGACTGACGCCGAGCAGCGAGTGCTTCTCGTCGGCATAGCTCTGGAAATAAAATCATTGATACTATAAAGTTGTGGATACTAAAAAAAGAGTTACAAGCTTCTCCCAGCGGATAAGAGTTTTCCAAACCTTATTTTTTGGCTTAAATATTTATATGTAATCGGGGCCAATTTATACCTGAGTGTCAGACCTTCAATTAAGATGTAAAGGCTCCACAAAAAAGCCATTTTCTGAAGTTATATACGAAGTAAAGGTGGTCCCAAACGAATACTTTTCACAGTTTTTCCTGTACAGGGGGGTTACCATCAGCTCTTATAGCAGTGCAGAATTCGAATTGCAGTGCAATTGAACTTTTGCCGTCAGAATTAGTAGTAAGGCGCCAGTTCTTTCATAATTATTTTACTTGTGATTTTGCATCACTATCCAAATGACAAATGATCTTTCTGATGATGATTCTAATAACGTTGCTGTGAAGTTATTGCCACAAGATATGTCTGTCTGGTGACAGACATAATTATTATTATGAACTTTAATCACGTCACAGTAAGGTTCATGTTGGGTTTCTGCTGCCAGAAACAAGTAAATCTGTGAACGGACTGTAGGCTAGCTGACCAAGTAGGCTAATAAAATCAAGAATAACATTTCTACCCAACTTTGCCAAAGATAAAATTGTGATGTTCATTGTTACTACACTAGACAAAGTCTCACCATGATAATTACTGTTATCGATATTAATCATAAAATCAATCAATCTGCCTAGCATTTTACCAACTTTGTTTGGGTTGCCTTCCAATCTAACCGAATGCACCTCAATATCAATATTTTACATGGAGTGCACAACCCATATATTGGCTAACGATACCCCTTGTTAGCTAAGAAAGTAAGACTGATTGCCAAAAAAATCTAAAGATATAATGTCAAATGTTCCTTACCATCTGCTCAAAATCAATATCATTATGCTGCAGCTGCTTGGCCAACATCATGCTGTGTTGATAATGCACATTGTCGTCATCGGTACCGTGCACTAACAAGTACCGACGCCCGCGCAGTTTCTCCGCCTGTCGGATGAGGTCAGAGTGCTCGTAGCCCAGCGGATTCGCTTGTGGCGTGTCCATGTATCGCTCTGTGTACATTGTGTCTGAAAACGGAAGGAGACAGCAATATTTTATTATTTTTTATGTTAGGTAATAATGTTTTTATATTTTGTTTTACTTTACTGGTATAGTGGCGTGGCTAGCTGGCATATGATAAATAAACAGACAGCTGTGCTGCTGGGGAGTTTCTTCTGTCACTTCTTCCTCCCAACAAAAGCTAGTGCTTTTTGTGCCCGAAAATGCCCACCTATCGACACTTCCTAGTGGAAGTGTCGATAGGTAAGCATTTTCTGGGACTGTCTTATGTAATATTGACGTACAAAAAGTGCTGATTCTCAGCCTAATTTGAATAAATTACTTTTGATTTTGATTTTTTTTTATTTAATATATTTGTAGCTGCATTTGTGTATGCAATAGAAACCGCCGCATATTCTTTAGTCTTTAATGTTGTAATACCAAGGCTTAGTACGGGACTACTCCAGTATATGAACAAGAACAAGATCCATCAGTACGCTTCCGATCTTATGTTAATATTCCATCCAGTAGCGTTATCGAAATAGCATTTCCAAAACAATATATACAGATTGTGTTTGTGAGAAAGAGGTCTCTATCTGGACAGAAACTTATGTATTTAGGATGGACTACACACTTCACTTAACACAATCTATTGGTGGACTCTGGCCTGTCTCAAGATTCATCGTCTATCCTGTTGTAACCCTACCTAGTTAAAAAGCGTCCTATACAAATAAGCATAAATAACAGATATCTCGCTGTTGAAATCTAAAGGATCACAAGTTGTAATAAGAACTTCAATAAGTTTAATAGAATAAAAATATCTCACCATAATACATCCATGAAGTGACAGGCGCAACGGCAGCAGCGCAGCTGAGCGTTAAGTCATCATCTTGAATCAGCATCATGGTTGACACAAACCCGCCGTAGCTCCAACCCCACACGCCGATGCGGTCAGGGTCGATAAACGAGTATACGCTTATTAAACTCCTGAGGAAATAGAATGGTACTCTTTATATGCAGTAGATATAAACGAAGTGACCTTAAAAAATAATTAAAAATAACCTTATCTTAATGAAATAGAAAGGAAAAGATACACTGAAATTCAATTAAATTTAGTTCGTGAACAAGGGAATTGGGCCAAAAAAATATCATAACAAAAAAATAATCATAACAAAAAAATAATCATAACAAAAAAAAAAAAACATAAACACAAGGTAATCGTATCTCACTATACAAATCTGGATTCCATATTGAATGCGATTTCTGCTACATAAAATACATAGAATCTGTTGAGGAAGGCATTCGCTGTACTGTTAAATACCTCTGGACGTATATTGCTAATCGAAAGCATTCTTCTGATATACCTTCTGACATGAATTACAAAGACGAAAGTACCAATGACTCCGACGAAATTTGTAACTTGTTTTCGAAATTCTTTACTTCAGTTTATGAACAATCCTCCATGAGAGGTCGAGATTCTGATGGCGATTCCCTCATCAGCAAGAACGAGCTAAGCACAAAAGGCACTCGAAGACATTTCGGCGACATTTCGAAGACTCGGTGGCATCTCGACTTTCGGTATTCAGCTTTCGGTATTCGGCCTTCAATATTTGGCTTCCGGTATTCGGCTTTCGGTATTCGGATTTCGGTATTCGGCTTCCGGTATTCGGCTTTCGGTGTTAGGCTTTCGGTATTCGACTTTCGGTATTCGGCTTTCGGCTTTCGGTATCCGGCTTTTGGTATTCGGCTTTCAGCTTTCGAAGCCAAAGTCGAAGCCTCATCGAAATATCATCGAAATGAAGTGTCACTGAAGTGTCACCGAAGTGTCCCCAACGTGTCACCGAAGGGTCACCGAAGTTTCTCCGAAGGGTCACCAAAGTGTCACCGAGGTTTTTTTTTTTTTTAATTGTTATAAACTAGTGCTTGACTGCAATCCCGCCTGATGGTAAGCAGTGATGCAATCGTTGATGGTAAAGCGCACTAGCTTATTAAGCCTATTCACTCAAAAACACTGAGTGAATAAGAAGGAAGACGGCAGTTGAGCGAGATGATGCAATGTTTAACCCAACAACACGACCAACGATGCTGCGCCAGAGGATGATCTGGAGACCCTCCACGACCAAACACCCGACACTACAACATTAGGCACACCGTACCCGGCACACATCGCAACACAACTGCTCAGACCCGTCCACCGTACGGCTTCACCAGACATCATGCCGGAACACAACGAATCACTTGGCGGCAAGACTTTGTCTGGTGGGTGCTTACTTATGCTGATGTTGTTGCCTACCACCGAGAGTTTTACCGAAGTGTCACCGAAATGTCTCCGAAATTACATCGACAGTTATTTACTGTACCTACTATCAAAGTCTGAAGATAAAAAATTTTCAGAACATTACGCCTAAAAATCCAGTATTATTTTTTTTGGTCGGCACTTTCATATCTTATATTGGTGCTGTATAACATTCGAATTCTATTGTTTCTACGCAGTTTTTTTTCGAAGAGTTTATTTAAACTTTGAGACCTTGAATCATCACTACATACTAATTATAAAACAAAGTCACTTTCCCTTTCCCTATGTGCCTTTGTATGATTAAATCTTTAAAACTGCGCAACGGATATTGATGCGATTTTTTTAATAGATAGAGTGATTAAAGAGGAAGGTTTATATTATGTATAATAACATCCATTAAATTGTGGAGAAATACTATTAAGTATTTTTGAGGTTTCTAATGTATCTCTCGCGTTCGACCCTGGTCCAGGTCTCTCACGCCACTAGCCGCCGCAGGAGAAGCCCTGGTCGGGAGACGACACCGAACTCCCAGCCACCGTAGGCGCGGGCCTGCGGGTGGTGAGCAGTGGGCAGCTCGCCGCCCGGTAAGGACCAGGCCCGAGTCGACGGCGCGTCGTGTTTCACGTGCGCCTCAAAGAGATGTCAGCACTTCGTGACGGGGTCTACGACCCAGGAAGCATCGGTCATTGCGGGTAGGTTAAACAAGAAACCGTGGCCCTGGCCGTCGCCCAGGCAAGTGAAGAAACACGGGTGGGGCTTAGTCAGTAAAATTCTGAGACGCCCTTCCGCTCCACCCAGAGCGGGAGAAGTCATTTGATGATTTCCCGTCCCAACAAAAAAAAAAGTTTCTAATGTAATGCAATTTGACCTCCACAATCCAGTTACTGGGTAATACGATACCTCTTGGTAAGACTGGTGGTCAAACTTTTCGACTTCTGACGACCCGTAACGACTGTCAAAGATCTACAAATGACAGCCGGGACCAACGGCTTAAAGTGCTTTCCGAGGCATGGAGTGGTTTGAGTATGTAAGGATGGTCACCACATCCACAGAATAACCACAGCAAGCGTAGCTTAACCTGATCTATCGACCTGTTATTATTTTATAGCCACGAGCCCCTTAGGAACTAGGTTGATAATGATTCCAAATTAAATAGCCGTCATCCTTCCTTACCTGATGGTAGCCAAAGTATCGGAAACTTCAACAGTTCCAAGCGCATTGTTGACAGCGTGCATGGCTTCCACGCCCATGGCACCAGAGCCGCGGACATCAATGGATGCCACGATGTAACTCCTGTTCGTTGTTAAGTACGTATTGTAGTATTCTGCAATAGAAGAACAAAGAAGCTTTTAAGCTTTCCAAGTCTCTAAAATTTTATAAAATGGAGTGGCACACACAATGACTATGGAAGCCCTATATTAGTTTTTTTTTTATTGCGGTGCATTGTCAATTGGCATTCTGCGCATACAAACATAAATAAACTCGTGCCATTGTTATTAAAAAAACATGAATCATCATCATCATCTCAGCGTTGATCCCAGTCGCATCCAAAGCTTTTTCAGCTTTGGAGTCTGGGGTCCGCTTTACCAGTCTCATTGCTGATTTTGGCTAAACTTCGATATTTTCCGTGAAGCGACTGCCGTCTAACCTTCACAACCCGAGATTCTGAACTATTGAGGGCTCCAACAACCCGTAACGACTGCCGTTAGATGTGCGTATGGCAACCGGGACCAACGGCTTAACGCGCTTTCCGAGGCACGACCAGACCAGTACAAATATTCATATTCATACAAATATTTGCACTGCACGGAGATCGAACCAGCGCCTCCTTGCACAGCGGCCGCATTCGCTACCGCCACGCCACGGAGGCTGTCATACAAAATATGAATAATGAAGTGTTTATTCTTCTTCTTCAGCCTATAGAGGTCCACTGCTGGATAAAGGCCTCCCACAGGGCTTTCCACGACGACCGGTCTTGTGCTGCCCGCATCCATCGGCTTCCCGCAAACTTCACCAGATCATCGGTCCACCTAGTTGGGGGCCTCCCTACGCTGCGTCTTCTGGTACGTGGCCGCCATTCCAAACCTTACTGAGGTTCTACGAGCAATGGGCCCCGCACACTGCCACTTAATTTTAGCGACTTGAAGAGCTATGTCGGTGACTTTGGTTCTTCTGCGGATCTCCTCATTTCTGATTCGATTGCGCAGAGAGACTCCGAGCATAGCTCTTTCCATCGCCCTTTGTGTGACTCTTTCTGAGCCTTCGTATGAGTGTTTATTAACAGAATATTTTAGAACCCATTGGACATTAATAATTCGTTTGCCAAGAAATACAGTTTCATAGATTAGATTTTATAAGACGAAATCCGTTACCACGAACATAACAAAAGCCTTTGGACTTGCAACGGCATACTTTCGATCAATTTGTGTTTGAAATTATTTAAATTTCCAAAAAAGTACGCTAGTGCTTTGGGCACTTACTCCATTGAAAGCGGTACAAAGCGATTTTTTTTATGCCAATGTGCTTCTTCCTTTTCTTTTATTTTTTAGTACTTTTGTCCATGATATATACCATAGATATCAGAAACAAAGATACAATGTGTACCAGAAACCCTATTGCTCACTATTCACACACACACACACACATACACACACACACACATCCCACATGCACGCACTCATACAATTAGTAGCATTTTGTCATTTATTGTTATTTTTCTTGTTTCCCTTTTTGTTACTTTCATATTTACAATTAACGGAGCCTTCAACTACAGGCATTTCTATGCCTAAATGGAGACTCCTTGCCATGTAATGTAAGACCAATTTATATAAAATAAACTTACTATTATTATTATCTTTAAAGACTTAACAGCTGGCATAGAATCACTGTAAATAGTTTCAACTCAAAAGAAAATACTCTAATACCAATAACGCTTTCGCTTTCATGTTTCTTAAATTCAAATCATAACAAACGTGGTACCCGCCCAATATAGCTCAATAACTGTCCACGTTATTTGCCAATATCTTGATAATATGATGTGTTTCATTCTGAAAAGTTCGGTTTCTGGTATCAATTCTCATAACTTCCGTACATGTGGAGATAGGATTAAAAACCTTCGAATATATGTGATACTTACATATATCCAAAGAAGCCGTACCTATATACACTTACCGTTACACGCCATATATTTTAGCGTTAGCTTATGTAATATTTTAATATTTCCTTTCTTTTATTGTTTTCTGTCATTAATTATAGGTATATGAGTACATATAACGGTCATACTTTTTTTTTTGTTTTACCATACATACATGTGCGCTGTCACGCCCTTTATGCCTCATCATCATCAGCCTCTACTCGTCCACCGCTGGACATAGGCCTCCTTCATGGCACGCCAACAAGCTCGATCCTGAGCAGTTCTCCGCCAGCCACTATCAGCCACCTTTTTAATGTCGTCGCTCCATCTCGCCCAAGGGCGTCCTACGCTACGTTTGCCGAGACGCGATCTAACTCGAGGACTCGTTTACCCCATCGGTTGTCGGTCCTGCGGTATATGTGACCAGCCCATTGCCACTTCAGTTTGCTAATCCTCTCAGCTATGTCGGTGATTCTGGTCCTCTGTCGGATCACTTCATTTCTGATGCGGTCCTTCAGAGAGACCCCCAACATAGCCCGCTCCATAGCTAGCTGAGCGGCTTTAAATTTATGGACTAGTCTGACCGTTAGTGTCCACGTCTCGGCTCTATAAGTCATGACGGATAGGACGCACTGGAAGATTTAAGTCTTCAAACATTGGGGTATGGGCGACGAAAATGACCGACGAAGTTTACCAAATGCTGCGCATCCCAGCTGGATCCTTTTAATTGCCTCCTTCTCGAAGTTGTTTTTCCCTAATTGCAACGTTTGCCGGAAGTATACATATTCTGAAACAACTTCGAGCGGCATTCCGTTTACGGCAACCGGTCCCGGAGTGACCCGTTCATTGAACATTATTTTGGTCTTATCTAAGTTCAGCCGGAGACCGATGCGTTGGGAGAAGTCAGCTAAGTTGGCCAGTGAGATGTACTCGCCATTGATGTTAATGCCCCGACCCTGCCAATCCAGCGTCTTAAACATATCGACGACATTGGAGAACAATTTGGGGGAAATAACGTCCCCTTGTCTCACTCCTCGCTTAAGAGGGATATGTTTAGTCTGCTGGTTCTGGACTTGGACGGACATTGTGGTGGCATCGTAAAGACATCTCATCACTTGGACATATCGCCAATCGACTTGGCATTGCTGCAAAGATTCCAGAACAGACCAGGTCTCGATGGAGTCAAAAGCCTTCTCATAGTCCACGAATGCTAGACTCAGGGGCTGATTATACTCTTCGGTCTTCTGTATAATCTGCCTCCCTGTGTATATGTGGTCTATGGTACTAAATCCTCCTCGAAACCCGGCCTGCTCAGGGGGCTGGAATTCGTTGAGTCTGCGCGCTAGTCGGTTTGTGATCACTCTCGAAAACAACTTGTAGAAATGGCTCAAAAGCGAAATGGGTCTATAGTTCTTCAATAAGATTTTATCACCTTTCTTGAAAAACAGAACCACTACGCTTCTGTCCCATGCCTTAGGAGTTCTCCCCGAAAAAAGAGCAGAATTAAATATACGCTGAAGCCCTTTTAGCACAGCCGTACCTGCAGCTTTCAAGAGCTCCGACTGCTCCGAGGTAATGCCGTCTTCTCCCGGGGTCTTCCCATTTTTAAGTTGTCCAAGAGCCATCACGATCTCGGCTAGGCTGATCTCAGGGAGGTCTTCGGTATAGTGCCGTGTGAGAGTGGCTCTGGAATCTTCGGTGCGGGGAACTGGTTTAGGCGCTTGCGAGGTATACAGCTGACTATAGAAGGTTTCAACTTCCGCAAGTACCTCCGGCTTAGGCCCCTCAGGCCTTTATACCTGGATGCTTTTATTTAGTTACCTATAAGTTTTTACTTCTTACATTTTCGTTTTTAATGATTTTTTATATTTTTTGCTTCCTGGTATATTGGCGTGGCTAGCTGGCAGAATAGGTAATTATTTTTATTTAATGTCCTGTGTTTTCTTGTTTTAGTTACTATACATATTATTATTGTAAAAAACATTTATTCAAAAACTGCTGATTCTCAACCTAATTTGCATAAATAACTTTTGATTTTGATTTTGTCAAAATCTAGAGCTTTTTTTGTAGTGTGTGTGGTTTGTGCATTTAGCCAATGTCACGTAATGAATTATTCATGTCGAAAAAGACGGCCGCGTAAGCCGTCTTAAGAGGGAGGTTTGGGGCAAAGTCGTGATGTGACCACTAAGCTCGATATTTCACTGTTCTTTATGATTTATTTACTGAATGCACTTTTTACTACATAAAACACGGACTTTTATTTAGTAAACAACAGTTTAAATAATTTTAAAAGTCTTCGCAAAAGTAAAGCTAAAAGTAAAGCTTGACTTTCCCGCCAAAACTCATAAAGCACATTAAATAGCCCTTCATGCATAAACTAGTAAACCACAAACAATATTATTCCATCTACAGAAACAACATACAAACAGTGATGAGGACATATGCCGCACGGAAACTTTTGAAATAACTTTGAAAGTTGCGGCCTCGTCATCAACTCGAAATGCATGTGTCCTCATTTCAACCAATGTTCAACTTTCAGACATCACACTACGAACTTTACATGTAGGTAATGTAATGAGTTAGGCAGAAGTGTAATGAGTGCACAGTGCTTTAAGTAGTGTGTGTATTAAGCATTACAAAAAGTTATATGTGGGTCAATCGTGATAAGTCATGGTGGCCTAGTGGTTAAAACACCAGCCTCTCAAGTATGAGTGCACGGGTTCGATTTCAGGTCAGGCAAGTACCAATGTAACTTTTCTAAAGTTGTATGTACTTTCTAAGTATATCTTGGACACCGATGACTGAAGGTGAAGGAAAACATCTTGATGAAACCTGAATTTTAAGTCTGAAATCGCCAACCCGCACTGAGTAAGCGTGGTAATTGCGCTCAATCCTTCTCTGTATGAGAGGAGACCTGTGCCCAGCAGTGGGACGATAAAAAGGTTGATAATGATGATGATATGTATGTGGGTGGTATAGAATACGACTGGCACCTTCTGGAAACTGGTTGCCCTACACTATGAACGAGCAGATGTGCCTACTTTCATCATTAATCGTTACTACAGTGAATTCATAAATTCTTTTGAATCTATTCAAACCCTTTGAAAATACTTTTTGTCGAAAAATCCATTTGACACAACTTTAAGACTCGATTTATTTGCCGAGTCCAAAATCAAGACATATTATAATAAAAAATAAAAAATTACCTAAATCAAAATTATCCTTAACTCTACTGGTCCCCGGACCAGCGTAGACTCTGACTATCATGGGGTATTTCACTCCAGACTGCATGTTGGGTGGCAGCAGAAGTTTGACGTGTCCCAGAGGATTCTCTCCGATTGACACCACATTGAAGAGGATCATTGGTAACTTGTACTGCTTCAGTTTATCCTTCAGTCTTATATTATCTTTGATCAGTTTGAAGCTGTCCGTCTGCAAGAAGTATATAAGTATAAGTCTATACGGAAAAATCACACAGATTGAGCTAACCACAAAGTAAGCTCGAGACTTGTGTTATGGGATACTAACTCAACGATACTATATTTATAATAGATACATATGTATATACAAACAACCAAGACCCAGGCCAATCAGGAAAAGATCGTTTTCCATCATGACCTGGCCGGGGATCGACCCGGGGCCTCCACCTCGCAGGCAGGCGTGTTGACCGCTGCGCCACGGAGGACGACAATAAAGAATACGGACGGCAATAAAGAAGGTAACATTACAATCAGCACACTAATTACGTAACATACTTTTACTACCAAATGTCAAACTACCGTGCCGGTCACAGAAATCGTAATATTATTACGATTGTTTATTATTCTATATTATAGAAATCGTAATATTCTTTCGTCGTCTTCTGCCTTGTGATACGGAACCCCGAATCGCAACTGGTCACTTTTTTACATGCTTTTTATTAGCCTCACTTGTATGTTTGCTTGCTTGTTTGTTTGTCCGTCTCTAACTCTTTGGACTACTAGTGAGCGGCTCATTACTGTAAAATGTCCCACCGTTTTCAATACGTTCGTTCCTTCGTTTTTTTTTTTAAAAAAAGAATATCGAACTAAAAAGTAGAAAATAAATATAGTTTAAAAAACTAAAAAAACATGCGTTTAAAGAATATCAAACTAAAAATGCGGTTCACAGAATACATCTACCTACAAAGTTTCAACAGTATAATAGCTCTTATAGTTTCGGAAAAAAATAGCTGTGACATACGGACGGACAGACGGACAGACAGACATGACGAATCTGTAAGGGTTTCGTTTTTTGCCATTTGACTACGGAACCCTAAAAAGCGTGAGGCGCTTAACATACAAAAATTATGTCACAAAGCGCCTCACGCTTTTTTGAAATTATTTTTAACTTTTTAGTTTGATATTCTTTAAAAGCGTGTTTTTTTAGTTTTACAAGCTATATTTATTTTTCTAAAAGAATTCATTATAAGTTATTTTGTTTGCACAAAAGTTGCAATACGTTTCGTTAAGGGAGTATTAGCTATCAGTTTCAGTTTGGAGAAAATTTGCTGTGCGTAAAGCCACAGGCGCTTCAAATTTATACTTAACCTACATACACCCGCATAAGTCTCAATCCCGTGTGAATATCGGAGTATCCTTTATTCTAGTCAAGATATCTACCCATAATTATGCCATAATTGTCATCCAAATACGTTCAGCATATTATTTATTTTCTTAACCTAGTTTACAATATATGAGATAAAAGCTATCCCCCACAAAACCGTTTTCAGGATTTGTCTGTGGGAACGAAACAAACAGTGTATCAAAATTAATTAAGTATTTATTACTAGCGCGGACATTTAAATTAGTATCTAGAGCATATTATTTGGCGTTAAGGCGTCAGACATTCAAAATCAAGTCTTTGCCCTTTCTATAATTACATATTTATTTAGATATAAAAACCGCTATAGGTAGAGAAATACTTACCGCACTATTATATAAGAAGATCTTGGGTGGGCTGAGAGCAGAGCTGCACGTCACAATGGCATAACTGGCTCCAGGTGAGAACGACCCTGACACGTGGTGACAAGACGGCTCCCTGCACGACACACATCGCACAACTCCCCCAGAGGTAGCCCACATCTGTCTCAACCACGGCACGTTGCCGGGAGACACCACGTAGTAAACCGTATCAGTGTTTTGGTTCCACCCTAATATCGACGTCACTGACGAGTTCCCAGGACTCAAGTCCTCAGTAGTTAGAGATAAGAAGTTAAATCGGCCCGCATGAGGGAACCTTTGGTCACCGTTGTACAAGTTTTGTATCTCGAGCATCTTGTTGCCTGATCTGTCGAAGAATGGGTTCGTCACGTCGATCCAGCCATTAGATTCAGATTGCTCCTTTACGATACTGCACTTGTCTTTTTCTAAGTCACAGTTGACTAGTACGCTGACGTTTTGTCGTCTATTAAGCCATAATACGACGAGATTTTGTTCGGATGCCCAGTCTACCCTTCCCAAGTAGTGGTCTAGTCCGACTATATCGACGGGTGCTGGAATGTTCCACGGTTCTCCATGAGGATCGTCCAATTTGAAGACACGTAACCCTACTATGGGATTTGATCGACCTGCCTGACAACAAAATAGTTATTGTTAGAGATTACCAAGATAAAAAATAAATTTGTTATATAGGAAAAAGTTAACTACTGCGTAAATTGCAACCATGTATTTTGCATATGATTCTAGACATCTAGAAGAATTTCTACGCTGGGGATCTAGAATTGTCACGGTTGACGTGACGCGGGTTCCACTCCTGCATGGAACAAACGTTTGTATTGCCTACAGATAGTTGTTGCGGGTCTAGCTGTTTGTGTATGTGAGTTTCTTTGTAAAAACACTCACGATACAGTAGCAATATTTAAAAAAAAAGCATATGCTGACTTCATAGTTTCAGTTTACGCTTTGGGTTGAAAAGTAGTTCCTATGTAGTTTTTTGGGCACATAGTAGTTAACATTTTTAGTAGGCATTAAATACGTCTCAATAGAGTCTGCTTTAGTTTACCTTTGGATACCTGAAGTGCACAATTTCAGGATATTGATTATTAACGTCGAAAGGCTGCCCGTAGTAGGGGTTCGTGGCAGTCGCGACATTAGTATCGTTGAACGAAGCCACTGCTAAGTAGCTACCTCTGGGGGAGAACCACATGGCTTCGGCTGCGTTGAACATCTCCTCTAAACAAAACAAAAGGATATCAGACGCAGTATAAAAAATATATAAAAAATAAATGGTTCGTACTGCTTTTTCACTTCGCTGAGCCTTTTTAATTTTTATAGTTATTATGATTACTTGAAAATTCAACTCCATGATATTCATTACAGCGCTAATAAGCCATCACAACAAAATCTTATCAATTTTATTTTTCAAGAATATTCTAAGTTGTTTGCTTAGCCATGATTGGTCGAATGATCGAATAAACCCATCACCGCACGAATACGAAGCCTCCAGCAGCCTCACCTTCATAAAGCCAGTCAGCGACACCATGGTATATTTCCCCTGGCTTGCCATCCTTAGTGAGAGGCACAGCATTGTCAGTGTCCACATCATGGACGTAATACACGTTATTCTCTCTGACATATGCCAGGGAACGTCCACTGCCCCATACCACCACGTCCAGGAAGTTTCGGCCCAGTCTTATGATTGATCTGGATAATTAAGGGAAAGAAGTTATATTTAAACACACATAAAATCACAGATTATTTAGAAGACAATAAAGCTTGGGATTGAGCTGCTCGCTCTGCTAAGCTATGTCATTAAGCAATATGCGTAATTATGCTATAATTATGACATTTTAATCACTGTTTTTGTTAAATCTCGTATATTATTGTAAACATTTTCATTTTTAATATCTGGACTTGAAAAAAGACGACGATCACTGTGTTTGTTTTGGTTTTTCTTCTCAGAGGTAGGCAGCATCTAGTTTAAAAAATGTGACGTGTAAAAGTGATCAGCATAGGTCGGAATAGGTAGAATGATTTTTGGTAAGTACTTGTATCATAAATTTTCACAGAAACAATAACGTGGATAAGCCATTTTCCCGAATGTAATTCCGGATCCAAGTAAATATTGTTGGTTATTACTACTCAATTCATTTAAAGGAAGGTAACAAAACTAAACGAATTTATTATTTACTTGTTGAAAAATAAAAACAATCAGATTCCGATCGAAGCATATATTTCAATATTTTATTTTGAGCCTCTAATGAAGGTTATGGCCAAATCAAACAGTTTTACAACTTAATATAATTTATAATTTTTTTTTTATTAATCTTCCAATTCCTTAAATCCGGAGGAATGTCCATATTAATATATACGTTTCCGATCAATGACCCCTTTTCACTCTACCTATTCCGACCTATGGTGATCAGTGATCCTACTTGGAAAATAAATGATTTCATTTCATTTCATAATGGTGCACTTGAAGGACTAAATGCTGAAACCAAACGCGTAACATGAACCAGAGCCCTCATTACAAAAACAGGATTTATTTAAGCCCATATTTGAATTTCGTTGTGTTTAAATTTTTCCATGTTTGTGTTTTGTTGTTTTTCAGTCCACTTTTGAACCATTTTTGTACGAAAAGATTAAACAAATAAATTTCAAACTTTTTTCTGACAATGGCGTCGATTCTCTTGTTCACAAACTAATCTAATTTTAAGATAAGTGCATCTTTTTCTTTCTATTGCTTTAAGAAAAGGATAGAAGACACCGTTTTAGTTTCCTTCCTTCCTCAGCCTATAGATGTCCACTGCTGGACGAAGGCCTCCCCCAAGGCTTTCCACGATGACCGGTCTTGTGCTGCCCGCATCCATCGGCTTCCCGCGACCTTCACCAGGTCATCGGTCCACCTTGTTGGGGGCCTCCCTACGCTGCGTCTTCCAGTACGTGGCCGCCACTCCAGAACCTTACTGCCCCATCGGCCATCGGTTCTACGAGCAATGTGCCCTGCCCACTGCCACTTAAGTTTAGCGACTCGCAGAGCTATGTCGGTGACTTTGGTTCTTCTGCGGATCTCCTCATTTCTGATTCGATCACGCAGAGAAACTCCTAGCATAGCTCTTTCCATTGTCCTTTGTATTGTGTTTGCCGTTTTAGTTTAATCCTGTCAAATTAAGATATTCCACAGACAGTTCAGACGCGATTATAAACATGGCGGCTAAAAATACATCCATTTACGTCAGGCGCGCAGTAATTTGACAGGTCTAAACTAACATATTATGATCTGTCCTTTTCTTAATAAAATAGAAGGAAAAATATGCACAGAACTTAAATTTATATTCCCACCAAGCTGCATAAAGAATAGAGGTAAACAAACCAATTTAGGGTTATCACAACTCACATTTTACAAATCTCTTGTTATTTACATGATTATCGACTTTTACATGCTAACTATTTATTAACAATTCCTATTGCAGCATATTTCTATAGAATCACTAAAATAACATGCATAATAACTTGGTATTTCAAAAAACCATTAAAAACTCCACATTAATTTTAACTGATAGCCCTACAAAAAAAGAAAGATGGATGAAATCCAGGTATTAAACACATTTTGTGGAATTCAACAAATGAATAAAGTTGAGGCATTTTTCAATAAAATTTTGCGTATTTTAATTTTAATTACCTTTAAATCAACTGCATAATACATACAATGTAATACTTTAAAGTATGGACTAAGTATAATTTAATTGCATGTATCAAAAAAATTACCAATTAGGAAATTAGCTTACATGTGAGTCATATTTCATTCAAATCGGTTAAGCGTTCTATGCAAATCATAAATATCTAAACAAATAAACTGTTTACATTAGTAGAAAATAGAATTATTACTTTTATGAAAATCAACTATCTAGAAAAGGTTGTTAACATCTGTCTTTTAGGCGTAAACTACTGGTTGCCTAGCAACGGTTTGTTTACCTGTATTCTTTATCGAATTTGGCCGACATATAGTTTAGTTTGTGAACATAAGAATCGGGGCCGTTGTTAAAATTATAACCACAAAAACTAATTCTATCACCACAAATAATTCTTAAATAGCATTTAACGCATTTTAAACATCGTTCAGTTTCTATTAATCGTTTGAAGATGACAGAGATAGAATGTTGTTTTAACACGTTGAACGCCAACAAAAAAAATGCATCTTCCCGTTCAGGCCGCGTCGGTCAGTGATGGTCGACAACCAAACTTTCCGTTCGGGCCGCGTCGGTCAGTGCTGACCGCGTTTTACGAGTGTTTTTGATCCATTCATACAGGCCGTAGGGCAGTGCTATCAAACTAAATCCTATATTCATTGACCCGCGTGGCCCTCTAGTTATGCCAAACTATGATGGTTTTTGAGAAACTTAAAGGACTTAGAAAAAAAACAACAATTACTCAAGAGTGAAAATTTGTACAGCACGAAATGGAAAAGGCCTTTGTCTAGCAGAAGATTTCTCCGGACTGATGAGGATAAAGAAGTACGGGATTGGGAGTGCAGATGTAGAAAGTAATCTCTAAAAACTACTTATCTGATTTAATAAATTCTTTCACTAATGGTCAGCTGCGTGTGTGTATTAAGGTTCATTACCACGCTTTGAGGGGTGACATTGAGTTGTTCATCCTGGTTTAAACAGTTTGATCCCGTACTTGTGTCGTTTCTGTTTATTATATTGGCGGAATATCAAACGTCCTCGAAACGGAACCATACTCTCATCAATGCATATGTCTTGACCTGGAATATAATTTCTCTTGAAATTATCATTCATCACATCTAGCAAATGCTTTACGCGGTGAAGTCGGTCCGATATATTATTATCATCATCTTGGGAATAGTCAATCATTTGCAAGAGCAATTCAAATCTATTTCTAGACATTACAGTTCGTGGAAAATGTTGATCCATAATCTCATCCTTAGTCCAATAATCAGCAATTTTTGGAAGCTTCACCAAACCCATAAACAAAATCAAGCAGAAAAATATTTTCATCTCGGCGAGGTTAATTTCAGACCATGAGCGAATTCTTGCATTTTTTGAAGCTTCTTCCGTGCGAGTTATCTTAGTCATTGCGAAAGCATTAGTACATTCAACAATATTTTGTAAAAGAATGTCCGTCACCAAAAGTGTATAAAAATCAGCTGGAGATTTGTTAGTCGTTGACGTGCGGATAGAAACTGGCATGCCACAACATTCAGTGAAAGGAATTATATTGCGCTGATTATCTTTGGGGTTTGTCCACTTAGATGATGATTTTTTTTCTAAATTTTGGATAGCGCGTCCAATTTCACCATCACTACCTTCACTTGATGACGGAATCCGCAGGCGCCTGTAACTCGATCGGGGGGATCGAATCTTTTCTTCATCATCATCAGAACTTAGATTTAAAGTTTTGTCGAGTAGATTGATTTCTAAGTTTTCTATCTCATTCAAGATATCTTGAGTAATCTCAAAATCTTCAAAGCCATCCATAATAATAGTAAACATTACTTTATTATACAAATAAATACGCTATTGAAGCGTCTCAGCTCAGATATGGGCGTCAACTGCGTAAGCGCGGGCGAGCTTACAAACTCTGGACTGTGCGGGAGGCGACCTGACACCCTGACCCGCGCGGCCCCCATTAAGACGCTGTGAATAGCAAACTTTTAGGTATTTGAGGGGGTGAAGCAGACGAAGTGGGACACGACTAGCCCCGCCCACTGCGGGGCGCGGGGCGCTCCGCGCGAGTACATCGATGCGTGAGGTGAGGCGTCGTGCATCGAGAAATACGCACGTTCTATTAAATCTATACCAACCATTCTCTATTCCATCTACATTTAGAAGCGCAATTTCACAACCCAACCGCGAGGTATGCTTGGCTCTGTTCGTCACAGTCCCGGTTCGCATTAGACAAGCAGCAGGTTCGAATCCCACATCCGTTCACTTTACCTTGCGATTTTCGAAATTGTATATTTTATACATATTTTCATTTTTTATTATTACTTTTGTTTTCTTTTTTATTTTTATAATGCGCTTTGTCCGTTCTGCTTAATTTTTTTGTGTTATGTCCTTTTTTCATGAAACTTTTAGAAGTATATCATTTCTAGAAATTACTATTTATAAACAGCTGTTTAGAGTAACTGTTAAAAAAAAATGCATTTTCGGATATTTAAAAAAAATAAAAGATTTTTTCTTCAAAACTGCAACTCTTATCGAAGTCGGGTTTGTACGAGTGCTTAGAATAACACAACACAAAAAATTGAAATAGATGGAGGCACTTGGAGGAGGCCTATACTGAAAGGGGCCATGAATAATGCAACAAAATGAAATCTAAATTTACTGTTTTGAACTATTATCAAATCAACTGATGTTTTTATTGTTTTTCTTTTCTATTCCATCTACATTTAGAAGGGTAATTTCACAACCCAACCCCGAAGCATAGTTGGCTCTGTTCGTCACAGTCCCGGCTCGCATTAGACGAGTACCAGGATCGAATCCCACTTTACCTTGCGATTTTAGAAAATGTACATTTTTTACATATTTTCATTTTTTATTATTACTTTTGTTTTCTTTTTTATTTTTATAATGCGCTTTGTCCGTTCTGCTTAAATTTTTGTAGTATATCCTTTTTTCATGAAACTGTTAGAAATATATCATTTCTAGAAATTACTATTTATAAACAGCTGTTTAAAGTAACTGTTAAAAAAAATGCATTTTCGGATATTTAAAATAATAAAAGATTTTTTCTTCAAAACTGCAACTCTTATCGAAATCGGGTTTGTACGAGTGAAATAGATGGAGGCACTTGGAGGAGGCCTATACTGAAAGGGGCCATGAATAATGCAACAAAATGAAATCTAAATTTACTGTTTTGAACTATTATCAAATCAACTGTTATTTTTATTGTTTTTCTTTTCTATTCCATGTACATTTAGAAGGGTAATTTCACAACCCAACCCCGAAGCATAGTTGGCTCTGTTCGTCACAGTCCCGGCTCGCATTAGACGAGCACCAGGATCGAATCCCACTTTACCTTGCGATTTTCGAAAATGTGTATTTTATACATATTTTCATTTTTTATTATTTTTTTTTGTTTTCTTTTTTATTTTTATAATGCGCTTTGTCCGTTCTGCTTAAATTTTTTGTGTTATGTCCTTTTTTCATGAAACTGTTAGAAATATATCATTTCTAGAAATTACTATTTATAAACAGCTGTTTAGAGTAACTGTTAAAAAAAATGCATTTTCGGATATTTAAAAAAATAAAAGATTTCTTCTTCAAAACTGCAACTCTTATCGAAATCGGGTTTGTACGAGTGAAATAGATGGAGGCACTTGGAGGAGGCCTATACTGAAAGGGGCCATGAATAATGCAACAAAATGAAATCTAAATTTACTTTTTTGAACTATTATCAAATTAACTGTTATTTTTATTGTTTTTCTTTTTTTAAATTATATTATGAACTAAGAAATTCATGGTTAAATAAAGGCTTATTATTACTATTTATTATTAATTTCTAGAAATTTGTAGAAAGAAAATTATAACGAATTGATTTTAAATATTAGTTTGCATTATAATTGTTACAAAAAGAATATATTTAAAAAGATGGAACAATTACTACAAAAAATACAGAAAATCGGATAAATTAATAATAATTAAAAAAAAAAACAATTGCAAATTAGAAATCCAACAAAAAGCATACAACGTAAAGCTGGGGTTTGAACCCGAACACATACAGGTGAAGAAAAATGTGCCGCGAAAAAGTAAAAAGAATAATTACAGAAAAAAATCAAATAAAATATCGGCAAAAATACAACAGTAAATTAAAAAGCATTTATTTCAATTAAAATCTACAAAAAGCATATAATGTAAACGTGGGGTTTGAACCCGGGCAAAAACGAAATATGATTATTCATCAACAAACAGACACGTAAATATAATTATTTTCTGTGCGGGGTAAAGCAAAAAGTGACATAGGTCCGACAAGCATCGCGCCTCAGCGGTCACTGTCGCTAAGCATAGAAGTGAAAGAGAAGGCAATGGACGCCGCGATGGAGCGACGTTTCGTTCACGTTATTTATCATTAAATACATTATTTATTTTAGAATATCTTAGTTAAACAAAAATAATGGTTTCATTTACTATTATATTTTACATCGCTCTTCTCAATTTTATCAAGATTTGATGATTAATAATACAGTTACAACTGTTATAAATTCAATTTTAGGGGTTACTTTAGGATTTTTTTCTATCGAGAAAATTAATTCAAAACGTGTTTTGAAAACAATGGTTTCCTGCTACATATAATCAAGATTAACATATAAATTTTTGGCTGCTCTGAAATGTATACATTTGGCTAAAAAATTGTTTTAAGAAGCCTATTTTTACTGAACACAGCGCCTTAACGGAAAATCTCTTTTTCGTCTCTAGGAGCCGCGTCGGTCATTGCTGCCCGACGTTTACTATCTCCATAAATAATGACTAAAGTTGACTTTTGTTAATAAAAACATACAATTGGACATTAGATGTAAGTATCTAATTAAAAAAAACAGTTGGTCTAAATTTGGATAGAACTGTGATTGTTGCTTGGCCTGAAGGAAAAGTTAGCTGTCGGTCAGCACTGACCGCGTTGGCGTTCAACGTGTTAAATACATATATTTAAGGCCAAAGGATTTAGCTATTTGT
This sequence comes from Sesamia nonagrioides, assembly GCA_017933935.1. Lineage (NCBI taxonomy): Eukaryota > Metazoa > Arthropoda > Insecta > Lepidoptera > Noctuidae > Sesamia > Sesamia nonagrioides. Next base: position 2,056,376 of record JADWQK010000081.1, read on the forward strand.
GGTACACGCCGGCTAAAATAATGGATCGAGAACAATAAATTTAACTCTAACGAAGGCCCGAGCAGAAGCTTATAATAATATGAGCACAGAAAACCTATAAGTAGTATAGATATGTACATAAAGTCAATAAAGTGTATCCCTCAGTACAAATCTTTGATATCATAACAAGAAATCCAAAACAATGAATAAATAAATATATACGGACAAATCACACGGATTGAGCTAGCCCCAAAGTAAGTTCGAGACTTGTGTTATGGGATACTAACAGAGATGCGATTTATTTGAAATACTTCTATTTAAAATGCAAATACAAAATGCAAAATAGCTATTTTGTATTTAAATGCTTTTTAGTAAAAAGCATTTTGTATTTTATTTGAAATACTTTTCGAGATATATTTTGTATTTTTAATATTCATTTCAAAATGCAAAATACTTTGTGATAAAGATTAGCCAATATTACCAGTAAAACAAAATGAAATTTATGAGCGAATGACGTCTGTATTGCCATTATTCCATATTTTTACTTCTTCTCCTTCTTCTTTACGATCAAGTAATAAATACTACTTCAACTCTTGATCAATGGCCCCTGTGGAATAGTTACCACAATTTTGCCAATAACACGTGTAACGTATTATAGAAATTTTTTGAAAATTTGATTTCACTATAATGGCGGATATCGCCAATGACAGTTGAAAAAAAAAACATTTTTCGCTCATTTTTCATTGGACTTTTAAAATTATTTATAGTGTTGTTTACTAAACAAAAGCGCGTGATTTATGTAGTAAAAAGTGCATTCAGTGAATAATTTATAAAGAACATTAAAATATTGCAGCATAGTGGCCACATCATGACTACCCCAAACCCCTCCTATAGTGGGATTTTTAATTCGAGTCAGAAAAATGACAAGGGCAAGTGTCACTGATATGAATAAGGGTGACCCGCTACAATAGTGATGTTCGGCAATCAATAGACTTAGACATTTCTTCTTCTTCAGCCTATAGATGTCCACTGCTGAACAAAGGCCTCCCCCAAGGCTTTCCACGATGACCGGTCTTGTGCTGCCCGCATCCATCGGCTTCCCGCGACCTTCACCAGGTCATCGGTCCACCTTATTGTTAGACATTTCATCCTCAACCTTTTATCGTCCCACTGCTGGGCACAGGTCTCCTCTCATACAGAGAAGGATTGGGCATAATCACCACGCTTGCTCAATGCGGGTTGGCGATTTCAGACTTGAAAGTCCAGGTTTCCTCAAGATGTTTTCCTTCACCTTCAGTCATTGGTGTCCAATATATACTTAGAAAGTACATATAACTTTAGAAAAGTTACATTGGTACTTGCCTGACCTATCGAACCCGCCCACTCATACTTGAGAGGCTGGTGTTTTAACCACTAGGCCACCACGACATTTTTACATTTAGTCATGCATTATTTCATTAGGTATCAAAGCGGTTTTTTATTGTAAATATGTAATACATACCGTATTTAACAATATGATTTTAGAAATATGGGCCTTACCAGCACATTAAACTCACTACAACATTATCACAAGAGCTGGGGAAAAAATGTTTAAAGAGATTCAGAGCAATTAAGAAATAATACAAATCATTATATACGTTTTTATTCGTTACTTTTTTATTGATTACCACTCGAATCGGAATCAGTTACATTTATAAATTATGAATCCGCACATTCATCTATGATGTGGTCGAGTTGACACATTTCATCTTCAACTTTTATGGCATGATTGATGCACTTCTCCAATTTTCCGGTGTCAAGTTTTGTTTTTCCTGGCGACGACGTACTCCTTTGCTTGAGCCCAAACTAAGGTCCGTATTACAGAACGTCACTCAAAACTCAAGCTTTACTTAAGTCACGATTCAAGCCACTTGATTGGTTAAAACTAGTTTTAAGTAATGTTTAAGCAGAGATCAATGCTTGAGTTTCCTTCTGGAATACGCACCTAACTCTATTAGGTTGAGCTCACAGTGATAGGGGGGCAGACGCAGGATTGTGGCACCGCGATTCAGCGGCCAATTCTTCCACAACATAGCGTTCGTAATTAGTTTTTGTTACAATAAACAGTTTTAATCTACCTACTGAAATTATTTATTTTATCATTATTTCAAATATAAACTGACTTTTGTTCCACCCTGTATTTTTATTTATATACATATACGCAATTTGAATTAAAAAGTGCAATCCAGACTTAGTTTTAAGTGTAAAATCTCGATTTACCACATCACTATTTATTTGGGACAAAAAACCTGCAACACTGGAGTTGTCATTTATCTGACTCCAATTAAAAATCATAATGTAGTCGGCTCACGCGGGAAACGAAAGGAGGTAGGTTAGTCAAGTCAGGATAAGAAGATATATAAAGGAAAAAATAGAAAAGGATAAACTTCCTTAAGACCAGACTGTATGGCGTACCATGCCTTTACCTTTTCCGTTTAGAAGTACGGAAAGAAGTGAACCAAAAAAAAGTCAACCAAAACGACGAACATTCATTATATCTATAGATAAGAAACTATTTTATTTTGAAAAAAGTATTTTGAAAATACCTATTTTGCATTTAGCATTTCAAATACAAAACGCAAAACTATTTGGTATTTTGCATTTGAAATAGTAAATCTGAAAAGTATTTTGCATTTTGTATTTAAATGCTTTTTTAAAATCATTTTGTACATCTCTGGATACAAACTCAACGACACTATATTTATAATACATAAATATATAAAAAAAAATTCAAGACCCAGGCCGATCAGGAACAGATCGTTTTCCATCATGACCGGGCCGGGGATCGAACCCGGGGCCTCCACGTCTCCGGCAGGAGTGTTGACCGCTGCGCCATAGAGGACGACACTGTATAATAAGAATCTAAATAATCTTTATGAATAAACATCACAGTGTTTATGGGGTTTATTCATAAACTTACTGTCAACGTTACTCCTACTATAAGTACGGATTCACGATTGGAGTACACGATTGTGGAGCCCATAAGTAGAAAATTTTGTATATTATGTAACATGATTAAAAAATACTGGTATATGTAACAGCCCATAGTATTTGTTTTTTTGCACCATAAACTTTAACAAAAGCGCGCTGGGTAGCGTGGAAACACCTGAATAAAGGCCGCACAGAACTGCCAAGCTTGGAAAAAAGGGAGGCTAATACCCAAGAGTGGGGGATTCTGGGCTGATATTATGATGATGCTTTTATCGGCATTGGTTTCAAGCTATCAAAAGGTTCAGAAAATGTTTTAAGTTGGCAAATTGTTAGCAGGATATCAAAAAGGTAACCTTACATGTGGTAGATTATTTTATTACCTTTTATCGTTTGGTATTTTAAACCACAGAGTGTTATTGTACGGCAAAATCAGACATTATTTGCTTGTCCTAAGTAATGTATTTTCTTTCACTATGAGGAAGTTGGCATGTTCTATAAGCAAAAAACAGAAGCCATGTGATACCGTCCCTAGTCTGTTGGGTCGATTATGACTCACACCCTTACACAAAACAGGCTTGCTTCCGAACAGTAGTAACATTCATCATCATCATCTCAGCCACATGAAGTCCACTGCTGGACATAGGCCTCCCCCAAGGATTTCCAAAAAGAACGGTTGGACGCGGCCTGCATCCAGCGCTTCCTTGCGATTTTGGTCAGGTCATCCGACTACCTATAGTTGAGCCAAATTCGATAAAGAATAGAGGTAAACAAACCGTTGCTAGGCAACGAGTAGTTTACACCTAAAAGACAGATGTTAACAACCTTTTCTACATAGATGATTTTCATAAAAGTAATAATCCTACTTCCTACTAATCTAAACAGTTTATGTTTAGATATTTATGATTTGCATAGAACGCTTAACCTATTTGAATGAAATATGACATACATGTAAGCTAATTTCCTAATAGGTTCCATTTTTTGATACATATATATTATTATTAGTCCATTTTTGACAATGTTACAATGCATGTGTTATTTGATTTTAAAGTAATTAAAATACGCAAAATTGTATTGACAAATGTCTCAACTTTACTCATTGGTTGAATTCCACAAAATGTGTTTAATATCTGGATTTCATCCATCTTTCTTTTTTTGTAGGGCTATCACGTAAAATTAATGTCGACTTTTTAATGGTTTTTCGAAATACCAAGTTATTATGCATGTTATATTAGAGATTCTATTGAAATATGCTTCAATAGGAATTGTTAATAAATAGTTAGCATGTAAAAGTCGATAACCATGTAAATAACAGGAGATTTGTAAAACGTGAGTTGTGATAACCCTAAATTGGATTGTTTACCTCTATTCTTTTTGGAGCTTGGCGGGAATATAGTCGGTGGGTGCTCGACGCTGCGCTTGCCTGTACGTGGTCGAAAATCAAATAATAGTAGTATGCATTACATTATTGCTAACTATTTTTATGCTATAGCGTAGCATAATAATAATAATAATTTTATTTCAAAAATACAAAATTTACAAGAGTGTTAAGTACATATATTTAGCATACGTTAGGTACACGTTGGTGAAATTTGAAACTGGTTTATTATGCCCTATACCATAGTATAAAGAGGGACAGAGTAGGTTATCTTCATAGAAACGCACAACGCGCGGCTTGTATGTGTGTGCCTTAGTATCTACGCGTCGCCGCACGTACACCTAAACACAATATTAGAGTCATAGAATAAAGAGGGGAAGTAGGTTATCTCCGACCCAATCCGCGATTTAATTGCCTACTGTCTTAGGGTTGACGACTGTCCGCGCTTCGTCGGTTACGGTTGTCGCCCAAACCGCTAACAAATATTTATAGACTAAGAGCTTATGTTTAAATTATTTGCTTAGTATTTAGTTTACATATACTAGTCAGTTTTTTTTTTTGTAATTTTTATTTTTAGTTTTGTACACATAAAGAACCATATTTATTTTTATTTTTAATTAATACAAATATAAATAATACAAACATAACATCTATTGAATCACACATTTAATACAAAATTACAAATTAGCTACAGAAAAATACCTACTTTCTTCGGTTTCGACTATTACGAAACGCGTTGTTATTAAACTTTAATGTGTAATATATCCGTATACTTGTAAATAACTTATAGAAATATAATTTGAAAAATATAAGTCTTTTATTTGTTCATAAATAGACATACCAACTTTGCAGTTTATGTGATCATTTTTTAAAAGCTAATGTGCCGAAAAGCCGTGACGCGCGAACCTCGTTCCGTGCTAGACGCGACTAGCGCAGTCATAGGCACTCTAATATTGTGTTTAGGTGTGCGTGCGGCGACGCATAGATACTATGGCGCACACATACAAGCCGCGCGCGGTCCGTTTGTATGAAGATAACGTACTTCCCTCTCTTTATTCTATGTTAGAGTGCTATCAGGGCGCTAGTCGCGGCTAGCACCGGACGAAGTTCGCGCGTCACGTGTTCTTGTTAAAAAATGCATGGATCGTCACGAGGATTGCGAACAACTTAAATCGTATTTAAATGCTAATCAGCAAGTTTGTAATTTAAATGCAGAATCTAGATATCTTCACTACAAAAATTATTCTAGAAACCAAATTTTATTAGTGGTTCCACCTGACGACTTTGTAGAAAATATTATTAAGAGGATGGAGCAGATGTTCCAAAAAGTATTTCGAAATGATCACATAAACTGCAAAGTTGGTATGTCTATTTATGAACAAATAAAAGATTTATATTTTTCAAATTATATTTCTAAAAGTTATTTACAAGGATATGGATATATTACACATTAAAGTTTAATAACTAGGCGTTTCGTAATAGTCGAAACCGAAGAAAGTATTTTTCTGTAGCTAATTTGTAATTTTGTAGTAAATGTGTGATTCAATAGATATTATGTTTGTATTATTTATATTTGTATTAATTAAAAATAAAAATAAATATGGTCCTTAATCTGTACAAAAATAAAAATTACTAAAAAAAATACTGACTAGTATATGTAAACTAAATACTAAGCAAATAATTTAAACATAAGCTCTTAGGTGCGTATTCCAGAAGGAAACTCAAGCATTGATCTCTGCTTAAGCATTACTTAAACTAGTTTCAACCAATCAAATCGCTTCAAACGAGACTTAAGTAAAGCTTGAGTTTTGAGTGATGTTCTGTAATACGGACCTTAGTCTATAAGTCGTCAACCCTAAGACAGTAGGCAATTAAATCGCGGATTCGGTCGGAGATAACCTACTTCCCCTCTTTATTCTATGCCTATACCGAATAGCTGCGTTTTGTCATAAGGGTAAATGACTCTTCTCACACCGATTTGGATTTTATTTTTTATATGTATCATCATCTACCCAGCCTTTATCTAATGTCAAGATCAGCTTTCAGTCTAACCAGATACAGGTCAGAATACAGATGGACATGTCGGTATAAACTGGTTTAATCAGCCGATTAGACAAACAACTATACGGCGGCCATTCAACTAGTGGCCTAAATGATATTTAATAGATGCATATTTTATATATAGTTTAAGTTAGTACTGCAACCAACCACGTGCGAGCCAAATCGGTTCCAGCTAAGCACTCGGACCAAATGGTTTAGTGTCAGCGTGCGCCTCTGAGGCGATGCACGGGGTAGCTTAACACCCCACTACCCCGTGCCGGAGACGAGGCCCGGACAGACCGGGCCAGGACGAGAGTGTGGGGCTGCGGAAGAATTTAGACTCCCGCGGCCCCACGCGCTCTCGTGATAGAAGGGACACCGGGGTGGTTTTAGTCAGTAAAAGTCTGACAGACCCCGTCGCCCACCCTAGGGCGGCGGACATCCTATGAGGATTTCCACCCCGAAAAAAAAAAAAAAGGTTGGAAATGTGTCCAATCACGTGCTTGTCGACAGAACGAAGGCGCTTGCGCTACTTCTAATGGCCAGGCGAATTACTACACATACTAGGCAAACCAAAGTCACACGTATGCAGTCTACTTAGTACTATATTATTTGCTTTGATTACTTACTTGGTCTCAAGGTCGTATATCCAGTACTCGGCGGTGCTCGAGTGCCTGTATTTCTGAAATAGAAAGTTACATTGTATAGTCAAGTACACGTTACCTATGCAGAAAAATTGCGACATATTCACCATAAATTGTAAGTAAATATGAATAAATGAAAAAAATACTTTAATCTATACGCAATAAAGTTTAGTTTACGCTACAATATCAAACATGTTTATAACTTTTTCAATGGTTTCAAATCACTCTGAAATCAACTTAATTGTCATCAAAATACAGTTGATATTTGGGTAACTCGTAATTGGATGGGGGTTTGCAGCACGAGGCGTACTTCACTCAGTAATACCTTATAGATGTTATGTTATGAACTAACTAGACTTTACAGTCAGGCACAGAAAGGCGATAAACAATTTTGTTTTTTTGGCAGCAACTAAATCCACCATTCTACATGTGGGGTGGTGTCGGCCAAGAAGGAAATCGCATTTTGGTTTGTTCGACGATAAGTTGGCTTTGAAAACTTGTTTCAACAACCAACTTATGTATACTTTATACTAATATATAAAGCTGAAGAGTTTGTTTGTTCGCGCTAATCTCGGGAAGTACTGGTCCGATTTGAAAAATTCTTTTTGCGTTGGATAGCCTATTAATCCAGGAAGGCTTTAGGCTATATAACATCACGCTGCGACCAATAGGAGCGGAGCATAACTAACTCCACGCGAACGAAGTCGCTGGCGGCCGCTAGTCGTCAATAAAAGTAATGTCAGGCCACGGTTACTATTCCTAAATGTTGCACATAACGTGCTGGATAGGTTCCGTGAAAACTGGAAATAGAACGCTGACAGGCTCAAGAGAAATGGAAGGAATGGAGGAGGGTCTTCGTCTAGAAATGAGGAAGCCCAGCCTAAAAAAATCCTTTCACAACGTTTAATATTAAATAATGATTACGTATGCCATGTTTTTAAGTCTAATCCGTGATATAATAACATCGTGTATTCAATCCATACTAATATTATAAATTCGAAAGTAACTCTGTCTGTCTGCCTGTCTGTCTGTATGTCTGTCTGTCTGTTACGCTTTTCCGCTTAAACCTCTCAATCGATTTTGATGAAATTTGGCACAGACAATCTTTAGACCCTGAGAAAGGACATAGGCTACCTTTTACCGAGGAAAAAAATTGATATTCCTGAGGGAAATCTAAAAAGCGCGATATAACCGAACTTCACGCGGGCGAAGCCGCGGGCGGAAAGTTAGTACATTATAAAATCGGTAGTCGGCTATAAATAGACGTATATAACTTGAACAATTAAGCAAAAACTAAAATAACTACTATTATTTGCGGTAAACATGACGTCAAAAAGGACAACAACTTATGAGGAGTTGTTGTTATCAGCCGAGTATGTACTTAATACCACATGGCGTGCTAAAATGGAGTGTATCGAATATTTTATGTCAAAAATTATGATAATTAATCATTATCTGTCCTGCACATTCCCAACTATGTTAGCTTCAGTTTCCGGTCTTACCAGTGTGGCTACCATGAGTTTACATTACGAGACTCGATCGTCGATATCGAGCGCGCCCGCTTCAAGGTCGTAAGAACTCTCAAAGAATGAACCAATGAGAGCGCCAAACGCGCTCGATATCGACGATCGAGTCTCGAAATGAAAACTCGTGGTAGCTACTCAGATACAGCTAACTACTAGGATTTTACATAGAGCAGGGATGGCGAACCAATGGCACGCGTGCCGTCGGTGACACGTAACAAAATAATTTCGGCACGGCATAATTTCAAAAATTTCTTTAAAAACTAACAATGGACCTCACTAAATTGGCGACTGCAGGATTCCGAGAAACGTCAAGAGAGATTTAAAATAGCAATAATACGCAAGTATAATTATAGTATTTTTTCCTGTAATCAGTAAAGTCATTAGTAATAAGTAAAGTATAATTTATTTGTAGGCACTTCATGGCCACTTGAAATTTTTAATGGGCAAAAATGGCACGTAGATGCATAAAGGTTCGCCATCCCTGACATAGAGTGATTGCTTATCTAACCCCCTTACTAACGCGACCTTTTGACAATGAATACCTTCTATGTATGAGAGCGACATTGGCCCCGATTCCCTTGTAAACTAAATTAAATTTAAGTTCAATGCATCCTTTTCTTTCTATTTCATTAAGAAAAGGACAGCAGATAAAATTTTAGTTTAGACCTGTCAAATTAGTCCACTCATGACCTTATTTCATTAAGAAAATCACAGAAGATAAAATTTTAGTTTAGACCTGTCAAATTAGTCCACTCATGACCTTATTTCATTAAGAAAATCACAGAAGATAAAATTTTAGTTTAGACCTGTCAAATTAGTCCACTCCTGGCCTTATTTCATTAAGAAAATCACAGAAGATAAAATTTTAGTTTAGACCTGTCAAATTAGTCCACTCCTGACCTTATTTCATTAAGAAAATCACAGAAGATAAAATTTTAGTTTAGACCTGTCAAATTAGTCCATTTCTGACCTTATTTCATTAAGAAAATCACAGAAGATACAATTTTAGTTTAAACCTGTCTAATTAGTCCACCCCTGACGTAAATTGACGTATTTTTGGTCGCCATGTCTATAATCGCGTCTTAACTCTCTATGGAGTATCTTATTTTGACAGGATTAAACTAAATTGTTATCTTCTATCCTTTTCTTAATGAAATAGAAAGAAAAAGATGGACTTATCTTAAAATTAGTTTAGTTTGTGAACGAGACAATCGGCGCCATTGTAAATAAATAAGTTTATTTTCAAGCAACAAGACTCATACAAACAGATACCTACATAAAAGAGAACAAAGAAGCTAACAAGCACAAAATACGAACACTCCCGCAGACTACAATTTTAAAAGGCAGGAAAATGTCTGCCTCTGCATTGTTCACACAAGGGCAATCCACTACACACATTTTACGACCAGAAAACACTTTACGAAAGAGCCGTTTTGCCACTAAGCAACAAATCCCGGTTACTAATACGAAACCTGTTAGTGGAGACTGGATTAAATGATATTAATAAGAATGTAAAAATAATAGCCATAGGAATCTCGTAGCGGTCCGTACTGCGTCCGATGTATGTAGTAATTACTTTTTTACAAAAACTGACCGGTATAAATTAGCTATTACTTATATAAGCTTAATACTAAAGGTGTCCGAATATAGACTAAGATTCCTTCTAAACAGTTAGCAACATGGGATTCCTTTTATATCGAATACTTATCAATGTAGGTGTGTTTTAGTGGTTAATAATAAAAAAATGTTTAATTGAATTTATGTGCTAAGTAAAATACATTACCTAAACAAAAGTCAAGGTAAGTATTTTTTTTTTAAATAAGCATTGTAAAAGCTAATTTGAATCGTCATAATTGACAATTTAATAGAAATTCTAGGCGTCCCTTCCAAAAGACAGTTCTGTATAGAGGAGAATGGATAAGAAATTCCGCCAATAACTTAAACTGGTTTCAGTAATTTATATGTATAATATGCAAAAGCATGTGTTTATAATTTTCGCCACATTTGAATTCATCAATATTCTAATATAAATGCCGCAGTTCTTATGAGTAAACTAATAATATTATTTAATCAAACGCTGTTTACCATTTTATAAGCTGTTTTTATTGTTTTGTATATTAAATGTGTTCTACTGTTACGTTTCTAAAAAAGTTGCTAAAGTGTTGACCTCGATCACGCCTGATTGAAAGCGATGAACGGATGAATGGATGGAACGAACGTGCCCAGAAAATGTCTGACTTTGAAGGAAGAGGTTAAGCATGGGTTAAACTTCCGCTATAGCTTATTTTTTATAAACTTTCCTTAAAAATACCGTATTTCCTTTTCCAGGTCGATCGGTTTCGATCTACCTCAAAGTAAAATTTCATGAACATCGAAACCTGGGCCTTTTTGATGCAGCCGCGAGGTAACACATTGCTGCTATTTTTATCGGGGTTTATACTTTTTAATTCATTTTTATTTGTTACTACCATATGTATATTATAAAACTGCCTCACACTAGGCTGTACGGCACTAGTGCTGAATTTTTTTTTCTCTTTCTTTTTCAAGCCATAGTTTGTACGTAAACATAAAGCAAACATGCAGGTAAACACAGGTAACCTACAGATTTCCCCATGTTTAGTAGGCAAAGATGGATCACGAGGTCGTGAACCAAGCGTGTCTAAACAACGAACAAAAACGTGCATGTAGGTATGCTTTGTAATACAAAATCTAAGAATTAGGCACGCCTTGACCTGAACTATTAGATAACTTGTGTCGCAAGTGTTAAGAGAAGGGAGTCTGAGCAGTAGCTGGTGAATGTTTACATGCAAGTAGGCAGGTATTGTATTACTAGTTACAGGTATAACATGATTCTGATAACAAAACGACGTGAATTTTAATTAAAATTTGACGTATTTTATTATGACGTAAAACTGTTTTCTCTAACTAATATAGGTATGTGTTTTAGACATTTCAATGACAAATACTTTTTAACATACTGTGGAGGCATGAGGAACAGGGAGTAAAGTACACTCATCCTCCATAGGAAAGGGAGGATCCTCCGCCCAGACGGGTGTTATGTCTGGCGGACACTTGCCCAATGCTTGAAATTGGGAAGTTGTATGTATGCTAGTTGCACGGTAAACTCTGATTGCGAGATGTAGAACTCGTGTGACGTCAGTATGACGCGTTGTTGATTTGTGGCGTTTGTAGGTACCGCCAAATCATCAACTTTTTACTTTTTGCCGATAAAATGAACCCAACCAAGATAACACGGGAAGAATACATGAAAATAATACAGGAAGGATAAAAAGTAATCAACTTTTTATCTTTCCTGTATTATTTTGGTTGTTTGAAAAGTATGCTTTTCTCCAATTTAGATTTACAGGACAATGCACTCTAACGTAATTATATTTAAGTGGCTTATCGAACATAGAATTGAATTCCTATATAGTTATATACATTGTACACGTACTTATAGAAAAAGAGAATTTAAAAGTCGATCCACATGCATTGCTGATTAAAAATATTCTTTATCTAGAAAAATGAGTTACGTATTTGCATACTTGGTCGATGAAGCTGAAACATCAAATGAGGGTAATATTAGCTATGAATACTTCAGTCCTCTGACTCAAACAGCGTCTGTAACACTTCTTTAGTCCGTAAGTAACACTACCGTTTTAACGGCACGCATTCAAACACGAATGTTGACTAATTATACAATATGTAAAGAAAACCCTGTCCGACCCATAAGGATAATAAAGGTTAGGTAAACCCTTGACCAAATATAATATAAAATTTTACATAATCATCATAGTAACAATACTAATGAATTTTGAAATAATCCTTTTTTCCCGGGAATTAATTCCAATTTCCCCGAAATTTGGTAATTTTTAAAAAAGTGACAACACCGGTATTATTATAAGCGAATAGCGACGCGACCACGTCACATGTGCCGCGTGCCCTGCCCCCCGCCGCCCGCGGAGGGGGTTGCGTACCGCACATGTATTAAGTTACCTCTTTTTGCGAAATAATATTTATTTTTTTATGGGTTTTTTTTTAAGTTTAGCCTGTCTTTGTGGACATTAGTAGAATCAGTTATCGATACCTAACAATACCTTCACGGATCGGACAGGGTTTTCTTTACATATTGTATAGTGAATGATCAGCAGAGCAATTAACACTTCCGTTTTTTTTAATTAAATCTAATTTCAAAAAGCCTAAAAGCATGTACTTTTTTGTAAACAAAGTGAAAAGAAATTGTGACTTTTAGATTTCTTCTAGGAACGCGTTCCAAATGTGAAATTGTGTGAAAAATCCAAATGTATATCTTTATATATATAATTCTGCTGTACGTGTGTATGTCATTGAACTCCTCCTAAACGGCTTGACCGATTTTAATGAATTTTTCTATATGCGTTTGAGTGGAGACCTGGAACGTTTAGATTCACAAATCAACCCCGCAGATGGCGCTAATCGCTTGAAGAAGCATGTGATCTCGGAAACGGCCCTAACGATTTCGCTGAAAATTAATATGTGGTGGTTTTCGGGGACGAAAAATCGATCTAGCTCAGTCGTATGTCTGGGGAAGCGCATAATTTCGAGTTTTCTCTTTCGCAATATTTCACGCATAATATGGGCGCTAATTTCGCGCGGCTTGACATAGCGGCTGTAGCGTAGTCGATATTGGTATGGTTTACTCGCGATGGCTGGTGTTCCTCGGTTCAAACCCGGTCAATCACAAGTTTTTTTTTTGTTTTTAGACAAGTTTATAGTTTTTTTTTAATTTTTTTAGTTACTTAAAAATATAATTGTACATAAGAACTAAAAGGCGAAAAAAAAAAAGATATTTTTTTTTATTGAACTAAATTTGTACTTATGAACTAAAAGAGAAAAAAATAAATAGAAATAAATAATTATTTAATATTTTTTATTTTACTTAATGAGACAGAAACAAGAGCTCTAGGGGTAGAGAGAGGTATGATATCTTTGTTACAAATGTAGATGACAATGCTTTCCATGGGTTTCATAATTCCATCATAAATCTGCTGTACGTGTGTATGTCACTGAATTCCTCCTAGGCTGGTCCGATTTGAATGAAGTCTATGTATATAAATGAAAGTCGTGTTAGTTACTATATTTATAACTCAAGAACGGCTTAACCAGTATGGCTCAAAATTGGTAGAGAGGTAGATAAGAACTGGGAGAAGGACATAGTACATAGGATACTTTTTATCCCGTTCCCGCGGTTCCTGTCGTTCCCGTGTGACGTGACATAAGACATGGTTTAACAAAACGCAACTGACATGGAATAACAAAACAACTCAGTCAAAATATAAGTTAGCGGTTCATTTGTTAAAAATGGTACAAACACACTCCTACACTACTCAGCATATTAAAAAAAAGTCTTACCTGTTGAATGTTGATGCATTTATTTAAAGCAAGGAATATAAATGCTCTCTGCCGGTTTAATTTTTTTAATAAAAGCCCCAAAGCAAACTTCAACTTCAAAATTTCTAATATTGTATTGCTGTGCCATTTACCACTTCACTACATACTATAAAACAAAGTTACTTTCCCTTTCCCTATGTTCCTGTGTATGATTAAATCTTTAAAACTGCGAAACAGATTTTGATGAGGTTTCTTTTAATAGATAGAGTAATTAAAAAGAAACGTTTATATGTATAATAACATCCATTAAATTGTGGAGAAACACTATTCCTCGCCCACATGTGGGAGTGATGAGAGGAGGCATAACTCTGTTGCCGCGAAAAATCGCAGTACAGCGGACAGAGCTCCGGCGGGGTCTCATGGCGACATGGAAAGTGTGATTGTCGCAATCCAGCACTGAACACGCCGCAATAGCGGCGGTAAGTCCTCTCTTTGAGGAGTAGCTAGAGAGGCGCCACGGCGTCCTCACCTTCCGACTGACGTAGATCCTCACCGGACACGGCTGTTTCGGGCGGTTCCTGTTCCGTATAAGGCGTGAGGAAACGCCAGGGTGACCACTGTGTGCATCGCCCTGAGGACACGGTGGAGCATAAGGTGGAGGTCTGCCCGGCTTGGATAGAGCACAGCCGTGTTCTCGTGGCGGCGATCGGCGGCGATCTCTCGCGTCCGACCCTGGTCCGGGCCATAGTCCGGAGCAAGAGTGCATGGCAAGCTTTCACCTCCTTCTGTGAAGCAGTGATGCTGGCAAAGGAGGAGGTGGAGCGGGTGAGGGAGCGGAAATCCCACTACACTCACGGCTCAAACCGCCGCAGGAAGCGCCCTGGTCGGGAGGCAACATCGGACTCCCAATCGCCGTAGGCGCGGACTTGCGGGCGGCGAGGGATAGGCAGCTCGCCTCCTTTTAAGAACCAGGCTCGGGTTGACGGCCCATTGTGTTTCACACGTGCCTCAAAGAGATGTCAGCACACCTTGACGGTGTCCACGAGGACTGGTCCACAGGGTTACGGGTTGATTAAAAAAGAAACCATGGCACTGGCCGTTGCACAGGCAAGTGAAGGAACACGGGTGGGTTTTACTCAATAAAAGTCTGACACGCCCTTCCGCTCCGCCCAGAGCGGGAGAGGTCACTTGATGATTTCCCATCCACAACAAAAAAAAAACTGAAGAAGAGCAAGAAATTGCACTTGAAGGCGCAGCCTTAGTATGGCTCGACTTCGTGCTTCTCACTCACCAGAGCAAAGGGAGGCAGCCCGTGAAATGGCTCGGTTGGCAATGCGAAATCGTCGAGCAAACCTCAGAGATCAAGCGCTAGATAATTTACGAAACACAAGAAGAAATTCATCAAATACTGATTTGAATCGGGCAGCTTTTCAATACGCATATAATATAACGCAATGGCGTTCGCATTGGGCCAATGGATGTTGTTTGCGAGTATTATAGCACATTAAAGATTTCCGGAGAATCGCCAGGATTGTGCTCCCAAATAAAGAATCATTGAATAATAATATTCATTTACTTAAAATTATCCTAATTTAAAAAGTAGTCATGTGATATTGCCTTTAAGGCGGAACGAAGTTCGCCGGGTCAGCTAGTCTTTATATATATAATTCTGCTGTACGTGTGTATGTCATTGAACTCCTCCTAAACGGCTTTACCGATTTTAATGAATTTTTCTGTATGCGTTTGAGTGGCGACCTGGATGGTTTAGATTCACAAATCAACCCGGCAGATGGCGCTGATCGCTTGAAGAAGCATGTGATCTCGGAAACGGCCCTAACGATTTCGCTGAAATTTAATATGTGGGGGGTTTCGGGGACGAGAAATTGATCTGGCTCAGTTTTATGTCTGGGGAAGCGCATATTTTCGAGTTTTCTCTTTCGCAATATTTCACGCATAATATGGGCGCTAATTTCGCGCGGCTTGACATAGCGGCTGTGGCGTAGGCGATAGCGGTATGGTGCTACTCGCGATGGCTGGTGTTCCTCGGTTCAAACCCGGGCAACCACAAGTTTTTTTTTTGTTTTAGACAAGTTTATAGATTTTTTTTTTAATTTTTGTAGTTACTTAAAAAGAAAATTGTACATAAGAACTAAAAGGGGAAAAAATAAAAAAAAATATTTTCATTTTTATAATTAACTAAAATTGTAGTTATGAACTAAAAGAGAAAAAAAATAAATAGAAATAAATAAATATTTAAGATTTTTTATTTAACTTTAAGAGACTGAAACAAGAGCTCTAGGGGTAGAGAGAGGTATGATATCTTTGTTACAAATGTAGATGACAATGCTTTCCATGGGTATATTCCTAAATCTGCTGTACCTGTGTACGTCACTGAATTCCTCCTAAAGGGCTGGTCCGATTTGAATGAAGTCTATGTACATAAATGAAAGTTGGGTTAGTTACTCTATTTATAACTCAAGAACCGCTTAACCAGTATGGCTCAAAATTGGTAGGGAGGTAGATAAGATCTGGGAGAACTCTTTGAGGAGTAGCTAGAGAGGCGCCACGGCGTCCTCACCTTCCGACTGATCTAGGTCCTCACCGGACACGGCTGTTTCGGGAGGTTCCTGTTCCGTATAAGGCGGGAGGAAACGCCAGGGTGACCACTGTGTGCATCGCCCTGAGGACACGGTGGAGCATATGGTAGAGGTCTGCCCGGCTTGGGTAGAGCACAGCCGTGTCCTCGTGGCGGCGATCGGTGGCGATCTCTCGCCTCCGTCCCTGGTCCGGGCCATAGTCCGGAGCAAGAGTGCATGATGGCAAGCTTTCACCTCCTTCTGTGAAGCAGTGATGCTGGCAAAGGAAGAGGCGTAGCGCGTGAAAGAGCGGAAATCCCACTACTCTCCCGCCTCAAACCGCCCTGGTCGGGTGGCAACATCGGACTCCCGACCACCGTAGGTGCGGGCTTACGGGCGGCGAACGATAGGCAGCTCGCCTCCTGGTAAGAACCAGGCCCGACTTGACGGCGCGTTGTGTTTCACACGCGCCTCAAAGAGATGTCAGCACACCTTGACGGGGTCAACGAGGTCTGGTCCACAGGGTTGCGGGTTGGTTAAAAAAGAAACCATGGCACTGGCCGTTGCACAGGCAAGTGAAGTAACACGGGTGGGTTTTAGTCAATAAAAGTGTGACACGCCCCGCTCCGCCCAGAGCGGGAGAGGTTGAGGTTGGGAGAGGCATTTGATGATTCCCCATCCACAACGAAAAAAAAAAAGAACTGAAGAAGAGCAAGAAATTGCACTTGAAGAGCGCAGCCTTAGTATGGCTCGACTTCGTGCTTCTCACTCACCAGAGCAAAGGGAGGCAGCCCGTGAAACGGCTCGGTTGGCAATGCGAAATCGTCGGGCAAACCTCAGAGATCAAGCGCTAGATAATTTACGAAGCACAAGAAGAAATTTATCAAATACTGATTTGAATCGGGTAGCGTTTCAATACGCATATAATAATACTAGCTTTCGCCCGCGGCTCCCCCGCGTGGACTAATATTTTTCGTATCCCACGGGAACTGCATATTTTTCCGGGATAAAAAGTAGCCTATGTGTTATTCCAGACTATTATCTACCCCTGTGCCAAATTTCAACCAAATCCATTCAGTAGTTTTTACGTGAAAGAGTAACAAACATCCATACATCCATACTTACAAACTTTCGCCTTTATAATATTAGTAGGATAGTAGGATAGCGCAATGACGTTCGCATTGGGCCAATGGATGTTGTTTGCGAGTATTGTAGCACATTAAAGATTTCCGGAGAACCGCCAGGATTGGGCTCCCAAATAAAGAATCATTGAATAATAATATTTATTTATTTAAAATTATCCTGATTTAAAAAGTACTTATGTGATATTGCCTTTAAGGCGGAACGAAGTTCGCCGGGTCAGCTAGTTATGTAATAAAATTGAGCGTCTCCAGCGCAGTACCTTTGATAACATCTTATATTTTCTTTTCTTTTCTTTATTTTCTTTTTCTTTTTTCTTTATTATCAACGGGGTGATTACGTACAAACTAAAACAGTAGAAGTGGCTTTCATTTTGACAGTATAACAATTTTGTCATTTCATTGTGTCATTTTCGTACTTGACCTGCAAATTTTTTGAATGTATCAATGTATGAAGCAATTAATTAGCAATATCTTACTAAATTATTCAGATTATTATTCGTAGTTACGTAATTGGGGTGCTGATTACATGATGAGCTAAGATGACGTGACGTCCTATCATCACGCTTGAATTCCTCTAAGGGTTAGACAGTACGGGTACGGGGCGAAATGTGGGTACATTTCGCCATTTATGTAGGTATAGTCAACCGGGGCAATTGCGTCTTTGGGGCAATTGCGTCTAATCGAAGTTATCTTAAATCTATTTGAAAACCCACTCTCCTGCCATCTTGTTTTGTTTACTTTGAATAAAATACTATAACGTATAGATGGCAGGAGAGTAGGTTTTCAAACAGATTTAAAATTATTTCGATTAGACGCGATTGCCCCCAAAGACGCAATTGCCCCGGTTGACCTTACTAGCTTTCCGCCCGCGGCTTCGCCCGCGTGGAGTTCGATTATATCGCGCTTTTTAGATTTCCCTCGGGAACACCACATTTTTTCGGGTTAAAAGGTAGCCTATGTCCTTTCTCAGGGTCTAAAGACTGTCTGTGCCAAATTTCATCAAAATCGGTTGAAGGGTTTAAGCGGGAAAGCGTAACAGACAGACAGACGGACAGACAGACAGAGTTACTTTCGCATTTACAATATTAGTATGGATTTAAATACCATGCAACAGAAAAAATGGGTGGCCTATCGTCGTCAACCGGGCACAGATCCAGAGTCCTGACTGCTACCGAGTTTTGTGACTATATAGATGAAAGACAACGGTGTTTATAAACTTAAGTTGCTGAATATACGGACGACAGCAGGTCAAGCTACCCCAAATATTCCCAATCAACCTTGAGCCTTGCTTTAGAGGTAAAGTTGAAAATCTAATAAAGAAATCTGACAGATTATAGTAGCTTGATGTGCTGTCGTCTGTACCGACCATCTGGGGCCCTAGTCTGCTATTACAATAGTGTCAGAATGGTCGCTCAGTGATCTCATAATGATCGATTTTGAAAAGTTTCGTAAACTAATAACAAAATGCGTCATTATGAATTTCCAGTGGTCGATTACTGACACTTCACTCCATAATAATAAATGTTCAAATTGAGTAAGTAGCAGTTTTTAGAACTATTTATTTATTTATTTTATTTATGTAGTTATTTAGAATTTATTTGTACTAACGGTTTTTATAATAATGGCAATAATATGGTAATGTCTTCTCTATCACCATTCCATGAATTTCAGACCGATAATTGATCGATCATTATGAATTTAACAGATTATGAACTTCTAAGCACAATGACAATGGAATCGTGTTAGAATACCAAATTTATAAAAATAGCAAACTTTAAAAAAGGGTGTTATGTTTTACGTTGTACCTACATAACAAATACGTGTAAAGGCACGTAAGTACATGGCTAAACATTACGCCAATGACTACTATATCACAGTTTCCAAATCATCATCATCATCATCATCATCATCATCAACCTTTTTTATCGTCCCACCGCTGGGCACAGATCTCTTCTCATACAGAGAAGGATTAGCGTAATCACCACGCTTGCTCAATGCGGATTGGCGATTTCAGACTTAAAGTCCAGGTTTCCTCGAGATGTTTTCCTTCACCTTTAGTCATATTTCATTAGTTTCCAAATAAAACACAGTACTTCATCATTTTAATCATAGTTCTTAGCGTGTTGCTAATGACTCGGAAAGAAGATTGTAAACTAAAATGAATAAAAAGTCAGCGTGAAAATTGAAAATTCATTTATGCACGCTTGATTTCCTACACTGAAAATTACCTACCCATGAAAGTAATATCGCAAATATATGCAATCAGACAAGACGTCTAAAGAATAAGTTGTCAATGCTTTATCAGTAGCTTTGGGTTTCAATTTGGCAGTTCAACAACCTTTATTGCATTATTTAAATTGTTGAGCTGACATATTTTTGAAATATATGGGCCAATGGATTGGCTCTATTTTTTTTTTTTTGGGACAAAACCCGCCACGCTGTTCCCAACCCACTGCAACTCCTGAAAGCCAGAATCAACAGTGGAGACCGCCAGAAAAACGCCGAGCAATGAAGCTCGACGAGTTCCGGAGAAACGATTCAACTGTCTTGGGTCCCGCAACGAAATTAATCAGAAAAGAATAGCGGAGGAGTAAGAAAAAATATTTTTTTTCCACTTCCCTCCATAACAAGCAGGAGACAGAACAGAACTAGGCCAATCGGCACAAAGGGATATTATTGCAACTGGGAGAAGCCCAGATTGCCAAGCACCACGGAATAAAAATTTGATTAAGTTAATGGGTCCTAAGTAGGTATGTGCTGTTACAATTGATTCCAATAATAGGTATGGCAAAAGTGCCTGAACGCACGGAAATTAGTTCTAGTTTCTACAAGGTCCGTATAATAAACAACTCCGGATGTAACTTGTACACTATCCAACATAATATTGCGTTCATTCTGCCAAAGAATACACTCCCACAAGATGAGATTAGCTATATGCCTGAAAATTAATCCAATTGATGGTAATAGTACCTACGCTGCGCAATTAGTGCGCTGTATGTAAGCTTCTTTTTTTATTTCCTGTCAGACACACACGCTTCCTGAACAGACACGCTATGAATAAATATCTCCTTTTTTATGGGAAATCATAAAATGACCTCTACCGCACTCCGTCCAGTGCGTGTCCGACTTTTACTGACTAAAACCCACTTGTGTTCCTCGATTTGCCTCTGCGGCAGGGGCCACAGTATCTTTTACTCACTAAAACCCACTTGTGTTCCTCGATTTGCCTCTGCGGCAGGGGCCACAGTATCTTTTACTGACCAAAACCCACTTGTGTTCCTCGATTTGCCTCTGCGGCAGGGGCCACAGTATCTTTTACTGACTAAAACCAACTTGTGTTCCTCGATTTGCCTCTGCGGCAGGGGCCACAGTATCTTTTACTGACTAAAACCAACTTGTGTTCCTCGATTTGCCTCTGCGGCAGGGGCCACAGTATCTTTTACGACTAAAAACCACTTGTGTTTCTCGATTTGCCTCTGCGGCAGGAGCCACAGTATCTTTTTTTGAACTACCGACTGACAGAGCGACTCTGGCAGGCAAAGATTAGCTAACTCCTTTTCTTTCATACTATTCCTCTCACGGCTTATCCATATTTCCTTTGGTCTTGCTCTCCCTCCTCATCCATCAAAATTGTATTCATCACTGTTTTAGACATGCGTTTCCTCCCTCCTCACCACACACGATATCTTCCTCCTCACGATTCTTCACACGATTTCCTTCCAACTTTCCTGGCACTGGCGCCAGATTGAAGTTTCCCCTTATTTACTTACTCATTTCTTAATTTATTTACGCTCGTCACTCCACACTTCCATCTCAACATTCTCGTCATCAAGATCCGTATCGAAACTCAATTTCAGCTATATTAAACAAACGAAGGAATTTCGTTTTATTGCACACACAGGAAAGTAAGTGGCGAAACTCTGCGGAAGTGATGAAAATCGATGTCCAAACATGATTAAAAAAGAAAAAATTGATAATAATTTATACTACATGTAATGCAATTAATGCACATCCTCAAACACCCCAATTAGAATATACCTAATCATAATACATACACTGAATTTTTGATTTAACATGTATATATATTCATTGTTTTATGAAATTAGTTATACCAATTTATGGAGAACGAAGACCTTAGAGTTCTTGGAATAAGGTTTATTTTTCTTTATTTTGTTTTAAATTATTAAATTTGTATGAATACGAAACTGCTATTTTAAGTACAAACAACAGGGTTAACGTGACAAAAATATCCGAAGTTTTAATTATTTTTGGGATAAAAATTACCTATATTAATTACCTATGATATAAACCGATTCAGTAAACCATTCTGAACAAACTATTTTCAGGAAGCGCGTCAATTAATTTACATGCTGTATAAGGTCTCTGAAGTATGAGTGCGCGGGTTCGATTCCAGGTCAGGCAAGTAAGTACCAATGTAACTTTTCTAAAGTTATAAGTACTTTCTAAGTATATCATGGACACCAATGGCTGAAGGTGAAGGAAAACATCTTGAGGAAACCTGAACTTTATAAGTCTGAAATCGCCAACCCGCATTGAGCAAGCGTGGTGATTACGCTCAATCCGTATCTGTATGAGAGGAGACCTGTGCCCAGCAGTGAGACGATAAAAGGTTGATGATGATGATGATAAGGTCGGCGACCGTATGTTCTGCACGCCGATCGATTCTTTAAAAATCTTCACATGGGTGAAGTGATAAAGTCACTGCTCATGACAATTTTCATGATTAAATGGTTACAGAATTGCACTGCTGTACTGTGTGTAATTGCTAGAAATAGGTATGAGTACAAAAGTCATGATAGAATTTTTTATATGTATCCAATATCCTAACACAAATTAAACTGATTTACTCAATAAACTTCATGTAACAATATTAATTACCACGTTAATTTACTCCAAAATAAAGGGTACTTTTTTTTGTTGTTATCAAGTTGGATGTCGATTACCATTCTACGTCGGCGCAGCTTCGCTACATATTTTTACCCGACTACGGCAAAGCAAAAGGAGGGTTATGATTTTGACAGGCTATGTATGTATGTATGTATGTATGTATGTATGTATGTATGTATGTATGTATGTATGTATGTATGTTCATCTGTTCCCTCGTAACTTCTAAACTACTTATCAGAATTCGACAAATGATATATCATTAGAAGCGTCTTAATTGTCCGCTGGTTATAGGCTATATGGGGTTTCACAAAATCTACTGTGGCGCCCTCTAGCGGACAAAACATACAGAATAAAAAAATAAAGTTAAGATAAATATGCCGTGTTTGGTATCAATTGAAAGCGCTTTACTTGTACATTTTGAATATATATATATATATATTGCTAGCATTTACGTGTGACTTTACCTGTATTCATGGGCTGGTTGCATATAATTCACATCTTTTCGTTCATAGCTTCTTTAATACTTATTAGAATAAGACTACTGCAGTACCATTAGAAGGGCCTTAATATTTTGTTAGTTATGAGCTATAAAGCTTGTCAGCAAATTTAGTATTGCGCCCTCTAGCGGACAAAAAGTTCAATGTTAATATAAAATTAAAATAAATATACCGTGTTTGGTATCACGTGAAAGAGCTTCACGAGGGCTTTAAGCTTGTACATAATTACAAGAATGCTTTAATGATGTTAAATATGAGCGATAAGAGTAAAGCGCGGATCACGGGAACTGTGAATCGCTTTATGCAATGTAAAGCAGTGTGAACATTATTGGAATATGTAATGCACTAATGAAAACGACATAAGCTGGGAGTAACCCCACGCGGTGAAGGCGGAAACAGTTTGATAACTGGCTAAATCTCCCATAAAAAGGCCTCTGCACTATATGCCTTCGGGCTTATGTTGTTATATGTGCGTGTAGATGTAATATGTCAAGCACCTACTTTTTAGTTCATCAGTTTAACTTTTGTTAATAATATGCGCCACAAATACACTTTAACACCAAAATAGTACAAATAAAAAAAAGTTAAAAAACTAAAACCCAACTACGACAAAAAACGACGCTGAAAAAGTATAAAACAAGATTTTCAGAATACTAAACTGAACAAAGTTGCTAATGTAGTTGTAAATTTTCATGTTTGGAAAGGCGTAGTCACACGTTGTCAAAGTGCTACGGTAGGTAGGTATATGTAACGTGTGACTACGCCTTTCCAAACATGAAAATTTATCTCTACATAGTGAATATTGCATACTTCAGAATAGTAGTGTATGACATTACTACTGTGTCCATTTACTTGCAACTACATTAGCAACTTTGTTCAGTTTAGTATTCTGAAAATCTTCTTTTATACTTTTTCAGCGTCGTTTTTTGTCGTAGTTGGGTTTTAGTTTTTTAACTTTTTTTTTAATAGTATGTAAAGGATAAAAGCACATTACAAAATTAAATATAAGCAAATCGATTTTGATCCATTTCATTGTTACAACTAACATTGACGTAAAAAGTTTGATAACATAGCGATAACTTTTTCTTTGCGGATAGTAAATCATCAATGGTCCTCTCCCGCTCTGGGAGGAGCGGAAGGGTATGTCAGAGTTGTACTGACTAAAACCCACCCGTGTTCCTCCTCCACTTGCCTGCTTGTCTCTTTCGGATAACCCGCGATACAACGCTCACCCTGTAAGCATTCCTCAATCTTATTGCAAAAACTTCAGGAATGTACCAGGACAACATAACGGTGCAAGAATTCTCACGCTGTGAATCCCACCAGAACACAACGACGGGCAAGTGTATGAGAGATGAAGCAATCCAGTTTTATGAAAGCGTCATAACCTCTTTTGTCTTGTCGGTGAAGTGAATACATTGATAAAAGAGTCCTTGCCTAATGAATGACAAATTGATGACGATTACCTATTGTCACATATTTATTTATTGAATTGTCGATCTGTGTCCGGCAGCCTAATTGTGTAATACAGTATTACAGTCAATTTCAATCATTTTGAAGCATATTACGAATCCATTACTCTATATGTTCGAAAAGTTGTTTGCTCAACAACGCTATGAATTCTGTTGAACTGTTAAATTAAAACCCATTGCTACTGATAGTGAGTTAACCTAAAGATTGTGTGTCTCGATACCAACTATCTCGGGGTATTTATAAACGACGCTTAAAGTAACTTTCAAACGTCAAAAATGTATGGTTAAAGTTTAAAGGTCACTGCTCATTAGAGACACTTGGCAGCCACCCCGCTCCGCTTTGTCGCACGGCGTGTCTACAGGTGGTCCACGGGTGGTAGCCGCGTTATCAATAAACGTCGTGCGGTCGACTAGTGGACCTCGGGCGGTCAACTAATGAACACCGAGAGGTCAACAATTGGACGTCGCTTGGTCGGCGAATGTTGGAGTAGGCTGTTAACAATTAGCACTAGGTCTACACTTGTGTTTAGTAATGTCAAATTTTGCAAACCATGAATTGACACTCAGATGTCGAACTTGATGATGAATGAAGCAACATAAAACAAGTAGACAAGCTTATTGGGTCATATGCGGGCAGCGCGCGGTCTACTCGGGACCCGCGCGTTGGCAATGCGCAGTCGATGCAAGGCAAGCATGCGAGCAGCGAGTTGTCACCGAGTGGTCCACCCGCCGTCCGCACGTGGAGGGCTTACGACCGAGGCGATCTGATGACGCTACATAGTTGATAAGTAAGCGTATTCCAATACAAGGCCATATAAAAAATACTAGCCACAGGAGGCCAGGCGGTGCGGAGTGAGTGCCGGTTGGTTCATCCTCCATAGAAAATGGAGGATCCTCCGACCAGATTGGTATCGTCCGGCGGGCACTTGCCCACCGGTTGATATCGTGAACTTGTATGCGTGCTAGTTGCACAGTAAACTCTGCTTGCGAGATGCAGAATTTGGGTGACGTCAGTATGACGTTCGCATGCAGCGTTGTAGGTACCGCTACAAATATGATACATATATCAAACCATCTAGAACTTTTCTGGTTTAAATTGTAAACAGGGGTAAATTTATACCTACGTACATTTTGATACGTAAAGTATTTAAATAACCATGTTCTTTATATACTTCAGTTTTAACCTCAAGAAATGTAATGAAATAGACAAGAAACTCACCTTCTGCTTGTTCGTCATTAGCAGCAAATATTTCATGTCCTCGGAGAACGTCGACATTGTGAAGTTGCGGATCTTAGTCTGTAAACAGAAATAAAAAACAGTATTTAAAAAAAAAAACACTAGTTAGAACTGCATCCTAATTAAGTAACACACTATTGCCAATCAATTGTTTCAGAAAACGTGTCTGCTCAACAACCTAAATGACGCGATGAATGCTGTTCAACTGTCAAAATGAAACTCATTGCTACACGCAATTACCCTGCACCTTCTATAACCAACCACACCATAGTAATGTAACATTTTATGTTTATGATCCATGTGGAAAAAGCTTATCGCCTTTTTGTGGGCGTTCAAGACTTTCAGGGGGGCAATAGAAGACCCAGAGTAAATGACATTTCCAATGTTACGACTATACAATATTACACGTTTAAATATAATCGTGGCAATAGTTGTTTGAGATTCGCGACAGATCGCGCTATGATTTCTTTTAAAAAGCGCGGCCGTGACTACCACAATACATCCGTAGTAATGGCTGTCGTGAAAATGATCGTAAAGTCCTTACAGAAAGCTTCAGTTTTTAAAATCGGTATCGGCTTTCACATGCGTTAATTACTGATGAAAAATGACAGATTTTACTACAATATTCCATTACTAATTTTATTATAATAGTCCAATAGTCGACTGTAGGCTTAGAAACCACACAAATTTACTTCCATAAACGTATCAATTACGCTATTTGAGGCCACCGCTCTTTTAGGAAGCGTACGTTCTTTAAAGGTACTTTGCTTTTGTAAATATTTTGAATTGAGTATTTGTCACAATCTATTCCTCGAATGTACCTCAATTTTTGAGGAAGAAATCCTCGTTTATAGCCTTCGTCTGGGAAGAACGGAAGGTTGTGTCGGACTCCTCTCGACAAAAACTCCATAGTTCCTACGAGTCCTGGAGATAATTATTTACATGTATTCGCACCCACGACTGGTTACAATTTACCCCGTGAAATTAATTTACGTTGTTTACAAAAGAAAAATAATGTACAACGAAAATTCAAAGATATGTGACATCCCTACACTGAGCCCCCGAACGGGATTCCGGAACACATCCTCTCACCAAGACGAGGCCTGTGACCCAACAGAAAGACGCTGATTATATCTGTGTTTGCTATGGATTTATGAAAGTCGATTTTTTAAATTCGTAGCTACAAACATTAACACTGCAAAAATGGATAAAACGCAATTCATTATAGCGACAAAGGCCGAACCAACATACATTGCGTTATTTACATCGATTTTTTTTTTAAGTATAAACTAATGCTTGACAGCAATCGCGCCTGATGGTAAGCAGTGATGCAATCGTTGATGGTAAAGCGCGCTAGTTTATTAAGCCTTATTCACTTAAAAACTTGTGTGAGACAGCCTCCGTGGCGTAGCGGTAGCGGACGCGGCCACTGCGCAAGATGGCGCGGGTTCGATCCCCGCACAGTGCAAATATTTCTATGCATGAATATGAATATTTGCACTGATCTGGTCGTAAGTTAAGCCGTTGGTCCCGGTTGCCATACGGACATCTAGTGGCAGTCGTTACGGGTAGTTGGAGTCCTCAAAAGTCCAACAATTGGTCTAACTGCAATGCTTCGATGTCGCCTTCGGGTTGTGGAGGTCACACGGCAGTCGCTTCACGGAAAATGTCGAAGTTTAGCCATATCAGCAATTGGACTAGTAAAGCGGACCCTAGACTCCAAAGCTGACAAGGCTTCGGATGCGACTGGGATTAACACTGGGATGATGATGATGACTTAAAAACTTAGTGAATAGGAAGGAAGACGATGGCTCGCGTAATATGTGATTAATTTTGTATTACCCCACTGCGTGACAGCAGGCACAGGGTTATGTTTGATTTTATTTTGGTAGGGAAAACAAATAATAGTACGGTTCATATAACAGTAAAGTCTTAACAGCTGAAGAAGGATTACAATCCATTACATTTCTACATGTAGCCAGTCTTCTTCTTGGCATCACTGGTGCGCTGGCACGACAGTAATTCTTAAGTTGTTCCAAAACTTGGCATAAACTAGTGCTTGACTGCAATCCCGCCTGATGGTAAGCAGTGATGCAATCGTTGGTGGTAAAGCGCTAGTTTATTAGGAGCCTTAGAAAAACCGAGTGAATAGGAAGGAAGACGGCAGTTGAGCGAGGTGATGCAATGTTAAACCCAACAACACGACGAACAATGCTGCGCTAGAAGGAGATTGATCTGGAGATCCAAACTCCCGGCACAACAACATTTGTTGTATCGTACCCTGCACACATCGCAACACAAATTCTCAGACCCGTCCTCCGTATGGCTTCACCAGACATCATGCCGGAATACGACGAATCGCTTGATCGCTTGATTTGATAGGCAAATACGATTTGACCTTTTCTGTAGCTTTTAATGGCTTAACAATTCAATATGACAAAGACTGAACACTTCTAACGTTCAGCATAAAAGAAATATAAAACATACTACGAGTATTAAAAAAAAATATTAAAGGTAAAATCGCTTAGTATTAAAATCTGCAGTCCTTTAATTACGCTTACCAGGTCATGTTCATCCAGCACCGTAGTGTAGCTCTCTTGAGCTACATTGAATTTCCAGACCCCGAGCCCCGGTTCTTTGTAAATGTATTCTGTATCTGAAATAAGTAATTATTACACGTTAATTAAGAAAGGGTGGGTAAGTTTGTGGATGAACAGTCTTAGTATAACTCGGCCCACGTGGTGGATTATGACCCACTCCGTGCTTCCAAAGAAGAGGCGAGCTGTGTCAGAGTGGTGGAAACAAATAGGTTGAAAGTATGATTTGCTAAGCAAGTCAGAACAGAATAGAATACTCTTTATTGAGTAGGTGGGGTAGGTTTACACGAGTAGGAAAACGCCAATTTATGCTTGTTATTTAGACCTCTCTAAAGCTTTTGACCTTGTTGCTTATGATAAACTCTGGAGTAAGCTTAAGGATACAAATTTACCTGGTGAGACAATTGATATCCTAAAATTTTGGTACAAGAGCCAGTTCAATTATGTAAAGTGGGCAGGCGTCCTTTCAGATCCGTATTCACTACAATTTTCCGATGTTGTTTAATCTTTATATAAATGCACTGATCGTTGAGCTTAGCAGCATGCATGTCGGCTATCACATTGACAATATCTGTGTAAATAATCTGCGTTATGCTGACAACATGGTGCTGCTGAGCCCAACGATCGGTGGACCTAGGAAGTTACTTCATGTGTGTGAGACGTACGCGGTTAATAATGGCCTTAAATATAATGCCACAAAAAACGAGCTCATGGTATTTAAGGCAGGTACTAAATCACCGGATAGAATACCTCCTGTGACCTTGAACGGTACTCCCTTGAAACTAGTCACCTGTTTTAAATATCTTGGGCACATAATCACTGATCACTTGCGTGACGATAAGGACATGAACAGGGAGCGTAGGGCGCTGTCGTTCAGAGCCAATATGATAGCCCGCAGATTTAAACGTTGTACCGCTCAAGTGAAATTAACACTATTCAGAGCGCATTGCTCATCTTTGTATTCGTGTTGTTTGTGGGCTCGTTATGCGCAAAAATCTTTCAGCGCCTTACGGGTCCAATATAACAATGCTTTTAGGGCGTTGTTGGCGCTGCCGCGCTGTTCAGTGTGCAGTGCGTCGGGCATGTTAGCGGATGCTCACGTTAACGGCTTCCATGCCGTGCTCCGCAAGCGGTGCGCCGCACCAACAGCATTCTGGCTGTTATTGCGGATAGGCTGGATACGCGTTACGTCCAGCACTGGGTTTATACCCATATTAGGAAATAAGCACCGTATAATTTTAACGTCCTTTAATTATTATTATTTGTTTTTTTAATATTATTTATATACCAGCGCTTGACCGCAATCCCGCCTGATGGTAAGCAGCGATGCGATCGTTGATGGTAAAGCGTGCTAGTTTATTAAGAGCCTATTCATTCTAGCCTTGAAGACACTCAAATTGTAGTCTGACGGAAACACCGCCGCCGGCAAGTTGTTCCAGTCCCTTGATGTACGCGGTATAAAGGAGGAGGCGAAACGCTTCGTCCGGATCATAGTAGTGTTAACAACGTAAGGGTGGAAACTCACCGTACGACGGGTCGTCCGATGGTGTAACGGAGATGGGGGAATTAAATCATGCAATTTCCTCGCACACTCCCCAAAAAGCATCCTATAGAACACCGAAAGGCTGGCTACTCTACGCCTGTGCTCTAGGCTTTGGAGACCGTCTCGAGTTAAATCAGGGTCACCAATTAGCCTCTTCGCACGCCTCTCCACTGAATCCAAAATAGCCAGGTGACATTTCGCAGCACCAGCCCAAATGAGGCTGCAGTACTCCACACACGAACGGACCTGTGCTTTGTACAACATTAGACGCTGCCGCGGTGTGAAGTACCGCCGGACCTTCGCGATGACGCCAAGTTTTCTGGTAGCCACCTTGGCCTTGGACTCAATGAACCGCCCAAAGTTTAGGTTCGAGGAAATCTCAACTCCCAAAAGCTGAAGGCGGTCGGTGCACTCTAAGGATACATTCTGAAAAGTAGGAGCCAAGGTGAACGGGCTCCTTTTGGCGGTGAAAAGACACGCCTGTGTTTTGGCGGCATTGAATGCTACAAGATTGGCTTTGCCCTGCTCTCTTTCGCACCGAATTGATTCCTTACTAGCCCGAGCTTCCGGCAGATATCTCTCCACAACTATGCTGTCATCTGCATATCCATAGATCATCAGCAGATCGTTAATATGCAGCTGGAACAGAGTTGCAGAGAGAACAGACCCCTGAGGAACACAATTGGTCGACATGGATTTTGTTTTCATTTTATGTTATCTATTTTACTTTTTATATTTTTCTACTAATACTAGTTTTAGTATACTAACACACTATGGCTTGTAAAGTCTGAATTAAATTTTTTTTTTTTATTTTTTTTTTTTATTATGTACACCATATAATTAGAGATCATAAATATGAAGGTTTTTAAAGGGTGACACAATTTAGGCCTTATAAAAAAACAAATTATATTTAATTAGCACAGACTAAAAGACACAACCACCAGCACACCAGATACCTACCATCAGATAGCAGACAAGGTTTGGATGAAATACCAAGGGGAAGGAGAGACATATTATAAAGTAGGTAGCCTGCGGTGAGGATACTAATTAGATTACAATTTCAGTTGTCAGTTCATTTGTCAGTAGGGTGAAATATGTAGTTGTCATCGTGTCGTTATTCTAGTAACAAGCACTAACAAACACGGGCATAGGGGTTTACTGGGTTTTATCTTCAAAAAATTCTCAGTAACATTTCGGAGTTTGTTTTTGTGCCTTTTTGCCGGCAAAAGGCTCTTAATAAAAGAGGTATGAGGAACGAAGCTTAAAGTTCACTTATCCTCCTTAGAAAAGGCAGAATCCTCCGACCGGACAGAGTCTGGCGGGCACTCGCCCAACGGTTGTTGTTGGGAAGTTGTATATACAATATGTAAAGAAAACCCTGTCCGATCCGTGAAGGTGTTGTTAGGTATCGATAACTGATTCTAATAATGCCCACAAAGACAGGCAAAAATAAAAAAAAAAAAAAAATCCCCTAAAAAAATTAATATTATTTCGCAAAAAGAGGTAACTTAACACATGTGCGGTAAGCAACCCCATTCCGCGGGCGGCGGGGGGCAGGGCACGCTGCACCTGTGACGTGGTCGCGTCGCTATTCGCTTATAATAATACCGGTGTTGTTACTTTTTTAAAAATTACCAAAGTTCGGGGAAATTGGATTTAATTCCCCGGAAAAAAGGATTATTTCAAAATTCATTAGTATTGTTACTATGATGATTATCTAAAATTTTTTATTATATTTGGTCAAGTGTTTACCTAACCTTTATTATCCTTATGGGTCGAACAGGGTTTTCTTTACATATTGTATGCTAATTTTTATGGTAAACTCTGCTTGCGAGGTGGAGGATGTATTTGACGTCAGTATAACGGGTTTTTCGCATGTGGTATTCGAAGAGACCTCTATAAGGTGAAATGTGGGGGTGTGTGTCTCTACTACAGAGACACCTCTGTCCATCCTTACAGCATTATGTTATTACGTGTTGTTTAATTGTAAAAACAAAAAGGAAACAAAGATACGCTTTACATTGTAAGTAGGGTGAGAAAGCCTCGTTAATGAAGCTCATTGAGATGCCGAAACTGTAAATAGGTACCATTCTTATGATTTGCCGTTTGGTATTTAGTTAGATAAAGAAGTGTGTCTTAAGATCCTTAATCATCATGTTACATCTCACCCCTGCATTGCGCCAGTTATGCTTTATCTAAGACAACTTTAACAAGAGGCTCTAATCCATATCCCGTGCTGCTTAGATTTTTATTGAGCAAAACTACACTAACTAACCCAATCAGAGGAATGAACCTAGTGTGAACCATAATCAAATATACAGTATGTTAAATAACAGAGGGCGTTCCCTTAAACTCGTTAAAATATATCATTAATAGATTAAAATAAAAATATCAGCATAGAAAAATAAGCATAAAAAAATCCGAATAAAAAAAAATTCTAATTGGAAATAAATTTGAAACCTCCTGTTTTAAATCAAAATAGTAGTCGTCATGTATAAATAAATTGCGACGTTGCCGTCTTTCATGTTCGCGTGTACAGTGTGTTTCTTTTACATGTCAATTTAAAATTTTTATTGAATATTTTCTTATTGGAAAAAATTTTAAAACATTTTGTTTTCGAATGGAAGTATTTTTTTTAGCATGTATGTATGCTATACTATTTCGGGTTAACGGGAACGCCCTCTGTTAGTTAACATACTGTATAAAAATGGACTGCTGTAATTGTATAATGATCTTACCAAGATAATGGTCCCGACTCCCCACAGACTAAACTAATTTTAAGTTAACTGCATCTTTTTTTTTTATTTCATTAAGAAAAGGACAGAAGATAAAATGTCAGTTTAGACCTATCAAATTAGTGCGCTCTTGACGTAAACCGACGTATTTTAAGTCGCCATGTTTATAGTCGCGTCTAAACTGTCTATAGAGTATCTTAATTTGACAGGTATGCCGTCATTCGTTATAAATTCAGCCGTCAATTAGCCACTATTAGGCCCAGTTTATTTTCTAGGATTGACAAAAACATATAGCTTCTGTTTATAAGATTTCACAACATACCTGAGATCCAGTTTACAGTGAGTTGTTCTGGAAAGAAGCTGATCGTCAGAGGTACTACTTCCTCGAGTGTAAACGTCTTCAAGCCACCATTTAAGTACGGCGATGACTCCGTGTGGCTGCTCAGTAGCGTCAGGACCAAGCCGATGATCGTTTTCAGCGACTGTTAATAAAGGAAAAAATCTTTAGGAAATATGTATGTATATACAACATGTAAAGAAAACCCTGTCGGATCTGTGAAAGTATTATTAGGTAACGATAACAAAAGAGGTAAATTAATACAGGTGCGGTAGGCAATACCTGTGCTGGCAAAAGGGGGCAGGGCACGCGGCACGCGGCCGCGTCGCTATTCGCTCATAATAATACCGTCAAAAATGGTGTGGTCATATTAAAAAAATACCAAATTTTGGGGAAGTTGGAATTAATTCGCGAAACAAAAAGATTATTTCAAAATTCATTAATATTGTCATGTGTTTACCTAACCTTTCCTTATCCTTATGAGTCGGACGGTGTTTTCTTCACATATTGTATACAACGGTATTTTTTATTTAATGCGAAACCTGAATACAGTTTGTACAGAATAAGCAACTGAAAAGATTCCAATAATTTTTACACCATATTTTATTTTTTCCCAAACACATTTAGAAATTGTTGCTGAGTGGTTACCGAGCGGTTACGATAGATCATAGTACTTATGGCGCAAGCGTGGTGATTACGCTCAATCCTTCTCTGTATGAGAGGATACCTGTGCCCAGCAGTGGGACGATAAAAAGTTCGATGATGATGAAAGGACTTGCATTTGGAGCGCGTAGGAAAAACCGCTATGTACTCCTATGTACATAATATGATAATTTCATGGTGGTTTTTGGTGTCCAAGAATAGAATAGAATAGAATACTCTTTATAATGTACACCATATATATTACAAAAACATAAATATAAAAATTTTACAAAGGGTGACATAATGGGCGGTCTTATCGCTAAGAGCGATCTTTTACAGACAACCTTTGGATGGAATAGTAAGGGGAAGGAGAGAGAAATAATGTAGGTAGGTACAGTGTACTATTTACAATTTTACATAGTTTATATAATAAATATACACGTTAAGTGTATCATACTAGTACAATAAATACTTATATACATATAATTAATAAAAATCATACAAAAGCAAATAAAAAATAATGACATGTTTAAAGAGAGAGGAAATGCTTTTTACCATGGTTTTAAAAGTGGACGGAGTTTGAGCACGCCTTACAGACACGGGCAAGTCATTCCATAGCCGAACTGCTTGTACAGTAAAGGATTTATCGTAAAAACTAGTGGAATGCATCGGTATGTCTAATATCAGGTTTTCCGATGACCTCAGATATCTATTATGTGTGTCATGAAGGAACTTGAATCGTTCTTTAAGATAAGTGGGATATACTTAGAAAGTACATATAACTTAGAAAAGTTACTTTGGTAGCGTAGCCTGACCTGTAATCGAACCCGCACCCTCATACTTGATAGGTTGGTGTTTTAACTACTGGGCCACCACTGCTCAAGTCCTTTCATAGTCAGATATATTATCTCCAATTTTACATGAGTATAAAAATCACACTAATCCTAATTGTCTTTTATCAAGTCAATCAAAAGTACATTGAATTTTATGCTGATTTATTTTTTTTTTACTTATGTATTTTACAATGCAAAAGTAATCCAGTGACACGTGAGATTTTCATACCTAATTCTAACTACCTGGTCAGAGGCGATAACTAAAACGTAGAGACCGCAAAACCACAATAAATATCATCATCATCATCAACCTTTTTATCGTCCCACTGCTGGGCACTGGTCTCTTCTCATACAGAGAAGGATTGAGCGTAATCACCACGCTTGCTCAATGCGGGTTGGCGATTTCAGACTTGAAGTCCAGGTTTCCTCAAGATGTTTTCCTTCACCTTCAGTCATTGGTATCCAAGATATACTTAGAAAGTACATATAACTTTAGAAAAGTTACATTGGTACTTGCCTGACCTGGAATCGAACCCGCGTACTCATACTTGAGAGGCTGGTGTTTTAACCACAAGGCCACCACGACTTTTACAATAAATATATTTCTGGGCATTAAGAATAACTTCTATTGTTACATATTGCCTCGAGGCAATTATTTTATCCATACTAATATTATAAATGCGAAAGTAACTCTGTCTGTCTGTCTGTTTGTCTGTTACGCTTTCCCGCTTATACCTCTCAACCAATTTTGATGAAATTTGGCACAGACAATCTTTAGACCCTGAGAAAGGACATAGGCTACCTTTTATCCCGGAAAAAATTGATATTCCCGAGGGAAATCTAAAAAGCGTGATATAACCGAACTCCATGCGGGCGAAGCCGCGGGCGGAAAGCTAGTAATAAATAATTATTTACCTTATACACAGAAGCCAACACACACATAAAACTATATTTATTATTAAAATATCAACTAAGGGATCCTTTTACAATATTATATTCGCATGTAAATAGAATCACCTACTGAGAAACCGACAAAATATTATAGTACCTACCTAATTAATTAGAGCATTCGCAGACAGCCAATAAGCGGTGGACGATCATAGAGAAGCTTAGTGGTTTAATGTGTGTGTGTGTGTGTGTGTGTACATGTCTGACAACACGTAGGTCAAAAAAAGCGAGCGTGTGTAGGACAGCTACTAAATGTGAGCCATGTGCTATAGGTAATTATAATCTACCAATAAATCTTTGATTACCTAGTGTCTATAAAGTTACATGATATCTTCAATTCAGTATAAGTAAAATGAATGATTTACAGTAGGGGTCGAAAGTGGAGTACCACTTTTGACCCTTATTGTTATTGCAATAAAGTTCAAAAGTGGTAATGCACTTTTGACCCTTGATTGTAACTATGTATATGTATGAGAAAACAACTAAGGAATAGCGGGAGACACCATTGAACTCTCGGCCACCGTAGGCGCAGCCTGCGCCTGCCTGCAGTAAGGACCAGGCCTAGGTCGCCGATACGTTTTGTTCCAAACATGCCTCAAAGAAATGTCAGCACATCGTGGTTGTTCGAAAGAGATACCGTGGCACTAGCGTACAGGCAAGTGAAGGATCACGGGTGGGTTTAGTCAGCAAAAGTCTGACACGCCCTTCCGCTCCGCCCAGAGCGGGAGAGGTAATTTGATGATTTCACATTCGAAAAAAAAAGGAAATCGGATAATTTACTTATTGAAGGAATAAGTAAACCTATTGTAAAACTTGAAGGTATAACCCACGCAGATAAAGAAAAGATCTGAAAATCGCGGCGGATACTTATGGTACGGTTGACAAAACATGCCATTGTTCAATCACAAACCAAAAGCTAAGATTGTAAAATGTCAAATTTACGTTAATGTAAATTTGACATTTTACTTGTTTGTTGTTGTGTTTGTTTTTATTGTTGTTTTTGTTGAGTTTGTTTGTTCAAACTAAACGAAAACAACAATATCAACAAAATAACAGACTTTATTGGAGCGAAATTAACGATAACTCGGAGTGCGTCAAAGTAGCTTCAGTAGTTTGGAAAGCGAATCCTGGACTATTGATCAATGTTTTTTTTTTGTGCAGCGCTTACTTCACTGTGTGAGTATAGACAGCGATAGAGAGTGAGTGAGAACTCATGCGAGCTGACGCCATTTACAGATCTTTTCTTTATCTGCGCGGGTTATATACGTAAAATAAGAATATTATCACTTATTCGATGACATCAAAGAACAGTGTTAACCATAAGTCCACTCACTCAGAAGCACTAATGGAATTAATAAGTAGCTACCTACCTACTTATGTTAATTTTTCTAACCTCAAATTGTAAATTATATAACATTCGCGCCGAAAGTGTTCTTTTTTTTGTATGTCATAAATTCCTTGAAAAACTGATTGTACAACCAGCCAGCCAGTATTGTTAAATAATAATATGCAACCTTTTTGGTTTTCCTTTTTTACCTTCTGTCACACATTTATTCTTCCAATAAGCGTGAAATACATTTAAAACAGAGCATGACAGCCTCCGTGGCGTAGCGGTAGACGCAGCCGCTGCGCAAGGTGGCGCGGGTTCGATCCCCGCACAGTGCAAATGTTTGTTATGAATATTTGCACTGGTCTGGTCGTGCCTCGGAAAGCACGTTAAGCCGTTGGTCCCGGTTGCCATACGAACATCTAGTGGCAGTCGTTACGGGTCGTTGGAGGCCTCAAAAGTCTAACAATTGGTCTAACTGCAATGCTTCGATGTCGCCTTCGGGTTGTGGAGGTCAGACGGCAGTCGCTTCACGGAAAATGTTGAAGTTTAGCCATATCAGCAGTTGGACTGGTAAAGCGGACCCCAGACTCCAAAGCTGAAAAGGCTTCGGATGCGACTGGGATTAACGCTGGGATGATGATGACATTTAAAACAGAGCACAAGATTAAAAAAGGTATTATAAATAAACCTGTTTCTTTTGGCCCTTAAAGTAGAAACATGGATAAAATAACACCAAGTCTGTATTTCCTGAATAAGTAGGCAGGCAGGTACAAACATTGAGTCCCGTATGGTCACATACTGCAAGCGCGACATCTGAATATGAGGTTCTGGGTTGGATTGCAAGGTCGGGCAGTGTTACTGGTCTTTTTCATTTGACATATCCACAGTAATAGCCCGGAGCTTAGGAGTTGGCAGTGTGATACCCCTAAGCCTCGGAAAGCACGTTAAGCGTTAGTCCTGCGCCTGATCTCCCTCCGGTCGTGTCGGATTGCAGTACCATTGGACTAGAGAGTGAAAGAAGGGTGTATGCACCTATGTCACTCACACTTGAGCTCGACATACGAGACATGCCTTAAGTTTTGTCGTTTGAAGAAAAAGCAACCAACTGAAATCTTACAGTCCTTTTTATTGCTTCTTAGTGTTCAAAGCGTCTTGAAACTTGTACTTGTACTTGAAAGCGTCGACTGCGCCTTCACTGGACCGGAACCTTTGACCACGGAGACTTCTTAATTTTAGGAAATTTAAAGTAATTGTTACGGCTTAGGTCGAGCCTGTATGGAGGATGGTCAAGAATTTCTACTTTTTACATGCTTTTTATTAGATTCACTTGTATGTTTGCTTGCTTGCTTGTTTGCTTGTTTGTTTGTTTGTCCGTCTCTAACTCTTTCGACTACGAGTGAGCGGCTCATTACTGTAAAATGTCTCACCGTTTTCAATACGTTCTTTCGCTTGTTTTTTTTTTTTTAAGAATATCAAACTAAAAAGTTGAAAATAAATATAGTTTAAAAAACTAAAAAAAACATGCTTTTATAAAATATCAAACTAAAAAGTTAAAAATAATTTAAAAAAAAAAGCGTGAACCGCTTAATATACAAAAATTATTTCACAAAGCGCCTCGCGCTTTTTTTTAAATTATTTTTAACTTTTTAGTTTGATATTTTTTAAAAGCATGTTTTTTTAGTTTTTTAAACTATATTTATTTTACTGCTTCAAATACTCAATCGTTTGACGAGGCACTGGTTATCCCTGAGATGCAACATTACATCACCTTACGCAACTGCCGTCTTCCTTCCGATTTTTAAGTGATAAGGCTTAATAAACTTGTGCGCTTTACCATCAACGATTGCATCACTGCTTACCATCAGGTGCTTACCAAAAGATGCCTAATAAAGCCTCTATCTCTTGATACGTCACACGATCTTCGAGAATTAGTTGTCTCACAGCAATGATGTTATCTACTAGAAGGCTGATTATGGGCGTCCTTCGCGAGATTTGTCACTAACAATATAGTATGTTTACGCTGGATTTCCAAATATCAGCGGTCGACAGTCCGCAGACTGAGGCTTCATCACTGAACACAGATGTTAGCTCTTCAAAATACTGAAGCCGTGTCAGACCTCTTCTAAAGTTGAGATCAAAGAGTATAATAATAATAGGGTAAAAGAGAGCCCTCTCGAGGGAATTTTGTGCATATCGTTTGAAAGCGCCGCCTGGTTTTCTGAACGTACATTAACGTCAATATATATATATATACCTACGCATACCATAGCTATAGACAGGTATATTGTATAGTCCTATTGATTAGAGGTTATTAATGTTACTTCCTTATAAGCTATTTTGTTTCAGCAAGTTACAGAGATTATAAATAATTGAAACAAAATAGCTTTTAGCGAAAGTAACATTAATGTAATGAATATAATAGAAATAAAACCACTTAATAAAATATAATAACAAAATATTTATTTATTACTTTTAAACTGTCTTATGCTCTCACAACCAAGACCACAGTGATGCGGCATTTTCTCTATTTTAAAAGACACACACACAGAACACAAGCGTCTTTTCGCAATTATAAGAGTGTATTTCACAATTTCTTATGGAATCACAATTCACAGCGCACAGGTACAATACTGCGAAGACTGGACTAGTTTCCGGGTAAGACTGATTATCAGGACGGAGGAGGTCCCAAGAGATCTCAACTCGACGTCAATAACACAGAAATCCTCTCGAAAACCAAGAAACATGCGCAAAATGAATACGAAACAAACAAACACGCGCAAGCCGTGACCACAAATCACAGTGCACTGCTTCATCGATTGTCTAGTTAGAAAAGTTAAATTTTATTTTAGCGACACCTATCGGCATGCCATGGGTACCAATGTTTAGGTATGCTGTTCACGTTCAAAGATGTCATTAGTCACTTTGCTTCAGTTGCTGATGTTCTAAGTGAACCCCCCCTGGTTGAGATTAATTTTCGTAGGTAATCTTTGACAGATTCCAATCAACACTGTGACTAAACAATAGCTTTAATAATAATACTTTCAACTATTTTGAAATTCAAAATTTAAACATATTCGAATATAGAACAGTTTCAAAATCAAAATTCCCGAGAAATATGGAAACGGAGTTTTGGCGGGAAAGTCAAGCTTAGTGTTACACTCATTTTTCATTGGACTTTTATTATTTACTAGCTGTGCCCCGCGGTTTCACCCGCTTAAGCGTGTACCAAATGTCATTACAATCGGTTCAGTAGTTATGGCGTGAAAGTCAGACGGACAGACAGACAGAGATATTTTCGCATTTATAATATCAGTATGGATAGTGTTGTTTACTCAATACAAGTGCGTAATTTATGTAGTAAAAAGTGCATTTAGTAAATAATCTACAAAGAACAGTGAAATATCGCAGCATAGTGGCCACATTATGACTTTGCCTCAAACATCCCTCGTAGACGGTTCATGCGGCCGTCATTTTCGATATGAATAATTCATTACGCGAGATTGGCTAAATGCACAAACCGTGCGAAGCCAAAAAAGAAAGAAACTTTTGATTACTTCAGAAAAAAATCTTTACCTTTTACTTGAAAT
Organism: Sesamia nonagrioides; assembly: GCA_017933935.1. Lineage (NCBI taxonomy): Eukaryota > Metazoa > Arthropoda > Insecta > Lepidoptera > Noctuidae > Sesamia > Sesamia nonagrioides. The sequence continues at coordinate 2,096,664 of JADWQK010000081.1, forward strand.
TGGCACAAAGTCATAACTAGTCCAACATTACAAAAAAAATGGAAACAACAGAACTTAAAAGGCATGCCTAGTAATATCGGCCACGTAATGCTGCCGTCATAAGGAAAAAAGACGCATCTAACATTTTTTTTCCAAATTGAGTTACATGCATATTCTAAATCAGTAAAAAAAATGGCATACACCAATATTTTTATATTTCGCATAAAAAAAATGTTAGATGCGTCTTTTTTCCTTATGACGGCAGAATGTATGAACATGGCTAGTCTCTGCCGACTTTGTTTGTCATAGACGAAATTCGTTTTGGAGACCACTATTATAGTGTATCCCTACTATTCCTATTCTTATATTATTATTCATAGGTTGTTAGGTATATCAGTATATGTGCCACCATCTTCTAATTCAATCAGTCTATATCATTCATGACCAATCGTCTTATAGACCATCATTACTCAATCTGTTTCAACATCCGAAACTACTTTGATGTCCTAGCCTAGAGTAAGTACGAGCACGTATAGTTAATAAGTGGCAAGTTTGAATAGTTGATGTTTTCTTGTGTTAACAAATACAATTTTGAAATACGACAAATTACATGTATCTATGGATTCTCGAAATTGCCATGTTCGTAATAACATAAAATTTCCTTCATAAATAAAGGAGTAAATCACTTTTAAATGAAACTGCGTATACATACTTTTACTCGTACAGTCACGAGCAAAAGTATGAAAAGTATGTAGGTATACGTTCCCAAAGACTAATTGCACTTAGGTACAGACTGTACTTAAATGCAATCAGTCTTTGGAGACGTCATTTGGAGATTCCATTTGCAGTATATTTCATGTGCATTATAGTACCTACCTATTGATTAATCATTGTTAACTGTACGGCATAGCAAAAAATCTCGAGAGGAACCATGTGAGCTCATGGTTCCTCTCGAGATTTTTTGATTTTGAAGAAAATAAAATAGCAAAAAAATAGCATTTTTTAAAACGGTGTAATCGCTAAGAGTACTTTTTTTTATTTCAATCTGTACAACACATTACCATGTAAGTAACTATAATTCTTGGTAAAAAACCTCGTACAGTGGGGTTCAAGTGCTCATGGTATTTTTAAGTAAATTTCAAATTAGCTGGTTGACGCCCCCCGTGACCCAAGGTCTGACTTTTACCTTGGCCAGAGACTAAGCCATAGAACATTATAATGCAACCAGTCTTTTGGGTACATTACCAGTAGACAGCTACGCGGAAGATTTTTTTAAAGCTACATTTTCGTTTGCAAAGTTAAGATATAATTTTGTTATTTTATTAATTAATTGGGTATTAGTTGTTATTTACTTCGTTATTATTTTAATTAATAGATTTTTCTTTAATTTAGCAGTCGATCGATCCTTAAAAATATCACCGTAAAATTGCGTGAAAGTTTATAAATATTATATTATTTTTGTAATTAAAGAAAGAAGAAAATCGAATACATTTATGTAGCATAGATTAAAAGACACATAGGAGTTTTGGCGGGAAACTCAAGCTCAATATCACGTTCATTTTTCGTTAGACTTTTAAAATTATTTATAGTGTTGTTTACTAAATAAAAGTGCGTCATTTATGTAGTAAAAAGTGCATTCAGTAAATAATTCATAAAGAACAGTGAAATATCGCATCATAGTAGCCACCTCATGACATTGTCTCAAACCTCCCTCGTAAGACGGTTCACACGGCTGTCTTTTTCGACATGAATAATCCATTACGTGACATTGGCTAAATGCACAAAGCGTGCGAAGCCTTAAAAGAAAGAAAAAAGAACTTTCGAAGATTTTTATTTTACACACTACAAAAGAAAAAGACATAATACACCAGACAAAAACAAAAAAAAATACCTGAAGTTCAAATAAAATGAGTAAAGTTGACCGCTTGACAACACATCTCCCAGTCTAAACCGCCATGTAGGTACGTTACGAGCATTCCTTTCGTTCCACAAGATTACGATGATGATGTCCCACACAAAGAACGTCCTTTAGATCCTATATTGATATGACCAGCACCCTAATTGCGTAACCCACTATTACTGTCAATTGGAATCATTTTAAAGCGTATTGCTAATCCATTGCTCTTTACATTCGAAAAATGTATGGACTGAACAACGTTTATAACACAATGAATGTTGTTGAACTGTCAAAATGAAACCCATTGCTACTGGTAGTGTGTGACACAATTACCCTGCTGTAGGTAAAAATCATAAATGTGCCAGCAGCACGAGCGTGCAACATCCTAACATTTTAAAAAGAAATGGAACCTTTTTAAATAACGAACGACGATTTGAGGGCGAGCATAAAAGTGTCATGCATCTTACATTTTAACAAACAAACACAACGACAAAGTAAGCAAAAAGTATAAAATAATCTGCTACTCATCATAATCATCATCAACCTTTTTATCGTCCCACTGCTGGGCACAGGTCTCCACTCATACAGATAAGGATTGAGCGTAATCACCACGCTTGCTCAATGTGGGTTGGCGATTTCAGACTTAAAGTCCAGGTTTCCTCAAGATGTTTTCCTTCACATTCAGTCATTGCTGTCCAAGATATACTTAGAAAGTACATATAACTTTAGAGAAGTTACATTGGTACTTGCTTGACCTGGCATCGTCGTGGTGGCCTAGTGGTTAAAGTATGAGAGCGCGGGTTCGAATTTGCTACTATTTCTTTGTAATTAATTAAAATCATCAAATGACCGCTCCGGCTCTCCCGCTCTGGGCGGAGCGAACAGCCTGTCAGACTTTTACTGCGTTACTGACTAAAACCCACCCGTGTTCCTTCACTTGCCTGAGTGCCAGGGGCACGGTATCTCTTTCGAACAACCCGCGGCCCTGTGATGTGGATAGGTTGTCACGAACATTGCCCCCTTTTCTTTTGTTTTGGATGAGAAATCATCAAAAGGTCTCTCCCGTTCTGGACGAAGGGGAAGGGCGTGTCAGACTTTTACTGATTAAAACCCACCCGTGTTTCTTCACGTGCCTGTGCGACGGCCTGGGCCAATGTTTCTACATTTGCCCCCTTGAACAATAATTTTCGAGTATTTCGCCGGAACACAGATTAGTTTTTTTTTTATTATTATTAAAAAGTTATCTTATTATTTCTTTGTATAACCGATGACTATCATGATCGTCGTAACGCCATTTAAATTGAATAACTAATTGTTATGTTTATGATGATTTTCAATGGCGAACGCCAAGGATTATTTGTCGGCCTAACCTAAATACTTATATTTTAACTAGCTGTTGCCCGCGACTTCGTCCGCATTTTGATATAAAATAAGCGCCTGATAAAATAATGAAAGCAATATGTACGTCCGCATTTGCCCCCGTTTTCGCAACATTTTTTGTTACTGCTTTGCTCTTATTGGTCATAGCGGGATGTTAAATAGCCTATGTCCTTTCACAGGCTCTAGACTATCTGTGTACCAAATTTCATTACAACCGGTTTAGTAGTTTTGGCGTGAAAGCCGGACAGACAGACAGACAGAGATTCTTTTGCATTTATAATATTAGTATGGATAAAACACTGTATTACTCTAATTCTAACTCAATATCTTACTTGTGTAGGTAGGTATCGAGGTATTTAAAGACAAATGTCATTGGTACTTTCATGTGTTTTATGTAAATAATGCGTACATCCAGGGAATGAAGGCCTGTAACTGCCAAATTTTGATAGAATATGCGAATAATCAAATCTGGTAATCAATATACATCTATTTCCAAAAAAAAAAAAAAACACTCATACACGCGGTGTCAATGAGTTAGCCAATTAGCACTTAGAAGACACTTTCGGGTCTGTTACCATTGTGCACTTCTAAACACTCCAAAGTATGTCTGTCATGCAATTAGCAAGAATTCCAAATAGACTGCTAATAATTCTAAGGTACCATGTACTATGAGGGTATCTCGATGGAATGGCAGCACCCGCAGCAAAGTGTGGATGCCGAGCTGTGTCACAAGCTATGCTCCACGTCCCATTCTGCCCTCTGTGACTGAAAACGTGCAACCAACCAGAAGTTACCACCCACCAGACAAAGTCTTCCCACCAAGCGACTCGTCATGTTCCGTCATGATGTCTGGTGAAGCCATACGAAGGACGGGTCTGAGCAGTTGTGTTGCGATGTGTGCCGGGTACGATGCGCCAAATGTTGTTGTGTGAGGAGTTTGGTCCTGGAGGATCTCCAGATCAATCTCCCTCTGGCGCAACATCGTTAATCGTGTTGTTGGGTTTAAGATTACATCACCTCGCTCCTTCTACCTACCCTATTCACTTAGTTTTTCTAAGTGAATAGGGTCTTAATAAACTAGCTCGCTTTACCATCAACGATTGCATCACTGCTTACCATCAGGCGGGATTGCAGTCAAGCACTAGTTTATGCCAAGTTTTGGAACAACTTAAGAATAACTGTCGTGCCAGCGAAGCAGTGATGCGAAGAAGAAGACTGGCTACATGTAGAAACGTAGGTAATGCATTGTCATCCTTGAGCTGTTAAGACTTTACTGTTATATGAACCGTACTATAATTTGTTTTCCCTACCAAAATAAAATCAAACATAACCCTGTGCTTGCTGTCACGCAGTTGGGTAATACAAAATTCACCACATAATACGCGAGCCTTACGAATTACGTGAGCTGTTGGCTGATGCACCAAACAGTTACCTACTCGTGATACGCATTCGCCATGCGGCTAGGCGCCTTAAAAGTTTATTGTTTGTCTTGTAAATGATAATCATGATGCATTGTGCAACTACATTCAAATGGTAAATGCAGATAAATATATACGAGCCAAATTCGATAAAAAATAGAGGGAAACAAACCGTTGCTAGGCAACGAGTAGTTTACGCCTAAAAGACAGATGTTAACAACCTTTTCTACATAGATGATTTTCATAAAAGTAATAGGTAATCCTACTTCCTACTAAGTAAACAGTTTATTTATGGTTAGATAAAAATGACACACATGTAAACTAATTTCCTAATAGGTTAAATTTTTTGAGACTTATTATATTATACTTAGTCCATACTTGAAAGTATTACAATGCATGTGGTCTGCAGTTGATTTTAAAGTAATTAAAATATGTAAAATTGTATTGACAAATGCCTCAACTTTCTTCATTGGTTGAATTCACAGAAGTTGAATTCCACAAAATGTGTTTAAGTATGTAAAATTAATGTCGACTTTTTAATGGTTTTTCAAAATACCAAGTTATTATGCATGGTATTTTAGTGATTCTATTGAAATATGCTGCAATAGGAATTATTAATAAATAGTTAGCATGTAAAAGTCGATAGCCGATAAATAACGGGAGATTTGTATTATACAGGATAAAATTTTATCCAGTGCGCAAACTAAATAAGTTTTATAGATAAAAATATTATTACTTTGATATGTTTTAGTACAAAAAAAAAATAGTTATTGATAACGAAAGATGTTTATTATGAAATCGATGTTATGGTCACCGCACGCGGTCCCATTCATGTTCGGCGGAGTGGGGACGGCGGGAACATCACAGGACCCCCGCGCGCCCGCGCCGCCCGCATGTTCACTACGCGGCCATATGCTAATACTACGATATTAATATGAATAATTGGTGTCTCTCATTTGCTGATTTTAGGGCGGACATAAACATGATTTTTATTTTAAACTAATAATGCAGATTTGTTCTGTCATTGATCTGAGCCACCCATTTTTTTTTTGCGCACTCGAAAAAAGTTTCCCTGTATATATTGAAACGTGAGTTGTGATCCTGATGATGATGTTCCCGACCGATTTCGGCCACGGCGACCACTTCGACTCCTTGTCGATGATTACCCTAAATTGGTTTGTTTATCTCTATTCTTTATGGAGCTTGACGTTGGTATTCAACCGAATGTTCGGTTTCGGTTTCGTTTTCAGTTGCGTTTCGGCAAATACACGAGCTTCGGTTTAGTTTCGTTTTCGGCGGCAAACATGCCGAAACTACGACCGAAACCAAATGTGCATTCAGGAGTTTTCGCGCTATGCGGTCATGTTCGGCGCGTTGAATGAGTGAATGAATCCCATTGGAGCCAATGAATGTCGTGATTCGCTTGTTTGTTTGCTGTCCGTTTTTTTTTTTGTTGTGGTGGCGAGTTTTCGAGGGACTGAGAGCCTATCCATTCAAATAAATACCTATTGTGAGTATTTTTGTGGCGCAACTAATGTTTTTTTCCTAAATAAAGGTTCCTATTTTGTTTATTAATAAATGAAAATGTCGATCTCTGTTTTTCTTTGTAATTCAAAGAGAAAACAATAACGACTGACTGACTACAATAAGGTTTTCTTTATTTTTCTGTCAAAATATGATCTTTGTAAGGAAGTTTCGGTTTCAGCCGAAACAGAGACCGTTGCCGAAATTCGTTTTCGGTTTCGAGTTTGGTCGTAAAACTAGTTTCAGTCGGACACTACATATAACTATGTCTGACAGCCTCCGTGGCGTAGCGGTAGCGAACGCAGCCGTTGCGCAAGGCGCGGGTTCGATCCCCACACAGTGCAAAGGCCACGGCGACCACTTCGACTCCTAGCCGATGATTCGGTAAATATGAATATTTGCACTGGTCTGGTCGTGCCTCGGAAAGCACGTTAAGCCTTTGCTCCCGGTTGCCATACGAACATCCAGTGGCAGTCGTTACGGGTTGTTGTGTTGTGAGCCCGCAAAAGTCTAACAATTGGTTTAACTGCAATACTTAGATATCGCCTTCGGGTTGTGGAGGTCAGACGGGAGTCGCTTCACGGAAAATATCGAAGTTTAGCCAAAATCAGCAGTTGGACTGGTAAAGCGGACCCCAGACTCCAAAAGCTGAAAAAGCTACGGATGCAACTGGGATTAACGCTGAGATGATGATGACGATGATGACCACATATAACTATGTAAATCTTTCATAAAAGTGACAGCCACTCTATTATATTGATATGCTCTTTGCTTTGTTTGCTCTTTGGATGGTGCCTCTTTTGCTTGGTAACAGATGTCCATCGAGTTAAAAATGCAATGAAAGTCTGCACCAAAGAGTATAACAATATAATAGGGTCTGAACTGACTGTTCTTCAGTGTTGTGTAGAATTGTGTGAGACGTAAAGAAACAGTAGAAGAGTAGTCATCATCATTCTCCTGCCATCCATCCTCCCAATTTAATAGGTGTACAAATAAGTTTCCGCCATTTAACAAAAGCTATCTTCACTAAGAGGTTACGTTGAAATTGTCAGATGTAAAATGTGATATCCTAAGTTCGGACATCTGATAAAAACATACACTTAGAGTATTAGTGACTTTGTATCAGTATCACATATTTCTTTTGTGCAAAAATGTCTAGTGTTGTGCCGAATAAACGTCATTTGTGGGAACTTTTCATACACTTCTTTAATTTGAAGAAATTTGCAGCTGAGGCCCATCGATTGCTTGCAGAAGCTTATGGTGAAGCTGCTTTAAGCGAGAAAAGTTTCGAAACTGTGACTTTGATGTGGAAGACAAAGAACATAGTGGAAGACCGAAATCGTACGAAGACGGAATTGGAAGCATTATTGGAGGAAAATAGAAGGAAGAGGAAAAACACACCCATTTCTACTCCAGACATGATACAATTATTCTCCTACATGATAATGCTCGTTCGCCTGTTCAAAAAACGACGGAAACTTGTTTGAACAACTAATATTTAAGGTCGGCGCAATGTCTTTTTCTTCCATCCTTCTCTATCAGACATCATCTCCTTAGCCACCCCCTTCTTAACCATATCATCTTTCATACATTCCACCCATCGTTTATTCAGTAATTCCCCTAAAATTTTATTTAGGTATATTATTTTCCCCTACTATTTCTTAGATGGACCGACGTGCTCGAAAGGTTATTTTTTTTAAATAATTATAAACTAGTGCTTGACTGCAATCTCGCCTGCTGGTAAACAGTGATGCAATCATTGATGGTAAACCGCAGTAGTTTGTTAAACCTATTCACTTAAAAATCTTAGTGAATAGGAAGACGGCAGTTGAGCGAGGCGATGCAATGTTAAATCCAACAACACGACCAACGATGCTGCGCCAGAGGGAGATTGATCTGGAAATCGTCCACGACCAAACTCCCAACAAAACAACATTTAGTGCATCGTACCCGGCACACACGCAACACAACTGCTCAAACCCGTCCTCCGTACGGCTTTATCAAACATCATGCCGGAACACGACGAATCGCTTGGCAGCAAGACTTTCTCTGATGGGTGGTAACTTTTGCCGGCAGACGATATTATGGCCCCACCGAGAAGGTGGCTGGGACAGAGATTGGATGGAAAACGAAGGACAGAGTGTTGTGGCGCAGATTGGGAGGCCTAAGTCTATTAGTGGACTGCGAATTGCGATAAGCTGAATTGATTAGACGAAAATTCTAAGAAAGAACTTCAATAAAACATACTTTCCAGCCGTGTAATAATGATCTTCTTCAAGATTACAAATCACATATATAGACAACACGTACAGCAACGGAATGAGAGTCATAGATAAACTGTTTACATCAACCTTTCATGAACAATAGCAACAATAGGGACTGTTTATTCTGCATAGAATATCTAACTCTCTGTTATAGTAACCTATAACATTCAAAGACTTGTGATTCGCCTATGACTCGCGAGGCTTTTACGATTTGACAAAACACAAATTATTTATTTTCCTTTTCATCGTCATCTTCATCAAGCGGTAATCAAGTCGCATCCGAAGCTTTTTTCAGCTTTGGACTCTGAAGTGCGCTTTACCAGTCTTAACTGCTGATTTTGGCTAAACTTCGATATTTTCTGTGAAGCGACTGCCGTCATTTCAGTTAGACCAATTGTTGGACTTTTGAGGGCTTCTACAACCCGTAACGACTGCCATTAGATGTTCATATGGCAACCGGGACCAATGGTTTGACATGCTTTCCGAGGCACGACCAGGTCAATGCAAATATTCATGCATACATATACAGATCGAAACCGCGCCTCCTTGCGCAGCGGCCGCATTCGTTACCACTACGCCACATCTACCGCATATCAGACACAAAATGGGTCAAACTTACGACTCTGTGAAACGACATCGCTGCAGGCTCATACAGAAGCGGGATAAGCTGGATTCCTTTGATAAAGATTGGCCTTTGGCAGCTCAGGGGCCCTATCCAATGTAACATCGCTTCACAACGAAACGAAATCGAATAAAGCTGATTGCTCTAAGATTATTTCTGCACTTTTTGTAACTTTTAATTGTATGAGTATTTTTGTATTTGCATGCTGTGTCTATCGCATCATATTGTGCACTATGTTTGTATGTTCTTTGTATTGTATTGTTGTTATTGTGTAACAATTGTAGATAGACCAATAAATAACGAAAACGATTGACCACGTGACGCGATAAATCACGTGGTCAATCGCCATTCCCGCCATTGGTTGATTTGGTATTCGATTTTGCTTTGCTATGAAGCGATGTTACATTGGCTACAGACCCTGGACAGAGAGAGGCAGAAGGAAAGTAAAGAGAGGGAGTAGAGTTAGAGAGTTAATACCCATAATAAAAAAAAAGAAATGATACACATAAACTTTTCGGAATCAATAGGGTAGCTGACAAAAAAAAAACTAATTAGTCTGTCAAACAGATTTCCAAAAAAAACTAGACACGTTTCTTTTTTCTTCTTTCATATAAATAAAAAATGAAGACGATACAGTGAGTTGAATACTCGTGTGACGTCACTCCTTGCTACACTTTTTAGCAACTAGTGACGTCACCAGCTACCACTCCTGATCTTTGATGCCTTTTATATTTGGCAATTTTTATTGATTTGATAAAACAAAAATTTTATTGTAATTGTATAAAAGTTTTTAATAGATATTTTAGTGCTACCTTGTTATTATTTCAAATGTAAAGTAATAGCTGACATTGGGGATTTTTCCAATAAAATCCAAAAGAATATTATTAAAATATCTATTAAAAACTTTTATACAATTACAATAAAATTAATGAATGGTGGTTCAATAGGCATCAAACAATTCGTTCACATCGCTCTCAATGGAATAAGTGCCCAAAAATTCTCGGTAGAACTGATGAACACCATATCAAAAACCGTTGCTAAGTTTAAAAAAACAACGCGGTCACACATGCAGACAAAAAAAATAAAATAGTATTTATTTTCAAAACACTATCGGCATTGTTTATATCAACGTCTTACTTTATACTTATACTTTTTCTTAGACATGCGTGTGCGCAACTACATAACATAATCAGCCTATAATGTTCCCACTGTTGGGACACAGGCCTTCACTCGCTGAGAGGGAGTGGGCCGCAATCTACCACGCTTAAAAACATCGCGAGGAAACCGGCATGTCCTAGAGCCAAAAACTTCGAAGACATGTGACACCTACCAACCCGCACTAGGCCAGCGTGGTAGATTACGGCAACTACATAATAATAAGTACGGAGGACGGGTCTGAGCAGTTGTGTTGCGTTGTGTTGCGGGTACGATGCGCCAAATGTTGTTGTGTCGGGAGTTTGGTCGTGGAGAGTCTCCAGATCAATCTCCCTCTAGCGCAGCATCGTTTGGTCGTGTTGGTCTTGGGTTTAACATTGCATCACCTCGCTCAACTGCCGTCATCCTTCCTATTCCTAAGTTTTTTAAGTGAATAGGCTTAATAAACTAGTGCGCTTTACCATCAACGATTGCATCACTGCTTATCATCAGGCGGGATTGCAGTCAAGCACTAGTTTATAACTACGAAAAAAAAAAGTCAAATTACCTACAATGATAGGTGGAACTATAACAAAATTTTTGAAGGTTTTTTACGCTTTCATGTCATATTCGCTTCAAAGTCGACTTTTGTTTTGTTATCTCAGATGTTACACAAAAGCCTAGTCCACGGTTTCTTGGTTTTTGTTTGTTCTACCCTAATTTGTTATTTAAATCACTTGATGACAGTTTCAGTTATTTAAAATGAATGTACGTTCATATATTACAAAAGACAATTATTGCATTATTGGCCGTTTCTTTAAATTTTCACATTTTTATGACGCCTCAATATAATAATAGTCTAGCACACCCTTGAGAAAACAAATCACTGTCAAAAAATATGAATCTTATAAGTCTTTTGTATCAACGAACAGATTTGGATTTCAAAATATCCCACCAAAATTACGTACAGAGGAAATGAAACATTCTCACTTATTAAACGACTATTCAAGTTTTTTTATTACACTTACAACAACAATATCCTTCCAAAATTCAATGTCCGTGGGTAAAAATAAATAAAATGAAGGAAATACTCACCATTTCACACGCGTATACGCAAGCACCGCAGGATGCGAGGTCGAGACCTCCTCAATGAATGCTAATGGTCCAATCAGTGGTCATCACTTACACACCGCACCGTTCGTTGTATGCGCACGAGTTGACGCGGAGGCGCGCGGTTACCGACTGTGGAGCCGCGAAGCTGACTAGCTGACCGGTCTCCCATATGTCTTCAACTCAGTCACCACGCTAATCCTAAAATGCATAGAATGGGTACAATTCATAAATATACGTATACCTTAATATGGTTTCACTTTCAATCTCATGCGACATTATTAATAACAAATTGTTCAAAACAACTGTAACTTTAACTACCATTGATTCTATCTATTAACTATTTACACAAACTTATACATTCCAAATAAATTAAGTTCATAGCAGCTAGGCTAGCAAGAAACATCAATTTAAATTAAGCCACAACTAAGCACTTGAATAATCTTTGTGTCGGTAGCGGTGACGCAAGCGTGCAACGACCGGAGATCTCGTCACATGCAGTTATGTGAGCTCTTACACAAGATCCTTTCCAATATCAGAAGTAAACCCAAACAAAATAAGAAGATCGACCCAAATAACGAGAGTGACGCTTCCTTGTGAACCAATACAGTTGATGAAACATAGATTGAGTTTACACAACATTATGTTAGATAAAGGCTAACAATAGTGCTGCACATAGGCGTACCTAGCTTCTGGCCTAGGGAAGAGGGGGGGAGGGGGATGAGACAGGCCTAGGCGGGGCGCGAGTTAGGCCTAGGGGGGGCAAGTCAGGCCTAGGGGGAGGGGGGCAAGTCAGGACTGGGGGGGCTGATCAAACATTTACGCGGTTTTTTGGCAATTACACCGTACATTTTGTTAGTGTCTACTGCGTGGTTTATTTGAAAGTTAGGGATAAGTCCTCGTTTACACTTTGTTTAGTAATTAGGGGAGTTCATACATGTTTTGCGAGATTTCCCAGGGGGCGCAGCTGCCTCACCCTGCCCCGCGTAGCCCTGACCACCTGTCTCTCTGCTGACAAGGAAGCGGCTAGCTATCAACAATTTGCTAGATGAAGGAGGTAAGAGGTAAAAGAGTTAAAGTTATCGGACTGTTCACACCAACCAAAAGTACTCGTTTGTTGTAGGTGCAACGCGACCTATCGAACACTCGCTGAAAGATGCACTTTCGTACATATCTATGCATACCAGTGAGTGATTAGTCGGATAGCCTCCATGGCATAGCGGTAGGAAACGCAGCCGCTGCGCAAGGAGGCGCAGGTTCGATCCTCGCGCAGTGCAAATATTTGTATAGTGCAAATATTCATATTCATATTCATGCACAATATGAATATTTGCATTGGTCTGGTCGTGGCTCGGAAAGCAAATTAAGCCGTTGGTCCCGGTTGCCTTACGAACATCTAATAGCAGTCGTTACAGGTTGTTGGAGACCTCAAAAGTCCATCAATTGGTCTAGCTGCAATGCTTCGATATTGCCTTCGGGTTGTGGAGGTCAGACGGCAGTCGCTTCACGGAAAAATATCGAAGTTTAGTTAAAATCAGCAGTTAAACTGGTAAAGCGGACCCCAGACTCCAAAGCCAAAAAAACTTCGAATGCGACTGGGATTAACGCTGAGATGGTAATGATGATGATGACCAGTGAGTGACTGCTCGTCACCATCGGGCCCTTGCTGGTCGTTCTTCGCTAGCAATTTATTTCTCTTTTCTCGTTAATCGAGATGGATCAGGTGCCAGGTAAAGCTTGCCAAAGACATTAGCTTGTTACAGATTGGTAAACATGGCTATCATATTTTTTAAGGACTGCAATCCCCAAACATGATGGTATAATCGTTATAACTCTAGGTCTAGGTACTTAATTACCCTTTACGATCTATCGGTAAGTATGTTACCTTACGTTTAACTACTACTAACTTTTTTAATGGTATACACTGACACAGGAGGTGGCTTAGCCCCCGTCGCATATCTACCTCCTTTATGCCTGTTTAGTCGTAGGTTACTCGAGAGGTAGGTTTAGCGGACCCCAGACTCCAAAGCTGAAAAGGCTTCGGATGCGACTGGGATTAACGCTGGGATGATGATGATGATGAGTCGTAGGTTACTCGAGACTTGGAGATTACGGGTTAACCAGCCGGGTAATTTCGTAACATATTATCAGTAGCAATGTGTTGAATTTTGACAGTTCTCCAACGTTCATTGCGTTAGTTACGTTTTCTAGCAGACAGCCTCCGTGGCGTAGCGGTAGCGGACGCGGCCGCTTCGCAAGGTGGCGCGGGTTCGATACCCGCACAGTCTAAGTATTTGTATGCATGAATATGAATACTTGCACTGGTCTGGTCGTGCCTCGGAAAGCACGTTAAGCCGTTGGTCCCGGTTGCCATACAAACATCTAGTGGCAGTCGTTACGGTTTGTTGAAGCCCTCAAAAAGTCCAACAATTGGTCTAACTGCAATGCTTCGATGTCGCCTTCGGGTTGTGGAGGTCAGACGGCAGTCGCTTCACGGAAAATGTCGAAGTTTAGCCTTTTCAGCAGTTGAGCTGGTAAAGCGGACCCCAGACTCCAAAGCTGAAAAGGCTTCGGATGCGACTGGGATTAACGCTATGATGATGATGATGACGTTTTCGAGCAGACACATCTTTGGAACATGCATATTATCGAAATGTGTGTGTATGAATTTGTCATCATTCATCACTCAATCAATTTGCATTTTGCTATCATATGTATAGTATTAAATTCATTATCATCATCTACACTATCTCAGCTGAAAGACGTCCACTGCTGGACATAGGCCTCTCCCAAGGATCTCCACGACGACCGGTCACACCGCATCCAGCGGTTTCCCGCTACCCTCACTAGGTCGTCGGTCCACCTTGTCGGTGGCCTACTCACGTTGCGTCTTCCGGTGCGTGGTCGCCACTCAAGAACCTGTCGGCCCCATCGGGCATCGGTCCTACGAGCAATGTGCCCAGCCCCCTTCCACTAACCGCAAAATGCTTCAAAATTGATTCCAATTGATAGCAATAATACGTTACGCAATTAATATGAAAAAATACAGATTCTTTTTCAGTTTTACAACAATACTTCCAAACAATACTTATCTCAAAATGTAAATATTGCCATTCAACGTGGTAATGCTGCTAAGTCATATGTGCAAAATTCATTAACTGCGATGCCATGACTTCTTCGACGCCAGTCATTTTATTTTTATATTTATTTGTACAGTTACTGAGTTAGTTAATCCAATAATATTACGATGCGAATAAAAAACGCAACAAACTATTTATAATTCGGTATCTATTGTATATAGTTAGGTAGTTTTGTTACCCGACTACGGCAAAGCAAAAGGAGGGTTATGATTTTGGCAGGCTATGTATGTATGTATGTATGTATGTATGTATGTATGTATGTAGAGTAGCCAGCCTTTCGGTGTTCTATAGGATGCATTTCGGGGAGTGTGCGAGGGAATTGCATGATTTAATTCCCCCATCTCCGTTCCACCAGCGGACGACCCGTCGTACGGCTGGTTTCCACCCTTACGTTGTTAACACCATTACGATCCGGACGAAGCGCTTCGCCTCCTCCTTTATACCGCGTACATCGAGGGACTGAAACAATTTGCCCGCGGCGGTGTTTCCGTCGGACTACAATTTGAGTGTCTTCAAGGCTAGAGTGAATAGGCTCTTAATAAACTAGTGCGCTTTACCATCAACGATTGCGTCACTGCTTACCATCAGGCAGGATTGCGGTCAAGCGCTAGTTTATAATATATATAAAAAAAAAAAGTTATGATTTTGGCAGGCTATGTACATATGTATGTATGTATGTATGTTCATCTGTTCCCTCGTAACTTCTAAACTACTTATCAGGATTCGACAAATGATATATCATTAGAAGCGTCTTAATTGACCGCTGGTTATAGGCTATATGAGGTTTCACAAAATCTACTGTGGCGCCCTCTAGCGGACAAAACAAACAGAGTAAAAACATAAAGTTAAGATAAATATGCCGTGTTTGGTATCATTTAAAAGCGCTTTACTTGTACATTTTGAATATATATATATTGCTAGTATTTGCGTGTGACTTTACCTGTATTCATGGGCTGGTTGCATATAATTCACATCTTTTCGTTCATAGCTTCTTTACTACTTATCAGAATAAGACCACTGCAGTACCATTAGAAGGGCCTTGATATTCTGTTAGTTATGAGCCATAAATCTTGTCACCAAATTTAGTATTGCGCCCTCTAGCGGACAAAAAGTTCTATGTTAATATAAAATTAAAATAAATATACCGTGTTTGGTATCACGTGAAAGAGCTTCACGAGTGCTTTATGCTTGTACATAATTACAAGAATGATTTAATGATGTTAAATATGAGCGATAAGAGTAAAGCGCGGATCACGGAAACTGTGAATCGCTTTATGCAATGTAGAGCAGTGTGAACATTAATAGAATATGTAATGCACTAATGAAAACGACATAAGCTGGGAGTAACTCCACGCGATGAAGGCGGAAACAGTTTGATAACTGGCTAAAACTCCCATAAAAAGGCCTCTGCACTATATGCCTTCGGGCTTATGTTGTTATATGTGTTAAGGTGGCTGCCAGGAAACTTGGCGTTATCGCAAAGGTCCGGCAGTACTTCACACCTGGGCAGCTTCTAATGTTAAACAAAGCACAGGTCCGTTCGTGTGTGGAGTACTGCAGCCACATTTGGGCTGGTGCTGCCAAATGTCACCTGGCCACTTTGGATTCAGTGGAGAGACGTGCAAAGAGGCTGATTGGTGACCGTGATCTAACTCGAGTTGGTCTCCAAAGCCTAGAGCACAGGCGTAGAGTAGCCAGCCTTTCGGTGTTCTATAGGATGCATTTCGGGGAGTGTGCGAGGGAATTGCATGATTTACTTCCCCTATCTCCGTTCCACCAGCGGACGACCCGTCGTACGGCTGGTTTCCACCCTTACGTTGTTAACACCACTACGATCCGGAGGAAGCGTTTGCCTCCTCCTTTATACCGCGTACATCGAGGGACTGGAACAATTTGCCAGCGGCGGTGTTTCCGTCGGACTACAATTTGAGTGTCTTCAAGGCTAAAGTGAATAGGCTCTTAATAAACTAGTGCGCTTTACCATCAACGATTGCGTCACTGCTTACCATCAGGCAGGATTGCGGTCAAGCGCTAGTTTAAAATATATAAAAAAAAAATGTGCGTGTAGATGTAACATGTCAAGTACCTAGTTTTTAGTTCATCAGTTTAACTTTTGTTAATATTATGCGCCACAAATACACTTTAACACCAAAATAGTACAAATAAAAAAAAGTTAAAAAACTAAAACCCAACTACGACAAAAAACGACGCTGAAAAAGTATAAAACAAGATTTTCAGAATACTGAACTGAACAAAGTTGCTAATATAGATAAATTTTCATGTTTGGAAAACCGCAGTCACACGTTATGAAAGTGCTACGGTAGGTATATGTAACGTGTGACTACGCCCTTCCAAACATGAAAATTTATCTCTAAATAGTGAATATTGCATACTTCAGAATAGTATCGTAAGACATTTTGTCAATTTACAACGAAGGCATCTTGGTAGAGTCTACTGTGTCCATTTACTTGCAACTATATTAGCAACTTTGTTCAGTTCAGTATTCTGAAAATCTTGTTTTATACTTTTTCAGCGTCGTTTTTTGTCGTAGTTGGGTTTTAGTTTTTTAACTTTTTTTTATATTTATTTGTACAGTTACTGAGTTAGTTAATCCATTATTATTACGATTAAAAAACGCAACAAACTATTTATAATTCGGTATCTATTGTATATAGTTAGGTAGTTTTGTTGTATATTGTATTTATGTAAGTAGGTAAGTACTTCCCATATTAAAAATGCAGCTGTACTTCTAATATTTTCTTGTCCTATAGTACAAGTTGAAGTGTCCCTTTGTTTTAGATGTCGCTTTGGAAATTGACAATTACGCATCCCCAAGGGGTATGTGAGACTCCCCGGGAGATAGCCTCCCGGTATACCCACTAAAAACATCAGCGGCACACCGACGTCGCCTTAGTGGCGGGGTCATGGGAATCCAGCAGAGCCTGCGCTACCAAACCCCCGCCGACGATGATCGCCTAAAAGGCGGACCCACGGTGGTCCCTTCATAGGGAGGGACCGGGCTGGGTACGTCACCTTGCGCGAGAAGACGCAGCAGCCAAGGTTTTTTTAGCGAGGTATCCTTCCTCATAGCCCCACTCGCTTGCACGAATGCAAACGGGGCGTCAGCTCCTCTCAGTGAGGAGCCCGGGTTGTCCGACCGTGACCCGGGGTTCGGGTCACGTCACCCACCTGGAGTGGTGGCTAACCCGTCGCACGTGTAACCGCAGAAGCGGTCTCCGAGTCTGGCTTTGGTCCGCGCCAGTAAACCGGTAACCCCCATATCTGGGGGCCGTTCCCCTATCCTCCACCTGGGAACGCGACCGATGGCAGGCCAGAAACTGCACACGGAAAGTTCAAGTGTCCCTAACCAAACGATCGTAACTAACATGGCCATGGCAGGAAAATCATGCTGATTGACGTCACGGTTGGCGTAGTGGCTGAGCGATCAACAGCTACGTTGCGTGTCGCGAGTTCGATTCCCGCACGGTACAAGTATTTGTATGGCCTACAGATAGTTGTTCCGGGTCTGGATGTTTGTGTAAATGTTTATAAACGTATCTACGATACTGAAGCGATTACTAGTGTAGGGCAAGGATGTTTTTAATCGACTTCAAAAATGTGGAGGTTACCTACTCAATTCGACCGTTTATCTGCTTTTTTATGTTTATTCGCGGATAACTTCTTTCTTTTTTTTTATTTTAAAGAAGATAATTATTTTCAAGCCGATATAATCATAGAGAAAATATTTTGAAACTACTTAGGGTCTGATGATAGCAGACCAGAGGAATCTAGAGAACTTTTTTGAATCACTACAATTTAGTAATGACGGAGCCGAGAGATAGTTGGGGGAACTCCTCAACGATTCAATCAAATCAAATCAAAATTGTTTATTTCAAATTGACCATCCGTTGGTGCTTTTGAATAGTCAATGTCGATCAGTCCAAGTAAAGTGAAGCTAAATTGCACGTTCCAAAGCGTGGATCTCTATGGAGAAGAACGTGCAAGAAACTCCATGGACACTCTTTTAAAATCATAGTATGGGTTACATTTCTTCGTTACATATTTCTGGTGCTTCTACATATCATGTGAGCACAATGTATAAACAGCAGATTTGCAGCAGCTACCTTGTGTTGTGCTTGCGACTGTCATTAGAGGTCTTATGATGACGACGAAGGACAGTACAGGGAACTCCAGAAACTACCTTTACCTTATGTTTGGACTTCATTCATTTATGTTGATGAGAACTTTGCATCTAAATAGGTTAAAATGAAGGATTATGAAGACTAAAGACAGTCGGGGAATTCCTCAACGATTTATAGATTTTATAGCATTGCAGTTTAACGTAGGACAACCACTACCTACTTTTTATGCTCTTGCGACAATCAATGAAAATCAAGAGACTGAATAAGTTGCGTATTCCAATCGTCTTGAGTCAATTATTAGTATTCACAATTTCTAGCCAACCGTAGCCTGTGAACTCGGTGCTCACGGAGTACTTAATTTGGGGCCGCGGGCCGGGCGGTGACTGCGTATATTGGCAACGAGAAGCCTACTGCTGACCGTCCATAGACTAATACGCACATTTTTTTTTTTTTAAATTATAAACCAGCGCTTGACCGCAATCCTGCCTGATGGTAAGCAGTGACGCAATCGTTGATGGTAAAGCGCACTAGTTTATTAAGAGCCTATTCACTCTAGCCTTGAAGACACTCAAATTGTATTCCGACGGAAACACCGCCGCGGGCAAATTGTTCCAGTCCCTCGATGTACGCGGTATAAAGGAGGAGGCGAAACGCTTCGTCCGGATCGTAGTGGTGGTAACAACGTAAGGGTGGAAACCAGCCGTACGACGGGTCGTCCGCTGGTGGAACGGAGATGGGGGAATTAAATCATGCAATTCCCTCGCACACTCCCCGAAATGCATCCTATAGAACACCGAAAGGCTGGCTACTCTACGCCTGTGCTCTAGGCTTTGGAGATCAACTCGAGTTAGTTTCTTACTTCTTGGTGGTTGTTCTTAAGATCCACATACGAACATTTGCAATTTCTCAATGCGCGACTCACAAAAAAACTATCATCCCGTGGTTGGGTACATTGTTTTCTTTCAGAACCAGGCCTTCTCCCGACGGAGCCAGTCTGCTGATATCGCTGCCAGGTCCTTTGGACCGTCGACCAACTAACATTTAGCCCCCTAGCCACGAAGCATTCGGCAATCACGGCTGCAACCCAAGCAGCACGATAATTTTGGCAGCTTTTACCACTTTATCTACTATTTTTGATACAGCCAAACAGCATTAAAAAAAGCTTTGACAGTCAAGGATACGAAATTAATCGATAAAAATTGAATAAAAATTATGAAAGTCCATGATAACTTCTGGAACATATATGGCCAAAAATGTAGGATAAAAAGGGGTTTTCTGTAAAAATGAGCATCAAATGAAAATTTGAATTTAGAACGTACTTTTTTAAATACCACGGCATTTTTAAAACCGGTCAGTAACGTGTACAAACGATTAAAACCTTTTTTGTATTGTATCTTTTTAAAGATGAATGAAAATCAAAACCGGCCGTTTTTTTGCAAATGAGTGTAGTATCACTGCTACAGTGATCACCGCAATCAATCTACCCAGCATTATCCCAACTATGTTAGGGTACCAGTCTTACCAAATGGTCCGGGATTGTATTTAACATGGAACGCCTATCTATCTAACCCTCACAGCCCAGTTACTGGGAAAAATGAAACGTTTTGGTGAGACTGGATTGGCAGACATTTTTGTGATTCTGACTACCGGTCACAACAACAGACATATTATGTAAAAAAATATGTTTAATTAAAAAAAATATTTATTAAATTTCTTTGTTACAATTTAAAATGCACGTGGATGGAACTGCAGGCAAAGCTTGCAATAAAATAATTCAGTTTTATTTTATTTTAATTATGGACGCATTCACAGGTAATGTAAATATTATAAGCGGGTTAATATGCGTAACTTATGCTAAATATTTGTTATAATATAACAATAGTTAAACTAAGTCTGATTGGATCATTGGCACGCGTTACCGTAGCGGATTTGGAACGCGTTACCGTAGCGGATTTGGAAATCTAAATAGACTTTGAAGCCAAGGCGGCCGGAGCAAAGATTATCTTCACAGATGGCGGTTCACAGACAGCTCGGATCTTCAATTTGAATGCGGTTCCTGTCCACAGACAATGGCTCACCTTCTGGCCTCGGAAATCGCATTACTTGCATCGGTGAAAGGAGTTTAGGCAGTGGCAGAAGTTTTTGGTCCAAAATGTTTGAACTTTTTGATATCGATATGCTGAGAAGCATAGCGTATAGCGTAAACATTGCTTCTTAGCGAAATATAAGTTTTTTTTTTTTTGAATCCTGTATGAACATATTAGCCGACGCCAATAGTTGACATCCTTCTCTTTTCTTTAGCGAGGAGACCTGTGCCCGGCAGTGGGACGGTAAAAAGGTTGATGGTGATGATGATGAATAGTTGACATAGCCGACGCCAATAGTTAACTAAACCGACATCAATTGTTAATTTAGCCGACGCCAATAGTTAACTTAGCCGACGCCAATAGTTAACTTAGCCGACGTCAATGGTTAACTTAGCCGACCTCAACGGTTAACTTACCGACGTCAGTAGTTAACTTAGCCGACGTCAATGGTTAACTTAGCCGACGTCAATGGTTAACTTAGCCGAAGTCAATGGTTAACTTAGCCGACGTCAGTAGTTAACTTAGACGACATCAATTGTTAACTTAGCCGACGTCAATGGTTAACTTAGCCGAAGTCAATGGTTAACTTAGCCGACGTCAGTAGTTAACTTAGCCGACGTCAATGGTTAAATTAGCCGAAGTCAATGGTTAAATTAGCCGACGCCAATGGTTACATTAGCTGACGTCAATTGTTAACTTAGCCGAAGTCAATGGTTAACTTAGCCGACGTCAATGGTTAACTTAGCCGACGCCAATAGTTAACTTAGCCGAAGTCAATGGTTAACTTAGCCGACGTCAGTAGTTAACTTAGCCGACATCAAGTGTTAACTTAGCCGACGTCAATGGTTAACTTAGCCGAAGTCAATTGTTAAATTAGCCGACGTCAATGGTTAACTTAGCCGAAATCAATGGTTAAATTAGCCGACGTCAATGGTTAAATTAGCCGACGTCAGTTGTTAACTTAGCCGACGTCTAATAGTTAAAGCTAAAGCTAAGGCTAAGGTCCTTAACGCGGTCATCTTCATCCACACCCTCATGTTTTATTTTACGGGTTTGTTTTCCGCACTCAGTCCGTCAAGTGAACCATTGTACAGACGACAGCACATGAAGCTACTACAATCTGTTAGATATTTTTATTTTATTTTCAAGTTAATTTGTAAAGCATTAAAGCTCAAGGTTGATTGAGAATATTTGACAGTTTAGGGTAGCTTGACCTGTTGTCGTCCGTACGTGAGCCACGGCGGTCGTTGGTAGTTATTGAAACCAGTCCACCTCCCTCTAGAAGACTACTAAGTCTCCTGGTTTGTTAAGAATATCTGTGTAAGATCTTAGTGTCCTGAGGGTTACAGTTCTAATCTGGGTGACGCCTGTATACTCGAAGACCACATGCGCAACGGTCTCAACACTATACCGTGGGTTATGCCGATGACAAAACCATAAAATATATGGCACACACGAAAACACCCTGTGTAACTTAATGCACCAGGCCCTAATATACCTAGTAGAGAATTGGTTCATTACACACCAACTATCTTTTCCTGATTGACATGGGTCTTGGATGTTTATCTATTCTATATATAGTATCGTTGAGTTAGTATCCCATAACACAAGTCTCGAACTTACTTTGGGGCTAGCTCAATCTGTGTGATTTGTCCGTTTAAATTTATTTATGAACCCAAACAAAACCGAGCTTTTCCTCTTCACAAAAAAGAGCAAGCTTGCGACACTACAACTAAGAAGAAACCAAGATTCTTTAGCACTACACTAAGCCTATCTGATGAATTCACAGCCCCTTCTTTACCATGTACCCACATGCTGCTGCTGCAGGGAATTTATCCGTTTTTGCTCTTATTCCCAGACTCTTTTTGAGCGGAGGTACCAAAAATATCTGTGTTAGATACCAGCTACTTACAGTCTGCCTTTCCACAATTCATGAGCTCCTTGACTTAAATCTCAGCATCTAGTCTATCAGGAATCTGACTACTCCGTCTAGTGTCACAACATTGTTATGTCATCCATTTACCTAACTACTTATAAATTAGCATAAATACCAAAATATCAACGTCATCATATTCGAGTCAAAATATACATACATAAACCAGCACCCTAATTGTGTAACGCACTATTACTGTCAATTGGGATCATTTCGAAGCATATTGCTAGTCTAATGCTCCATATGTTCAAAAACGTGGCTGCCCAACAACGCAAATAATGCATTGAATATTGTTGAACTGTCAAAATGAAACCCATTGATACTGGTACAGAATAACGAATTAAAATACGTGCCTGAATGAAGAACGGAATCTGGGCGACTAGAGTTACTATCAATGACCATAGGCATTATAAACATAACCATTTATTAAGTAGGTACTATTAAATTGTTCAATTGACAGAGATCCGTCTGAAGACCACAAAAACAATAACAAAAAGTTGTATAATAGTATAAATGTGTGTGTTTATTACTCAATTAAAAAACGGAAACGGATTTGAATGAAAGCTACTCAGATAGTTTATAATCTGTGGGGTAATTACGTAATATACCTACCTACTATCAATAGCAATATGGGTTTCTTTTTGAAATATGTTTTTTTTATTTTAACTGAACAAGAAACATAATATTATTATTTGAATTCGTGCTAAATACTCTCCTGGTTTTGGTTATGGTTTATTAATCGCTCGCACGTGATCTTAGCAAAATTGTGGCGTCTCTCCCACAAAGGCCAAATTGAATTGAATTGGGTTTCATTTTGACAGTTCAACAAAATACATTACATTATTAACGTTTTTGAGCAGATACATGTTCAAATATATCGAAAAATGGATTAGCAGTACTTTAAAGTGCTTAAAAATTATTCCAATTGATAGTAATCGTGTGTTACGTAATTCTTCTTCTTCTCAGCCTACAGAGGTCCACTGCTGGACCTCCCCCAAGGCTTTCATTCCGTTTTGCCATAATCCCCACGCTTGGCGGGCGTGTTGGGGATCACAGTATTTTAAGACGCGGTGAATAGACAACTTTTAGGGGACAACTTTTTAATTTGAGGGGGTGAAGCAGACGAAGTGGGACACGACTAGCCCCGCCCACTGCGGGGCGCAGGGCGCTCCGCGCGAGTACATCGATGCGTGAGGCGTCGTGCATCGAGAAATACGCACGTTCTATTAAATCTATACCAACTATTCTCTATTCCATCTACATTTAGAAGTGTAATTTCACAACCCAAATGCGAAGCATGATTGGCTCTGTTCGTCACAGTCCCGGTTCGCATTAGACATCCGCGGCGAGCACCAGGTTCGAATCCCACATCCGTTTACTTTACCTTGCGATTTTCGAAAATGTATATTTTTTACATATTTTCATTTTTTATTATTACTTTTGTTTTCTTTTTTATTTTCATAATGCGCTTTTTCGTTCTGCTTAATTTTTTTGTGTTATGTCCTTTTTTCATGAAACTGTTAGTTTGATCTAAGCACTAGTACAAACCCGACTTCGATAAGAGTTGCAGTTTTGAAGAAAAAATCTTTTATTTTTTTTAAATATACAAAAGATGTATTTTTTTTAACAGCTGTTTAGAGTAATGATAATTTCTTAGTTCATAATATATTTATTATGAACTAAGAAATTCATGGTTAAATAAAGGCTTATTATTATTATTTATTATTAATTTCTAGAAATTTGTAGAAAGAAAATTATAACGAATTGATTTTAAATATTAGTTTGCATTATAATTGTTACAAAAAGAATATATTTAAAAAGATGGAACAATTACTACAAAAAATACAGAAAATCGGCTAAATCTATCCATCTAATCGGCTAATCTATTCCATCTACATTTAGAAGCGTAATTTCACAACCCAAATGCGAAGCATGATTGGCTCTGTTCGTCACAGCCCCGGTTCGCATTAGACATCCGCGGCGAGCACCAGGTTCGAATCCCACATACGTTTACTTTACCTTGCGATTTTCGAAAATGTATATTATTTACATATTTTCATTTTTTATTATTACTTTTATTTTCTTTTTTATTTTTATAATGCGCTTTGTCCGTTCTGCTTAAATTTTTTATGTTATGTCCTTTTTTCATGAAACTGTTAGTTTGATCTAAGCACTAGTACAAACCCGACTTCGATAAGAGTTGCAGTTTTGAAGAAAAAATCTTTTATTTTTTTTTAAATATACAAAAGATGTATTTTTTTTAACAGCTGTTTAGAGTAATGATAATTTCTTAGTTCATAATAAATATATTATGAAGTAAGAAATTCATGGTTAAATAAAGGCTTATTATTATTATTAATTTCTAGAAATTTGTAGAAAGAAAATTATAACGGATTGATTTTAAATATTAGTTTGCATTATAATTGTTACTAAAAGAATATATTTAAAAAGATGGAACAATTACTACAAAAAATACAGAAAATCGGCTAAATTAATAATAATTAAAAAAAAAACTATTGCAAATAAGAAATCCAACAAAAAGCATACAACCTAAAGCTGGGGTTTGAAGTTTGAACCCGAACACATACAGGTGAAGAAAAATTTGCCGCGAAAAAATAAAAAGAAAGAATAATTACAGAAAAAAAACAAATAAAATATCGGCAAAAATACAACAGTAAATTAAAAAGCATTTATTTCAATGAAAACCTACAAAAAGCATATAATGTAAACCTGGGGTTTGAACCCGGGCAAAAACGAAATATGATTATTCATCAACAAACAGACACGTAAATATAATTATTTTCTGTGCGGGGTAAAGCAAAAACTGACATATGTCCGTCAAGCAGCGCGCCTCAGCGGTCACTGTCGCTAAGCATAGAAGTGAAAGAGAAGGCAATGGACGCCGCGATGGAGCGACGTTTCGTTCACGTTATTTATCATTAAATACATTATTTATTTTAGAATATCTTAGTTAAATCGATAAACAGAAACAATGGTTTCATTTACTATTATATTTTACATCGCTCTTCTCAATTTTATCAAGATTTGATGATTAATAATACAGTTACAACGGTTATAAATTCAATTTTAGTGGTTACTTTAGGATTTTTTTCTATCGAGAAAATTAATTCAAAACGTGTTTTGAAAACAATGGTTTCCTGCTACATATAATCAAGATTAACATATAAATTTTTGGCTGCTCTGAAATGTATACATTTGGCTAAAAAACTGTTTTTTGAAGCCTATTTTTACTGAGCACAGCGCCTTAATATTCCACAGGAGAAGCACTGCTTCTCTGCCCCGCTTCCCTGGTGAGAGTTCCCTTAGTCGCCTCTTACGATACCCACAGGAGGATATGGGTTATTGGTACTATTCTAAGGCCAGTACCACACGGGACACGTTACGCAATTAGGGTGCTGATGAACATAAATGTTAACTGTAATTCCGATAATACCGGAAGGGCAATTCTCGTAATTTCAAACGTTCAAAATCAAGGCGCAGTTACTCTAACGCCCATACTCAGGTCATCAGTCATCGTTTCGTGTTAGGAAATAGTTACCTACTTATTATTTAACTAGCGGCTTAACTAGAGTTCGTTATGCTCAGCTCCTATTGGTCGCAGCGTGATGTTATGTAGACTAAAGCCTTCCTGGATTAATGGGCAATCCAACGCAAAAATAATTATTCAAAGCGGAGCAGTAGTTCCCGATATTAGCGCGAACAAACAAACAAACTCTTCAGCTTTATATATTAGTACAGTAGTGATCATTTAGTTTGGTAATGCCGTATCAGTTATGAGATTTACACCCGTTTAAAACAGTAGATTTCTTTAAATAAAAAAAATCATGCTCAGTGTAGGGTTCCGTAGTAAGTATCCCCACAAATAGGCTCTTTTGACATACTAAGTACGGAATATTGTCCCCGTCCCATGGGATCCGGACGAGTATGGAACTTGGGAAAATCTTTACAACCCGAAGTAACGCAAAGTACAGCACCATCTCTCGGGTTGGGGTTACTAATTTATACCTACAAAGTAGACAGACGGTTGGATATTCGGTGTTAATTTTGGATTGCATTAACCGACTTTAATAATCTTTTTTTTATTTGAAAGAATAATAAAATAGGATAATCTATACTAATATTTTGTTTTGATGGTTTCTAGTTTTACACCTAAACAGTAATATTTATTATTGCCTTGTATCTAAAATCCAAATAATTATAACTTAAACTCATCTAGGTAATGAAAATTATTCAATTAAGTAAAGTACATAGTTTATATGTTATTTTGATCATTTGGCTACAATTGTTTCCGAAGGTGGGCGCTGATACCTATAATTACAAGATATTAAGTTATCTTAGCTTAGGTATTGGTTGCAACTCTAAAATACAACTTTACTTACCTTAGGTCTATTTTTATTGTAAAACAATTGTTTTGTGTGTTTCTTTACTTTAAGGTGAAAATAAACGATTTTTTTTT
Organism: Sesamia nonagrioides; assembly: GCA_017933935.1. Lineage (NCBI taxonomy): Eukaryota > Metazoa > Arthropoda > Insecta > Lepidoptera > Noctuidae > Sesamia > Sesamia nonagrioides. The sequence goes on from JADWQK010000081.1 coordinate 2,123,771, forward strand.
TTATATAAAGCTAAAGAGTTTGTTTGAACGCGCTAATCTCAGGAACTAATGGTCCGATTAGAAAATATATTTTTGCGTAATAACTCATTAATCCAGGAAGCCATTAGGCTATATAACATCACGCTGGGCCCAATAGGAGCGGAGCTTAACAAAAAATTAAAATATATAAGTACTGTATATTTTTGGATTAAAATAAAATGTGCAAATAACTAACTCCACGCGAACGAAGTCGCGGGCGGCCACTAGTAGGATAATAAAATATGTAAATTAAGACAACAAATATAGTACTTGCATATACGGTAAAATTACAAACTTAGTTCAGAAATTATAATGTACAATTTCCAAAAACTATTTAACCTATCGAGTTCAATATAATTTTCCTAGAAAGTGTTTTTAAAGTTCTACTTTTGTGATTTTTTCATATTTTTTAAACCTATAGTTCAAAAGTTAGAGGGGAGCGATTATATCCGAAAATATTAACAAATTAAAAAAAATATTGTAGTAAACACCTATTGTAGTATGTAGGAGTCGTGGTGGCCTAGTGGTTAAATCACTGGCCTGTCAAGTATGAGTGCGCGGGTTCGATTCCAGGTCAGGCAAGTACCAATGTAACCTTTTCTAGAGTTATATGTACGTTCTAAGTGGATCTTAGACACCAATGACTGAAGGTAAAGGAAAACATCTTGAGGAAACCTGGACTTTAAATCTGAAATCGTCGATCCGCATTGAGCAAGCGTGGTGCTTACACTCAATTCTTCTCTGTATGAGAGGAGACCTGTGCCCAGCAGTGGGACGATAAAAAGGTTGATGATGATGAAACGCCTGGAAATAAAAAAAAATCAACCTAATAAGTTCAACAAGTTCACTTTTTATTTTGCACTTTGCCGGCGTAGCTAATTGATATACACACTGGTACCGAATTTCAGCGCTCTAGTGCTAACTGCTACTGAGATTATCCGCGGACGGACATACAGACAGACTTGGTGAAACTATAAAAGTTTCTAGTTGACTACGGAATCCTAAAAACGAATCGTATTACTGACTCTACTCTGTCTCTGTCTACCTGGGCATATTAAGTATAATATAAATATTGTCTTTGCAAAACTCTGAGGTCTTCGATTCAGAATAAATATATACAACAGGAGTTTTAACCAATAACGGGCCATTAATTAGAAACATAAAGAGCAGCCAATACTTTGAACAAATCATAATTATTCGTTTTGAAAAATTGACTCGAAAAATTTCCATTTTATAAAGGTCTACTTGGTCAAAAAGTGTACAGAGAGGTATCCGTCAAAGAAGCTGCGATCTATACAAATAGTGATTAAGTGAAAGGAGGCGAGAAGGGCCATCTCCGTTGCGTAATAGAACACAATAGTGCAGCATGACCGGCGTAGACGCAACCGCTATGAAAACGTAATTAACCGATAATTACTAGGGTATTTCTTTGTCGTTATTTTGGAGTGGAGCTTATTGTGTCTGCTATTACCTTCAATTTATTTATGTCTATCTTTTTAACACGCTTTTATTATTAAAAAGAAACGTTGTGCAATCGTTCGTGATACTTCCATAATTAATTTTTCTTACTAGCATTGATGGTTAGCTAACCGTTGATAAATAGGCTTTAATTCCATCTATCAGAATGGTCTTTTTGACTCTTCTTTCACATGCACCCATCTAGGCGCGTAAGTATAGGTATAATGAAGCATTTTCGCGAGCATTTCATGTTATGTAATGTGCTTACGACGACCGGTCCTGCGCCTCCGGCATCCAGCGGTTTCCTGCGACCTTCACTAGGTCGTCGGTGGCCTACCCACGCTGCGTCCTCCGTTGCGTGGTCGCCATTCGAGAACCCGTCGGCCCAATCGGGCATCGGAAGGCGCAAGACCGGTCGTCGAGGAGTTCCTTGGGGGAGGTCTATGTCCAGCAGTGGACGTCTTTCGGCTGAAATGATCATAATGAATTTCCTTACGCTTATAGGATGTAAGCATTTACCTGTATCACATATTTCTCGCCTTGCGTTCATTGTTAAAATATCTGAGCTACAGGTAATGCTCGTGCCTCTGCTTGATAAAATGTTACATCAGTACCTATTGCTGTTGCTTTTTACAAGTACCTAGGTTAACATAAAACGTCGAGCGTCATGTTAAAGATGCGGGTCGACAAATAAATGCTCTTATCTACCAATCTCTCACTTTTGGACTACTTGTACGGCTTTCATTGCAAAATATCAATATATCTATTCACTAAAAAAAAAAAAAAAAAAATTATACAAAAACTGTAAGTACAGTAAGTCTGAAACTGTAAGTCAGAGGAGAAGCAGACCTGCTGCCAAGGATAAGACGCAAAGAAGTAAAATAACTTCATTGACACGGAAAACCTCAATAGCAAAAAAAAATACATTTCATATGGTACTCTAGTACGAACGACAGCAGGTCAAGCTACCCGAAACTGTCAGATATTCCCAAACAACTTTGAGCCTTAACGCTCCAAAGATAAAGTTGAAAATCGGATAAAGAAATCTGACAGATTGTAGTAGCTTGATGTGCTGTCGACTGTACATCGTAACTAATGTAATAGGTTCCTTATCGGCAATAATTTAATAAATTATAATTTCTATTGCTACCTTACTCTTTGATACATTTTTTTATTAGATACTCGACCGTTCGGAAATTACTTGGAAATGTTTTTATGTTTACTTAACTACATTTTGAAATATGACATTTAAAGAGTAATAAACTAGTACCTACGCTTTACCATCGGTAAGTCGTGGTGGCCTAGTGGTTATAATACCAGGCTCACGAGTATGAGTGTGCGGGTTCAATTCCCAGTCAAGAAAGTACCAATGTAACTTTTCTAAGTATATCTTGGACACCAATGACTGATGAAAAGGTAAAGGAAAAAGCATCTTGAGCAAACCTGGACTTCAAGTCTCAAATCGCCAATCCACATTGAGCAAGCGTGGTGATTACGCTCAATCCTTCTCTGTATGTGAGGAAACCGGTGCCTGGCAGTGGGACGGCAAAAAGGTTGATGACCTTTACCATCAACGATTGCGTCACTGCTTACTATCAGACGGGACGCGGTCAAGCACTAGCTTAAAGCATAAAAAATACTAATATTTGAGCCAAATTCGATAAAGAATAGAGGTAAACAAACCGTTGCTAGGCAACGAGTAGTGTACGCCTGATGTTAACAACCTTTTCTACATGATGATTTTCATAAAAGTAATAATCCTACTTCTTACTAATGTAAACAGTTTATTTGTGTTTAGATATTTATGATTTACATAGAACGTTTAACCGATTTGAATGAAATATGATACACATGTAAGCTAATTTCCTAATAGGTAAATTTTTTTGATACATATACGACGTGTTACATAAAGGGTATATACATACCAACGGTATGGCATCTCTAGATGATATCAAACGATATCGGAACGGTTTCAACTCAAAATAAAATACTCAAAAAATTGATACCAAATTTTCGGTTTCGTGTGTTTCTTAAAATTAAATCACAACGAACGTGACACCACACTGCATAATGTCTCCAATAACTCTGTGCGACTAGTATGATAGTAGCCTATCACAAGCGGTGTTTTTTCTCATTACTTCCTAACATAAAGAGATAGAATTAAAAAACCCTTCCAATATCGTTTGATATCATGTAAAGATACCATGCCTATGTTATGTAGGTATATACCCTTTATGTTACACGTTGTATATTATTATTACTCCATACTTGAAAGTATTACAATGCATGTGTTATGCAGTTGATTTAAAAGTAATTAAAATACGCAAAATTTTATTGACTAATTCCTCAACCTTATTCATTGGTTGAATTCCACAAAATGTGTTTAATACCTGGATTTCATCCATCTTTCTTTTTTTGTAGGGCGACTTTTTGATGGTTTTTCGAAATACCAAGTTATTATGCATGTTATTTCAGTGATCCTATTGAAATATGCTGCAATAGGAATTGTTAATTAATAGCTAACATGTAAATGTCGATAATCATGTAAATAACAGGAGATATGTAAAACGTGAGTTGTGATAACCGTAAATTGGTTTGTTTACCTCTATTCATTATGGAGGTAGGCGATGGTATAATTACATTTTTTTTTTTTGTATATTATAAATTAGTTTTTGACCGGAATCCCGCCTGATGATAAGCAGTGACGCAATCGATATACACTCTAGCCTTGAAGACACTTAAATTGTAGTCCGACGGAAACTCCGCCACTGGCAAATTGTTCCAGTCCCTCGATGTACGCGGTATAAAAGACGAAGCGAAACGCTTCGTTCGGGTCATTGTGGTGTCAACAACGTAAGGGTGGAAACTCGCCGTACCACGGGTCGTCTGATGATGGAACGAAGATGGGGGAATTTAATGACGCAATTCCCTCGCACAATCTCTAAAATGATAATATATGATAATACTAATTTTTAAATTATTTTTATAATTTACAGCATCGTGCACGTATATTTCGAAGTTACCGACCTATTTTCAATGTCGTGTTGTATTCCAATACTGAACGAAATCGATTGAAATAAATCTAGTAGGTAGATTTCGAGAGACATTTTTGGGTCGAGTAATGATGAATGGCTTTAATGTTTCGTTGAAAAAAACATGAAACAATACGGATCAACCAGTCAGGTTTTAAGGTAGCAAAAATTTTGATCGCAATTAAACTGGACTAGGTTTAATTAATTGCAGTGCCTGTACAGTACATAAGTAGGTACAATCAGCTGTAGAAGTCCATTTCCACCTTAAAGACTACTGTCGCCTGCGCTAAACCGGCCACGCACACTACCGCATTATTTTTTTATCGCAGTCTTCGTCTTTCTTTAAAGTAATGCAAAATTTCGTTACTTCATTTGAAGTTGAGTTAGCGGCCGCACTTAACAATGGTGCTATCAAAAGCGAGCGATTGTGGGTTCGATCCTTATTATAGGCAACTCTTTTTGTTGTTTCATATAATTTAAAATTATGATAATTGATTTGTATTTTAAAGTAAAAATGTTTGCAAATAATATTTAAACAAATAGGAAAATTTATTGAATATTTATCCCAAAAAAGGGTTTTATTATATGTTTTAGTTTACTATAGGGGTAATATAATAAAAAATATATAAAAATAAAACAATAAGCATATCATAATGCAATATATTATAAAGTTATATATTATTCGGTATAGATATACTTATACTAACAAATGAAACAAACGTTGGAACGGCAGCATTGTAATATTTTATATAAAAGTAATCCTTGACAAACTTATGATATTGTTATGGTAAAAAATACAAAAAACATTTTTGGTTGTTAGATATGAAAATTATAATATTATACGTATATTATGAATAAAGAGGTTATAGCTTAATTATTCATTTTCTTAAAGAAAAGAGGATTGAAGCTTAACCTGAATATTATTGCAATCATAAAATAATCTATACTTAGAACACATAATAGTGCTTATTACATTTATATTTTTTTTGCGTGTATAGCATAGTACTAGTGCTGCCATCCTGCAATGCCTTTTTTCGGAGTTTGAAGGCATGAGATTATAATCTTCAAGCGCTTTCTTAGTTCAAAAGTAAACGAACTTATTTCTTATCGAATTCCGAAATTATTGTTTTTATAATTTACCAAAAGTAATTTGTATTGAAATTGCAAAAGGCGACATCTGTTAGCCATTAAGCCAACCGAACATATTACTGTCACTTAGCTAAATTACTTTAGAGATGGTTTAGAGTCCGTTATTAAGATATTTATTGGTATATATTTAAAACACTCTGTAGGACACTTCTGCACTGTTTTTGTTATAAATAGTTTTTTTTTGTTTAGCTCGATAACACTCCACCAGCCTCGCCAATTTATTTTTAAACCACAAATGCAACCTATCTTCTTCGCACGATTTAAAAGTTTATTCAACGGTAAATATTGTCGTTTCGTTTCACTTGTCTCGACAGCTACCTTCGTCCTCCAACCTCTTGACCTTGACCTCCAACGGCTTACAGTATTTATCTAAAACAATAACAATTTTATTACGCACTTGCTACAAGCGATTGGTTTGCACCTTACATAAATAATAATAAAAACAACTTACACAAAAGCCGGTTTCATATGATATTTGAGATATATTGCTGCATATGCCTGCATATTGATTAAAAAGTAAAACTAATAACACAAACTGGTAACTATATGTTCACCAACCAACAACAGCTAAGTAATATTATTTGAGTTATTGTAGCTAATAATAGTTATTGTAGGTAGCGGAATATTTTTTGTGAAGTAGTGATTCAGATTCTTTTAAGTCTACCGTCATCTTTTTATAATGACTCTAATATAGAAAAAATCTTAAAAGAAAGTATCATCTTTAAGTTGCAGATCGATATTTTTAGATATTTTTCTTGTAAGCATTCATAACTCACCAATAAACATTTAAAAAATATTTTTGTAAGTTATTAGATTCGAACTCGAACCACCTTGAACGCCTATCAAGGCGAAAACCGTTACGCCATTGAAACACTTACTGTAGACGTTGAAATTAATAAGTAGTACCTAACAATCATAAGCGGGCAGCAAGTGTATGAGTGTGTATCAAACTTTATTATAGAAGAAGGTCGTAACTACAACTAGTATTGCTTGGCCATAGTTTTGTGAGATTGCAACTCGACTTTTGGTCTTGACTGTACTTGTAAACAATACAAACGAATCTTGAAGTTTTATTGCTGCTTCAGTTTTACTGCACTGTACTGTAAGAAGTGAAAATAGAATGTATCCTTGTGGTAGCTAGTAGTCACTGCATAACATATTATACACAATATGTAAAGAAAACCCTGTCTGATCCGTGAAGGTACTGTTAGGTATCGATAACTGATTCTACTAATGCATACAAAGCCGGGCTAAACTTAAAAGAAATACCCCTAAATAAATAAATATTATTTCGCAAAAAGAGGTAACTTAATACATGTGCGGTAGGCAATACATGCGTGGGTGAAAGAGGGCAGGGCAGGGCACGCGGTCGCATCGTTATTTGCTCATAATAATACCGTCAAAAATGGTGATGACACTTTTTAAAAAATTACCAAATTTTGGGGAAGTTGGACTTAATTCGCGGAAAAAAATTATTTCAAAATTCATTAGTATTGTTACTGTGATAATTTTAGGTCGGACGGGGTTTTCTTTAAATATTGTATACAGAGTGGTGCTGACAACACGACAATAAATGAAAACACGAACAATGCTGCATAGGAATAATCCTAAACCATAGAAAAAAACCTAGCATCATAAATAAAAAAATTAAAATTTCAAACAAACTTAATAGCATAAAATTGCAAACGGAATAGAACCTCCTTTAAAAATATTGGTTCACTGACCTCCGATCGCCGACAGCGCGATCCTGTATCGACTTGTTTTTTTCGCGCCATTATTATTAAAGCACGATGCGGCGGTCATTAACCCGTAAGCGCTTCCTTAACAACATGTACATCATGTAAAAAATGGGAAAGATGAAAAATAATTTCCTGTGACTAAACTAATGGATATATTTATATGATTTTTTATGGGTAGACTGAGACTTGAGGTACACGATGTTTAATTTATTGTCGTATTGTCAGCACCACTCTGTATACAGGCCTCCCCTCGGTGAGATAGGTTGTAATCTACACATGTCTTTGAAGTTCTTTGCCTCTAGGTCATGCCGGTTTATTTGTGGTGGTGATAAAATAATCTAGGTACATAACGTAAAGCACCTGACGGAGTTCGAAACTCCGAACCTACGATCTTACAAGTTTTAAGTGAGTAAGTCGCAATTAAAGTCGTCGAAATGGGCATATTTTGGTTGAGGTGGCTATTGGATGGATGGTTCAAAAGTGACCGGACGTCTCAAAAGTACAGCTAAGTAGTTACTTTATACTTTATGAACTTTTTGGCGTAGCGTTTAACTTGTAGTTTTACTTCGATTCCCGCATCTGTTTCAATTATTCTAATGTGTACATTAGTACCTATGTTGTTTTTGTGTTATTGTGCATTTACCTAAATACTTCGTTTACGATGCCATAATTACACATTGAAGCCGCGATAAAAAGCTATCATATATTTATCTCAATGTTATGATGCGGGATACTGTGGATTAGGTATACCGTTTGTAAACGACCTTACACCTATAAGTGGGTATCTAGTCCTCAATAAACCTCAAGTATCAACGTATAACTAGGTACTAATGTAACTGTAGGTAAGGGGCTACTCAAACTGGCGACATGGCAAGGCAGGGAATCCTACGTCATCCGAATCTTCATATCACTCCCCTTTCTGCGCCACTACATAACTACATGCAAAAGAATAGTGACGAAAACATTACTATAATATCCTAAGGCAAGCCGTTACGATTTTAACTATATTATATTATATAGTACCTATTATATTTATAAATAGTCGTGGTGGCCTAGTGGTTAAAACACCAGCCTCTCAAGTATGAGTGCGCGGGTTCGATTCCAGGTCAGGCAAGTACCAATGTAACTTTTCTAAAGTTATTTATGTACTTTCTAAGTAAGTATATCTTGGACACCAATGACTGAAGGTGAAGGAAAACATCTTGAGGAAACCTGGACTTTAAGTCTGAAATCACCAAACCGCATTGAGCAAGCGTGGTGATTACGCTCAATCCTTCTCTGTATGAGAGGAGACCTGTGCCCAGCAGTGGGACGATTAAAAGGTTGATGATGATGATGATGATATAGTATTAAACTATTAAGTGGAAGTGGTGACGGCCCCAAATTACGTGTTGTAGGTCATAGGTTCGAACCCAGACAGACTCTTATGTAAGTAATTTCATCATCACGGTTTTTGGAACGGTGAAAGAAAACATCATAAGAAAACCTTCACGTCCTAGAAATTCTAAAACATGTGACACCTACCAACGTGCTCTGTGCCCGCGTGGTAGTTTACGTGTATGATATACTATACGTATATGTAGGTAGCTTCAGACGCCTGCGCACATCAAGCTACTACTTACAACCCAAATCTCAAAATTTTACAATATTCACTGTAAATAATACCTAAGCAACTTCGGTTGCACAATGTACTGATGTTCATAAACCTCTCAAAGGCAAAGGAGCCATGCCCCAAAAAAAAAATCATAAGTACCGTAGGTAGGAAAGACCGTTAAGGAACTTCTTAACATGGTCAAAATCATAAAATATAAATCGTTAATCGGTTTGGATACTTTCTCTATGATAAAGCCATATAAACGTAAAGAAGACCGACGATCTCGGAAGGGGCAGCCGGAACCGACACATAAGCTATTTATATTATATATAGATATTTATGTGATGACATTTTGTTGCACTGCTTTGATGAGCTGCTGACCTAGTACCGTTGTTTTCTAAGGTTGGCGTTATGAGGAGTTGCGTAAGAGATCGAACACGGAAGTAACAGAATACTTTAGTATGATAACCAGTTTGGCGTTCTGTCAGTTACTACATGAGGTTAGGCCAAAGTATACAAGGACATTAATAAACATTTATGACTTTCCAACAGGCGTCCTCGAGAAGAGTAGCCATTGAGCAAGAAATAAATAAACGTCAACAATGTCTGTATTCCATATATGATTAGATACATCTACATTTTTTTATATTTATATACCCTAGATACCGCGACGGGCCTTTTTAGCCAACTTCAACTAAAGGTTTTCCATTCGTCCGAATCTTTTATTTTTTATGTAAGTATGTTCACCGATTACTCAAAGACCCCTGACCCGATTTTGCATTTTTTTTATTTGATAGGGTATACTTCCTAGGTGGTCCCATAGCCATCAGGTCAGATTCTTATGACGGTATCTTTGAGAAATTGCAGGAACAAAAAGCAACGGACTTCTAAAAATACAGTACATAGTGAAAAATAACTAATTTCGGTCGGTGGCAAAAACGCATATACACGTCATGGTCTTATCTGTGTCTGGTTTTTGTATATTCGTTTTTGGGAACAACTTCCGAAATCACTTATTTTTAAATGACCCAAAAACGCATTCCTACGTACGATATGCATACGACCCTATATTACATATTATCTATACTAATATATAAAGCTGAAGAGTTTGTTTGTATGTTTGTGCGCGCTAATCTCAGGAACTACTGGTCCGATTTGAAAAATTCTTTTTGCGTTGGATAGCCCATTAATCCAGGAAGGCTTTAGGCTATATAACATCACGCTGCGATCAATAGGAGCGGAGCATAACTAACTCTACGCGAACTAAGTCGCTGGCGGCCGCTAGTATACAATATGTAAAGAAAACCCTGTCCGACCCGTGATGGTATTGTTAGGTATCGATAACTGATTCTACTAATGCCTACAAAGCCGGGCTAAAGTTAAAAAAAATCCCCCTATAAAATAATTTTTTTTTCGCAAAAGGAGATAAATTAATATATGTGCGGCAGGCCATACATGCACGGGCGAAGGGGGGCATGGCCCGCGGCAAGCGCGAGCATCGCTATTCGCTCATAATAATCATCATCATCTCAGCGTTTATCCCGGTTGCATCCGCGGCTTTCGCGTTGGAGCCCGGGGTCCGCTTTCCTGCACATTCTCCTCCATTTCGTACGATCTTTAGGATCCTGTGGTAAGAGCTTATTGGCACGCATGTCATCTCTTACAACGTCAAGCCAGCACTTCTTTAATCTACCCCGCTTGTTCCGGCCCGGCGGAGGCGCCAGGGCAAGACATTTGTTAACCATGTAACATGCCGGTTTGCGTAAGACGTGGCCGTACCAGCGTAGGCGACCCTCCTGCAGTTTGTCTGCAATGTCACGGACACGAAGGCTGCCCCGGATGCGGGAGTTCCTGATGCGGTCTTTCCGCGTAACTCCACACATCCACCGCAGCATATTCATCTCCGTGACACGCAGCTCCTGCTTATGTCGCTCAAGCACAGGCCACGTCTCACTGCCATACAGGAGAACAGGTCTAATGATGGTTTTATAGACCTGCCCCTTAAGCTTAACCGGCATTTTGGGGTCACAAATGACACCTGTCACCTCACACCATTTCGCCCAAGCTGCGGAAATACATGCCCTGACGTCCCAATCAATGTCGCCGGACGCGTGGAGCACAGACCCCAAGTATTTAAATGGGTCCGTGCACTCGACCACGTCTCCGCCTATGCACATAGACATGGGGTCTGTCGTGTTGCTGGCCAAGTACACGGTCTTCGCCACGTTGTGTTTCAGACCTGCGTTCTCAAGCGAGTCCTTCCACGCATTCACACGCCGCACCAACCGTTCCCTGTCCGCGTCCGCCAGCGCGATATCGTCGGTATACATGAGTAGCCAGGGAGGCTGCTCATGTGAGTCCTTGATGCTGTCCGACAAGACGTCTAATATCACGCTGAACAGAAACGGACTAAGGACGGATCCCTGGTGGACTCCGACGGTGATGGGGAAGGGTTTAGTGTCGCCAACAGCGGTCCTAACAACGGAATCGGAATTGAGGTACATGTCTCGAATTATGACAACATAGGCTTCATAGGTGCTCAGTGCCCACCAGATCACCCCGCGAGGGACACAGTCGAAGGCCTTCTGCATATCTAGAAAGAGCATATGCAGAGGCGTGTTCTTCGATCTGTATCTCTCCATGGTGATCCTTAGTGCGAAGATAGGGTCCATGGTTCCGTACCCTAGCTGAAACTCATATTGACACTCCGAGACAGCACACTCCTGCCGGATTCGGGAGTCTATGATCCTCTCAAAGATTTTCATGGTGTGGGACATGACCTTGATACCGCGATAGTTGCCACACTCCTGAACCGAGCCCTTGCCTTTAAAGACTGGAGTAATGATACTCAGCCTCCATTGGCTCGGGATTTTGCCGGTCAGGAGCACGCGGTTGAAAAAGTTAGTTAACATGCCCACACCGCGAGGACCCATCGCCTTCCAGGCCTCAATGGCGACTCCGTCAGCTCCGACAGCTTTCCGATTCCCCATATGACGAAGAGCCGTTTGGACTTCCTCAGGCGTTATCAGAGGCACTAGTCCAAGGTTCGGAGGGAGTTTCGGTGTCTGCACCTCTTGATGCTGCTTGTTCAGCAGCTCGTGAAAGTACGAGCGCCATCTCTCCTTCACCGCGAGGTCCTCGCATAGCAGGTTGCCATTAGGGTCTTTTACACAACGGCACTTGGATATATTCTGTTCCAGGGTCAACCCTGGAACGTGCCAACTTGTAAATGAGCTTTTGCCCCTCAGACGATTCCAACTTCTCGTAGAGAGGTTGCAAGTGGTCTCGTCTGGCTCTGGCTACGGCTTTTTAGTGGCACGTTTGGCAACCTTGTATGCGTCGTGATCTTCAGGAGATCCGGTCGCTTGCCACGTTTTGAAGAGGGCTTTCTTCACCTTAGTTTCCCTCTGGACTGTGTCGTCCCACCACCAGGTTTCCTTGTCACGTTTGCGGCCGCCTTAGGGATGCCGAGTACCACCCGCGCCGCCCCCGTAATAGCTGCCTGGATCCTGTCCCAGTGGTCTTGCACAGGTTCTCCGTCGGTACCGACGCACTTGTCGCCAATAACCGACGCTAAATCCTGGGATCTGTTTTCATCAAGCAGCCACCACCGGATCTGGCGCCGACAGTCCTCTACACGTCTACGTTGGGCCTTTACGCAGAGGTCCATGACAAGGAGACGGTGTTGTGCAGTGAGACTCTCACCGGGTATGACTTTGCAGTTGGCTACTTTGCCGATGTGGTGCCTCCTAGTTAGTAGAAAATCGATCTGGGCAGCGCTTCGCCCGCTCCGGTAGGTGACAAGGTGCTCCGGCTTCTTTTTGAAGTAGGTGTTCACGATTGCAAGGTCCGCGGCCGCACACATTCGGAGAATGCTGTCCCCTTCCACGTTGCGGCTACCGTACCCAAAGGCACCGTGAACACGCTCAAACTCGCCACGCCTCTCACCCACATGACCGTTCAAATCACCACCCAGAATGATTCCCTGGGATAACGGAATCCCGCGAAGCAATCCTTCGAGCTGGGTCCAGAACAGCGTCCTTTCGGCTTCACCGCACCCGGCCTGCGGAGCGTAGGCACTTATCAAGTGGGTTATAACCCCATTGACAAGCACCCGCACCGACATTAGCCGATCGCTGATGCGATTCACCTCCAAGACGTCATCCTGGAGCTCGTCAGACAACACCACGGCGACCCCATTTCTCCCACTATGTGCACCCGTGTAGATCCTAGAATAAGCCGGGGTCTGCTGCCTTCCACCGAGTCTCCTGCAGGAACGCCACGGCCACCCTCCGCCTGTGGAGAGTTTCAGCCAGCTCTCTCGCGCGTCCAGTTAGCGTGCCAATATTCCACGACGCGAAACGGATTTTCATAGTTTGGGCTCGCTTCTTCAGCCGTGTCCGCCTCTGACACGGTAGCCCTAGCCCACAGGTCACAGGAGTCGGGCGAGGCTCCTGCGCCCGGTTTTGCGGCGGCGCCCTAGCTGTGACATGAGCATTTCTATGTAACCTCTCCATGATTGAATGGCTTGTTTGGCTTTTACGAGTGCGACTGCCGTCTGACCTCTCAACCCCGATGGGAAAGCCAGCGTCAGAGCCCCGTTCGTGAGTCAGCAGGTGCACCGTCTGGCAGATGGGGTTGAATTGGGTCCCAGAAATGGAGGTGGGACCCCAAAGCACCGCATTCGCTCATAATAATACCGTCAAAAATAGTGTTGACACTTATTAAAAAATTACAAAATAGGGTATTTGACTAAAAAAACTAATTAGTCCATCAGACAGATTTCCAAAAAATACTAGACATGTGTTTTTTCTTTTTTCGTATAAACAAAAAATTAAGACGACACAGCGCGTTGAAAACTCGTGTGACGTCACTGGACGGTACACTTTTTAGCGACTAGTGACGTCACCAGCCACCGCTCCTGATCTTTGATCCCTTTTATATTTGTAAATTTTTTGTTTATATGAAAAAAGAAAAAATACGTGTTTAGTATTTTTTGGAAATCTGTCTGATGGACTAATTAGTTTTTATTAGTCAAATACCCTATTTTGGGGAAGTTGGAATTAATTCGCGGCAAAAAAAGATTATTTCCAAAGTTAGTCTTGTTACTATGATGATTATGTAAAATTTCATATTTTATTTGGTCATGTGTTTACCTAACATTTATTATCCTTATGGGTCGGACGGGGTTTTCTTTACATATTGAATACAACGGGCCTTATAAATGACCCTTTACCGTTTACCTAGAACAAAATAGTTTCAGTAGGTAAAACCTGAGCTGGAGTTGGTCAATATTTATCACGTATAGTGTCACGCTATTTTGTACCATATGCTGTGTGCGTTGCAGCTATTATTGCCAAATTGCACTGCAACTGTTCTGCTGACAGTTTAGATAGTCCATTACGTTCCTGTCTACTTTAATGCGGCCTTCTGTAATGCAGGATGCAACGAAGAGACGGCAAAGGTCATTCTGGGTCAATTATATAAGAACCAAGAAATGTCAGTAAATAATGCTTTAAACTACATGTTTAGAGAAAGTTGTACTAAGAAACTGGTAACATAGGAAGCTAACCAAAAGTTGTTTGGTACCAGGTAATTGAAATCCCTCAGTTTCCGGTACTAAGCCTTTCTAAATAACAAAGTTATACCTAATCATGTTTATAAATCAGTTGCACAAAATCGAAAATGTCACGACCGATTGTGTGTCATTTTCGTAATTATTTCCCCACTCTGCAATTGACTTTTTTGGTTTGTTGTCATTTGCCTGCATCGCGGGTGCATCATGGGCATCGACATATACTTACTAATGGACATGCCTTAGAGATGAGAATTGTGGCACTCCGAAAGAAAGAGAGAGAAACGAAGTTTCGTCTATGTTTATCTCTCTCAAAATCATCAATCATCTATGAAGAAAGAGATAGTGCTAGACCGAAAGCATAGTCTCTCTCACTCTTTTCAATCCAAAAAATACTACAGATTATACGCATACGGCATGCAAGGAACTTATACCTACGGCATGTCAATTAATATGTGTCTATGATCATGGGTAATAGACGGAATTGTTTTTTTTTTTTTGTAGTTTGGCACTAGTTATGACTTTGTGCCAATTTCAAGTAAAAGGTAAATCATTTTTCTGGAGTAATCAAGAATTTCTTTCTTTTTTGGCTTCGCGCGGTTTGTGCATTTAGCCAATGTCACCTAATGAATTATTCATGTCGAAAAAGACGGCCACGTGAACCGTCTACGAGGTAGGTTTGAGGCAAAGTCATGATGAGGCCACTACGCTGCGATATCTCAATGTTCTTTATGAATTATTTACTGAATGCACTTTTTACTACATAAAACACGCACTTTTATTTAGTAAACAACACTATAAATAATTTAAAAAGTCCAATGAAAAATGAGCGTGACCCTCGGCTTAACTTTCTCGCCAAAAAAAAACGACGGAATTGTTAATGTCAATTGTTAAATAATACCTATGTTGTTTTTGACTTTGGCTCTGACATCAGGAAAACATTTTTTTTATCATTTTTCGTATTTGAATACGAGGCTTTTGGGCATATTATATTTTATGTCTTTTTATTATTAGTTACTTGTATTATGTATTGTGTTTGTGCGGAATAAACAATTTTTCTTCCTTTCTTTAATTTTTTGTGTGCGTCAGAGAAATTTCCTAACAAAAACTACTTACATGTTAGGAAGTTTCCAGACATAATTAAAAACAAAAATCAAGCTTTAAAAGAATTTTATTAGAAACATTTACAAAATTAAACTTAGGAATCTAATATGTATTTGACAATTACAGATAGGTAAACCATCTTTTCTCACAGCATCTGTTATTGTTGTTTACAGGAATACGTCTCAAATGGTAGGTATAATATGTGGAAAATCAATCTGTATTAAAATTGAGCAGATTTAGTGCAATACCTACTAAGTATAGCTTATTGTTTTTCTTTGACTATGATCAAGGTGGCTAGTGGTTAAAACACCAGCCTCTCAAGTATGACTGTGCGGGTTCAATTCCAGGTCAGGCAAGTACCATTGTAACTTTTCTAAAGTTATATGTACTTTCTCAGTATATCTAGGACACCAATTACTGAAGGTGAAGGAAAACATCTTGAGGAAACCTGGACTTTATAAGTCTAAAATCGGCAACCCACATTGAGCAAGCGTGGTGATTATGCTCAATCCTTCTCTGTATGAGAGGAGACCTGTGCCCAGCAGTGGAATGATGAAAGATTGATGATGATCAAGGGGGTAATTGCGTACACAATAACAGTAAGAATGGCTTCTATTTTAACAGTTCAACATCCTTTGCGTTGTTTACGTTTTAAACAGAAATATTTTTCAAACAAAATCCTTCAATATTATTAAAATTGTGATTTATTCGTTTTAGTGTTATGCAATTAAGGTGTTGGTCCCTTGGGTAAAATTAGAGTATCTATTGCGTGTATAATATACAATATGTAAAGAAAACCCTGTCCGATCCGTAAAGGTATTGTTAGGTGTCGATAACTGATTCTACTAATGCCCACAAAGACAGGCGAAACTTAAAAAAAAACCCCCTTAAAAAAATAAATATTATTTCGCAAAAAGAGGTAACTTAATCCATGTGCTGTAAGCAACCCCTTTCGCGGGCGGCGGGGGGCAGGGCACGCAGCACCTGTGACGTGGTCGCGTCGCTATTCGCTTATAATAATACCGGTGTTGTCACTTTTTTAAAAATTACCAAATTTCCGGGAAATTGGAATTAATTCCCGGGAAAAAAGGATTATTTCAAAATTCATTAGTATTGTTACTATGATGATTAGGTAAAATTTTATATTATATTAGGTCAAGTGTTTACCTAACCTTTATTATCCTTAAGGGTCGGACAGGGTTTTCTTTACATATTGTATACGTTATTATGTTGCTAAGTATTAGAAGCCCCAATCTTCAAGCTTGAGACAGCGGGTCCAGTAGTGATCCATCGCGGTGTATCTGTGTAGGTTAACTCCGCTCAAACTGTGAGCCTCATCAGGATAAGACTGTGAACAAAACAGACTGTTAGCAGGAAAGAAGAAGTATTTATTGTAAGCCTTACAGGAAGGTCTCTCTCTTAGGTATAGGATGCATTTTGGGAAGTGTGCGAGGGAATTGTATGATTTAATTCCCCCATCTCGTTCCATCATCGGATGACCCGTCATACGGCAAGTACCCCTTACGTTGTTAACACCACTACGATCCGGACCAAGCGTTTCGCCTCCTCCTTTATACCGCGTACATCGAGGGACAGAACAAATTGTCAGCGGTGGTGTTTCCGTCGGACTACAATTTGAGTGTCTTCAAGGCTAGATTGAATAGACTCTTAATAAACTAGTGCGCTTTACCATCAACGATTGCGTCACTGCTTACCATCAGGCAGGATTGCGGTCAAGCGCTGGTTTATAATTTATAAAAAAAAGAACGAACCACGGATTAGGGAAATTTAAAAAAAAAATGTTTACACTTTTACAAAGGCAAATAAATAGCAAACGGCCATTGGTATCTACTCACCATCTGTTCAAACGGTATATCAGCCTGCTGCAGCGCTGTCATCAGCTTAGCCGCGTTCTGGAAGTGCACGTTGTCGTCAGCGTTGCCGTGCATAAGCAAGAAGTCATGACCGCGGAGTTTCTCAGCAAGGAGGGTGACGTCACCGTCTTGGTAACCCTTCAGATTGTCCTCAGGAGTGGGGAGACCCATGTAGCGCTCTGTGTACATTGTGTCTGGGGAAAGAGAGATTACATTTCAACGCTTGAAAGGCAATCATATCTAAGCGACAAAAATTCGTAAATCTATACTAATATATAAAGCTGAAGAGTTTGTTTGTTTGTTTGTTTGTGCGCGCTAATCTCAGGAACTACTGGTCCGATTTGAAAAATTATTTTTGCGTTGGATAGCCCATTAATCCAGGAAGGCTTTAGGCTACATAAGATCACGCTACGACCAATAGGAGCGGAGCATAACTAACTCCACGCGAACGAAGTCGCTGGCGGCCGCTGGTTGAGTTATATACACCATTCGAACCGCCAGGTTTTTCTGCATCGTTTGACGTATACAATATGTAAAGAAAACCCTGTCCGATCCGTGAAGGTATTGTTAGGTATCGATAACTGATTCTAATAATGCCCACAAAGACAGGCAACACTGTAAAAAAAAAAATCCCCCTAAAAAAATAAATATTATTTCGCAAAAAGAGGTAACTTAACACATGTGCGGTAAGCAACCCCATTCCGCGGGCGGTGGGGGGCAGGGCACGCGGCACCTGTGACGTGGTCGCGTCGCTATTCGCTTATAATAATACCGGTGTTGTCACTTTTTTAAAAATTACCGAATTTCGGGGAAATTGGAATTAATTCCCGGGAAAAAAGGATTATTTCAAAATTCATTAGTATTGTTACTATGATGATTATGTAAAATTTTATATTATATTTGGTCAAGTGTTTACCTAACCTTTATTATCCTTATGGGTCGGACAGGGTTTTCTTTACATAATGTATACGTCGTATACATCATATACAATGTTATTTTTTGTTTATGCGAAATCTGAATATAGTTTGTTCAGAATAAGCAACTGAAACGATATCAACTATTTTTACACCATGCAACAATTTCATAGTGTATTTGGGAAAAAATATAATTGTTTCCCAAATATATTTTGAAATTGTTGCAGTGTGGTTACCGAGCACGCCACGCAGCTTACGATAGATCATATTACTGCGCACGCCCGCGCAGCAGCTGACGCCAGAGGTCAACGTACCGTTCGCCTGCCCGAGCCGAGTGTGGACCATATTTTTGTTGGGACGGCCAAGTAGGGTAACAAGCTCATAACTTTGTGGTTTTTCATAATATCTTTTTGAAATCATGTACATAGATTCTTTACTTAAAAATACTGGACACGTGTTTCGAGTTTTGCGTTATAAACAAAAAATAATGTTGTTTAGATACACATTTTTTGATACCTACTCACAATTATGACATTTATTGTATTTCAAATCATGAAATAAAATCAGGTATTACTTGGCGATGCCTAATTTTTTTTTTTTTTTTTTTTTTGATATGGCATCTCGTAGGTGGCCATTAAAGGCCGTAACTACTTAACCGGACTTTCCTGTGGATGCCTTAATTAAAATTAAAGCCTCCAGCCAGGGGCACTTAAAACTAAATTAAAATTGGGTAATTACGCACTAAGGGCACCCCCTGTGGGGTACGAACCTCGGCTTAGAGGACGGCTTAGAGAGGACAGCATGGGACGGCTGGATCGAATGTATCGGTGATACCTAATGCATACTTTTAATAAAGATCTTATTTATCTCAGAATAGCTTTCCGCCCGCGGCTTCGCCCGCGTGAAATTCGGTTATATCGCGCTTTTTAGATTTCCCCCGGGATCATCAAATTTTTATTATTCCGGTCATCTAACTTTACGTCTGCAAAATTTCAAAGCAATCGGTTCAGTAGTTACGATGTGAAAGCGGAACAAACAAACTCATTTTCCGATTTATAATATTTGTAACGATAGCAAAAATTAATTTAATTCACTGTTATGCAAAATATTAAATTTTTGCATTATTATATTAGCAATGATACACTTTCGAACATGTATGCTAATGTCAAGTGAAAGTGTTGAATTATTTGTGAAAGTATATTTTAGTTGATCAGAAATTAAATTTATTAATTAGTTTTAAAACAAAAAGGCTATTTTCGTTAAATATAACATACCTACTAACGGTCGCCAGCGACTTCGGTCGAGTTAGTTATTCTCCGCTCCTATTGGTCGCAGCGTGATGTTATATAGCCTAAAGCCTTCCTGGATTAATGGGCTATCCAACGCAAAAAGAATTTTTCAAATCGGACTAGTAGTTCCTGAGATTAGCGTGTTCAAACAAACGAACTCTTCAGCTTTATACAGAGTGGTGCTGACAATACGACAATAAATTAAACATCGTACCTCAACACATTCTCAGTGTACCCATAAAATAAAAATATAAATATATCCATTAGTTTAGTTACAGGAAATTATTTTTCATTTTTCACATTTTCTACATGATGTTGTACATGTTGATAAGGAAGCGCTTAGAGGTTAATGGCCGCTGCATTCAGCAGTACTAAACTTTACTAAACTTTGGCGCGAAAAAGCAAGTCGATACAGGAACGCGCTGTCGCCCGCTGATCGGAGGTTATTGAACCAATATTTTAAAGGATGTTCCATTCCGTTTGCAATTTTATGCGATTTAGTTTGTTTGAAATTTTATTTTTTTTATTTTTGATGCTAGGTTTTTTTCTATGGTTCACGATTATTTCTATGAACCAGCTGGGTCTGTGTTTTCATTTATTGTCGTATTGTCAGCACCACTCTGTATATTAGTATAGATTTATTTATAAATTCATTAAATTTGTTTCAATTTTCGGCAGTAATTTTATTTTATGCTTTAGATACCTTCACGAGATAAGAGTTACATTGCAATGACATACTAATGCTCGTGAATGTCCGTCCTTAGAGTTGATTTTGCGTTGGATAGCCCATTAATCCTCGAAGAATATATAACATCATGCTGCGACCAATAGGAGCGGAGAACTAACTCCACGCAACCGAAGTCGCTGGCGGCCGCTATACTTTATAACAGTGAGCTAAGAGTTACATTTGAATAGCTTGCTAATTTGTGCCATTACATTTTTTTTTTTTATTGGGTTTTACTTACTATAGTACAGCCAGGAGGTGACAGGTGCTCCAGATACACCACACTGGAACATCTTTTCGTCATCCTTCAGCAATGTCAGCAGGGTTGCGTAGCCGCCGTAACTGTGGCCCCAGATGCCGACCCTGGTGCGGTCCATGAACGGGTACCGGTCTAGCACTTGTCTGTGAAGAATGAACAGCATAAAGAACGTGCAGAAGACCTATTACTTTTTTTTTTAAAGTCGTTTCTAGTCGCAATTTCATTAATGATCGAACAAAAACGAAAAAGTGCAATGTCAATTGTGTAACAGATTAAAAATTACTTAGACAGATTCAGACTGGTTGGTGACAGGTTAGAACGTTCGAAATGTGAATGTTCTAAATAGCTGTAATTTCCCTTCAAACTTAACCAACTGAGCAAGTACAGTTAGGTAGGTACAGGATTATTTTGAATGGATCAAAATCGAATAGACTGAACATGACTATTATTTGTCAAATCAACAAAGTAGAGGGGGAAATTTCTAGATCCATCTGATTCGATAACATCTCAATGTTAAAGAATCAGGTGAATCTAGAAATTCACCCAATTTAGGAGAAGGGGTTAACAAACATAAGGTGAAATTAAGATTTTCACGAATAAAGTGCTGCTATCAGTTTCTCCCACTTCAGAGTTAAAGTATATTACATTTTAAATTTTCTCACCTTTTTTGGGTATACCTATTTTATTTTATAGAGATTGCAATCGACCTCGTGTTTATAATAAAACTTTTATGACTTAAGGTTTGCTTCATAAGTTTATTGAACTCGTTGCATCAATCTTTATGCAACGCGCGACATGCATAGAAGTGCTGTATCTATCTTTACGCAACACTAGAACAATATAGATATTGTTCTCACACACTGCACAGTACTGTCATAAGATAACTCCTGTGACAGTTTTTATTCTTGGTACAAACGGCAGCACAACAAGCTACTACAATCTGTCAAATTTCTTTATTGGATATTCAACTTTATCGGATCAGCATTAAGGCTCAAGGTTGATTGCGAATATTTGACAGTTTCCGATAGCTTAACCTGCTATACCCCAAGTGGTACCCGTCTTAGAATAGTACCATTTCATATCCTCCCGTGGGTGTCGTGAGAGGCGATTAAGGGAACTCTCACCAAGGAAGCGGGTAGCAGCGCTTCTCCAGTGTAATATCAAACTATTGCGATCCGCAACCCGCCGGCCAAGCGTGGGGATTATGGTAAACCCCCGAATGTAATGAAAGCCTTGGGGGAGGCCTTTGTCCAGCAGTGGACCTCTATAGGCTGAAGAAGAAGAAGAACCTGCTATCGTCCGTACTTTCGTGATTTAGACGAGTATTTATTGACCAAACAAAGATATAAATTGTTAGATTCGACCGACCACGTCAAAAGATAGGTACGCTTCTGTTTTGGTAACAATGACTTTTGAATAGTACTGTCTCGCTTACTCACAAAATCATATCTATAGTTCCATGTGGTATGTGTAATCTCGCTCTTTTCAATATGGACCCTTTACCGCGCGATCTTAGTACGGTGAAGACAAGGTCCGTATTACAGAACGTCAATCAAAACTCAAGCTCTACTTAAGTCTCGTTTGAAGCCTTTTGATTGGTTGACTGACGGAGTTTCCTTCTGGAATACAGACCTAATAATTTAGATAGTTATCGTCTAGAGGAAGGGTAGAAACAGTTGAATCTATACTCTTAGAACATTTTATTGTAGTGGTGAATGGGAACATAATAGTAATAATATTTATTTAATTCAGATTCTTCATCCATTTATTTTGTTTTATAAAAATAAAATTACATAAAAATCTGTATTAAGAAGTAAATAAAATTAAGATGTTATTATTTACATGTTTTATCTAGACCGGAAGGACTCCCCGATGACGCTATTAGTCGCTATTTAACAGCGTGCAGCCTTATCCACCGTGCCAACATCGAAGAATCCCACCGGTCCACCAGTGCGGCCAGGATGGTGTTGTGACTACCGCGCGTGCGGCGCAGGATTGAAGTGCAACGTTTGCGCATGATTGCCGCAAAGCTATCAATCACAGCCGCCGCGAACATCGCGGAGGCACTGCAGTAGTGCGGCAGTCCCATCAGCACCCGGAACGCGTTGTTATATTGAATATCTATACAAAACCTTTCTAAACGTCTTCATTAAGTGACTGAATACGGATTTAAATACGAGTCTGTAACGAGCTAAGAGTTAGCTCGAGACTCAAGGTACCGGGATGAATCAAATGAAAACGAAAACTCTGAAAACGGTGATGGCATGTCCTAGAAGCAAAAACTTCGAAGACAAGTGACATCTATCAACACGCTCTAGGCCAGCGTGGTAGAATACAGCCCACTCCCTCTCACCGAAAGGAGTCCTGTTTCCCAACAGTGGAAACAATATGGGCTGACTATGTATTAACACTCCTACTTTCATCAACATCTACTGGTGTCTTCATATATTAGGGTCGACTTTAAGTTTAACCATCTGACCTCCACAACCCAGTTACTGGATAATACGAAACCTCTTGGTAAGATAGGTAGTCAGAAGTCAGACTAGGGCTTCTGACAACCCAAAACCCCTTCTGCAAAAGATCAACGAATGACAGGCAGAATTACTTCAGAACCTTGCGCCCAACCTGCTAGCGACTTGGCACTATTCTCGAGATACTCGGTGGGCGTAACGTTCATAATTATGAACCTTGCGCCCTATTCATATTTCAACTTGAGATCTTACAGGGTTAAAACCTGAATTTTATATCAGTGACGAATGCGTTTAGCTATCGTAACAAGAAACGAGAAACCGAAACTATGTAATTAAGAAAACTGGTGGGCGCAAGGTGTAAACAGCCATTGCTTCAACAAGTAATATCGACCAGACCAAGGCCGTCACAAATTATAGCGAATATTAAAATGTGGGTCACATTTTCGTCACTAAAGGATGGTCATACTTGCCAAGTCGCTAGCAGGTTGGGCGCAAGGTCCTGAAGTAATTACAGGCAGGACCAACAGCTTATTGTTCTTTTCGAGGTACTGAGGGATCTTGGTATGTAAAGATGGTCATCCACCGCGGAAAGTTTTGCTTAACCTCATCAGTCTACCCGTGCTGCAGCGGTCAACACGCCTGCTTGCGACGTGGAGGCCACGGGTTCGATCACCGGCCAGGTCATCATGGAAAACGATCTTTTCCTGATTTGCCTGGGTCTTGGATGTTTATCTATACAATATGTAAAGAAAAACCTGTCCGACCCATAAGGATAATAAAGGTTATATAAACACATGACCAAATATTATTTAAAATTTTACGTAATCATCATTGTAACAATACTAATGAATTTTAAAATAATCTTTTTTCCCGCGAATTAATTCCAACTTCCCCGAAATTTGGTAATTTTTAAAAAAGTGACAACACCATTTTGACGGTACGCTTACGCGTTTCGACCACGCGTCGCGTGCCCTGCCCCCCGTCGCCCGCGGAAGGGTGTCCTACCGCACATGTATTAAGTTACATCTTTTTGCAAAATAATATTTATTTGTTTAGGGGGATTTTTTTAACTTTAGTCCAGCTTTATCGGCATTAGTAGAATCAGTTATCGATTTCTAAAAATACCTTCACGGATCGGACAGGGTTTTCTTTACATAAAATAGATATACTATTATAAAATATAGTATCGTTGAGTTAGTATCCCATAACACAAGTCTCAAACTTACTTTGCTTTGCTTTTTTTACAATCTGTGTTATTTGTCCGTATATATTTATTTATTTATTCATAAACGATGCTTAAAGTTAACTTGTGATTAACGATTATTTAACCATAGGTACATTTTAGACGTTTGCACGTCACTTAACTTTAATCATTGTTTATGAATAAACTCGTTTAAACACTATGGTGTTTATTCATAAACGATGATTAAGTTATGTGACATTAAAAGAACAAAAATGGCGCCAATTCTGTTGTTCACAAACTAAACTAATTTTAAGTTAAGTGCGTCTTTTTCCTTCTATTTCGTTAAGAAAAGAATAGAAGATAACATTTTAGTTTAATCCTGTCAAATTAAGATATTCCATAGATAGTTTAAACGCGAATATAATCATGGCGACCAAAAATACAGCAATCAACGTCAGGCGCGGACTAATTTGACAGGTCTAAACTGACATATTATGTTCTGTCCTTCTCTTAATAACATAGAAAGAAAAATATGTACTTAACTTAAATTTAGTTTAGTTTGTGTACAAGGGAATCGGAGCCGATGTATGGTTAAAGAATCGCTAATCACTCATCATTCATCATCATCATTTCAGCCGAAAGACGTCCACTGTTGGACATAGGCCTCCCCCAAGGTTCTCCACGACGACCGATCCCGCGCCTCCCGCATCCAGCGGTTTCCCACGACCTTCACCAGGTCGTCGGTCCGCCTTGTCGGGGACCTACCCACTCTGCGTCTTCGGGTGCGTGGTCGCCAATAACTATTTTTTTCTTTTATAATTATAGACTAGTGCTTGACTTCAATCCCGCCTGATGGTAAGCAGTGATGCAATCGTTGATAGTAACGCGCACTAGTTTATTGAGCCTATTCACTTAGGAAACTTAGGAAACAGTTGAGCGAGGTGATGCAATGTTAAACCCAAGACCAACACGACCAACGATGCTGCGCCAGAGGGAGATTGATCCGGAGACTCTCCACGACCAAACTCCCGACACAACAACATTTGGCGCATCGTACCCGGCACACATCGCAACACAACTGTTCAGACCCGTCGTCTGTACGGTTAACTACTACGGTTAACTTTAAACAAATATTCGCATGCCATCATTAAACACTGCAAATGTGGGTTTGCACAGAAAATTATGTAACATCTGTTAAACACCACATTCAAAGCAAACTTAATACTAAGGTATTATAAGCCTGTTTGGCTTATAATACTTTTTTTTTATTATCTAAATCATCTCGTGTTTTCTATAACATTGAGCAAAGCG
Organism: Sesamia nonagrioides; assembly: GCA_017933935.1. NCBI lineage: Eukaryota > Metazoa > Arthropoda > Insecta > Lepidoptera > Noctuidae > Sesamia > Sesamia nonagrioides. The sequence continues at coordinate 2,149,465 of JADWQK010000081.1, forward strand.
ACGTAATCAAGCCTGAGAAAATTTCTTACTTTTACTAATAAATGAGCGAATGTGTTGCGTAAAACCTCTAATAATAGACCTAAATGAAATTATAAAATACATAACAGTTTTTACAATAATTTATTCATTTAGGTCCTCCATTGACCTAAATGAATAAATTATTTTAAAAACAACTCGATTTTTAATCGCCGAAGCTTTTTATACCAATACTTATTATTATTTACTGCTGCGCCGCGCGCCGCGCTTTCACCCGCGTAGGTTTCGATATGTTTTTTTTTTTATATGTTCCGTCCTTGTAGGTCACAGCGTGATGTTATATAGCCTAAAGCCTTCCTGGAATAATGGGCTATCCAATGCAAAAAAGAATTTTTATAAGAGACCAGTAGTTCCTGAGATTATCGCGATCAAACAAACTCTTCAGCTTTATATATTAGTATGAATTACACGTTTTTAGGGTTCCTAGATGACTATGGAAGTTTCGCCAAGTCTCTCTGTCTGTCTGTTCATCCGCGGATAATCTCAGTGACCGTTAGCACTGGAGAGCTGAAATTTGGTACTAATATGTATATCAGTCACGCCAACAAAATGCAATGGTGAGACAAAAAGTGGAAAAAAATGTTTTATTACGGTACTCCATACATGTAAAGTGGGGAGCATTTTTTTTTTTATTTTTCATTTATACTCTACCCTGTGTTGTATTGTTGGATAGGTAATCATATTTTAAAATGAACAAGTGTTAAAACTAAAATAATTTTTTGATATTATTAATATTTTCGGAAATAATCGCTCTAAAAGTAAAAAAAATGCGTCACTCTAACTTTGGAACAATAAGTTTAAAAAATATGAAAAAGAATACACTAATGTAGAACTTTATAAAGACTTGAAATTTATAATTATGTAGATTAAATATTTTTGAAAAATTATACAAAATAATTTCTGAACTAAGTTTGTAATTTAACCGTATATGCAAGCATATTGGTTTACATATATTACTATCCTGAAAGTATATTTTTCCAAATAAAAAAAAATATTAAAATCGGTTCAGGAATCCAAAATTACCACCGAAAATCCAACATACCCATTTACTTTGTGTAAATTAGTAACCCGATAAATGGCTCTGTACTCATCCAATTTTTGTGGATGAATTTTCAAAATTACTCCTCCAATTTCCACTTGAAGAATTAATGTTAGTAAGGAGCAAAAGTTGGTATTCAAACGTGCACAACACAAGAGTAACCCTTGTTCGTTAGTGACAACACTAGAATAACTCTTGTCTGTCAGTCATCATCATCATCTCAACGTTAATCCCAGTCGCATCCGAAGCTTTTCTAGCTTCGGAGTCTGGGGTCCGCTTTAACAGTCTAACTGCTGATTTTGGCTAAACTTCGATATTTTCCGTGAAGCGACTGCCGCCGTCTGACCTCCACAACCCGAAGGCGATATCGAAGCATTGCAGTTAGACCAATTGTTGGACTTTTGAGGGCTCCAACAACCCGTAACGACTGCCATTAGATGTTCGTATGGCAGCCGGGACCAACGGCTTAACGTGCTTTCCGAGGTCCGACCAGCCCCGTGCAAATATTCATATACATCATACAAATATTTGCACTGCGCGAGGATCGAACCCGCGCCTCATTGCGCAGCGGCCGCTTTCGCTACCGCTACTCCACGGAGGCAGTCATTTTTGTTTGTCAGTGCAGGAAAGCGGACCCCGGGCTCCAACGCGAAAGCCGCGGATGCAACCGGGATAAACGCTAGGATGATGATGAGTGAGCGAATGAAAGGATTTTATTGTTATGTAGATAATACCACAGATACTAGAAGTGAGACTGAATGAGTATGATTTTTAAACCTGTATCCTAGCGAATAAATAATTTGATTTAATCTAATTTAATAGAGCCGTTGGATAAGCCATACATTTGTCCAGCAATGAACATCTTTTGGCTTTCGTTTTTGATGTTTCTTTTCTCTTAATAACATTAGTTTCTAATAAGTATTTACTGTCTTCATCAACTGGATAAAACAATATTATAATTGCTCGTAGAACCCATGGGCGATGGGGCAGTAGGATTCTGGAGTGGCGGCCACGTACCGGAGGACGCAGCATAGGGAGGCCCTTAACAAGGTGGACCGATGACCAGCCCCCTAATCGGCGAACACATTTTTGTCAAATGATTGCGACTAGTTGGGATCGTTTGGATCGCCCATTGGTCCGTTCGGTCCAAACGATCCCAACTAGTCGCAATCATTTGACAAAAATGTGTTCGCCGATTAGGGGGCTGGTGAAGGTCGCGGGAAGCCGATGGATGCGGGCAGTACAAGTCCGCTCATCGTGGAAAGCCTGCGGGAGGCCTTTGTCCAGCAGACGAATCTATAAGCTGAAGAAGAAGATGATGAGGATTACCTTAGGATAACGAAGTGGTCTTCCACTTCTACAGTTCCCAGCGCATTGTTGAGCGAGTACAGGATCTCTTGGCCCTTGAGGCCGGAGCCGCGACCGTCAGCTAACATGTAGATGATGTTACGGTGTGTCGTCAGGTAAGCATGGTATCCTGGTATAAATAAAAAGAATTTCATTAGATATGTAATCTTCAAAAAACACTTTTTAATTTAGAACTTGTTCATTATTAAATTTCCTTAAAAAATAATATATTCAAATTTTAAAAATCTTTTATCTAAGTAACTCAACATTCATTTATGACGTGGAATTCGTAAATTCTCCATTTTCTTTTAGATTGTTTTGGAAAATAATTGAAAATCCATACTAACATTATAATATTAGTATGGATTTTCAATTATTTTGACAGACAGACTTACTTTCGCATTTATAAATGCGAAAGTAACTCTGTCTGTCTGTCTATCTGTCTGTCTGTCTGTTACGCTTTTCCGCTTAAACCTCTCAACCGATTTTGATGAAAGGCACAGACAATCTATAGACCCTAAGAAAGGACATAGGCTAACTTTTATTGAAAAAAAAAAATGATTTTCCCGAGGGAAATCTAAAAAGCGCGATATAACCGAATTCCACGCGGGCGAAGCCGCGGGCGGAAAGCTAGTTATTATATGTATTGCACCATGCTTGTTTTTAAAAATCGTTCGGCACATTTATATTATTTGACAAATATATACGTTATCCACCCATTTTGGCAGTCAAATTCGACCCGTTAAACTGCATTTATTACCCTTTCCTTACAGCCGGGGTATTCTTGAGCTCTAAGTTAATTCGACATTGACAACTTGTTAAACCGATCCATGGGAATTATGACATCCCCTAAACCAATCTAGAAGGGCGAATAAAAAAAAAAGTACTTATAGGCTTTATTTATTCACTACTCTTATAAGAGTAGGTACCTATGGGACATTAGAAATACTAGCGGCCGCCCACAACATCATTCGCGTAGAGTAATAAAAAAAAAATAAAAAAAATGTTTGTTATGCTCCGCTCCTACTGGTCGCAGCGTGATATTTTATAGCCTAAATCCTTCCCGAATTAATATTTAATGGGCTATCCAATACAAAAAGAATTTTCACAAAAACAAAAAAAAAAAATAATGAAATGAGATTTTTTTTTTAATTATTTATAAACCAGCGCTTGACCGCAATCCCGCCTGATGGTAAGCAGCGATGCGATCGTTGATGATAAAGCGTGCTAGTTTATTAAGAGCCTATTCACTCTAGCCTTGAAGACACTCAAATTGTAGTCCGACTCCAACTTTTTTCCACTTTGGAAGCGTCTGTCACGCAAACTATTCGGTTTAGAAAAAAAAGATTTGAGACACCTCGATATCATTTTTGAAGACCTATCCATGGATACCCCACACGAATGTATTTGATGAAAAAAAATTGAGTTTCAGTTAAGTATGGGGAGCCCCTGATATTTATTATTATTTTTTATCTTTGCATCAAAATCTTAATGCGGTTCACAGAATAGATCTACCTACCAAGTTTCAACAGTATAGCTCTTATAGTTTCGGAAAAAAATTGCTGTGACATACGGACGGACGGACATGACGAATCTGTAAGGGATCCGTTTCTTGCCATTTGGCTACGGAACCCTAAAAACGCCTGTGTCGAAAGCACTTTGTGTTCCACGCGTGCCTCAGAGATGGCACATCGTGACGGGGTCCAAACCGGGACAGTTTAATCACTACATAGTATAAAACAAAGTCGCTTCCTCTGTCCCTATATCCCTGTGTATGATTAAATCTTTAAAACTACGCAACGGATTTTGATGTTTTCTTTTTTTTAAATAGATAGAGTAAAGATAACTACAACTATATTTATTTATTTTATTATATATACACACCAGTGGCGAAGGGTCCATACAAGCCGATTCCCACCGGGTTACCTTTCAAAAATCAGTTCCATATTCATACAAAAGTATTTACATTCTATTTCATTAACAAAGTATTATTAATCAAATGCCTGCGCGATTTACAATAGCAATAGTAATTCTTAGCAATACCCTAAGTATCACATTTCATTTTATAGTCGTAAATTAATCAGCGCTTAAATTTTTCTTACCTAAATTACATTAAAGGTAACTCGACGAATTACAGCTTATCTCGGCCAACGTTTTACTATGAGGCGAAAAGAGACAGAGCGTGTCAGACATCTCTTTCTAATGATCGCTAACCGTCCGTAATTTTTGAGAAAAAATAGGCTGATGCCGACCGGGTTGCAGTTCTCTCCTCTCCTCTATTAGAATGAGACAAAGAAACGTTATAATGAAATCCTTCGCAAGTCATATTCTTTTTATTTTGGCATATTTTCGTGTTCCATTTCGTTTGGTTGAAAATAAATTATTGTTAGTATGTGAAATGTGTTCGTTTTTCGTGTTTTTTGTTTGTTATATTTTAATATTTGTGGTATTTAAACTGTGACTGATTCTGTAACGTAATTTAATCGCAGATTTGGTTAAATACTGTGTATTTTGTTTGTTATTATGGCTTTAATTCATATAGAGTGCTGCTCAACTGACTACCTGCTGAATGAACTTAAAGTCTTACGTCAGCGTCGTTAAATAAATTGGACACCTATGAGCTTTTTTACAGCTCCAGAATACGTCTTTGAAAGACGCATTTTCTCAAGTTTCGACTCTTTGCAGTTTAATTCTGACCCTCCCCATTTCAGTAGCTTCAGCTGAGCGGTCATTTTCTGCTTTAAAACGCATTCACACATATGTGCGAAACTGCCAAAAAGAGCAGAGATTGTCCGATTTGGCTATCATGTCAATTAAAAAAATTTGCTTAATAAAATGAAAAGTAATCCGAATTTTTATAACATCATTTTAGCTCATTTTGTTAAAAAAAACAGACGCATTGCATTACAATATAAATAACGTTGTGATTGTGTATAATTTGCTTTATTTTTGCTTAATATTTTTGTTGGTTTTGGATCGGTGTTTGTGTGGTTCGGTTTTTAACACTATTATTTTTGTAATTTTTTTATTTTATTTTTTCTTGACTCTTATTCCCTAACAATAGGTACTTAACTTAGTACTTACTAACAAGCATGCATGTGTGGTATGGAGATGCACGTCGAAAAAGGCTTTTTTTTTCTTTTGCTGCCGCTTTTATCATATTTGAAAGACACTGTTATCAAATCATCAGTCCTTTTTTGTATGGTGAAGGTGGGGCTTTTAATACTATTCTTATCTGAAGACCTCCTCCAAGATATCCTGCAGTAGGTAAGTGTTTAAGTGTTTATTTTTTTGGACCGGCTTCCCTTTGTCAAAATTTCACCCTTCGCCACTGATACACACAATAAAATACATAAAGATACGACAAAATTAAGATCTGCGAAAGGAGAAGTAAAACAGAAATGTAGACAATAGTGTGTAAGAACAAGGAGAAAGTAAAATATGAATATGATAAGTATACAAGTAATGTACGATAAGATCCATTAAATAGTGGAGAAATACCATTATTTTTGAGGTTTCTAATTTTATGTAAATAATTCCATTTTTTCTGCGTTTACAGTGAAACGCAGGCTGAACCCTACGGGATTTATCAAAGTAATGTACTAAATAGTGTACACATTGAAAAGGTCTACAGAAAAGTCCAAGATGGTGTATGTCTATCTCTTATGGATATCCCACAATAATATTTTTACTTTTTTCAATTTCATTTATTTTTACGCCAAATACCTGGCTAACTTTCGAAGCAATTTTAACCAATACAGCATTAATCCTTATGCAATTTAATATCTCAAATACATTGTTGATTTAATACAGATTTATTATTAATTATTTATAGCGTACGATATAAAAAAAATATTTTCGTAGATATTAAAGATTTTATAATTACGGGGCGTCGCGTTTGCGGCGGTCGTTTGCGGGGCAGCGGGAGCCCGGGCCGCTATGTTTTTTATACAACGTTTTCAGTTTTTCTGTAGTGTATTTAGTATCAGCATTGCAAAGCCGGGACGTGTGGCCAGTTTTAAATAAATAGCAAAACAAAGTTACTTACCGACAGTGAAAGTATTCAACACCGTTTGGGTATTAGGTCCAGAATACACGTAGAACACTACAGGATACTTCGTGTTGGCATCTTCCACGTTCAAGCCAGGAGGCAGGAGAAGCCTCACAGGTGCCGGTAAATCGTTCTCTAGAGGTACTGTAGTGATGATGCTTTGCCAGCGTGCTTTACCGACCAGGCGCTGACGGACGATCGCATTGTCTTCCCAGATGTGGAGAGTTTCGTTTGCCTGGTAATAAAGAATAGAACGGTTTGAAGAAAGAGTCAAACATATTTTCTAAAGGGGTATTTTCGAAAGAAGTTTCTCGGTGGTAGGCAATAACATCGGCTGCCGGCAGAAGTTACCCCCCACCAGACAAAGCCTTGCCGCCAAGCGATTCGTCGTGTTTCGGCATGATGTCTGGTGAAGCCGAACAGAGGACGGGTCTGAGCAGTTGTGTTGTGTTGTGTGACGGGTACGATGCGCCAAATGTTGTTGTGTCGGGAGTTTGGTCGCGGAGAGTCTCCAGATCAATCTCCCTCCAGCGCAGCATCGTTTGTTCGTGTTGGTCTTGGGTTTAACATTGCATCACCTCGCTGAACTGCCGTCATCCTTCCTATTCTTAAGTTTTTTAAGTGAATAGGCTTAATAAACTAGTGCGCATTACCATCAACGATTGCATCACTGCTTACCATCAGGCCGGATTGCAGTCAAGCACTAGTTTATAATTTCTAAAAAAAAAAAAGAGTTTCTCGGTGGTAGGCCACAAAATCGGCTGCCGGTAGAAGTTACCACACTCTGTTACTACCAAAGTCTTGGCGCCAAGCGATTCGTCGTGTTCCGGCATGATGTCTGGTGAAGCCGTACAGAGGACGGGTCTGAGCAGTTGTATTGCGATGTGTGCCGGGTACGATGCGCCAAACGTTGATGTGTCGGGAGTTTGGTCGTGGAGGGTCTCCCGATCGCTCTGGCGCAGCATCGTTGGTCGTGTTCTTGGGTTTATATTGCATCACCTCGTTCAACTGCCGTCTTCCTTCCTATTCACTCAGCTTTTTTGTAGTTTATAATTATTTTAAAAAAATCGTAGAAATAGATGGTTGACTGAGTTCTCCTTTTCTTTAGAGGAAGTAAAATGTTTGTCTCTACAGGGCCCAATGGTTGACGAGTAGAAAATATATATTGTAATATCTATTACAAAAATATGAGATAATGGAAAAATAACTTTATTTCCTACACAATGGTCAATTAACGCTATAATTTTAAGCATTTTTATAAGCTTTTCAATAGTGCTAGTCACTCTGAATATACTTAATTATCATTAAAATAAAGATAATATTTGTTTAAATTGAAATAGTGTGGGAGGTTTGGAGTATTTTGTACTTTTCCTATCATCATCATCATCATCAGCCTCTACTCGTCCACTGCTGGACATAGGCCTCCTTCATGGCACGCCAACAAGCTCGATCCTGAGCAGTTCTCCGCCAGCCACTACCAGCCACCTTTTTGATGTCGTCGCTCCATCTCGCCCAAGGGCGTCCCACGCTACGTTTGCCGAGACGCGGTCTCCACTAGAGGACTCGTTTACCCCAACGGTTGTCGGTCCTGCTGCATATGTGGCCAGCCCATTGCCACTTCAGCTTGCTAATCCTCTCAGCTATGCTTTTCCTATACAACGTTATTTTTTGTTTATGCGAAACCCAAAACACGTGTCCGGTATTTTAAGTAAAGAATCTATGTACAAAATTTCAAAAAGATATCATGAAAAACTACAAAGTTATGAACTTGTAATCTTACTTGGTTGTCCCAACAAAAATACGATCAACGCACCGCACGCCCGCCCGCGCCTCAAACGGCGCGGCGCAGGGAGCCCTGTCTAACTGTGCTCCTAGTACTATGATCGACCGTTAGCCATGTGCGCTCGGTAACCACACTGTAACAATTTCTAAATGTATTCTTTCTAAAGTATATTCAAATCCTTGTTTCAAATTGACATTATTTCCACTGCAAAGAATGCCAACTTAAGAAATAGTGAATTAAGGCGATTTTAGAATAACTAATGCTATTATAATTATAAAAAAAAAATTAAATTGTAGTACTATACCATTAAGTTAGGAGTTTAGAGCTGTTTTAAAAAACGCGTCTTTATTAACGTGTTTGGAAACAAAAACCAAATCGTGAACGCATTATAGTTGTAAAATTAACGCTTTGGACCGATGGAACTTTAATAAACTAAAACAACTCACTCTAGGGTTAATGATGTAAGTAGCCGCGGGTTCCTCGGGCGAGGAGCAGGTGATGGTCATGAAGGAGCCGCCCGTGCTGACGGTGGCGGTGACCCAGGAGCAGCGGCCGCCGTCGGGCAGGGTCAGGTGACAACTGAGACAGCCGGCGCCGGCACCCGCGCGGTGCACCTGGGTCTCCCACGGCTCGCCGCTCGCCGTCCGAGTGTAGTAGCTGCACACAGGTTATACAGTTTTATAGAAACCTTCTGACCCAAAACGCAACGATTATCATGATCATCATCATCTCAACGCATCCGAAGCTTTTCAGCTTTGGAGTCTGGGATCCGCTTTACCAGTCTAATTACTGATTTTGGCCAAACTTCGATATTTTCCGTGAAGCGACTGCCGTCTGACCTCCACAACCCGAAGGAGATATCGAAGCATTGTAGTTAGAACAATTGTTGGACTTTTGAGAGCTCCAACAAAACGTAACGACTGCCATTAGATTTTCGTATGGCAACCGGGACCAACGGCTTAGCGTGTTTTCCGAGGCACGACCAGACCAGTGTAACAGACTGTCAATTCATACGATTACGTATATTCACTATACTCACAAAGCTAGGTTAGTTTCATCCATGCCGATGAAGTTATTGACAGTGAAGGCTCCAGGAGTGATGGAACTGGACACGATCTCCCCATCGGTGCGAGCGCTGAGGTACAGGTGTTGCCAGATGGTGCCGTCAGCCTGTTCCAGAGACCAGCGCAGAGACACGAAAAAGTCTCCTTTGCTGCTAAACCGTGGCATCGCTATGGGTACCCAGCCGTTAGGCTGTTCACGAGACTCTTCCTAAAAACCAGATAAAAATAAAAAAAAAGTTATAAAACTAAAACCCAACTACGACAAAAAACGACGCTGAAAAAGTATAAAACAAGATTTTCAGAATACTGCACTGAACAAAGTTGCTAATGTAGTTGCAAGTAAATGGACACAGTAGTAATGTCATACAATACTATTCTGAAGTATGCAATATTCACTATGTAGAGATAATTTTTCATGTTTGGAAAGGCGTAGTCACACGTTGTCAAGGTGCTACGGTAGGTAGGTATATGTAACGTGTGACTACGCCTTTCCAAACATGAAAATTTATCTCTACATAGTGAATATTGCATACTTCAGAATAGTATTGTATGACATTACTACTGTGTCCACTTACTTGCAACTACATTAGCAACTTTGTTCAGATCAGTATTCCGAAAATCTTGTTTTATACTTTTTCAGCGTCGTTTTTTGTCGTAGTTGGGTTTTAGTTTTTGAACTTTTTTTTATTTGTACTATTTTGGTGTTAAAGTGTATTTGTGGCGCATATTATTAACAAAAGTTAAACTGATGAACTAAAAACTAGGTACTTGACATATTACATCTACACGCACATATAACAACATAAGCCCGAAGGCATATAGTGCAGAGGCCTTTTTATGGGAGATTTAGCCAGTTATAAAACTGTTTCCGCCTTCACCGCGTGGAGTTACTCCCAGCTTATGTCGTTTTCATTAGTGCATTACATATTCTAATAATGTTCACACTGCTCTATATTGCATAAAGCGATTCACAGTTCCCGTGATCCGCGCTTTACTATTATCGCTCATATTTAACATCATTAAAGCATTCTTGTAATTATGTACAAGCATAAAGCACTCGTGAAGCTCTTTCACGTGATACCAAACACGGTATATTTATTTTAATTTTATATTAACATAGAACTTTTTGTCCGCTAGAGGGCGCAATACTAAATTTGGTGACAAGCTTTATAGCTCATAACTAACAGAACATCAAGGCCCTTCTAATGGTACTGCAGTGGTCTTATTCTGATAAGTAGTAAAGAAGCTATGAACGAAAAGATGTGAATTATATGCAACCAGCCCATGAATACAGGTAAAGTCACACGCAAATGCTAGCAATATATATATTCAAAATGTACAAGTAAAGGGCTTTCAAATGATACCAAACACGGCATATTTATCTTAACTTTAGTTTTTTACTCTGTATGTTTTGTCCGCTAGAGGGCGCCACAGTAAATTTTGTGAAACCCCATATAGCCTATAACCAGCGGACAATTAAGACGCTTCTAATGATATATCATTTGTCGAATTCTGATAAGTAGTTTAGAAGTTACGAGGGAACAGATGAACATACATACATACATACATACATACATACATACATACATACATACATACATACATACATACATACATAGCCTGTCAAAATCATAACCCTCCTTTTGCTTTGCCGTAGTCGGGTAATTAATAACAAACCAACTTTTAGGCAATAATATGTTAACATGAATTCTGAACCTCTGTGAACTACTCCTTAATTTATTTTGTTGGATAATGTGAATTCTAGTAGGCATGATTATCTGGTGCCTATCGGGCTCAATCAATTCGGGAAAAGAAAAACTGCTTACAATTGACAACATAGTTGCTACAATTACGCGGTTAGTGCAGTAACTGAGCGATCGACTGCTGCGCTGCGTACCTCGAGTTCGGTTCCCGCGCTGAACTAATATACCCATAAATATACAAGGTGTAACATAAAGGGTATATACATACCAAGGGCATGGCATCTTTACATGATATCAAAAGATATCGGAAGGGTTACAACTCAAAATAAAATACTCAAAATATTGATACAAAATTTTCGGTATCGTGTTTCTTAAATTCTAATCATAAAAAACGTGTCACCACACTACATACGTTAATAACTACTCGTTACACGTCACGTTACTTGCCAAATCACGATAAATGTCTTCAATAATTCTGTGCGCCTAGTATGGTAGTAGCCTATCACAAGCGGGTTTTTTTTCTCATAACTTCCTAACATAAAGATATAGGATTAAAAAACCATTCCAATATCGTTTGATATCATGTAAAAATGCCATGTCCTTGGTATGTATATAATACCCTTTACGTTACACGTTGTATAATATGCCTATAGTTACTTGTTCCAGTTCTGGGTCTTTGGTACCTATGTCTTAAAACTGTTTAAAAGTTTGCAATCGCACCCACGATACTAATAATAGTAGTAAATTGTAAAATCTTGAAAATTATAGCCTAAGTCAATCCAAATCGACACTTTCTTGAGTCCAATGTCGATAACCGGAATGGTGTAGCGACTTAATCGGCATCCAAGCCTTAGCACACCTCCACCACGAAAATAATCAGAGGAAACAGCAGCAGCGATTTGAGTAGCGGAATTTCATGAGTCAATAGAATTGTAGCAATAAGAGCAAAATGTGGTCACTTCTGACTTAACACACAAGAAACAAATACATAACACAGGTACATAAGACAGGTCTAAGTTGGAGCTCTTAGTTTATCCGTAAATTCAACAGCCATTTTACAGTTTAATAAATATATCGCTTTACAAACTTGTCAGTTGTCGTAGGTGAGAATCAAACGCGGCACCGAAATAGCGAGTTCGGCGCGCAGGTGACCAACGGATAGGCGATAAATAATCACGCGGCAGAGTTAGAATCTAGTTACAGATCTAGGTGTTAGAAAAAGCAGTTTCTGTTTTCGTATAACAACAGAATGAAACCGAAGCATCTCAGCAGGTCTACTGCGGTTTCGCAGCGGCAATGTGATACCCGCCTTAACCTCAACTTTATTTCCTTTCACATACGGTTCAAATTGTTATGAATAAAAAAAAGAATAATGAGCCTTACAGGGGCAACCCCCGCCTCTTATAGCAGCATTATTTTACACGAAATGTAACTTTAGCCCTAGTCTTTGGCGCTCTACACACCAAAACCGGCGGCATATGTCGGCAACATTTTGCCGGCAGGCTAGGTTGGCGGCTTCAGTCATTGCAAGTCGTAAAACTTTCGACATCAGAAACTTTTTGACAGTTAAAATACTAGAACATCACTACAGCTGAAATATCGCCGGGCAACTGAGGGCTTGCGTATACGCTCTTGCGTACACGTCGGCGGGCAGCACGCCCGTCAAACGGTTGCCGACATATTGCTTCTTTCAGCATAAGCCGCCGAGTTGTGTTGGTGGGCTGTGCTGCCGGCTTTGGTGTTTAGAGCGCTTATGCCTTTGAGTCAGTATTTGTATTTCGAACTTTATTTATATAGGGTGTATCTGACATCGTAACGCAAACTTCGCGAAAAGGCTAGACCGCATACCACTAATAAAATTATGATAGTCTACTATTTGTTTAAAAAAAATATCCGCTCGGCCTTTGAACGTTGCAGGCATGCCGCCGTGCGGGTTTGTGGGTATTACGTTGGTCCCTGATGTCATCATCATCATCCCAGCGTTAATCCCAGTCGCATCCGAAGCCTTTTCAGCTTTGGAGTCTGGGGTCCGCTTTACCAGTCCAACTGCTGATATGGCTAAACTTCGACATTTTCCGTGAAGCGACTGCCGTCTGACCTCCACAACCCGAAGGCGACATCGAAGCATTGCAGTTAGACCAATTGTTGGACTTTTGAGGGCTCCAACCAACCCGTAACGACTGCCACTAGATGGTCGTATGGCAAGCGGGATCAACGGCTTAACGTGCTTTCCGAGGCACGACCAGACCAGTGCAAATATTCATATTCATGCATACAAATACTTGCACTGTGCGGGGATCGAACCCGCCCCACTTTGCGCAGCGGCCACGTCCGCTACCGCTACGCCACGGAGGCTGCCGGGTGTACGTTGATCCCTGATGAGAACTCTATTAAATCAGCTGTTATGATAGTTTTTCGAGTTGTGTTTTCATTGCGCTTTTTTGTGCAATTAGCGAATTAATCAATTTTTACTTTAAAATCTTATCCATACTAATATTATAAATGCGAAAGTAACTCTGTGTGTCTGTCTGTCGATCTATCTGTCGGTCTGTCTGTCTGTCTGTCTGTCTGTTACGCTTTCCCGCTTAAACCTCTCAACCGATTTTGATGAAATTTGGCACAGACAATCTTTGGACTCTGAGAAAGAACATAGGCTACCTTTTATCCCGGAAAAATTTGATGTTCCCGAGGGAAATCTAAAAAGCGCGATATAACCGAACTCCACGCGGGCGAAGCCGCGGGCGGAAAGCTAGTTGGATTATAAAAGTATAACAATTATGAACAGTTTAAGGTGAAAAAAATTACATATATTTTTTTTTAATCATGGAGAAGCCGACGAAAAATTCCACCACTGGGGGGTTCAGAATCATGTACTGGGTCCATGGTACTCGTTTGTGCGTCGATGTCAGATACACCCTTTATTTATGCAAAGTTCCTAATACTAAAGTGACAACTTAATACGGAATTAAGCTGTCATTTTTATACAGAGTAGTACTGACAATACGACAATAATTTAAACACTGTGTACCTCAACACATTCTCAGTCTACCCATAAAAATAATATAAATATGTGCATTAGTTTAGTCACAGGAAATCATTTTTCATTTTTCACATTTTCTACATGATGTACATGTTGATAAGGAAGCGCTTACAGGTTAATGACCGCCGCATCCTGCGGCACCCAACTTTAATAATAATGGCGCGAAAAAAGAAAGTCGATACAGGATCGCGCTGTCGCCGATCGAAGGTCAGTGAACCAATATTTTTAAAGGATGTTCTATTCCGTTAGCAATTTTATGCGATTTAGTTTGTTTGAAATTTTCATTTTTTTGATGCTAGGTTTTTTTCTATGGTTTAGGGTTATTCCTACGGACCAGAATTGTTCGTGATTTCATTTATTGTCGTATTGTCAGCACCACTCTGTATAAAGAACTGCATTTCTATAACGGTTAGGTTCCTAATTTAATAACTACTTAGGTGGTTTAAACAAAATCTTAGTTTTTTAGTAAGGGATATACATAGTGTGTAGCACTTACCTCACAAGCCATAGTGACAACATTGCAGATTCTGAGGACAGAGTAGTTCTGTCTCCTATTCAACCAGTGCACCGCGATCTCAGTGTCTGTAATCCATATCACACCTCCAAGGATATGATCTGCAGTAACACTTTCCGGCCAGGGCATTGTTATAAAAGTCGGTGTGTTGGTCTCTACCAAGGAGGCCAGGTTAACCACGCGAAGTATAGCCGTTGGGTTCTCGCGGCCGACCTGGAATATTGGTATTGTGTGGATCAATGTTATGACAGATGCAATGTATGAACCTACCTACCGTACTTATCTAATAATCTTGTTAGACGAAGGAGACTTGTCGCCACAACACCGGGAATCCTACTGTGGAGGCTAGTGCTATTCAAATATTGTAATGTTTTTCTGAACAATAAAGTTTTTATTATTTATTTCTTTAAGTTTCAAATAGTTAATTATGGTAACGAATTTTGCTTCTAAAGGTTCCATTAATTGATATAGAGTATTATAGTAATTACATGGGTATAGGCTCTTCAAACCGGACAGAAACGCTGTTTGGGTGTAAAATATGTTTGGTGGTCGTATTTCTTTGACAAGTTTCTTCACAAACAATTAGTCCTTTAAAAACAACTAAACATCTGCTTTTTTTTTTGTAATTTAGTTTCGTATTTTCATTTTTAACATTAATCCAGCCCTTTGAGTGTGAATAAGTAACAAACACACACATTTACAAACTGTCGCATCTATAATATTAGCACAGTCTAAAAATCATACAGTCGTCCAACGAAGACGTCTAGACAGAGCAATCGTGCGGGGTGTGAGGGACGAGACGCGGGTAAGCGGCACCCGAGCTGCGAACAAAACTTTGTTCGTAGCTCGGTATCTATCATTAGGGGCTAACGCGTGTTTGTTTTTTTATTTGTTTGTTTTATAATTTGACATGAGTGTCAATTTTGAGTATAATTGGGGTGCTTGTTACGAAAAAGCCATCCTTTTTGACATACAAAGTGGCGGACGTAATTTTTTTTATAATTTGATATGTGTGTCAATTTTGAGTATAATTGGGGTACTTGTTACGAAAAAGCCACCCTTTTTGAAATCCAAGATGGCGGATGCCAATTTAAATGTATATTAATATGATATGAGTGTTAATTCCGAGGTGGATTGGGGTGCTGGTTACGAAAATGCCATCTAAATAACTTAAATCTGTCTCGAGTTGTTCCCTTAGTAAAAATAGTAAATTAATTAAATATAATACAGATATCGATGTTGATCTGCAATAAATAAATAATTTCATAAATAATGTTTATTTGTGACAACCCTGGCCGATGCGTTACTGTCTAGACGATGTCGGCATTTCACACGAGATCAAAGGCGTCGACCTACTGTATGATTTTTATACTGTGATATTAGTGTGATATACAGAACTTACAAAAAGAGACAAATACAACATTATTTTTTGTTTCTGCGAAACCCGAAACACGTGTCCAGTATTTATAAGTAAAGAATCCCAAAAAAATACGGTCCACGCTAAGTTCGGGCAGGCGAGCGGTGCATTGACCTCTGGCGTCAGCTGTTGCGTGGGAGTACGCAGTACTATGAATCTATGATCTATTGTAAGCTGCGTGGCACACTCGGTAACCACATTGCAACAATTTCTAAATATATTTGGGAAAAGTAAAACATGGTGTAAAAAATGATTGGAATCGATTCGCTTGCTTCTTCTGAACAAACTATGTATATTCAAGTATCGCATAAACAAAGAATAACGTTGTATACCTATTAGAATATCTATCAATATATTTAGGAAAAAAAAAATAGCAATTATTTGGCGTAATAAAATCATTGTACCTTGGGATACTTCAGATCAACAAGCTCAGGGTAGGGATCATCCTTGTCCGTCTTCTCGTCATAATAGTAGTAGGAATAGCTCTCAACTTTAGTGTCGTCGTAGGTCGCAAACGCCAGGTATGACCCTTCCGTGGAGAACCACGTCGCTTGGCCAGTGTACATGACATCCTCTGAAATGAAATTTAAATGCTGTAGTTATGTTATGTAGTATCATATATTATCTTTTTAAATGTTATAAACCAGAGCTAGACCGGGATCCCACCTGAGTTTATTATGAGCCTATTCAGTGTAGCCTTGTCCCATATCCTTCCGTGGGTGTGTTAAGAGGCGACTAAGGGAACTCTCATGGAAGCGGGCAGCAGCGCTTCTCCTGTGGAATATCAAACTGCTGCGATCCCCAACCCACCTGCCAAGCGTGGGGATTATGCCAACCCCCAAACGTAATGACTGCCTTGGGAGAAACCATTGTCCAGCAGTGGCTAAAGAAGTGGGAAGACTGCCGCAAGCAAATTACTCCCGTCCTTCGATGTAGGCGGTATTAAAGACGAGGCGAAATCCTTTGTCTAGATTGTAGCGAGAGCGAGGTTATGTTAAACCCAACAACACGACTAACGTTACTGCACCAGAGGGAGAATGATCTGAAGACACACACTGCAACACAACGGCTCAGACCCGTCCTCCGTACGGCTTCACCAGACATCATGCCGAAAAACGACGAATCGCTTGGCGGCAATACTTTATCTGGTGGGTAGTAACTTCTGCCGGTAGCCGATGTTATGGCCTACTCAGATACTAGGTACTAAATAGGGCTTCCAATCCGGAGTTCCGAAGTTTCGTAACTCCGGAGTTTCGGAGCGATTTTAAGCATTTTTCAAATCCGGAGTTGAAATAGAACACCGGAGTTGAAACCGAATTTCGTAAATTTTAAGAAAGTGTTTATTTTTTATGATTATTGATTGGTTTAACATTTTACAATGCGTAGTAGTTGTCTATTATAACGTTTGCCTGTCAGATAGTAAACTTTTAAACAAAACGACTGATTCTTGCTAAACAAATGTTTATGTTTTATGACTGTTTTAATCCTTATCCTTACTAATATTATAAATTGGAAAGAGAGTTTGTTTTTATGTTCAGCTTTCACGCCGTAATTACTGAACCGATTGCTTTGAAATTTTGCAGACATAAAGTTAGAAGTCCGGATTAAATAATAATAGGTACTTTTTATCCAGGAAAAATTGAAATTCCCGATGAAAAACAAAAATATTGTTAGCTTTATAGGTACCAGTTCGGTGATAGATGGCGCTGTGTGTCTTTAAAAAAAAGGTATAATATTGCAAACGAATATGCATATGTAAACTTAGAAGCTAAATGATACGATAATTAATCCCCGAAAATGAGTAATTCCCGAGGGATGACGTACAATTTGGTTTATTGTTCCTTACTATCCTTATCCTTACTAGTATTATAGATCGGAATGTGAGTTTATTTGTATGTTTGTTCCGCTTTCACACCGTAACTACTGAATGAATTGCTTTAAAATTTGCAGACGTAAAGTAGAAGTCCGTATTAAATACTTACTGTGGTAGGGTACTTTTCATACTGGAAAATTTTATATTCTCGAGAGAAAACAAAAATATTGTTAGGTTCATACCAGTTCGGTGCTAGATGGCGCTGTGTGTCGTTTAAAACAATATAATATATTGCAAACGAATTTGCATATGTAAACATAGAAGCTATATGATACGATAATTAATCCGAGCTAGTATTTTATAATCAGTATTAGTTGTCTATTATATTTTATGCCTGGCATACAGTCCATTTTTAAACAAAATCACTGATTTATTATCAAATAAAAGTTCTATTGATTAAAATTGAGGGCATTTTTATTCATCTCTAAAAAAGCTGTCGACTCCGGAGCCAACTCCGGAGTTCTGGTTTTGATTGCTCAACATCGTAACTAGCTCCGGAGTTGATAAGTATCCGAGTTTGGATGCCCTAGTACTAAATACGCTGTGATTGAAAATATTAACCAATAGAAAACTTCTTGCTACAATATCAAAATCAACATTCAGTGATGCAAATTTTTTTTTTTCTTTTTTTTTATAAATTATAAACCAGCGCTTGACCGCAATCCTGCCTGATGGTAAGCAGTGACGCAATCGTTGATGGTAAAGCGCACTAGTTTATTAAGAGCCTATTCACTCTAGCCTAAATTACGCTAAGAATCACCACTTTTTCATGGCAAAATTAGGTAAGTCCCTAAAACATCCGCCCTTATCAACTTCTTAGTGCTTTCGTTGGGTAAAAGTGGTACAACGAGTTTGCTGCCAGGAGGACAATATACAATAAATACATAGGTTCAATAAATAGATTGGTTATCAATACATTATCATAATAGTAGGTACTATTGTGATAAGTCGTAAACAACAATGTAAAGCTACTTTTTCCGTTCACCATACCTTCATACACCCAGTCAGCGTGCCCATTATAAATAACGCCTTCAATGCCGTCACTGGTAATTGTTATAG
The DNA here is from genome assembly GCA_017933935.1 of Sesamia nonagrioides. NCBI lineage: Eukaryota > Metazoa > Arthropoda > Insecta > Lepidoptera > Noctuidae > Sesamia > Sesamia nonagrioides. The sequence continues at coordinate 2,168,391 of JADWQK010000081.1, forward strand.
GCTGAGCGGTACTCGAAGGTAGATAGTACAGGTTATTTTTAAGCACGTAGGCCAAAGCATGTGTGTTGCCGCTGCTGAAGATACAAAGCTGTAAGCGTTCTCCGTCCGCGACTCTAGTGATGGATCTGAAAAAAAAAAGGTTTATTTAAACTTTTCCACAAAAAAGCTACAAAGGCAAACTTAATGCCTTAGGCGTTCTCTACCAGTCAACCAAGGATGCTAATGAGTTTAAATAGAAAAAACACAAGCGTAAGTATGTATTATATTGCCATAATTGCTTAAACAACGGGGAGAGTTGTGAGGCTCTACGCAGGGTCCATGCATACCATGGCCCTTTACGGGGCACCAGTGTGGGTACGGTCCCTAAGGAAGCGACCACCCCGATGCCTGACCGTGATCCAGAGGGTCATAGCCGGTCGACTGGTTCGGGGATACCCCACGGACTCCGCTGAGGCGGCGCGCCCCCTTGCCGGTTTGCCGCCATGGGATCTGTCGGCCAAAGCCCTCGCCCACATGTAGGAGTGGCGAGAGTAGGCAAAACGCCTAACTCCGCTGCCGCGAGAAATCGCGGTATGGTGGACAAAGCTCCGGCGGGATGCGACATGGAGAGTGCGTTTGTCGCAACCCAGTACTGGGCACGCCACAATAGCGGCGGTAAGTCCCCTCCTTGAAGAGTGACTAGAGAGGATCCAAGACCATATGGTGGATACCGTGTCCCCTCGCGCACACGCAAGTGAAGGAACACGGGTGGGTTTCAGTCAGCTAATATCTGACACGCTCTTCCGCTCCGACCAGAGCGGGAGAGGTCATTTAATGATTTCCTGTCTGCAGAAAAAGGGAGAGAGTTATTGAGATGACTCTACGCTATTTGTTTCGAATATAAATCTGCAATTACCGCTTAAATGCAAACCGAAATGGTGGCTATCCTATGATCAATGATATATTAGTTAGGTATAAGTCTGCTATCAAGAACAACACCGCTCTGCATCTATACTGATTTAGTGGCGGCCAAACCGGTATTCAACAGAGGCGCGGTTTCTTTTTTCAGTGCATCTTTTTCTTTCCATATCATTATGAAAAGGACAGAAGAATATATCAGTTCGGTCCTGTCAAATTAAAATACTCCTTAAACTATTTAGACATGATTAGAAATTAAACTTACGTCAAGCGCTGACCTTAAAAATAAATATGCATAAGTACTTACTCAGTAGCAATATTATAGAGGGAGTATTCAGCAGTAGTCGAATATCTGTAAACCTGAAATATATAGGTAAGTATTATTATTATTTCCTATACGAGTTCATATAATTGTCTTTTTCTTACATTGCATAAATATATGAGCTGTCACGCCCTTTATACCTGTGACTTTTATTTAGGTAATAAGTTTTTACTTATTTACATTTCCATTTTATTTATTTATTTTTATTTTATTTTAATGATATTTTCCTTTTTTTTTTAATGACTTTTTTTCTTTGCTTTGCTGGTATTTTGGCGTGGATAGGTAGCATATGGTAAATAGTTTCTTTTTGAGTTGTGTTTTCTTGTGTTCATTACTACATATACATAGTACCTATTGTATAATGTTATGTGTTTTTTTTTTAATGAACAGACAGCTGTGCTGCTGGGGATTTTGTTCCGCCACTTCTTCTTCCCAGCGAAAGCACTAGGAAGTAGCGAAGGGCGGGCGGGACTGTCTTATGTAACATTGACATTCAAAAAATGTTCTCAACCTAATTTGAATAAATTAATAACTTTAAATTTCGATTATACTAGTAATAAGCAATTAAATATGAATAGAATATTAAAATAATATTTTAAATTATTCGATACAATACATAATTGAGTTATTTGAAGGGATTAACGATTTCAATATCTATAGATATGTTTATCATTATAATTTTTATTCTAAATATTAAGATAGTGTCTAATCTAATTTTTTGTAAACTAACTGCGCCGCGCGGTTTTACCTGCATAAGTTTTGAATCCATGGGAATATCGGGATAAAAGTACCTACCTTATAAGGTAATCCTGCCCGATTACCTTATAAGGTAGGTCCTTTTGGGATCGTTTGGACCGAACGGACCAATAGGCGGCCCGAACGATATCAGCTGATACCAACTAGTCGCAATCATTTGACAAAAATGTGTTCGCCGATTAGGGCCCTGGTTATAAACCACATTGTGTGCCAAATTTCATTTAAATCCATTCAGCCGTTTGAGCGTAAAGATATAACAAACATACAAACAAACACACACACACACTCACTCATAAACATTCGCCTGTATAATATTAATGTGAAGTATGATACGACGCGCACATTGAGTAACTTACCGATTGCACTTCACTTGAAGCCAGAATAAAGTTTCCGTCTGGGGATAGTATGGGGTTGTTGGTGTTCAGCAAACTCTAAAAAATGAAGGTCGGGATCAAAATTCAGAAAACATCATCATCATCTCAGCCACATGAAGACCACCGCTGGACATAGGTAGGCCTCCCACAAGGAATTCCAAAAAGAACGGCTTAACGCGGCCTGCGGATGAACTGACCAATATCGCAGGGAAGAGCCAGCTCTACCCTGCGATTTTGGTCAGTTCATCCGGCCACCTAGTCGGTGGGTGTCCGACGCTGCGCTTGCCGGTACGTGGTCGCCATTCAGGAGCCTTTCTGCTCCATCGGCCATCGGCTTTACGTGCTATGTTCCCCACCCACTGCCACTTCAAAGAGCTAATAGGTTGGACTATATCGGCGACATTCGTTCTTCTACGAATCTCCTCATTCCTAATTCGATCACGTAGAGAAATACCTAGCATAGCCCTCTCCATAGCTCTGTGTGTGACTCTGAGGTTTCATATGACGCCCATAGTGAGTGACCACGTTTCTGATCCATATTAGTATTTTATATCGTTGGATCAGAAGCGTGTGTGATCATACAGAGTGGTGCCGACAATACGACAATAAATTAAACATCGTGTACCTCAACACATTCTCAGTCTACCCATAATAGTAGTCATAATAGTTTAGTCACAGGAAATTATTTTTCTTTTTTCATATTTTCTACATGATGTTCATGTTGATAAGGAAGCGCTTACAGGTTAATGACCGCCGCATCCTGTGGTACGAAACTTTAATAATAATGGCGCGAAAAACACAAGTCGCTATCGCTACAGGATCACGCTGTCGATGATCGGAGGTCAGTGAACCAATATTTTTAAAGGATGTTCTATTCCGTTTGCAATATTATGCGATTCAGTTTGTTTGAAATTTTCATTGTTTTTATTTTTGATGATATGCTTTTTTATATGGTTTAGGATTATTCCTATGAACCAGCATTTTTCGTATTTTCATTATATTCGTATTCTGTATATATAGGTACGGTAATACATATTGGCTATAGACTTTTGTCTTTAGGCATTGTTAAAACATGTTTCTTACAATTTCATCATAATAGGTAGAGAACATTGTGCAATCAAGATATCTTTGTCACAGCGATGTAATAAGGGAACACCCCCTTAAATACTTGAAATTCAAACTAAATATGCCTATGTATTGCTTATTGGTAATTGTTTTCATAGTATGAAAGAATTTATTGATAAAACAGTAATTAACAGATAACTATGGTTAATGATTTTCATGACATACTTACCAACTTTAAATAGTTATTACAACATGTTAGAATAATAATTTTAAAAAGTTTATACCTACCTACTGTTTTATAGCAAATGGTAAATATAGTCGCCAAATAGTAAATGTTAATGTAAACTGAACCTTATGCATGTTGGCATAGTCATTAAATTTATTTTTCAAATACACACTATTTTATTTACATAACTACATTTTTTTTCACTATGTCGTTAGCGCTGTTTTTAGGGTTCCGTTGCCAAATGGCAAAAAACGGAACCCTTATAGATTCGTCATGTCTGTTTGTCCAGCTGTCCGTCTGTCCGTCCGTGTGTCACAGCCATTTTTTCCGAAACTACATATAACAGCTATACTGTTGAAACTTGGTAGGTAGAAGTATTCTGTGAACCGCATTAAGATTTTGATGCAAAAATAAAAAACTAATAATAAATATTGGGGGCTCCCCATACTTGGAACTAAAACACCAAAAATTTTTTTTCATCCAACACATACGTGTGGGGTAGGTATCTATGGATAGATCTTCAAAAATGATATCGAGGTTTCAATAACACTTTTTTTCTAAACGGAATAGTTTGCGTGACAGACGCTTCCAAAGTTGGTCGCCCCCTCCCCCCTCCCTCTAACTTCTAAAATAAGAAAATGAAGAATCTAAAAAAAACATATCATGTACATTACTATAAAAACTACCAACGAAAAATGTTTTGAACGAGATCTAGTGAGCAGTTTTTTTTTTTAATACCTCGTAAATCGTAAACCGCTTATTAGCGCGTAATCTTTCATACAAACAACTTAAATCCTTTAATTTCATAAATCAATGGTACGGAACCCTTTGTGCGTGAGTCCGACATGCACTTGGCCGGTTTTTTGCTATTTATGTGGCACTGCACTGCACCCAATTTCGTAACACACTTTTACCCATAATTTGTTTTTATTTTTTATATATATTGCATTTTGCACCATATGTTATTTGTAGTCTATTGCCATGTCTGTTGTCTGCTAAACAACATAAACAAGGCAATAAATGTGGTTGCTACTGACAATATGTTACAGATTTACCTGCAGGTGCAATTTGCATAGCAGAGGATGGGGTTGCTATGCAAATGGCACCTGTATAACGTAGATTCCGTTATTTGATTAAACTTAAAAGTCAACTCAAACCCAGTGTCATACATAATCAGCATTTAATATCCCACTGTTGGGACACAGTCCTCTTCTCTTCGAGAGGAAGTGGGCTGTAAGCTGTAATCACAAACGTGGGTCCAAAGAGTGACAAATGTTGGTTCTATGACATGCCGGTTTCTTCACGATGCGTTCCTTTACAGTTTTGAGAGCAGTAGTAGTGATAAAATTTACATAAAGAAAATAGTCGGCCTGGGTACAGATCCAAGACCTACAACTCGTAAGTCACTCGTTATCACAAGGCCACCAATGGAGAATCCCACCTAAACATGATCTGTTAATAAGTTTGTACATAATACACACCAAAAGGTCTCCAGACACGAGGACGTCTTCTTCTAGAGTTTCAACATCAAACACATAGATACCAGGCTCGCCAGCACGAGTGAATGTGAACTGGTGATCTAGAAGGAAAATATTAATGTATATTGTATACTAATATTATGAGCGCGAGAGAATTTCTCTTCTTATTCAGCCTATAGATGTCCACTGCTGGACAAAGGCCTCCCCCAAGGCTTTCCACGCTGACCGGTCTTGTGCTGCCCGCATCCATCGGCTTCTCGCGACCTTCACCAGGTCAGTTCCAGTACGTGGCCGCCACTCCAGAACCTTACTGCCCCATCGGCCATAGATTCTACGAGCAATGTGCCCTGTCCACTGCCACTTAAGTTAGAGAATATTAACTATTCTCTCTTAGGTAGAGAGAATTTGGCATTTGTATAATAATGTGGAGAATAACCGCAGAAACCACAGCTCCTACTTATTTGATAAAGAACCACACCACATAAAGGTATTCCAGGGGCCCTAGTCTGCTATTACAATAGTGTCAGAATGGTCGATCAGTGATCTCATAATGATCGATTTTGACTAGTTTCGTAATCTACTAACAAAATGGTGTCATTATGACCAGTGGTCAGTCAATGACACTTCACTCCAAATTAATAAACGTTCAAATTGAGTATTAGTTTTTGGAAAATCATTTCTACTAACGGGCTTTATAATAACGGCAATACGGCAATGTCATTCCATTACGAGACGACTGACTGATAATTGATCGATCATTATGAATTTAGCAGATTACGAACTTTTAACACAATGACAATGGAATCGTGTTGGAATGACAAATTTATAAAAACAGCGGATTAGGGCCCCAGGTGGACATAAGCTCTATGATTATATGCTAGGTGTTTCGTCACGTGATCGAATTAGGAATAAGGAGATCCGTAGAACTAAAGTCGCTGACATAGCCCAGCGGATTAGCTCTCTGAAGTGGCAGTGGGCGGGCCACATAGCTAGTAGAGCCGATGGCCGATGGGGCAGAAAGGCTCTTGAATGGCGACCAAGTACCGGCAAGCACAGCGTTGGCCACCCACCGACTAAGTGGTAGGATGATCTCACCAAAATCGCAGGGAAGCGCTGGATGCAGGCCGCGTCCAATCGTTCTTTTTGGAAATCCTTGGGGGAGGCCTATGTCCAGCAGTGGACTTCATGTGGCTGAGATGATGATGATATATAGGTAAGTACTGCGTTCAATATGTTACTATGGATTCAGTAAGGACACGATTCGTTGAAATTCTACGCTAGGGAGTCTAGAATGATGTGGATGATTTCGATTTGCCCGCTGATGTCCTGCTACCTTGCTCCTATAACAAATGGAAGCCTAGTACCTACTTTTTGATAGGTTACTACTGTGCACATGTCATCAACAGAATCCATCTTCACAGTCATGTAAACTGCACTAGCAGTGCGACTGTAACCATTTCACCATGAAAACTTAGAAGTGAGCGTGGAGTGAGGTGTCTTTCAAACTAATTCTAGGGATTGACACTATTAACTCACTCTTAGCTCACTTTACCTTATTTTCACGGTAAGATTTTTGCAGAATCGACCAGCTGTAGGATGTTCTAGTGATTAAACAAAACTAAGATATTGGCGCGGATTCCCTTGTTCACAAACTAAATTTAGTTTAATTTCAGTGCATCTTTTTCATTAATAAAAGGAGAAATGATAATATATTAGTTTAGTCCTGTCAGATTAAGATACTTCACTAACAGTTTAGACGCAATTAAAACATGGCTACTAAATACAGATTTCACAAACTAAATTTAGTTTAATTTCAGTGCATATTTTTCATTAATAAAAGGAGAACTGTTAATATATTACTTTAGCCCTGTCAGATTAAGACACTTCACTGACAGTTTAGACGCAATTAAAACATGGCTACTAAATATAGGTTTCACAAACTAAATTTAGTTTAATTTCAGTGCATATTTTTCATTAATAAAAGGAGAACTTAATATATTACTTTAGTCCTGTCAGATTAAGATACTTCACTGACAGTTTAGACGCAATTAAAACATGGCTACTAAATACAGGTTTCACAAACTAAATTTAGTTTAATTTCAGTGCATATTTTTCATTAATAAAAGGAGAACTGTTAATATATTACTTTAGTCCTGTCAGATTAAGATACTTCACTGACAGTTTAGACGCTATTAAAACATGGCTACTAAATACAGGTTTCACAAACTAAATTTAGTTTAATTTCAGTGCATATTTTTCATTAATAAAAGGAGAACTGTTAATATATTACTTTAGTCCTGTCAGATTAAGATACTTCACTGACAGTTTAGACGCAATTAAAACATGGCTACTAAATATAGGTTTCACAAACTAAATTTAGTTTAATTTCAGTGCATATTTTTCATTAATAAAAGGAGAACTGTTAATATATTACCTACTTTATTCCTGTCAGATTAAGATACTTCACTGACAGTTTAGACGCAATTAAAACATGGCTACTAAATATAGGTTTCACAAACTAAATTTAGTTTAATTTCAGTGCATCTTTTTCGTTCTATTTCATTAAGAAAAGAGAAATGATAAAATATTAGTTTAGTACTGTCAAATTAAGATACTCCACTGACAGTTCAGACGCAATTAAAAACATAGCTACTGAAAATAGGTCAATACCTACACGTCAGACCAGCAGGGTAATTGTGTAACACACTACGAGTAGCAATGGGGTTCATTTTGGCAGTTCAACAACATTCACTGCGTTATTTACGTTGTCGAGTATACATTTTTCGAATGTAAAAAGCAATGGATTAGCAATATGCTTCAAAATGATTCCAATTTATAGTAATAGTGTGTTACGCAATTAGGGTGCTGGACTAATTTCACAGGACTAAACTAATATTTAGCTTCTGTCATTTTCTTAATGAAATAGAAAGAAAACGATGCACTTAAATTAGTTTAATTTGTGAACAAAGGAATCGGTGTCAATATATCTATCTAGGTACGGACGACAGCAGTTCAAGCTACCCGAAACTGTCAAATATTTCCAATCAATCTTGAGCCTTAGGGGTTTAGAAATAAAGTTAAAAATCTAATATAGAAGTCTGACAGATTGTAGTAGCTTGATATGCTGTCGTCTGTACCTAACCTAAACTACTGCCTACATGACCGTATAACCCGTATGATGTAGGTATAACCCGTGCCAATAAAGAAACGAATGTTAAATGGTGGTACCGGTCATTCTCTCTTACTCGCACACTATTGCTATCTTGACGCGCTCGGTTCTTTCAAGTTATCATATCTTTGTTTTCGTTATTACTTTCGTGTTTTTGTTAATTGTCGTTGCTGTTACTATTTTGTTATGAGTGGTAAAATGTCTTCACGTAAACGAAGTGAAGGACTATCAACATTAAAATAAAATGAATTTGTATGTAGGTATGTAAGTATTGAATAATTTAATAAATGAATTCAAAACAAACCATTTACAGAAAACTTTTTTTTTTATAATAGTAAACCTATAACCACTTGCTAAACGTATCTTCAATAATTAATTATCCGACTTCAGTGCCGAAGAGTTTATTACAAAACTTTTGAGAGCTGCTATTCCATCACATTGCTTTTTGTTGACCTTACTATATATCACTGTGAGTAGCAGACGCCATTTTAGATTCCTTTCTTTATTGGCACGGCTTATATCCGTCTACTTAGAAACTTTAATAAATATTTTTGGTTACTATAGGTACAGTCGACCTCAGAATTGCATTATCACAGTTTATCAGCTGGCAAGTCGTAAACCGACAAGGTCTGTTTACAGTAGGTCTATGTGACAGATAATTTATTCCTTGGCGACAATTTATTGAGAAATGTGATTAAAAGTGTGAGCTCGACTACAGTCAGCAGGCCAGCACAGGGTACTTCAGGTAAAAACCCGCCACACATTATCCCACCCACTGCAACTCCTGAAAGCCAGAATCAACAGTGGAGACCGCCAGAAAAACGCCGAGCAATGAAGCTCGACGAGTCCCGGAGGAACGATTCAACTGTCTTGGGTCCCGCAACGAAATTAATCAGAAAATAATAGCAGAGGAGTAAGAAAAAAGACATTTTTTTCCACTTCCCTCCATAACACTTCAGGTAAGTGCTAATTGTGGTAGAGCCAGTACCACCGCAGACAGACATGTACGGACGACAGCAGGTCGTCTTACCCGAAACTGATAAATATTCCCAATCAACCAGCCTTAAGACGCTGTGAATAGCCAACTTTTAGGTATTTGAGTGGGTGAAGCAGACGAAGTGGGACACGACTAGCCCCGCCCACTGCGGGGCGCGGGGCGCTCCGCGCGAGTACATCGATGCGTGAGGCGTCGTGCATCGAGAAATACGCACGTTCTATTAAATCTATAACAACCATTCTCTATTCCATCTACATTTAGAAGCGTAATTTCACAACCCAACCGCGAAGCATGATTGGCTCTGTTCGTCAAAGTCCCGGTTCGCAATAGACATCCGCGGCGAGCACCAGGTTCGAATCCCACATACGTTTACTTTACCTTGCGATTTTCGAAAATGTATATTTTTTTACATATTTTCATTTTTTATTATTACTTTTGTTTTCTTTTTTATTTTTATAATGCGCTCTGTCCGTTCTGCTTAAATTTTTTGTGTTATGTCCTTTTTTCATGAAACTGTTAGAAATATATCAATTCTAGAAATTACTATTTACAGTATGACATTTTAATCGTTTTACAAAAATGTTTCACTGACTGTATCCGACCTTATATACGCCTAGCCGCGATTATTTGTTTTCTACCTTTAATTAAGATAATAGGTACAACGAAAAATAAATAATACATTAGAAATACGAAACATCCTGTTAATAATGTTTACATATCAAACGGACACAATACCCACTCCGCGCAAAATTCTATTGGTCAATTCATCTCATTCATCATTTTTTGCAAGGGACGCGGCGCGCGCGACACTAAAAAACTAGCTGGGTTCAGTTGGGTTCTACTAATCCCGGAAGCCAAACGCTGTGCGCGGGCGACTAGGTATCACACGTTGTTGGCGATCGTGAGTACGAGAGTAGAGTACCTAGTGCACAAGGATTGAATAGGTTGTCTGCCTACTTCATGATGAGTGATAGAAACTATCAGTACTCGAGTATCGAGTGGCTCCTCAGCGGTGGAACTTACGTAGATATGATACAGAACCCAATTCCCGAGTTACTGGAAGATGTACCTGTCAGCTGTTTGTGTGGTCTGAAGTAAAGAGACACGTGCATAGCAGTTGCTGATACAGGTACAGGCTATTAATTTACATAATACATGTAAATAAAAAGTGATCATTAATTTGTAAAGACGAAATTAGTAATTAGTGTAAATAATTCAGTTTATTCCCATACTTTAAATATGCCAGAAACACAGGTGCGCGACAATGTAGGTACTCGTTCTAGCAAACATTCAAACAATAACAAAAAATGTTCGCACTCGTAAATAGGTACCTACATGTTAGTTGTGGACTCGCGCCGACCTGTAGGTACGGACGACAGTAGGTCAAGCTACCCGAAACTGCCAAATATTCCCAATCAACCTTGAGCCTTAGTGTTTTAAAGATAAAGTTGAAAATCTAATAAAGAAAGCTGACAGATTGTAGTAGCTTGATGTACTATCGTCTGTACACATTTTTTGTTTGCGAAAAAAAATGTGCGTAAACAATTTTGGTGGAATTTTGCCTAAATTACAACGACAATTTAGCAAATTAATAAGTTATTGAAATCGGCCGTATGTTTCTTGGGAAGAAACGTAAGTACTTAGGTAACTATGGTCAATCAAATTCCCATTTCGGGCGCAAGAACAAGTACAAACAGGTCACGACCGCGGTCGAGAGGCCGGCCCGCGCGCGCGTGCCTTTCAATTATCATTCGCTTGATAGTTTGCAAACAAATTTTCACTTGCGCGTCTTAGTAAATAAATACCTAATCGAAAAATTTTTGTTAATTAACGATTGACAGTGTGTACTATCCTTTTTTTTAATAATTATAAACTAGTGCTTTACTACAATCCCGCCTGATGGTAAGCAGCGATGCAATCGTTGATGGTAAAGCGCACAAGTTTATTAAGCCTATTCACTTAAAAATCTTAGTGAGTAGGAAGGAACACGGCAGTTGAGCGAGGTGATGCAATGTTAAACCCAATAACACGACCAACGCTGCTGCACTAGAGGGAGATTAATCTGGAGACCCTCCACGATCAGACTACCGACACAATAACATTTGGCGCATCGTACCCGATCTGATCAGTGATTGTTGACATAGGTAATGCCTTTACGTAAAAGATCCCTTATTTGGGCGTAAGTGCACTCGGCACTCATACCGAGTACGAGTATCAAAAACTCCACCGAGTACCGAGTACCGACCGAGTACTCAGTCCATCTCTACTATCTACGGTAGTTAGGTACTTGAGATGGACTGAGTACTCGGTATTTAACTTACATCACTTTGATTCGATTTTAATACGAAAAAGTTTTTGACGGTCCTAAGCCCGTAAAAGTATGAAGGGAGAATTGGAATTAAGTTGATTTTAATTTACAAACTGACTTACGCCTCTGTCTACTGTGCTTACGCACTGATAGTACTGTAAGAAACCTATCTTGCGCTGGTTGAATGAACTCGCCGCGCCCCGCCCCTCGACCGCGAGCCGCTACATTGATAGGTACCAGCGCGCTCGCGACAGGGTGTTTTTATTGTTTTTAACCGCGTGATAATAATGAACAACATTTTTATTTTTAAATTAATGAAATCTCATAAATACTTATTATTATTTTATGAACGTTAACTAATCATTGGATACATGGTGTGGGCTGCCGTTGTAAGACGGTTAAAAAATCATGGTGTATAAACAGCTGTTTAGAGTAACTGTTTAAAAAAATACATTTTCGGATAGGTATTTAAAAAAATAAAAGATTTTTCCTTCAAAACTGCAACTCTTATCGAAGTCGGGTTTGTACGAGTGCTTAGAATGATGACACAACACAAAAAGATTGAAATAGATGGAGGCACTTGGAGGAGGCCTATACTGAAAGGGGCCATGAATAATGCAACAAAATGAAATCTAAATTTACTGTTTTGACTATTATCAAATTAACTGTTATTTTTATTGTTTTTCTTTTCTATTCCATCTACATTTAGAAGCGTAATTTCACAACCCAACCGCGAAGCATGGTTGGCTTTGTTCGTCACAGTCCCGGTTCGCATTAGACATCCGTGGCGAGCACCAGGTTCGAATCCCCCATCCGTTTACTTTACCTTGCGATTTTCGAAAATGTATATTTTATACATATTTTCATTTTTTATTATTACTTTTGTTTTCTTTTTTATTTTTATAATGCGCTTTGTCCGTTCTGCTTAAATTTTTTGTGTTATATCCTTTTTTCATGAAACTGTTAGAAATATATCATTTCTAGAAATTACTATTTATAAACAGCTGTTTAGAGTAACTGTTAAAAAAAATGCATTTTCGGATATTTAAAAAAATAAAAGATTTTTTCTTCAAAACTGCAACTCTTATCGAAGTCGGGTTTGTACGAGTGCTTAGAATGATGACACAACACAAAAAGATTGAAATAGATGGAGGCACTTGGAGGAGGTGCCAACCCGCATTGAGCAAGCGCACAGTATGTCGACTAGAACATGCTAGCTGGACAGAAATCGTTATCAAACACTCGAAAACAAAGTGTCGTTTAACGTAAACAACACCATAGAGGCGCTAATTCTAGGAATTGTTTTCGTTTAACACTGTGGATTTGTCTTGTTTGAAATGAGTAAGTACCCTCTAATGTGTAAATCACAAATGCACATTTATTCAGTTGCAATTTAGCACTATGTTGGTTAACATCTCCAAAGAAATTTTGAGATTGAATCTCTTTTACTAGTGATGGATTATATACTAGAAGGTATGTATATTTTTATTATATATACATGATACAGTAATTTTAACTGTGTAAATTTATAAAAGAAACCTACCCTCAAACGTCTTTCAAGGCGTAATTTTTCTAACTTTCAAAGGTTTGTTGGAGGGTAACTAAAAACCCCCAGTCTACCCCAGTTTGCTTTTTTTTCTAAAGGTAGCTACATATTTAAGCTTTTAAATAATGTATATTTTTTTACCCCGAACAGAGTCCAACATAGTTTTATTTTTATTTTTCAGAAGTTACATACAAACTTAGTCGTATGGAATTTTTTCAAGAGTGGGTCAAATTAGATAAAAAGGATAAAAATAATTTAATGCTAAGGTATATAAAGCAGAAATGGAGCTTGGAGGATGTTGTAGATACATCAGAAAAAAAAATTACATTACAAATATCAAGATTTTCGGCAAAATTGACTGAAAAATGGAATTCTTGTCGATTCGATAAAAAAAGGATGTTGGAGAAAAATAAGACGTTGCTGGAAGGTGCAGACTTAGAGTTTAAGGTTGCTTTTCACAGACCACAGGCTTCTACATCGGCATCGCTTAAGCTACATCCTGGAAGACCGCCAATAGATTTCGAAAATGCTTCTGAGAAAACTAAAAAACGCCACGTAGAAGAACTCGTTAGTGAGCGTAGCGCAAGTGAGCTAACGTTAGCTGCTAAGATAGCTCATAGAAAGGCAGGATACAGGAATGTAGCAAAAGCTATTAGAAGTAGCAACAGCCCAGCCAAGGGTAACCAATCTACGTCGGAATCTTGTGTTGGTGGCAGAAATTAAGTAGTGATGAAGCTTTAGCGTATTATATAGACTCTAAGTGCACCACTCACTCTTACAAGCAGACAAGGAAGTGGTCTATGAAGGCGGGACATCGAGTGTTTCCTTCATATTATAGCTTATGTATGTCAAAATTATCTTTTTATCCACTAGAGGAACACATTTCTATAACAGAATCACGCGCGGACATTAGGCTTCCAGCTATTTTAGATTTAACCACCAATCGATTAGCAAAAGTTCAGAATGAAGTTATTAGAAGTGTGCTCTCAAAATCGTCGTCGTTCACATTAGTTAGTAAATGGGGTTTTGATGAAAGTTCTGGCCACAGTACTTATAAACAGAAATTCGAAAACGTGGAAGCTACAGATGAGTTTCTGTTTGTTTTTTCTTTTTGTTTTGTGTCTGTATTCGTGGTACTACGTGCCAGTTACTTTACACAAAATACTTGTGTATAGCACTGAAGTAGTCAAATCTTCACTTCTTCCCATAGGACAACTATCGGAAGAAGCGCAAGAGGCTCGCAATAAAGATTGTCGTCGTTTCCGCGCGCACCACACTAGGAAAAGGTCACGTATTGCCGCAAACACAGACTTGTTGCATATGCTTCTATTAACGTCTGATCCTTTGATTAATTCCCTAAGAGCAGTCCCTGTTAAAAGGTTGAATAAATTACCCGCAGAAGTTTTAGACATGATTATCCCGCCTTCACAGCCACCATTACAGGTACCAAGTAACCTTGATCATACTGATGAAAATTATTTGATACCTGATTCATCTGAATCTGAATGTGAGAGTGATTAATTATAAATTGGTATTAGGACTTACTATAATTATATTTAATATTTATTTATATAATACTTACAAAAATCTTATTCGGTTTATATGTCTTTTTAGATATAATCAAGTTGTAAATAGAAATTTCTAGTACTTGTACATAATATTAACATAAGTTCTTAGTGGTATTTGCATTTCATTTAAATTTATTTTTGCATTTTCATAAGAAAAAAAAAATATTTTAGATGACTTTTTTGACGTATCTAATGAGATTGTAAGTAGTAATTTTCAGCCTTTTACATAATGTAACGTTTTGTTTTTATATTTGTAATGTTTTTGTAGTTATTTTTTGCATAAATTCATTTTAATTTAGTATGTATCATTAATTATATAATTAAACCGGTCATTAATATATTTATATTTTTTAATTCATACCAATAACACCAGAACTCAGGAAAAATAATAATTTTGGCTTATTTTCATTCATCATAAGTGATATAAGTCAAAAAAATATTTCTGTCCAGCTAGCATGTTCTAGTCGACACACTGTGAAGCGTGGTGATTACGCTCAATCCTTCTCTGTATGAGAGGAGACCTGTGCCCAGCAGTGGGACGATAAAAGTTTGATGATGACTTGGAGGAGGCCTATACTGAAAGGGGCCATGAATAATGCAACAAAATGAAATCTAAATTTACTGTTTTGAACTATTATCAAATTAACTGTTATTTTTATTGTTTTTCTTTTGTTAAATTACATTATGAACTAAGAAATTCATGGTTAAATAAAGGCTTATTATTATTTATTATTGTTAATTTCTAGAAATTTGTAGAAAGAAAATTATAACGAATTGATTTTAAATATTAGTTAGCATTATAATTGTTACAAAAAGAATATATTTAAAAAGATGGAACAATTACTACAAAAAATACAGAAAATCGGCTAAATTAATAATAATTAAAAAAAAAAACAATTGCAAATAAGAAATCCATCAAAAAGCATACAACGTAAAGCTGGGGTTTGAACCCGAACACATACAGGTGAAGAAAAATTTTCCGCGAAAAAGTAAAAAGAAAGAATAATTACAGAAAAAAATCAAATAAAATATCGGCAAAAATACAACAGTAAATTAAAAAGCATTTATTTCAATTAAAATCTACAAAAGCATATAATGTAAACCTGGGGTTTGAACCCGGGCAAAAACGAAATATGATTATTCATCAACAAACAGACACGTAAATATAATTATTTTCTGTGCGGGGTAAAGCAAAAACTGACATAGGTCCGTCAAGCAGCTCGCCTCAGCGGTCACTGTCGCTAACTGCTAAGCATAGAAGTGAAAGAGAAGGCAATGGACGCCGCGATGGAGCGACGTTTCGTTCACGTTATTTATCATTAAATACATTATTTATTTTAGAATATCTTAGTTAAATCGATAAACAAAAACAATGGTTTCATTTACTATTATATTTTACATCGCTCTTCTCAATTTTATCAAGATTTATTGATTAATAATACAGTTACAACTGTTATAAATTCAATTTTAGGGGTTACTTTAGGTTTTTTTCTATCGAGAAAATTAATTCAAAACGTGTCTTGAAAACAATGGTTTCCTGCTACATATAATCAAGATTAACATATAAATTTTTGGCTGCTTTGAAATGTATACATTTGGCTAAAAACTGTTTTTTGAAGCCTATTTTTACTGAGCACAGCGCCTTAATGCTTTGACGATAAAGTTGAAAATCTAATAAAGAAAAACAGATGGTAGTAGCTTGATGTGCTGTCGTCTGTATGAATCCCGCCCATATACAAAGTTATTTTTTCTTTTTACGAAACCTGAATATAATTCGTTCAGAATAAGCAACTGAATCGATTCCAATCATTTTTACACCATGTGATATTTTTTCCCAAATACATTTATAAATTGCTGCAGTGTGGTTATCGAGCGCACAACTCAGCTGACGTCAGATCACAGTACTAGGCGCGTAAGATAGGAGCCACCCGACCGTGTTGTGCGTTGACCATATTTATGTTGAGACAACCAGGTAAGACAACAAGCTCATAACTTTGTGGCATTTCATGATATCTTTTTGAAATTTTATACATAGATTCTTTACATAAAAATACTGGACTGTTTCGGGTTTTCCATATACAACAAATAACGTTGTACCTATAGGTATGATCAATATGTTTTTGAGAAAGGACTACAGGACTACTACTGTGTCAAGCTGTTGTGATGGACTAGTCATCATTTAGTTGATTTAATTAAGTAAAGCTCCTACATACTTCATCAGCTCTTCATACAAATGGTGTATAAAAGCTAACTTATAACTCGCGCGAGTTAACTGTGCACCTCTCTAGAATGCGAACCCTCTCTTGCGGTACCGTCCGAATGACGTCACAACTCGCGCGAGTTATAGTAGAACTTTAAAATCACAGAAATAAATCTGACAAAGTCTAACAATCATTCATCAGACAGATTCTAAGCAGTTTGCTGGTAAGGAGGTACTTATTAGCATAGATCTACTTTAGCCTTTTCATGGCAGGAAGTCTTATTTACGACCAATATCTGGGTCTATCTTTGACAGCCTCCGTGGCGTAGCGGTAACGGACGCGGCCGCTGCGCAAGGTGGCGCGGGTTCGATCCCCGCACAGTGCAAGTATTTGTATGCATGATGAATATGAATATTTGCACTGGTCTGGTCGTGCCTCGGAAAGCACGTTAAGCCGTTGGTCCCGGTTGCCATACGAACATCTAATGGTTGTCGTTACGGGTTGTTGGAGCCCTCAAAAATCCAACAATTGGTCTAACTGCAATGCTTCGATGTCGTCTTCGGGTTGTGGAGGTCAGACGGCAGTCGCTTCACGGAAAATGTCGAAGTTTAGCCATATCAGCAGTTGGACTGGTAAAGCGAACCCCAGACTCCAAAGCTGAAAAGGCTTCGGATGCGACTGGGATTAACGCTGGGATGATGATGATCTGGGTCTATCTTTGACGGCAGGGTTTTCTATATTATTATTCCCTGATAGTTATGCAATTAGATATTTACCTACTTAATAACTTACCTGAAATCCATCTTCCGGTAAACCCTCTCTGGCTGAACTGTCCACTCAAAAATTCTTCAAGAGTGAAGTTCTGTTGTGCAGTGGCAGATACCACCAGCACGGCAAGTATGCACCACCACGAAGCCTGTGCCTTTTCAAATTATAACGAAATAAATAATAGCTAGCCATTTGTTTCACTTAAATTTCGAAGGCTTCACCACCAAACACGACTTGGAAATGCACTGAACTGGCCTAGAGAGCCGTACCAACCAAAGCAAAGAATAATTCCTATTTTAACACATCAAACCTTAAAGTAGGTTGTGTATCGATGTTTTTTCTTGTTTATTTAAGTACATATATTTGATTTAACTTCAATAACAATAGACTACACTTACCATGCTGGATCCTCTTTCCTCCAAACTTAGTGGTTGGCGCTTGCAATCGCCAAGTCAACTGCCTCAGAATTACTTATCATACGAATTTTCTACTCATATCCCTGTGATAAAGATATCGGCTGATAGGTGCAGATTATTAACCGAATATTTAAGATATGATTTTTAATAGGTCGATTAGATTGTCTTACAATAAAGGTAGGTGACTGTCATAAAATAAAGATAACTGCGTCATGTATGTTCTAAACAAAATTATGTCTACTTAGGTTTGTCATTGCCAATTTACGAGTTAATTAATCTGAATCATCATCATTCTTCATTTCAGCCGAAAGACGTCCACTGCTGGACATAGGCCTCCCCCAAGGTTCTCCACGACGACCGGTCCTGCGCCTCCTGCATCCAGCAGTTTCCCGCGACCTTCACCAGGTCGTCGGTCCACCTTGTCGGGGGCCTACCCACGCTACGTCTTCCGGTGCGTGGTCGCCACTCGAGTACCCTCGGCCCCGTCGGGCATCGGTCCTACGGGCAATGTGTGCAGCCCACTGCCACTTTAGTGTTGCAATTCTTCGAGCTATAGGTATCAGTTACTCTCGTTCTTCTGCAGATCTCCTCATTCCTGATTCGATCGCGCAGTAAAACCCCAAGCATAGCCCTCTCCGTTGCCCTTTGAGTGACTTTGAACCTTCTTATAAGGCCCATTGTTAGCGACCACGTCTCAATTCCATAAGTCATCACTGGCAACAAACACTGGTCGAAGACTTTTGTCTTGAGACACTGCTGATTTCTCTGAATATTCTACTGAAAATTCGACGTTTTGTACTACTCCTAGGAAAGTTTGGTTTAGTCATTTGCAAATTAATATACAGTATGTTAAATAACAGAGGGCGTTCCCTTAAACTCGTTAATATATATCATTAATAGATTAAAATAAAAATATCAGCATAGAAAAATAAGCATAAAATAATCCGAATAAAAAAAAATTATAATTGAAAATAAATTTGAAACCTCCTGTTTTAAATCAAAATAGTAGTCGTCATGGATAAATAAATTGCGACGTTGTCGTCTTTCAAGTTCGCGTGTACAGTGTGTTTCTTTTACATGTCAATTTAAAAGTTTTTATTGAATATTTCCATATTGAAAAATTTTTAAAACGTTTTGTTTTCGAATGGAAATATTTTTTTTAGCATGTATGTATGCTATACTATTTCGGGTTAACGGGAACGCCCTCTGTTAGTTAACATACTTTTTCTTTTTTACCTAGTACTTGACCGCAATCCCGCCTGATAGTAAGCAGTGACGCAATCGTTGATGGTAAAGCGCGCTAGTTTATATGAGCGCCTTATTCACTTTAGCCTTGAAGCACTTACCCCTTTATTCATAAACGTGTAATTGCATACTCACACAATATTCTATTATATAAAATTCTCCTGTTCGTTCGGCATGAAAATAGGTTTTTACCTACTTTGACATTACTACTACTTGCGCGGGTGAATCCGCGGTGCGCAGCTAGTTTACTATAAAACTGCTCTTGGATAATAGTATCATCAATGCATCGAGTAGATATATAAGTCTAGAAAAGGGTATCAAGGCCCTAAGGCTTCTGCGTGTGCGTTCGCGCAGCGGAATGTTGTTGAATTTAAAGATTTTAAATATGCAGATATTTAGTGTATGACGTCGTATAAATGTGTATGGTAAAAAAAAAAATTGTGCACGCAGCCATTGTGGAGAAATTCACCAAAAACTGATTCCGCTGGGCGAACGTTGTCCTGGCGGAACTTTTTTTAATCCATTGACTTTAGAAAAAAAGAGATGTCTAAAAATTAGTGTGTATAATGTATGAATAAAATTTGTGCATGCATAAACTTCGGAGAAATTCGAGTTTCCGCTGCGCGAACGTTTGGTCATTAGCTAGTTTTCATATAAAGCGCTTACTTAAAGAGCTGTAGATTTTTACATACGTTGTTTTGAATTTGTGCATATTTGTGTACAAAACAGATTTAGAAAAAATCGTAGGGCTAAAAAGATAAACGTAAAACACGCTTATTAGGTCTTAGTTCTTAAAGTATGCACTTTGGGGTCTAGATTTTCACGTTTATACAAACCTTGTAAGTGTCTACAACATGTTGCCAATTATCAATGATGTTGCTTTAGTAATTAAAGAGTTATAGGACAATTACCATGAATAGATCGCTGTTTACAAAGCAGTCAAATATCACGACATTCTAAAGGAATTGCATTGTAAAATGTATGCCAATAATTAGTGTATTCATTCAACTATTCACATGCAAAACTTCATGTCATTAAATTCAGTAATTAAAGAAAAACAATTATAATACTGACGAAGCATCGAAAACCTACATAACCCGACCAAGTCCGGATAGCTATAAAAAAGCGGCCGTGCAGTATATTTAGGTAACATCCCAAAATTTACAGTACTCGAAACTAGCGGGCCGCTAGTTGCGAGAACGGGATGCCCGCCCCGTTCCCGCGGCGCCGCCGCCACCGCCCCGGTGCACGCAAGATTCGAGGCAGAGGCCTAAGAAATGAACTAGGAAAACTAAAAAAAAAACAGCAAAGTATTTCAGACAGGAAGTATTTATTCAACATCAAATGAACCGAATATATTCAGACATTAACAAAAACATTACGACGATTAAATGACTAACTTGCTACGTGTCTATCTATCGAGATGAAGACGCTGGCAACATTCCCAAACCAAATATGTCCATTTCCGCCAATTAAGGTACCATCATCAGCTGATCCTTTGCTATTACAAATTCATTATTCGCGTTCCTCAAATCCTCTGTCGAATTCATGATAATTTTCATCTAGGTGATCTTAAGAATCTTCAATATTTTCATTCCCAGAATACAGTATTAGTTTTTGTACTCTGTTTGTTTTGTTGGTTCCGTTGATTGTAGATTCGTTGGCATTATACAGATAATTTCGCAACTGTATCACCAAACGCACCACGCGCTCACGTCTGGCCGAAAGGCGTATATCGACGCAAAGTCAAGTGGAATCGAGGTCAATCGTAGTGCATCTGTTTCCCACAGCGGACGTCCCCTGCTCGTTTTGATCAAGTGACTGCATTACGCCGACGACGAATTAAATCATAGGCTTTCCTCCGAGCGTGCCTTTCTATAACATTTTGTATAAAATCAATTCACAATGTCCATCTCTCAGAAATCCTGCCACAACGATCTTGGATTTGTCGCCTTTAAACCTAAATTATAATATGACTAACATAGTAACAAAATTATTCCTCAAATAAAGAAAAATAAAATTACTGTCACTGAAGACAGCACTGCCTGAAAAGGAATGTCGACTGTGCGACAAAATTAATATGAGTATGAGTTCATGAGGTGTAAGTTTGTGTGTATGCTCGTGAGTGTATGAGTGTGTGTGGTAGTGTAAGATTGAGGTGTGTGAGTGTATAAGATGTAATGATGTGGGTGTGTATGAGACGGACCATGCTAGTGACGGCGGTGCGGTCGGCGCAGCTCCTGCAGCCGCCGCTCGTGCTCGGCCATGTGCTGGCGCCGCTGTTCCTCCTTTATTGCTATCTGGATAACAAATAATTACTAATCAATGAATGTAGAAATGCTTTTTCTGTCTCAGCCACGGCCGAACAAAAAATAATCATCGCAAAATTGCTCAACTTATGATTAATAATGTTGTCAATGTCTATTTTGACTAATACATTAGTGGCGGTAGAGTAGAGATCATGAGGCTAAGTGATTTTGTTGCGCATAACAAAAATGCGACGGCTTTTATTTAACCTTTAGATCGCCGATGTCACATGTGACAATTCAAAGCTCACCCCGTATGATGACGTCACAAATATGTAACAAAATAATATGGTGTATTAAAAATAAGACAAACCATTATTTTTGTGTTCATATATGTACCTTAAAAAGTAAACTCAGTCATGGATAGAACGTATTAAATTATACGTAATAAAAGTAGAGGAGATGGGAAGTAGTAGGAGGCTAAGTGAAATTTTAATGTCACTAAAAATCTTTTACTGTCACCTACTTAAAAATTACGGCCAAATATTAAGAAATAGTCAATTATTGATATTTTTTTGAAAACCCTACTCATGGGTAGGGTGGGGTATATACATATAATTAAATTAACCTTGTGTTTAAAGTCGCTCAGCGAGCTATGGAGCGGACTATGTTGGGCGTCTCTCTGAAGGACCGCATCAGAAATGAGGTTATCCGACAGAGGACCAGAATCATCGACATAGCTGAGAGGATTAGCAAGCTGAAGTGGCAATGGGCTGGTCACATATGCAGCAGGACCGACAACCGTTGGGGTAAACGAGTCCTCGAGTGGAGACCGCGTCTCGGCAAACGTAGCGTGGGACGCCCTTGGGCGAGATGGAGCGACGGCATCAAAAAGGTGGCTGGTAGTGGCTGGCGGAGAACTGCTGAGGATCGAGCTTGTTGGCGTGCCATGAAGGAGGCCTATGTCCAGCAGTGGACGAGTAGGGGCTGATTATGATGATGATGAAATTAACCCAAGTCCTAAGTTTAGAAGCACCACATACTACAATTTTATTTCATGTAAACTTGGCATTAGATTGGATTTCAACCCTTTTTGAGAGAAACAATTAACCGATTGGAGCTTGTTCCCCTTTTTAACAGATATATTTTTGATGGGATAGGGTTATTACTCTGAATATGATGCGTGAGGGGTATGCCAATGTATTTATGCTCTGGTCTTTACAAATGTTTAATGGGTCATTCACATCACATGCATGCAATGTGTGTATGTGGCAATCAGTTAAGGCATAAAGATTCTGAGATAGGAGCGACACTTACTACTGAAAACCAAAATCAAAGAAAAAATACAGCAGTCAAGCTTGAAAATGTTTATAAAAAATGTTTTTTACTTTAATTTACCGTTTCAGCTGAGAGCGGCAACCAGTATATGCATGGAGTTGCCTTAGTCTTCCTAAACAAATCATCCAACAGCTTGGCAGGTGCTTCTTCCTCTTTCTTCTTGAATTTTCTTGCTGTAATAAGATATTTCATTATAAAAAAAACCGGCCAAATGCGAGTCGGACTCGCACACCGAGGGTTCCGCCGTACAAACGTAGCGGTTTACAATTTATGACGTACTAGCTTTCCGCCAGCGGCTTCGCCCGCGTGGAGTTCGGTTATATCGCGCTGTTTAAAATCCCCTCGGGAACATCAAATTTTTCCGGGATAAAAGGTAGCCTATGTTCTTTCTCAGGGTCTAAAGATTATCTGTGCCAAACTTCATCAAAATCGGTTGAGAGGTTTAGGCGGGAAAGCGTAACAGACAGAGTTACTTTCGCATTTATAATACTAGCATTGATTTAGAATTTTTCACAGTTTAGAGGCAATTAGATTTATGAAGTGTTTGATATGAATTTGAACTTTAATATCTCTACGCGTTCAAGTGAAAAAGGGTAGGTAGTATGTTTATAATTATTAAAAAAATATTTTATGTCATGTAAGCAAAAATAATATTTTAAAGATAAAGATTCATTTATTGCATAACTGTGTACATATTGATGTTATTTAATTGTAAATACAATGCAATATTTTATGTAACTTTTTTTTTTTTTTTTAATAGTTATAAACTAGTGCTTGACTGCAATCCCGCCTGATGGTAAGCAGTGATGCAATCGTTGATGGTAAAGCACACTAGCTTATTAAGCCTATTCACTCAAAAAAACTGAGTGAATAGGAAGGAAGACGGCAGTTGAGCGAGGTGATGCAATGTTTAACCCAACAACACGACCAACGATGCTGCGCCAGAGGATGATCTGGAGAGCCTTCACGACCAAACTCCCGACACAACAACATTAGGCACATCGTACCCGGCACACATCGCAACACAACTGCTCAGACCCGTTCTCCGTACGGCTTCACCAGACATCATGAACACGACGAATCGCTTGGCGGCAAGACTTTGTCTGGTGGGTGGTAACTTATGCCGGCGGCTGATGTTGTTGCCTACCACCGAGAAAAACAAACTTCAGAACTTCAAATTTATCATTGTCACAATTTTTCCTTTATCATTCTGTACTATAATATAACGTTGACAGCCTCCGTGGCGTAGCGGTAGCGGACGCGGCCGCTGTGCAAGGTGGCGCGGGTTCGATCCCCGCACAGTGCAAGTATTTGTATGCATGAATATGAATATTTGCACTGGTCTGGTCGTGCCTCGGAAAGCACGTTAAGCCGTTGGTCCCGGTTGCCATACGAACATCTAGTGGCAGTCGTTACGGGTTGTTGGAGCCTTCAAAAATCCAACAATTGGTCTAACTGCAATGCTTCGATGTCGCCTTCGGGTTGTGGAGGTCAGACGGCAGTCGCTTCACGGAAAATGTCGAAGTTTAGCCATATCAGCAGTTGGACTGGTAAAGCAGACCCCAGACTCCAAAGCTGAAAAGGCTTCGGATGCGACTGGGATTAACGCTGTGATGATGATGATGACTATAATATAACGTTGCTTCGTGCCGAATTTCAAGATTCTGAGTTCACGGGAAGTTCCTTGTAGGTTTTGATTCCCTAGCGTGTGACGGAAATTCGTCTAAGGTGTCGGTATAAACTGCTGTATCTTTTGATCGCTTTAATTTAAAAGTTTGATTTTTTCACTGCTTAAAGGGACAATAGACCTAGGTATTTGGTATAAATTTCAATTTGATACCTTTATTAGTTCGTGAGAAATAAGGTAGTAAGTTTCATTTTATTAAAATATGTTTATTATATTATTTAACTAAAAAAATGTGATTTTCGCAATTTTTCCTATATTTGCATTATATGACAATTCTTCATGCCAAATTTCAAGATTCTGAGTTTACGGGAAGTATCCTGTAGGTTTTGATTCCTTTGCGAGTGTCGAAAATTTGTTGAAAATATCGACATATCGGCTGTATCTTTTGATTGGTTTGGCTTAGAAGTTTGATATTTTCACAGCCTAAAGGGACAATAGACCTAGGTATCCATACTAATATTATAAATGCGAAAGTAACTCTGTCTGTCTGTCTGTCTGTCTGTCTGTCTGTCTGTTACGCTTTCCCGCTTAAACCTCTCAACCGATTTTGATGAAATTTGGCACAAACAATCTTTAGATCCCGAGAAAGAACATAGGCTACCTTTTATCCCGGAAAAATTTGATGTTCCCGAGGGAAATCTAAAAAGCGCGATATAACCGAACTCCACGCGGGCGAAGCCGCGGGCGGAAAGCTAGTTTGGTATAAATTTCAATTTGATAACTTTATTCATTCGTGAGAAATAAGGTAGTAAGTTTCATTTTATTAAAATATGTTTATTATATTATTTAACTAAAAAAATGTGATTTTCGCAATTTTTCCTATATTTGCATTATATGACAATTCTTCATGCCAAATTTCAAGATTCTGAGTTTACGGGAAGTATCCTGTAGGTTTTGATTCCTTTGCGAGTGTCGAAAATTTGTTGAAAATATCGACATATCGGCTGTATCTTTTGATTGGCTTGGCTTAGAAGTTTGATATTTTCACAGCTTAAAGGGACAATAGACCTAGGTATTTGGTATAAATTTCAATTTGATAACTTTATTCATTCGTGAGAAATAAGGTAGTAAGTTCCATTTTATTAAATTATGTTTATTATATTATATAACTAAAAAAATGGGATTTTCTCAATTTTTCCTATATTTGCATTATATGACAATGCTTCATGCCAATTTTCAAGATTCTGAGTTTACGGGA
This sequence comes from Sesamia nonagrioides, assembly GCA_017933935.1. Taxonomy (NCBI): domain Eukaryota; kingdom Metazoa; phylum Arthropoda; class Insecta; order Lepidoptera; family Noctuidae; genus Sesamia; species Sesamia nonagrioides. Next base: position 2,194,196 of record JADWQK010000081.1, read on the forward strand.
AGTATCCTGTAGGTTTTGATTCCTTTGCGAGTGTCGAAAATTTGTTGAAAATATCGACATAATCGGCTGTATCTTTTGATTGGCTTGACTTAGAAGTTTGATATTTTCACAGCTTATAGGGACAATAGACCCGAGTATTTCATGTGAATTTCAGCTTGATACGTCCACGCGTTCTTGAGATAAAAGGTCTTGACAGACAGACAGACAGACAGACAGACAGACAGACGGACAACAAAGTGATCCTATAAGGGTTCCGTTTTTTCCTTTTGAGGTACGGAACCCTAAAAACTAGAATAAAACAAATACAGATTTACCAGATTTAGTATAACCAGCCTACAATGTTCCCATGGCTGATACTCATGCGTATTTGAGAATGAATGAATTTGCTACAGTGCTACTCGCAATGCTTTCCTGCACAGTATTGAGAGCTGTGGTGATGAAATTAACAGTGTCATTTTTTTATACAATATGTAAAGAAAACCCCGTCCGACCTATAAGGATAATAAGTTAGGTAAACACATGACCAAATATAATATAAAATTTCACGTAATCATCATAGTAACAATACTAATGAATTTTGAAATAATCTTTTTTTTTCCCGCGAATTAGTTCCAACTTCCCCGAAATTAGTTAATTTTTAAAAAAGTGACAACACCATTTTGACCGTATTAATATAAGCGTAGCGACCACGTGCCGCGTGCCCTGCCCCCCGTCGCCCGCGGAAGTGTTGCCTATCGCACATGTATTAAGTTACCTCTATTTGCGAAATAATATTAATTTTTTAGAAGTTTAGCCTGGCTTTGGATACATTAATAGTAGAATCAGATATCGATAATTCGATACCTAACAATACCTTCACGGATCGGACAAGGTTTTCTTTACATATTGTATAAAGAACTGAATTTCTATAACGGTCAGGTACACAATTCAATAACCATTTAGATGGTTTAAATCTGCCCCCTAATCGGCGAACACATTTTTGTCAAATGATTGCGACTAGTTGGCATCAGTTGGGATCGTTCGGATCGCCCATTGGTCCGTTCGGCCCAAACGATCCCAACTAGTCGCAATCATTTGGCAAAAATGTGTTCGCCGATTAGGGGGCTGATCTAAACAAAATCCATGTTTTGTAATGAAGGGGTTAGTCATCATCATCATCATCATCTTAGCGTTTATCCCGGTTGCATCCGCGGCTTTCGCGTTGGAGCCCGGGGTCCGCTTTCCTGCACATTCTCCTCCATTTCGCAAGATCTTTAGCATCCTGTGGTAAGAGTTTGTTGGCACGCATGTCATCTCTTACAACGCCAAGCCAGCACTTCTTTGGTCTACCCCGTTTGTTCCGGCCCGGCGGAGGCGCCATGGCAAGAAATTTGTTACCCACGTAGGCGACCCTCCACTCATCCACCGCAGCATATTCATGTCCGTGACACGCAGCTCCTGCTTGTGTCGCTCAAGCACAGGCCACGCCTCACTGCCATAGAGGAGAACAGGTCTAATGATGGTTTTATAGACCTGCCCCTTAAGCTTAACCGGCATTTTGGGGTCACAAATGACACCTGTCACCTCACGCCATTTCGCCCAAGCTGCGGAAATACGTGCCCTGACGTCGCAATCAATGTCGCCGGACGCGTGGAGCACAGACCCCAAGTATTTAAACTGGTCCGTGCACTCGACCTTGTCTCCGCCTATGCGCACAGACATGGGCGTGTTGCTGGCCAAGTACACGGCCACGTTGAGTTTCAGACCTCCGTGCTCAAGCGAGTCCTTCCACGCATTCACACGCCGCACCAACCGTTCCCTGTCCGCGTCCGCCAGCGCGATATCGTCAGCCTACATGAGTAGCCAGGGAGGCTGCTCATGTGAGTCCTTGATGCTGTCCGACAAGACGTTTAATATCACGCTGAACAGAAACGGACTAAGGACGTATCCCTGGTGGACTTCGACGGTGATGGGGAAAGGTTTAGTGTCGCCAACAGCGGTCCTAACAACGGAATCGGAATTGAGGTACATGTCTCGAATTATGTCAACATAGGCTTCAGGTACCCCTTTGGACCTCAGCGCCCACCAGATCACCCCGCGAGGGACACAGTCGAAGGCCTTCTGCATATCTAGAAAGAGCATATGCAGAGGCGTGTTCTTCGATCTGTACCTCTCCATAGTGATCCTTAGTGCGAAGATAGGGTCCATGGTTCCGTACCCTGGCCAAAACCCAGTTGACACTCCGAGACAGCACACTCCTGCCGGATTCGGGAGTCTATTATCGTCTCAAAGATCTTCATGGTGTGGGACATAACCTTGATACCGCGATAGTTACCACACTCCTGAACCGAGCCCTTGCCTTTAAAGACTGGAGTAATAATACTCGGCCTCCATTGGCTCGGGATTTGGCTGGTCAGGAGCACGCGGTTGAGAAACATAGTTAACATGCCCACACCGCGAGGACCCATCGCCTTCCAGGCCTCAATGAGGACTCCGTCAGCTCCGACAGCTTTCCGATTCCCCATACGACGAAGAGCCGTTTGGACTTCCTCAGGCGTTATCAGAGGCACTAGTCCAAGGTTTGGAGGGAGTTCCGGTGTCTGCACCTCTTGGTGCTGCTTGTTCAGCACCTCGTGAAAGTACGAGCGCTATCTCTCCTTCACCGCGAGGTCCTCGCATAGCATGTTGCCGTTAGGGTCTTTTACACAACGGCACTTGGATATATCCTGTGCCGCTTTGACCCTGGAACGTGCCAACTTGTAAATGAGCTTTTGCCCCTCAGAAGATTCCAACTTCTCGTAGAGAGGTTGCAAGTGGTCTCGTCTGGCTCTGGCTACAGCTCTTTTAGTGGCACGTTTGGCAACCTTGTATGCGTTGCGATCTTCAGGAGATCCGGTCGTTTGCCACGTTTTGAAGAGGGCTTTCTTCACCTTAGTCTCCCTCTGGACTGTGTGGTCCCACCACCAGGTTTCCTTGTCACGTTTGCGGCCGCCCTTAGAGACGCCGAGTACCACCCGAGCCGCCCCTGTAATAGCTGCCTGGATCCTGTCCCAGACGTCCCAGTGGTCTTGCACAGGTTTTCCGTTGTACCAACGCACTTGTCACCAATAACCGACGCAAAATCCTGGGACCTGTTTCCATCAAGCAGCCACCACCGGTAATAAAGGGGTTAGTGTTCTTTTAAAATCAGTCCTTGTAAAAACCTTTTAGAATCAGGAGTGGTCACTACCTGGAACATTTTACATTTTGCTGTAAGTCTACCAAATGTTTCCTAATCCGATAATACGTTTTGGCAGCAGTATTTTAATTCTGTCAGGTTGAAATGGCTTCCGCCGAAATACGTAGCCGTATTTGGTTGTATTGATCGATGAAGCTAATGTTTATGTAGCATATATTTAAAAGATAACTTCAAATTTTAAAAATAACTAATGGTTTCATAATCTTATGTTATTTTTAAAATTCGAATTTATCTCGAAAATTAAATGTCGCGCTTCCCTGTTTCTATTACCCTCTTTTGTCTAAACCTAACGCTAACGGAGTATAGCTGAGGCTTAAAACCTACCATAATACCGTTACATTGTAAGATTACTTACAATTACAATCAGTCAATCAAGTCAACATACCATGAAGGAATCGAGCCATGGCTAAATGTAATAATAAAATGTTTACTGGCTGAGGTTCAATTTAAATTCTGAACATTATCTTAAAGATGTCAGTAACATGACTAACATAGAAAATATCTACCAATCTATCTATCCACCTATACAATATGTAAAGAAAACCCTGTCCGATCCGTGAAGGTATTGTTAGGTAACGATAACTGATTCTAATAAGGCGCACAAAGACAGGCAAAACTTAAAAAAAAATCCCCCTAAAAAATAAATATTATTTCGCAAAAAGAGGTAACTTAATACATGTGCGGTAAGCAACCCCATTTCGCAGGCGGCGGGGGGCAGGGCACGCGGCACCTGTGACGTGGTCGCGTCGCTATTCGCTTATAATAATACCGGTGTTGTCACTTTTTTTTAAATTACCAAATTTCGGGGAAATTAGAATTAATTCCCGGGAAAAAAGGATTATTTCAAAATTCATTAGTATTGTTACTATGATGATTATGTAAAATTTTATATTATATTTGGTCAAGTGTTTACCTAACCTTTATTATCCTTATGGGTCGGACAGGGTTTTCTTAACATATTGTATAATGAGGTAACTGTCAGTCTTTGAAAGGTAAAATTAAATGAGTGAAGGGGTGAAGAGTAATTATTTTACATGTGACATGTGAAACATTAAAATCCTTCTGACTGGTAGGATGCTTCAAGAGTATAAAACATTATTTTTACTTTATACGAAATCTGAATATAGTTTGTTCAAAATACATACAATAACAACTGATACATACAATAACAACTGAATTGATTCCAATAATTTTTGCACCATGTTAATATTTTTCAAATATACAATATGTTATGAAAACCCTGTCCGACCCGTAAGGATAATAAAGGTTAGGTAAACACATGACCAAATAAAAATTTTAAAAAATATGAAATTTTACATAATCATCATAGTAACAATACTAGTGAATTTAGAAATAATCTTTTTTTCCCGCGAATTAATTCCAACGTCCCCAAAATTTGGGAATTTTTAAAAAGTGACAACATTATTTTTGACGGTATAATTCTGAGCGAATAGCGATGCGGCCGCGTGCCGCGTGCCCTGCTCCTCTCCGCCCGCGCCTGTATGACCTACCGCACATGTTTTAAGTTACCTCTTTTTGCGGAATAATATTTATTTTTTTAGGGAGATTTTTTTTTAAGTTTAGCCCGACTTTGTAGGCATTAGTAGAATCAGTTATCGATACCTAACAATACCTTCACGGATCGGACAGGGTTTTCTTTACATATTGTATATTTAGAAATTGTTGCAGTGTGGTTATCGAACACACAACATATCTGACGGTAGATCATAGTACTAACAGCCCCTCAAACCACGCGCCGCGCTGCTTTAGACACGGTCGGGCGAGCGGTGCGTAGACCATATTTTTATCAAATACATTTAGAAATTGTTGCAGTATGGTTGCTGAGAGCGCTACACAGCTGATGCCACAGGTCAATAAACCAGGCTCGCCCGCCCGCACGGAGCGTGGACCATATTTTTATTGGGACAACCAAGTAAGATAACACGCTCATGACTTTGTAGTATTTATGATATCTTTTTGAAATTTTGTACATAGATTCTTTACTTAAAAATACTAGACATGTATTTCAGGTTTGACATAAACAAAAAATAACATTTTATAGAACACCAAAACATACATAGATACACTTAACCCAATGCTGCCTTTGTTGTCATGCAATTGGATATAGAATATTGAGGTATAAATAAGTATAATTTTATACCTGGCTCAGGACTTTTCTCTGGGCTTCGATGCCTTCTCTTATCCATGGGCCGTTCATCACGCCTAAGCTTGTTATTATCTTTGCTATCCTTGTCTTTATCATTCTTGCCAAGATCCCATTCCCGTGTCACCGTCTTCCGCTCCCATGGTTTCTCCTTGAAAACAAAAACATATAAAATGTATTAAAACACTTAAAAAGTCTAAATAAAATTACTACTCAAGGCCACACTCAAGTTGCTGTATCAGTTCTAGCTGCACCCTGCAGTATCACAATCATAAATTAGAGGAATTAATTAGGGAATATATACTATAATATGGATAAAAACTATCCTATCTATTAATCTTAATTATAAACCAACCGCATGCCAAATTTTATATAATTCTGTTCAGCCTTTTTTGCAAAAAAGTATAACAACTATTTATTTATTCTACAAAACAACAACATAGAAAGTAAGAAAATATGTTTATCAACATGAACATGTTGTTTCAAGAAAACAACATTGAAATCTTACCACTTCCCCGCGTTCCCTTTTCATGTCTTGCTCCCGAAGCCAGTCCTCTACTGTTCCAGGAATAGTTGAAACCAGTGTGGTGTCTGTCGCTTCATTTAACTTTGCCTTATCAAAGGCTTCTTGTGTTGAAAAGTCAACTTGAAGTGTTTTAGGGTTTGAGACAGGCCATGTGACACCATGTAAGGCATGCCTTGTCTCCACTGCTTGGCTGGAAAATATGTTATATCATAAGTACATATTTAATTTCAACAAAATATAAAACAAAAAAAATATATCACTTGGAGAATATATTATCCTTTCAGCAAAATAACAACGGAAAAAAAGGTTTATTTATAAACAGTGAGTGCAATTTTGTACAGTGGCAGTGAGTTCTGCGATTAAAATGAGAGAAATAAATTATTTTTTTATTATCAGACTATCAAAATAATTATCGAGATTTGTTCTTTCTGAATATGTATAAATATTTTGTATCCAATGCCTCATAAGTTGTCTTTACGAGTGCTAAAGTGTACGATGAAATGATTGCTCATTGTGTACCGGATTTTCATCAAGTTTTTGTTTGACATAATATCTTAAAATATGCCAAAATTTTCCCTGGAGGATAAATAGTTCATATATAGTAATTAAATAGACTTCTGCTAAAAAATAAGAAGAAAATAACGAGGATTTTACGAGCGCTCGGCGCGGCTTGATACCGATCACACACTCCGACATACAAGCATTCTGTCACATCAGGACGTTCAAGTGGCTATTAAATATCCAAATCTGACTGTTTACGTGACCTCAACAGCCCAGTTACTGAGATAATAGAATATCCCTTGGTAAGACTGATATCAGACTTCAGGATTTTTTTTTTTATAATTATGAACTAATGCTTGACTGCAAACTCGCCTGATGGTAAGCAGTGATGCAATCGTAGTTTATTAAGCCTATTCTAACTACCCATAAAAAAGAATTATTAAAGATCTGTGAATGATAGCATGCTTGGACTATAAGCTTAGCATCCTTGCTGAGGCATGGATCATATATGAGATCTGTGCCCAGCAGTGGGACAACAAAAAGGTTGATGATGATGAATAGGTTAGTAAAAAGAGATATAACTGAAGAATATATAGTAATATAATAAAGGTTACTCACTCCTCAGTCTCATATTGAACAAAGCATTTGGACTTAATTCTATCTATCCAAAATCCATTTTCTGTAATTCTGCCAGTTCTTTGTAATAAATTTTTCAACTGTGGCAATGTGAATGGTCTCACCAAGTTTGTGATGTACAATATACATGACTGTTTATTTCTGGGTGGGCTTGGTGGCCTAGTTATTATACTATCATTATCCTTAATTATAGATATTTTTCTATTGGAAGCTAAATCTCTTGGTTTAGGAGTATGAGGATCTTGGTTATTTTCTTCAAGTTCCTTTTTCAATTCAACACTTTCTGTATTATCAATAATAATCTTTGGAAGCACCGGTCTTTCTAATCTTTCCTGATTTTCTGATCTTCTGTGTTTCTTCTCTTCTATAACTCCGTCAAACTCAACAGGTTTTACATTAGGTATAATGTCCTTCAAAATGTCAGTTGAAATTTTTATTGATTTCTGGATCTTAGTGCTTCTACAGCCCCACCTTCGCTTTCTCACTACAACTGCAGTAGATTGACCATTAGCAACTGGTTCTTCTGTAATAGATTTCACAGAATCTGCATGTTGTAAGTCTTTAGTCCTGTTTGGTTCTTGGTCAGATATTTTCTCTATTGTCTTCTCCGCAGGTTGGTTACCAGATTCAGTTGACTCTTTTTGTTCATTTGTTTCTATAACTACTTTTTCTGAGCTCTCTACAACATCAGTTTTATTAGTAGCCTTTTCACCTTCACATTCGACTTTGTCAGTTTCCTTACAAATTTTTTCTTCATTATTTTTACTTACCTCTTGTTCTTCTGATGCAGGTTTTCCTTCTTGGGGCTTGGGTGGTTCCTCCGTTGCTTCTTCCTTAGATTTCCATTTCAGTTGCCCTGCTTCATTATCTGAATCACATTTGCTATCATCTGCATGAAGTTCAAGAACTTCTGACTTCTCAACAGATTGGCTTCTCTTCCGCTTTGGGCTTTCCTTTTCCACTGTTTGCTTAGGACTTTTACTCTCAGTTATATTAGACGGCTGTACTTCTTGATTGTCAGAGTTAGATTCAGTATTTCCTTCTACTGGTGGTGATGCAACTCTAGTTTCATCTGTAGGTGAAACAACAGTTGTATCAGCATCAGAAGTTTTGTTCATGTCATGTGACTCATTTTTCTTAGTTTCTTTACTTTCAGGTGCTTCTTGATTGGCATCTTCACTGGATTGTATCAAGTTTTCACTTTCATTCACCTTTAAGTCCTCATTAGTTGTTGACACAGGAGTCTCAGTTTCTTCAACTGTTTCACTTTGTGTTACTTCATCACTAGATTTATCTGGATCTTGTTGAGACTCCGATTCATGATCAGGTTCTTCTCCCTGACTGTCAATGTTTTTATCGATTTCTTCTTTTGAATCCCCCCGAGGTGCCCGTTTGGAACGATGCTTGGTTTTCTTTTTTTCGTCAGCCCCCTCAACACTAGGCGTATCGCTGGAACTAGTGGCTCGCGAATGCTTTCTTTTGCTACGTGGAGATCTATCGGCTCTTTCCGGAGTGGATGGCGGTCGTGTCAAACATATTTTTAGTTTTTTAATATCTCCAGGAGTCTCAGTAGTTTTCACGCGCCACACCTGATCTGGGGCTTCTTCGGGGCTGTCCTCTTTGGCAGGTGTGGATGGTGGGATTTTTTCAGGCTCAACGACGCTTTCCACTTCCCGCACAGGACTCGCTTCATCGGCAGATTCATTGTCAGTTGACGAAGACTGTTTTCTCCGTCTAGTAGTCCTAGTACGTTTTGCCTTTTCAACCTTCTTTTCTGGCGAACCCTTCCCTTTTTTACCTGCGGTACGCTCACTTTTGCGACGCATTGTAGCCTAAAATAAACACAGAATCCAAAATTGAATATGCTCACTACTTTTTAAGTTACAAACATACACAATTTCAGATTGTGAATACCAGCAACTAAATTTATTAGCTAAAAATTAACTTCAAATAGTTTATCAGCGTGCTACACAACAGACAGACAGAACAGAAGCGATTAATGGCTGCGGACCGCGCGCCATTTTATGCGGTGTTGCCATATAAAAAAAAAACAATAAATATGATAAAATACTGATTTACATGCTAGTTGCGAATCCATGGAATTAGTATAAACTGTCATTTATTCATTTTTTTATTGCAAAACTATAGAAAACCTACGGTAGGATTCTATAGCACTTGTTTATATATCTGCACATCTACGTTTTTCATATTTTACAGAAACAAGGATCAAAGACCTTAAAAATGTTTGAAAATCATTTATGAGTTAATTTTATGTTTTGTTTTACAGATTCATATCTATACTTACTAGTATTTATATGTATATGAATATTTAATAACCAAACGCAGTGTCCAACAGCAACAGGTGCGAGGCACTAGTATAGACGCTAATAAATGTTATAGTTAAATAATAAACTCAGAGTCACATTATTTGCAGATGTGCCAATATTTTACTCAATACTCATATACCAACTTTATTGGACAAAAACATACATAACTAAAAATACATTCAATATATCTAATGCGCGACCTTATCAGTAATGCAATCTTTTTCAGACAACCATATAATGGACATTAAGGTGCGTATTCCAGAAGGAAACTCAAGCATTGATCTCTGCATAAGCATTACTTAAAACTAGTTTCAACCAATCAAATGGCTTAAAACGAGACTTAAGTAGAGCTTGAGTTTTGAGTGACGTTCAGTAATACGGACCTAAGGTCCGTATTATAGAACTTTACGTTACTTAAGACTCAAGCATTACTTAAAACTAGTTTCAAGCAATCAAAAGGCTTCAAACGAGACTTAAGTAATGCTTGAGTTTTAAGGTCCGTATTACAGAACGTCACTCAAGCATTGATCTCTGCTTAAGCATTACTTAAAACTAGTTTCAACCAATCACAAGGCTTGAAACGAGACTTAAGTAGAGCTTGAGTTTGAGTGACGTTCTGTAATACGGATTTAAGTGACGTTCTGTAATACGGACCTAAATGGCTGTTGTTTTATAACTGTAGTTTGCTACGTTAAAAAAAAATTAGTTCCAGAAACATTAAATTTTACAAATTTATAGACAAAATATAGTACAAACTTACTTCTATAATAAACAATGAAAAACAAAAAAACTATGTCTCTGTTTCCCCTTGCAATCTTGTTGAAACCTTGTTATTGCTAACAAATAGAAATAATAATTGTGATTATGAAGATTTTGTAAAAGATGATGAAAGAAATGATGTAGAACTAACTGACTGTTATAAAACTAGAAATGTTGCACAAAGTTTTATTAAATATTCTCTAACTCGTATAATTATTAAAACAACTAAAATCATAATCTATGAATGTTAAAGCAAAGGAGCCATATCTATAGCTATTCTGTGATCTGTCTGTACGCACCATTGAGATAGAAATTTAAGGAGATGCTGTTGTCAAGCTATACAATTTTTCATTAGACATATATATGTAATTTAGGGTACAAAATCGTAATACATTATTTTGTCTCTTTTCTTCAACAGTACATTTGCATTTGGCAAAAGAGACAAATATATTTTTGTTACTGCGGAATTATGGTAACACTATTAAAATGAACTGACAGTTGTTGTGTTGGCAGCGTGCCAACGCCGGCCATCTTAGGTGACAATTTCGTGGTAGTTGTGCTGTCAGCGGTATACGTAACTTAACGAAAATTAAGTTTTTTAATAATATACAAGACATTTTAAAGTGGATTTGTTGTGTACCGTGTGACAAGACTATTACTTAATATGCCTGCGTGCTGTATTGTTATGTGTGGTGCCAGAAACAACAGAAATCAAGCTCAATTGACGTTTCATAGGTTAGTTACCTTTTTTCTAGCTAAATCACCATTTATCATTCTAATTTTCAAACTAAAATGAACCATGATTACTTAATAGTCGTTAAATTACTACATACACACTTATTTACACTGTACAAGCACGTTTCTCTTTATTGTAAATGTTTATTTGTTTACGTAATTTGCTGACATATGTTAGGGTTGCCCAAAATTTTTTTTAACCGACTTCATAAAAAGGAGGTTTTCATTTCGAACTGTTATGTATGTAATATTTTCAAAAATGCCTTGTTTTCGGATATGTTAGTCTATATCAGCGTTTGAACAAATGTGCCGAATTGTATAAGTGTAGTATGTAAATATGTCCGATTTCGGTATTCTTTTTTTTATATTAGACATTGTTCAACTTAGTGAATACTGCAAAATCAGTTCAGTAGTTTTTGAGATAGGGAATTTTAACTATTTCGCTTAAAATGAAGAAATAAATTATTTTAAATAAAAATAAAACAGCTTTCAAAGTCGGTGCCAATATGTTAGATGCGCAGGGTGTAGCGGGGACCAACATATGTACTTGGCTTAGCACCGATTTCAATTATCTATTATTGGGTGTGTTTTGAAGGCGGTTTTATTTTTATTTAAAATATTTTTTTTTAATTTGTCACTTTAAAGGAAGAAATATAATATTTAAAATAAAAATAATTTAATTATCTATCTACTCAATTATTTTGATAGTAGATATTGATTTTATCTTTTGTTTATAGATTCCCTAAAAATAAAATGAGCGGCTAAGAACCTAAGAAGAACATATAATACATGTTTACCACATGCAAGAACATTGTGCAAGCGGCATGTTACGTGGGTAACAAATGGCTTGCCATGGCGCCTCCGCCGGGCCGGAACAAGCGGGTTAGACCAAAGAAGTGCTGGCTTGTCGTTGTAAGAGATGACATGCGTGCCAACAAGCTCTTACCACAGGATGCTAAAGATCGTGCGAAATGGAGGTGAATGTGCAGGAAAGCAGACCCCGGGCTCCAACGCGAAAGCCGCGGATGTAACTGGGATAAACGCTGAGATGATGATGATGATGACGACGGGATACAAATGACGTCATAGATCACCTTTTAAAGGCGGGCGAACCCGTTTATGGAAGCTAGTAGTTTAATAAACGAATATGTTTAAAAAATATAAAAGTATTTTATTATTATTACACCTTTTGCACTTAATAATGTCTATACAATATAATTACACTTAGATACTTTCAACCAAGGATCATAATTGAGAGGAGGGAGGGAGAGGACCCTTTTATCTAGTAACCCAGTCAAAATAGACATTTGACTTAGCCAAAATTCAAACTTTCTTTATTACAATAGATCGTGGAGTATAGCTACGGGGAAAACCACGTTATAAAAATGCGCCAAGTACACACATTTCCGCACCACTTATGAGTTAATCATAGGTGGTGCGGAAATGTGTGCATATTATGTAAAATATGAATTTTCTAATGCTGCTTCTCATCCCATGCAGACTGTAAAAACCGGTCGAGGGAATTGGCCAAGCTTAAGAATCATTTCATTAAGCGATGAGGTTAGCAACCCATCACTATTTTGATTCCATTTTCTATCTATGTCTATGCACCTACAAACGCGCTAAACGTGGCTTTTGTTCTTATAACCTGAAGCTCTGTCTACCCCGTAAGGGATAAAGACGTGACGTTATGAATAAATGAATAAGTACTTTATCTAAGAAGCCGACAGAAAACGAGAGAATTAAAATAATTATATAACAAACAGACTATATTAATAAATTAAATAAAAAATTATAATATATTAAAATCTTTGGAAACAAATACACAGTGACAGCCCTAGAAAGAGGCGGCCATATTATGTTCCAAACAAATGTCAAACGATGGCACGTGTTTTTTGTAGGTATTTCACGTCTATATACTAGAAGTCTATGGTACGTACCCTATTAAATTGATATACTCTTTGCCTCTCTTTGGCGGGAATGTCAAGATGAGTGTCACGCTCATATTTCATTGGACTTTTAAAAATAATTATAGTGTTGTTTACTAAATAAAAGCGCGTGATTTATGTAGTAAAAATTGCATTCAGTGAATAATTCATAAAGAACAGTGAAATATTAATAATTATTATATAATATATATGTCGTGGTGGCTTAGTGGTTAAAACGCCAGCCTCTCAAGTATGAGTGCGCGGGTTCGATTCCAGGTCAGGCAAGTACCAATGTAACTTTTCTAAAGTTATATGTACTTTCTAAGTATATCTTGGACACCAATGACTGAAGGTGAAGGAAAACATCTTGAGGAAATCTGGACTTTAAGTCTGAAATCCCCAACCCGCATTGAGCAAGCGTGGTGATTACGCTCTATCCTTCTCTGTATGAGAGGAGACCTGTGCCCAGCAGTGGGACGTTAAAAGGTTGTTGAAAGAAGTGAAATATTGTAGCATAGTGGCCATATCATGTCTTTACGCTAAACCACTCCTAATCGGCCGCATGCGGGAAACGAAAGGAGTTAGGTTAGGTTAGGTTAAGCTTTTCCTACGAGGCGGCTTGCGTCCTGGCCGGATCCCCGCCCTGGGACCTAGAGGCGAAAGTACTCGCGTCATTGTACCGATGGCGCGAGGAAGAGCGGAAACGGGGCTCCAGTCCGGTGCAGCGGCAGATCGAGCTGTACCGAGAGGAGCTCCGTCAGGTCCTGGTGGCGGACTGGCGGCAGAGACTTATGCGCCCTACCGTCGTTACCGTCGAGGCGATCCGGCCAGTACTCGACGACTGGCTCGGGAGAAGGCATGGCTCCCTGTCGTTCAGGGTGACGCAGGTGCTGTCGGGGCACGGCTGCTTCGGCAAGTACCTGCGTCGCTTAGGCAGGGAGCCGGACGCTCGGTGCCCGTGCCACCACTGCGTCCAATGCGGGGAAGACACGGCGCAGCACACGCTCTCCGAGTGTGTAGCTTGGGAGGAGCAGCGCCGTGTCCTCACAAATGAAGTAGGAGGCGACCTGACGCTGCCGGCAGTTGTGCGGAGGATGGTTGGTAGCGCAGAGTCGTGGGACGCAGTGGTGTCCTTCTGCGAGGACGTGATGTCGCAGAAGGAAGCTGCGGAACGGGAGAGGGAGATCTCAACTCCCTTCCCAGGCCGCAGAAAACGCACCGGGCGCCGAAGAAGGGCGGATAACGCCCTCTTCCGCCCCCCATGAATGGGTCCAGGGGCGAGGGACATGGGGAAGTCCCCGCCCCCTATTCGATGGACCCCGAGGCGGAGGCACGCGCGAGTGTCGACGCACGCCCCTGAGGCGATGCACGGGGTAGTTTAACACCCCACTACCCCGTGCAGGAGACAGGGTCCCCAGCACGAGGGTGTGGGGCCGTGGAAGAATTTAGACTCCCGCGGCCTCACGCGTTTGCTCGTGATAGAAGAGACACCGGGGTGGTTTTAGTCAGTAAAAGTATGACAGACCCCGTCGCCCAACCCAGGGCGGCGGACATCCTACGAGGATTTCCACCCGAAAAAAAAGGTTAAGTTAAGCTAGGATAAGTTAGGATAAATTAAGATTCCGTGCGCAGTTTCTGGCCTGCCATCGGACGCGTCCTCAGGTGGCGGATAGGGGAACGGCCCCCAGATATGGGGGTTACCGGTTTACCGGCGCGGACCAAAACAAGAAGTGGGGACAGCTCATTGAGAGGAACTGGGGGCCCCGTTTGCCTCCGGGCAAACGAGTGAAGCTAAGAGGAAGGACATCTCGCTAAAAAACCCTTGGCTGCTGCGTCTTCTCGCACTAGTAGACGTACCCAGTCCGGCTCCTCCTTATGGGGGGACCATTGCGAAAAGGCGGAAATCGCCGGCGGGGGATTAGTAGACAGGCTCTGCCATTTCCCATGACCCCGCCACTCAGGCGATGTGGCTGTGCCTTTTTTTTTTTTTTTTGATATGTCATCTCGTAGGTGGCCATTAGAGGCCGTAACTACTTAACCGGACTTTCCTGTGGATGCCTTAATAAATTAAAGCCTCCAGCCAGGGACACTTAAAACTAAATTAAAATTAGGCGACTACGCACTAAGGGCACCCCCTGTGGGGTACGAACCTCGGCTTATGGCGTCGCTAGAGAGGACAGCAAGGGACGGCTGGATCGAAAGTTACACTTAATGGTTTGATGACCGCAGCGTTTCCTAGTACTAGCTCTGAGAAGAAACGCCGAAACAAACTCAGAGGTCATTGTTGGGACATTATTATAATTACTGGCTCAGCTGCGGCGCGGGCTGGCCTTCATCGGACAAGGGATGGGGGAGGGGACTACTACGTGGAGCGCGTCGCGATGGACCTCGGCGGCGAGGTCGGTAGGTCGGTCAGTGTTTGTGTAATGTGCTGGTGGTCCTATTGGCCTCTTGGAGGAGGGTAATGGGGTCATCGGGGTCTGTGAGAGCATGCCGAGGGCGGCGAAGTTGAGAGATGGTGGAGGGAGTGTAATTTGCGGCCGCTGCTATATATAAGAGGATTGCGGTGCTTGGTGGCAGTAACAAAGAAGCGTGTGGAGAGACGTTTCATGAACTGCTGGATGGTGGGGATTTTGAGATCAAGGTGGAGGATCTCATTACGGACGAACCAAGGGGCGTTTGTGGCTTTACGGAGGAATCGGTTTTGGACTACTTGCATCCTATGGATATGACGTGGCTTGGCATGTGCGAAGACTGGACAAGCGTAGGTCATAATCGGGAGTATGCAAGCTGTGTACAAGCGCATTTTGCACCTGAGCGATAGCTTGCTAGGCGGGTTGAGGAGGGGGTGGAGTCGACCTAGAGCGAAGGCGGCGCGAGCGCGGACCGTCTCAATGTGCTCTGAGAAGTTGAGGTTTTGATCGAGAATCACACCAAGGTACTTGGCTTGCTTCTCCCAAGGGATCGGCTTGCCGTCCAAGGTGATGGGTCGTGGAAGGATGACACTGACCCGCGGTTTCCTGTAGAGTACCGCTTGGCTTTTTAGGGGGTTGACTTCAATCCTCCATTTCATAAACCAGTCAGCGAGCTTGTTGACCGCGGATTGGAGATGGAGGCGAATAAAGTCTGGACTACGTCCCGAGCAGTAGATGGCTGTGTCGTCTGCGAACAGAGCTTGAGCAGAATTGAGCCTTACTGCTTTTCGGGATATCGCTAGTGAAAAGCGTAAAAATGAGTGGGGCTAGTACAGAGCCCTGGGGAACACCTGCACGGATGGGGCGGGGCGAGGAGAGCGCTCCTTCGATTTTATAGCGAAAGGTGCGGTTTGACAGAAAGTCCCGTAAGATGAGGACGAGACGATCAGGCACACCGAGTTGGTACCTACAGCTTATAGATTAAGCCGTTGTGCCAGACTTTGTCAAACACCATCGCTATATCGAAGTAAACTACGCCTGTGTACATACCACGCAGGAACCCTGCGTGAATATGTTCCGTGATGCGTAGGATCTGTTGGGGACAGGAGTGTTGGGTACGGAACCCGAATTGTTCGTTGGGGATGAGGCCCTTGTTCTCGGCGTAAGCTCTGAGTCGCTTATAAATAAGCCTCTCGTAGATCTTACCGAGAACTTTGAGTAAGCTGATGGGACGGTAATTAGACGGTTCGGCTTTAGGCTTACCGGGCTTGGGAATGCCTATAACAGTGGCTTCTTTCCACGTTTGTGGGAAAATGTTATTCCCCAGTGCAGTGCACCATTGAGGATGGTGGTCAAGAGGATGATGTGGTTGTGCCGCTGTAGGTTTAGTGGGTATTCCCGGCTTCGGCTGGGCGAGTCCCACACACGCCCTTCGGGGTACGGTGCGTAAATGCATTACCAAACGTCAAAAAAAAAAATGATAAATTAGGATAGGAGTTAGATTAGTTAGGATAAGTTACAAAAGAAGACAATATATAATTCAAGATAAGGCTATCATGGTCTGAGATACCTTTGCCTGCTCAGTGTAATGCACTGGCAAATTGAACAAACAACAACTCTTTGCCTCTTTAGTCTGTTCACTCTACTGTACTGTCGTCTGTCAAAAAAGTAATATGAAATCTCGATCTTCTTGGGGTTGCTTTTTTTAATCTAGTGAAATGTGTGATTGTTGTAGGAACCGAAGATGTTAGGGTATGATATTTTACAACATAATGTCCTTGGAAACCTATTTTTATTTAATGCTAATGTTGGCATTCATTAATAGTAGAATATTCATGTAGCACCTTTTGTTTCAGATACTATGGGCCTTTTATGTCATTCCTATGTATCGGCACATTATTTACGCATGTCTAGAGGTGAGACAGTGCTTGTAGAATGATAACAATTAATCTCTAATACAGTTCTAAGTGATACAAAATGGGTAACCAAAGCAGTTGCTGTTGTTACCGGAGTCCGTCGCCGATCAGAAAGGACATTGTCAAACTAGAGGACTACCTGCCGGAAGGAGAAGTAAGCTCTAATAATATACAGCACATCAGCGAGAGAGAGCCTGATGATGGGGACATTGATCCATCTCAAGATCCCATAGCTGGAACCATTTTTATGGAACGCTCTAAAGCTTCCATAGAAAATGGAATGACCAGGAAACGCAGTCAACACCAAATCGCTGATAATAAGCTCAAAAAAAGCAGTTCCTGTTCAACTATTTATTTAGATGATAGCACAGTATCACAGCCTAATCTGAAAAACACTGTCAAGTGTGTAGCCCTTGCTATTTACTATCATATTAAAAATAGAACATCAGAGCGCAGATTAGACATATTTGATGAGAAGCTCCATCCCCTCAGTAAAGAAGGAGTGAGTGATGATTACGATAAGTATAATCCTGAGCACAAACAGATATACAAGTTTGTAAGAACATTGTTTAATGCTGCTCAATTAACAGCAGAATGTGCTATTATCACTTTGGTATACTTGGAGCGTCTCTTGATTTGTGCTGAACTGGATATTGCTCCATCTAACTGGAAAAGAATAGTTTTGGGTGCTATTTTACTGGCAAGCAAAGTGTGGGACGATCAAGCTGTTTGGAATGTTGATTACTGCCAGATTTTAAAAGATATCACAGTAGAAGATATGAATGAGCTTGAGAGGCAATTTTTAGAAATGCTACAGTTTAATATCAATGTACCATCAAGTGTCTATGCTAAATACTATTTCGATCTTCGTACCCTTGCAGAAGCCAATGACTTAGCATTCCCCAGTGAACCTTTAAGTAAAGAGAGAGCACAAAAATTAGAGGCAATGTCTAGATTTATGGAAGATAAAATAGCAGCTGAAGTGGTGAAGAATGGCATTAAGAAATGGTCAAGCTTAGACAATGTCAATTCAGGTGCTGGCGTGAGGCGGAGTGTAGCCATATTGTCGTAAATTGATTAGTCATGAGCCAAAATTGAGATCCAAAATGAATCACAAATCTACAGATAATATTTGTGTATTTTATAAGAATGTATTCTATTTAGAATTCCTGCACCCGATTGAATGTTAATTTTACTATTTGGCAATAATTTACAATACATATTTAGTATTAATATTTAACATCCAACTGCCAACTATTGCCTTGTGAATAAAGGCCTAGTAATGTATCTTCAAAAACTAAAAAAAAAATATTATAGATTTTATTTGACATTTTAGATTTTATCAAGTGACAAATAGTTTTCCACTTATTTTGATGATACATTATTAGGCCAGCGGTAGTGAAATCAATAGCATGTGGTATTCATACCATTGTAATAATTAAGTCTTAAAGATTTGTATGTGCACAAATGCTTTATATTGGCAGTGCTATGTTATATGTATGCTCATAAATTAATTAATTACATAGTAGTCACTAAAATGAAAGACTTGTTGGTGGTCCAAACATTTTTATTTAATCAATTATTGTAATTGCTAATTTACTACACAAAATATGTTACAGTCTGTATTACTGATTGGCTTCCATTATATTTTATCATTATACATAGTTAGTTTTATCTCATAAAGCACTAATGTTAGGTTGCTTTCAAAACTATGCTACTTAGTATACTTAGAATTACTAGTATGTGCAACTGCATTATGACTGAACTAAGAATCTTGTGATTGTGGTATGAATGTATTAGTCAAACGCTGTTCTTTTTGTATAATTTTATATTGTCATATTACTGCATTTAAATTTCTGAAAGCTAGTTATAAATTATGCCAAATTGTTATTTTGTATATCAAATTATATTAGTATTGATCTTGATAGACAGACATTACAGCAATTATAATGGATAATAAATTTACATATTACAATATTGAAATATTATGGATATTTCTTTTTAATTTAAATACTTGAATTCAATGTTTCATAATTATTTAGATTGTGAATCATGATTGAATTATACAATCCATATGTATCTTTAATGTAATTAAGCAGAAATAAACATTTTATATGAGACTTTTAAAAGGCTTTTAATTCTTATTACAAGTTTTAATCTATTTTAGGTAGTAACAAAACTATGAACTATCTAAAATATTTAATAGCTATTTATTGCAAGGGTTTGAGGTCTTTCAAATAATCACTATAGTTCTCAAACATGTCTACAACTTCGCTCTTCTTGTTGATCAGGTCATCATACTCTGGGCCAACAGACCACAGTGTCTCCAAATCATATACTTTTCTTGCTTTCTCTGTGAAGACATGTAACGCTATGTTACCTGAAAATGAATTTATGAATAATAGGTAAGTAGTTATAAATTAAAACAAGTAAATTTAAAGGGATACTTTGCTATCATATTCTTTATAGTACTTACTGCAGATTTATTGTAAATCAATTATAAAATAATAAATTCATTCTTATTACCTACCTAAATCTAACGCCATCCATTCATCTGACTCTTTGCCCTCAATGCGAGGAATGAGATCTGACTTGTGACACTTCTTCTTGAACACTTTTCTAACAAATTCTGATATACCCAAGATATGTCTCTTGTTCCTGCCACTGACTACACATATGTAATCTACATAATGGATATCTTTAGGTACAGTAGCAACGAATATATCTTTGGAGTTTTCTCTTTGAAGTAATTCCACTAGATCTTGTATTTCAAAAACACCAGCCTGGCCTCCTAAAATGTTAAAAAATACAACTTAAGTCTTGCCTTTTATTAAAAAAAATGTAATGAACGTATATATAAGATATACACTACTTACTTTCTAAATTAATACCATCAAATTCATCAGTTAGTATGGTATATTTGTGTTCAATGGGTATTTCTTCCGCAGTGTTTTCTATAATCGTAGGATTTACATCTGTAATCACTTGGTACTTGCTGGCTAAAGCTGGTGAGGTTCTGTTTGTCTTGGATGTATACCTAGGATTCCTTAAACAAACTCCGCAGTGTATTTGCCTATTGATATCAACACTATTAGCATACCGCTCTAATGAACTCCTTGGGCGGTGAAATAGTGTTCTTGAGAAAATTTTCCTCAACATTTTGTCTTTCAATGCCAATTAAAATCTATTTATGGTACATTAAACGACCCTATGCTGTATTATTCTGTAATTACACTAACAAAATAAATATAACCTAAAAAAAATTAAACTACTTCTCAAGTTGTCAATCCGTCAATGTCAAGAATGACATTATACAGCCTGTTGTTCTTTGCTTGTTTACAATACAATTTTGTCATTCCGTTAGCTGATTTGTAAATGCAGAAACATGATGCACAAACTTAAAAGTCATATGCAATTGCATATTACTTTTAAGTTTTTGCTTATTATTTAGCCGATCAGAACGTGCACAGGATTGCTAATATGGGAAAGCTTTATTTTATTGGAATTCGAGAAACTTCATCATTTGCTGAGCGTGAAGCATATTATTCCAAAGTACAGTTCCTCTGTGCCTGGAGGGTCACTATGATGACACGTGATGTAAAAACCATCACGGTTCCAGTTTCAGAAAAGTATGGAGTGCTATCTCTTTTTCACAGCGGCATAATGATGCTTTTGGTATGTTATGGCCTCAGATACCAATAGATAATGTTTTCAGTATGTTGTTGTAATCTGTTTCATTATGTTGGGTATTTCGGTCAGTGGCAACCGTGACAAGACGACGTACTTTATGTTCATTACAGGTTCCCCAAATAATGAATACAGCTACTGTTTGCTCCTAATACAAAAATACACTTGCACACCTGATTAGAAACTATGTCACCCAAGTTATCTATTTGACTCAACCATGCTATCTTATCTTTATCAAAGGGCGTGGGGAATACGAATACAACATATTTTGCTTTTTGTTCAACTGTTTCAAAGAAAACAGTTCTAATTTCTTTGATCTGGATACAATAATAAATAATGCAAATGAAAATGCAGTTTTTGGGGACAATGACATAGTGATGTGCCAAGTGATTAATTCTAAACTAAACAGTTGTTATGATTGTGTTACAAAGATAATATAAAATGGTGACTTGTGAATTGGATAAAGAAGTGTCAGGAGAGCTGCTTGGCTGGAAGATCCCAGCATGGCAAGCACTCCTGCTGCATCGAGTGCTGCCTGCCTGTGGGGGCCTTATACTTTACATCGTTCTTATATGCTATGATTTGACACTCATTTGCGAACATTTCATTAACGGCGATGAAGGGTACGTAGATGTCTGTTTGCAATCTCGTTAAAAGAAAAAGTATCTTGGTAGGTATGTAGGTACTTTGGTACCTTAGACAGGAGTGCTATGCAAATTACCTGCTTTTTGCAGTAGGGTAAGATTTAAGGGGCACTTTCAAATTCTATCAGAATGAAAGAATAGATTAATTGAGTGTCACTCTCCTTTTTATTTGTGATAGTTTGTTAGGGGATTAATTTTTTTAGCAGAGTGTATCAATCAGATTTGTGTTAACCGTAGCCAAAATCACTGTACCCACAGAGAGCTTCTGTTTCATCTGTAGCCCAGAGAGTTTACATACCCCTGAACCTTGAAGAAATTTAAATGCTGTAATTACCTTTTTTTTCTGGATGGAAAAATCATCAAATGACTCCCGCTCTGCGGGGGGAGTCCAAGGGCCTGTCAAATTTTTACTGACTAAAACCCACCCGTGTTTCTTCACTTGCCTGTGCAACGGCCAGGGCCACGGTTTCTTTTTTAACCAGCCCGCAACCTTGACCCAGGGAGGCATTGCTCTTCGTGGACCCCGTCACGATGTGCTGACATTTCTTTGAGGCTCGCGTGAAGCACAACGCGCCGTCGACTCGGGCCTTGTCCTTATCGGGCGGCGAGCTGCCTGCTGCTCACCGCCCGCATGCCCGCGCCTACGGTGGCTGGGAGTTCAATGTCGTCTCCCGACCAGGACGTCTCCTGCGGCGGCTAGTGCCATGAGGGCGCTGGGATTCCCGCCGCTGCCTCACGCGCTCCGCCTCCTCCTTTGCCAGCATTACTGTTTCGCAGAAAGAGGTGACGGCCTGCCATGCACTCTCGCTCCGGACCATGGCCTGGACCAGGTTCGGACGCGAGAGATCGCCGCCTATCGCCGCTACGAGGACACGCTCTACCCAAGCAGGGCAGACCTCCACCGTGTCCTCAGGGCGATCCACACAATGGTGACTCTCTGGAGTTTTTTTTTTTAATAATTATAAACTAGTGCTTGACTCCAATCCCGCCTGATGGTAAGCAGTGATGCAATCGTTGATGGTAAAGCGCACTAGTTTATTAAGCCTACATATTCACCCTAAAACTAAGGAATAGGAAGGATGACGG
The DNA here is from genome assembly GCA_017933935.1 of Sesamia nonagrioides. Classification (NCBI taxonomy): domain Eukaryota; kingdom Metazoa; phylum Arthropoda; class Insecta; order Lepidoptera; family Noctuidae; genus Sesamia; species Sesamia nonagrioides. The sequence goes on from JADWQK010000081.1 coordinate 2,216,736, forward strand.
CAGTTGAGCGAGGTGATGCAATGTTAAACCCAAGACCAACACGACCAAACGATGCTGCGCTAGAGGGAGATTGATCTGGAGACTCTCCACGACCAAACTAAGTACTGGTGTAAATCATTTGGACTACGTGCCTATCAATGGGATTTACACTTTATTCCACTCAATTTAAATATCACGGTGGAGTGGCGAAATCAGAAAGTTATATAACTTACTTAGACCACACACACAAGCAACTAACATGCAAATTGCACCAAGAATTGTTAAGATGGTTTTCTCTAGTTTGAATAATTCGTTTTCTCTTGTTTACAGAATAGGAGTATTTTGCACAATCCTCATCGCATTGCCATCATTGATATCGTTAGTATTCACTCTAGCGTCGGCTCCACCAGGATTTCAGACGGACTTATCAGCGTTTTCTGTGACTATAGAAAAACGTGACATAAGATGGTTGGTGTTGCAGTTTGTGAACGCTATCTTCTTTCCTATTGCTGCGATCGGCAGGTTTGTTTTTTTTTGTGTTCTTCTACTATAGTAGGCAATATAACTCAATGACTACCTGCTATTAATACGAAATGATAAAAAAATGGAATCTATCCATGTGGAATCAACAAAAATTGATGGAAATGAACTTTTAAATCGTATTCACAGGGGGGACCCAAGTGGAGTCCAGAAAATAAGTCAACGATCCGATATTAAATTACATTCATCCGGACATTATTTACTTATTCTAGGTCGTTAACTCGTGACGACTCAACACACTGACAAATAACATTACAACATACCACGCCTGTGTACCCTGAAGGGGTAGCCAGAGTTCAAAAGAACTGCAACATTTCACTAGTTGTGTTTGAATCCCTTGTAATGAAGAACGTGCATATTAGCATAAATAATGCCCACAAAGACACAAATTTATACCCCTGTCTGCTATTTAAAAGGACTCTTAAATAGCAATCAGGGGTATTAATTTGTATCCTTAATAATCGTAAAAAATGGAGTTACGAGTTATAGATCGTGGGTTTGGATTCAAGCAGGCGCTCCATTTTGTTCAAATAAATTCATTCCCACTGATCTCAAAATGGAGAAGGAAAACGGAAATAAATCGGCATGTTCTAGAAAAAAAAACAATGTTTGCCCCGATATCCAATAACCTGCACCGCCATGGGCGTACCCAGCTTCTGGCCTCGGGAAGTCAATGTTTTAGAGTGAGTAATCTTTGTGCGCTATAGTCGCATGTGGTTTTTTGGCAAGTATTTTATTTAAAAGTTAGAGATAAGTCCTCGTTTATACTCTTTTTAGTAATTAGGAGAGTTTATACATGTTCCCCCCTTGCATCAAAGTCCCCTCCCCAAGGTACGTCAAGGTGCACCACACTGACATAAAGGATACCCGTGTCTTAGTAGAGTGAGAACGTAGGCTGATCAAATACTGACCAACCTGTAAATCAACCCATGAGCTTAGGCCTGAGTTTGTTGTATAGTATACCTACTTCTGCTGTTAATAAAATAACTGCTTTAACAGATACTGCTACCTTATATTTTGGTGGGTGGAGGCTGTTTCTGCATCTCGCAGCGAAGACAAGGAACGGACGCAAGAAGCCATACAAAACGCTCGAGCTCCTTCGCCTATTGAACTGTACTTGTTCCTACAGTCCTTCTTACATGCAGCTCCACACGCTATAGTCAATATTCTAGATTTGATGGCTAGATATTCAGACATGACTTTTGATAAAGGTAAGTGAATGTAGTGAATATGAATAGGTGAATGTTGGCAGTAAATATTTTATACAAAAGAATTGTCATACTGAAAACAGAACTAAATCCAATTTATGATTCTTTTCTTTTATCTTCTTTTATAGGTTTACAACGACTTTAGCTTTTATTTACGTTTTTCACTTTCTCTTATAACCGGACCTTAGTTTTAACCTATTGTTTTCACCAGTTTCAGTTCAAGCTGTAAGCATTATTGCATCATCTCTTCGAATGGCTGGCACGGCCACAGTGTATAGAAGATTTGAAAGAGAAAAGCTAAATGGGAGAAAATACCCGTGGGGCAAACAGACTGACCCATTATTGACAAATGACGACGATAATGATGACGATGTGGATGGTGATACAACAAAGGTTGGAAACCAAGAACCGATTTATGAAACAGTCGTGAAAAAAGACTCGTTCATTTCAGACTATAATGACGGCACCAAATATTATCGTGATACAAATAGTGATTTGATTAAGTTTTCCCCAAGAAATACTGTTGAGATGTCGTCTGCATTCTTCGAAAACGAAGTGTTGAGTGATTCAGATACAAGCTCGAATTATGTGCCTCAGAAAAGTGAAAATAAAAACGAATTTACAGAAGAATTCAGTAGTGATGAGGAGTATGTGAGACCAATAACTATAATAGACAGAACAGCACCGTTGAGACGGCAAACAGCTTATACAGTTCAAAAAGTGGAAATAGTTCCACCACCTGTGATGTTAGCACCGAGACCGATATCGTTTGCTGCATGGGCAGAGAAGATGGTTGAAAATGCAGAGTCTATACCTACTTGGCTGTCCGCACCACAAAGAAGAAAGTATTGCGAGGAAGTAGTCCAAGATGAGCCAGACATTCCTCGTCGTGTGCCCAGATCCTTCATGCGAGGTCTAGAACCTCAAGACGCTACAGCAGCGTTAGTGCATTTTCTGGGCTGGTACGGATTTTTTGTAAGTCGCCTGCTCTCAATAGCATGTTTCATAAACTTTTTTCCGGTTGTCGCGATTATAATCCTGTTTTCACACTACCAAGCCATGTTGTTGTTCCTTATAGTACCTCAAGCTAGCACCGTCAAGAGAGCATTCTACATATTCCTTGCATTCGTATACTTATTTTGCCTGATGGAGTTTAAGATACGTTTCCGGCACGTGCGTGTGTGGCATGTGTTCTGGATTATAGTGTGTACCATAGAGACCGTTGTGTTCACTGGCCTGTGGGCAGGCATAGACAATAATATGCACGAGTGGTGGAAACATTTCATAGTGAAGGTGATTGGTACTAGTCTGTGTTTGAGCTACATATGTTTCCTTTTTTATTTTGTATTTTTGCAGCCACGAGAAACGATCGTTTATATAAATAATAAAAATAATGATAAAAAATAGCATTTGCGTTGTGTTTTTGTAATGATCTGTCTAAATATAGATCTATAATAACGTATGTATCCCGCTACTTATGCCTCTGTAATATTTCAATGCAACAGACAGGATATTATGGGCCGAAGCACCAGCTGGTCACATCCGTGTTCATTTCATTTACATAAACAAATATTTTTAAGAAATGATTACACTCATCATTGCCTTTTGTTTTGATAACTTTAATTTTATTGGTAAGCCCCTATTGTACGCATTTCTCGCTTTTTTACTAGTAATTGGAATGACATCATTTGTAGGCGGTACTTGTTCAACAATATTGTTTCCTGTTTCTATTTTCGCCTTTGTTATAACGTTGCTGCAAAAAGTACTTAGTTAAATAGCCTCGTAATTCAGTTAGTAGGTACAGACAACAGTACATCAAGCTACTACAACCTGTAAATTTACTTTGTTAGATTTTCAACATAATCACTGAAGCATTAAGGCTCAAAGTTGATTGGGAATATTTGACAGTTTCGGGTAGCTTGACATGCTGTCGTCCGTACCTATTGCTCTTCTCTGAGGTACGAATAACAACATACCTACAAGACGTAGTGTTTTGTTTTTCTTTAGTGTCAACCGTTTATCTGTAGGTACGTAACCGTTGGGAAGTCCGAGTTCAACAAGCATGATTCACGTTGCTCCATGTCTTTCCTCATCCTCAAGGGCTTCAAAATATTTAGGTTGGAATTTTGGATGCACTTTATAAAATGTGGGACACCGTTACAACTTAAGTGCTGGTAAAAGTTAAAATATATACTACTAGCTGTTACCCCCGACTCCGTCCGCGTGGACTTCAGTTTACAGCGCGCCGTGGTTCCCGTAAATTAAAAAGAGCTCAGTTGATACAATATAAGCGCCTGTTAAAATAATGGTAGCAATATGTAGTACGTCCGAGTTAGCTCCCGTTTTCGCAACATTTTTTGTTACTGCTCTGCTCCTACTAATCATAACGGGATGTTATATAGCCTATGTCCTTTCTCAGGCTTAAGAAAGACTATCTGTGTACCAAATTTAATTACAATCAGTTCAGTAGTTTTGACGTGAAAGCCGGACAGACAGACAGACAGAGACACTTTCGCATTTATAATATTAGTATGGATTATAATAAAACTGAAGAGTATGTTTGTTTAAACGCACTAATCTCAGGAACTACTGATTGCAATTGAAAAATTCTTTCGGGTTCTTTCGTGTTGGATAGTCCATTCCATCGAGGAAGGCTTTAGGCCTTTTAATATAACATCACGCTGCGACCAAAAGGAGCGAAGAATCAGTAGAAAATGTGTGAAAAGCCGGGAAAATTATTCATCTTTGAGGGCTTCCATTGCGTGCGCCTCGTAAACGGTTCAAGTTACCCAAAAAATATTATAATTTAAAACTCCTTAATCGCGATCATAATAAAATAAATTGTAGCGGTCGACGTCGAGGGCAACAGTTAGTGTTTTTATAATAATTGTGTAACGGGATACATTTTTCTGCGAATCGATAAATAAATAAATTATCTGTTACAACAGTAGGAATCCAGATTCTGAGATGGTAATGCAGCCAGCAGGGTAACTGCGTAACAATCTATCAGTAGCAATGAGTTGCATTTTGACAGATCAACGACATTCATTGCATTGTGCCTATACGTTGATGAGCAAATGAAAAAATTGACTTATTTATGAAGCAATGGGCTAGCAATATGCTTCGGTTTGTTTCCAATCGATAGTGGTTGTGTGTTACGTAATTAGGGTTCAGGGGCCCTAGTTTGTTATTACACTAGTGTCAGAATGGTCGATCACTGATCTCATAATGACCGATTTTGAAAAGCTTCGTAATCTACTAACAAAAAGTCGTCATTATGACTTTCCAGTGATCAATTACTGACAGTTCATTCCATATTAATAAATATACAGATTGAGTATTAGTTTTCAGAAAATTATTTCTATTGACCGGTTTTATAAAAACGGCAATACAATACGGCAATTTCAATCTATCCCCATTCTATTATGAGACGATTGAGATAATTGATCGATCTTTATGAATTTTGCAGATTAGAATAGAATACCTGTTCTTAATTATGTACACCACATAGATAAAATAAATATATTAAATATATACCTAATAACATAAATATAAAGATTTTACAAAGGGCGACACAATGGGCGGTCTTATCGCTAAGAGCGATCTTTTACAGACAACCTTTGGATGGATAGAATACTAAGGGGAAGGAGAGAAATAATGTAGGTAGTCTATAGTGTACTATTACAGAATACGTACTTTTAAGCAAAATGATAATGAAATGACAATGGAATCGTATTGGAATGAGAAATTAATAAAAAAAGCAGACTGGGGCCCGAGACCACTTGCTAGATGGAATGGCAATCACAGTATGATATAATTAGTAGCCAGGTGGAAGTTAACCTAATATCCCAGTCGCCTCCCACGAACTGCGGCAGTGGAACAAAGGTGATCTATTCGTAGACAAGAGTAAATGATAATGTAACTCGAGCACACTCATCCGTAAAAATAATACTTGTGGATTGCGGAAGTGCAATGAGTATTATGCCTTATGTAGGTACCTACGTATTTTAGTTTCAGATAATTGTAGTTTTCATGATATTGATGGGGTTATTTAACGGTTGGTCGGTAGGCGTAGTAGTTAATAGGTTGACTGCTGCTCCGCGTGTCGCGGGTTCTATTCCGGCACGAAACAAATATTTATGACCTACAAGTACTTGTTCCATGTCTGGCTGTTAGTGTGAGTTTAAATGTTCGTAACACACCCTCGATGCATGAGATATAACCTTTATTCCTAGTGCGGGGCAACGTTTATAAAAAATAAATAGTATACCTAAGGCAATCGTCGTTCTCCATGGCGCAGCGGTCAACAGGCCTGCCTGCGACGTGGAGGCTCCGGGTTCAATCCCCGGCCAGGTCATGATGGGAAAAGATCTTTTCCTGGTTGGCCTGAGTCTTGGATGTTTATCTATATAATTATGTATTTATTATAAAATATAGTATCGTTGAGTTAGTATCCCACAACACAAGTCTCGAACTTACTTTGGGGCTAGCCCAATCTGTGTGATTTGTACATAAAAAAAAATGTAAAAAGAAAGATGCAATCCTGCCTAACCTGAAAGAAAAATATGCTTGATAATTATCTGCGAATCGTGTATTTATTATACTCTTAAATGAAATCTTACCCAACACCATCTGGCTGGTTCATGATAACAATAAACCGTCGACGAAAAATGTTCGCGTTCCAGAATTGAAAAATAGAAACTACTGTTTTCCACGAACTTCCAGCGAAGCTTGCCGATGACGAACATACGTTAGGTTTTAACCTATTCTTCTTCGGCTGAGCTGATATTCTGTAGAGGTGGTGCAACCAATACAAATAAACAAAGCTTTGTCTCACTTCAAAGAGCGAAGCTATGCTTCAAGTTGTGATTGAAGTATTCCTTCTGGTGAACAACTGGCGATTTTTTAACACCCAAGACGTTAGTTATTTATGTTTATCAAAACAGATTCATTTACTGATTTACGTTTTGTTTCGGTAACTGTTATTTCACTTCTCGTGTTGACACGCTTTAATGACCTCCTTTAAATCTTTATTTGGCTTTTAAATCTTTGGAAAGAAAAATGTATAAACTTCACCGAGCCGCGCAATGCGTTCAAAAGTAGTGTTGGAAGAAAAAAAATATATAAATGCTGTTCTATTTTCCCGAGTTCCGACGCATTACCTACATATTTACAAAACAGCATTCTGTATGTGCAATCAGTTGTGATTTGCGTATATATTTTGTTGCACTCATCATGGTCGGATCGTAGTATGTTCGTGTTAATGTGGTGTAAAGGCGGGCTTGGGTCAGCAGCCTTGCCATATGATGCGCAGTGTATCATAACGCTTATGATATTCATACAGTGCACCATTGATAACGGACGCAATGACTTATGAACTTTTTTTGGACGGGTCAAAGATATGGCACAAGCCTATCGATTCTGTATAAATCTCACCGTGGAAATTTGACCTTAGTGTGACCTGTCAATAGTGTCAATCCTTTAGTCATCATCATCCTAGCGTTAATCCCAGTCGCATCCGAAGCCTTTTCAGCTTTGGAGTCTGGGGTCCGCTTTACCAGTCCAACTGCTGATATGGCTAAACTTCGACATTTTCCGTGAAGCGACTGCCGTCTGACCTCCACAACCCGAAGGCGACATCGAAGCATTGCAGTTACACCAATTGTTGGACTTTTGAGGGCTCCAACAACCCGTAACGACTGCCACAAGATGTTCGTATGACAACCGGGACCAACGGCTTAACGTGCTTTCCAAGGCACGACCAGACCAGTGCAAATATTCATATTCATGCATACAAATACTTGCACTGTGCGGGGATAGAACCCGCGCCAACTTGCGCAGCGGCCGCGTCCGCTATCGCTACGCCACGGAGGCTGTCAGTGTCAATCCTTTAGTATTAGTTGGAATGACAACTCGTTACACGCTCACTTTTATTTTGTTCCGGGGTGGAAAATCCTCATGGATGTCCAGCACCCTGGGGTGGGCGACGGGGTCTGTCAGACTCCTACTGACTAAAAACCACCCCTGTGTCTCTTCGGTCACGTGCGCGCGTGGGGCCGCGGGAGTTCTTGATTCTGCCGCGGCCCCACACTTCGTGCCGGCCCGGTCTGTCTAGGTCTCGCCTCCTGTACAGGCTAGTGAGGTGTTAAATTACTCCGTGCATTGCCTCTGAGGCGCGCACCTCCGTGTCGGGGTCTATCGAATAGGGGGCGGGGACTTCCCCATGTCCCTCGTCCCTGGGCCCATTCATGGGGGTCGGAAGAGGGCGTTGTCCGGCCTTCGTCGGCGCACTATGGATTATCGTAGAACAAGAGCTGATTAAAAATACTTTTTTAAAATGTTGCAAATAAATAGTACATGTTTTTGGTCTTATTTTATTCATAAGAAGCCATTCTATGATATTCAATTCGTTTTTATCTATTAAATACTCAAAATAGTAAAAAAAATGCATTAGAACTCGAAAGTATAGAAATTCTACAAACTGTAACTTGTAAATTACATATTTTCAGAGTTAGATATTGAGCACTGGTTAAGAAATAACTATATAGTGTGCCATATATTTAGAAAGGATATTTTATGTAGAGTAATAGTCAGTTATTTAAATTTTAATAAAAGATAAAATATAACTGTCACGATGTTTTACGTAAAATGCCGACGAAAATTAAAGTGTTTTAACTTCAACGAGACTTTTATATGTTAGCTAAGCTTGGCGAAGTTCTAAATTTGATATAATTTCATGCACAAGGTATCCACCTAATATTTACAATAAAAAAAACTTGCGGTTTTTTGCGGTTTTTGATAACACGTCCCCTAATCATTATCACGGGAACTGAATTGATAAGTATCGTATGACGTTTCTGAGGTAAAATTTTGCGGTTTTTTGTTATTGATATAGTTTTTGCACACGTTTTATTTAAAACTAAGGTCGTCTAAGATAATGGTATATGATGTACACCACCCTAATTCGATTCATCCTTTACCACAATTTGTTATTGTTCGTTATTAAATTACAATACAAAATACTTATAATGAGGTCTTTTAAATACTTTACACGTGAATTGATACTTTTCTATATCGACAACGGTAAAAATACTTCGACCCTATCAACATTTTTACGTGAAAACTATCAAATTTCAGAAGGTAACATACAAGTTATAATACGCGATTTTCAAAAGAAATTATTACCACAGTTCAATAGTCGTTGGGCTCAAGCTTTTCATCCAGCAAGTGGGGATGTGATGGCTCATCTGGACAAAGTGAGTAGTGAGTAAAAACAAATACCTACTTCCAGAAGAGTCTGAACTTGTTTCAGACGCTAATCTGTTTATTGCTTCCTTTGTTCCTATAAGGTTAGTTGATGAAGCAACTGGCGCTATTATCTGACAGAATCCTGTACCTTCATCTGTAAGGTTTTGTCGACCTATTTTAATCGAGTTTTCAAAAGAAACTCCCGAGAAAACAAGTGCTGTTGTAAATAATGTTCAAGGCCAAATTAACAATTTATACCCATCATTGATCAATAGATGTGGTGAAGGAATACAAGTGAAACATCAACTATTCCTTACAATGATAGATGGAAAAGTGGCTCAAGTATTGACTGACACTTCTTCAAGTTCCACATGCACTATATGTGCTGCTACTCCCCGGTTAATGAATGATTTAGAAAAAGTCAGCTAGAAGATTTTTCCGTAATGCCAGTTGTTCTGCAGAAATAACAGGTGTTGATAAGGTCCTGATATACAGATTATACATAATTCTACAAGTTTTATCATCAGGTATCATGATTGATGCTAGAAAGTTCGGTGATTATGCTTTAAAAACAGCAAGAATATAAAAAAATACAATTGGTATTGCATGCCATCATCAGTACATAAGTTACTGATTCATGGAGAGAGCATCATAGATCACTTTGGTGTCTTACCAATAGGACAACTTTCGGAAGATGCGCAAGAGTCTCGTAAGAAAGACTACAAAAATTTAAAACAACATCATGCAAGAAAGTATTCAAAATCGGCAACTAACGAAGATGTATTCCATACAATACTATATACATCGGATCCATACATTACAAGTATTCGCAAACAATAAGAAAAGAATATCAAGCAATTGGATGAAGATACTCTGCATCTCTTGAAAGTGAATCAACTAATCACGGATCCTGAGGTTGTTCAGGTGTGAAACCTACCTTTATTTATTTATATACCTACATTTTACATAATTATAATGTTAAGAGATAATAATACTTGAGGTAATTAAGGTTATTTTTTTATATTTTAGACTAACTATATAGTATACATAAGTTCAAAATGTAAGCTTAATAAATATTTTTTATTAAATTATTTATTTGTATTTTATTGTTTTATTATTCCTATTTAGTTATTTAGGGTTCAAAAAGAGACAATAAATACATTCCAGTGAAACTAAAATATTTCTACGGTTTTTTGACAAAATCGTAAGTATAAACGTGAGTAAAACCGCAAGCAAAACCTATTGCATATTAGATGTAAACTTAATTAAATATATAGAGTATGAACTAGGTTGGTGCAAAATTTCAACAGTTTATCTTGAAAAATAAGAAAGATATAGATTTTTAATCAGCAAAGGACCCATATTTTCCATAGTGCGGCGCCCGGTGCGTCTTTTGCGGCCCGGGAAGGGAGTTGAAATCTCCCGCTCCCGTTCCGCAACTTCCTCCTGCGACATCACGTCCTCGCAGAAGGACACCACCGCGTCCCACGACTCTGCGCTACCGACCATCCTCCGCACTACTACCGGCATCGTCAGGTCGCCTCCTACTTCATTTGTGAGGACACGGCGCTGCTCCTCCCAGGCTACATAGTCGGAGAGCGTGTGCTGCGCCGTGTCCTACCCGCATTGGACGCAGTGGTGACACCGAGCGTCGGCTCCATGTCCACAGTGTGTTCCACAGGAGCGGTCCCACGACCGATCCCTGTGGAACACGGTACGACATTAATTGCCGACCGGCACCGTCACGTCCCCGAATTCCACGCTCACTTCACCTAAGTTTTCATAGGGAAATGGTTACAGAATCGCACTCGTGATTATATATGCAATACCCGCCAACAATTAGTATCCGATCACAACAGTAAAAGTATTTCATAGAGTGCATTCTTTTTTTTTAAGGTCATTCCGCCATAACAACAACTACAAACGACTTCCAAGAAACTCGTCAACTTCCAAGATGACGATATATTAAGTATACAGGTATATAATGGTACTGGTAGGCATTACCATAAGGAATTCAATATATCTCCAAGCATAACACCGCAACATTTATTGGACTTTTTACAAACATTTGTGACTGTCTTTAAAACAAAATAAATGGGAATGTAGTGTCATTCGCCACTTATATATAATGTTCAAGTTTATAAAACAGAAAATTTTATGCGATCTTTTGAAGCTTTATCCTTATTGATTTTGTTATATGTTTGAAATCGTTATTTTTAATACCAAAATGCAGTGCTTATCCTACAATGTTGCGTTTATTTTTTTAATGACTGAATATAGAAAACTTTCACGATCGCAATAATATTCTAATTTAAAACATGTTCACATTTTATGACTTTTTTGATGGCCTACATTGTGTCCCACTTAAAGCAAACACTTCGCCTGTTATTCACTTAATGAATTATACTTACAATGTTACTGTAAAAGCTCAAACTGCAGTAAATCCTAAAACTTATCAAGTTTCACTGGTAAAAGTCTGAATTGTTCCATTGTTCTGACTTTTATAGGTATTCAGTCTCAGGTACCTAAATGTGTTTAGAGTAAAGTAATGCAATTAATAATCAGATTGCAGTTAAAAATGCAGTTAATATACAATCTTTATTATTGTTTTTAGTAAAGACCTAAAATATATTTTTTTAATGCGTTTTTAAAAGTAGGTAATATACAGAAAACTCACAAGTCAGAAACAAACAGCCCTTTTAAAATCATTTTGTTATTCTGTTTTGGTATTCGTACGATCATTATTATTATTGTTTCGTCTTGAAATGTGATATCCACAAAATAAAACGCGAATAAAATACTTACTTTTCAGTTTCACTAACACCTACTTTACAAAGATACTTCTTTTTTACATTCCTGTTTGTGTTTAAAATATTCTCTCACCATGTAAGTATGTACTTGTTTTTTTTTTTTTGTGCCGGTACGGTGTCACATACAATATGTAAAGAAAACCCTGTCCGATCCGTGAAGGTATTGTTAGGTATCGATAACTGATTCTACTAATGCCCACAAAGACAGACTAAACTTAAAAAAAAATCCCCCTAAAAAAATAAATATTATTTCGCAAAAAGAGGTAACTTAATACATGTGCGTTATGCAACCCCTTCCGCGGGCGCAGGGCGGGGGGCGGGGGGCAGGACACGCGGCACCTGTGACGTGGTCGCGTCGCTATTCGCTTATAATAATACCGGTGTTGTCACTGTTTTAAAAATTACCAAATTTTGGGGAAATTGGAATTAATTCCCGGGAAAAAAGGATTGTTTCAAAATTCATTAGTATTGTTACTATGATGATTATGTAAAATTTTATATTATATTTGGTCAAGTGTTTACCTAACCTTTATTATCCTTAGGGGTCGGACAGGGTTTTCTTTACATATTGTATAACTGTTTGCTGCACCGGGTGACGTCATTACGTCGGCACAGGCTGTCGCTGAAAACCAGCGCTGGGCTCTGTCCTGCATAGTCGTAGCTGCTATGCTGAGCGATAGCCATTTTGCGTGGATGTGACGCATGTTTCCTATACCATTGCTTACGTTTTTTGTGTTTTTGTAATTTTTTGCGTCATGTTTACCGTAAATAAACGATTTTCCTTTCTTTCTATAATCCATACTAATATTATAAATGCGAAAGTAACTGTGTCTGTCTGTCCGTTACGCTTTCCCGTTTAAATATCTCAACCGATTTTGATGAAATTTGGCACAGACAATCTTTAGACCCTGAGAAAGAACATAGGCTACCTTTAATCCCGGGTAAAATTGATATTCCACGGGAAATCTAAAAAGCGCGATATTCCGAATTCTACGCGGGCGAAGCCGCGGGCGGAAAGCTAGTAGGTAATATGCTAATCGTCCTTATTAGTACCTACAAGTTCAAAATTGGGTTTTACTTAAAGTTGGTGAACTATTTTGGCATCTAGAATTACAAAGTAAAATGACTTGTAAGCGCACTTTTCATCGAACTGTTAAGGCAGTTGCATTTTTTAATTCCTAAGATTTACCAAGTCTCTCCGATAAAAGGCCAAATTGTTCTACATATAATATACCTATATCATCTTTGATTTCGAACATCTACTTATCAGTGTCTGTTGTTAAACCTAGGATTTACCTAGGAATTTCGGCAAAAGTCCAACACCAAAGGTCGTTATAGAACATTTCGACTATTACAAGTCCGACTAAATAAACCAGAACTTAATCTATAAGATTTAACGCAGTTCGGACTTTTACAGTAACGTATCTAAAAAGTTTTAAATTATGAATAAGAATAAGAAATTTTATTTGCCCAAACATGTGTACCTATACATAGAGAATAAAAAAAACTCATGCATGTAGGATCTTGAGAAAGAGTGGCTCACGACATTGCCATTTCTCATAGCGTGCAAATATTTTAGGTACATACATAATTATTATAATAGGATAGATGACTTATATTAAATTTTACGTTTATACAGTATGTTAACTAACAGAGGGCGTTCCCGTTAACCCGAAATAGTATAGCATACATACATGCTAAAAAAATATTTCCATTCGAAAATAAAATGTTTTAAATTTTTTTCCAATAAGAAAATATTCAATAAAAATTTTAAATTGACATGTAAAAGAAACACACTGTACACGCGAACATGAAAGACGGCAGCGTCGCAATTTATTTATACATGACGACTACTATTTTGATTTAAAACAGGAGGTTTCAAATTTATTTCCAATTAAATTTTTTTTTATTCGGATTTTTTTATGCTTATTTTTCTATGCTGATATTTTTATTTTAATCTATTAATGATATATATTAACGAGTTTAAGGGAACGCCCTCTGTTATTTAACATACTGTATAATAGATATCGATCGCAACTCAAACAATTTAATAAAATGAAATTCAAATATTTACATTAATTACACAGTTACTAGAATATTTAACAAAAAATATTATTTATTTAGCATGTCTATATACCATGTCAATATTTCATATTATAATGATCACAATTAAGATTTACAACAATATTATAACAATTCAATTCAAACGATTCATTATGAGTAGGTAACTTCTCTCGCTGACCGTACTTACGCATTTTATTTTGATAGATAGTGTTTTATAAGCGCCTATTGTTTACCGCATTACACATGCTAGTGTAAACACTCAGTATCATAACAGATTACAAACGGTAGCAACACCCGTCTCAGCATCATCACGCGTACAAACGGCAGAGGTTTAAAGATTATCAGTGGCGCTGGCGTACATATTAAAATTAAAGTCATAATAAATAACATTAAGATTGAGTTATGTTTTAAGTATTATTAATACCTATTGGTGGGGCATCGGGCGTTGCATGTCGGTGGCCAGTAGTTCCTGATCCGCACTTTTGGGAGTCTAAATTTTTATGGCCCTTTAGCATTATCGTCAAACATCATTGTAAGTCAGAAAACATTACTGATATTTTTAGTTAAGATAGCATAACATTACGCAAGTTTCCCTGTAGAGTTAGGAGGAAGACGGAAGCGGACAAAGGTGTACTGTAGCCTACCTATAGTATAGCCATTATCAAAATCATCATCATCATCAACCTTTTATCATCCCGCTGCTGGGCACAGGTCTCCTCTCATACATAGAAGGATTGAGCGTAATCACCACGCTTGCTTAATGCGGGTTGGCGATTTCAGACTTATAAGGTCCAGGTTTCCTCAAGATGTTTTCCTTCACCTTCAGTCATTGTGTGTTGTGGTGGCCTAGTGGTTTAAAAACACCAGCCTCTCAAGTATGAGTGTGCGGGTTCGATTCCAGGTCAGGCAAGTACCAATGTAACTTTTCTAAAGTTATATGTAGGTACTTTCTAAGTATAGCCACCAACCGGTCATAAATCCAGAGTCCAAGAAATTCCCCATGAAAAGCAAAATAGATTAGCGAGGCAGAAGCAGTAGCTGCAGTGAAAACTATTTTAGAGGCATTTTTGAGATAGCTAAAATTTAAACTCGCATTAGTACCTACACGAGATCTGTGTGCCTAGTGTGAGGTTTTTTTTAATGATCGATATGTTTAAGATGCTCGGCGCTCGCTTTTCGTATGGGTTCTTTTGTAATATGGGTAAATTGTCGTTGTTATTTGTGTGGGATAGCGCAATAAATAAATATTGTATACTATCTTTGGTGTAGTAGGTACCTACCTACTATCATTTATTTACCACATTAATATATTGTAATATACACAGTAAAAATACACAGTACTATACTTGTATACTGACTGATAAGTACATAGAAGCAATTCGTGAGAAATCATTCCCTTACCACTTCAAAATATTCAAAAACGCACATCGATAATTGGGCTGTATCCTAAAAAATAATTCAATGTCCACAAGATAGATTTATAAAAAATATTGAACACGTATTTTTAATTTTTTCTTTCATTCAAATACTTAGGAAGATATATTGATTTGAAATGTCGTATGACGTCACGCCGTGGTACAAAAAATACCACGGCGTGAAGTAATTACCCACTCCGTAACTTTAATACGCTATATCTCAGTAGTTTTTGGTAATTTCGACAAAATAAAAAAATACGGGTCTTAATTTTTTTTATTATCTATAAGGCGGACTAATTATTTTTTTGATTTTCATACCGTGGATACATCCCTATTGTTTAAGTTTTCACTTCTGCAGCTCCCCGGAGTGCAACCGCTGCGTTTTTTCAACTACCGATCCAACTTTGCAGAAATTCTTTTTATTTGAAGGTTTGCAACAAAAATTCTATGCGCACTTCTCAGCTTGCATTATTTCCCCGTTTGTATGCAGTGGGACACCGCAAGAAGCACATCTACCTTGCTCCATTATAAATATTACATCATCAACATACAGCATACATAGTCCATTAAAAACCAAGTCTGAACATCTAAGGGGCCGCTTACGAGGAATGCAGCCGAGCGGTGTTGAAAAAGGGCCGCTTAGCGATCGCACGCGCATACATCGACATTGCGATTATTTTTCGCTAATTTACCATACGCTTACATGTCGATGGGGAGCGGAGATGAGATTACCAAGAACGGTAGTTGCAAGCCAGTAAGATTGAACATTTTGTATTGAAGATAATGATCGTTATAAAAGCACGTACGCGCACTACGTGCTTAAGGATTTATGTTAACTGTAACACTGGCTTAGGTTAACACACAGAAATAGTATATTACGATTTCTGTGGGTTAATACAATTATGAATATAATTAGGAAACATATTTATATGTAGGTACGGACTGAGGTAGGTACGAATCAACCTTATGACATGTTGTTTTAGAGATAAAGTTAAATATCTAATAAGGTAATCGGACAGATTGAAGTAGCTTGATGTGCCGTCATCTGTATACAAACCGCACACTAATTGTGTAACACACCATTAAATCATAATCAGCACTTAATAATTTTGAAGGATATTGCCCGAAGAATTTTGTAATTCTTTAAGTGGCAGTGGGCTGTGCACATTGGCCGTAGTACCGATGCGCGATGGGGCCGATGGATTCTCGAGAGGCTACCACACATCGGAAGACGCGGCTTGGGTAGACCCCCGACAAGGTGGACCGACGTCCTGGTGAAGGTCAAGGAAATCTGCTGGATGCGGGAGGCGCAGGATCGGTCGACGTAGCGATTCTTGGGAGGCCTATGTCCAGCAGTGGACGTCTTAAGTCAGAAATTATGATGATGATATTGCTATTAACTTAGGTGTTCGTAAAACTTGTTTAGGTACTCAACAACGCAATTAACGCACTCAATATTATTGATTTTTCAAAATTGAAGCTGATCTGACCATTAGTGTATTAACGAATTACCGTACTTATCTCCAAAATCCTAATATAGGTATTGGAACAAAAAAAAAAAAAAAAGAAGCGGAAAGATTGTCATATTTAAATAAAATTATTTGGTAGGTATTGCAGCATTTTCAGCAATCACAGCAGTAAACATGAATTTGGCAATCCATCAGCAAACCGTGTTAATTGGCCTTTTAGAAGCTTCGATATAAACTTAAGATAAGTTTACTTTGATGGTGTCTACACACACTTGCCTCAAACGTTAATAAATTTAGTTATCCTGTAAGCAACACCTGTGCTGTTTAGATTCTCAGATCGGATGACTGTTATGTTAGCACTGGGGATAGATTAACCAAGATACCTATAAATTTTATCTATGCATTATATTGCACACGCATTAATTTACCGAAAGCTTAAATAAATGTCTCAATTTGCATACAATCAAAATGAGATTAAAATTAATACCTTGAAAACGCAATCCAATTTTGGTTGGTTTGATTAAATGGATTGAACGGTTTGCGTATCGTGAACTACATCAGAAATTACGTAACTACCTTCTTATTATTATTGGAAGACTTGTCAAATTTAGTTTTTTTTTTTATAATTATAAACTAGCGCTTGACTGCAATCCCGCCTGATGGTAAGCAGTGATGCAATCGTTGATGGTAAAACGCGGTAGTTTATTAAACCCATTCACTTAAAAAATCTTAGTGAATAGGAAGGAAGACGGCAAAACCCGCCACACTGTTCCCAACCCACTGCAACTCCTGAAAGCCAGAATCAACAGTGGAGACCGCCAGAAAAAAGCCGAGCAATGAAGCTCGACGAGTCCCGGAGAAACGATTCAACTGTCTTGGGTCCCGCAACGAAATTAATCAGAAAAGAATAGCGGAGGAGTAAGAAAAAAAGATATTTTTTCCACTTCCCTCCATAATAAGCAGGAGACAGAACAGAACTAGGCCAATCGGCACAAAGGGACATTATATATACATTGCAACTGGAAGAAGCCCAGATTGCCAAGCACCACGGAATAACATTTGATTAAGTTAATGGGTCCCAAGTAGGTATGTGCTGTTACAATTGATTCCAATAATAGGTCAAAGCGCCTGAACACACGGAAATTAGTTCTAGTTTCTACAAGCTCCGTATAATAAACAACTCCGGATGTAACTTGTACACTATCCAACATAATATTGCGTTAAGACGGCAGTTGGGCGAGGTGGTGATGCTGCGCCAGAGGGAGATTGATGTGGAGACCCTCCACGACCAAACTCTCGACACAACAACATTTGACGCATCGTACTCGGCACACATCGCAACACAACTGCTCAGACCCGTCCTCCATACGGCTTCACCAGACATCATGCCGGACGCATACACGACGTATCGCTTGGCGGCAACAGTAGTTACTAATTTAGTAGTTTAGTAGAACTACTAATTTAGTTTTACAAAATTCATACAAGGTCCAGGCCACTGTTTGCCAACAGGGAAGCAGTCAAGCACTACTACAGTTTATAACATTCAAAAAGGTCAAATTAAAAGTGTCTCCAGCTTTAATTTGACATTTGACCTGATACTTTGGTAAAATATCTGGGACACTTCCCCGATACAGTTACATCACCATATCAGGTAATATCATCATCCACTATTTCAGCCAAAAGATGTCCCTAACTCTAAAAAAAATTCAGGTCTCTCCTAGATTAAATAATCAATTAATTATTTTCGTCTGCTCAAATATTCCCAGGGGATCTATCTCCAAGATTGCTGAATGCTGAAGACGGCTATTTACCTATGTCTACCTATGTGCAACCGCAACTTATTTGCCAATATGTGGGTCGTTGTCAAATTTTGTGCAGATAAATGTAACATAAAAATGTAAAAATTTTAAAACAAATATATCCCTGGATACAACTTTTTTTATATCCGTGTATGTTAAAACTACTGAATTATTATCTCTTATCGTTGGCCGCGATGTTTAACCAATAATTTAAGAATTATTTCAGATTTAGTGAGTCAAGGTGTAAAAAAATACAACTTTGTTACCATTATGTTTTACCTTTTATTACGAAATTAAACAAGTCAGTCGCAAATATTTTGGCATTATTCTTTAACAATCTTGCATCTTTTACGTATAATTAGAACTATAACAGTTTTTATTAAGTTTAACAATCATCAATCTAAACTCATAAACAACTCTGTTACTTTCTGAATATTACAATACCTTAAATTCTACTAAAGTCCTCCAAATAACTATGATATTGACGTCTAACTGGAACATATACTGTAAAAACATCTAATAAATTAATGCATCGTGATATTTGCTATATTATATTAAGTAGCTTTTCCCTAAAATGATACTTTGTTCTTTAATCTTTGGGACAGAAAAATAACAGAGTTGTAACATAGTAACAAAGTTGTTTTTTTATTGTACATTTTGTTATTATTTGCACTTATTTGAGCTTTGGATCTGAATCACTTAACCAATAAACTATAACACTAAAAAAAAAAAATAGCTACACTAAATTTGAAGAACAGCTAGTTATTTATTTCTGTAATATATCTAAGACTTTTTTAGGTTCTGGAACAATAGCAAGTAAATTATCAAAAGGCTCATGGAATAAATCACTCTGAACTAATTTTAATTTAGTTACTTACATTATGGTAAATTCTTCTACTTCAGACAAGGCCTTACCCAGATTGACGTAATCCTGTTTCGAGCTTTCACTATGACGCAAACACCTTGTTTTATTTTTCCTTTGATATGCAGGGTTGCTTTATTGTGTAGTAAGGCAGAAGGTTTTTCTTTTAAAAACGTCAAAGGGGCATCATCATCATCGGATTCTGAGCGATAGACAACTCTGTAAAACTCTGTTGTTCGCCTTTGATAAAGGTTCCTTATATCGGATAGCATATTGTCATTGCAATTGCAGGGAATTGATTGTTCCACTGCCTTTTTCAGTGCAAAGTAGTGCTTAGGATTCTCTAAGCACTACTTTGCACTGAAAAAAGCAGTGTAACAAACAATGCGCGCATGCAAATGCAAAAGCCGCGCTGACAAAACCAACTCAAATTTCTATACTCCAGGCTTCTTAGTGAAAACTTCATGAATTTTCATTGTACCTAATAATGGCACGATATTGTCCGGGATCTGTATTGAACTCTGTTTAATATCCTCATTTGTTATTAGATGTAGCCTCACTTTGCTCACATCTTTCAAAACAAAATAGAAATTTGTGGCATCAGCAGTCCATTTTAAAAAACCGCCAATCCCGTCTGCTGCATCCTTGCCATGGCTCGCCTCGAAAAAAGTCCATGTAACTTTTGTAAACTGGATATGGATAATACTGAGAGATGAGATACTCTGGCTTTATCTTTCCATCTAGCATTTGCAGTTCGCCAGTTCTTTTTTATTCGTAGATGTTCGTTCACGTGCTCTTAATTAAATCTCGCACGAAGCGTTTATTTGCATGGTACCTTTCTTTATCTTTTCTTTTGTTTTCTGTTTCCTTTTCTGGATTATTTCTACGGCGATCCCGGTATTGTCGCTGCTTCTCAGAAGGCGTTGCGAGGAATTTTGAAAACGCAAAGCACAATATTCTTTAACAATTTTTTGGGGTTATTTATAATCATTCGATTTATTTGTTTTTAACATAGTTATCCATTACTCAAACAAACGGTTGTTTCAACACAACCGAATAGTAAAAAAATGTCATTTGAATCATAAAATTTTAGCCAAGTTAAAGAATATAATGGATTATGTAACTCTGTTACCTTATAAACTTCTCTGTTACCATACGCTAGTAACAGAGTTGTGTAGTAACAGAGTGGTAATTACATTACATTTTACATAAGTAATAAAATAAAGCGTAAAATAAAATATTTCGTTCACATTGAACACATATACCACTTAAACAACATACTGAACGTCAACTAATGAAAAAACATTCAACTACTCATGTGAATAGGTAGGTAACAAAGTAGACGTGCAATTAAAACACGCAGCACCTTCAGCACTTTGTGGCCGACTGCCAAGCGATGTACCCCTCCTGATGACCTAACGAACTACCACGATGAATGTAGATATCTTGCCGAAGATAAAACAGTGCCGAAAGCAGCCCCATCTCCATTTTGCGTCGCTTATTTGGTAGTAACATAGTGGTCAAGACGGTTCCAGATAATGAGTGGGACGAAGTTTAGAAAATTATTTAAAAACTGTATTTTAATACTGACTGATTATAAAACATATTTTATTGAATATTCATAATACTCCGTGTATGAGAGTGATTTATTTAAAGAAGGTTACTATCGAAGAAAATGCAGTTATTTGATCTTCTTATACCGGAACGCTACACGGGACATGTCGAATTTGTAAGGAAAACCATTCTGTTACCACCAATGACAACAATGTTACTTAAAAAAAAAGTTAAAATGATCGAAACTAGGTTTTTATTCCAATAATGGATGTTAGCTAATGTGATGTATTTTATATTTAATATATAATTTGTCAAGAGATATTGACATAATTAATGACAAAAAATTAAAAAAGTTGGGGGACACGTTTACCTGCACAAAATTTGACAATGACCCATGTAACAAATGTACCTAAGTTTATGGAAAAATTAACTTTTTATAACTTTTGCAGCATACATAGAACTCTGAAATCAAATTAATTTCCCATGGAAATAAAGTTGATATTTCTCTAACTTAAAATTAGGTGCTTGTGCAGCAGTGCGCATTCATACAATACGTACATATACCTATCCTATTAAATCTACGCTATCTATTTAGGATGATCGGACAAAACTAATTCTGCAAATGGCGCCACATTTCAAGCATTCTTGAAATAATGAAAGCTGATGAATAGTTAGCAGTTGCACAACAATTTATTGTAAGCTAGACACTTGCTTATTCCTGTTTTGAAATCCATGACACTGTATATAATTAGTTGTTCTGTCAAACTAAATAACTTACCTTTTAGAGCCTAACGTATTTTCTTCAAAAGGCGGCAGGGTTCTGTCGAATTGAACTTTATTTTAAACCAATTCGTAGATTATCAGCGCCTTACAGTTTCGCCTGCATAAGCCTCGATCCCATGGTAATATCGAAATAAAAAATATGCTATGTTCTAATCTAGGTCATTGTCTGCCATTTCCTCCAAATCCTTCCAGTTTTAACGTAAAAGCGTGACATACAAAAATCTAATTTTATAATGTTAGAAATAGTTTACATAGCTATTTCAATTTACTTACCAATATTCCTATCCAAATATTGATCAACCACTCGCTGGGTGGACTGTGTATGTGTGGTAGAAAAGCAAAAAGAAAATCAATTTTACTTTCAGATTACAATGGAATTGTAATTTATATTGCATTAAAAAGTATTGCTTTTAGAAGGAAAAAGTATTACCATCCAGCGTGGGTACAGTTCCCAAAGCGGAGATGTCACCAAGTCGTCGAAACTTAGTAATAATAATAATTAATGTTTGTATCGTTGTATTTTTTTTATGTAGAAATATTTAAAAATGTAATTTATATGTATACAGTATGTTAAATAACAGAGGGCGTTCCCTTAAACTCGTTAATATATATCATTAATAGATTAAAATAAAAATATCAGCATAGAAAAATAAGCATAAAAAATCCGATTCTAATTGGAATTCTAATTGGAAATAAATTTGAAACCTCCTGTTTTAAATCAAAATAGTAGTCGTCATGTATAAATAAATTGCGACGTTGCCGTCTTTCATGTTCACGTGTACAGTGTGTTTCTTTTACATGTCAATTTAAAATTTTTATTGAATATTTTCTTATTGGAAAAATTTTAAAACATTTTGTTTTCGAATGGAAATATTTTTTTTAGCATGTATGTATGCTATACTATTTCGGGTTAACGGGAACGCCCTCTGTTAGTTAACATACTGTATAAAATGAAATAAAGGAAATAATAATAATAATATTTTTATTTTTCGAAAGTACAAAACAACGACTCCCAAACTGAGACATGCTCGTATCTTGGGTAAAGTAAACTGTAAACTTAAAGTTGATTGCTGTGTCTGTGAGCTGAATGTGGATGAGTAATGAGTCCCCTTAAACTCATGGTAGATCAACGCCCAATAGTAATGGAATGCTTGTTTTGACGCGCAAGAATGAATGCAAGTACCTACCTAAGTTTTTATGTTAAATTACAGTCTTACAGATAAGTGATTTTGTTCGTAATCGTCAAGTCAAACTCATGAATAATTAATCGGTCCCACAAAAATGATGACTTATCTTTTACATTTTAGCGTTTTTTTTACCTACTTTAAATACAACCTTCATATCGTATTATTCAATAGAAGTTGTTAAATAACATGATATGGCAACAACATATAACTTGAACAGGATATAAATAGCAACTTCGCGTTAGAAATGAGATACATCTTAGAGATTGTAACAGTTAATCGATAAATGAATGCTGTCTGATAGTTAATAATACGCTACATTGTCGAGGAGATAGTATAAAGCTTCTTATGGCTAGCGTCGGAGGCTGGGCCAAGGCCCTCGACCGCTGTAACCCGACACCTCATGTATTCAATCTTCTCTACTAATTTGCGTGTTGTACACCAGGGCTGGCAAAAAACAATAAAACCTTTTTGGCCAGTAACTGAGCATTAAAAATAAAAAGTTATCTACTGTACATAAGGTAAACCATAGATATCTACGTATTGAATATGATTTTGAAAAAGGAATGGAACATAGTATCAAAATTGACGTTGAATTATATAAAGCGGTTATAAAAAATATCAGTGATGTTAGTTTTAGCCGACTGTTTGTGTATGTGAATTTAAATGGTTGTAAACGCACTTATGATGCACAGGAATAATTTTTAGTGAGGGTCATGTTTAAAAAAAATATTCAAATAAAATATTATATTTTGTATTGTACAAAGAGATTTGTAATTTAATGTCTTTGATATTAGAAAACTTTATTTTCTAATCGATGTAATTCGGTGTAACATTTGATTATTTTAAGTTTGATGCGCGTACTATCTTTCTCAGAGGTAGTCTAAACATTAAACATGACCTAAGTATACAATCTATGAAGGTATCAGTAGTAAAACAAAAGGAAACATGTCACATCACAGTTCAACAACACGAAACAACGACAGGACCTAATTACTTACTTGTACGCAGCCAACAAACTGATAACTGTCACTCAGAGGCATCGAGTACTTCTTACTGGGAACATAACAATTGAATCTAGATGTGCAATAACAGAGGTGTCCATAAGATTTTATAGGCAAGTGAACGAGTTCGTTAGCGGAGGCAGCGATATCGCGTGCAGATAGCCCTGTCGGTTCAGACGGCCTGGGCTGAGGCTCGACTAAAGAGGCGGAACCATACAACGGCTGGCGTTGTGCCGGAGGGACGATAAATCGAATCCCCGACGACAGCGCCGTGTCCGCAGAGATCGAAGCACGTGATTACTGAACTTACGATTATATTCACTAAAGAATCTCTCGGGTTCTCGCCCCGTCCCCTATCCTATGGTAATTTGTGGCTGCATTTCGCCTCTAGGCAAACCTTGCCAATTTCCCGACGCTGCCGCCATAAATTCAACTAGATATAAATAGAGAGTAATATGTTAGGCCTTATCAATGCTGTTTCTATTGTAGTCGCGTCTGGTCTGTTAGTTAGGGTTAAGGATACATGTAATTACACACTTAGTAAGCATAGCGATTGATCGTATACGTTTGTTAAGAGTTAGGCGATAGTTTACCATTTTGCGTATTGAGCAAAATAACTTGAATTTAATATTTAACATAGATTTCTTGATATTATATATTTTAGAGCAGTGATGCCGTGATATCAGCCGCCGACGTACAAGTTGTAGGTCGTAGATTCGAACCACACCAGGCGCTTTACTTAGTAAAAGTATTTCATCACCACTGCTCTCAAAACGGTGAAAGAAAACATCAAGAGGATCGGTTTCCTCTCGATGTTTTCTTTGATGTCCTAGAGGTAAATTTTCAATAGCATGTAACGTCTACCAACCCGCACTGGGCTCGCGTGGTAGATTACGGCCCACTCCCTCTCAGAGGAAGAAGAGAGGAAGCCATAGGCTGATTGTATATGTTTATGAAAAGTGTTACAAGTTCGGTCAAATGGAAAAGGTACGTACATATAATTATATCAGCAATAAATAGAATAGACAGACAGGAAGATGCGATCGTTTTAACAATGGACATTATCTCCCGCTTATTGTGACCAGACTTACTCTTATAGCCACTTATTGCTATGTTGAATTTTCATGTTAATTCAGAAGGAATCTTTATATGTGCAAATGATAAGTTGGATGATAAGTTGTGGACGTTAAAGCAACAAGTTAAGGGATTCATATCATCAATTACCATTAGAAAGAGTTAAGTCAAATAGCTTCTAGAATTTTAACATCGGCTGCCGACAGAAGTTACCACCCACCAGACAAAGTCTTGCCGCCAAGCGATCAAATCAAATCAAAATCGTTTATTTCAAATTAACCATCACTTGGTACTTTTGAATAGTCAATGTCGGTTAGTCCAAGAAAAGTCAAGCTAAATTGCACGTTCCAAACCGTAGATCTCTATGGAGAAGAACGTGCAAGAAACTCCATGGACACTCTTTTAAAATCATAATATATGGGTTACATTTCTTCGTTACATATTTATGTTGCTTCTATCATGTGAGCACAATGTAAAATTAATTAAAATATAAAAATGAATTAAACTCACTGGCAGCTAAGAGATGACCAGTCTCCACTGACGGCCCCCGTTCACGAACATGACGCGCGCATCAGCCCCACTTAGCTCAACCATGTTGAAGGGAACGAAATGACCCAACAAGACGCGCCACCATCAGCAAGACATTTGAGTGAGCATGACAAACTCTCAACTGCAAATCTCGCAATGTCAAACAAGTTATATATATATAAAAAAAAAACAAACCATAGTCCATGGTGCCTCACATTCACAAACTTGAAAAGTGCTTTTACATTATACTATTGCAAAATAATGGTAGCAAAATATTGTACACAATGTTGAAATAAACAAATAAAATAAAAAAGGAATATTTAGAAAACAACAAAAAGGGGGAATGGCATCGGGAATGGCATCTCTTCCAAACCTACAAAATTATCTGTGGCTGTGGAGCAGGACTGGCATTTATCCTAGCATTTTTATCAAGGATATAAGCTTCCAGTTTATAATTTGCTTGCTTACACAGCGTGCGTTTAATGCATGTTTTAAATTTGGACTCATTGAGTTGTTGAATCTCTAGCGGTACTTTGTTATAAAATTTCCGTCGTGTTCCGGCATGATGTCTGGTGAAGCCATACGGAGGACGGGTCTGAGCAGTTGTGTTGCGATGTGTGGCGGGTACGATGCGCCAAATGTTGTTGTGTCGATAGTTTGGTCGTGGAGGGTCTCCATATGAATCTCTGTCTGGCGCAGTATCGTTGGTCATATTGTTGGGTTTAACATTTCATCACCTCCATCAACTGCCTTCTTTCTTCCTATTCACTCAGCTTTTTTTAAATGAATAGGCTCTTAATAAACTAGCGCGCTTTACCATCAACGATTGCATCACTGCTTATCATCATGCGCGATTGTGGTCAAGCGCTAGTTTATAATTTATAAAAAAAAAATCTTAACTCTTTCTAATGGTAGTTGATGCCAAGATTTTTTTTTTTGTAATCTAGTTTGTTTTTAGTTTTTTTACTAGTGCTTGAACGCAATCCCAAGCAGTGATACAATCGTTGATGGTAAAGCGCGCTAGTTTATTAAGAGCCTATTCACTCTAGCCTTGAAGACACTCAAATTGTAGTCCGACGGAAACATCGCCGCTGGCAAATTGTTCCAGTCCCTCGATGTACGCGGTATGAAAGAGGAGGCGAAACGCTTCATCCGAATATATGTGCGCGCTGACGCTCGCGCGCGCCTTCGCCTCGGGGTCCATCGAATAGGGGGCGGGGACTTTCCCATGTCCCTCGCCCCTGGACCCATTCAGGGGGGCGGAAGAGGGCGTCGTCCGCCCTTTCTCGGCGCCCGGTGCGTCTTCTGCGGCCCGGGAAGGGAGTTGAGATCTCCCTCTCCCGTTCCGCAGCTTCCTTCTGCGACATCACGTCTTCGCAGAAGGACACCACCGCGTCCCACGACACTGCGCTACCGACCATCCTCCGCACTACTGCCGGCAGCGTCAGGTCGCCTTCTACTTCATTTGTGAGGACACGGCGCTGCTCCTCCCAAGCTATACACTCGGCGAGCGTGTGCTGCGCCGTGTCCTCCCCGCATTGGACGCAATGGTGGCACCGAGCGTCCGGCTCCCTGCCTAGGCGACACAGGTACTTGCCGAAGCAGCCGTGCCCCGACAGTACCTGCATCACCCTGAACGACAGGGAGCCGTGCCTTCTCCCGAGCCAGTCGTCGAGGACCGGATCGCCTCGACGGTAGCGAGGCTGGCGGTAGGGCGCTCGGGCCCCCCATGTTGGGAAACAACGTTGACAGCGCGCCTGCTGCACTCATCAGCTTGGGCGCCAGCTGCCGGAAGTGGGGTCCAAATTCCCATCGGCTGTCGAGCGCCAATCTCAGATACTTCATGGTGGACTCGACAGCTATCCGGGCACCACTGACCATGATATGTGATCCCGGCGCCGGCGCACGCCGGGGGCCATGGAAAACCATGGCCTTCGACTTGTCAAGGGCCACCTCCAGGCCCAGGCGCCGGATGCGGGTCACCGCCTGTGACACCGCAGCCTTGGCTATCAACATCGCTTCCCTGTGCGAGCTCCCCCGGGCAGTGACAAGAGTGTCGTCCGCATAGCACGTCAAGTCGGCGCCCGACGGGAGCTCGCCTCTCAGCACCCAGTCGTAGCCGATGTTCCACAGGAGCGGTCCCGAGACCGATCCCTGTGGAACACCGCACGACATTTGGTGCCGACCGGCACCGTCACGTTCCCGATAGATGACGCATCTATCCTCCAGATAAGCCCCTACTATGCGGCGGAGGTAGGGAGGCACCCGATGGTATTTCAGGGCCTCCCTAATACAGCTCCAGGGTAGTGTGTTGAAGGCGTTGGAAATGTCTAAAGACACCGCCAACACCACCCCACCCCGGGATACCGTATCCTCCGCCAGGGCTCTCACGCGCATGATTGCGTCTATGGTGGAGCGCCCTCGACGAAAACCGAACTGGTTGTCGTCCAGGTTCGGCCCGTCTCCGCACAAGTGGCCGACGAGGCGATCTGCGATTATACGCTCAAAAAGTTTGCCCGCCTCGTCGAGCAGCACTATGGGCAGATACGCGGTCTGCGTGGTCTCAGAGCCAGGACGAGAGCTCGGCCAGGAACTCCGTCGGGTCCGGGCGCTTTATTCTTGGCCCGGCATCTGTTTAACCTTCCCCAAGCACGTAGGGGGCGAATTCCAATCTATCCGGATGCATTAAAATGTGTAGTAAAGAAAAGTAATTTATATGGAGCGACTGTGTCTGGACTCGTGGGTCCCCAAGTCTCGATTTTCCTTGGCAACCCTGGTTGTCAGACTTTCAGGTGTCAGTCAACCCATAACGACTGTGAAAGACCCACTAATGTCAGCTGTGCCAATAATTTACCTTCTTATACGAATCATGGAGAGATATTGGTATATAAAAGTGAGTACCCATTTACGGAAAATCCTCCAGCCTTCGTGGCGTAGCGGTAGCAAACGCGGCCACTGCGCTTGGAGGCGCGGTTTCAATCCCCGCGCAGTCCAAATACTTGCACTGGTCTGGTCGTGCTTCGGAAAGCATGTTAAGCCGTTGGTCCAGGTTGCCATACGAACATCTAATGGAAGTCGTTACAGGATATTGGAGCCCTCAAAAGTTCAACAATTGATCAAACTGCAATGCATCGATATCGTCTTCGGATCGTGGAGGTCAGACGGCAGTCGCTTCACGGAAAATATCGAAGTTTAGCAAAATCAGCAGTTACACTGGTAAAGCGGACCCTAGACTCCAAAGCTTAAATAGCTTCGAATGCGACTGGTATTAACGCTGAGATGATGATGACTCATTTACGAAAAAATCACGGCAAGAGTCGCTTCCACACAGGCTTAAGCGGCTCAAAGTAGAATAAAAGCAAACAATCAAAAGCCAACTTCCTTCCACAATGACAAAGAGCCACATGTTTGCGTGCCTAAGTTCAAAAATGTTTATTGATTACAGCATACGGACGAAGCTTGGCAGTCGGTGATAAGGGCGGGTAGTCGTGTCCTCGATGTTGCATCGCATCCATTTCTCCGCGACACGCATCTAGTGGTGATAACGTAATGACTTTCGAGATTGACTCATGTTTGTATTGTGTTATGTGGAGTAAATAAACTCGTAGGTGAGGAGAGCCGAGAGTAGCTGCGAAAGCGGATTTTAGATCTTTTTGTTGATGAGGGCGATTGTATAGTGACTAACAAAAATTTTACATATGAGATGGAAAAGGAAACTTGGCCTGCATAGATGACTATGTAGGTGTGTATGAAAGAGTGGAAGAAACATGACGCAGAGAAAAAACATAAAAAAGAACAAGTTGGGGGAAAATATGCGTCACATCCACTCATCATCGCTCAGCAAAGCGTTCTGTAATTTTCCAACCCCCATAGGAAAAAGGCGTGAGTTTATGAATGTATTTTAGTTGTCTGATATTTCACATCGTGGTACTTAGGAATTGCTGGATTGATTGTTGGTTGTCATGGCTAAGCTGATATTAACAAGTTTCTAAACATCTGAAATCATATTATTGTTAAAATTTGTAACCAGAATGCGTCATTTAGAAGTTTAAGCGCAAGAGTTGCCCTCTTTTTAACATGGCTTTATAATGAAAATGTCAACCACTACAAATCTCGTCACCTACACTACTAAATTAACTTGTGCTGTCGACCACGGTATGCAAATTGACGCTATATACACCGATTTTTCGAAAGCCTTCAAAAAGGTAAATCACGAGATATTGTTGCATAAACTAGAATCTTTGGGTATTGGGTACTGGTGCCACCCTGAGTTGGTGTCGGACACACCTATCAAATAGGCCATCGTCAGTTGTAGTGGATGGTGAAGAGTCTGACACCTTTTTGCTACAACGAGCGTACCACAAGGTTCCAATTTGGGGCCATTATTATTCAATGTCTTCATTAACGACATTTCTCAAGAATTTGAACACTCGACACCATTTCTTTTTGCTGAAGACTTGAAGTTAATACGCGTAATCCAAAATGATTTTGACATCAACCTAATCAACAGGTAGATATTAACAACCTTGTCCAATGGTGTGCCGACAATATGATGTACCTGAATAGTAGTAAATGTTACCATATCAAATTTACCCGAAAACGTAACATAAATCACCCCTCATATCATGTTCAGGGAAGTTTTTTAAAAGAGGTATCAGTCATTCGGGATGTAGGCATCTACATTGACAGTAGACTTAGTTTTGTAGACCAAATTGACAAAATGCTTAATTCAGCCTACCGAGCTCTTGGGTCAGGATCGGTCTTCGTGGACCCTGTCATGCAGTGCTGATATCTCTTTGAGGCGCGAGTGAAACACAACTCTCCGTCGACCCGGGCCTGGTCCTTACCGGGCGGTAAGCTACCCACTGCTTGCCACCCGCAAGCCCGTGCCTACGGTGGCCAGGAGTTTGATGTAGTCTCCCGACCAAGGCGTCTCCTGCGGCGGCTAGAGGCGCGCGATTCACGCGCTCCTTTGACAGCAGAATTGCTTCGCAGAAGGAGGTGACGGCTTGCCATGCACTCTCGCTCCAGATCATGGACTGGACCAGGGCTGGACGCGAGAGATCGCTGCCGATTGCCGGTGCTCCAATCAAGCCTGGCAGACCTCCACCGTGTCCTTTAAGGGCAATTATCAACTAGTAAAAAAGTATATTTTTGTTGATGAAGTGACGTTTTCACCAATAAGTTTCCGCCAGACACGTCCCATAGCCGCTTCCGTATCGCTGTCGCTGCGCATGCGACCATTGCCTTAGTCACCTACCGTAAGTTCTATGAACTGCAAGCAAGACGATACAGAATTTATGTCACAAGTTATCACGGAGTGAATTTTGTAATGGCACGCGTTTTCCGGAGCCGTCTTCAAGTCAGTCTGCTATCACACACTTACTGCAAGATAGATTATTGATACAAACATTCAATTAGTTGTAGGTCACATATTGGTGTCAATATGTGTAGATAAATGATCCGAAGGGTAATTCGCTTAGTACCTAAATATTGTTGACCGAACGTCTGGGAAATAATGTCAAACTCAAATATTTGGACCAAACTATCATACACGAAACTAATTATTATGATATAAGTAGGAAAAGTACTTAACACTTTTGTTTTGATATCTCTTAATTGAATTCATAACTAGAATGATTACATAAGGTTTCCACTAAAATTAATGAACCAGGACCGAGATTCCGCGGCTTCGGCGCGGATCTCAAAAAAAAAAAAATCGGAAAATATTTTTTTTTAACTCAGCGCATCCAGATCTATAGGTATGATTATCTATAGTGGTGAGGGTTTTGAGTAACTTCGGGCACATACATACAGACAGACATACAAACATACGCACTTTATAGGGATGGATTAGTAAATGTACTACATAACAAGAGTCCGCCTCTAATGTACTGGGTACATGAGAGGCTGACCACGCTACCACGATTACCGTTCTTTTTTTTTTTTTACCGCAATCACCTAGCAGAAATTCATGCTAAAATCCTGAACAAGACTAAAGCAAAATAGATGATAATCCAGTCAATCAATTCTCTTTCTTTATGAGAATTCGAAGAAATAAGACGACTGCCAACCTGCACTGGGCTGCTTGGTGGCCCATGATGGCTTGGATGCCGGAACACGACGAATCGCTTGGCACCAAAACTTTGTCCAGTGGGTGGTAACTTTTTCTCGGTGGTAGGCCATAACATCGGCTGTCGGCAGAAGTTACCATCCCCCAGACAAAGTCTTGCCGCCAAGCGATTCGTCGTGTTCCAGCATGATGTCTGGTGAAGCCGTAAGGAGGACGGCTCTGAGCATTTGTGTTGCGATGTGTGCCAGGTACGATGCGCCAAATGTTGTTGTGTCGGGAGTTTGGTCGTGGAGAGTCTCCAGATCAATCTCCCTCTAGCGCAGCATCGTTTGGTCGTGTTGGTCTTGGGTTTAACATTACATCATCTCGCTCAACTGCCGTCATCCTTCATATTCCCAAGTTTTTTAAATGAATAGGCTTAATAAACTAGTGCGCTTTACGATTAACGACTGCATCAATGCTTACCATCAGGCGGGATTGCAGTCAAGCACTTGTTTATAATCCATACTAATATTATAAATACGAAAGTAACTCTGTCTGTCTGTTACGCTTTCCCGCTTAAACCTCTCAACCGATTTTGATGAAATTTTGCACAGACAATCTTTAGACCCTGAGACAGAACATAGGCTACCTTTTATCCCTGAAAATTTTATGTTCCCGGGGGAAATCTAAAAAGCGCGATATAACCGAACTCCACGCGGGCGAAGCCGCGGGTGGAAAGCTAGTAATTTATATTAAAATAAAACTTCTGCCGGCAGCCGATGTTATGGCCGATATTAGGAAGAATGTTATAGGCTGGTAACGTATTTCCTTGTATATTTTTTAACTGTCAAATATTCCCAATCAAACTTGAGCCTTAATGCTTTAGCGATAAAGATGACAATCTAATAAAGAACTTTGACAGATTGTAATAGCTTGATGTGCCGTCGTCTGTACATCTGCCTCATTACTTTTTGTTCATGACGCAAGTGAACTACCTAAACCGTAAGTAAGTGTCAGGTCGTCGTGTGTGGTCGATCAATGATTATCCGCCCGCCACGATAAAATATCATAATGTTTACCCAAAATGGAAGAGGATTTATTTTTGTCATCATTTGCGTCATAGTGCCAAAACAGATAAAGTGTTCGATTAATTAATATATTTTTGTGAATTTTATGAGTGAGCTGCCGGTACTTGTATGAGTGGTAGTGGTGCTATTCTGTAACCAGTTCACTGTGAAAACAGGTGAGGTGAGGGTTGAGGGAGCTCATTCCAACTAATACTAAGGGATTGACAGCTCACTCCTCTACGGTCCCGTGTGGTACCGGGCTTAGAATAGTACCATCCCATATCCTCCCGTGGATGACGTAAGAGGCGACTAAAAGAACTCTCACCAGGGAAGCGGGCAGCAGCGCTTCTCCTGTGGAATATCAAATTACTGCGATCCCCAACCCGCCTGCCAAGCGTGGGGATTATGGACCTCTATAGGCTGAAGACGAAGAAGAAAAAGACAGCTCTCTCTAAGCTCACTTCAAACAAATTTCACTGTCTTATTAATTTGGCAACTGTTTTATTATTTTGATTCTATTTATAAATAATCTATGATAAGTAACTAACTAAAAATAAGAGTTTTTGGCGGGAATGTCAAGATGAGTGTCACGCTCATTTTTCATTGGACTTTTAAAATTATTTATAGTGTCGTTTACTAAATAAAAGCGCGTGATTTATGTAGTAAAAAGTGCATTCAGTGAATAATTCATTAAGAACAGTGAAATATCGCAGCATAGTGGCCACGTCAAGACTTTTTCCCAAACCTCACTCGTAAGACGGGTCACGCGGCCGTCTTTTTCGCCATGAATACCTAATAATTCATAATTACGTGACATTGGCTAAATGCACAAACCGTGCGAAGCCAAAAAATAAAGAAAGAAAAAAAAGAACTAAAAATAAATGCAAGCGCAAGTCGGATTCGAAGACGACGCTATTTAATTTTCAAATTCAAAGTTTTTTGCCTGTCTGTTATGGTTCATGAGAAAGAGAGAGCCCTCTGATAGACAGACGGACGTGCGGGCGGACGGACAGTGAAGGTTTCGTAATAGAGCCTTTTTTTTTTGTTCTGGATTGGAAATCATCCAATGACAGCATAGAAGGGCGTGTCAGACTTTTACTGACCAAAACCACCCCGTGTTCCTTCACTTGCCTGTGTGTAAAGGGCCACGGTTTCCATCTGTAAACGAGTCGACGAGGATGGGATGCGAGCCGACGCACATTGGATTAGCAGTCCCACGCTTTAGCCACTCGGCCAAATGTTTTTTTTTTTTATTGTGGTCTGTCTATTACGTTTCATGAGATAGACCCTCAGATAGACAGCCGGACGTACGGACGGACAGACAGTGAAGGTTTAGGAATAGGGCCCTTGGGTATGACACTCTAAGAATGAAAGTTACTCAGTCCATCCGTTACCCTATCACGTCTAAGCTATCGAAGCGAATTAGGTGTTACTTACAGAGAGAGTTTGAACTCTGAGGCGACGACGGAGGAATTAAAAGTGGGTTGGTGGATATTAGGGTATTAAAGTATTTAAAAGTAAAACATGAAATCCAAACTTACAGAGTCGCAAAGAAAAGCTATTCTAAAGTATAATTTTCTTGTTTTGGCTTTAAAATATTTGTTGTTACGCTTTCACGCTAAAAACGCTGGAGCGATTTGGATGATAATTGGCACATGGGTAGACCATGGCCTAGACTAATAGGTAATACTTTTTATCCCAATATTCCTAAGAGATCGAGACTAATATGAATGAAACCATTGGGCTAGTACTGAATAAAATTGACCAACCTTTTACAAGGGCTCCCTATATTATTGGCTTTACTTCAGCGATACTGTTCTGCAGATAAGTGATGCAAGTGCACATCCTCGTTAACGATTAAGATACGAGAAGGCTGAGAGCAAATGGCCTCCGTCCATGTATAATCTTAATCATGTAATAACAATATTTGTTCATTTCTTTGGTTGCGGTCCGGTTCTGGGGAGTCTGTGTTTATTTGTTTTTCTGTTCCAGCTGTTGATTCTGTAAAAATCACATCGCAAAAAGTTAGATGAAACTGTTTTTGGTACTTATGACAGGACTCTAGTGCCGAGGAATTTGGAAAATAGGTATTTGAAGAAACTATTGCCGTTGCGCTGCTCCAAACTCTCCCGGTAAGGTGCGAAAAGGACAGTTTCAGCTCAGGCTGATTTTACCTACAAATACGTTGACGAAAAGACGTTTCATATTCCCCTGTTTTCTTTTTCAAAACAGGACAGATCGGAATTATTTTTATATCAAAATTTAGAGGAAATGTATACCTATGCTTCTATTATTTTCTTTTTTGTCAAAAACTTATTACATTTGTCTAATAGTCGTCTAAACAACGCAGTAAAAATGGGTTATTTTTCGCGATTTTGAAGTATCATATTTTTTTTATTCATTAAGTTTCCGAAAAAAAAACAAATCATAGAGGCACGCATAATCATGGTGTAAAATAGGCATGGTGACTAAAAAAAAGTAATTAGTCCGTCTTTAGATTAGCCAAAATATTGTACACGTATTTTTTTTTCTCCCAGAAACAAATAACAACGAAGATACGGCACGTCAAAAATTTGTGCGACGGCACTTTTGGGTACAAATTTTACTCAAACGTGACGTCATGAGCTCCCACTCCTGAACTTTAATGCGTTATATCTCATTCAATTCTTATTATTTTGTTAAAACAAAAAAATACGTGTCCAATATTTTATGCTTATCTAAAATACGGACTAATTAGAATTACTATTTTTTAACCCTGTCATCATGCCTATTGTAGAAGAAAAATAATTGCTCTAAAAGCATTAGCCACGAAGAAAACAGCGGAATACATTTGTATAGAGAAAGCACCACTAGAGTTCCCTCTTAAGTAAATAGAATAGAATAAAAAAGTTGTGGTTTTATTCCAGTCCTGTAAGGCACGGATGCTCGCATACAGGCGCGACGTGACACAGTCCTAAGTGATTCTGAAAAAAACTGGCCAAGAGCGTGTCACAATAAGTGACCCCACTTAAGAGTTAAAAAATAGGCTTTTTGTTAACACAACAATTATTTTTCGCTTTTATTTTTACTTTCGGAGCGATTATTTCCGAAAATATTAACGTTATCAAAAAAATTATTTTATCAAACCCACCTCATTTTTATTACCTATCCAACAGTATATCACACGTGATGGTGGAAATTAACACAGAATACGCTCCGCACTTTACGTTTGTGGGGGGGGCACTCAATAAAAACATTATGTTTCACTTTTTATTTTAGTACTTTGTCGGCGTGACTAATATACCTACATATTGGTATCTAATTTCATCTCTCTAGTCTTAACGGTCACTGAGATTATCCGCAGACGGACAGACAGACAGACAGTCAGACTTGGCGAAATTATAAGATTTACATGATAGTTTCATAGAAATTTTTCGACTAAGGTTGTGTCGCGTCTGTCTGTTAGCACCTTTACAGTTTTCGCTTCGAAGTCCCCTTTCTGTATTATAATGGTCCTTCTGTTTCATAAAGTTATGTATTTTAAAGCCAGTCAAGGTCAATAAAACAACGCCGCCGCATGGGTGCCATCCCTTTTCAGGAGCCCAGAGCGGTCGTCAACCCCTGCTCTATGTCTATAAGAAGGAGTGGGTTAGTTAGGTATCTACCTATATCTATTCGTTAAAAGTAGATTACACAAAACACATTGTCCTAGTGAACCACATAATTAAGTTATTTCTTTATGTACGGAAAAATATTTGTTGAGAACCATGTTTCGATGGTATATTTAGAAATAACTAACACTCAATATTCAAGTGTTAAATAAACTTTTAAAACCTATGAGAAGTGGGATGTTGGTGGAAATTACCGCTCCAAAGCGATTTAAAAAATATTTATTAACAATTATCTTGCCTTTTGGTAATTCAGGTTGGGTTGGATGTGGGATTCTCTGCTGCCGACCCACTTATGTTGTCTATTACCGAATTCTAAACGTGACCTATATCTAACAATGAGGTGCTGTCTACGAATGTAACAGACTGTTTTGATTATCTGTAATCTGTTCCATCTCCAAAATGTTTCTTGATTTGTTTTAAAAATAAAATGAGAATATTGTTTAATGTTATTTTTCATTAACTGAATCTGTTTTCGTTGTATTATACGGATTTTGTGGCTTTCTGCGGGGTATATTTTTTGGGGTAAGCTTCCAGCGTACGGCATTTCCCCTGGCCTGACTGGCTGGGTAAAAGACTTCCTGACTGAACGGTCCCTCCGAGTTGTTGTCGACGGATGCTCATCTGAGCCCATGTCAACTAATGCCGGTGTTCCTCAGGGGTCTGTTCTCTCTGCAACTCTGTTCCTGCTGCATATTAACGATCTATCTATGGGTATGCAGATGATAGCACAGTTGTGGAGAGATACCTGCCGGATGCTAGGGCTAACAGGGAATCAATCAGGTCCGAAAAAGAGGCTATGATAGAGCGAACGAATGTTGCACTACAGGCAGTTTCCGAATGGGGCAATGCCAATCTTGTAGCATTCAATGCCGCCAAAACAAAGGTGTGTCATTTCACCACCAAAAGGAGCCCGTTCACCTCGGCTCCTACTTTCCGAAATGCATCCTAGGAGTGTACCGACCACCTTCAGCTTTTGGGAGTTGAGATTTCCTCGAACCTAAACTTTGGGCGGTTCATTGAGTCCAAGGCCAAGGTGGCTGCCAGGAAACTTGGCGTCATCACAAAGGTCCGAAGGTACTTCACATCAGTGCAGCTTCTAATGATGTACAAAACACAGGTCCGTTCGTCCGAACATATAGAGCAATGAATTAGCAATATGCTTCAAAATGATTGAAATTGAGAGAAGTAGTGCTGGTGGATGACCAGCACTCTAATTGCCTAATTAGAGTGCTGGTCATCCTTCTTCCCAAAATTCTGTCTTTTGCGAGTACCGGCCACTCCTTACGATTCTGATTGAAGAGTCAAGCTCGTCGCGAAATCTTTGTCATGAAAAATCATCTCTTAGTTCATTGGCTTTATTCTCCAAATAGCATATGTTTGCTATCACTACCCTCAGGGCTCTCTTATCCATTAGTATATTAGAGAGCGAACGTACCTATAAAGTCGGTAGTAGGCCCTTCTCGGTGGTAGGCCATAATATCGGCTGCCAGCAGAAGCTACCACCCACCAGACAAAGTCTTGCCGCCAAGCGATACATCGTATTCCAGTATGATGACTGGTGAAGCCGTACGGAGGACGGATCCGAGTATTTGTTTTACGATGTGTGCCGGGTATGATGCGCCAAGTGTTGTTGTGTCGGGAGTTTGGTCATGTAGGGTCTCCAGATCAATCTTCCTCTGGCGCAGCATCGTTGGTCGCGTTGCCGTCTTCCTTCCTACCCACTATTTTTTTTTTTTATGTGAATAGGCTTAATAAACTATCGCGCTTTATCATCAACCATTGCATCACTGCTTACCATCAGGCTGGATTGCAGTCAAGCACTAGTTTATAATTATTAAAAAAAAAGAAATGTAATTCTTAATTTGGGATGATACTTACTTAATAGTGCGGTGTTATAGTTTATTTAATGAACAAGTCAAGCTTTCTTACCTTTAGGCTACAATTTGATATACAATATAAAATACATATATCTAGATATCAATCAATATTTCTACAGCTTTTAATTTTCTGTTAAACTAGTAGTAGTAGTATTCTTCTTTTCCCATAAGGAAAGGCAATGGTACAGAGCCATACAACCTGCCCTCTAATCGGCGACCACATTTTTGTCAAATGATTGCGACTAGATGGGATCGTTCGGACCACCCATTGGTCCGTTCGGCCTAAACGATACCAACTAGTCGCAATCATTTGGCAAAAATGTGTTCGCCGATTAGGGGGCTGGGGGGGGTAATCGGGCTAAATAAAACAGTAGAAGTTCAACTGTAGTTCGTATCTAATCCAGTTAAAGTTATGATTTAGTTTCGATCACATTTCGTATCGCGCCAAAGTTTTAATTTCGATTGAAGTAAAATCATTGTATGGGTGATATATTTCGTCAGATATAATAATTAAAACTAAATAAATTATAAGTAAATCTAATCGTTTAGACGTAAGTTTGACAAATGGCACAGAAAAAGTTAGCTTTGTTTCAACTTTTTCTTTTGACAGCGGTTACGTTCCAATTGCGATCCAGTTATGGTTAAACCATCTGTCAGAAGGTTAGCGCGATACGAAACATAACAAAAGTTATGGTTTGGTTGAATTATTTTAGCGCGATTGCCGCCCTGATCTTGAGTAAGTTTATATCCTAACTTAACGTTTTTTTTTTTCGGGTTGGAAATCTTCAAAGGATGTCCGCCGCCCTGGGGTTGGCGACGGGGTCCCTCGCCCCTGGACCCATTCATGGGGGGAGTAAACGACACAATAAATAATTTAAAAGTCCAATGAAAAATGAGCGTGGCACTCATCTGAGCTTTCCCGCCAAAACTCTCTGTTAAACTGGGTACAAACTACGGCATTCGCGTACACACAATCAAAATCATTTTGACGTTTTAACAACATTCATTGAATCATTGCTTTATTTACCAGACACATTCTTTGGACGTTATGAAGCAATGGAATAGCATTATTGTTTCAAATGATTTGTAATTAAAGCCTTTTTTATTATTACCTAAATTTAAAGATTAGTATGAATTAAAAGAATATTGTTCTACAATGTTCTTGTAATTCATATTAATCTTATCTCTCACTAACAGCTGCTGTCCAGGGTTAATTATGGTTTTGCTAACATATTAGGTTAATGTACGATATTAAAAGTTTTGCCGAACATTAAACTTGGGGGCCAAACCTGTTATCTAAATTACCTAGTAACTAGTAAATGTGTATTGAGTTAATAGCATATTTGTTCGACATTCCTTTTACTCATATTTACTTTACATAAATGGTTTCCTTAGTGTCGGGTTAAGAGTTTCTTTGTGGGTGACAAACGAACTCTGAACGCGTTGTTCTAATACAATATAATAAAGGGTTTTCAGCTTTAGAGTCTGGGGTCCGCTTTACCAGTCTAACTGCTAATTTTGTCTAAATTTTGATATTTTCCGTGAAGCGACTGCCGTCTGACCTCCACTACCCGAAGGCGATACCGAAGCATTGCAGTTAAACCAAATGTTGGACTTTTGAGGGCTCCAACAACCCGTAACGAGTGCCATTAGATGTTCCTATGCTTAACGTGCTTTCCGAGGCACGACCAGACCAGTGCAAATATTCATAATCATGCATACCAATATTTGCATTGCGGGGGGTCGAAACCGCGCCTCCTTGCACAGCGGCTGCGTTCGCTTCCGCTACGCCACGGAGGCTGTCAATCAGGACTAGAATATCAAGCTTTATATAGCTATACATAGCCCGGAAGTCTTTAAGTGCTTGTATTGTCTACATCTTTTTCTTTTAATATATTTTCTACTAAATAAACATAAACGGATATTCTAGACAACAAAGAATTGTTAAATTAAATTACATAAGAAAAAAACAAATGAATATTTTTTTCTGTCCAGTCTGCCATTTTTATAAATTTGTAATTCCAACACAATTCCATTGTCAATGTGCTAAAAGTTCTTAATCTGCTAAATTCATAATGATCTATCAATTATCGGTCAGTCGTCGCGTAACGGAATGGCGATAGAATGACATTGCTCTATTTCCATTGTTATAAAACCTAAAACCTTTTAGTAGAAATTACTTTCTAAAATCTACAACTCAATTTGAACATTTATTAATATTGTGTGGAGTGTCACTGATTGGCCACCCGAAAGTCATAATGACGCCATTTTCTTAGTACATTACGAAACTTATCAAAATCTATCATTATGAGATCACTGATTGGCCATTATGGCACTATTGTAATAACAGACTAGGGCTCCAGGAAAGCAGTTAATGACAGGAATGCAACGCTACATCATTTTCAAATTATCCGAGAGAGGACCTACCGTCATTCAAGTGACCAGAAGGCTAAGGAGTCTATTAGAACGAAGTAAATAAAGGGTAGCCGAACAATAGTAACAGACCGTGTCTTTCGAGTGAAGAGTAGAGATATGGAAGCATTTAGAGGCGTGCGTGCGTGACGGAGGCGACCTACATCGTGAGCCAAACGGCCGGCCGCCACTTGAGTATTCACACCGCGGCTAGTTCGGAATCTAATTACCATTATTTACCTATTTGATGCTGCACCGGGATGCCTCGGGCTTAGGACGGAATCTTTATTACTCAAGCAGTGCTACCGATAATTGGGTTGCTATAATTGCCATAAATGGAAAGGCCACAGCGGAAATCGAATTCCGAAGAACTTATAACGATTAACTTAATATTTAATGCTTGATATTCTACCAAACCTTTCAGACAGCCTCCGTGGCGTAGCGGTAGCGGTCGCGGCCGCTGCGCAAGGTGGCGCGGGTTCGATCCCCGCACAGTGCAAGTATTTGTATGCATGAATATGAATATTTGCACTGGTCTGGTCGTGCCTCGGAAAGCACGTTAAGCCGTTGGTCCCGGTTGCCATACGAACATCTAGTGGCAGTCGTTACGGGTTGGTGGAGCCCTCAAAAGTCCAACAATTGGTCTAACTGCAATGCTTCGATGTCGCCTTCGGGTTGTGGAGGTCAGACGGCAGTCGCTTCACGGAAAATCTCGAAGTTTAGCCATTTCAGCAGTTGGACTGGTAAAGCGGACCCCAGACTCCAAAGCTGAAAAGGCTTCGGATGCGACTGGGATTAACGCTAGGATGATGATGATTCTACCAAACCTTTGAACCAGAAATTTAATAGTACTATGATATTTTTAAAGGGGCCCATGTCTAAAGAATAACAGCCGCGCAGGTCTGATTGGTCAGATTAAGCTACTCTTGTCGCAGTTAGTCAGTGGATGGGTGACCATGGCGAGACCCCTCCGTGTCTCGTGCCTCCATGCTTCCGTCCCTAGAAAGCACGTTAAGCCATTGGCCTTGGCATTTATTCTTACATCTTCTTCTTTTTTCAAGGTGAGATTCAACCTCAACTCCTGATCAATGGCCTCTGTGGAATAGATACCACAATTTTGCCAATAACACATGTAACAAATTATAGAAATTCTTTGAAAATTTTATTTCACAATAATGGCGGATATCGCTTATGACAGTTGAACAAGACGGCCGCGTCTATGAGAGAGGTTTGAGACAAAGTCATGGGGTGGCCACTAGGCTGCGATATTTCAATGTTCTTTATGAATTATTCACTGAATGCATTTTTTTCTACATGAATCACGCACTTTTATTTAGTAAACGACACTATAAATAAATTTAAAAGTCCAATGAAAAATGCCCGTGACCGTCATATTAGCTTTCCCGACAAAAAAACTTCTTAGATCTCTACAGGCGTTACGGTTAGTCAAAAACCCGAAAGTTTGTCAACCAGTTTTACCAAGGGGTATCGTAATTACCTAGTTAATGGGTTGTGGAGGTCAAATAGGCAGTAGAACCATGTTAAGTACTGGTTTTACTTATTCAGGTGAATCCGGCTAGACCCTAACGCCGACCCTAACGTAGTTAGTAAAAAGGCTAAGGCTAAGGATTGATTTTGCTAAAGTTTTCATCTAGTTTCAAGAACCAAGACCAGCATAAATAAGGGTGAAATAGATTATGATGACGTGAATTGATTACAACACAGTTTACATACATACACGCTGTAATTTTAATGGTTGTTTTCCCGCGGCAGAACGATTTGCTTTAAGGAGTACTTTCGATGAATAGAGTAAAAGACAAAAATAAAAATGTTTGTGTTATAAAATAATAATAAAAAAAATCATCAACTCGAAAAAGTGAGAAAAGTTAGTTACGCTAGATACAACTTGTAGGTACTACCCGTACTACTCGGAATGTACATGAAACGGCCTCAAAGGAAAGGAATGCATTTAATGTTCAAACCATAATAAGCTCCCGCGCGTAGTTATACGGCATAAAACAGCTTGTAGGCAGCAATTCAAAAATTCACCGCCATACCGACAAAAGAAAAAAATGTTCAAACAAAAAGAATCTGTCATGTGTGTTAATACGGTATAAAATAGCTTAAATGTACCAATACAAAAACTACCGCTCCAACTATCATTCAAAAAAACTAGCGTTCAAAAACGATGCCGCTTTATAAATGTTCAAAGTAAAATAAGCTCTCGACTGTGGTAATACGACATAAAGTAGTCTGCGCGCAAAAATTACAAACAATTATCTTCGATAATAATTTTATTTTCGTGTTCAGTAAATTGCAGTTAAAAAGTATTTATGATGGTCCTAAGCCCGTAAAAGTATGAATGGATAATAGTAGAAGCACGCGGGTCAATGGTCCCACGCCATTCAGCTGTAGATATCAAGAGGTTACTACTAGTTCGTGCTCACTTTCGAGTTTTTTTTATCACTCTGTTAAATCTGCCATTTCATGTTTCTAAGGTTTTATTTATTGAAGAAACGATTGTATTACTAAGACAAAACCGTTTCGCTGCGGGAAAACAACCATTTAAATTCCACGCTGTATATTGCATTTATAGAAAAAATGCGCAATGCTGCCCACTCTGATCTAAAATGAGAATGGAACGGAAATTAGAAATTACAAGCTAAGAAATATCAAATTTATTTTAATAGTAACTAGGTTGATTTAAGAGTGACTGGCGTTAAGATATTGTTCATTTCGCTATTATCACTGATATCACTCATTTTCAAAACAATTTTATTTATAAATGCAGATAAAAGATGGCGCGAAAATAGCGCGGCGCGCGTGTGTTGTTTTGTTGTTATAATCCCACAAATGAAAGGCAAAGGCAATTCATACAGCCTATTAACATGCTATGTTTAGTCGTGACGCAAATACGCGCGCTTTATGACATAATCATATATTGATTTTTTTATACAATAGCCATAAAGAAATGATGATCGGTCATTATGAATTTAGCAGATTACGAACTTTTTTTACGCACAATGACAATGGAATCGTGTCAGAATGACAAATTTATAAAAATAGCAGACTAGGGCCCCAGTAACTATGGTTAATATTGACAGGTTGTTGAACAGATAAATTTTTCGAACATACGGAGCAATGAACTACGTACTTAATACAAAAATTATAAGAATATATGTATTATACATTATACAATGTTAATACTTCTAAAACTAAATTTAAATTAAAGTGCAATATCTTTATGGTAAAATAATATGAAATATGTTACAAAAAAAACCGGGGGCGTCCCGATGCCAAAGTAGGCAACAAATTTGAAACTTCTTGTTTCAAATTTGTTGCCTACTTTGGCATCGATTTTTCGACTGCACGGCTTCATTCGATCATTTGACTGCACGGCTAGCGCAGTGATTAAGCTATTGACTGCTGCGCTGTGCGTCGCGGGTTCGATTCACGCCCGGAATAAATATTTGTCTTTTTTTTTTATAAGTTATAAACTAGCGCTTGACCGCGATCCCGCCTGATGGTAAACAGTGATGCGATCGTTGACGGTAAAGCGCGCTAGTTTATTAAGAGCCTATTCACTCTAGCCTTGAAGACACTCAAATTGTGGTCCGACGGAAACACCGCCGCTGGCAAATTGTTCCAGTCCCTCGATGTACGCGGAATAAAAGAGGAAGCAAAGCGCTTCGTCCGGATCGTGGTGGTGTTAACAACGTGAGGGTGGAAAGTCGCCGTACGACGGGTCGTCAGATGATGGAACGGAGATGGGGGAATTAAATCATGCAATTCCCTTGCACACTCACCAGAATGCATCCTATAGAAGACCGAAAGGTTGGCTACTCTATGCCTGTGCTCCAGGCTTTGGAGACCGTTTCGAGTTAAATCTGCGTCCCCAATCACCCTCTTCGCACGCCACTCCACTGAATCCAAA
This sequence comes from Sesamia nonagrioides, assembly GCA_017933935.1. Classification (NCBI taxonomy): domain Eukaryota; kingdom Metazoa; phylum Arthropoda; class Insecta; order Lepidoptera; family Noctuidae; genus Sesamia; species Sesamia nonagrioides. The sequence goes on from JADWQK010000081.1 coordinate 2,261,252, forward strand.
GTAGCCAGGTGACATTTTGCAGCACCAGCCCAAATGTGGCTGCAGTACTCCACACACGAGCGGACCTGTGCTTTGTACAACATTAGAAGCTGCCTGGGTGTGTTGTATGACCTACAAATCGTTGTTCCGTGTCTGGATGTCTGTCTGTGTAAGTGAGTTTATATGTTAGTAAACGCACCAACGTAATTTTATAGTCTTCTAACAGAAAGCAATTCACTATCCTGATAGAGAAATTCGGTAGATATGTGATAAAGTAAAGTAATCTTTGTACTTTCTCTGGGCTTTACCTGGGCTTACCGACACTCGAGTTTGGTGCAATTGGTTACTTTACTGCACACCCAGTGCTCGTAGGAGTAGGACCGATGCCCGATGGGGCCGACAGGTTCTCAAGTGGCGAGCACACACCGGTAGACGCAGCGTGGATAGACCTCCAACAAGGTTGACCAACGACGGACGCAGGATCGGTCGTCGTGGAGGTCGTTGGGGGAGGCCTATGTCCAGCAGTGGTTTTCTTTCGCGCTCCGGCAGGCTAATTACGTAACACACTATCAGTAACAATGGGTTTCAATTTGACAGTTCAACAACATTCATTGCGTTACTTATGTTGTAGAGCAGACACATTTTAGAACACATGGAGCAAAGGATTAGCTGCTGTATGCTGCCAACTGATAGCAATAGTGTGTTACGCAATTAAGGTGTTTCCCTAACCGCCATAACTAAGTAATACTAATAACTGGCATAAAATACAAACAAAGGAAATGAGATAGCAAAAGGAAATTGCAAAAGTTTACGGTTTTGCTACGGTTACGGTTAAAGTACAATGAACCTTGAGACGACGATGTTTACTTACCTCCTCACCATCTGAACTAAAATTTAATTAAGACCCTAAAATGAAAAGGACGTAAGAAAAATTCATGTCGTTTTTTTTTGTTTTGATGGGAAATCATCAAATGACTTCTCGCGCTCTGGGCGGAGTGGAAGGGCGTGTCAGACTTTTACTGATTAAAACCCACCCGTGTTTCTTTATTTGCCTGTGCGACGGCCAGGCACACGGGTTCTTGTTTAACCAACCCACAACCCTGACCCAGGAGGCATCGGTCGTCGTGGACCTATTTGTTTATTTGGCACGTTTCTTTTGTACCGGTACCTACAAACATCACATGCGAACAATGCGCCATACTGACGTCACACTAAAACTGCATCTCGCAGCAGAGTTTACCGTGCAACTAGAATATACAATACTAGCTTTCCGCCCGCGGCTTCGCCCGCGTGGAGTTCGGTTATATCGCGCTTTTTAGATTTCCCTCGGGAATATCAAATTTTTCCGGGATAAAACTACTTCGTATTATACGAAGTGATTGAGTAGAGTCAATTGCCCTATCCTCCTAGCTGACCTTTCTCGAGAGCTCATGTGAGCTTGTTCGAGGCTCTGTCTCAAAATTTGCGTGACTGGATTGAAGCAGTACCGTTTAATGTTATTATATGGAACTTTGCCCATAAGATTTTATCAGATGTTTTATGTCTTCACTGTAAAACTTTTTACCTGACCAGAAAATCAAATTTAGACACGTCGCGAGCTCAACCAATTGGTATCCTTACAAATATTACTAAACAATAGTAATATTTGCAAGGATTAATGAGTAGTGACTCTAGTAAGTACTAAATTTAAAGTGGAGGTGGGCTGCCCATGTTACGAGATGCAAGGACAATCATTGGATAATCAACATAACAAACTGGAAAGGACCACACGGTAGGAAAGGTAGGGGTCGTCTGAGCGCTCGGTAGCAGGATGTTATTGTAGCCACCGCAGGAAGAGACTGGATGTCCACCGCCAGAGATAAAATTAAATGGAATTCTTTTACCCTAAGGGGGTCCACACTATCTGAATATAGACAATTAAAGTTGAATTTTTCAAGTGTTAATATTTGTTCTGTATAGGGAATCGAACCCGCGACACGCAGCGCAATAGTCAATCATACAACCACTACTTCAACCGTACCGACACCGTCGTTCATACGATGACCATTATTGTAACGTAACAATTATTTCAATCTGAATAATTTTGAAAGATATCACTATCCAATACTTTATATGTTCAAGAAATGTGTCTGTTTAACTTCGTAAATAACGCAATGAATGATGATGATTCTTTTTTACAATGCATAAATATGTGAGCTGTCACGCCCTTTATACCTGGGGCTTTTATACAAGTAATAAGTTTTTATTTATTTACATTTTCATTCCTATATATTTGCTTTGCTGGTATTTTGGCGTGGTAGCTGGCATCATCATCATCATCAACCTTTTTTATCGTCCCACTGCTGGGCACAGGTCTCCTCTCATACAGAGAAGGATTGAGCGTAATCACCACGCTTGCTCAATGCGGGTTGGCATTTCAGACTTAAAGTCCAGGTTTCCTCAAGATGTTTTCCTTCATCTTCAGTCATTGATGTCCAAGATATACTTACAAAGTACATGTAACTTTAGAAAAGTTACATTTGTACAGTCAAGGCCAAAAGTCGAGTTACAATCTCACAAAACTATGGCCAAGCAATACTAGTTGTAGTTACGACCTTCTTCTATAATAAAGTTTGATACACATTTATACACTTTGACAACTTGCTGCCCGCTTATGATTGTTAGGTACTACTTACTAATTTCAACGCTCACAGTAAGTGTTTAAATAGCCTAGCGGTTCTCGTCTTGATTGGCGTTCAAGGTGGTTCGAGTTCAAATCTAATAACTTACAAAATATTTTTGAAATGTTTATTGGTGAGTTATGAATGCTGACAACAAAAATATGTAAAAATACCGATCCGCAACTTAATGATGATACTTTATTTTAAGATTTTTTCTATATTAGTCATTATAAAAAGATGACGGTAGATTTGAAACAAACTGAACAAAAAATATTCCACTACCTACAATAACTATTATTACCTACAATAACTCAAATAATATTACTTAGCTGTTGTTGGTTGGTGAACATATAGTTACGAGTTCGTGTTATTAGTTTTACTTTTTTAATCAATATGCAGGCATATGCAGCAATATATCTCAAATATCATAATATGAAACCGGCTTTTGTGTAAGTTGTTTTTATTATTATTTGGGTAAGGTGCAAACCAATCTCTTGTTGAAAGTGTGTAATAAATTTGTTATTGTTTTAGAGAACTACTGTAAGCCAAAGTCAAGAGGTTGGAGGACGAAGGTGGCTTATGTGTCGAGACAAGTGGAACGAAACAACAATATTTACCGTTGAATAAACCTTTGAATCTTGCGAAGAAGAGAGGTTGCATTTGTGGTTTAAAAATAAACTGGCGATACTGGTGGAGACTTATCGAGCTAAACAAAAAAAAAAACAATTTATAACAATCACAGTGCAGAAGTGTCCTACAAAGTGTTTTAAATATATGTCATTATATATCGTAATAACGGACTCTAAACCAACTCGTAAAGTAATTTAGCTAAGTGACAATAATATGTTCGGTTGGCTTAATGGCTAACAGATGTCGCCTTTTGCAATTTCAATACAAATTACTTTTGGTAAATTATAAAAACAATAATTTCGGAATTCGATAAGAAATAAGTTCGTTTACTTTTGAACTAAGAAAGCGCTTGAAGATTATAATCTCATGGCTTCAAACTGCGAAAAAAGGCACTGCAGGATGGCATGCTATACACGCAAAAAAATTGTAAATGTAATAAGCACTGTTTTGTGTTCTAAGTATAGATTATTTTATGATTGTAATAATATTCAGGTTAAGCTTCAATCCTCTTTTCTTTAAGAAAATGAATAATTAAGCTATAACCTCTTTAATGATAACATGTAATACTATAACTTTCATATCTAAAAACCAAAAATGTTTTTTATATTTTTTTACCATAATAATATCATAAGTTTTTCAAGGATTACTTTTATATAAAATATTACAATGCTGCCATTTCAACGTTTGTTTCATTTATTAGTATAAGTATATCTATACCGAATAATATATAACTTTATAATATATTGCATTATATTATTTATTATATTACAACTATAGTAAACTAAAACATATAATAAAAACCTATTTTGGTATAAATATTCAGTAAATTTTCCTATTCGTTTAAACATTATTTGCAAACATTTTTATTTTAAAATACAAATCAGTTATCATAATTTTAAATTATATGAAACAACAAAAAGATTTGCCGTTATTAAGGATCGAACCCACAATCGCTCGCTTATGATAGACCATTGTTAAGTGCGGCCGCTAACTTAACTTCAAATGAATTAACGAAATTTTGCATTACTTTAAAGAAAGATGAAGACTGCGATAATTAAAATAATGCGTTAGTGTGCGTGGGCGGTTTAGCGCAGGCGACAGTAGTCTTTAAGGTGGGAATGGACTTCTACAGCTGATTGTACATGCCTGACCTGGAATCGAACCCGCGCACTCATACTGTGAGGCTGGTGTTTTAACCACTAGGCCACCACGACTTCATAGCTGACTTGGTAGCTGGCATAGGATAAATAATTTCATTGTTGTTGTATTTTCTTGTGTTCATCACTATACATAGTATTGTGTGTATGTGTTTTTTTAAAATGTTGGGAAGTTTCTTCCGCCACTTCTTCTTCCCAGCGAAAGCACTAGGAAGTGTCGATGGGTGGCCGGGGCGTTTCGCCGGATTCATTAGGCGTTTCGGGGGATTCCCCGAAACGCCTTATGTAATATTGACGTTCGAAAAGTGCTGATTCTCAGCCTAATTTGAATAAATGACTTTTGATTTTGATGCTATCGTTAGTTATCGATACCTTACAATATCTTCACGGATCGGACAGGGTTTTCATTACATCCATACTAATATTATAAATGCGAAAGTAACTCTGTCTGTCTGTCTGTCTGCCTGTTACGCTTTCCCGCTTAAGTAAACCTCTCAACCGATTTTGATGAAATTTGGCACAGACAATCTTTATACCCTGAGAGAGGAAACCTTTTATCCCGGAAAAATTTGATATTCCCGAGGGAAATCAAAAAAGCGCGATGTAACAAGAAGGCAATTTCAGATAACAGCTATGATGAGCTTGGAAAAGCAGGTTATGCGCATGCATAATTATCAGCCTATAATGTTTCCACTGCTAGGACCCCAGTTAGTTAGTTGGTAGCCCTGTGCGGGTTGGTCGCCCAGTGCAGGTTAGTCGCCCAGAGCGGGTTGCTCGCCTTGCGCGGGTTGATCGCCTAGTGCGGCTTGGTCGTCTAGTGCGGATTGGTCGACTAGTGCGGGCTGATCGCCCAGTGGGAATCGGTAGCCCAGTGCGGGTTGGTCGCCCCGTGCGGATTTTGTCACTTAGTGCGAGTTGGTCGCGCAGTGCGGGTTGGTCTTCCAGTGCGGATTGGTTTTCTAGTGCGGGTTGAAACGCGTGAGATTGTGATGTTGTGTATGTTTATTTGCAGACGATGAGACGACAACACATCAAGCTACTACAATGTGTCACATTTCTTTATATTTTTCTTTTCTTTTTCTTCTATTTTCTCTTTCTTTCTTCTTATTTATTTGTTTTTAGTTTTTTTAATAGTTTAGGATACCTTTTAAAACTTTCGTTAAATAATTTAAAGTTTATTTAGTTTTATACTTAAAGGCAAAACATGACAACCTCCGTGGCGTAGCAGTAGCAAACGCGGCCGTTGCGCAAGGAGGCGCGGGTTCGATTCCCGCACAGTGCAAATATTTGTATGCATGAATATTGACTATTTCTATCCAATTTTTGAGATGAAACTTTGCGACGTTGGGCACTTTCGTTGGGGAAAAAGCATTGAATTCGCGTGAGCGTGACCGACCCGACACCGTGATCGCTACACCGAGATGTACATACATATGTGTATGTTCGACAGCCTCCGTGGCGTAGCGGTAGCGGCCGCTGCGCAAGGTGGCGCGGTTTCGATCACAGAACAGACAAAATAAGTATTCCGTGGTTTCGATCCCCGCACAGTGCAAGTATTTGTATGCATGAATATGAATATTTGCACTGGTCTGTCGTGCCTCGGAAAGCACGTTAAGCCGTTGGTCTTGGTTGCCATCTAGTGGCAGCCATTACGAGTTGTTGGAGCCCTCAAAAGTCTAACAATTAGCTTAACTGCAATGCTTAGATATTGTCTTAGGGTTGTGGAGGTTCCTGGTGGCGGACTGGCGGCAGAGGCTTATGCGCCCTACCGCCGGCCTCGCTAACGTCGAGGCGATCTGGCCAGTACTCGACGACTGACTCGGAAGAAGGCACGGCTCCCTATCGTTCAGGGTGACTCAGGTGCTGTCGGGGCACGGCTGCTTCGGCAAGTACCTGTGTCGCCTAGGCAGGGAGCCGGACGCTCGGTGCCACCACTGCGTCCAATGCGGGGAGGACACGGCGCAGCACACGCTCTCCGAGTGTGTAGCTTGGGAGGAGCAGCGCCGTGTCTTCACAAATGAAGTAGGAGGCGACCTGACGCTGCCGGCAGTAGTGCGGAGGATGGCCGGCAGCGCAGAGTCGTGGGACGCGGTGGTGTCCTTCTGCGAGGACGTGATGTCGCAGAAGGAAGCTGCGGAACGGGAGAGGATGATCTCAACTCCCTTCCCGGGCCGCAGAAGACGCACCGGGCGCCGAAGAAGGGCGGATAACGCCCTCTTCCGCCCCCCATGAATGGGTCCAGGGGCGAGGGACATGGGGAAGTCCCCGCCCCCTATTCGATGGACCCCGAGGCGGAGGCGCGCGCGAGTGTCAGCGCGCGCCTCTGAGGCGATGCACGGGGTAGCTTAACACCCCACTACCCCGTGCCGGAGACGAGGCCCGGGCAGACCGGGCCAGCACGAGAGTGTGGGGCTGCGGAAGAATTTAGACTCCCGCGGCCCTACGCGCGCTCGTGATAGAAGAGACACCGGGGTGGTTTTAGTCAGTAAAAGTCTGACAGACCCCGTCGCCCACCCTAGGGCGGCGGACATCCTATGAGGATTTCCACCCCGAAAAAAAAGGGTTGTGGAGGTCAGACGGCAGTCGCTTCACGGAAAATATCGAAGTTTAGCCAAAATCAGCAGTTAGACTGGTAAAGCGGACCCCAGACTCCAAAGCTGAAAGCTACGGATGCGACTGGGATTAACACTGAGATGATGATGACTTAATGGCAAAAACAGCTTTTTTATTATTATTTTACGTTATATATCTATACAAATAGGTTTGACGAAAAGGATTTACAGACAAATCCACAAGTGAATGTGTAACTCGCTTTCTATCCTAAACTAAATAACTTTGAAGGATATTCTATAAAATATCCATTGCTTCATGAATGTGTTCGAAAACTTGTCTACTCAACAGAGCACCTAAATAACGCAATAATGAAGATCATTGCAACTGACAGTGTGTTACGTAATTAGGTATAAGAACGGTGCCATAAACTAGGGTTGTAACGGAGCTTCGCCTCCGCTTCCGTTACTGCGGAAGTTCCGCAAGAAATAGTATCTTCGCTTCCGCCTCCGCCTCCGCACAATTTTTGTGGAGTTATAACGGAGGTTTATTTACGTATTTTTTAAATAAATAACGCGCAAACTGCGACGCTCGACAACCGTCCGGCTGCGTTTCAGCGCGAAATGGTCAAGAATCAATTATTGAGAGGCGGGAATGCGGCAAACACAATTTGTTTCTCCTTAATTTTCATTACAGGAAGGTAATATTTTTTTTACCAAGTATACTACTATTAATGTACGTTTTTAAAATAAAGATTTTGTTCTAATTAACCATAAAGTTCAATTTTTTCTATAATGTACCTGCACCTTCGCCTCCGCCTCCGCATCCGCCTCCGCCTATGCTAACAAGACTCTGTTACAACCCTACCATAAGCACAACAGGCTCAAAGTACCTACGTAAACCTACCTATCTATAGCAATCCACATGTGTCCAGGTTTCATCACAAGCTGAATGCATGTTTTGTTATAATTTAGTACTTATAATGTTTAGGATATAGACCACCTGCAGGAATGTTAAATGCTGACATAACATACATTGTTATCCCTTTTACAATATCTGTATTATCCGTCGAAGAAATCCTACAATGTATCTGTATATGGTTATCTTCACGCTCCATTCCGAAGAAGGGAACAATTGTTGAAGTCGCACGTGTAACCCCTTATAACCCCTAGTTTCACTGTTTACTATTTCGTTTTATATTTAATTTACTGCTCAGAGCCTCTTAATAAAATTGTATAGAAAAGCGAACTGAAGATACCAATTACCAAAATATTTAACCAAAAGTACAATGTACTCCAATTCTAATAGCACCAAATCTGAACGATCAACACGTAAAAAGTATAATTTAAACACAATAAAACGGCCTAAGTCGCATTGTTTACATTTGTACTTAATCTGCTTTCCTGATACGTACCGATGTAAACACTGACGTATAAATCAGTTTGAATAATCGCCGAAAGCAAGCGTTGTTAAAATGTACGTACTTGAACTATGTAGCTGGTATTTTACTAAGCAATGCATTGCATACTTAACAGATGCACCGTAATATTTTAATTTGTGACACGAAGCGACACACGTCGTTAAGGTCTGTGGGAAACTAGCTAAAGTCAGTGTCACGATGCTTGGCAAGCCATGTAAATTCGTTTGTAATACTGAAGGAGTCTAATTAAAGTAGAAAATTAATTCATCACTTACAATTTCTATGAAATGTAGTCGTATGAGTCTCGTCTTAGTTTAATTAACACATAATTGCTTGATGTAAGCACAATATTTTCGCTTTTCGCAAGGGAGTTAAAATCCAAAACAGTAGGTATTATGAGGTAGGCGTTTATGAGAGCTCCATCTTGTATAGACCGTCATATTTTGTACAACATTCTCCGTGAATCCATAAGTATTAAGTTTTTTCCGCTATACATATACACCCCGGTGATCCCATGGAGAAAGTTGCCCAGTTTAATAGTCTCTAGCACACCCTAAAACTGCATCATCATAATTATCATCAACCATTTTATCGTCCCACTGCTAGGCGCAGGTCTCCCCTCATACAGAGAACCTCCCCCCCCCTCCCTCCCTCTAAAACTAACCACAGATTTTTGATAGGTACATGCCGTATAAATGTTCAAGAAAAATCTTGCCCAACAGTGGGACAATAACAGCCTGTATAAACGCTTATACAGGCTTATACCTACAGAGGTACCTATTTTAAGACTTATGATCATGATCACTCACTAAAGATAGAAAAACTTTATACAGTTTTAGAATTAATCTGATTAATTAAACATCTATTAATAAATCACTAAAATCGAATGAATATTGAATATTATAATGATTATTTATTTTTTGTAGGTAGTAAATCACTCGTGTTTTTCTAGCACAAACGACAGGTTGTACTCACTGGTATGAGAAAAAACAACAAAAAAAAAATTTACCTAAACATATAACTCTAGTTGTACGGCGACAGCAGGTCTAGCTACCCGAAACTGTCAAATATTACCAATCAACCTTGAGCCTTAATGCTTTGGAGATAAGGTTGAAAATCTTATAAAGAAATCTGACAGATTGTAGTAGCTTGATATGCTGTCGTCTGTACGTGTTTTAATATCGAATTTATCATTAAATAAGGTAATTTATTTTACAAAAAAAAATAACAAGTAGAGTGCCAAAGGTATCGAGGTATGTCACAGAAAATGCAAGCTAAAATGACTATGTGCCGGCCACTTCTGCCGTAAGGCCCTTGGGTGAAAGCGGAGCCCGCGAATCTTCAAATGAATTATACATAATATGACACCTTTAGTCTAAGTGAGCGACGGTCTTCGCAGGATAGTAGCAGTTGGCTGAGAGTTACCGAAAACCGAATTGAAGGTTGTGGAGTGGTGACTGCGTACCGGAAGACGTAGCATTGGAAGTAGCACTACAAGGTAGACCGATGACCTTGTTTAAGCCGCAGGAACCCGTTGGATACAAGAAATATGGAATCGGTCTAAGTAGAGGTACTTGGGAGAGGGCTATGGCCGGCAGTGGACGTCGTTTGGCGAAAATTATGATGATAAGTTGAATAGTAGTCCACTGGACATAAGCCTCGAATACTAGAGGCCTCTATTTAGTGGACTGCCGTAGGCTGATGATGATAATAACGTACCTGTTTATACGGTAACATGTTTTTGTAATATACATTATTCAGGCTATGTTTCCGCAGGTACGTGTTTGCAGTCTGAAATATTAAATTGGGTTTCTCTTTTCTAACAGACGCTATACAAAATAATATATAATATAATATTATTTATATGAGGTAATTTATATAATGATAAAGCACGTTCCAATTTATCATTATCGCACATTATACAATCAACATTACTTATTATGTAAATGGAAATCTATTTCATTTTTGATAGCCGTATTGACCATAATTTCGGCATGAATACCGTTTGTTCAGGACCTCAGGACATGGCAATAATACCGGTGTCTGACACAGATACTCCACATAACTCTTCATTATGATGATAGATCTATATCTATACTGATAATAACGCAGAAAAGTTTGTTTAAACTCGCTAAGCTCTGGAACTTCTAGTCAAGACTTTTTGCAATTAACAGCAAAACTCTTTGAGAAAGGCTGTTTCAAAATCACGCTATAGCCATTACCTAGGAAATGAACAAAAAAAAAAACTGACATAAATGCTAAGCGAAAAAGAAGTAACAGCACAAGCTGTTGAAGTTTTGACGGGAAAGCTAAGATGAGTGTCACGCACATTTTTCATTGGAGTTTTATAATTATTTATAGTGTCGTTTACTAAATAAAAGCGCGTGATTTATGTAGTAAAAAGTGCATTCAGTAAATAATTCATAAAGAACATTGAAATATCGCAGCATAGTGACATCATGACTTTGCCTCAAACCTCCCTCATAGACGGTCCACGCGGCCATCTATTTCAACTGGCATTGGCGCTATCCGCCATTATAGTGAAATAAAATTTTCAAAGAATTTCTATAATTTGTTACACGTGTTATTGGCAAAATTGTGGTATCTATTCCACAGAGGCCATTAATCAAGAGTTGAGGTTGAATCTCACCTTGAAAAAAGAAGAAGAACAAACGCAAGCTGTTATTGCGATGCTATTCGGGTGGAAGAAACAAGGAAGTTAACATAAATTAAGTCGCGGGAGTAACCTAACACTGAATATCGATTTGTTCGCAGTTATTGGTGGTCGTACCTGGCTAATAGGTGCTTGCAACCTCGGTGGCCACAACTCAAACGATTTATGATCGAAACCTATTGTATACGGCGTATACAGTAAGTAATTCTAACAAATGACACCTAGCTGGCTTTCGCATAATTGATTAAATAGCTCTACAGGGAGGCTTCGTGTTCAAACGATGTAATTCTTGTGGCTATAAAAGTCTGCAGTCAGAGATTTTGATTATAACGTCTCTGCCTCTTAACTCCGGACGCGTCTTCGGTCTTTGACGTACCTAAATAATGGAATTGCGATATTTTTATGAGTCGAATAGCATAGGTGCTGTTTTCAAATGATAAAATCAAATCAAAACTCATATTCAAATTAGGCTGAGAATCAGCACTTTTTGAACGTCCCCAAAACGTTCACCCAACGACACTTCCTAGTGCTTTCGCTGGGATGAAGAAGTGGCGGAACAACCTCCTCAGCAGCACAGCTGTCTGTTTATATAATACTATGTATAGTGATGAACACAAGAAAATACAACAACAATGAAAGTATTTACCATATGCCAGCTACTATAACAAAATACCAGCAAAGTAAAACAAACAAAAAAAAAATATCATTGAAATGGAAATGTAAATAAGTGAAAACTTATTACCTAAATAAAATCCCCAGGTATAAAGGGCGCAACAGTTCACATATTTATGCGTTGTAAAAGAGTAAATTATATAATAAAGTATGCAAAACTAATTCAAATCTGTAGGTAATCTTTTAGATTCAGCTCATGACTCTAATTAGCTTATTTAGCTATCCCGGTCTGAATGTAGGGATGCATGCGAACTGCATTATGTAAACATTTAGCAGGAGTCCAACATTACGAGGAATAGTTGGCCGCCAAGTTTATACAAGTAAATCGGCCGTTGAAATGAAACAGATGTGCTAGAATGCACCTCCATCTCGTTAGGACAAAATGCTACACACTAAACGACTGATATACCTATTACTTGATTCAATTTAAAATCTGTGGGTATCTCTGCGAGCTTGCTCTTGAGATCGAAATTGATTCAAATATCTACATTATATAGTTTATAGCTCTACTCTGAGAACAGTTGAATGTAGTAGCTTGTTGGCCAGGTTGGAAGATAATCTCCCTAAGAAATCTGGCCTTTTTTAGTGTCAGAAATCATCAAATGATTTCTTCCGCTCTGGGTGCATCGGAAAGTTGTATGAGATTTTTATCGACAAAATCTGCCCGTGTTCCTTGATTTACCCCTTTCGAATAACCCGCGTCCCTGTCAAGCAACGACTCAAGTGGACCTCGTCAGCATGTGCTGACATCTCTTTGAGGCGCGCATGGAACGCGCTGTCGAGCCGGCTTGGTCCCACACCCTAAGTGTTCAATTGGAATCTTTTGAATCGTATTGCTAATCCATTGCTCTGTGTATAAGAACGGCAACAACGTAAATAGCGCAATGAATGTAGTTGAACTATCAAAACGTAATCCATTGCTACTGGCAATGTTTTACGCAATTACCCTACAGGTTCATACCGTAGCCGCGGATTTACGGATGGCGAGCAATGGGTAGTTCCGCCCGCAAGCCCGTACCTACGGCGGCCGGGAGTTCGTCGCTGTAAGATGGGTGGCCTGTGAAAGAATTTCTCAATATTCGGTTTGTCTCAAGAGAGGTAAAGACACGATAACGCAAGCGGATCTAGTGTAACAATTTCCATTAAACCTTCATAGAAATTTCTCCACTAGAGTTACGCTTGTCTGCGGATGCCTTGAACAAAGAGCCAAAAGTGCGATCTAATTACATTACATCTACTTCGTTGATGATGGTTTATAATTAGGGACAATTTGTAAACAACAAAGTGTTCATTTTGAAATTAATTAAAATCTAATATTATTTCTTTTTAAAAGTAGAATTAGATTTTAATTAATTTAACTAGTTTATAATTATTTTTAATAATTATAAACTAGTGCTTAACCGCAATCCCGCCTGATGGTAAGCAGTGATGCAATCGTTGATGGCAAAGCGCACAAGTTTATTAAGCCTATGCATATAAAAATCTTAGTGAGTAGGAAGGAAGACGGCAGTTGAGCGAGGTGATGCAATATTAAACCCAACAACACGACTAACGCTGCTGCATCAGAGGGAGATTAATCTGGAGACCCTCCATGATCAAACTACCGACACAATAACATTTGGCGCATCGTACCCGCCACACATCGCAATACAACTGCTCTGACCCGTCCTCCGTACGGCTTCACCAGACATCATGCCGGAACACGACGAGTCGAATTGAGTAAATCTGATCACCAACCAGATTTAATTAATATAATAATGAATTAATTCGCCACGCAGTCTTAGTGATACAATCGTGCGTAATTTCTCTTTAGGAAAATGAAAATTACATCTCTGATATTATGTTTTCAATATTCCGATGTGTTTTCTATTGTTCGATATCTAGATTCCATACACATTACGGAATTCTGGAATCTATTATTATGCTTTTACTAAGTAAGAAATAGTAGAGAGATGTGTATGAATATATGGATATTAACTTTATAATTAAGCTGCGTAGCTTACATACGAGTATGTTCAAACTAAGCGATTTCGAATTCATATCATTGAAATATTATATCGTGATTATTTAAAAAATACAATTAAAATTACTCGGTTATATAATGTATTTTGTAATTTATATAACCCTGGTGAGAGTTCCCTTAGTCGCCTCTTAGGACACCCACTGAAGGATAGGGGTTGTTACTATTCGAAGCCCGGAACCACACGGGACTAAGTATAGTAATTTATTGAAAAAACATCCACATTACGAGGGAAATTGACGATGTTGCCCAAAGCAAATTTTCATGAATATTTTAATGTTTTTTGGCGTTGCTATGCGTCGTTACTGAGGTCGCACCACGCCTTATTGTGTAGATGTGTCGCCTCCATCGGTACTTATATTTACTTAATTTATTAAAAGAACTTTCCTACATGATCGACTCAGAAATGAAGAATTCCATAGGAGAACTGAGGTAGGTAATCAACAGAACTAAGAACTGCCAAATACAAGTGGCGGTGGGCAGGGCAGAAGAGATGGTCGATGACGCGAAAGCTGCTGGAGTGAAGATCGCGTGGGAGGTCTCGATCGCAAAGGAGGACAGATAACGACAAGTGGACCTGAAGGCCACAGGAATTAGCTGAATGAGAGGTGCTCCTCTCATTACCTATCGATCAAAGTGGCGGTGATTTATGGTCCACATGTGGTTGACTTTTGGCTGGAATGATGTGATGATTATCACATCAAAAGTAGATCATTTGAAGATTAGTAGTTCGTAAAGTCAAGTGAAGGTCGCGGGAAGCCGATGGATACGGGCAGTACAAGACCGGTAGTTGGGGAAAGCCCTAGGGTAGGCCTGTATAGGCTGAAGAAGAAGAAAGTCTGTATTAATTATTAATTGATTGAATACTTTAGATATAAAAATGAAGTCACAATAAATATTTTTTCTGTACTTACTTTCTTTTCTTCTTAATTAACAGAATAGGCATTTTCTATCAGTCAACTTCTTAACGCAGAGACAAAGAACAGTGGGAGCAATTCAATATTTTTCGTAAAAATATTGAGTAATAAATATTATTTTCAATATAAAGATACATTATGTACCCGTTACGAACTATAAATATAATATAATATACACATATATACCTATTTTTTTTTATAAGCTATAAACTAGCGCTTGACCGCAATCCCGCCTGATGGTAAGCAGTGATGCGATCATTGATGGTAAAGCGCAAAGTACAGGTAATTTTAGAATAAAATACTGACTAAAGTATAGATTAGATTAGATAAAATTAGTCAGTCTAAAAACAGAGTTGATGAAACGTAAATGAGAAATTGAATAAAAATGTAGGTACTACACAAACTAGATAATTGGGTTCGTGTGTAATATTTGTAAATTTGGTTGGATATCACAGCCTGATTCAGTGTATGAATTCGATTTAAAAAATAAATAATACTGAACCTAGACCTGAAAATCCTTCTGCGCCTCACATAATCCATACTTACTAATATTATAAATGCCAAAGTAACTCTGTCTGTCTGTCTGTCTGTCTGTCTGTTACGCTTTCCCGCTTAAACCTCTCAACCGATTTTGATGAAATTTGGCACAGACAATCTTTAGACCCCGAGAAAGAACATAGGCTACCTTTTATCCCGGAAAAAATTGATGTTCCCGAGGGAAACCTAAAAAGCGCGATATAACCGAACTCCACGCGGGCGAAGCCGCGGGCGGAAAGCTAGTGTGTTAATAAATCACCGCCGTGCTGGGATCGACAAGTATTTTAACACTGACCGGGTATTTGACGTACAAACCACTCAATCTGTCGAGCTTTGCGTCAGAGCTGACATCACACATTTTTCCGCAGGCTTTCAGTGCTAAAACGAGAAATGTGAGCAATTCTTCGCTTTCATCACACTCTTGTTATGATTAAAACTGTGTGGTTCCGTAATGTTTCGTCAATGATGTGACCTTTGTGTCACTTGTAGTTGTGTCAGATAGCACGGTGCTTGCTCATGACGTTAAAATGTAGGTAAGTCAATAGTAAATAGCCATAAAATGACTTTTCAACTTTATGCGCTAAGTGCTTGGACAATTTGTATGCGATGTAGATGCAAGCCGACGTTTATTGCAATCTTGCAGCGAGATCATTAGCTGCTTGCGCACCGCGTGCGGCTCTCAAACTTAGCTCACTCAAGCAGTTATAGGCAGCCTTACTTTCATTATCAACAATTATCATTTAAATCCGCTAATTCAGTTGTATATAGGGTACACTCCGGCAAATTATGAGAGAGTGGCAAATAAAATTATAACTCTATTTACCTACGAGTAGTTAGTGGGAAATATAGATTTAGTAGTGATTTAGAATGTATGTACCTACATATATGATAAGTAAATAAAAGTGATCTCTGTTCACGACTCTATAATTCAATCGTTTTATATTAGCTGTAATTTGTCTAAGATTTCATAATTCAAAACTCTTTGAGGCCTCCTTGACGTCTGTTATCTTAAGTTTTAATTAAGGGTGAATTGTTACTTATCAGGGGTTAACTATATCGTTATCTGTCAAAGAATTTTGTGTTTACTTATCTGTTTGGAGCTGAGCGGGGTGAGTGGGCGGCGGGACGCGGCCGCGTGTCGGAGCCCGGAGGCGGGAGCGACCGCGGAGGAACCCACTCCACGCCAAGTTGGAACCGTAGCGCGACGCCTCACGCACAGCCGCGCCGCGTTGAACCGTAGCGCGGGAAACGACGCAAACGCATATATTCAGATCATTCTGAAAACTTACGCACTCATTGAAAACTCTGGATTCTCCTTTTCTTCCTTGGATTTCACAATGTTTAGTGTTTGTGACGATTCTATCTACAGACGAACAAATTGAAGCGTTTGATAAGGATGTGTGTTGTGGACACTAAAGTGTTAATAAGTGAAAGTAATTTGCACAAACGTAGAATAAAACGCTAGATTAATAATCATGAGGGAATTAAAAGTTGGCACTATAAAGATGAGGATCCACAGCCAGACTTCGGAAAAGTCGAAGGGAAAACGAAGGGTAAGTTTCCACTACCGACCTGATGGAACTTTGTTGATAATTTAGATGTAAATAACATCTCACCAAGCAGCAATTTCTTTAAAGCATTAAAAAGTTAATTATAGGATTTACTATAGAACTAAGAGATAAAATTCCTTAGTTATTTATTTAACCTTCGTCTTTAAGCCGTAATAAATAAGGAAAACAAACAAACTTTTTTGTCTCGCTATAAAAAGTTTAAATCTTCCTGTTTTATTCTCTCGCCATTTGTCCGTAGTTACAATGAAAGCTTCGCTTCATTTTATAGCCCTGATAATGTAAATGGAGGAAATAAGTGTAGTAATAAGCTGTACACGAATACACTTTGCTTCGGGACAACAATAAAATGTTAAAGCTATTTCATGATACTTAATTGAACTTAAGTTCACACCTAATGTAGGAAGCGAATTTATCCATAACATGGCGTATATATCAAGGAGGGATACCTATAAAAAATCCATAATATTAGGTACACTTCATCCATACTAATATTATAAATGCGAAAGTAACTCTGTCTGTCTGTCTGTTACGTTTTCCCGCTTAAACCTCTCAACCGATTTTGATGAAATTTGGCATAGACAATCTTTAGACCCTGAGAAAGAACGCTACCTTTTATCCCTGAAAAATTTGATGTTCCCGGGGGGAATCTAAAAAGCGCGATATAACCGAACTCCACGCGGGCGAAGCCGCAGGCGGAAAGCTAGTAATATTATATTGCCGTAACCACCGGTAGCTTGGACTCTGCTCCCGACATCGGTGGATCTCTATTTTTTAACCGACTTCAAAAATAGGAGGTTATTAATTCGACCCGTAAATATACATATAAGCCAAATTTCAAGTGTATGTATGTATGTTTCTATGTTTGTACGCGCATATTTCCGGAACTACAAGTCCGATTTAAGTAATTCTTTTTTGTTGTACTATGTATTGTTCAACTTAGGGAATATTATAAGTTTCATCAAAATCTGTTCAGTAGTTTTTGAGATAAGGATTTTTTTTCGTATTGATGAGAACTTATTCTAACATAACCTATGTTAGAATAGTTCTCATCAATACGGTGGTTGCCACTATTGTTATGAGGTGAAAAAGTAATTTTCGAATTTCGACTAGGACACTGAAAAGCATGAAATAAAAACTTTTTACAAAAAAATAGAAACCGACTTCAAAAAACCAGTTAAAAGAAAAAATAAAATTACTTTTGTCATGGCTTTAGAAGTTAGTGGCGAGTTAAACAACAGAAACCTCGAGACACCAGCTTCTAGAGCCATGACAAAAGTAAAATATTTTTTTCCTTTAAGTGGTTTTTTGAAGTCGGTTTCTATTTTTTTTTTTTTTTTGTAAATAGGTTTTATTTATACTTAACTGTCTTAATTATTTTTTTTTATTACAATATTTAAAAATATAATGTAATATAGTAAAACGAAATTATAAATGCAAAAGTAACTGTCTGTCTTTGACCTTCGCAC
The DNA here is from genome assembly GCA_017933935.1 of Sesamia nonagrioides. Taxonomy (NCBI): domain Eukaryota; kingdom Metazoa; phylum Arthropoda; class Insecta; order Lepidoptera; family Noctuidae; genus Sesamia; species Sesamia nonagrioides. The sequence continues at coordinate 2,279,505 of JADWQK010000081.1, forward strand.
AAGGGCCTGCGTGGTTAATTACGGCCCACTCCTTTTCGCAAAGGCCTGTGTCTAAACAGTGAGAAGACTTGGCTGATTATGTGTTCACATAGATAACAAGGAAACTTGACACATCACCATTCATCATCATTATCAACCTTTTTATCGTCCCACTGCTGGGCACGGGTCTCCTCTCATACAGCGAAGAATCACCACGCTTGCTCAATGCGGGTTGGCGAATTCAGACTTAAGTCCAGGTTTCCTCAAGATGTTTTCCTTCACCTTCAGTCATTGATTAGTACTTTAAGTATATCTTGGACAGATATACTTAAAGTACATATAACTTTAGAAAAGTTACATCGGTACTTGCCTGACCTGGAATCGAACCGGCGCACTCATACTTGAGAGGCTGGTGTTTTAACCACTACGCCACCACGACTACCTTGACACAACTCAAAGATAAAACATATTATGTAAATGGTACCCATTCTCTTGTTCCCAAGCTACTAATTTGAAGTTCAATGGATCTTTCCGTTTCTATTTCACTAGCTGCGCCATACGGTTTCACCCGCGTAGGTTTCGATATGTTTAGTCGCAGCGTGATTTTATATAGCCTAAAGCCTTCCTGGATTAATGGGCTATCCAACGCAAAAAGAATTTTTCAAATCGGACAAGCAGTTCCTGAGATTAGCGCGCACAAACAAACAAACAAACTCTTCAGCTTTATATATTAGTATAGATTAAGAAAAGGGCGAAAGAAAAATGTTAATTTTTAATCGCATCTAAACTGTCTTTGGAGTATTTGTATTTGACAGGATTAATCTTTGTTCTTTAATGATATAAAAAGAAAAAACATTTACTGAACTTAATTTCAGTTCAGTTAAAAATAATATAAATCTTACACTAATTACAGATTCACTGTGAGAAAGGTATTCCCACGTCTTAAATTTGAAGCACCCTTATCGGAAACTAATTTTCTATGTCACATATGTACCACCGTTGTTTCAGCTTTTCCCATTTGATTTTCACATCTACAGCAACTTTACAATATACATATAAGTTGTTGATTTGTTTGATATGTTGTCCAACTTTTCAAATATCGTCTGTTTGAGACAAAGTCTTGTTATGAATATTGTGATTTCCCCGTTGCGTTGTTACAATGTAAAAACATGCTGAAATTCAATACATTCGTTAATTGGTACTATCATCATTTCAGCCTAAAGACGTCCACTGCTGGACATAGGCCTCCCCCAAAGATCTCGACGACGACCGGTCCCGCGCCTCCCGCAACCAGCGGTTTCCCGCGACCTTCACCAGGTCGTCGGTCCACCTTGTCAGGGGCCTACCCACACTGCGTCTTCCAGTGTGTGGTCGCCACTCGAGAACCCGTCGGCCTCGTCGGGCCCCGTCGGGCATCGGTCCTATGGGCAATGTGCCCGGCCCGCTGCAACTTAAGTGTTGCAATTCTTCGGGCTATGTCGGTTACTCTCGTTCTTCTGCGAATATATTATAATGAAGACAGAATTAATTTTTGAATATTGACTATTTCAATCCAATTTTTGAGGTGAAACTTCTTTGCGACGTTGGGCACTTTCGTTGGATGAAGAAAAAGCATTGAATTCGCGTGAGCGTGACAGACCCAACACCGTGATCGCTACAGTGAGATGTACATACATATATACAATATGTAAAGAAAACCCTGTCCGATCCGTGAAGGTATTGTTAGGTATCGTTAACTGATTCTAATAATGCCTACAAAGCCGGGCTAAACTTAAAATAAAATCCCCCAAAAAAAATAAATATTATTTCGAAAAAGCGAGGTAACTTAATGCATGTGCGGTAGGCAACCCGATAGCCCCGCCCCCCTTCACCCGCGCATACATGCGCGGGTGAAGGGGGGCGGGGCATGCGGCACGTGGTCGCATCGCTATTCGCTCCGTCACAAATGGTGTTGTCAGTTTTTTAAAAATTACCAAATTTCGGGGAAATTGGAATTAATACCCGGGAAAAAAAGATTATTTCAAAATTCATTATTATTGTTACTGTGATGATTATGTAAAATTTTATATTATATTTGGTCAAGTGTTTACCTAACCTTTATTATCCTTATGGGTCGGACAGGGTTTTCTTTACATATTGTATACTGTGTATGTATAGATTTTAAAACAGTATAGAGAGCGTCACCGCTATAACATTTTTGTTCTTTTTCAATTTCTGTGACAGCCTTTTTTTTATTTTTGTAATCTAGTGCTTGACTGCAATCCCGCCTGATGTTAAGCAGTGACACAATCGTTGATGGTAAAGCGCACTAGTTTATTAAGCCTATTCACTTAAAAAACTTAGGAATAGGAAGGATGACGGCAGTTGAGCCAGGTGATGCAATGTTAAACCCAAGACCAACACGACCAACGATGCTGCACCAGAGTGAGATTGATCTGTAGACTCTGCACGACCAAACTCCCGACACAATAACATTTGGCGCATCGTACCCGGCACACATCGCAACACAATTACTGCTCAGACCCGTACGGCTTCACCAGACATCATGCCGGAACACGACGAATCGCTTGGCGGCAAGACTTTGTCTTTATTTTTCTGTTTTTCCGTTTCATAGAGATTAGCAATGCGTTTTTGACCATCTCACCGTGAAAAACTTAGGTCCAGTGAGCTGTCTTTCTAACTAATCCACTTTTAACTTTCCACTATTGAAAGTTCACTTCACCTTAACTTTTCCCTTTACCCTTACTCGGTGAGATTATTACAGAATCGTATGGCTCTTTCACGCATTAGCATCTGGACGGATTTCGATATATCGAGGTGTACCATTACCGGGGTTAGGACATAACATAATTATTATATCTGTAGGACGTTCCCGCGTGATAATTGCGTGATAATTTGCAACTTTCACTCGGGTGAACTCATGTCTTCTATACCTCTACCACAGTCTAAAAATCATACAGTCGTCCAACGAAGACGTCTAGACAGAGCAATCGTGCGGGGTGTGAGGGACGAGACGCGGGTAAGCGGCACCCGAGCTGCGAACAAAACGATGTTCGTAGCTTGGTATCTATAATTAAGGGCTGACGCGTGTTTGTTTTTTTCTTTGTTTGTTTTAGGTACAATTTGATATGAGTGTCAATTTTGAGTATAATTGGGGTGCTTGTTACGAAAAAGCCACCCTTTTGAAATCCAAGATGGCGGACGCCAATTTAAATGTATATTAATATGATATGGGTGTTAATTCCAAGGTGGATTGGGGTGCTGGTTACGAAAATGCCATCTAAATAACTTAAATCTGTCTCGAGTTGTTCCCTTAGTAAAAATAGTAAATTAATTAAATATAATACAGCTATCGATATTGATCTGCAATAAATAGATAATTTCATAAATATTGTTTATTTGTGACAACCCTGGCCGATGCGTTACTGTCTAGACGATGTCGGCATTTTACACGAGATCAAAGACCGACGCCTTTGAGGTAGAGGCACAGTATAAAAATCATACAGTAGGTCGACACCTACTGTATGATTTTTATACTGTGCCTCTACCTTCTCTACCAAATCCATACTAATATTATAAATGCGAAAGTAACTCTGTCTGTCTGTCTGTCTGTCTGTTACGCTTTCCTGCCTAAACCTCTCAACCGATTTTGATGAAATTTGGCACAGACAATCTTTAGACCATGAAAAAGAACATAGGCTACCTTTTTTCTCGGAAAAATATGATGTTCCCGAGGGAAATCTATAAAGCGCGATATAACCGAACTCCACGCGGGCGAAGCCGCGGTCGGAAAGCTAGTGTTTTCATATTTTTTATACACACACACACACACACACACACACGCTTACTAAAGCTTGTTAACACACAAGTTACACACATATAATATATGAATATCGATGTCTGTTTTACATAATTTATTAATGCGACGACATATTTCAAAAACATACAGAACATGTATGTTCGCTTACACGGGTCTCGTCTTGTATCTTTTTTTTTGTTTGGGATGGGAAATCATCAAATGAGCTCTCCCGCTCTGGGCAGAGCAGACGGGCGTGTCAGACGTCCGTCCACCATCGGACGACCCCTCGTACGGCGAGTTTCCACCCTTACGTCGTTAACACCACTACGATTCGGGCGAAGCGTTTCGCCTCCTCTTTCATACCGCGTACATCGAGGGACGGGAACAATTTACCAGCGGCGATGTTTCCGTCGGACTACAATTTGAGTGTCTTCAAGGCTAGAGTGAATAGGCTCTTAATAAACTAGTGCGCTTTACCATCATCGATTGCGTCACTGCTTATCATCAGGCGGGTTGCGGTCAAGCGCTAGTTCATAATGTATAAAAAGGACTTTTACTGACTAAAACCAACCCGTGTTGCTTCACGTGCCAGGGCCACGGTTTCTTTTTAGGACTAACCCGCAACTCTGACGCAGGAGGCATCGGTCTTCGTGGACCCCGCCACGACGTGCTGACATCTCTTTGAGGCGCGCGTGAAACAACGCGTTCATCTTCTATCTGACATCGGCAAACTGTGTATTGTAACTTTTATAAAACATGACTTAGCATAACTTAGCATCACGCTTCTATATTAATCGAAGGGGTATGCAGAGATGAGTAGTAGAATATGCGGCATGTGTATTGAAAACCAGAGCCGATATTCTGTTGTCATTGACCACCAGAACAAAGGGGCAGACCAAAAACAGTTTACTGGAAATTATATAAAATATATTTAGGTAATGGACATGTTATTCGCCCGTTACGGGCGAGTAAATTTGTGCGAATCGACCCATAAGCCAGTAAGAGATACATTTTGACTCTGTAAAATAAATCACAGGCTTAAATGAGGTCCACACTAATTGTAGTTTATCACGTAATTATTGCGTTGAAGCGGACACAATATTGAAGGGATTTATATTTTGCGTGGGCTTCCAACTTGGTGAATGAAATAATATGAAGAAACTGTTGCTATCGATGTAGGTACAGACGCAGCACATCAAGCTAAGCTGTCAAATATCATTATTAGATTGTCATCTTTGTCGCTAAAGCTTTAATTAAGGCTCAATGTTGAAGGCAATATTTGTCAGTTTTGGGTATTTTGGACCTGCTGTTTTTATTATTTTATTTTCTTAATCTCCACGTGTACAATACATTGGGATAAATGCTATGCCCCGAAAAACCGTTTTCACGGTTTGTCTGCGGGAACGGAACAAACAGTGTATCAGCAATAATTAAATATGCAACAATATTACAAAAAAGTTACATCAACAATATCAGGTCTTACAAAATTGGTTACAGACTACTTTTGACTTTTGAAGAACATTTTAAGTGCTCTGGCAAATTTTCTTTTTGTTTTCTGACCTCTTATGTCAGCAGGCGTCCGTACATTCAGAATAAGCTTAGACTTGGTCCGCGCGTAATCCTACAAATACACACATCAAAAGTGTCTAGGGATCAACATATATTTTTGCAATAACTTTTCTCCTGATTGATATTAATTAAAATTTTCTTTAAGGATTCATCAAATAAAGTGTTTTCGTTTGTCACAGTAACGATAAACCAAGTCACCTTTGCATTAATAAAGAAATTTGCCATTTTCCTAATAAAGGGATATTTGACATTTGAACCACTAACACAAAAGTTCGAAAAAAAGACTGAAATAACAGTTTTCTCTAAAATTTTATTGGGTAACTTAAACAATTAATAATCCGTGTTTCTACCGCGAACACTAACAACACAAGAACATCGGTTTGGCATACTCAAAATGAGTTCATCCAAATCACGCTGTGGAATGGCCGCCCATGTTCGTTGCAACAACAAAAAAAGGTCTTCTTGCGACTGGATACCCTCCATATTCGGCAGAGCTCTTCTCTGTAGCATATCCCATGCATGCTCAATCGGGTTCAAGTCTGGCGACTGAGCAGGCCAGGGCAGGACATTGATGTTAGCTGCGGCGAGAGTCTGTCTTACAACTCTTGCGGTGTGCGGTCGTGCATTATCATGCATTAACTGAAATAAGGGACCGATTTGCACTTGTAGAGGAACGATGACGTCTGATACAATCGTTTCAGCATAAATTTGAGCGTTGAGGTTGCCTCTGATCCAAATCAACTCAGTTCTTCGGCCGATCCAAATACCCGCCCATACCATGATGGTTCCACCACTATAAGGATGGACTTCCTGGCAGGATTTTAATCGCTGTTGGCGTCCAGGGGTTCTCCAGTGTCGTATACGTCTTGTATCCGGTCTCATACCAAAACGAGACTCATCAGAAAAGCACACGAAACGCCATTGTTCTTCTGCCCAATTTCTGTGTTCAAGAGCCCATTGATATCGAATCCTACGATTGTGCATTGCTATAGGTGGTACCCGTAGCGGTCTTCGGGAATGAAGGTTCACTTCATGCAAGCGGTTTCTGACTGTTTGGTCGCTAATTAAGTTCCCTGAAGAGTGATGAAGCCTCACGGCTAACATCATGGCGGTTATTGTTGGAGCTCTTCGAGTTAAGATTTGAATGTATCGGTCTTGTCTCCGTGTGGTGCAGCGATACCGTCCTCCATGGCGCTCAGCCACGGTACCAGTGCTTCGGTAACGTGTCCAAAGTCGACTGATAACACTCTGACTTGTATTCAGAGCTAAAGCCACAGTACGTTGCCGGGAACCAGCTTCTATCATTCCCACGGCTCTGAGCATTTCTTCCCTGCTTAAATGACGTCGCCGCTCCATAATAACGTTGGTTTTAATCAGTAGTAGGGAAACAGTAGCACTAATAATGTCTTCAATGCGTTGTATGTTTTTATAGGGAAAATATTGACAGCTGATTTTCATCTTTTACTCGAATTTGATTCACAGTTCCTGATTCAAATTATGAAATGCACCAAAAAGGATCCATATAAATTTATAAAATCATAAATTTATTACAAAGCCACATCTCAATCTCAAGAAATCCGCATAAAAATGCTTGATCCCTAGACACTTTTGATGTGTGTATTATAAAGCGAAAGTTTATAAGGATGTATGTACAAATGTATTAATGGATGGATGTTTGTGAGTCTTTCACGCTAAAATTGCCCAACGGATTTGGATGAAATTTTACACACTTACCGGCTTATAACCGGGAATAACACATAGGAATAATTCTGTACCATCTCGCCATGAAAACTTACGTGAAGTGAGTGTGGAGTGAGTTGTAATCACAACTAATTCTAAGAATTGAGACTTTTGACCGCCTCCTCTAAGATCGCCTTTTTTTTTTGTTCCGGGGTGGAAAATGCTCATGCATGTCCGCCGCCCTGGGGTGGGCGATGGAGTCTGTCAAACTTCTACTGACTAGAAACCACCCCGGTGTCTCTTCTGGCACGAGCGCGCGTGGGGCCGCGGGAGTCTAAATTCTTCCACGGCCCCACACTCTCGTGCTGGCCTGGTCTGGCGGGCCTCGTCTCCTGCACGGGATAGTGGTGACCTAGGGGGTCGTGGTGGCCTAGTGGTTAAAACACCAACCTCTCAAGTATGAGTGCGCGGGTTCGATTCCAGGTCAGGCAAGTACCAATGTAACTTTTCTAAAGTTATATGTACTTTCTAAGTATATCTTGGACACCAATGACTGAAGGTGAAGGAAAACATCTCGAGGAAACCTGGACTTTAAGTCTGAAATCGCCAACCCGCATTGAGCAAGTGTGGTGATTACACTCAATCCTTCTCTGTATGAGAGGAGACCTGACCCCGTACATCGCCTCAGAGGCGCACGCCTTGCCTCGGGGTCCCTCTAAGCTCGTCTCCCCTAACTTCTCTCGGTGAGATTTTTACACAATAGATCGGTAGCAACCTACATTTGAAGATGCTACCTGCTACTATACAATTCAATTAACTGATTTTGTGATCAGTCAGTAGCTTGAAATTATGTTCTAATTATCAAAGTACATTATTTTGCTTTCTCCTATAATACACAGAATAATAAAGAGAATACACAGTTTAAATAATATCTATTACTTATTCACGATTAATAGCTGTTATTTATAATATTTAGGTATATGTGTTTTTGAAACTCCTATATAATAAGATAAGCTCGTAAATGTATCTTTAAATTATACTTATAACGTACAAAATTAATTCGCAGTAATCTGAACGAGTCCCAAGCTGCTGATTTGAGGAACTTTTTCCAGAATTCCGTCTAATATTAATCTACACTAATCTGTACACAATATGTGGCAGCCAACTAATTAAATAAGCCATTTAGTTAACCGTCTCGGGCCCTAGTCTGCTAGTTATTCTAACACGATACCATTGTCATTCTGGGGCTTAAATCTGGGGCTCCTAAATTCATAATTTCTCGGAGTTTCTCTGCGTGATCGAATCAGAAATGAGGAGATCCGCAGAAGCACCAAAGTCACCGACATAGCGCTTCGAGTCGCTAAACTTAAGTGGCAGTGGGCAGGGCACATTGCTCGTAGAACCGATGGCCGATGAGGCAGTAAGGTTCAGGAGTGGCGGCCACGTACTGGAAGACGCAGCGTAGGGAGGCCCCCAATAAGGTGGACCGATGACCTGGTGAAGGTTTCTGGGAAGACGATGGATGCGGGCAGCACAAGACCGGTCACCGTGGAAAGCCTTGGGGGAGGCTATTGTCCAGCAGTGGACATCTACAGGCTGAAGAAGAAGAAGAAGAATGACATTGCCGTACTGTCATTATTAGAAAACCAAGAGAATGGCACCTTTGTCTAATTAACTATTGACTTTAAAATATGTGGAATATTCTACGAAACATATCGAGAACAAACAGTCTGTGGAAGCCCAAACAAACAATTCACCTAATTATTTCAAATAGGTAATGTAACATCAAACTCTCAAATCATAATGAGTGTACTATGTAAACAAGTACAACGATAATGCTACCATTCAAAATACACTAATATTAATAACAATTGCCATTCAAGTTTAGTTGAAATTACTAACAATAAGAATGACCTACGACCTTTGGTTTTGATATCGGCTAAACTTAACGAATTCGACGGAGCTGGAGTAGTTTGCAGTCGTCACATGACGTAACCCAGCTAGTTCAAACAACACCGACGTTACTTTAAATATATCTCACTTATAATAATACCTAAGTATTATTTCCGCTCATTTCCTGTTCTCTACAAGTTTACTGACGTTCCTTTTCATATCGCCATAAATTCATTTATTAAGCAGCTTCTAGAATCTTCATATAGGTTGAGTTAGTCATTGATACTTTTACATAAAAACTATATTTTAAGCTGTCTAAGGATTTTTGTGGTTAGTGTATGTTAGTACCGTATAATGTAACAGTGTATGTAGTGGAATTTAAGAAGAACTTGAGTGATGTGTCACTCAAGTTCTTCTTAAATTCCACGAAGAGCAAACCAGTGAGCCAAGAGAGATATGTTTGATATCATAATCGTGCTCAGTGCTCACTCAGAGGCAATGAGCTGCGCTACTCTGTAGCGACTCAGTTATACTGTAAAGTAAGCTTTAAAAAACAAAAAAAAAATTGTTCATATCTTTTGACCCATAGAGTTTCTTATAAGTAGATTTCCTCACAATATATATTGTGCTTGTAGATTACATGTCATATTTGCAACCGTGGACCGTGCGCACTTAATGTTTCTTGAGTGCTTGTGTTACGGTCCATTTGAAGTAAACAATATTGAGCTCCTAGCTTGTTTCTCAATCGGAAAACACGAAGGTACATACATGAGTTTGTTTGAGCCAAAGAAAAATGATGACCATCTTAACGTAATCCTCCGGTCATTTCCATTGTGGAGGTGTATACTCAGTTGTTTAGCTCGCAACAGGTGGTGCGAGATTTTCAATGACTTGTTGAATATCGCTCGGGAGGAACATTCGCAAAGGTATGAATGACCGTGTGAGGTATGAGTGCGACCGTGCGGCAATTGAGATGAGCGACCGATGTGCCGGGTCGGGCCCCTGTGGAGCACGCGAAGATGCGTTAGGCGTTACTCGGGAGACCCTTCGTGCCACTATGTCCGGTGACCACGCGGCACTTAGCTGCCCGTCAATTTATTTTTAGATCAAGTTCCTGTTATAATATCCAACCAAATAATCGGCACCGTGTAATTTTTAAGGAAAGAAAATCGAACCGTGTAATCGTTAACTGCAAAGCTTATCGTGCGATCAATTAATAACACGGACAAGGTGGTCCGACTCGATGATCATAAACAATCGTACGACAGATCGGCATTTCTAAATTAATGGCTTTCGTAAAATACACGGCCGATATTTATTTGCGTTGGGTTTCGAGAAGAACTGTCCGGGTGAGATGGGCGGGCGGTGGCGGCGTGCACACTGATAGTGAGGCTGCGGGGTCACGTTCCCGAGATAAAACCAGAGATAACACCGTCGTCTTCTGTACGCGATTGTCTCTGGCCGTGTATTCTTATTCTTCGTTATTGAGTATGCAGGGTTACGCTAGCCGTAACGATATTGATAAACGGCTTAAATATTTGCTAATAACATAGATCGAGGAACATATGATCGCCAGTGTAAACACGAGAACTCACTGCGTAGGTTTAAGAGCTGTTGTTATACCTAATATCGGTTATAAACAAAGCACGTCTCAAGTATCACGAAATTGCAAGTTAAAACGAATGTTTCACGATATTTTAAATATATGGTGTTACGCATATATTATAATGGGTTTTGTAAGAGTTGTTATTTTATAGGAGGAATAAATTTTACTGTCAACTATAATCTGAGGAAGAGATATCTAAACAAATACTAGTGTGGCGTTGGTAATCTATGGCGACTGTAAAAATATTTTTGTTGACAAGAGAAAAACTAATGGACATTTTTTATTTCTGTTATCTGTCAACGGAAAATATTTTTGCTTAATTAATTATATCGTAGTAATCTTTGTATAAACTTTCACTGTCAGTCATATACCAAGTAGGTATATGTATACTAGAAAAAGAAATTACCAAACCTTTCCGTCTATCATTTCTGTCCCATGTACACATCTATACGTATATACTAATACTTAAAGCTGAAGAGTGTGTTTGTTTGTTTGAACGCGCTAATCTCAGGAACTCCTGGTCCGATTTGAAAAATCATTTTTGCGTTGGATAGCCCAATAATCCAGGAAGGCTTTAGGCTGTATAACATCACGCTGCTACCAATAGGAGCGGAGCATATAAAATAAATGCGAACGAAGTCGCTGGCGGGCGCTAGTCACTAATATGTAAGACGCTATAATAAGAACATTACAATGTGTAGAGAAACGTGGACCTAGTAGAGAACGTTTTCTTAGCGTAGGATGTAAAGCTTTTAAGCTTAGCGATTTTTTTTGCCTTTCATGTATCGCCTCGTCAATATTTTTCTTGAAAATATGTTTTTTATACAATATCACCCCCGCCTTTGAAGACCAGCTACTAGAAATAAATGGTTTATACTATTGTATGTATTATAAATAGGGTGTGGTGTTATGTTTTGTAACTAACAAGTTATATAATATAACTACGCCTTGGTTATCCGCAGGGTTGGGCAGAATTGTACCAATACATCGACCATTATGACATTTTTTTATCTTTATTAAGAAAAAAAAAGGCTTTAATCGCGAAGCTATTATGCCAGCCAATCACTATGTTTAAACCCCATGGTGGCGAGCCTATTGAATGTAACCTGACTGAGAAAGTCCTGATAAAAAACTCAAGTAGGCAACGTTTTGCCCGATTCGACTTGCGACGAGGCAGTATTTTAGTTTTTTTTTTTAAGTAATTATAAACTAGTTCTTGACTGCAATCCCACCAGATGGTAAGCAGTGATGCAATCGTTGGTGGTAAAGCGCACTAGTTTATTAAGCCTATTCACTTAAAAAACTAAGGAATATAAAGGATGACGGCAGTTGAACGAGGTGATGCAATGTTAAACCCAAGATTAACACGACCAAACGAAGCTGCGCTAGAGAGAGATTGATCTGGAGACTCCCGACACAACAACATTTGGCGCATCGTACCCGCCACACATCGCAATATAACTACTCAGACCCGTCCTCCGTACGGCTTCACCAGACATCATGCCGGAACACGACGAATCGCTTGGCGGCAAGACTTTGTCTGGTGGGTGTTAACTTCTGCCGGCAGCCGATGTTATGGCCTACCATCGAGAGAAATAGTTTTCTTGTCTTATAGAACATTGCTATAAAAACGTGTTATCTTCATCTCCACAGCAATCTTACGCCATACGGTTTTTTCCCTCCAAGGAGATAAGTTGCATAATCCGTTAATTTATCAAATAAAAACATGTATTTATACGAAGCGTTTGTCGATGTGTCTATAGCCGGTGCATTCCCGTTTTTCAAAGAGAATGCATTGAATTATTTTGACCCCGGGGTCAATGTTATTTATTGGAGGTAGACAATACGACCTTTGAACTGAGAGAACAATATTTCTGAGATTAATGATTAGTGTGTCTTGTTAACGTAATCTTTGTATACCTAAACTGAGATTAACTTTACCGGTGGGCTTGCTTGTGTTAATGCTAATTAATCACTTGACTTCTATCTACATCATTTTATTGACACAAGGTTTTGTTCGCTTCCCATTTGCCTTGACATGTAGATAGAAACATAAATAAAACACAATATTTTAGTGTTACGTTATTTATTTATTTATTTATTATGGCACACCAACGACATATTTACAATAATAGCGATATAAGAAGCAATCATAGGTCTTCAGTTTTGTGTAAATACATCACATATAGGTATGCACAACATTCACAATAAGAGTTCTTAACTTTTAACAATTCTATTCAATAAAACATATATATTACAATTAAACTCAAAATTAAATGACAAATTAAAATTAAATGACATTGAATAACAATTTATAAATAAAATAAAATCAAATAATATGTAGGTATGTTAAAAATTGCAGTTTTGGTATATGTTTTTTGGTGGACAATTTTTTATTAAAGTGGCAGTTCACTACAGGACAATTCTTTTAATTTTAGATTTGAATATTGGCAGGCTATCAAAGAAAATGTCGATGCTTCTGTCGATCGAACAAGCTCTGTTGTAGGAAGTCAACATTCTGTTTAATTATTATGATCCTAATCGGTCAGTTTAGCGGGGTAGTTAACGTTAGTACTTCCGTTTATTTTACAGTTTTACTTTTACGAAGTAACACTGTCATTGTGTTACTTACGTTAAAGTTAGTACTTCCGTTTATTTTACGGTCTTACTTTTACGTAAGTAGCACTGTCATTGTGTTACTTACGTTAACGTTAGTACTTCCGTTTATTTTACTTACGTTTTACTTTTAACATGATTTAGAGTTTTCAGTAAGTATATTACGCAATTAGGGTGCATTACAATACAGCTGTGCGCCATTTTTACCAACAAGGCAAAGAAAATAAGAACTTGTCGTAGTGTACAACAGTCGGCGTTTTCAGCGAAAGTTTTCAATGAATTCGAGCTATCGTAATTTTAGGTTCAATAGTTGCCAAAAAGGTTCGCCTCTGCGAATGGCCGGATTGGCCGGATTAATTCTAAAAACTTTAAATGTACAGACACGGCATGCGTTTAAATTTATAATAGGCATAGTCTATAGCCATGTAGGGTGTTGAATCGTTATAAATCATTTCGGTAGATTGGACTGATGACGTAAATGATGCCTCTCTAATAAATCTTTGCGAGGTGTTGTCGTTGGTGCGCTGTCATTAAAATTCTACCGTTGGCACACATTTTTGTTCGATAATGATTTTCATTAAGTACTTACCTTTGGTTTCTTGATGTTATTCCATACGTTGAGGTGTTTGGTAATAATTTATCTGCTAAGACACCCAACATCTAAGTGTCTGTCCGCGCGATTTTGAGAACTTTCACAGTCTGCTATCCGTCAAATATTCCATTAGGTAAATATTGTATATCTGGACTGAGATCAGACTGAAAAGGTTCTTAAAATAATCAAAAACGTTTAAAAAATTGTCAACATTGTCATTGTCTTTTTAACATTGATTATCGCAGACAGGAACTTGATTTTGAACATTTTCATTTACGGGAATTGCTAACCCTGTATGTGACCAGCACTCTAATTACGTACAAATAAAGGGTGTTTATTCATAAAGGATGATTATAGTTAAGTGATGTTTAAACGTCAAAAATGTATGGCTAAACAGTCGTAATTCGAACCAGCCATGCTAATGGAGCTTCATTTTTAGGGTTCCGTACCTCAAAAGGAAAAAACGGAACCCTTATAGGATCACTTTGTTGTCCGTCTGTCTGTCAGTCTGTCTGTCAAGACCCTTTATCTCAAGAACGCGTGGACGTATCAAGCTAAAATTCACATGAAATACTCAGGTCTGTTGTCCCTTTAAGCTGTGAAAATATCAAACTTCTAAGCCAAGCCGATCAAAAGATACAGCCGATTATGTCGATATTTTCAACAAATTTTCGACACTCGCAAAGGAATCAAAACCTACAGGATACTTCCCGTAAACTCAGAATCTTGAAATTTGGCATGAAGCATTGCCATATAATGCAAATATAGGAAAAATTGTGAAAATCACATTTTTTTAGTTATATAATACAATAAAAATATTTTAGTAAAATGAAACTTACTACCTTATTTCTCACGAACGAATAAAGGTATCAAATTGAAATTTATATCAAATACCTAGGTCTATTGTCCCTTTAAGCAGTAAAAAAATCAAACTTCTAAGTTAACGCGATCAAAAGATACAGCAGTTTATACCGACACCTTAGACGAATTTCCGTCACACGCTAGGGAATCAAAACGTACAAGGTACTTCCCGTGAACTCAGAATCTTGAAATTCGGCACGAAGCAACGTTATAACAGACAGATAAAGGAAAAATTGCAAAAATGATAAATTTGAAGTTACATAAAATATTAAAATATTATTTTTGCTTACATGACATAAAATATTTTTTTAATAATTATAAACTTACTGCCTACCCTTTTTCACATGAACGAAATGAAGAGATATTAAAGTTGAAATTCATATTAAACACTTCTTAAATCTAATTACCTCTAAAATGTGAAAAATTCTAAATCAACGCAAAAATTCAAAATGCTGAGGTACCTACCTATTAAATCATACCGCGTATTTTGAAATTCGCCACTACTCGCAACGGAATCAAAACATAGACTACTTCCCGCTGACATTGAATATTGAATTTTGGTATGAAACAATAGCTTAAGGTAACCTAACAGAAAAACCCGAGACCTTTTAAAATTTTTAGGCACAGTAACTAGTTAAACCAAAACAAAGACCAACACAATCGTCATTCAATCTAAATATTTTGGTGAATGTAGTTCTGTATATAACCTAAATGCGTCCTAACTGCTGTATTATACTTAGTACTTATAAATATATTCAAAGACATTAATTGTAATTTCCTATTGTTGTCAATGATTATCAGACAGCTTGCTTCCTACTGGCGAAGCGGGACGGGGGGGAGTAAGTAGTAACGAATAAACGCGCAAGAACTAGCCGCCCGCTGGCGCGAAGGCAGGCGGTTGGTCAAGGGAAAGGGTATCGCGGCACAGCGAGCGGCAGCCGTGCGCCATACGCACGAGCGCTTAGATGCCGTTCGCACGTGTACCGAAATTAGTAAAATTTGCGACAGTTTCTCGTTGATTTTGTTTACTTCTACTTTGTTTATCAATAAACCGCTTTTTTTATAAGTTATAAACTAGCGCTTAACCGCAATCCCGCCTGATGGTAAGCAGTGATGCGATCGTTGATGGTAAAGCGCGCTAGTTTATTAAGAGCCTATTCACTTTAGGCTTGAAGACACTCAAATTGTAATGTGACGGAAACATCACTGGCAAATTGTTCCAGTCCCTTGATGAAGGCGGTATAAAAGAGGAAGCGAAACGCTTCGTCCGGATCGCAGTGGTGTCAACAACGTAAGGGTGGAAACTCGCCGTACGACGGGTCGTCCAATGGTGGAACGGAGATGGGGGAATTAAATTATGCAATTCCCTTGCACACTCACCATAATGCGTCCTATAGAAGACCGAAAGGCTGGCTACTCTACGCCTTTGCTCCAGGCTTTGGAGACCGCTACGTTTGTACGGCGGAACCCTCGGTGTGCGAGTCCGACTCGCACTTGACCGGTTTTTTTTTTATTATTTGTACCTACTTACATATCGGACGAGGAATTTATTATGAATCTTTTAACTTATGACATAAGTACATGAATAGTAGGGGTAATTATCTTATTTTTATTATTATTATATTATATTATTATTTAATATGTTCTAGAATCATCCATGCTAATGGAGCTTCATTTTTTCACTAGTTAACTTGAAGCAATGTTTATGAATAAAGGCGAGAATCTGAAGGATTTTAAAGGATAATCATGCTAGAAAAACGTGCTCAAGAACGCAAGTAACGTTATGAGAATCGTAGGAAAGTTCAACCACTTTTAAAAATAAATTCATTGCTTACTGTTACGCAATTACGCCGTATATATTGACCTACGCCCAAATTAGCTACGTGACTCAAACACCATCACAATAATGTTTATTTCGACAGTACTGCTTCATAAACTTGAAAAATTCGTTAAAATCGCAAGGAATTTACGTACCTAGATGAATATATCTGCAAATGTTCCCTTAAAGCTTAAGTTATGGAAGAGATATACTTTCGGATGAGATCTTGGAATCAATTTTGAAGCAGATATCTTTAACCGATTGAGCTGAACACACGTATGCACGTTCAGTTTTGATGACAATGCATGGTGGTGACGTCATTCTTTCTTTTCTTTTTTTACGTCCTTTTTATTATTTTTTTCTAAATCCAACATGACCCCATACCCCATATAGCGGACCAATTATTTTAAATGCTCCTTTTTGTTCTTTTATATGGGTATTAATACCTACATATATTGTATGGATATGAAATAAAAGAGCTTGATAGCATAAATCTAAACCTAAAATGACTTCTATCCAACAAAATTTGGGGGGCTCTCTGAAAATATTTAAGTACCTATCGTTTAATATTGGCAGGTAAAACACTCATATTTACTTAAATATGAGTGTTTAACCCGCCAACATTGAGCCCCCCAACTTTGTTATAATTTTGGCTTTTTTTATAATTTTATCTATTAAATTATTCACAAGAAATTATTTAACTTATCTGTTGTGTTGTTATGGTAGAATTGTGAGGTTTAGTGCAAAATTATTGCTCTTTAGCACATTTCATAAAATTGTGCTATGGTTTTAGTATAATGATGATAACAAAGTTTATGATTTTTTTAGATATCCTTGTTCCGTTCGACCAACTTCCAACACAAGCCCTTTGGGTTTAGCTGATAATCAAGCTACACTTGAACTTTGTAATATTCCCGAAAAAGATGTTGCTGAGCAGCCGCTGAGGTTGGAGAACAAGTTACCTAATTACCATTAGTTTTTATTTCGAGTATTTTTTCATGAAAGATGCTTATCAAAACTTATCTAAGCATGTAGTTTACATAGGAGCCCGATACATAGAGAGAATAATGCTAAACATGGAGGGACTGAGTGCACAGTTGAGTCTGAAAAAAAAAATTGATTTGACAACTTCTTGTGAAGTTGAATTACTATTTTAAAAGCTGTTGATTGAACTAAATCTTGTTATCAAAAATTAGTTTTACTGAAAAATTCCGATGTTGTACCACAGTCGGTTTTTGCGTGTGTAAAACATGGAACTATCAAGGTGTTCGGGAATGTTTAAATAGTACGTACATCAGTTTGACACTTTGCAAAAGTAGAAACATTTTTCTATATCATAACCCTCCTTTTGCTTTGCCGTAGTCGGGTAAAAAGCACAATGCATACATTGAATTTAGACCTTTATGCTTTGGATTACGAAAAACATTGTTACAAGGACTTAGTAGCTAAACAATTCGTGTTCATATTTCGTAACCTTTCTGTAATCAGACATTATCAATCAGCATGACAATATACTTGAATTTACCGCCGAGATTGATGACATCATTATAATCGAAGATATTCATCCTAAGGTTGATTCATTACATTACCAACAGATTCCCTGTTACCAAGATATTAGCAAAATATTTGTTTGTCGTTAATAATAAACGATGCCTGACATTTACAGGGCCAACGTGGCCAGAAATTGTTCAAGACAAGGAGGTTTCGAAGATAAAGGGGGAAGCCTCTTTGCCCAGTAGTGGGACATTAGTAGGCTAAAAAAAGTACATTATTGACAACAACAACCTTATATTGATGGTAATGTTTTCCGGGTGAAAACGAGCACGAAGATCAACTTAACCAAATTGCGGTTTTACTCTTTATTGGCCTTAAGTAACTTAAACATATTTCAAGATGAAAAACTAAGAACAACATATTTACCCGCTATAAAATTGAAAGCTAAAGCTGTGATAACAAAGACAAGACAAACAATTCAATGCTGTTGGTAAAAGAGTGTGTGAAAATTCCATAGCCACCTACAGCGAACGGCTTTTATAAAACAAAAAAACTGTCCTGACCTGTGTGTGGAATAATGAGAGTCAGCCTTCGGCCGGAGCCGGTAAATCCAAAACAGTCAATAGAGTAACTGCTTGGCACCCAAGACACGCAGACCACCACCAAGTGAAAGAAATATCAAATAAGAAAAACTTGCCTTCACTTATTTGTATGGAGTCTCAGGGCTAAACAAACGTATACGGACAGGGCTGTTCCCCCAAAGGTAACTGGATACCCCACTAATCTACTAACTGTCAAACATGTATAGAAAAATGGTGCCAAGTAAGCTCTTAACGACCAAATATAATTTGTACCAGTCAACACAATCCTTTTTTAGCGATCATTAAAACAGTTCGACAATTTATAGCATTACGTTACGCCTTAAATGGATTTTGAAGGAAACGGACTACCGCTGATATAAATGATGTCCAATAATGCCAAAATGCTCTCCAGTTTTCCTTGATAACGTAATTAATTAAAGGTATTTTATCTGAATTCCTAATCGAGCAATATGGACAAAGCAGTGAAAAGGTTGTCTTACTAACATCCTTTAACACCCAATGGCAGTCGATACGGGTTGTTGGAGCCCTTAAAAGTCCAACAATAGGTCTAACTGCAATGCTTCGATGTCGCCTTCGGGTTGTGGAGGTCAGACGGCAGTCGCTTCACGGAAAATGTCGAAGTACCATACCAACAGTTGGACTGGCAAAGCGGACCCCATACTCCAAAGCTGAAAAGGCTTCGGATACGACTGGGATTAACGCTGTGATGATGATGATGATTAACATCCTTTAACAGTTTCTTTAGCTCTGACACCTACAATCCAACACCGACCTTATTGCAAAACCAATAAACATTGCTGTGTTTAAACAAACTTAACAGTCGCAGCAAGGCAACAGCAACTTTATTATCAAGATGTCAAAAATCACTGTGATATTGACAGTGATGCAGAATCAGAGGCAAAACAACTATCAATGGGTTGTAAGCAAAATTGTCTATGAAAACTATATTGAGGCTGGGGCTTAGATTCTCAGGTCGGCTGAAATATAATTGTATTCTTCTACATGGAATTTGCTCGGCCTCTGGATTCGTGTCCGGATGGTGCGAAAAAAAACCCTTCTTATATGGCACTTACTGACGTCTACTATAGGTAGAAATCCGCACAACCCAAGAAACAAGGCGTGCTGCTACTGGTTTATGATCAATTTGCAAAACTAAGAACTTGTCCGCAACCAGAAAGCGGATTCAGGCAAAAAGTGGGGACAAAAACAAAACCAGGAAGAACATAAATCTTTTTACACATATCATGCGGAACCGGTTTCTGTATATTTATATGCTGGACACGATCAACTTGAGTTTAAAGACCGTAAAATTATAATTATTTAGAACGTTAATTGTCACATAAAAGAAGCCTATATTTATGTTTCAGCCTGGCCATCAATTTGCAAATATGTTACCTTGTTATGCAAGACGAATAAAAGCTGTGTTTAGCGGCGCCAGCGTTTTAATATACAATAACAACCGGAGTTTGAACAGTTGATAGCCAATTCTTTGGCTTTTCGACCGTTGTTAGTTATTCAAAGCAATTTCAGAAAAGACTAGCCTAGCCTAACGGTAATATGACAAGGTTTACAATCTTTTTATAAAAATATAATAAATGACTTAAACACTTTATTACTTAATTGTTTTTTTTTAATTCTTAATCCGTAACTATCCGTACTGTAGATACATATCACCTCTTTAGAAGACCAATGTGACAGAGTTTTGGCGGGAAAGCTAAGCTGAGTGTCACACTCATTTTTCATTAAACTTTCAAATTATTTATAGTGTTGTTTACTAAATAAAAGTGCGTGATTTGTGTAGTAAAAAGTGCATTCAATAAATAATTCATAAAGAATATTGAGATATCGTTGCATAGTGGCCTCATCATGACTTTGCCTCAAACCTCCCTCGTAGACGGTTCGCGCGGCCGTCTTTTTCGACATGAATGCACAAACCGTGCGAAACCAAAGAAGAAAGAAATAAATATATAGTTCCTAACAATCCCAACACGTGACATTGGCTAAATGCACAAACCGTGCGAAGTCAAAGAAAAAAAAAAAAACAATGTGACATCTCATTAAAAACGATTTTTTTATTTTTTGATATTCAAAACCCTTTTTTATTATGTTTTCGATATTCAAAACCGGGAAGTCAAATTTTATTTTCTACAAAAACGCGGCATTTTTAAAGTGAATCTACGGTATAATTATTAATATTTTAGAATTTATCAACGTTTCCATATTTGAAAATTCTCTCCTATAAAGTTATGCTTTAAAAAATATCACGATATTCATCAAAAGAGGCGATGATTATAAGTATATGGTTTAAAAAATCGTCTGTTCGATTTACTGTGCTATTTATTTATGATAAAATAAATAGTGCAATCCAAATTAAATAATAATAAAATAATAAATATACAGAGTGGTGCTGACAATACGACAATAAATTAAACATCGTGTACCTCAACACATTCTCAATCTACTCTTAAAAAATCATATAAATATATCCATTAGTTTAGTCACAGGAAACCATTTTTAATTTTCCACATTTTCTACATGATGTACATGTTGATAAGGAAGCGCTTACAGGTTAATGACCGCCGCATCCTGCGGTACTAAACTTTAATAATAATGGCGCCAAAGAACAAGTCGATGCAGGAACGCGCTGTCGCCCGCTGATCGGAGGTCATTTAACCAATATTTTAAAGGATGTTCTATTCCGCTTGCAATTTTATGTGATTTAGTTTGTTTGAAATTTACATTTTTTTATTTTTGATGCTAGTTTTTTTTCTATGGTTTAGGATTATTCCTATGAACCAGCATTGTTCGTGTTTTCATTTATTGTCGTATTGTCAGCACCACTCTGTATACGAACAAATCACACAGATTGAGCTAGCCCCAAAGTAAGTTCGAGACTTGTGTTATGGGATACTAACTCAACGATACTATATTTTATAATAGATACATATATAGATAAACATCCAAGACCCAGGCCAATCAGGAAAAGATCGTTTTTCATCTTGACCTGACCGGGGATCGAACCCGGAGCCTCCACGTCGCAGGCAGGCGTGTTGATCGCTGCGCCACGGAGGACGACAAAATTAAAATTATAAATGCGAAAGTACGTAAGTTTGTTTGTAATGCTTTCACGCTAAAACAACAGTCCAAATTCGTGTGAAATTTGGCACATGCATGGTTCTTCTCATCCCGGATAATAAACAAAGATGCGGACAAGCTAGTAATAAAATATTGTTGAAATGTCATATTATTGCAATTATTAGTGTGTTAAACTCAATTAGGCTGCTGGCCAGAAAATAGCATTTAAATCAAGCTACCCAAAACTGTCAAATATTCCCAATCAACCTTAAGCCTTAATGCTTTAGAGAACAAGTTGAAAATCTAAAAGAGACATCTGACAGATTGTAGTAGCTTGATGTGCTGTCGTCTGTACCTACCTAAGTTTGTTACATCTGCGTTTGTTTTCTAAATTAATTATCTTTTACCCTAATAGGCGAACATTCGGCAGTTAGGGACTGATTTTACACCGTCCTAGTAACAAACATGATTCTAAGTGGAACCGAATACATCCCAAGGGCATAATCATAAGAGTTGCGTGTATCTAGGGATTATACTGAGATGATAAACAACATGCCCACATATATCGGATCGGTATGTAATCGTACACAGTACGGTCCATTGTGCGAGTCTCTAAATAAGCCTATTGGAACCGTAAGATTTCTTATATCTATTTATTAGACAATCGATAGTTTGTTTATAACGTCTTTCTTAAGGCTACACTGGTTTCTTCTCTGTCCTTCGAACTGGTAACGCTAAGGGTATAGAAAGAGAGAAGGGAAATTTTCGCTGCCGCTATCTTGAATTTTCATTTTGACCTGGCTTCAGAAGCCTGGAAAACCATGAAAACGACAACCATGATGACGGATTTGACAATCTACACAGCCGCCATCTTAGGTTTTTATTTTGACCTCACTATCTGTATTAGAACCCTAAGTAACCATGAAACAAGACCCATGACATTTTCAGATTTCCGACACTAGTGTCGTCTAACAACATGAAAAAAAATGTTTTTCTCTATAAACGAGAAATTTGCTTCTTTAGGTACAGACGACATCACATCAAGCTACTACAATCGGTCACATTTCCTTATTACATTTTCAACTTTTTAACAAAACCATTAAGGCTCAAGGTTGATTGGGGATATCTGACAGCTTGGGGTAGCTTGACCTGCTGTCGTCCGTACTACGTAACGATTTTTCCCAGGTTACCGCAAGCTCCGTTAAAGGACCTCATTCCAAAATCACATATAAGTAAATTTGATACGTAGGCTAACGTTCATATACAGTTCATGATTGATTAGGTTCATTTCGTAGTTATTGATCATCATATCCACGACCTGACCTACGAAAGGATTTCGTCAGAGCCTTAATACGATGTGGGTAAATAAACGTGAATCATCATCATCAAGTCAGTGTGTTATCCCAGTCGCGTCCGAAGGTTTTCAGCTTAGGAATCTGTGGTCCAATTTACCAGTTTAACTGCTGATTTTGGCTAAACTTGAATATTTTCCGTGAAGTGACTGCCGTGCCGTGAGCCGTCTGACCTCCACAGCCCAAAGCCGATATCGAAGCATAGCAGTTAAACCAATTGTTGGATTTTGAGGGCTTCATCACCGCTACGCCACGGAGGCTGTCAATAAATAAATGTGAATAACAATCGTGAAATGCTTCTTGTTCACTTATTTTACCTTTTGTTCACTTCGTGTCTATTTGTTAATTAATTAACTAGCGCACTAAAAATGAAGCGTACAAAAGGAGGTAAGTCTAGCAAGTCGCTTTAGTTTTTGTCGATTCTATTTAAGCACAAACGACAAACACTAGCCATCTTTTTCTCCTTTAAGTTTTAGATTGCGCCCCATCTCACTCACACTGTGCCAACGTGTGAAATGTACGCAGAATAAAAAAAATGCATGTGTGTGCTGCTGCTCCGATCGGCACATTTATTTTGGTTAATTTGTTAGAGTATATCATATCTGTTTAATATCATATCAATGTCCATCAATGTCTATATGGTTAGTCGTTAGGGCGATCTTTTATATACGTCAGTAAATACAGCTTTTATTTCGACAAATATTTTAAGTGATTGTAAGTAAATGATATGCCTAGCGTAACGGTTACCTACTTCTAAAGCTGAACAAGACCTTTCTTTTGGCGGGAAATCATCAAATGACCTCACCCGCTCTGCCGCATCTCAGGCATTTACTGATTAAACTCCACCCGTGTTACTCCGCCTGAACCGACCTGGGATCACTGTATCTCTTTTGAATAATCCGCGGCGCGTTCAGGCAACGGTTCTCATTGGTTCTAGTGAATCCCGACATGAAACTGAACAAGTTCTCAAGTGTATAAAGTTTATTAGTTCAATACTTATATACAGTATGTTAACTAACAGAGGGCGTTCCCGTTAACCCGAAATAGTATAGCATACATACATGCTAAAAAAAATATTTCCATTCGAAAACAAAATGTTTAAATTTTTTTTTCCAATATGAAAATATTCAATAAAAAATTTTTTAACACCCTTGCTCGTAAAGCTGATGTAATCCCACCGGTTTTAAATATGTAAAGCGGGCCATAACAAACGCGTGTGTTATCAAAGCAAATAGTTAAGTTATAGTCCATACAAATTCCATAACAGCATTATTTGTCATTTCAAATAATTATGGAACTGATCGCCGCCGCGTGGCTCTAGCCAGTGAGCAGCGCGCTGTCATAGAATAAAGAGAGGGAAGTAGGTTATCTCCGACCCAATCCGCGATTTAATTGCCTACTGTCTTAGGGTTGTCACGTTTAGCAAAATTTTAATTCAGTGTCTATAAATTGGCAAAGGTCGGAAAGTTCACGCTTCGTAGGATTCGGTTGTCACCGAACCCGCTAACAAATATTTATAGACTAAGAGCTTATATTTAAATTATTTGCTTAGTATTTATACATATAGTCATACACAGTTTTTTTGTATTTTTTATTTTGTAATTTATTAGTAGTTTTGTACACATAAAGGACCATATTTATTTTTATTTTTAATTAATACAAATTTATATAACACAAACATATCTATTAACCCTAAAAATCGTAAAACAACATAAAAATACTGACAACTGCCTCTTTGACTAATTATTTCTGTTGTTAAGATCTGAACTTTATTTATCTGATTCACAAATTGTCAATTAGGTACTTACTTACTTTTAATAACGATTTTATAACTGTAAGTAAGTAGTTACTATACCTACCTACAATAGGTACTAAGAAATTGGCATAACTAAATGTAAACAAAGCAGTAGAGCGCTAGCGGCAAATCAACTGACAGATCAAAAGTACCTATAATCATTGATTTGTGTGAATAATAAATTCTAGTACGAAAACAGGCCTACCTACTTCCCCTATCTGATAGAAAACTAATACTTACAACAAGAAATAAGTAAGTTCCTAAGTGGATATCTCATCATCAAGTAAAAATTATAATCTTATAAGAATAAGTGACTTGCTTACCTTTCCTGCTCAGTAGGTAATCTGAACAGAGACAATTCTGAAATCGATGAATTAAGACACCCAAACAAACAACAATACTTTCTCCTGCGATAATCACACATTGTTCTTTAATTTAGCTACGTAGTATTCTGTAATCTGTGATTTAGCGAATGTGCCGAAAAGCCGTGACGCGCGAACCTCGTTCCGTGCTAGCCGCGACTAGCGCAGTCATAGGCACTCTAATATTGTGTTTAGGTGTGCGTGCGGCGACGCATAGATACTATGGCGCACACATACAAGCCGCGCGCGGTCCGTTTGTATGAAGATAACGTGCTTCCCTCTCTTTATTCTATGGCGCTGTTCCATAATTGAAATGGCAAATAATAATACTAATGGCGGGAAAGCAACAGTGTGCATTCACAGATTGAGTTTATTTAAATTAACTGATGTCCTATTTGAAATAAACAAATTTGTATTTGTTTGTATTTAAATGAGTATTTGTAAAAAAAAACAGTTTATTCGGTAATTTAAAAACTTGTCTGCATGCTCTAGCATTGCATTAGCATTGCCAAGATTTTCACGCAGCTACGGCAGAAAATAAACCTCGCGCCATTTTTCTCAAATTTTCTTTTCTTTGTACTTGTATTCTGAATATCTTTTTTTCTGTTTCCTCGCAAGTGTGTTAAAAAATGTCGTACGATATACGTGCGTATTGGTTATAACATGCTCGGCTCAATTACACACTCGCCTTCGGCTCGGGCTGAAATTCCGCCTCGCATGTTATAACCATCATTACGCACTAATATCGTAATGTACTATAAATTGACATGTAAAAGAAACACACTGTACACGCGAACATGAAAGACGGCAACGTCGCAATTTATTTATACATGACGACTACTATTTTGATTTAAAACAGGAGGTTTCAAATTTATTTCCAATTAGATTTTTTTTTATTCGGATTTTTTTATGCTTATTTTTCTATGCTGATATTTTTATTTTAATCTATTAATGATATATATTAACGAGTTTAAGGGAACGCCCTCTGTTATTTAACATACTGTATATAAGCACCGTATGTATTTTTATCCAGTCGTTTAGATCCGGCTGTTTCTGTTCTTACTTGCTTTTTTTTAAATGTTTTTTTTTTATATTTCAAACGACAATATAGGTATATGGTGACCAATGCGCCTCTTTTTTTTTGTTGGGATGGGAAATCATCAAATGACTTCTCACGCTCTGGGCGGAGCGGAAGG
The DNA here is from genome assembly GCA_017933935.1 of Sesamia nonagrioides. Classification (NCBI taxonomy): domain Eukaryota; kingdom Metazoa; phylum Arthropoda; class Insecta; order Lepidoptera; family Noctuidae; genus Sesamia; species Sesamia nonagrioides. The sequence goes on from JADWQK010000081.1 coordinate 2,305,795, forward strand.
GCGTGTCAGACTTTTACTGACTAAAACCCACCCGTGTTTTTTCACTTGCCTGTAGGACGGCCAGGGCCACGGTTTCTTGTTTAACCAACCCGCAACCCTGACCCAGGAGGCGTCGGTCTTCGTGGGCCCCGTCACGATATGCTGACATCTCTTTGAGGCGCGCGTGAAACGCGTAACTTCTTACAATGGATTTAGCACATGAACCAGAAGCGTAGAAAGTTTTCGTCACTTACAGTAAGGTATCTGTTGTTTCTTGAAAAAGTCCAATATCTTCGCAGTGTAAATAGCAGTGGAACAGTGTTTTGGATAATTAAGTATTTATGGTAAGCTGCGATAAGACTTATTTATTTTACAGAATCATAGAAATATTTATTGAGGTAGTGAAGGTGGTGGGAGTCGACGCGCCACCCCCACGACTGCAATAGGTATTGTATGTTTCTTGAGGGGCAATTTTCGTAATTATAAGAACGTCTGACAAAAGCATCTTTATTTTCTATACAATAAATATCGTACGCAGGACGGGTCTGAGCAGTTGATTGCGATGTGTGCCGGGTACGATGCCCCAAATGTTGTTGTGTCGGAAGTTTGGTCGTGGAGGGTTTCCAGATCAATTTCCCTCTGGCGCAATATCGTTGACCGTGTTGTTTTGTGGGTTTAACATTGCATCACCTCGCTCAATTGCCGTCTTTCTTCCCATTCAGTTTTTTTTAGTGAATATGCTCTGAATAAACTAGCGCGCCTTACCATTAACGATTGCATTACTGCTTACCACCAGGCGGGATTGCGGTCAAACACTAGGTTAAAATTGTAAAAAAAATGACGTTGATTTTCGCTTAGATGAGATTATGACTAGACTTTGAGAGTTTTTCATCACGGGAATTGGCCGTCTCATCTCAGTCCTAGTCTGTAAAAATCCGCTATTTTCCCTAACTTTTTGACAAGGGCAAGTACCTATTATATTATCAATACTAATATTATAAACGCGTAAGTAACTCTGTCTGTCTGTCTGTCTGTTACGCTTTCCCGCTTAAACCTCTCAACCGATTTTGATGAAATTTGGCACAGACAATCTTTAGACCCTGAGAAAGGACATAGGCACCTTTTATTGAAATATTTGATATTCCCGAGGGAAATCTAAAAAGCGCGTTAGAGCCGAATTCCACGCGGGCGAAGCCGCGGACGGAAAGCTAGTAGTTATAACATAATACTTAGTTATTCAAAAAGTAGTTAGTAGATTTCCAGGGTATGGAAATAGCTAAGGAACAGTACTTTGCTTGGAGCGACAGCTTACATGACGTCCACAACCCAATAATTGGGTAACACGACTCCTACACGTTAGTACCTAATACCCGTTTGAAGACTTTTGGGCTTCTCAGTACCCGTAACGACTTTCAATTATTTGCCGATGACGGAATAAATCATGTACCTAAGTAGGTATAGGTACCTACTTAACTTCAATCTCATTAAAATGAAAACTTTGTTGTTTAATTGAAAAGATTATTAAACTGCTTCTTAATGGCTATTAACCTACCTGTGACTTGTGAACGAGTCAGTTGACTTGTTCACAAGTTACAGGTCGATACGGTCCGCTGAAGCTAGCCGGTGAAGTCGTAGTGGCCTAGTGGTTAAAACACCAGCCTCTCAAGTATGAGTGTGCGGGTTCGATTCCAGGTCAGGCAAGTACCAATGTAACTTTTCTAAAGTTATATGTACTTTCTAAGTAAATCTGGGACACCAATGACTGAAGGTGAAGGAAAACATCTTGAGGAAACCTGGACTTTTAAGTCTGAAATCGCCAACCCGCATGCGAGCAAGCGTGGTGATTATGCTCAATTCTTCTCTGTATGAGAGGAAACCTGTGCCCTAGCAGTGGGACGATAAAAAAAGTTGCTGATGATGATGATGACGGTTCGCTAAAAAGCCAATGCGTGTTGATCGTAAACTTAAAAAGTTCACACTATAATCTTATTTTGTCCTAGCGTAAATCGATTATGCAATTATTAGAATTGTTCTTGGAAATTCTTGTTTAATTAGTGGGACGATAAAAAAAGTTGCTGATGATGATGATGACGGTTCGCTAAAAAGCCAATGCGTGTTGATCGTAAACTTAAAAAGTTCACACTATAATCTTATTTTGTCCTAGCGTAAATCGATTATGCAATTATTAGAATTGTTCTTGGAAATTCTTAATAGTGCGTACGTACTCACAAAGTTGTAGGTAGGATCTTTTGGTACGATTTTGCATAAACTACCATCAAATTGTACTTGCTTTTAATTCATTACTTTCATTTTTGTATATTTGTGCTAGTTTTAAGCACAAACCTAAGTGAGAGATGGTCTTTAATTTTATTATCGGGTTATCTTATAGATCAAATACTTAGTTAAACATAACTTTGTAAGCTGCGGAGTAATTGCGTAACACATCACTATTAAATTAGTACTTAGCAATGGCTGTTACTTTGACAATTCAACAACATTCATTGCATTTCAAAAAGGAGGAGATTACTCAATTCGACCGTATTTACGCTTTTTTTATGTTTGTTCGAGCATATAACTTCGTCGTTTATGAACCGATTTTGATAATTCTTTTTCTGTTGGAAAGAAGACGATCCCAAGGTGGTCCCATGATAAGGATATCAGGGTTTGATGGTGGAAAACCAGAGAAAACAAGGGGAACTTTCAAAAATTGCAGGGGCGACTAGTGCATTTCTTAGCATTTTCATTAAATATTTTAAAGCACTACAATTTAATAAAGGTCTGGAGTAGATCTGATGATGGAGCCGGGAGACAGTCGAAGGAACTCCTCAACAATTCACAGCAGCTACCTTGTGTTTGGGCTCGATAAATTTGTATTGATAAGAACTTTACACCTAGATGGGTTGTGACTGTCATAAGAGCTCTGATGATGAAGACAAAGGCCAGTTCGGGGAACTCCTCAACGGTTTACAGTAGCTACTTTGTGGTTGGACTTAATTCATTTATATGAGACCTTTGCTTTTATATTAAATTTATATAAAATTATTATTAAATTTATATAATATTATTATTTATTGGGTTAAAATAATGGTCTGCAGTAAATTTGATGATGAAGACCATAGGCAGTTGAGGGAATACTTAAGGGTAAAAATTAAAGTAAACAAAACTACGTCGTTTCCCAACTATATTTGCGTCAGCTTCCAGTGTGACCGGATGCAACTGAATACATAGTACTTTTAACAACTAAAAAGTGTAAAATAAAAACTTTTTTTTACAAAAAAACAACCGACTTCCAAAAACCGGAAGTCGGTGTCTTTGGTTTTGTATATTCGTTTTTTGACACCGACTTCCGAAATTGGTTATTTTTCACTTTGTAGTGGTTTTTGGAAGTCGGTTGTTTTTTTTTGTAAAAAAAAGTTTTTTAGTTAATTACTTTCATTTAAGTATATTTGTACTAGTTTTAAGCACAAACCTAAGTAAGAGACGGGCTTTGATTTTATTACCGGGTCATCTTATAGATCAAATAGTTAAACATAACTTTGTAAGCTGCGGAGTAATTGCGTAACACATCACTATTAGTAGGTACTTAGCAATGGCTGTCACTTTGACAATTCAACAACATTCATTGCATTTTTTACTTTATGAAGCAGACAAATTTTCGAATAAATGAAACATTGGATTAAGTAGTAAATCTTTCAAAATGCTACAGAATGAGAAAGATGACATGTTACGTAATATGGATGTTAGATAGCATCGTCGCCTTGAAAACTAACACTTCTAACAGTTTCCACCAAGATTTTTAACTAAAATCTCTCACTAGACTTGGAAATGGCTTATAATTTTCCACAGAACGGATTTTTCGCTGTTGTATCGTGCAAAAATAGCAAATATCGACGTTGGCGTTAAGTGCTAGACGACAGTCGAATAAACAGAGCGGCGTGCTCAAGGGCGAGCGCGTTTTTGTATCAAGATCGAATGCAGCATCCCACCCACGCCCGCGGTGCTAATTCGTCCATGCCTGGCCGCCCCGCGCGCGCCCCCGCTCATGTGCGTATGCCTCGGAAAATTGCTACTAAACTATAGATTAAAACCTTATACATTCATTCATTCACTCACTGGCAGACAGTGCAAAACGTAAACCGCTGTGTCTTGAAAATGATTCAGCGCGAGCATTCCATACATACCTAAGTACTCGTATTTATAAAAAGAAAGCTAACAGTATTTTTTGAATATTCGTTCAATAAAGAGGTTATACAACGTGTAACATAAAGGGTATATACATAAGAAAGGCATGGCATCTTTACATGATATCAAACGATATTGCAAGGGTTTTTTAATCCTATCTCTTTATGTTAGGAAGTTATGAGGAAAAACACCGCCTGTGATAGACTACTATCATACTAGTCGCACAGAGATATTGAAGACATTTATCGGATTTTGGCAAGTAACGTGACGGGTAACAAGTAGTTATATCGTATGTAGTGTGCTGCCACGTTTGTTATGATTTGATTTTAAGAAACACAAGAAACCGAAAATTTGGTACCAATTTTTTGAGTATTTTATTTTGAGTTGAAACCCTTCCGATATCGTTTGATATCATCTAAAGATGTCATGCCCTTGGTATGTATATACCCTTTTTGTTACACGTTGTATAACATTTGTAACTTTGGATAGAAGTTCATTATTTTTCTAAATAGCATAGAATAGAATACTCTTTAAAAATAAATATTATTTCGCAAAAAGAGGTAAGTTAATACCTGTGCGCTAAGCAACCCCATCCGCGGGTGGCGGGGGGCAGGACACGCGGCACCTGTGACGTGGTCGCGTCGCTATTCGCTTATAATAATACCAGTGTTGTCACTTTTTTTAAAAATTACAAAATTTCGGGGAATTTGGAATTAATTCCCGGGAAAAAAGGATTATTTCAAAATTCATTAGTATTGTTACTATGATGATTATGCAAAATTTTATATTCTATTTGGCCATGTGTTTACCTAACCTTTATTATCCTTATGGGTCGAACAGGGTTTTCCTCACATAAGTATTGTATAGTAGATTACAGAACATAAATATAAATATTTTACAAATGGTGTCACAAGGAGCAGCCTTATTGCTAAGAGCGATCTTTTACAGACAACCTTTACCAAACCAACTTTCAATGAAACTTTATTGGCCAAATTCATTGAAAAAAAATACCCACTTTCCCAAACAAACATTCGTGCTCCTAATTACTTATTCCACGAGTTTTTTTATGCTGAATTGTTCACTAATAGAATCGGTTCAATTTTATTCCCGCATTATAACTTTGCTAAAACGCGCATTCAAATTAAGAATTTAGTACCTACGCAAGAGCAAATTAAATCCTTTGAATCATCTTCTATACACTACACACTATATATATATATATAGTGACACTATACACTACTGTTTTGGTTGATTCATAAATGATTAGGATAAGAAATAACTTACTCCTAAATGATTATCTGAGTAATCGAATAACATCTTTCCGTTCACGTAAAATATTACTTGAACGTTCGAGCAATCAATCAAAGGGGATTTTTCATCAGATTGAAAACCCATTCTGACGAAATAAATCATTTTAAAAAAAATGGCTTATTGAAAAGTAATTTTATCTATAAAACAGTAACGTAATGACCAATTTAGATTTTCACTATAAATACCTTACTTAGGTATAGTAAACCTTTTCAAAATATAGCAACATGATCTTGATCGTAATTACTTGTACCGAGCAAGCTAATATTGTTGTACAAACATTATATTATTAACTCGTTAGTAATCGATCAGAACTTTATTTAGAACTGTTGGGAACCGAATCAAATGCACTCGAACAACCCCTGCGGCCGCACGCACAAACCAGTGAAAGAACGGAGTTAACCTTTATTCTGTACGTATTAATAGTTGCGAATGTTGTGACTTTAACAACTAGTTTGCAGGATAAAGAGACGATGATTAGTTCAATGTCTTTGACGATTAAATAAACTAATATTAAAGTGAGTCTTCTCGGTGGTAGGCCATAATATCGGCTGCCGGCAGAAGTTACCACCCACCAGACAAAGTCTTGCCGCGTCGTGTACGGCATGTCTGGTAAAGCCGCAAGGAGGAGGCCGTTTGAGCAGTTGTGTTGCGAAGTGTTCCGGGTACAATGCACCAAATGTTGTTGTGACGGGAGTTTGGTCGTGGAGGGTCTCCAGTAGGCCTAGTAGGTATGAGTTTCATTACGTAACTCGATCATCGATATCGGGCGCGTTTGGTGCTCTCATTGGTGGAGAGTTCTTACAACCTTGAAGCGGGCTAATCGATGAGTCAAACGCGCTCGATATCGACGATCGAGTTTCGTAATGAAAACTCATACTAGGCCTACGGATCAATCACCCCCTGGCGCATCATCGTTGGTCGTGTTGATGGGTTTAACAGTGCATCACCTCGTTGAACTGCCGTTTTCCTACCTATTCAATGAGATTTTTAAGTGCTTAATAAACTAGCGCGCTTTGCCATCAACAATTGCATCACTGCTTACCATCAGGCGGGGTTGCGGTCAAGCACTAGTTTCTAATTATTAAAAAAAAGAGTTTATACAAATCCTAGACGCTATTCGTCCACAACAAATACCGATTACACTTGAAATTGGAACAAACAAAAATTATTAAGGGCCAGGCTTTTCCGTAGTTCAACCAATCGTGGTGACGTAGCTGCTGCGGCTGCGGAGAACCTCCACCGGCGACTATAAAAACCTGATCGGTAATTACATTTTCGAGACGTTTGGAAGAGGCAACAAGACAGCGTTTTCGCATCGCATCGTAAAAATCTTTGACGCCGCACAACGTCACGCGCCCAAAAGCCTATTGCTGTGTAAGTGAGTATCGTCGTTTTTGCGTTACGACGCCGCAACGCAACGCAGTGTTGTGACTTCGCCCTTTGTTGTAGAAACTCTCGGGCCCGGCCGTGGCGTCCAAGTACTCATTGCCTGTTCTATGAACTCTCCAAGCGGCATGTTGGCACTTTCCGTGACACAAGGGCTGGATTTTACGTTGACCAGAAGCTAGGCATTAACATACAACGTGTCAATGCCGCCAGACTTTTGGGTGTATTACCAGTCGACAGCGATGCGGAGGCCAATATATTTTATCGACTCAGTATTTTAGTTTGTTAAGGCACCGATTCCCTTATTCACAAACTAAATTAAATTTAAATTCAGTCCATCTTTTTTCTTTCTATTTCATTAAGAAGAGAACGGAAGATAAAATGTCAGTTTAGACCTGTCAAATTAGTGCGCACCTGGCGTAAACTGGCGTATTTTAGTCGCCATGTTTATAATCGCGTCTAAACTGTCTATGGAGTATCTTAATTTGACAGGATTAAACTAAAATGTTATCTTCTATCCTTTTCTTAACGAAATGGAAAGTAAAAGATGCACATGGCTTAAAATTAGTTTAGTTTGTGAACAACAGAATCGCCGCCATTATGTACATAGTTTTATTTAGGTAGTTATAGCTGATGATTTATTTTTTAATTATTTGTGTTTTATTGACTGTATTTAGATATTATTAGAAATTTGTAATTATGATGTTTAGTTACCTTATTTAAATGCAAGATTTATTATTTGAAAAGAAAACAATTGTTAAAAATGGTAATTAATGGTAAAATTTTACAATAATAGGTTTTTTTATCTATTTGCAATAAAATAAATAATAATAATAATGTTCAAAAAACTAAACTATTATTATATGAGAACCTTACGTACTTACTACTTACTTAGATACGTATTATTTACGTACGTACTTACTTAGACTATAAATTGTTAAAAAAAACGTACGTACGTACATATTATTTACGTACGTACTTACTTAGACTATAAATTGTTAAAAAAAACATTTTGCTAAAATTTAACTTTTTAACTATAGATAGGTAGGTACTAATTTTAACAATTGATCGAGTTTAACTAACGAATAAAAGACTGTCCCAATTTGTCTGGATTATGTGGTCTGCGTCCATTCGTCACAGACAGTCGACCGTTGTGAGAGCTATTACAAGTGCGTCTATAAACTAAAACTGAAACAGAGCATTGCGTAAACGAGCTATGCAACATTAGAGCCAGTGCAACGTCTAATTAAAGGATCATTGTTCGGAGAATGTGTGTCAGGCCGATCTTGCAAATGGGACGTAGTTCCGAATGCACCGTGGCCAACAATTCGCGTGCCGGTGCCCCAAATGCACATTTCCGCATTAGACCCTGTGACACTGTGCGTCTGTGACAGCTGATAGCGACCGACGCAATCAAAATGTAATCACATCACAATAAATAAATATATACGGACAAATCACACAGATTGAGCTGGCCCCAAAGTAAGTTCAAGACTTGTGTTATGGGATACTAACTCAACGATACTATATTTATAATAGATACATATATAGATAAACATCCAAGACCCAGGCCAATCAGGAAAAGATCGTTTTTCCATCATGACCTGGCCGGGGATCGAACCCGGGGCCTCCACGTCGCAGGCAGGCGTGTTGACCGTTGCGCCATGAAGGACGACAAAAAATACGACAATCTCTGCATGATGTCAATATTAATTTATTTATCCTTTTGCATAAAGAAATGTACCTTCAGAGGCGGACTAAATGCCTAAGGCATTCTCTATCAGTCAACCACAGGTGGTGAAAAGATTGGATGGCAGGTGCTTTAGTTAAAAACCATGACAAGGAAAAGAAAGATCTCTTAACACTAATTAAACAAATAAGTACCCAAAAAAACTATATAGCTTATTTGGGTACTTATTTTTTTAATTTATATAAATATAAATACTATTACAAAAATATATAATACTAGCTATCCGCCCGCGGCTTCGCCAGCGTAAATTTCGGTTATATCGCGCCTTTTAGATTTCCCTCAGGAACATCAATTTTTTCCGGGATAAAAGGTAGCCTATGTCCTTTCTCAGGGTCTAAAGATTGTGTGCTTTCCGCCCACGTTTTCGCCCGCGTGGTGTTCGGTTATATCGCGCTTTTTAGATTTCCCTCGGGAATATCAAATTTTTCCGGGATAACAGGTAGCCTATGTTTTTTCTCAGGGTCCAAAGATTGTCTGTGCCAAATTTCATCAAAATCGGTTTAGAGGTTTAGGCGGGAAAGCGTAACAGACAGACAGACAGAGTTACTTTCGCGTTTATAATATTAGTATGGGTGTATATACAAAGTAAAACTTGTGAAAGAGGTGTTGAGATGACCCTACCCTCATTGTTTACAGAAATAACTCTGTAATTTCCGCTTAAATATAAACTAACTGGTGTCCATCCTGATATCAAGAGGAAGCGCATTCCACAGAATATAATTCAATATGTAGTTGTGAACCCGACCACAGCACGCCTTGAGTGATTTTTCTTATCGCACTGTGGGAATTCTCTCCTCAATGCAATGCGATTTTGGATTGCATTCCTGTGCATCCTCTCACTTCATCGCTTTCACTCGAATGGCGAGAAAGCAGAACCCTTATAAGTACTATACATTGGCACTCGTACATTTTCTCTTTATATGAGCAATATTTGCTATTGAATTTACCTTTTCGCTGATTTACGATGGCTCATTACAGCCTACATTGCAGAGATTATACATTATATGCTCGACCGTTATGGATATGATTCTCGCAGTACTAATAGATCTGTCCGTCTATTTTAGCTTTGCTTGACCTAGCCTTGATTAGGTGTACCGCTTACATTAGATATACGAGTATAAACAATCTGTACCAATTGAGAACACCACTAAAGATTTAATTACTTTGTTTTATTGTAATAGTTACTCGTATACGTTAACTAAGGATAAACAAAACTTTTTAATTATACCATACGTTCAATTCTCAAACCACATCGGAATTACATCGAATTTATATCTTACAAATAGAATTCACGTGTCTTAATGTTAGATACCATTACATGGCTTACAAAACGGCTTGACCGTTTTTAAAAAAATACATAATTATGTATATGCAGTAGGTCTGGAAATCGGCTCTTTTTGTCATACCCCTAAGTGATAAGGGTTGTCCACTGCTAACATTATTTATTTTTTGGACTTCTTTTTTAATTCATAGGCAGTCAAAAGACCCTCAATCCTTCTCTGTACGAGAAGAGACCTGTGCAGTGTGCCTAACAGTGGGGCGATAAAAAGGTTGATGATGATGATGATTCAAAATACTACAACTCTAAATTTTTTTACGTCAACTCCTGTTTAGTCGTGATTCTAATAGAAATAATGTACCTACATTGTAAAACAACGTTTGCTGAGTCAGCTAGTAATACGTACCTACATATTATATGATAAATATCTAGATTAACAAAGTGCTTCGGCAGATCAAAGACTCATTGACCTTCGCGGAAGATTTATTAAAAATAAACACAGGATTAAGGGTTTTACGGGCTGATGGTGTCATAAAAAGAGTGTTCTTTTTGACACCAATCTGGAGTTTATTATTTGGGACAAATGTGACCCGCCGGCCGTAACCCGACACCGCGCCGTCTGTCGACCGACACCACTCCTCTTGTTTGATCTACTGAGAGCTTTTTAAACTTTTTATGTCATAGTTTAGTGCGCTTTAGGCGCCTTTATTGCTGAGTAAACATTTCAGGATTATACGTCGCAGCCGCAGCACGAGCTTAATGAACTTTCCCATTTCGACATTTTCAGCCGCCGAGCGACCGTTATGTAAACTCAGAGATATTGAAAACGTTAAGGTTCCCTCAGGTTGAAGTTCTCTATCTAAAATAACACAAACGTATGGTACTCATTTACTCCTCAGAGAGCCTCATAGTTTACGAAGATTATTTAGACAAGGCAATATTTTTATTGCATAACGTCTCTTAACACTTTACATAAAAAATATCCTTGGAATTATTCGAACGTAATCAAAATCTTTTAAAAGTTACAATAATAACACAAAGAAATAAAATAAAAAGGTTTGTTTTCGTTTATATCTGGTAATGCGTTCATTGATATGTTGTGGATGCTTCAGGAAGAGTCTTGTTTTGTTAAAAAGCGTCCAATCAGTAGAGGGGCCTGCGCCCGCGCCGACACATTAGGAAAATAGACAGACCGTTTGTAGACATTGAAAACGATTATGCATTATGTATAAACAGCTACACAAACTCTTAAACACTACGGAGTTATGTTGGAACATGCAAAATTCTTTTACGTAGGTTGCTATTGTTACAAACAACTTCAAATACTGCTCTATATGTAATTAGTTTGATTTTTGATTTGGTTGTGCCATGCCGTTGGTCCCGGCCATATGAACATCTAATTGCAGTCGATACGGGTTGTTGGAGCCCTCAAAAGTCCAACAATTGGTCTGACTGCTGCAATACTTCGATATCACTTTCGGGTTGTGGAGGTCCGACGGTAGTCGCTTCACGGAAAATATCGAAGTTTAGCTAAAATCAGCAGTTAGACTGGTAAAGCGGACCCCAGACTCCAAAGCTGAAAAAACTTCGGATGCGACTAGGATTAACGCTGAGACGATGACGATGATGTAATTAGTTTGATTGATCATTAAATAGGGTTCATGTTATTCTAGAAATTATAACGTAGTTTATATATCTAGATATATAAACTACGTTATAATTAAAATTACTAGTAATTTTATAGCAATGTCATGTTTAGATCATACCCAATTACGTACTAATTTGATTGCAAAATTGATTGCATTAATGATTACTTCAACAATTATTGTTTCTGATTAAGTGAGTATGCGCAACGTGTTTACAAATTACAACAGCATAGCATTAATTATATAACATCATAATAAACACGTTGGTCTTTAACCGAAATGGTTCACTTTTGTGGGGTGTCGGCCGGCGTTAAGCGGTCGGATTTTTAAATAAACATTTTTAATGATCGCGTGCGCCTGCGCTGCCAGGTGTACGCAGACGGTGCGCGTCTCCTCCCCTAACCGTAATGCTTCTTTTGTTCCAAAAACAGTAACCTATTTATTTGATAGAGTTGAATTTCCTTCAGCAACGCTTTACTATAAAATTATCTTACTTAAAAGGAAGAAGTAAGAAGTACTCGCAGCTTCAGAACTAAATAAAACCCCCTCTGAGTATTAATTTCCTAATAATGAATGTCGGAATGCTATGTAATATTTATAAACATATAAATCCTAATTGTTTTATTTCCTACGAATAAATTTATTTTTAGAGGAAGATCCTTCCTCCCACGACAGCTGGCAAACAACAACAGTGACTATTTCCAGAATAATCGGACATCTTTTTTTACGTCAAAGGATTTAGGAAATGTGGATGATTTATTTTAATTTATAAATATCTACGATATTCCTGCATACTGCATAAATGGAAAAAAAAAACTTTGGAAGCCATGTTCTTAAATTTAAATTTTGTTTTTTTTAACGGCTATTACCTACTAGATAACTAGACAATACAATACTACTACGTATAAATTCAAATCATAGAACAAGTAAGTAAATACATAGGGACACAGGGACACAATACAGGGATTATAAGGAACATACGAGAAAATACCTAATATAGGGAATAGTGTACAATTACTTATGACCTGCGGTACTACGGCACGACGTCGTAGGCTCGTAGCGCTTTTTACTTGACTGCGCGCCCCAAAAGAAGGTACCTAATGTGTTCATATGTCTATGAATGTTCGTTCCTTTGAAGCACTATAGGTACACTAAACGCCTAGGCCGTGAACCATCCTACGTGCCTAATAAAAATAAAACAGAAAGGACAAAAACAAGTACTCTAAAAAACAATCTAACCGAATGTAGCTGGAATAAAACGAAATACCTAACATTATTAATTTTGTAAATATGATTTCGGAATCTACCAAGTTTTTATTATTATGAACATATTGTGATAATTACAGTCTACTTATAACCTTAATCACATAGGAACGTATTCGGGATTAATTCACGAGGATACGATACTTCAGCATTTAAAATTAGGTTTGAATGAAAAGCCCTATTCTTGTCTGAACGATTCTGAGAACGTAAACGTGGTTACAAAAAGATTACGTGTTTTTCTGACGATTGGCCAATTTGTTTGAATGACCAGCTTCTCTCAGGTTTGTTTTATTGGGATGACCGGATGGACGGAAATCAACCCATGTGTCTCTGAAACAATTTGTATCTTATTGAATTTGTTCATTGGTAAGCACACAGGCACATAAATTAACTCGTTACATTCAAAACAAAACATTTTCACCATCAAAAGTTACAATAGACAATTATCTGTTTTTATCAATAGCAGAAACGTCTCATATCAAATAATGCCGGCCGTACTCCTACCATTTTCCATAGACAATTTATTATAAAAATAAATCACTTCAAAAAATAATAGTTCAAATTCGAAATTCAAACGCGTCTAGCGCCTACATACATTGCACGTAGGTGTGGGTGATGTAAGAAGTTAACAATAGTGTTGGTAATTTGTTGTATTGTTTTGCCATCAGCGGGACGAGTCGAGCGTGGCTCTAAGCTACGGCTTGTCCGGCGGTTATTTATACCGTAATCTATCAGCGAAACTGTCACGTGGGTGCTTGGTCCACTAACAACGACCATACAAACCGAACGATCATGTGAAACTTGAAATACAGAAGTTCAACCTACGATTATTTCGCTTTCCAAGAAAGGGTAATATATAATATTACCTACTTTATGAGTTAATCACTGATGTTAGAATAGATCTTATTGTACGAGTTCGTCTGAGGGTTAATCGTAAATCAACTTTGGAGAGGTCAAAATATATCCTGATCTCGGAATTCCAATAAACGCTGTAATATAATTAATGAAAATCATTCAACTTTAGATTATTGAATGTGTTCCGAGTGCAACACAACCGGCTAGATTACTGCCTTATTGCTGTTCTGTCGATATTGCTTACGAACGTTGTACGGTAATGAATATTATTGTTAAGAGCACACGTAGAACTGGCTGCGCCAGCGCATGGTGTCGTGATTATCGTTATCGCAACAGTTCAATAAAGTACATTTTATCGTTTTGACATTTCTGAATTTCTCATTCGCGTGTTTAAACATGGAAAACCAACACGATCGCTCGATCGCGAGATAATGATAGCCGTGAGCCATCGATATAACTGATGTAAAATAATGTAGACATTTTTGCGGTAAACGACCACAAGAGTTAAGTAAATGAGCAAGGAGTGGTCGTAGAATGAACACTGATGCAAAGTGCTAGTTATCAGTAAAACCTATTTAATGCTTTGTTAAAATGGAAAACATGTTAGCGAAAAATAAAGTATATTTTTAGAATTGTATTCTGAGCCGAGTCTGAATAAAATATAACCCAAACATTTTGGGGTCGACTACCAGTCTCACCACTGGAAACTGACTCCAATATAGTTTGGAAAAGGCTGAGGGAAAGGGCAAAGAAACCGACCAATGAACGGGCATCGGAGTGTTTTCACACGACCTCAGCACAAATATATCCAGACCGCTAGGGATGCTCAACACGGTTTATCTATCGGAATGTGTGGGCATAACACTGGCGGCCCAAGCCATAAAAGTCGGAAGAATTGTGCAGCGCTTCAGTCCTCCAATCCCTAGCAGGAATGCATCACATCAAGTTTAATACTTGAATGTCACGACGCACTGGAACGGGTAACCGTATCAAACCGCAGCACTGTGACACTACAGTGGATAAACGGACACAGCGGTTCACTGGGCAATGACGCAACTGACGAGATGGCTAGAAGGGTATCCAGCGCGTCGGTCAGCGGACCGGAGCCTATCGTGCGTATCCCCTTTATTCAAATACGCAGTTGGCTACAGAGGTAATCGCACAGGCGGAGATTTGGTGATCCTCGTCACTGGACTACAGGCAGTCCAAGGAAGCTTTACCATACCTGAATAACAGGCTAACCAAAAGACTGTTGCACCTGAATAGGAAAGGCCTGCGATTGATGACGGGGATCATCACGGGTCACTGCTCGCTAAATAACAACAACAACATTTCCACACAATGGGCATAACGGATAGCCCTCTGTGTAGAGCTTGCATGGAGGCTGACGAAACAGTTGCGCATGTACTCTTCAAATGTAGAGGCTTCACCCAAATTACTTAGAAGTAAAACCATAGGGGCACCAAGATCTTATACAGATGTTCTCAAGAAGCCAGGAGACTTAATGGGCTCCTGGAGGAAGGTGGGCTAGGGCTAAATGCGGAAACCAAATCCGAAACATAGAACTTAGTCTCGGCAAATGTTGATTCTCCATTTGTTTCATAAAATATGAATACTAATCTTTATTTTTTATAGGAGCTTAACCTTAATTTTGCCTACCTGCACTTAGCTTTTTTTGCAACAATATTTATAATTTTTAGTATTTTCTATAGGTAGATAATATTTCTCCATTGTTTTTACTGCGCGCTTTTTTTTACTTTTGTCGCGAATCTGCAATAATATTTGTCACGATTAAACGTGTAGCAATATTATATAGCCTTGGTTGTTTCTGGGTCGTCTACTGCCCCCCTGAGTGTCTCAAAAACCCCGTGTCCGACCGCAGTGTTATCGGTCACGTTGGAAATCTACGCTGTGTGAAGAAAAGTATGCGAAGCATGGTAACAATGTTATCATGGTTACCTTATTCATTCTCATTTACTAAAGTCACATTCCAAATTATCGCAGTTAACAATAACGCCTTCTACGACTATAAATTAAACAAGAAGAACGTCTGAAACACCTCGTGAATCGACGTGTCAAAACATTCTAAAGTCGGAAATAATAGAAGCCGGAATATTCTCACGAACACGGGAATCCTTCTCTCCCTAATAAATTTTCAACGTCCCTCGGGAACTGATGCCGCAAGAATTTGGGTCAAAAATGTTCAACGGCTTTTGTGATTTTATTGTTGTGATCTGACAATTAATTACCTACACGCACTACAAATTATTTTAGTAGAGATATACAGTATGTTAAATAACAGAGGGCGTTCCCTTAAACTCGTTAATATATATCATTAACAGATTAAAATAAAAATATCAGCATAGAAAAATAAGCATAAAAAAATCCGAATAAAAAAAAATTCTAATTGGAAATAAATTTGAAACCTCCTGTTTTAAATCAAAATAATAGTCGTCATGTATAAATAAATTGCGACGTTGCCGTCTTTCATGTTCGCGTGTACAGTGTGTTTCTTTTACATGTCAATTTAAAATTTTTATTGAATATTTTCTTATTGGAAAAAATTTTAAAACATTTTGTTTTCGAATGGAAATGTTTTTTTTTAAGCATGTATGTATGCTATACTATTTCGGGTTAACGGGAACGCCCTCTGTTAGTTAACATACTGTATACCTTTTTATGGTTCGAAGAGATGATCCGTTTAGGTTAACCATTCCCAACGACAAAGAAAGTTCGAAACAATCATTATAATTTGAATGTTACAATCCTAATTCCAATGAGCGCAGTTTGCTTAAATTTGTCATTAAATTAAAATTAATCCCACTTCGCTCGTCACGAACCTAGGTTGTCCAATACATTTGACACTTAATTTCCTGCCACATGCCGAAATGCTTGCACTTCGAAGAAGGAATATATTTTTTTTTTTATATTATAAACTAGCGCTTGACCGCAATCCTGCCTGATGGTAAGCAGTGACGCAATCGTTGATGGTAAAGCGCACTAGTTTATTAAGAGCCTATTCACTCTAGCCTTGAAGACACTGAAATTGTAGTCCGACAGAAACACCGCCGCTGGCAAATTGTTCCAGTCCCTCGATGTACGCGGTATAAAGGAGGAGGCGAAACGCTTCGTCCGGATCGTAGTGGTGTTAACAACGTAAGGGTGGAAACCAGCCATACGACGGGTCGTCCGATGGTGGAACGGAGATGGGGGAATTTATTATTACAAAAGAACATGACTCATCATCATCATCATCATCCCAGCGTTAATCCCAGTCGCATCCGAAGCCTTTTTCAGCTTTGGAGTCTGGGGTCCGCTTTTACCAGTCCAACTGCTGATATAGCTAAACTTCGACATTTTCCGTGAAGCGACTGCCGTCTGACCTCCACAACCCGAAGGCGACATCGAAGCATTGCAGTTAGACCAATTGTTGGACTTTTTGAGGGCTCCAACAAAGGTAACGACTGCCACTAGATGTTCGTATGGCAACCGGGACCAACGGCTTAACGTGCTTTCCGAGGCACGACCACACCAGTGCATATATTCATATTCATGCATACAAATACTTGCACTGTGCGGGGATCGAACCCGCGCCACCTTGCGCAGCGGCCGCGTCCGCTACCGCTACGCCACGGAGGCTGATCTGAATGTTACAAACCTGATTCCAATGACAATTGTTTGCTTAAATTTCTCATTAAATTAAAATTAATCCCACTTCGCTCGTCACGAACCTAGATTGTCCAATACATTTGACTATGTAATTTTCTGTCACATGCCGAAATGCTCGCACTTCGAAGAAGGAATTTATTATTACAAAAGAACATGACTATTCAAGTTTCAACATTCATACAACCTTAGAGTTCAGAGCTTGGATAACTTCTCCAGAGATAATTATATTATTACCACTTCGTATCCAATCAATTAAGTAATTTATTATGTTGTTGCAGTGCGTGTTCGAACTGCGAAACATAGGTTTAGAGTTTCTAGTGACCGTCCATTGCGCTATATCTACATGAGTTTGTTCTTATTGATATTTAAACAACGTGATGGAACGTTACAAGATTATGAAACTTGGTTCACGCTTCCCTATACGAGAAGTTACAAAATACAATGAAACAGCTCATTTAATGAACGAATGTCCCATGCTCGGGCAACGAATTCACGACTTGAATATTGCTATAACTTAAGGACATTACAACTTGATGATCGTAAATCCATTAGGGTAATTGCGTAACATTTACCCCCTTATTCATAAACGTTGCTTAAAGTTAACTAGAGATTAGCCATTGTTTAACCTTACATTTTAAACGCTTCGACGTCACTAAACTTTAACCATCGTTTATGAATAAGCCCCTTAAACACTGTGGTTTTTATTCAAAAACGATGATTAAAGTTATGTGACGTTAAAAGGTCAAACATGTATGGTTAAAGAATCGCTAATCACTAGTTAACTTTAAACACCGTTTATATATAAGGGGGACTATCAGTAGCAATGGGTTTCATTTTGACAGATCAACAACATTTATAGCGTTATTTACGTTGCCGAGCAGGCATATTGTTCAAACATAGGGAGCAATGAATTAGCAATACGCTTCAAAATGATTCCAATTGTTACTACACTTGCTCGCATTACTATAAAAGATGACTCTCGGTTTAAATTTAGTCAAGTATTACCAACAATCAAAGAATCGTATCAGTAAATAGGTACCTAAGTACTTATAATATCACGATGTATCAACAGATGCGTATTAGTATTTTTTAGTATTTTTCGATATCATAATAGTTACATTCTGAGCTTTTATTAATTGTTTTTTTGTTGCATTTTTAGCCATATTAGAGATTTTATTATATTGTAGAGGTGCAAACAACCACACGCGCGACCTGCTGCGCTTAGTTCTTATATGTATAGGCGAATGTAAATTACTTTTCCAGACCCCGACATAACTAGGGAACCCATCGGCCCCATCGGGCATCGGTCCTACGTGCCATGTGCCCGGCCCACTGCCACTTAAGTGTTGCAATTCTTGAAGCTATGTCGGTTACTCTCGTTCTTCTGTGGATCTCTTTATTAGGGATCATAGGATAGGTATAAATCAAAGGGGTATCTTATTACCCTGCAACTGTTTTTGGAGGTCGCTATATGTAAAATATAAAACAGTAGGTATTTGGTTGCATCCGGTTCAAGTGGAAGCCGGCCACAACTTGGGACAAAGCTAGGAAGATTGATATAACAACAGACGCGTATGATGAAAACAATGTATCTCTCTAAATAAATTAATAACATTCTATACAGATTATATGATCATTAATGCAATCACGCTTTTATTGAATTTGTAAGTAAAAAATCACGCACAGGGGCGCGTTATCTGCGCCTCTACGCGTGATGCGCTGCAATGTGCCAATCGCCCAACAACCTAATAGCTTTTTTAAGCTTGTTTCACATGACAGTATTCACAGTATCAATGAATAAAACTTGAATATACAATGTAAGTGTATCTTATCGGATCCACGTCTTGTTTTATCTCTTACGAGACTTTAAAAAAGTCTAAACGTGCAGCAAATCTATGTAGTAGAATGTTTTTCAATCTGAGATAAATATGGTAATGTCTTCAACATACTTTCCGCGGCCATACCTTCAAAGTAGTGTAGGTAAAATGTCGGCATTTGTCTACGGATATCGATTATTTTATTGTTGTTGTAGATACGATATCCACAGTGACTAACTATATATAAAACTGATAAACAAATTATCATAACTATCGGTAAGAATTTAAAGGAATTTTACTGATAAGGGATGATTTCTCCAACGACAGATAAGTTTTTCACAGAAATAATTTTGAATCATAATTTTTTTTGACGTTACCATTATTCCACAACGAATAAAAATGATCAGTCTATTCAAAATCAATTCTGTACGAGAACGAGGCCCCTGCGTGGTGCTAAAGTACTATATTAAAAAAAAAACCAATAGAGTGAAATAGAGGAAAACTGTTTCAAGTCAGCGAAGATGAAGTCACTGGCTAAGAGCTGGTGTCTGATAACACTAATGATATTCACTCTGTTGATCACATCTGATAACCTAAAAGCTTCCTATATTTATGTCCTAGAACACTATACCTACGTTAACGTGTAGATAACCGAGAAAGTTGAATGGCAATGATTAAATTTGATACAGCTAGTAGCTACATTAACAAGCCTCCCAGAAATGAGGGAGTAAATTGACGAAAACAAACATAATTTAATTTCCAATTCACGTTGTTTGTGTACCTACTTACCTTCCGATTGCATTACACGTGTCCCACTCAGGGATCGATGTATTGACACGTGTTTTCTTTGACGAGGCCAACAATCGTTAATGTAGAAGTGAGTCGAGTAGAAACCCATACCTGAAGAGTTTCTACTCGACACGATTGTTGTAAAGTAAAGAAACATAATGATAATAATTATGACGAAGAAAAATACAAAAAATACAGAATTGAGGGTTGTATCAGTTCTGGTTTTCAGCTACAGCGTTGACGTGATAACGTGCATGCATGCAGCATAAAATGAGATACGAAATAAAAATAAATCTCACTTTTTCCTTTTCTTCTTCTAACAGAATTTTCACAAACAGCATTCGCTCTCTCTATTTATTTTGGTCCCGACTGCTGACTATCTGGTGACCCTGGCCTTTTGAGTAAGCTTCCAGCGAACAGCATTTCGCCTGGGCTGACTGACTGGGTAAAAGATTTCCTGACTCTTCGGTCCCTCAGAGTTGTCCACTAATTCAGATGTTCCTCAGGGGTCTGTTCTCTCTGCAACTCTGTTCCTGCTGCATATTAACGATCTGCTTATGTCCAGAATCTATGGATAGATGACAGTACAGTTGTGGAGAGATACCTGCCGGGGGCTAAAAAGGAATCAATCCGGTCCGAAAGAGATGCAAGCAAACGAATGTTGCAATACAGGCAGTCTCCGAATGAGGCAAAGCCAATCTTGTGGCATTCAACACCGCCAAAATAAAATCGTATTTATTCACCGCCAAAAGGAGCCCATTTACCTTGGCTCCTACTTTTCAGAATAATATCGTTGGAGTGCACAAACCGCCTTCAGCTTTGAGAGTTGAGATTTCTTCGAACCTAAACTTTAGGCGGTTCATTGAGTCCAAAGCCAAGAAAACTTGGCATGATTGCAAGGCCCGCGGGGCCTTCACACCAAGGTAGCTTCTAATGTCATACAAAGCACAGGTCCGTTCGTGTGCGAAGTATTGCGGCCACATGTGGCCTGGTGCTGCTAAATGCCACCTGACAACTTTGGATTCGGTGGAGAGGCGTACGAAGAGGCTAATTGGCGACCCATATGGTTAAAAACTGTCTCTAAAGCCTGGAGCACAGGCAAAGAGTAGCCAGCCTGTCGGGGTTCCATAGGATGCATTTTGAAGAGTGCGCGCGGGAATTGATCGATTTAATTTCCCCAATCTTAGTTCCATTATCGGACGACCCGTCCTATAAATCCTATAATTTTTCGGCGACGGTGTTTCCGTCAGACTATTTAAGCGCGCTTTACCATCAATGATTGCATCACTGCTTACAATAGGCTATTTGACAGATTTATAATTTTTATGTTGAATTACTTGGTTGCGGTTAAGAAGTTCACCCAAAGTATTTTTTTTAATTTTAAATACGTATTTCGTAAGAAATATGCAAATAAAAATTCAAAATTCAAATAAGCCGCGAAAACGATATAATCAGCAATATGGCGTTGCGCCTGGTAAGTGACGTCACAACCGGTTTTCGGTTCTCAGTGGTGTTTGTTTTTAATTATTATTTGCTGTTGTTATCTAATAAAATGGTTTACAAGTGGTGTGCTGTACTGGGTTGTACAAATAAATCGATAAAAACCCCCGAAAAACAGTTTATAAGTTTGCCGAAAACGAGCGATGATGCGCGTATGACGTCATCGCGACATTAGCCAATCCGGATCGTTTCACAATGTGTGGCGCGAGAAACAAAAAGCCAAACATACTTTTGTGTTTTTGATATAATAATTGTTATTATTTTTTATTAAAACTCTTGTAAATGATATAAAGAACCCTCATTTTATGCAATTAAAGCAAAAAATCACAAATAATTGAATACTGTCAAATAGCCTATTAGGCGGATTTGCGGTCAAACACTAGTTTATAATCATCAATCGGACAGCCTCCGTGGCGTAGCGGTAGCAGACGCGGCCGCTGCGCAAGGTGCCGCGGGTTCGATCCCACCACAGTGCAAGTATTTGTATGCACGAATATGAATATTTGCACTGGTCTGGTCGTGCCTTGGAAAGCACGTTAAGCCGTTGGTCCCGGTTGCCATACGAACATCTAGTGGCAGTCGTTACGGGTTGTTGGAGCCCTCAAAAATCCAACAATTGGCCTAACTGCAATGCTTCGATATCGCATTCGGCTTGTGGAGGTCAGACGGCAGTCGCTTCACGGAAAATGTCGAAGTTTAGCCATATCAGCAGTTGAACTGGTAAAGCGGACCCCAGACTCCAAAGTTGAAAAGGCTTCGGATGCGACTGGGATTAACGCTGGAATGATGATGATGATGATGACTAGTTTATAATCATGTAAACACAAAAATTTAGGTATATTTGGTCGAAGTTGGAAATTTACCACGCACACGTGTCAGACGTGTCGTACTGGCGAACCGTAAGTACATTTCGCCCAGACGATGTCAAGTTGTACATTTTGAACTACTATTAATCAATTACTCTGTAAGTTCGAAAATGCGTCTGCATAACTACGTAAATAACGCAGTTAATGTTATTGAATGGTCAAAATGAAACTCATTACCGCTGATAGTGGCACTGCATCCTATAATCACATACTAAACTAAAGTTCAGTGCATCTTTCCCCCTGTTTCATTCTTCGCTCCTTATCGTTGCGCGAATAAAGCAGAAAAGTTTTTTTTTCATTCGAACCAGTAGGGCGTTCAACAAATAAACTCTTCAGCTTTATAATGTTAGTTCAGATGAGAATAATTTCATCAAGCAATACGATCAAAAGGTTTTATACTTCAAAAGAATTCGGATTAATTCTCCCAAAATGAGCAAAAATCTTGAATAATCTAAATCTACAAGGTAGGTATATACCTACCTTGGAAAGGCTGGAGTAGTCAGAGAGGCGCCACGGCGCCCTCAGCTTCTGCCTGACACAGGTCCTCACCGGACACGGTTGCTTCGGGAGGTTCCTCTTCCGTATAAAGCGGGAGGAAACGCCAGGGTGTCACCATTATGGGCACGCCACAATAGCGGCGATAAGTCCCCTCTTTGAGGAGTGGCTAGAGAGGCGCCACGGCGCCCTCACCTTCCGCCTGACGCAGGTCCTCACCGGACACGGTTGTTTCGGGAGGTTCCTGTTCCGTATAAGGCGGGAGGAAACGCCAGGGTGTCACCATTGTGTGGATCGTCCTGAGGACACGGTGGAGCATACGGTGGAGGTCTGCCCGGCTTGGGTAGAGCACCGCCGTGTCCTCGTAGCGGCGATCGGTGGCGATCTCTCGCGTCCGACCCTGGTCCAGGCCATGGTCCGGAGCGAGAGTGCATGGCAGGCCGTCACCTCCTTCTGCGAAGCAGTGATGCTGGCAAAGGAGGAGGCGGAGCGCGTGAGGCAACGGGAATCCCAGCGCCCTCACGCCACTAGCCGCCGCAGGAGACGCCCTGGTCGGGAGATAACACCAAACTCCCAGCCACCGTAGGCGCGGGCCTGCGGGCGGTGAGCACGCGCGCCTCAAAGAGATGTCAGCACATCGTGACGGGGTCCACGAAGACCGATGCCTCCTGGGTCAGGGTTGCGGGTTGGTTAAACAAGAAACCGTGGCCCTGGCCGTTGCACAGGCAAGTAAAGAAACACGGGTGGGTTTTAGTCAGTAAAAGTCTGACACGCCCTTCCGCTCTGCCCAGAGCGGGAGAAGTCATTTGATGATTTACCAGCCAAAAAAAAAAAAAAAAATTAAATTAGGATAATTTTCCTGATCCTGAAATCCTGGCGGTTCTCCGGAAATCTTTAATGTGCTACAATACTCGCAAACAACATCCATTGGCCCAATGCGAACGCCATTGCGCTATATTATATGCGTATTGAAACGCTGCTCGATTCAAATCAGTATTTGAGAAATTTCTTCTTGTGCTTCGTAAATTATCTAGCGCTTGATCTCTGAGGTTTGCTCGACGATTTCGCATTGCCAACCGAGCCGTTTCACGGGCTGCCTCCCTTTGCTGTGGTGAGTGAGAAGCACGAAGTCGAACCATACTAAGGCTGCGCTCTTCAAGTGCAATTTCTTGCTCTTCTTCAGTTCTTTTTTTTTTTGTTTTGGGTGGGAAATCATCAAATGACTCCCACTCTGGGCGGAGCGGAAGGGCTTGTCAGACTTTTATTGACTAAAACCCACGGCCATGGTTTCTTTTTTAACCAACCCGCAACCCAGTGGACCAGTCGTGTAAAACACAACGCGCCGTCAACCCGGGCCTGGTTCTTACCAGGAGGCTCGCCGCCCGCAAGCCCGCGCCTACGGCGGTTGGGAGTCCGATGTTGCCTCCCCACCAAGGCCCTTCCTGCGGCGGTTTGAGCCGTGAGTGTAGTGGGATTTCCGCTCCCTCACGCGCCTCCTTTGCCAGCATCACTGCTTCACAGAAGGAGGTGAAAGCTTGCCATGCACTCTTGCTCCGGACTATGGCCCGGACCAGGGTCGGACGCGAGAGATCGCCGCCGATCGCCGCCACGAGAACACGGCTGTGCTCTACCCAAGCCGGGCAGACCTCCACCATATGCTCCACCGTGTCCTCAGGGCGATGCACACAGTGGTCACCCTGGCGTTTCCTCCCGCCTTATACGGAACAGGAACCTCCCGAAACAGCCGTGTCCGGTGAGGACCTACGTCAGTCGGAAGGTGAGGACGCCGTGGCTCCTCTCTAGCTACTCCTCAAAGAGAGTTACCGCCGCTATTGTGGCGTGCTCAGTGCTGGATTGCGACAATCCAGACACTTTCCATGTCGCCATGAGATCCCGTCGGAGCTCTGTCCGCTGTACTGTGATTTTTCGCGGCAACGGAATTATGCCTCCTCTCGTCACTCCCACATGTGGGCGAGGGATAGTGTTTCTCCACAATTTAATGGATGTTATTATACATATAAAAGTTTATTTTTAATTACTCTATCTATTAAAAGAAACCTCATCAAAATATGTTTCGCAGTTTTAAAGATTTAATCATACAAAGGGACATAGGGAAAGAGAAAGTAACTTTGTTTTATAGTATGTAGTGAAGTGGTAAATGGCACAGCAATACAATATTAGAAATTTTGAAGTTGAAGTTTGCTTTGGGGCTTTTATTAAAAAAAAATAAACCGGCAGAGAGTATTTGTATAACTTGCTTTAAATGAATGCATCAACATTCAACCAGTAAGACTTTTTTTCAATAAGCTGAGTAGTGCAGCAGTGTGTTTGTACCATTTTTAACAAATGAACCGCTGACTTATATTTTGACTGAGTTGTTTTGTTATTTTATGTCAGTTGCGTTTTGTTATACCATGTCTTATGTCACGTCACACGGGAACGACGGGAACAACGGGAACGGGATAAAAAGTATCCTATATGATATGTCCTTCTCCCAGTTCTTATCTACCTCCCTAACAATTTTAAGCCATACTGGTTAAGCGGTTCTTGAGTTATAAATAGAGTAACTAACACGACTTTCATTTATATACATAGACTTCATTCAAATCGGACCAGCCCTTTAGGAGGAATTCAGTGACGTACACATGTACAGCAGATTTAGGAATATACCCATGGAAAGCATTGTCATCTACATTTGTAACAAAGATATCATACCTCTCTCCACCCTTATAGCTCTTGTTTCAGTCTCTTTAAGTTAAATAAAAAATCTTAAATATTTGTTATTTTATTTTTTATTTTTTTTATTCTATCGATTTTTTTCTCTTTTAGTTCATAAGTACCATTTTAGTTAAATAAAAAGAATTAAAACATATTTTTTTTTTATTTTTTTCCCCTTTTAGTTCTAATGTACAATTTTCTTTTTAAGTAACTACAAAAATAAAAAAATAAAAAACTAAGTATAAACTTGTCTAAAACCAAAAAAAAACTTGTGATTGCCCGGCTTTGAACCAAGGAACACCAGCCATCGCGAGTAGACCATACCACTATCGACTACGCCACAGCCGCTATGTCAAACCGCGCGAAATTAGCGCCCATATTATGCGTGAAATATTGCGAAAGAGAAAACTCGAAAATATGCGCATCCCCAGACATAACACTGAGTTAGATCGATTTCTCGTCCCCGAAAACCCCTACATATTAAATTTCAGCGAAATCGTTAGGGCCGTTTCCGAGATCACATGCTTCTTCAAGCGATCAGCGCCATCTGCCGGGCTGATTTGTGAATCTAAACCATCCAGGTCGCCACTCAAACGCATACAGAAAAATTCATTAAAATCGGTCAAGCCATTCGTCTGACGGAATACAGAAAATTCCTTTTTCTCACGACTAGTGTAAAATACAATCTATTATAACAAAAAAAAAAAAACTTAAAAATCTCGGATGTCGGGTAAAAACAAAACTATAAAACCAAAGACCGACTTCATTTTTCTGTTTATCTATCTATTCATTCCTTCTTGAATGCCGACACCCTGGCTTTTTTTCCCGCCTTATCGGAAACAAGAACCTCCGGAAGCAGCTCTGTCCGATGAGAAGCTGCGTTAGGTGGAAAGTGAAGGCTTCGTGGTGCCTCTATAGCCTCCTCAAAGAGCGAAATTGTTGCCATAACTAAATTCATTCAGTTAAAGATATCTGGCGTTGGCAAAATTAGTAGTACCAAAGCTTATCTGACAAAAAGGAAAAAACGTGGGTTAACCCACGTTTTTTCCTTGATAATTTATTTAATTAATGATTATTTATTTAATGAAGGAAAAAACGTGGGTTAACCCACGTTTTTTGCTTCATTATGTAATCAGAAAAAACGTGGGTTAACCCACGTTTTTTCCTTCATTATGTAATCAGTCATGTTTGTCTTTTTGTCAGATAAGCTTTGGTACTACTAATTTTGAAGGAAGGAAGGAAAGAAAGGAAGGGCGGAAGGGCGGGCGTATCAGATACGCCCGCCCTTCCGCTCTCATCGTACGTCATTCGATGATTTCCCATCAAAAAATAAAGGCTTCGTCCTTCTATTAACATTCACAAACTATCCTGCTCTAGTTCGACTACTTAGAATAGTTAGAATACCGTAGAGAGTTATTTCCGATGCGATACAGCAAAGAATGCCAAATGACTGATTCCTAAAGTATGCTGCCATTGAAGGAATAGATAATTAGGTATTACTCCGAGGGACAGACAAACAGCCTAGCCTAGAGGTAATTGCGCAGTGCGATCGTTAAGTTCGTTCCTATTAACGATAACAAATAGGCATAAAATGTAAAATATCGATAATTCACTTAGGTACACGATATTATTGATTTATCGTAACCCGAGGGCAAGGCGGAGTGCAGCCACTCTCGACGATAACGTGGCCAAAATAACTCCGCTTCGAGAATCTCAAACGTTCCACAGATAACATAACACAGCCCGATCGTCTTATCTTTTTATTATATGCGTATGACCGGGAATGTGCCCAATGGAAAAATGCCGCTTGCAAAACGCCCGAAAATCCAGTCTTGTTTTACACAATACAAACACACTCAAATAAGTCTCAGAAGGACCCCTTGTAATAAGGTTAAGGAGAAAATCCCTATTAAAAAAACACATACTGCTGGTCAAACTACCCGAAACTGTATTTTTTTCCCAATCAACCTTGAACGTTAATTAATACATTATGGATACAGTTGAAAATCTGCTAAAGAAGTTTGACAGATTATAATCTGTCAAACACACACAGGCATGCCACAAACACATACAGACGCCAGCACAAGCTGCTATAATTATAGCAGCTTGTGCTGGTGTCTGTATATACTTACATACATAATGTTCCTATTGCCGTTGAACTCGGACTGAGTTCAGTGGCAGTCCTCTCTTCAAAGTGGGAGTGAGCTGTAATCTACCCCGTGGATCCAGTGTAGGATTGGTAGATGTTACATGTCTTTGAACTTTTGGTTCTAGGATATGTCGGTTACCTCACGATCTCAAAACGGTGAAAGGTTTTCCTTCACAGTGGTAAGTAAAATATTTACACAAAGTAAAGCGACTCTCTGGTTTTAATACCACAGCTAGGGGCCGTCAACAAGGAGCATACGGTGCAGGTCTGCCCGGCTTGGGTAGAGCATCGCCGTTTCCTCGTGGCGACGGTCGGCGGCGATCTTTCGCGTCCAGCTCTGGTCGAAGCCATGGTCGGGAGCGAGACTGCATGGCAGGCCGTCATCTCTTTTTGCGAAGCAGTGATGCTGGCAAAGAAGGAGGTGGAGAGCCTGAGGGAGCGGGAACCCCAGCTCTCTCACGGCTCTAGCTACTGCAGGACACGCCCTGGTCGGGAGACAACATCGACCTCCCGGCCACCCTAGGCGCGGGCTTGCGGGGGGTAAGGACCAGGCCCGGGTCGACGACGCATTGTGTTTCATGCGTGCCTCAAAGAGATATCAGCACATCGTGACGGGGTCCACGAAGAACAATGCCTCCTGAGTCAGGGTTGCGGGTTCGTAAAAAAAGAAACCGTGGCCTTAGCGCAGTCAAATGAAGAAACACGGGTGGGTTTTTGTCAGCAAAAATCTGACACGCCCTTCCACTCCGCCCAGAGTGGGAGAGGTCATTTGATGATTTCCCATCCAGCACAAAAAGGAACCAATAGATTACCAGTGCTGTATCAGTTATATCGTACTCTAAGTAAATATCACGTAGTGTAACAGACGTGCTAGCATATGTAGCCGGCATGATATCTGGACGAAGAACAGCCTCGACCAGCGATCTCAAGACTTTACTAGATCGTGTCTCGATTACCATGGCTAGATAATTAGTAGCCCTATGTATTCTGCACAGTAGACAATTAACGTGAAAACGCATTCTAATTTATGGAAATTGTTTAATTAAGAGCCATTTGACATGAGGGACGTATTGCTAGACATCAAAGAATCCATGTGTGTAACTGTTGTTTTTAGTTTTTTTTTTTATATAATTATAAACTAGTGCTTGACCGCAATCCCGCCTGATGGTAAGCAGTGATGCAATTATTGATGGTAAAGCGCGCTAGTTTATTAAGAGCCTATTCACTCTAACCTTGAAGACACTTAAATTGTCGTCAGACGGAAACACCCACGGGCAAATTGTTCCAGTCCGGATCATAGTGATCTCAACAGCGAAAGGGTGGATACTCGCCGTACGATACGACTGATCGCCCAATGATTGGACGGAGATGGGGAAATTAAGTCATGCAATTCTATTGTTATTGTGGATTAGCCCGTACTTCTTTCAAGTTCGAACTATCATCACGTATATTAGCTAGAAGGAGATCAAAACCACCTTAGTACAATTACTAATTGTTGAGTATTTATTTTCTACATTATAGGTTTTCCGAGTTACTGTATCCTTGCAGCTGATAGGCTTAAAAAAACAGAGTTCGAACAAGAGATGACAATTCTGATCCAGTATGTCCCTCGCTGCCCCAGTCCCAGCGACACCCTAAGTTGAGGCGGGTGTTCCATAGGGTGTAAGAAATTGCCTTTAGCGTGTAGTTAGTAGTAATTCTCTTAGTTTTCAAATTTTTTAAACCAGGGCTTAAAATTCAAGTCAATGTCTCAATAAATTATGACTTCTGGGCCTGCCTAGAAGTCATAATATATTGAGGCATTGACAAGCAAGCCCGACTAACAACCTCATACTTTGAGCAGCGAGAACATAAAGAACTAGACATCAATATGAACGAAGCCGTTAATGTACCTACATTGTTTGTTGCTCTGTTGTGTAATTTACGTAACAAGATTGTGATGAATCGGTATTTATCTGCACCTACATATATTATGATTTTCAGTTCAAATTGTTCAACAAGTGGTTTCGGTCGGCGCCAGAGCGTCAGAATCTGGTCTTTCTATCGGATCCAATTAATATGAAAATGCGTTATGATTGATTCCAATCAATAACGTATGAAGGGAGCGTTTAAATGTGATTAATTTAGTAAAGCACTCGTAATCAAATGTTCTGGGCGAGGCTGTGGGGTCTGCGTGAAGGCAATCGGATATTGCCACCTATTTATTTGCACAAATGTGGGACAGGAATAAGAAATGAAATATGTTGATTTTTCGAAAGGCTTTTCGAAAGTATATCTTTGCTTGTGTGCAGACTCTCTCTACAATAACAATAAGTAATGAAGATTAATTATTTATCTATCATCTGAGACTGTAAATCTACCGTTTTAACAAAACAATCGAATTGTTTCAGCGATTCCGGGATTACGCAGAAAAGCTGGCGAGGGTTGCAAGAGAGGAGGCGAGGCCTGTACAATCACAAGAACCACCGATAAGTAAATACAAACACTATTTTTTCTTTTTCTTTCCCTGCTTCCCAAGTGTTACAGGATTAGACAACACGGAATAAAATAATAGGAAGGAAACAATCTCGATGTTCTGTCTAATCCTTAAATCTTGGGAAGTAAAGATTATTAATTATATACACATAAAGCTTAAAATAAAATAAGTTCTATCTATACTAATATTATAAATGCGAAAGTATCTCTGTCTGTCTGTCCGGCTTTCACGCCAACATTACTGAATCGATTGTAATGAAATTTGGTATACAGATAGTCTAGAGCCTGAGAATGGGCATAGGGTATAATATAACATCCCGCTATACCCCATAGAAGCAGAGCAGTAATAAAAAATGTTGCGAAAACGGGAGTGAACGCGGACTTACGTATTGCTCCCATTTATTTACAGGCGTTTATATCAATTGAGCTCTTTCGGTTCGAAACTTACGCGGGTGAAATCGCGGGGCACAGCTAGTTATAAATAAATTTATATTTAATATAAATATACACGGACAAATCACACAGATTGAGCTAGCCCCAAAGTAAGTTCAAGACTTTCTAGAAGTTATGGGATGCTAACTTAACGATACCATATTTTATAATAGATACATATATAGATAAACATCCAAGACCCAGGCCAATCAGGAAAAGATCGTTTTTCCTTCATGACCTGGCCGGGGATCGAACCCGGGGCCTCCACGTCGCAGGCAAGCGTGTTGACCGCTGCGCCACGGAGGACGAATATTTAATAAATTTTCTAATTAGAAGAACAATGGAGTTACAGAGAGACACGAAACGCAACTTTATTTTATAATGTGTATTCATGAATCAAAATTCAAAATCAAAATTCATTTATTCAAATTACTAAGAATGAGCACTTTTTGAACGTCAATATTACATAAGACAGTCCCGCAAAACGTCCGCACTTCGCCTATATCTATATCTATATAGCCCGCTATAAATCAGTATTTGACCTCTATTCAGGATACGTTTTCTAATACAAATCTAATTTGCAAAACACCTTTGCTTCTATCATCTGTACACCTAGACTACAGACATAACATACCTGTTTCATTTAGTTCTGCCTCTAGGCTAATACGACCGTCATTTATTTAATTTACAGTTTATTTATTAAATGTTAATATCACTAAAGTTGATCAGAAAACTAAGGACCACTATTTAACACTATGTTGTGATTAATCAATCACTTGCCAAGCTAGTGATTATATATGTTAATCACTCCGTCCTATTGGCCTCTAGTGGAAAGGCCGATGTTCTATGGTGGCCATTTATAGGTACAGATTTGATTGAAATGTCCAATTTTAACGTCGTATAATTACTGTTTGTTATTTATTTACATAGAGTTTTAACTTACTGTAGAATATAGACTTAGGTCTCAATAGTGGGGT
The DNA here is from genome assembly GCA_017933935.1 of Sesamia nonagrioides. NCBI lineage: Eukaryota > Metazoa > Arthropoda > Insecta > Lepidoptera > Noctuidae > Sesamia > Sesamia nonagrioides. The sequence continues at coordinate 2,337,333 of JADWQK010000081.1, forward strand.
AACATTTTGACAGTTCAACAACATGCATTGTGGTTTTACATTGTAGATCAGACAAATTTTTAGAACATTTTCTGCAATGGATTGACAACATCCGTCAACATGATTCAGATTGTGAGTGGATGGAGTTACATAATTAATGTGCTTTTTTCATAACATAAAAAGTCGATTTTGATTTCATGGCTGCCGGCGACTTCTTTCGCGTGTAGTTGGTTATTATGCTTGGCTTCTATTGATCGCAGCGTGATGTTATATAGCCTTCCTGGGTTAATAAGCTAAGTATCTAACGCAAAAATAATTTTCAAATCGGACCAATGGTTCCTAAGATTAGCGCGTTCAAACAAACTCTTCAGCTTTATATATTACTACTAGCTTTCCGCCCGCGGCTTCGCCCGCGTGGAGTTCGGTTATATCGCGCTTTTTAAATTTCCCTCGGGAACATCAAATTCTTCCGGGATAAAAGGTAGCCTAGTTAGTAGTTCTTTCTCAGGGTCTAAAGATTGTTTGTGCCAAATTTCATCAAAATCGGTTGAGAGGTTTAAGCGGAAAAGCGTAACAGACAGACAGACAGGCAGAGTTACTTTCGCATTTATAATATTAGTATGGATAGATATCAATAGAAAAGTTTGTGATTTGATAACGTATGGTCAGTATTGAAAAAACAAATTTCGTTTCAAAAAGTGCGGGTATTATTCCAGGTCAGGCAAGTACCAAATGTAACTTTTCTAAGTTACATGCACTTTCTAAGTATATCTTGGACACCAATGACTGATTACAAGGTGAAGGAAAACCATCTTGAGGAAATCTGGACAAGTCTGAAATCGCCAACCCGCATTGAGCCAGCGTAGTTATACGCTCAATCCTTCTCTGTATGAGGAGAGACCTATTCCCAGCAGTGGGACTATAAAAAGGTTGTTGATGATGATGATGATTGTGACCATTGAAATGAAAACTCTCAATGGTCACAATTTGCATTCTATTACTTAATAGTTTTAATTACCCAGTTCCAGACTCTACAAATAAGAGAAAACATTTAATTTAACTTTACAATTAAAGCAGTTCGGATTTAAATTGCAAGTATCGTGAGACAGTGTTTGAGGTGAATTTCTATTAGCAGTGCAAAAGTTCCAACTAACGGACAGTGTTAGTACATTCATTAGTAATCAATGTACCTACACTGTCCGTTCAGTTTGTAATCAATGATTACAAACTCGATCATTGTTTGAATAGCCGTTAAAACATTAATTATTATCTACTTTTGACATCATGTCTCAGCTCCTAGCAGCTTTTACTAACGAAAGTACTAAAAAGTACAGATATTGTTTTTGATCTATCTGTCTGCTCGTTTCAGCTAGCCTCAGAAACGACTCGATCAATTTTGAAGGGACTTTCAGATAGATATTATTTTAAAAACGAATTAAAATTAACTACCATGAATAATAATAATGAAAACTTGAATTCGGACTAGATACCATATTTGTGTTAATCGAATGGGCATTTCAGTAAATACGGGTAAATAGAAAAGCTTTCAAGCAGGATACCAACAAATATTCCATGTTTCCAGCAAGATACTTTCCTGGGACGTGCGGCCTACTGTCTTGCGGCAAGGAAGCGGCATGCATGCCGTACAACAGCACCATGCACTACTGCCGATGCACTTCCAACGGACTGCCAGTGACTGAAGACTTCAGATGCCCCAGAAGCACAGGTAATCTTACATCTATTTATAACTCTCACAGTGCTTGATTGATCATAAATTTGTTACACCGAGTTTATTGAACTTTTGTTGTGTTGTTTTGATGGTACGTCGTTTTACTGTTTTGTAATCGTTACTTCTATGATAGCGTTTTTATTACTTGTTTGTTTTAAAGTTATAAGTTACAATTGATTACTTGGAAAAAAAACTATAGATGTCTATTTCAAACTCAATTTTTTTAAGTACCTATGGCGTCACGTCTAAATAAATCTAAATAATATCAGTGAAAAAACACTTTATTCTAAATTTAAAATTTTGTTGAAATTCGAATTCCCCAAGTGTACTTAGATACTTAGGCCTAAAATAGCATTGAATCTCAATCTTTGTCTGTAATCAATCAACAGACGAGTTTGCCAATCGGAATCTTTTAGTCCCGATTCACAAGCAGCTATCAACGCTAATTAAAATTGCAATTACAAAACATTGCAAACATATACGTTACAAACATTTGGACCAATCACAAGGAAATAAATTAGTACAATATCATAGCTTAGATACAAGTAATGGATTACTGTACCTAAGTACTTACTGAGTGGTACTTTAATCAGTAAACTAACATATGTAATGTATACAACGTGTAACAAAAAGGGTATATACATACCAAGGGCATGGCATCTTTAGATGATATCAAACGATATCGGAAGGGTTTCAACTCAAAATAAAATACTCAATAAATTAGTACCAAATTTTCGGTTTCGTATGTTTCTTAAAATAAAATCATAACACACGTGGCAGCACACTACAAACGTTAATAACTACTAGTTAGCCGTCTCGTTACTTGCCAAAATCCGATAAATGTCTTCAATATCTCTGTGCGACTAGTATGATAGTAGCCTATCACATGCGGTGTTTTTCCTCATAACTTCCTAACATAAAGAGATAGGATTAAAAACCCCTCCCAATACCGTTTGATATTATGTAAAGATGCCATGCCTTTGTTATGTATATACCCTTTATGTTACACGTTGTATAATGCAAGACGACGCAACGTGATAAAATAGCATTAAGAAATCCTAGAACTAACTATAGTAGGAAAAATATGATACATGAGAGAATTACACTTCATAAAGAAGTACCTGATGAAAACCTTATAAACATATAAAAAGTCAGTATTCTGTTGCTTGTATACCTGTATGTGATCACAGAGACTGTGATTAATATGTATTTTCTTTAAATTTCTCATTAGATAAATAAACCACAATATTCTTTTTTGAGATTTTTTTTTATGTTTTAAAGCGTATTATATATTGTCTATAGTATAAATTTCAGGCGTTATATATTAGAAAACCTCTTTAGATACCTACTCTTACTTACCAATATTTACTAAGAAAACTTGTAGCTTACAAAATATCAGCCTAAAGTTGCTATAACTGAATGCCTTGCAGCCAGAAGTCTAGTTCTGTTTGGACTGTTTGGAACATAGCCATACCACGCAATGCCTTCACTACAGTTGGCATATCCATCTAACATTTGTGTCAGTGAAGGTCTAACTGTATTATTTAATTCCAGTTCCCGTGACTTTGAAGCCTATATACAACGTGATCCCGCCGAGAACCTCGAATGCCTCAGACAGCCGATACGCGCTGTCACCGCCCACCTCACAAGTGAGAACATTCATCTTAATTAGACCCCCTTTTATCACCATATCATTCTGTCCTACTACATAGATTGCCAGTTTGATTAAATAATACTAGCGGCCGCCAGCGACTTCGCTCGCGTGGAGTTAGTTATGCTCCGCTCCTATTAGTCGCAGCGTGATGTTATATAGCCTTAAGCCTTCCTAGAATTTTCATATCGGACTAGTAGTCCCGGAGATTAGCGCGTTCAAGCAAACAAACAAACTTTTCAGCTTTATATGTTAGTATAAATTAAGGTTGTAGATAAATGTTTGTGAAAAGCACAGGTCAGTGTTCTGTTCTGTCGTGAAAAGTAAACTAAAACCCCATTTGATATTTATTTCGCTAATTCAGTTAAGTAATTCGTTTCGTTTTCGCCTAAGTGATCTGATGCAGCGAAAATAACTAAAACACAACCTAAAAACCTGAAGTGTTTTGCCCTGCAAAGTAATTTATATTTAGTAGAGAATTATCTACGCAGTGAAAAAAACAAGCAATGAACTTTATCAATGGAAGGAGATATTGAATTGGCTTAGTCACGCTAAAATAAATGGGATGGAAAATGAAATCAGTGTTTTTCCATGGTTACTGATAAATATTCATGATAGGGTCAGCCGTGATAACGTAGACGTCATCCAAATTGTGGGAGTACTTGGGTTTACGTGAGGATTTTTGTATTGTTTCTATAAGCCTTGTATCAGAGGTTTTGTTTCTTTGTTCTCATATTTGATTACTTTCTTGATAGCTGATATATTTTGTCAGCCCTAATCTTTGTGTAAATAAACATCGCCCACAACCCATAGAATTAGAAATCAAATCGTTTATTAAGCAAGTAGGATCACTGATCACTTTTACACGTCATGTTTTTTTTTTTTTTAACTAAGTAGATGAAGCCGGCATTTCCTAACAGACTACATCTGAGAAGAAATAGCCGGAACAAACTCAGGGATTATCGTCTTTTTTCAAGTCCAGACATTAAAAATGAAAATGTTTACAATAATTTACGTTATAATTACGCATAACAATGCTTAACAGAGCGAGCAGCTCAGTCCCAAGCTTTTTTGTCTTCTAAATAACGTCTCAGAGCCTACGCCGAGAACAAGGGCCTTATCCCATTAGAACAATTCGGGTTCCGTACCCAACACTCCTGTCCGCAACAGATCCTACGCATCACTGAACATATTCACGCAGGCTTCCTGCGTGATATGTACACAAGCGTAGTTTACTTCGATATAGCGAAGGCGTTTGACAAAGTCTGGCACTGGACTTTCTGTCAAACCGCACCTTTCGCTATAAAATCGAAGGAGCGCTCTCCTCCCCCCGCCCCATCCGTGCTGGTGTTCCCCAGGGCTCTGTACTAGCCCCACTCATTTTTACGCTCTTCACTAGCGATATCCCGAAAAGCAGTAAGGCTCAACTCGCTCTGTTCGCAGACGACACAGCCATCTACTGCTCGGGACGCAGTCCAGACTGGATTCGCTTCCATCTTCAATCCGCGGTCAACAAGCTCGCTGACTGGTTTATGAAATGGAGAATTGAAGTCAACCCCCTAAAAAGCCAAGCGGTACTCTACAGGAAACCGCGGGTCAGTGTCACCCTTCCACGACCCCTCACCATGGACGGCAAGCCGATCCCTTGGGAGAAGCAAGCCAAGTACCTAGGTGTGATTCTAGATCAAAACCTCAACTTCTCAGAGCACATTGAGACGGTCCGCGCTCGCGCCGCCTTCGCTCTAGGTCGACTCCACCCCCTCCTCAACCCGCGCAGCAAGTTATCGCTCAGGTGCAAAATGCGCTTGTACACAGCTTGCATACGCCCGATAATGACCTACGCTTGTCCAGTCTTCGTACATGCCAAGCCACGTCATATCCATAGGATGCAAGTAGTCCAAAACCGATTCCTCCGTAAAGCCACAAACGCCCCTTGGTTCGTCCGTAATGAGATCCTCCACCTTGATCTCAAAATCCCCACCATTCAGCAGTTCATGAAACGTCTCTCCAAACGCTTCTTTGATACTGCCACCAAGCACCACAATCCTCTTATAGCAGCGGCCGCCAATTACACTCCCTCCACCATCTCCCGACTTCGCCGTCCTCGACATGCCCTCACAGACCCCGATGACCCCATTACCCTCCTCCAAGAGGCCAATAGGGCCATCAGCACAGTACACAAAAACAGACCGACCTCGCCGCCGAGGTCCATCGCGACGCGCTCCCCGTAGCAACCCCCTCCCCCGTCCCCTGTCCGATGAAGGCCAGCCCGCGCCGCAGCTGAGCCAGTAATTATCATAATGTCCCAACAATGACCTCTGAGTTTGTTTCGGCGTTTCTTCTCAGAGCTAGTACTAGGAAACGCCGTGGTCATCAAACCATTAAGTATAACTTTCGATCCAGCCGCCCCTTGCTGTCCTCTCTAGCGACGCCCCTAAGCCGAGGTTCGTACCCCACGGGGGGTGCCCTTAGTGCGTAGTCGCCTAATTTTAATTTAGTTTTAAGTGCCCCTGGCTGGAGGCTTTAATTTTAATTAAAGCATCCACAGGAAAGTCCGATTAAGTAGTTACGGCCCTTAGTAGCCACCTACGAGATGAAAAAAAAAAAAAAAAATCTTCTAAATAATCTGTGATTTTATAATACCCCTTTTTGCTGCTAGGTAAGAGATATAATTATCCAGTATATAATAGTTGAGTATTCTTTTTTTTTTTTTTGATTTTTTCTTCTCACGAAGCCACAATTGACGGGACCGAAACTAAAATCTAACGTTTTTATTATGTTTTATTCTAGGTGTTAACAAGTGGAGAGATCTTCGCTGAATCCACGACGGGGAACGGCTCGCTAATAGAAAACGGCATGACTGCCAGTATGGGAACCCTAATAGCCATCACGGTTTCAGGGGTCGTAACGTTAGTACTAATCGTCTCAATTATCCTGCTGTACCTCAAAAAACGTATGTGTCGTGTAGACGGGAAAACGCAGCCTGTAAGTATAGTTTGTTTGATAATGGCGCCGATTCTGTTGTTCACAAACTAAACTAATTTTAAGTGCTGTGCATCTTTTTCTTTCTAATTCAATAAGAAAAGGATAGAAGATAAAATGTTAGTGTAATCCTGTCAAATTAAGATATTTCATAGACATAGTACGCCATACAGCCTAATCTTCAGTAAATATATTCTTGAGTAAACTTCTATCCTAACTTATCCTAATTAATCCTAACTTATCCTAACTAATCTAACTCCTTCCGTTCCCGCGTTTGGACGATAAGGAGCGGTTTAGCGTAAAGACATGATGCGGCCACTATGCTACAATATTTCACTGTTCTTTTTGAATTATTCACTGAATGTTTTACTACATAAACCACGCATTTTTATTTAGTAAACGACACTATAAATAATTTTAGAAGTCCAATGAAAAATGAGCGTGACCCTCATCTTGATATTCCCGCCAAAACCCTATTCCATAGACAGTTTAGATGCGATTAAAAACATGGCGACTAAAAATACCCCAGTTTACGTCTGGAGCGCACTAATTTGACAGGTCTAAACTGACATTTTATCTTCTGTCCTTTTCCTAATGAAATAGAAAGAAAAAGATGCACTTAACTTAAAATTAGTTTGTGAACAACAAAATCGGCGCCAATATGAGAAAATTAAAAAATGATCTATGAAGAATTTACTTAGCTATCGGTATACAATTTACTTAGCTATCTGCATTGATATAATATTAAATAGATATGATATGCTCTAACAAATTAACCAAAATAAATGTGCCGATCGGAGCAGCAGCACACACATGCATTTTTTTTATTCTGCGTACATTTCACACGTTGGCACAGTGTGAGTGAGATGGGGCGCAATCTAAAGCATAGAGAAGAAAAAGATGGCTAGTGTTTGTCGTTTGCGCTTAAATAGTATTGACTCAAACTAAAGCGACTTGCTGGACTTACCTCCTTTTGTACGCTTCATTTTCAGTACGCTAGTGACGTATCTACCTTAGTATTATATCAATGGCTATCTGTATACAATTTACTTAGCTATCTGTATACAATTTTAGCTTACTCATGTGATAGAACTACATATGCCAATACTTAAGGCATAATAACTGCAATCAAATGTTCAGTCTTATTTTAGCTACAACAAAAACGTCATTGGTATGCGTAGTTTAGTGTGTGTTAGCTGGAGTGACGTCTCTCCAGCTTCTTCATTCAATTCAGGCAACCAGTGAAACTAGGGTTTTGGACTATATTCAGAAAAATAACGTATAATAGCTGCACAAGAAATAAAACACGATAATGCTTACATCGGCTGCCGGCAGAAGTTACCACCCACCAGACAAAGTCTTGCCGCCAAGCGATTCATCGTGTTCCGGCATGATGACTGGTGAAGCCATACGGAGGACGGGTCTGAGCAGTTGTGTTGCGATGTGTGGCGGTTACGATGCGCCAAATGTTGTTGTGTCGGGAGTTTGGTCGTGAAGAATCTCCAGAGCAATCTCCCTCTAGCGCAGCATTGTTTGGTTGTGTTGGTCTTGGGTTTAACATTGCATCACCTCGCTCCACTGCCGTCATCCTTCCTATTCCTTAGTTTTTTAAGTGAATAGGCTTAATAAACTAGTGCGCTTTACCATCAACGATTGCATCACTGCTTACCATCAGGCGGGATTGCAGTCAAGCACTAGTTTATAATTATTAAAAAAAAAAAAAAATTAAACTACATTGGGTCGCAAATATTCCGGGACTTTTAGTAGGTACAAAGAGTGTGAAATCCGATAAACCGTAGTATGTTATAGATGATTTACTTAAAATAAAATACATAACATGTTTTTAAATTCAATAATTTTATTCGAATAATAATGAAATATAAAAAGAACACTTCTAACTTTTGACAACAAAAATTAACCTACAGTTAATCTGGAAAAGAAAGCTTTTTTGACATTTTAATAGCTTGTACTTCTTCCACGATCCCGTATTGTGGCATGCTGCCACCCAAATGCTTAACGCATCTCCCGAGTTCCTCCCTTATATACTCTATGGGATTAAGTCCGGGCTACGAGCTAGGCATTCCATGCGGGTGACACCGATGTCTTGAATATATTCGTTGACCAAATGTGCGACCACATAGGTCGCGCATAAAGATGGAATTTGCACCTATATTGACCAGGAGAGGACCAACATGCACATTTAAAATCTACGTATCTGGGAGCCGTCAAAGAACTGTTTTCTTTAACTCCGTACAACTCTCTGATGATATCCCAGCCCATACCTTTATCCTTCACCGAATGGCACCTATTCTTCAAAACACGCTTGACGATAAGGTTCACCTCTCGCCTCCCATCGTGTGTGAATAAACAAAATCTAGACTCACCAGAAAACATAACCCTGGACCATTCATCTGTCTATCGGATGCAATCTCGAGCAAATCGCAACCTGGCAACCCAATGTTCTTTTTCAGGGCCATTTGCTGGTCTATAAGTTTATAGCAGCTTCACGAAATTGCTACAGGATGGTGTCAAAATTCACATTGTTGTGGTGAACTTCTTGAAGGCTATTTTGGACCTGAACAGCCGTGAGATGTCGATTTCTTAGCATAGGTACTCCGCTGTTTCTTTCTTGTACCATGAGAATAATTAGTGTACATTCTTCAGGAGATAATGACATGTTGGTGAACAAGATAAGCTATTTTTTTTTTTGTAGTGTGGCACTAGTTATGACTTTGTGCCTATTTCAAGTAAAATAAAAATCTTCAAAAGTTCTTCTTTCTTTCTCTTATGGTTTTGCACGGTTTGTGCATTTAGCCAATGTCACGTAATGAATTATTCATGTCGAAAAAGACGGCCGCGCGAACCGAACACGGAGGAAGTTTTGGTACAAAGCCATGATGTGGCCACTATGCTACAATATTTCACTGTTCTTTATGAATTATTCACTTAATGCACTTTTTACTACATAAATCACGCGTTTTTATTTAGTAAACGACACTATAAATAATTTAAAAGTCCAATGAAAAATGAGCGTGGCACTCATCTTAGCTTCCCGCCAAAACCTCCGATAAGCTATTTATGACAATGACAGCTCGGTTTGAAAAAGGAACAAAAATTATTATTTTATATAAAAATCTGAATTTGATATTTCTTTTTTATTTGGGGAGATATTGCGGTTTTTCAAAGTGACCCGTTATTTTTGCGGCCCAATGAATATTCAAAAACAAGTTTGTAAGCTGGAGTGACGTCACCCCAACTGTCAATTTTATATCTTTCAAACGAAAGTTTAGATATAATCATTGATAAAATATTAAACTAAGGTAGATATGTCACTAGCGCACTAAAAATGAAGCGTACAAAAGGAAGTAAGTCCTGTATCTCGCTTTAGTCACTCTCGATACACTCGTAAAAACAAACGACAATCACTAACAGCGCAAACGACAAACACTAGCCATCTTTTTCTTCTCTATGCTTTAGATTGCGCCCCATCTCACTCACACTGTACCAATGTATGCCGAATAAAAATATGCATGTGTGCTGCTGCTGTGTTCGGCACATTTATTTTGATCAGTTTGTTAGAATATATCGTATCTGTTTAATATTTTATCAATGGATATAATAAAATAAATATAAAATAAAGCATAATAACCGCCATTGGCGGCGATTGTCTTGTTCACAAACTAAACTAATTTTAAGTTAAGTGCGTCTTTTTCTTTCTATTTTATGAAGAAAAGGATAGAAGATAACATTTTAGTTCAATCCTGTCGAATTAAGATATTCCATAGACAGTTTAGACGTGATTATAAACATGGCGACCAAAAGTACATCAATTTACGTCAGGCGCGGACCAATTTTACAGGTATAAAAAAATTATAAAGAAAAAGATGTAGTTAAGTCTGTGAACAAGGGAATCAGGGCCATTGGCAGTGTAGCGGTGCCTACAACGCAACATGCGAACAACGCGTCATACTGACGTCACACGAATGCTACATCTCGCAATCAGAGTTTACCGTGCAACTAGCATATACAAGCTCGCGACATCAACCGGCGGGCAAGTGGCCCGCCAGACAACTAGTCTGGTCGGAGGATCCTCTCTTTTCTATGGAGGATGAGTGAGCTTTACACGCTGCTCCTCACACCTCCACATTGATGACCCCGACGAACCGATCTCGACCCGATTCCGACACGATCCCGAACCGATCTCGACCCGATCCCGAACCGATCTCGACCCGACCCCGATCCGATCCCGAACCGATCTCGACCCTATCTCGACCCGATCCCGAACCGATGTCGCCCCGACCCCGATCTGATCCCGAACCGATCTCGACCCGACCCCGATCAGATTCCGAACCGATCTCGACCCGACCCCGATCCGATCGACGAACCATACCGATCTCGACCCGTGCAACTAGCATATATACAAGCTCGCGACATCAACCGGCGGGCAAGTGGCCCGCCAGACAACTAGTCTGGTCGGAGGATCCTCCCTTTTTTAAGGAGGATGAGTGAGCTTTACACGCTGCTCCTCATACCTCCACAGCAGCATGCAAATGATCAAATGGAAAAATATTGAAAAAAAAATATGTAAAAATAGGACAATAAAAAACCTCATTACTTACATACATAGTACGATTAAAGTCAGCAGTCGGATTCCAGTCTTTAATCTAGTTCAAACTAGTTGAAACCTATAATGGAACGCGCGGAACGGCAACGCAGCTTCTTAGGTACATCCTTACAGTTCTTTTTTTTTTGCCTCAAATACCCTTTTTTTTACTATAGGGAAAAATTTTGCTGCTAAGTTTAGCCAAAATCAGCAGTTAAACTGGTAAAAGCAGACCCCAGAATCTAAAGCGGTAAAAGCTTCGGATACTACTGATATTAACGCGACAACTTGAGCGACACAAGCAGGAGCTGCGTGTCACGGAGATGAATATGCTGCGGTGGATGTGTGGAGTTACGCGGAAAGACCGCATCAGGAACTCCCGCATCCGGGGCAGCCTTCGTGTCCGTGACATTGCGGACAAACTGCAGGAGGGTCGCCTACGCTGGTACGGCCACGTCTTACGCAAACCGGCATGTTACGTGGGTAACAAATGTCTTGCCATGGCGCCTCCGCCGGGCCGGAACAAGCGGGGTAGACCAAAGAAGTGCTGGCTTGACGTTGTAAGAGATGACATGCGTGCCAACAAGCTCTTACCACAGGACGCTAAAGATCGTGCGAAATGGAGGAGAATGTGCAGGAAAGCGGACCCCGGGCTCCAACGCGAAAGCCGCGGATGCAACCGGGATAAACGCTGAGATGATGATGATGATGATGACTACTGATATTAACGCTGCGATGATGATGAATTGCAGCTATTATATCTTATTTTTTAACTTCAGTACATAATCTTGTATTCTTTCGTTTGGAAGATCACATGAGCAGCTGGAGAGACGTCACTCCAGCTTACACGCATGTATTTGATCGTAGTTTCTCACTCTTTATGTATTATTGTTTAGTTTTTTCCTTCCACTTTCCCTTATATACACATTACAGTCGCACAACTAACACACACTAAATTGTGTGTTAATTAGGGTGATATACGAGTATGTATGAATGATACACACAGCGCGCCTATGATCCATTAAAACTTCTATAATATGTTAAGGAAGTTTTTATGGCAGTTAAATTAAGACGAGAAACTTTGATTGCAGTTATTATGCCTTAAAGATTGGCAAAGATATAATGGTTTTATCATGTAATAAAGAAGCTCTTTTTTTGGTTTCGCGGTGAAAATCCACATGGACTTCCTCAATCGTGGGGGTGACAAAGGGGTACCCCATTGTCACCTCCACCAACCACTTACCGGCTAAAACTAACGCGATATTTATATCACCGCAAAAAAAAAAATATCTGCGTATATAATAACAGTTTTTTTTTTCTCATACTCTAACAAGAACTCTATAAAAAGCATGGTAAAAAATAAAGAAATAACAATATAGTTTTACGTGTATATGTCGCTTTCTAATGGCTTTATTATTCCAACTGTCCTGTTCCACACAATCATTCTCAATTAAATATAAATAAGATTGAATAGCTTGGTTTTTTATAGCGTGTGCGACCAGGAGAGCCTCTGCTTGCTGAAAGGTATATAACGAACCCGCAGTATGGAGTGTACGGGGCAGGCAACGTGCCGGTACCAGGCACCCCGGGGGCTATGGAAACTGATGACACCAACAAGTCACAAGTACAACTCCTGGACAGAAACGCACTCACATTCCTTGAAGAGGTTGGGGAAGGATGCTTTGGCAAAGTTCATAAAGGTAAATACAATACCGCTTTACAAAAATCAGCCAGATTTTCAAAAACTCCTCAATGCACTAATGCAATTTTTGTTATAGGGCTTCTTCGAACCACAGCTGAGGAACAAGTAGTAGCTATCAAAGTACTAAAAGAAAGTGCTGGTCGCAATGCAGAGGAAGACTTCGTGAGAGAAGTCTCCATAATGTCTGCGTTTAGACATCCCAATATTCTTGCATTAGTTGGAGTCGTATACAGAGGTAAATAACTATTTATTATTGAACGTTGTCATCATTTTCATGGCTATCTATTTCGTACATTTCAGTAATGGATACAATTTAACTTGCAGATGATATCAACGCGAGTCCTTGGATGGTGTTTGAGTACATGGAGTGGGGTGATCTAGCGGGTGTATTGAGAGGGTCTCGTGGTGGCGGCAGACCAGGACCTCTGCTGGATGAGCCTGCTTTACTACATGTAGCTCTGCAAATAGCCCGAGGCATGCAGTACCTAGCTTCAAAACGATTTGTACATAGAGATCTCGCGGCGAGGAATTGTCTTGTAGGTGCCAATCTTACAGTAAAAATTGCAGATTTCGGCATGTCCCGTGATGTCTATACATGTGACTATTACAAAATGGGAGGCGAAAGGCCCATGCCAGTACGATGGATGTCACCAGAGAGCATTGTTTATGCTCGGTTCACGCACGAATCAGACGTGTGGTCATACGGTGTCGTACTGTGGGAGATATATAGCAGAGGCAAGCAACCATTCTATGGTCAAAACAATGATGGTGCTACAAAGCTTATCCTACGGGGTATAGTGCTGGTGCCTCCCGAAGACTGCCCACGTTTCGCTGGCGATTTGATGCGTGCGTGTTGGAAGACTGATCCTCGCGATAGAATAGGTTTTGATGAAATATGTAGGAAATTAGAAGATGCAGCGGCTGGAGGTGGTCAAGCCATGCAAATGCGTCTGCCACGACCCCCACCACCGCCACAAGACTCGACGGGGTATTTGATTCCGAAGGAGCAATTGCCAGTTGATTACCTAAAGCTATCATTACCGACACCCGAAGATCATGCTGATATGGAGGCTGCTTTTGAATCAAGTGAGGACGAGGATGAGGATGAGGAGTATACCTGACAGCCGCCGCTGGTGCCGGCCTCTCAGTATGTGCCGCGCTCCTCGCCCACGGGTACCGCCACCACTATGGCTCTCGCCTGCACATTCCGTTCACAATGTAGCGTCTTCCCCCAATTTCAGTGTTAATGATGTTCAAACGATCGATTACGGCATCTACCAGGAAGCCGGGAATGTAAAGTAATTTCTAAAATGTAGAGTTAATACTCAATTACCTACCTAAGTGTGATATTTTTCATAATAATAAATAAAAATATTCTATACGAGAACATTACTTATATGTAGCTGTGTACATCTCTATGATATTTAAGTGTGTTGTGTATTTAAAGAATATTTTAGTACATAATTTTATTAATTTATCTAATCTGTGTGCCATATGCCAAAAATAAAAGTACCTAAAAAGTAAGACGATAGAACAATTTACACTATAATAATTTTTGTAAAGTATAAACCATGAAAATGTATAAGTTAATATGTATGTGTTCCAAACTGTAAGTAAGTACGTAGTAGATAATAATGTGTAGCAAAACCACCAATCCTACATCTATGTAGGTAAATAATTTTCACTTGTTTGTAAAATGTAGGTAAGTATTGACTGAACTTTGTATCTGTTGATAAGATGTATCTTTACAATAGGTTGCATAAAATTATACAATTACCTAAGCATATGTTAGACATTTATCCTAGTCCTAGGCTATGTTTTAGAGTTGTGATCGTCTAATGAAGCCCTTATTTTGGATTGTGTTCAGAGTTTCAGAACAACAGTCAACTTAGTTAAAATTGAACCGAAGCCTATATTTTTAGTTTCCTTTTAGGGCAAGATATGTCTTATAATAAATTCTTTAACAAAAGTACCTCTCCGGGCTTATCAGTCCTAATCAATATGCTTGATAGATTGATCTACAGACGACAGCACATAAAACTACAATATGTCAGATTTCTTTATTAGATTTTCAACGTTATTTCTAAACCATTAAGGCTCAAGGTTGATTGGGAATATTTGACAATTTCGGGTAGTTTGACGGGCTGCCGTCCGTACCTAACTTTTATTGTATTATTTTCAGAAATATGTACCTACTTACACAACTTACCATCATTTATATCAATCCTAATTTTTCCACGAGCCCTCACTGAGCCCACCTCGTAGAGGCCTCTCCCTCTCCAGACCAGAGAAAAGGGCCGCGTGCTAAATGTACATAATTAAATGCATTTCTGTATTCTGTTTTGAAGTAAAATGCACTGCATGATCATGCATGCTTATTAAGTATTCAAAAGAATTAAAATAACAAATAAATGATACAATTTCGATGTATGTATGTAGGTACCTTAATTAAGGTATATTGAAAATGTGTGAAAAATAATGAAAATAAAGTGTACAAAGACTTTTAACTTTCTTTATTTATATGCGTAAGGAGCCATGGGGGTTTTCACATCACCAATTTCCAAACTTTTTTTGTGTGGATAACCATTAAGTGCTCTGGGTGGGGCGGAAGGGCGTGTCAGATTTTACTGACTAAAATCCACCCGTATTCTTTCACCTATCTGTGCCAGAGCCACGGTTTCTCTTTCATACAACACGCGGCCCTGGCACTGGCAGGCATCGGTCCTGCTGGACCCTTTCACAATGCTGATACCTCTTACAAAAACAAAAGTCATTTATTCAAATCAGGCTGAGAATTAGAACTTATTGAACGTTAATATTACATAAGACAGTCCCCCAAAACGCCCGCGCTTCGCCACTATACTCTGTTTTTTAATCTCGTAGAGTAAATTGACATTACGAGTGTTGGCAGTTTATTGCAATTAGGTGCAATAGTGCCGAAACTTAGCGTTCATAAAATCAAGTATCTTTTTTTACATTAAGTTATCCTGAAATAATGTGTAGGTACTTATTAAAAACGTAATAATACAAAATTAATAATGTAAATTTGACATTTGCATGTGTCAATTTAGTCTACGAGATTAAAAACAGAGTACCTAATAATAAATACTTTCGCTGGGAAGAAGTGGCGGAACTAACTCCCCAGCAGCACAGCTGTCTGCTCATTTGAAAACACTGAACTTTCTGCATAGTAAATTAACACAAGAAAACAAAAAAATCTAATTAAATTGTTTACCATATACCAGCTTAATCACGCCAAAATACCAAAGATGCAAAATTAATTTTAAAAAATGTAAATGTTAATAAGTAAAACCTTTATAAAAAGACAAGTAGGTGAACTCATAACGAGTCAGTGAGCTAATTCTGGAGAAAAAACACAAACATTGTCTTGAGTTAATCAGAGCGACCGGCTATTCTAATCATTTAAAAATCGTTCCTCAGGGTCTGTTCTCTGCAACTCTGTTCCTGCTGCATATTGACGATCTGCTGATGCCCGATATCTATGGTATGGAATCAATCCGGTCCGATCGAGAGGCTATAGTAGAGTGTACGAATGTTGCACTACAGGCAGTCTCCGAATGGGGCAATGCCAATCTTGTAGCATTCAATGCACATTCAACACAGCCGTGTCTTTCCACCGCCAAAAGGAGCCCGTTCATCTTGGCTCCTACTTTTCGGAATGTATCCTTGGAGTGTACCGACCGCCTTCTGCTTTTGGGAATTGAGATTTCCTCGAGCCTAAACTTTGGGCGGGTCATTGGGTCCAAGGCCAAGGTAGCTGCCAGGAAACTTGGCGTAATCACGGTCTCCAAAGCCTAGAGCACAGGCGTAGAGTAGCCAGCCTTTCGGTGTTCTATAGGATGCATTTTGGTGAGTGTGCGAGGGGATTGGATGATTTAATTCCTCCATTAGTCCGTTGGACTACCATTTGAGTGTCTTTAAGGCTAGAGTGAATAGGCTCTTAATAAACTAGTACGCTTTACCACCAACAATTGCGTCACTGCTTACCATCAAGCGGGATTGCGGTCAAGCGCTTGTTTATAATATATATAAAATAAACTATGTTTGTTAGTACACCATGCTGGACAAATTTTATCAAATTTGGATAATATTTATGCTCGAACAGTTGCTAAGACAGGTATATAATCATGTTACTGTCTTTTTTTTAGATACTAGAAGTTTTAAATTAACTAACTATACGATTTTAAGACCAAATAAATGAGGAGTGTTACATTGCGCATATATGCATATGTTAGCTTGCAAATGTAAGTAGACCATATTGTAGTGCGATTAATACTTTTGATACTTTGGGTGATTAAATTTATCGCTGATTTTAAAAATGAATTTTCATGTTGGAAATTAAAATTAGCGCTATTCATCTTCTCATAGAAAAGAGATGTTACATTTTGGGCCACCACCTTGTACGCTATATACATAAAAAGAAATAGATGATTTTCATAAAAAATACTACTTACTAAATTAATTTGAATAAAAAAAAATACAAGTATATATAATTAATTATTTGAAACATTTTTTAGTGACATAACCCTTTATTCAGGGAAACATGACACTGTTTATGATGTTTGCTTGGCGAATTTGACAGTTCTATTTTCCCGTTGTGTTCGTGTCGAGTGTTATTTTGAGTCGATTGTGTTTATTTAATGGGCCGTATGTTCGGAATGCATGTTTTGTTTTTTTCGCAGTCTTATGGTACATAATATAGAAACGATAACCTTAGATACATGACACGTCAATAAATGTCACTGTTAAAATCTTATTTCGCTTATTGCTGACCACCATATTTATTAGTAGTTGTGTTGCACTCCTTGGCCGAGTTAAAATGAATCTGTATAAAAACTAAGCCAAAATATAGGAAATAAACATTAAAAACAGTTAATTATAGCATAACTATACTTACCGTTAAGTGTACAATGTGCTGGCCCAGGCTCCATACATTTCTGAAACATCACCTTTCATATTATCATGGGGTCCCATCTCGTACAACAGACTCTCAGTTCTTATCAAAAGATAATAGATGGCAGCATAGGTTGCGGTGCAAAACTTAGCAACGATTTTAAACCTCTTACGTGCAGTTTATAGCCTTTTAAATATTTTTAACAATTTGAATTTACTTATTTAATGCTACTCCGTATATTTACACGTATAAATAACGTAATTAAACAAAACGGTAAAATGGGCTCAGTACTGACAATGATTTTTATTTTACACTCGGGACAATAGATGGCAGTGTACTCAATTAATCCTGTCATAACATATTTTTTTAGGTTAAGATAAGATGTCTTCTAACCATTATATTGCTGTTATCTTCTTTTAGAATGCGTATTTCTCGATGCACGACGCATGGATGTATATATGACAATGTAGACAAGACATAGATGGCGGTCGTGGCCGGCCGGTCAAGCGCTCCCTGGTGGCCCTCTAGTGATCTCTTTAAGAAACTTTTTTTGCTCGACGGTCTGCCCGAATTGAGCTGGACTCATTTTGTTGTTCACCATTGGGTATCTGTATGTAGTATTCTGTAACCTGTGGTAGTATTCTGTAATCTGTAATATTATTATTTTTTATCTTTCTGGAAAATGTGAGAGTGAATTAAAATTGTGAACCCTTTATCTAGATTTAGGCTGAGGCCGCACTACGGTTAAACCGCGGCGGTTTTTAATCGCGTGAATTTGTGCCCGTATTTAATGCAAGCGGCCGCACGCGAAAAAATCAGTCGCGGAAAAAAACCGCAACGGTTTAACCGTAGTGCGGCCTAGGCCATAGATGAGTCATTTATTCACCTAAGCAGGCTGATGACAGCAGTAAAGCGAAGACCTTGTTAGTGACGCAGTTGACAGTGAAAATACTTTTTAACGAATAATTTTTGGAATCAGATGATGAAAGCAATTATTATGTTTTGGAATACTTTTCATTGGTACAAAAACGTTAAAACATATAAGGATTAATAATAATATGTAGGATTTTTTTGTTTTACTCATTTTATTTAAACGCCAGAGACCATAGATTTATGTTTTCATTAAAACCAGGTTTGTTTCTAGTACAAAATAATGGGCTAGTATCAAATGAATTCAGCCCAGGGGGTTTACTTAGTTAGAACATCAGCAACTGAAGCAAAGTGACTAATGACATCTTTGAACGTGAACAGCATACCTAAACATTGGTTGGTACCCATGGCATGCCGATAGGTGCCGCTATAATAAAATTTAACTTTTCTAACTAGTCTATGGATAAAGCAGTGCACTGTGGTTTGTGGTCACGGCTTGCACGTGTTTGTTTTTTTCGTATTCATTTTGCGCATGTTTCTTGGTTTCGAGAGGATTTCTGTGTTATTGACGTCGAGTTGAGATCTCTTGGGACCTCCTCCGTCCTGATAATCAGTCTTACCCGGAAACCAGTTCAGCCTTCGCTGTGTTGTACCTATGCGCTGTGAATTGTGATTCCATAGGAAATTGTGAAATGCACTCTTATATTTGCGAAAATACGCTTGTGTTCTGTGTGTGTGTGCCTTGTAAAATAGAGAAAATGCCGCATCACTTAGTGCAGTCATTGAAGCGAAAAATATGGTCTTACCTCCGAATTTTTTTACCGTGAACCGATTTGCATGAAATTTTGGAATTAGGCTCATCTTACCCTTATCTTCAAAAGTGAAAATGTTCTAAACTCCGCCTATTGTTATTAAAGGGTGTAAACAACCCCTTAATGGAAAAATTGACATAAAGCAATTTTTCGCTAGAAAACATCTCTAATAGTAAGTGTCGAAATTGTAAAGTATTTTCTAACATAGGTACTTAAAATCATTTTTAACCCCTTGAAAATCTTACAACCCTTGTAAACAACCCATAAATTGAAAAAATCACAAAAAAATACTTTGGTATGTCATAAGAAGATGTAAGTATAGAGTAAGTAATATTTTATATTCTCTATAATAATTATCAAATGTTTAACCCCCTTTCAACCCTTGAAAACTACCCCTTGATAAAAAATGTTTTTTTTTTTAATTATTATAAACTAGTGCTTGACCGCAATTCGGCCTGATGGTAAGCAGTGATGCAATCGTTGCTGGTAAAGCGCGTTAGTTTTTTTAGCCTATTCACTAAAAAAACTTAGTGAATTGGAAGGAAGACGGCATTTGAGCGAGGTGGTGCAATGTTAAACTCAAAAACACGACCAACGATGCTGCGCCACAGGGAGATTGATCTGGAGATCCTCCGCGACCAAACTCCCAACACAACAACATTTGGCATATCATACCCGGCACACATCGCAACACAACTGGTCAGACCCGTCCTCCGTACGCCTTCACCACTTCACCAGACATCATGCCGGAACACGACGAATCACTTGGCGGCAAGACTTTGTCTAGTGGGTGGTGACTCCTGCCGGCAGCCGATGTTATGGCCTACCACCGAGAAATTGAAAAGGATTTAAATATTATTCCACACTCTCGAAAATCATTATCATATTTCTAAGCTTTTCTACCTATAAAACTACCCCTAAATTAAAACAGTAAATATATATGATTACGTATTCAAAAATAAATTAATTTAGAGTAAATAATATAATTTTCAGTTACTAAGTAGAAAAATATATGATAAGTTTTTGGACCATAACTCCTTCAATTTTCATGGTATCACAATTTATAAAAAAACCATTGTAAAGGTAATTAAGAGAGCTACAACATCCTTCATTGCAATATATAGTAAAAAAACCTTTTTCTAAAACGGTAAAGGGTTAAAGGGCTTAAGAGAGGTTGTGATTGCGCTGCCACGCGCTCTTTAAACAATCATATCTCCGTCAATTTTTATTTGATAGAAATAACAAAAATAGCCAAATTATTTGTCAGAAAAATACATAAATTTTTAATCTATGCAGTATTATACCTATCTGTCGTTATTTTTGAGATATTATGAAAAAAAGTGGGTTTTTTAAAAACTTTTAAATTTTGTTTTTTTGTTTGAATCGTGACTTTTTTGAAAAATGTGTCCTGAAGCAGCCAAACTGATACTATCTATCAAAATCTTCATAATAAAGTTAATTCTAGGCGGAATACAATTTAAATTTTGGTGGAAATGGCACTTATAAAACCCATTGATTTAAAAGAAAAAACATTAGTTGCTCTCCTTATTTGCAATACAGTTCACTTATTTTAAGTGTAAAATACTTTTAATAGTGCTTATTTTAAAGCTTATTTTAAGCACTACAAAACCCTTTTGTTTTAGAATGCATAAAATGCATCTGCTCGCCGCTAGATGGCTTTGACCACAGCGATTAAATTTCAGAAAAATAAAAGGGCTTTGATCTTTAATATCTAGCTTAATATTGCACTTAGAATACTTTATAAAAAAACCAAATTGTTCATTTTTTACCTGCTACAATTTTGTCTTTATAAAATTTTTGATAAAACGTATATTTTTGGAGATATTTGCAAAAACCGATGAAAAACGTGAAAAATTGCGAAATTTCATTTGCCAATAACTTGAAAAGTATTGGGATTTTGAAAACTTTATAGATGATTTTTGCTTAAAATTAGGCCTTCTATCGATATCAGAGGATATTTTGAAACAAAAAATCACCCGCGAGAGGGGCAACCACCCCCAGTGTGGTTGCGGAGTTCAAATCATTTTCACTTTTGTAGTTAAAGGTAAGATGAACCTAATTCCAAAATTGTATGCAATTCGGTTTACAGTAAAAAAATTCGAAGGAATAATGCTTCAATGACTGCACTAACTGTGCTCTTTGATGTAAGAATATAAGACAAGTTTAAAAATAATAAATTTGTAAGGTTTTATTAAGATAAATTGAAAATTAGAAGGAAAAGGTTGGCTACACTGATGAGTGGGGATGACGTAGCGTCAAGTGGGCGCGACAAAAAGAGAAAAAAAAGGGCGCGAATGATAAGTTTGGTGTTCGGAGCAGAAAAGTTTAAGAATTAATAAGTTTAGTTACAAAGTTACAATAAGTTTAGTTTTAATGGCAACAATAAGTTTTGTTATTGGAAGATAATCTTCTCAATAAGTTTGCTGGTTCATACTACTGATGCTCATGATTGTTAAAGTTACAATATACTGATTTTGGATACAATTGGTTGTGCTTTATTTCTGAGGTTACTTAAATCTCAGAGTGGGATTACAACTCTATTATTCAAGTAAGTACACGCCTGCATTTAACATTATTTAATAATTTTCTTTTTTTATATAAATTATTAAATGCATTATGCCTAGTGATTTATATACATTAGGTTGTGTTATGATTAACTGTTAAGCAGCCATATTGTTGTACAATAAAATTATGCACTAGGACGAGTACCTAACGAGAAATATGTGTTTTTAAAAAAAAATCACCACCAACCACCATACAAGAAAACGTTTCTTTTTAATCATGCTGTCCATTTCATTCCTATGCAAATATAATCCAAAAGCCCATTAAAGATCCTGAAACGGTATATCAACCTGTTGATAACGCTCTTAAAATATAATTTAATTATATGTAATTTTTTTTTTTTCTTTCAATTTTTATTAACAGTCTGTTGTTGTGAGTAGTATTTATAACTAAGACTAATAGTTATTTATTTTTGCTGCGAGTTTCAGAAAAATGGAAGATAAGGACGGGATTCAACGGAGCTTAAGGACTCCAACACGAGATCGGTCACGCTCCAGGTGGAGTTGCAACAGCAGACTACGAGAACGTGAGCCCTCTCTGAACCAGCGGCAGAAGCGGCCGCGCCTGTTTGAGATGGACCTGCATGCAACGCGTGACACTGAGCAGCGGTGCAGTAGAAGCGAGCTTCGTTTGCCACATGTCCAGGCGAGCCGCCGGGATCACCGGAGCCGGAGCCGCAGCATACCGCCTGCCGCCAGAGGTTTGAGGCACCGGGAGAGCTGGAGCCGCATCAAGCCGTCTGCTGCCAGAGCTTCGAGGCCCCAAGAGATCTGGAGACGCAGCACGCCATCTGCTGCCAGAAGTTCGAGGACTCGGGAGAGCCGCAGCCACAGCAGACCGTCTGCTGCCAAAGGTTCGAGACCCCGGGAGAGCTGGAGTCGCAGCAGGCTACAGGAAGCAAAGGCTCCGAGGGAGCCAGCACCGGCGGGCGTCGGACAGCGACACTCAAACAGGTCATGTAGCCCTACTTTTTCGTCTAGGGATGTGATTCAAATAATTCAATCAATTAAAGATATCCTCCCATCCCAGCCATCAAGCCAAAGCACACATGTGATTAATAGAGGTATAGATCACAGAAATATCATTCCAGAATTTAATCCTTCCGAGAAAAACCAACGTGTAGATGTATGGATCAAGAAAGTTAATGAGTGTGCCGAGGTATATGGATGGGATGAGAAGACTTTAGTTCATTTTGCAATGCAAAAATTAGCGGGTCTAGCAAAAACATGGTACGAGAGTCTTAACTCAATACTGTATAGCTGGGAAGAATGGCAGATTAAGTTAAGCAATGCGTTCCCGAGCGAGCAGAATTTTGGCCAACTCTTAGAGGACATGCTCAAACGAAAAAGTAGGCCTAATGAGTTAATTGAAAATTATTACTACGAAAAGATAGTATTATTAAATCAGTGCGAAATTTACGGTAGGAAAGCAGTCGACTGCGTCATCCACGGCATCAGCGATAGGACTATAAGGTCAAGTGCTTTAGCATTAAGGTGCGAAGAGCCTGATCAGCTCCTAAAATTCTTATTAAGTAACAATAAAGAATTTCAGCAACCACCGGTCAGAGATAGGAATACATTCATAGTAGAGGATAGGCAAGGCGGTAATCGGGCGAATTTAAAAACAATTTCCAGTCTTTATTGTTATAATTGTAAGGAAAAGGGACACCCATTCTCCAGGTGCATCAAGCCCCTGCTCAAATGCACTCATTGCAATAAAATAGGACACAAATCTGAAATATGCCGGAATATACAAGATAAGGGATCAGGAAAGTCGGATTTATCAGCAAAAACTATGCGCATTTCGAGCTCTAATATTTGTAACAAGTTCATAAAAAAGGTGTTCATCAATGGGAATGACGTATGTTTCGAAGCCTTCGTTGATCTTGGAAGTGAGGTTACGCTAATACGGCAGTCTGATTTTGATAAGCTTGGGGTATGTCATGACGCCACGCTATCTACAATGAAAGGTTTCGGCAATAATATTGTAAAGTCGATGGGCTCGGTGGAGCTTAATCTTTCGATAGATGGGGTAAGTGCTACAGTGTCGTGCCGGGTAGTGGATGATCGTTTCCTGGAGAAATCCATGTTGATTGGTCAGACCTATACGGAGCAGCCGCATGTAATTGTTTACAAAGACGCGAATAAACTTCAATTCTTGGATATAGGTGCGGAAGTACCCTGTCCTGATTTACACAAGGTTGACCAACACATGGAACGGGTAAGGGTATTTAATCAGTGTGTGCTTTTTGGCACCGCCAGTGTAAAAGCGTCGACATCAACAGTTTTTACAGGCAGTGTTTTGCTAGACACTAAAATCGTCGGTAAACCTAATTCTCAATACTTCGTGTGCGGTGGTATATACCAAGTGAATAATGGTCTACTATTTGTTGTGGTTATACCGTGTGAGGCATCGTGCCTACTTCAAAGTAATTCTGTTTTTTCCAGAGCTGAAAGGGTAGAGTCAGTCTATAGGCTTGCGGACGTACAGTTGGTACAGAATCCTGTTGGTGACGAAATATTATCTTCTGAACCTTTTGATCAAAATCAGGTTCAATTGGGTAAAGCGGTATCTGATATTGATAGGGCTAAACTTATCGATATTTTACGACGAAATCAAGGATGTTTCGCAAATGATTTGGCGGGGTTAGGATGTACAAGCGTTACGGAGATGAAAATAGAGCTAAACAGCCAGCGTCCTGTAGTATATAGACCTTATCGTCTATCACACCACGAACGAGAGAAAGTTCGAGCGATGGTGGACGATATGTTACAGGCGGGGATCATCAGGGAATCCGTTTCGAGCTACGCTAGCCCAATCATTCTTGTACGAAAAAAGGATGGCAATATGCGATTATGTGTCGATTATAGGCAATTGAACTCTATCACCGTTAAGGAACGGTACCCCATGCCTGTGATTGAAGATGAAATTTCCAGGTTATCGGGTCAAGCATGGTTCATCACACTGGATTTAATGTCCGGTTATTACCAAGTGCCAATTGCGAAAGACAGCAAACACCTAACGGCGTTTGTCACACCGGACGGCCAGTACGAGTACAATCGAATGCCGTTTGGTTTGGCAAACGCTCCCGCTGTCTTTCAGCGAATGATGCACCATGTCTTGGGGCCAGCTCGGTTCGATAAGGCCACCGTGTACATAGATGACGTATTGATCTTTGGCAAGACTGCTGCTGAATGTTTGGACCGTTTTGAGGAAATTCTTGGCCTCTTAAAGAAAGCCAATCTTAAGTTGAACCTCTCAAAGTGTAGTTTCTTGCAAAATGAGATCAACTACTTAGGGTACGAGATCAGCGCGGCAGGTATGAGGCCAGGAATAACGAAAATCCAAAGCGTCGTCAATTTCCCTCGTCCAGAGAATGTACATGGTGTACGCCAATTCTTAGGGTTAGTCAGTTATTTTAGAAAATTTATCCAGGGCTTCGCTCAATATGCTTATCCACTGACGAAGCTCCTCAAAAAGGACACAGCATATGAGTGGACAAACTTCCAAGAGGAGGCTTTTAAAACCTTAAAAGCTAAGCTTACTGACAGACCTGTATTGTCTATATACGATCCATCAGCCGAGACAGAACTGCACGCAGACGCTAGCAAATTAGGTGTTGGTGGGATTCTGTTACAGCGGTCTCAAGGGAGTAGCGGTTCTTTCCATCCGGTGGCTTATTACAGTCGTCAGACGACACCCGAGGAGAAGAACTTTCACTCGTACGAACTAGAAACGTTAGCCGTTATTTGTTCTCTAAAAAAGTTTAGAGTATACCTGTTAGGAAAGCCATTCAAGGTAGTGTCAGATTGTAGCGCGCTTAGATCCACTTTCGTAAAGCGTGACTTAATACCAAGAATAGCTAGGTGGTGGCTAGCATTACAGGAGTTCGACTGTTGCATGGAGTATAGGGCGGGTACGAAAATGGGGCACGTAGATGCACTATCCAGGAATCCGGTTATTGACCCGGATAATTGGAGTTCTGAAAAATGCCCTAACGTGATGATTATAAATAATGAGGACTGGTTATTGACTCTTCAGCTGGGTGATCCAGAGTTACGTAGGATTCGTGACATTATTAGTAGCGATCTGGATCCCCAAGGTCTGGATTATATTAAGCAGAATTACGTTATCAAAGATAATAAATTGTTTAGAATAGTGGGCGAGGATTGTGTTAGGTGGGTTGTTCCAAAGGGGGCAAGATGGCAGTTATGCAAAATGAATCACGACGATATAGGCCATGTGGGTTTCGAGAAAGTCCTAGAACGCATAAAGAAAAATTACTGGTTTTCAAAAATGAAGCGGTTTGTCAAGAAATATGTTGGAGCGTGTATTGATTGTGCATATTCTAAAAAAACTCTAAATACTCGCGAAGGCCTACTACATCCAATAGAAAAAGTCGCGATTCCATTCCACACACTACATATCGACCATCTTGGGCCCTTTGTGAAATCCAAAGGAGGCTATACACACATATTAAATGTGGTTGACGGTTTTACAAAATTTGTTTTTATCAAACCCGTCAGGAGTACAAACACTCAAAATGTGATAAGGGTTTTACAAGATATTTTCGACACTTTTAGACGTCCTACTCGTCTTATCAGCGATCGCGGATCTTGCTTCACCTCCCACGCTTTTAAAAAGTTCTGCCGTGATAAAAACATAAAGCATGTTCTTAACGCCGTTGCTAGCCCGAGGTCAAACGGTCAAGTGGAACGGTATAACCGAACCATATTAGATTCACTGATTGCTCAAAATCTCAGGGACAATGAAAAGTCTTGGGATAATAAGCTAGGGACAATCCAATGGGGTCTGAACAATACAATTCAAAAGACCATAGGTAAGACTCCAGCTGAGGTTTTATTTGGGACAGGTATGAATAGCGAGGTGAATCCAGGTCTAAATGAACTTACTGACAGTGACAGGTTACCCGTTTTATCTGAACTGGCGTCAATTCGCGATCAGGTCAAACTTCGAATCGACAAAGCTCAAGCTGCACAAAAACAATATTACGATCAGGGCAGACGGCCTGCATGGAGGTATAATAAGGGTGACTTGGTCAAAATAACCAAGGTAGCCTTTCATAATGATGGCAGGAGTACGAAGCTTTTGCCCTCATATGAGGGCCCTTTTAGGGTCATAAAAGTGCTAGGAAACGATCGCTACAAGGTAGGCCCAATATCGGGTTTTGAAGGGACGAGAAAAAGGAAGAAAACCACAGTTGCTGCCGATCGCATGCAGCCCTGGATACACGTAGCATCACTTGAGATAGATGATGACAATGAGATTGATGCTAGGGGTGACGCAAGCGATGATAATAACTAGTCCTAGTTTTAAAAACATATGATTAAACAGTTATTAATAGTTTGAGCTGAATTAACTATAGATTTATTTGTATTGTTTCAGGTCAAGCACGAGCTAGAGAAAATGCTAGAGATCCTCATTGTGGCTTGGCCTGAAACATTCATGGCGGTGTAATAAGGATACACATGAGACTTTTGTTTAGCTTGAAACATTGGCTTACTGTTTGATGAACAGAGATTAGTATACGATTAGTTTATGATTGTATTAGTTTAATACTTACGATATATTAATTTGCTACATATCTGATAGATATTTGGCAGTAGTTGCATGTTCTGTTAATACAGTATGTAGAATGTTTTCATTTTCGCCAAGTGTAAGGTTCCACCGGGTACCCGCGTGGGGACACGCGGGATTACCAGGATGGTCGAGTGTAAGGTTTTATTAAGATAAATTGAAAATTAGAAGGAAAAGGTTGGCTACACTGATGAGTGGGGATGACGTAGCGTCAAGTGGGCGCGACGAAAAGAAAAAAAAAGGGCGCGAATGATAAGTTTGGTGTTCGGAGCAGAAAAGTTTAAAAATTAATAAGTTTAGTTACAAAGTTACAATAAGTTTAGTTTTAATGGCAACAATAAGTTTTGTTATTGGAAGATAATCTTCTCAATAAGTTTGCTGGTTCATACTACTGATGCTCATGATTGTTAAAGTTACAATATACTGATTTTGGATACAATTGGTTGTGCTTTATTTCTGAGGTTACTTAAAAATTCATCTTTTGTTATTTTACTAAGTGGTTTTATTTCTATTATATTCATTACATTAATGTTACTTCCGCTAAAAGCTATTTTGTTTTGCCTTTTCCGTTCAGAAGAACGGAAAGAAGCAAACCTAAAAAAAAATGTCATTATTACTCATCATCATCATCTCAGCGTTAATCCCAGTCGGATCCGCAGCTTTTTCAGCTTTTGGAGTCTGGGGTCCGCTTTACCAGTGTAACTGCTGATTTTGGCTAAACTTCGACATTTTCCGTGAAGCGACTGCCGTCTGATCTCCACAACCCGAAGGCAATATCGAAACATTGCAGTTAGACCAATTGTTAGACTTTTTAGGGCTCCCGCCACTAAATGTTCGTATGGCAACCGGGACCAACGGCTTAACGTGCTTTCCAGGCACGACCAGACCAGTGCAAATATTCATGTGTCAGTAGTACTGACACACTTTAATTTTTTTGGTTCATTTCTTTCCGTTCGGGCGAATGGAAAAGGCAAAGGCATAGTACGCCATACAGCCAAGTCTTCAGTAATTTTTTTCTTCATTAAATATCTATCCTAACTTATCCTAATTTATCCTAACTTATCCTAGCATAACTTAACCTAAACTAACTCCTTTCGTTTTACGCGTTTGGACGATAAGGAGCGGTTTAGCGTAAAGACATGATGAGGCCACTATGCTACAATATTTCACTGTTCTTTTTGAATTATTCACTGAATGCACTTTTTACTACATAAATCACGCGTTTTTATTTAGTAAACGACACTATAAATAATTTTAAAAGTCCAATGAAAAATGAGCGTGACACTCATCTTGACATTCCCGCCAAACCTCCTGACACATTTTAAATATAATGTACTCTGTGCTGACCATTGACGTATAAACATGGACAGGAAATGTTTGACTATAAAAAAAATAGTTAAACAAATATGAGGCATATCGACGCCAAAATAAAAAAAATACTGTCATCCACTGATATAATATTAAACTAAGGTAGATAAGTCACTAGCGCACTGAAAATGAAGCGTACAAAAGATTATAATTCTAATCTCTTGCTCTCGATACACTCGTAAAAACAAACGACAAACACTAACAGCGCAAATGACAAACACTAGCCATCTTTTTCTTCTCTGTGCTTTAAATTGCGCCCCATCTCACTCACACTGTACCAACGTGTGAAATATACGCAGAATAAAAAATTTGCATGTGTGTGCTGCTGCTCCAATCGGCACATTTATTTCGGTTAATTTGTTAGAGCATATCATATCTGTTTAATATTATATCAATGCTGTCATCTCTTTCTAATTTTAATTATTTTGCGTAAGTAAATTGAACAGCACTATCTTTGATAGTTACTGTAATGGCAACCCTTCATTTCCAACATCATTCAAATACCTATTTGCGGCCGGTTTGCCATTTTCTTATCCCGCTAAGTTGGTACTATCAGCTGTAGAAGTCCATTCCCACCTTAAAGACTACTGTCGCCTGCGCTAAACCGGCCACGCACACTACCGCATAATTTTTTTATCGCAGTCTTCGTCTTTCTTTAAAGTAATGCAAAATTTCGTTACTTCATTTGAAGTTAAGTTAGCGGCCGCACTTAACAATGGTACTATCAAAAGCGAGCGATTGTGGGTTCGATCCTTATTATAGGCAACTCTTTTTGTTGTTTCATATAATTTAAAATTATGATAATTGATTTGTATTTTAAAGTAAAATGTTTGCAAATAATATTTAAACAAATAGGAAAATTTATTGAATATTTATCCCAAAAAAGGGTTTTATTATATGTTTTAGTTTACTATAGGGGTAATATAATAAAAAATATATAAAAATAAAACAATAAGCATATTATAATGCAATATATTATAAAGTTATATATTATTCGGTATAGATATACTTATACTAACAAATGAAACAAACGTTGAAACGGCAGCATTGTAATATTTTATATAAAAGTAATCCTTGACAAACTTATGATATTGTTATGGTAAAAAATACAAAAAACATTTTTGGTTGTTAGATGTGAAAATTATAATATTATACGTATATTATGATTAAAGAGGTTATAGCTTAATTATTCATTTTCTTAAAGAAAAGAGGATTGAAGCTTAACCTGAATATTATTGCAATCATAAAATAATCTATACTTAGAACACATAATAGTGCTTATTACATTTATATTTTTTTTACGTGTATAGCATGGTACTAATGCTGCCATCCTGTAGTGACTTTTTTCGGAGTTTGATGGCATGAGATTATAATCTTCAAGCGCTTTCTTAGTTCAAAAGTAAACGAACTTATTTCTTATCGAATTCCGAAATTATTGTTTTTATAATTTACCAAAAGTAATTTGTATTGAAATTGCAAAAGGCGACATCTGTTAGCTATTAAGCCAACCGAACATATTACTGTCACTTAGCTAAATTACTTTAGAGATGGTTTAGAGTCCGTTATTAAGATATTTATTGGTATATATTTAAAACACTCTGTAGGACACTTCTGCACTGTTTTTGTTATAAATATTTTTTTTTTTTGTTTAGCTCGATAAGACTCCACCAGCCTCGCCAATTTATTTTTAAACCACAAATGCAACCTATCTTCTTCGCACGATTTAAAAGTTTATTCAACGGTAAATATTGTCGTTTCGTTTCACTTGTCTCGACAGCTACCTTCGTCCTCCAACCTCTTGACCTTGACCTCCAACGGCTTACAGTATTTCTCTAAAACAATAACAATTTTATTACACACTTGCTACAAGCGATTGGTTTGCACCTTACATAAATAATAATAAAAACAACTTACACAAAAGCCGGTTTCATATGATATTTGAGATATATTGCTGCATATGCCTGCATATTGATTAAAAAGTAAAACTAATAACACAAACTGGTAACTATATGTTCACCAACCAACAACAGCTAAGTAATATTATTTGAGTTATTGTAGCTAATAATAGTTATTGTAGGTAGCGGAATATTTTTTGTGAAGTAGTGATTCAGATTCTTTTAAGTCTACCGTCATCTTTTTATAATGACTCTAATATAGAAAAAATCTTAAAAGAAAGTATCATCTTTAAGTTGCAGATCGGTATTTTTAGATATTTTTGTTGTCAGCATTCATAACTCACCAATAAACATTTAAAAAATATTTTTGTAAGTTATTAGATTCGAACTCGAACCACCTTGAACGCCTATCAAGGCGAAAACCGTTAGGCCATTGAAACACTTACTGTAGACGTTGAAATTAGTAAGTAGTACCTAACAATCATAAGCGGGCAGCAAGTGTATGAGTGTGTATCAAACTTTATTATAGAAGAAGGTCGTAACTACAACTAGTATTGCTTGGCCATAGTTTTGTGAGATTGCAACTCGACTTTTGGTCTTGACTGTAAGTAAACTGTCAAATGCTCTTGACCTGTGGATAAATTTTGTGAATTTTCGAGTAATTTACAGTATTGTAGCGTTTAAACTGTAAAAAAAAAAGCTTAAAGTTGTGTGTCATCAAAAGAAGCGGTAATCACCCGAACATAACTTTACACCAGTACGTACTTAATTTCTGCTGAAATACCTATAAATTTAGATAATAAACATAAACTATATGCATTTATCTTAGGTCCGTATTACAGAACGTCACTCAAAACTCAAGCTCTACTTATGTCTCGTTTCAAGCCCTTTGATTGGTTGAAACTAGTTTTAAGTAATGCTTAAGCAGAGATCAATGCTTGAGTTTCCTTCTGAACTAAGCACCTAAAAGCTGCAACAGTAAAACATACATAGCTAACGTTTTGCCTTTATTTTCATAATGAAATCAATTTCTTGTTATTGGTGGGCTAGGGTTTCGCATTTAGACAATTTTGTATTTATCGATAGTATTAATATTTTATCGATAGTATATTCTTACTTATTAGTTTTATTTTCAGGGCTGCCTGCTAATAAACTTAAATAGAAAATTTGGCTGGAAACATTTGGTGTTGAAAATTTAAAGATGTTTAGTAAAATGATTCACATTAATTCCCTACACTTTGAAGAATCATGTTTCAACCGGACACCGAATAAAGTAACATTGTGGGACGATGCTTTACCTTCACCAACCTTATTGGTAAGTAACATTGCGTCATTGCGTGTTACAAATTTTTGTCCAACATGATTGCGTTGTGGCTGTTATATACCTACTGATAATGCCCCCAACAGAACCATCACTGCTGCACTTGCAAAGAGTGATGTAAAAAATGTGTTAAGAGTGTGGTCTTAAGATAAAAAAATCTAAGAATTAATTAAAAACAAAAAACACCAAAAAAGCTAACAATGTATTAGTTGTTCACAGCTTGCAATTCGATCAAATATGTTAAGAATTTTAGTCGATAATGATCAAAATCAAACAAACTTTCAATCAATATCTGGATGTGGTGCTCCTAATCTGGTACTTCTTTTTTCCTTAATAAAAATAGTAGGAACACTATTATTAAAGAGTCAAACTTAATTTTTGTAGTAATTACTTCACTTTTACGTTAATATTAAATTTTTGCAGGTCAAAGCTGTTTGTATATTTAACATTCAAAACCAGCCTGTGGAAATTTTAATGAGGAGTGGCATAGATTTAATCCGTGGCAATCCGCTACGCTAGGTTTAGTCAGCAGCACATCCGCGCGGCCAATATATCTGCAAGCACATCCATTGCACCTGGTTTATCGGTATGACTTCAATTTTTCAACATTATTTGCAATTCCAACTGATATCATTGAAAGATCTCATGAATTGAATTGAGATGATGAAAGATATCTCATGCTTGTCTTCAATATAAAGCTTATTTTTATTTGAGTTCATCTGAGTTTTTAACACAGTAAATGCCCACAATATGCAAAAACCCTTTTTTCAATAAAGGCCTCCATTCCCAATATAGCGACACCATAAAACCTAGTAAGTGTACATACTAGACCTCAATCCCCAAATCAAAAACCTAGTATGAGCTGATTACCAGTTCAAAACACAGCAAGTGACAAGTACTTACTTTGTTTTGGATTGAGAATTTCCACTTGCTAGGTTTTTGATTTGTGAAATAACATATTTAAAAGATCATAAAATCTACAAATTACACAATATAGCACACACCCGTCGGAGTTTCTATCTCCATGAATTAGGGTTTAAATTAGTGAGAAAACTGTCAGGAGAAGGGCGGGGCGTCGCGTCGTGTGCCTTCCATCATAGCGTCGCACCGATCGCCAGTACTGTACTGAATTAGACTGCATGTGATTTTGTTGTATGCGATTTAATTACTCTATCTAAGTTGTGAAGACCGATTTTATCTCTGATATATATATAATTCAGATTCCTCCCACGAAGAGAGTTGTATAAATACCCGAAAATGTATAATTAATCAAGAAAACTTTGCACCAATTCCTAAAGAAAACATTCCTTCTACAACTTTATTTCTCCTTTCGCTTATCCAGATCATGTCATTTCTGCTGATAATTAGAATCCGGATACCTATAGACTACCTAGATGATAATTGTAGAAACTATCTCTCTAACAGAACAAACCTTATTAAATCCCATTCCATTAAACAGAATAACAAATAATAATCAAAACATATAACACCCATTAATAATTAAAGATTGTAAATGTACACAAGAATGTATGAAATTTACACCCTAGGAACGCCTTGATATTTGGAATAATTACTGAGATTTGCTATGTAAATCCAGACGCCCATTTTTGAATAAGTAAATGATAAGTTGGTTAATTCTCGTTAATGTGTTTAACTGCAGTAGTTTATAAATATGAATATAGAATATTTGTTTACTCATTTTCTTGTCCATAACAATTATCATAACTAAAAGATTTGAAAAAAATAATCTAAACCTAATAATTTCTAATGTACTTACTGTGTTTTGATTTAGTTTCCATGGACATTGGTGACTGTTGGATCCCATTTCAAAGTTAGTAAGTGCTATACAATGTGAATTGAATTATATTTTTAAAGTTTTAATATGCAATAATATAGACAGTTATCTTATCTACCATCTCCAAGAGTCATATTGAGCTGTAGATTCATATTTTGGTAAGGCGTAAGAAAATTTAGTTTTTTTGCCCTCCTGTAAAATTTCTTCCAAGTCCCTTACTGTGTTTTGATTTGGGACAGCCGCAGGTCAAGCTACCCGAAACTGGCAAATATTCCCAATCAACCATAAGCCTCAATGCTTAAGAGATAAAGTTGAAAATCGAATAAAGAAATATGACAGATTGTAGTAGCTTGATGTGTTATCGT
This sequence comes from Sesamia nonagrioides, assembly GCA_017933935.1. Taxonomy (NCBI): domain Eukaryota; kingdom Metazoa; phylum Arthropoda; class Insecta; order Lepidoptera; family Noctuidae; genus Sesamia; species Sesamia nonagrioides. Next base: position 2,371,501 of record JADWQK010000081.1, read on the forward strand.
CTGTGCATGAATTTGAGATACAAATATTATGGAGAAAAATCTAACTTGTTAAGGTAGATTTTTTTTCGTATAGAAATTATAATAATAATAATAATAATATAGCCTTTTAATCAGATCTTAGTACAATAGCTAACTTAACTTAGTACAGTAGATTTTTTAAATTTATATAAATAATTAACATTAAAATCTTAAACTTAATAATCTTAATCTTAAGCTAGTATTTGTTGCTTGCTTATCTTTCCTAGATCTGTTTGCCAGTCGGCAAAGGCCTCCTCCAACCTTTTCCATTCCTTCCTTTCTTGAGCCACTCTGTTCCATGTGACTCCTGCCACTTGTCTGATGTCATCATCCCACCTTTTCTGTGGTCGGCCTCTCTTCCTTTTGCCTTCCCTTGGGTACCACCATGTCACCCTTTTGCTCCATTTGTCATGTCCTCTTACCAAGTGACCAGCCCATCGCCATTTAAGTCTTTTGATTTTGTTTATTACATCAGTCGTTTTTGTTTTGTTTCTAATGACGATATTTTTTAATCTGTCAGACTTTTTGATATTTAGCATGCTCCTTTCCATTGAATACTGGCAAGTTGCTAGTTTGTTTAAGGTCCCCAGATTGAAGGCCCATGATTGACACCCGTACGTTAGGATAGGTAGTATGCAGGTGTTAAACAGTTTGCTTTTTAGGTTTATATGGAGCTCTTTATCTTTCATCGCCTCTCTTAAACTCCAGTATTTCTTCCAGCCATTTGTAATTCTTCTCTCCACTTCCTTCTGCATAGGATCTTTTTGAGTTATGAGCTGACCTAGATATATGTATTCGTCTGTATAGTTGATTTCAGTGTTTCCTAGATTTATAGTATATTTGTACCCGTTTGTCATCACTCTAGTTTTTTCCGGATTCATTGCCAGCCCTACTCTCTCACTTTCTTTCGCAAGTTCTTTTATCATTCTGGTTAGATCTTCTGCTGTTTTTGCTAGTAACACTATATCATCGGCAAATCTTAAATGCGATAGCAGTACACCGTCTATGTTAATTCCGAGATATTCCCAATTAAGTCTTCGGAAGATTGATTCTAGTACTGCGGAGAATAATTTCGGAGATAGAGGGTCTCCCTGCCTGACGCCTTTTCTACTCTGAAAGGAGCACTTTTCTTTTCTAATTGGATTCTTGCTCTGCCACAACTATATATGTTTCTTATTAATCGAATGTACTTGGGCTCGATTCCTTGATCCAGTAACGCCTCCCATATTTTATCATGTTGTAGAGAATCGAAGGCTTTACTATAGTCAATAAATGCAATGTAGTATGTTAGTTGGTATTCGTTGTATTTCTCCAAAATTTGACGAACTACGTGAATGTGGTCGATCACTGAATAGTCTTTGCGGAATCCTGCTTGCTCTATAGGCTGGTGTTCGTCCAGGGTTCTTTCGACCCGTTTTAAGATGATCTTAGCAAAAATCTTATATACATTGGACATAAGGCTAATAGGGCGATAATTTCCGATGTCGTATTTATCCCCTTTCTTATACAGTAGGATGATGTGAGACTCGGTCCATTGCTGGGGGATGGTTTCAGTGTTCATGATGTCATTGAACATATCTGTAAGGACAGGCAGCAGGATCTCTTTGCTATATCTTAAAATTTCATTGCTTATGCCGTCAGGTCCGGGTGCTTTCTCACTCTTTTGAGTGTCAATAGCCTTACTGACTTCACTTTGGAGAATACTGGGGGTGTTCGAGGTTTCTGCTAGATTGATTTCGGCTGGCGTAGTATTGTTTCGAAAAAGATTTTCGTAATATGACGTAGCTGTTTTTAATATGTCAGTTCTGTGATGGTCCAGTTTACCTCGGTCGTTTTTCATTTTTACGATCCAGTTCTTCGTGTTAGTCAATTCTTTGAGTGCTTTTTTAGTTCCACCGGTTTCCAGTAGGTATTTTTCTATTGTTTGCATCCTCCGTTGTTTTCTATCCTTTCTCATGCTTTCATTGATGTCTTTGCTAATTTTGGCTAATTTTTGTCTCCTATTTTGAGTGCTTCTTTCGTTGATTAGGTGACATCTTTCTTCTAGGAGTTCGTATAGAAATTACCTGAACAAAATTGTAATGTTCAGGAAAGAATAAGACTGATTTCTTTAAATACATTGTTATAATTAAATTATTGTTGACTTTTAATTAAAATCCACAATCATCCTGCATGTTAGAACCTTCGGTGTTGGAAATTTAAAATATGTATAAAATATTGAGGGGTATAGTTTCAAAACCCGCAAAGTCCATTTTTTACACGTAGTAATATTTTTATGTCTCTAACAACTCCATCTTTTCATGTTAATTTAATGAATAAGTTACAAAACGTTTGTGAAGCGATCAATTTGTCAAAAGGCATAGAAACATAATTATTTAAATAATGCTACAACAATTTATCACAAATTTTCTATTCCTGGATTTTTAACGTCACTGGACTTAATGGGTTTTGAAACTATACCCCGCTAGGCTCTATTATTTAAGACGATTCCGTTAAGGAAGTCTGTGAAAAAGAATTTATTGTATATTTTTTGCAAATTACAACACTTATTATATAAAACTAGCTACAGCCCCACAGTTTCACTCGCATATCCTCCTGCCTAGTTTCCTGTGTTAATCCAGGTCTTGTATGGACGACGCCAAGTCAAGCTACCCGAAGCTGTCAAATATTCCCAATCAACCTTGAGCCTTAATACTTTGGAGATAAGGTTGAAAATCATATAAAGAAATCTGACGGATTGTAGTAGCTTGATGTGTTGTCGTCTGTACTAATGTGTGCTAAAGGTGATCGCACATTTGTCAGTAAAGTACGCGCCGAACGCGCCGTATTTAACGAAATTGGCGTTATTATAGCCTCGTATTTACGAATTATTCTGTAATCTGTGATACGAGGTTTCATATCATGGCATACAACGAATTCTACAATGCGGCGCGTACGGCGCGTGCGGCGCGTACTTTACTGACAAATGTGCGATCAGCTTAAATTTCATCCGTTTAATGGTTTTTGCGTCCACCTTCACTTTCACATTTATGTGTTAATAACATTATAATAGGAAGGGATAGTAGGATTATGTATCGCAGAATTCTTCCGCGCCGGGAGTCCATCGTGAATATCAAGATTTGTTGAATATGTTCCCTCCGTTGCAAACGTCTAACAAGGCTCTAACACAGTTACATAAATAATTCGATATTTTTTTATTTCTTGTAATAGCTAAAAGCTTAAATTCCAAGACAATTTGAAAACAAACTTCAAGAAATAATAATCTCGTAATCTTTTATCGATGTTTTTATAAAGAAACATGGGCAGCTCTATTAGCGGCCATTTTATCCTCTCAGTAAAGTTTAGGTATACACATTTTTTTGAATTTTTGGTAGGTATCAGGTATGGCAGGTCCAGTTATGTCCATGTTATGTCAATGGTGCTGACAGTGACACAGTACGATTTTAAACGGTAGCAGTCAAAGAGGTTTGGCGGGAATGTCAAGATGAGTGTCACGCTCATTTTTCATTGGACTTTTAAAATTATTTATAGTGTCGTTTACTAAATAAAAACGCGTGATTTATGTAGTAAAAAGTGCATACAGTGAATAATTCAAAAAGAACAGTGAAATATTGTAGCATAGTGGCCTCATCATGTCTTTACGCTAAACCGCTCCTTATCGTCCAAACGCGTAAAACGAAAGGAGTTAGTTTAGGTTAAGTTATGTAGGATAAGTTAGGATAATTAGGATAAGTTAGGATAGATATTTAATGAAAAATAATTACTGAAGACTTGGCTGTATGGCGTACTATGCCTTTGCCTTTTCCATTCGCCCGAACGGAAAGAAACGAACCAAAAAACGGTAGCAGTCAAAAATCTCTATTGATACATGATCGATATCTTTAATATTCTCAGTGTTTCTTTTTGTTGTGATATTTTAATTGTGTTGCTTGACTTCGTGTTTTTCATACAATGCGCATTGCTTAATAGTAACCAATTTAAACAATTTAACTAACGTCCTCCGAATGTCATCAACGAAAGTATTCCTATAAATATGGATCTAACACCAAATAGTTGGTCTCCTCTTGAAAGGAATTTGATTTATCTAATAAGAAAACGCCCTATTACTTACCTCACACCGCCAACTAAAAAACATCCTGAATGTGAGGCTGCTTGGAAAGAGATAGGAACGCTATTATGTCAGAAAGGTTAGTGCGCATTGTTACATAGCTATTTTTCAAAAAAGTAAACAACTCTGATCCATTCTGTTCTTAATTTTTTATATATTTGTTTAATAATTGTTATAATTGTTTCTGGCTCATTTTTTAGTCTTAATCAACCACATACCAACCATACTTTATCCAACGATTTTTATTTTTTTTCATAAAAAGGTATCTTTATTTACTTTTAAGAACAAAACGTGTGATTTACTTATTAATTACTTTCAGGTCTAACATGTAAAAGGCTATGGACAAAGATAAAATATAAATATGCAAAGATTACGATCTTAATAAACACTGGACTAATAACAAAGCAGGCTGCAAAGTCCCATCCAAAAACAAGCAAATTTTTTGATGGGCTACTTACTTTTATGGACCCATGTATAGGTACAATAACTGATGAGAAGATACCTTTCCTCATACACAAATCAATAAACAGGATATTCGGTTTACTTACTACTACTACCTTAGTTCCTGCACACGCAGCTCGTCCTAGTTTAAATAGAGAAAGCCACACTCAATTTGTCTCACATACACAAGTTAAAGCCTTGTTAAGAGAACGACAATCAACTAGAGAGAGAAATGTAATTTTTCCTGATACAGAATATTTACAAAATGTTGTTGATAGTGTTATAAGATGTAAAATAGAGAAACTACTAAAGAAGGATGACGTGTTGAACCCATGTGACGACATAGCTAATTTAAATGTCCCTACACCAAGTAAGGACTCACATAATGTGCATAAAAGAATGCCTATTGTTACTTTGGATCCAAGTAAAAATATTTTTAACAATGATGAAGAAAACATGAATAAAACTGTTGATTTAGGATTAGCAACTGAACTTATTATTCAGGATGAAATAAAGGTTGAAGCTGAAAATGATAACATCAACATGAAAGATAATGATGATGACATAAATGAAGTAAATTTAACATTAAATACGGAAACTGTAAATAATGCAACTGACAATACATGTGATATAGAAAGTTATTTGCCAGGCACAAAAATCATTAGACCTGGTGTTAATGACACCACAACAGATATAAGTGATTTGAGTAATTGTGTGACAGCAGACAATACTGAACCTGTAAGTGACGATTATGTCAGAAATTTTTTCAATGAATTAGGTGAAGTAATGAGCGTGGAATTGTCAATCAATAAACAAATACTATTACAATCACAAATAAATGAATTAGTCAGAAAAACATTCTTGAATGAAGATTGTACAGTAGAACCTTGTTAAGTCGAAAACCTCCAAAACTTGAGAAAATGTTTTGTTCCCTTCCCTTAAAACCCCAAAACCTCCATTACTCACAATCTCAGCCCTCTATTAGTCGAAATAATAGCGAGTACCTCCAAGCTGTTTTGGTACATATTTTCCCTCCATAACACGAAAAATTTAATTTTATCTCTGTATCTCGAACATTTGATTGGTTGAAACTAGTTTTAAGTAATGCTTAAGCAGAGATCAATGCTTGAGTTTCCTTCTGGAATATGGACCTAAGGTCCGTATTACAGAACGTCACTCAAACTCAAGCTCTACTTAAGTATCGTTTCAAGCCATTTGATTGGTTGAAACTAGTATTAAGTAATGCTTAAGCAGAGATCAATGCTTGAGTTTCCTTCTGGAATACACACCTAAGAATTCGCCGACAGTGTAAGGAAAGCATTGTTTCGTAGAAAGCAATTTAAGAGTATACAATGAATAGAATTACCACGAATTTATGACTTTGGTTAACACGTGTTTACTTGCTTGATGTCAGGTCTTTAATTTTATTAGTATTTATTTCATTTGAATTTTAGCCAAGCAATTCATTTGTTGTCGAGTGAAATATTGTCAGAAGTAGTTTGGTTCTATTGCAATACCTACACATCAATTTGTATTACAGTACTGAATCTTAACCTCTTTATGTCGAATAAAAATCCGTCTTAAATAAAAAGTCGAAATTCTCTATAAGTGGAAAACTCTATAACTTGATTTTTTTGCCGTCTCCCTTGATATTCTACTCTTGCTGTTCGACTGTATAAGTGAAATAAGGACGGAGGACTTGCCTAAATGGAAATCAAGTGAAGTCTAAAGCTGAGTAGAGGATTGATTATAAGAGTAAATAGTATACTATTTACATCTAAGATGTTATGTTTAAGTTATTGTGTTTAATATGCATATTATATTTAGCTATCAATCCATAATTGTGTTTGATTTCTTTCATTATGACAAAAATAAACTTCAGTAGCTACCTTTTATAGAGGTCTAACTGCCTATCCTTCTTTAATGTGGGTGAAGTTTCCGTAAGTGAATGGGGGTAAGATAGAAAAAGGGGTAAGATAAAAAAAAAATTAATAACGCCCAATACCAGGAAATAGTTTTAATGCTGGTAATATCATTGTGAACACCATTTTATCTTGCCCCACCTCGCAGCCTCCGTCATTCGCTGAGTGAAAGTGCTGGTGTATTATTTGACATTTTTCCGCACAGTAAATTTTCCGCGAAAAATTGAGATTTTCGATCTTACCCCGCTCGCTGTATCTCCTTACTCAGGTAAGGAATAAACATGTTGTTTTGATATTCGTAATTAGATTTAACCTGTTATATGCTCTATAATGTGGTGATTACTATATTTCACGTATTTTAAGATTTATGGTGCCTTTCAAACTTTCCCCTGCATAATATAAAGGGGTAAGATGATAATATAAAAGTTTCCATCTTACCCCGTTTACGAAACTCCTACAAAAAGTCAGGGGCCCTCAATCTGAAATAATTGGCAGTGATTATAATAATACTGTTTACTAATGTTTATAAAGGCAAGAGTGCATAGTTTTGTGTTTTTTTTTTTTGTTAATTATTAGGAGACGCATAAATACGAATAGGTGATTTTTTTATATTTTAGTTACTTACTTCTGCTTTACGGGATTACCAACTGATCTGATAAAGCCATATTTCATATTTTTGATAAAAAGTTATTTTTAGTTTTATAAGTAGTACTTATAACGGACTGATTTTATTTAACTGTGATGTTTAAGTATTACCTCCTTTGAAATAATATTTTTAATAATATTTAATTGTATTCTGCTGTCGTGCTTTATTTAATAAAAATAATTATAATGTAGGCTACTTGGTACTAAATGAAAACGTGTGTTTTATTTATCGACCTGAGTTAGACTTGACAGTCATCTATGAGCATGATTATTTAATTTATTTAATATCTATAATATGTTGAGCACCCCTGACTGCCAGCCGTTTCAACGGGGTAAGAACGATATATTTTATTTGAAAAATGTATTTTTCTTGCTTTTAGAATGCGAATTTTTAATGTAACTCATGTTCAGGTTATTTAGGTTATTGAAGCAGAAGGTTTATTGATCACCACACAAGCATAATGACCATGAATACGATTTTAGTGATTATATCAATCTTACCCCTTCAGCATTTCATCTTTCCCCTACATATTTTTTTTTCTTAAGACCAACTTTACTAACGTTTTTTTTTATAAAATATTGTTCCAAAAAGATTACTGTCAACATTATAGAAACAAGTTGACTATACATTTTTACCCAAAACATCGTTTTCTGCAATTGCCTTAAATTCTTTTGTTTTAAAACAGTTTAACCATCAACACTGTTTATCTCATCAAAAATGCATTCCGTCTTACCCCTACTCACCCTACTTAGTCCTCCTAGTAGACCATTGTGTGTCTGTCTACCCCTCTCTGAAAGGAATACTATTGTAATGTAGTTTAAGAGAAGAACACATTTCTACCTTTTCCTTCGAGCAGCCCCGGGTTTGGAGGGCAGGAGCCCTTGCTACGGGCGCGTACCTCAGTGGGCAGCAAATTCAAGTGTATCAGACAAATGCACCACCCAGAACACCGCAACTAGTAGTTGAATGAGACTCACAGCACATAAGTATGTTATAGTACATAATAGCCAAAAGATAGAGAGCTTTTCAAATGAAAAAAAAAAATGCTTGTATGATCGGGCAATGCAATTAATGAGAAACGAGCCCATCACACCGGCATTAACTGTTCTCCATTGCCCAGCGAACAATCGCCAACTTTTGCCTTATACGACGAGTCTGAAAAAACTTTACATACAGATCCAAACCCAATACCTGCAATCAAAAATCTGGAGCGCAGAAAAGACAATGATGATTATGATGACAACTAGAAAAAGTAATTTGCAGAAACAAGCTACTAAAATGTTGGATGTATCAAACGCTAAATAGCCCCCAGCTACAATTGGTGACAATGTAAGGGTCCGAGTTCCAAATGTGGATCGAGCTCGTAGTGATAGAAGAAATATACCTACTTGTTACCGTTATTGAAGTAACAGCCTATGATTTATACAAACTAGGAACAAAACAAAGTACTTAGGTACTATAGACTATAGCTTCTAAATGTAGCCTTCGTAAATTGATCGAAGTAAAACCGAAGTCTGATTAGGTATTTAAATTTTAAAAATCAGTACTATACCTACCTATTATAAACATGTTTTGACGATTACCTACTCTATTCATTTAAACCTGTGTAATTTAGCTAATTTTTGTTGTGCGGTTGTGCCGACACCTGCCGCTCGTCATGCACACGCCACGCGATGATACAACACATATCGTGTAGTGTAGTCTCTCACGAAAGGCTGAAGTGTATTGACGTGTCACGTGGCCATGGATTCGATTTTGCTTGAAGACGAGCTAAATGAAGATTTTGAAGAAGATTTATTGCGGATTATGGTGATATATTTTGTACAGAAATAGTAAATAAAATAAGACGTACTCATCTATACTAATATAAAAAGCTGAAGAGTTTGTTTGTTTGTTTGAATGCGCTATACTCAAGAACTACTGTTCCGATTTGAAAAAATCTTCATTTGCAATGGATAGCCTATTAATCCAGGAAGGCTTTAGGCTATATAACATCACGCTGCGACAAATAGGAGCGGAGCATAAAAAAAAAAACATATCGAAACCCACGAGGGTGAAACCGCGGGAACCTGAGTACCGTTTCCCTAATTCTTCATCCGACATTTTAAACCAATTTTTAAACAAAAAATCTATTTTATTATAACCGCCATAAATACGTCGGTCGGGTGTTAACTAGAAACACACTGCGCTGATTCGTCGGGTGGCGTGTCCCCCCCTTCCCCCTCTCCCGGCAACACGCTGATCCAAATCGGTTGGATGTTGCGGCGTGTGGTCACATAGCGTGTTGCATTGATATAATATTAAAGTAAGGTAGATATGTCACTAGCGCACTGAAAATGAAGCGTACAAAAGAAGGTAAGTCCAGTATCTCGCTTTAGTCACTCTCGATACTCTCGTTCCGTACGCGCGTCTGTCCTCGGTGGCTAAGAAAATCTTTTCCGCATTCAAAATGGCGTTTTGTGTAATGCCTAAATGCACGAATTATTTTAGAAAAACCAACAAAAGTCATGGAATCACACATGACAGCCTCCGTGGCGTAGCGGTAGCGAACGCAACCAAAAATGCAAAAGGAGGCGCGGGTTCGATCCTCGCACAGTGCCAATATTTGTATGCATGAATATGAATATTTGCAATGGTCTGGTCGTGCCTCGGAAAGCACGTTAAGCCGTTGGTCCCGGTTGCCATACGAACATCTAGTGGCAGTCGTTACGGGTTATTGGAGCCCTCAAAAGTCCAACAATTGGTCTAACTGCAATGCTTCGATGTCGCCTTCGGGTTGTGGAGGTCAGACGGCAGTCGCTTCACGGAAAATGTCGAAGTTTAGTCATATCAGCAGTTGGACTGGTAAAGCGGACCCCAGACTCCAAAGCTGAAAAGGCTTCGGATGCGACTGGGATTAACGCTGGGATGATGATGATGATGAGTAAGTAAAAAAAGAGAGAGCTAATTGGATTTCTTGCGAGTGTGAAAAAGACGCGAAGGCATTAGACATAGATTAGTTGCACAGAAGCGATATTGTTTATGGTGACTTTTATACCCACAACTATAGTTCTGTTTAATATTATTTATGAAAATCTTATTGCAACAGTTAAGTAAAACATTTATAAAATTACGTGTTTATTTTGCGTTGCTAAGTAATAGAGTCAAATGACATGAAATTATAAAATAGGAAAGTGTGAGTCGATATTAAATGAATATGAAGATTTTTTTTTTCAGATGCATTATAAACAAGCGCTTGACCGCAATCCTGCCTGATGGTAACCAGTGACGCAGTCCTTGGTGGTAAATCGCACTAGTTTATTAAGAGCCTATTCACTCTATTGTAGTCCGACGGAAACACCGCCGCTGGTAAACTGTTCCAGTCCCTCGATGTACGCGGTATAAAGAAGGAGGCATAACGCTTCGTCCGGATCGTAGTGGTGTTAATAACATAAGGGTGGAAACTTGCCGTACGACGGGTCGTCCGATGGTGGAACGGAGATGGGGGAATTAAATCATGCAATTTCCTCGCACACTCCCAAGTATATAATAATTTAAATAAATATTTCCTACGCTCACACCAATTAGCCTAGCATTTAGAAATATATACACAATGTTTGCATAATGACTTACATTTGAAAAATTAAAATATTATTTGAAATATAGTAAGTATAGATTAAACCGAATTAATTTCACTAATTACAATGGTTTATATAATTGTTTATTTTATTGCATTAGGTTTCCTTTGATCAAAGTCACAAAATATTAAATACATTTTAATCAAGTATTACAAAACTTCAATGACAAGCTTTAAAGTTTTGTAATACATAATTGAAGTGTAAAAGTTTTTATAAAATAAATATATGCACCTATTGAGCACCTATTACACTACCACCTACGAAATTACCAGTTACCGTTAACTCTGTTATATTTCCTATCTGTATTTTTTGTTATTCTTTGGCCACCTTGTTGCTGTTTCCATTTAAGCGCAAACGACACACACTAGCCATCTTTTTCTTCTCTATGCTTTAGATTGCGCCCCATCTCACTCACACTCTATCAACGTGTGAAATGTACGCAGAATAAAAAATTTGCATGTGTGCCAAAATAAATGTGCAGTTCGGAGCAGCGTGCTGCTGCTCCGAACGGCACATTTATTTTGGTTAGTTTGTTAGAACATATCATATCTGTTAATATTATATCGTTCGCGTGTTGGCTATGCGCTTCTGACCATATTAAATTTAGGGAATGGATACGTACTGACATGCGTCGGGTCAGTCGGGTGGCGTGGCGTCGTCTAACGTTTTGGTAGTATGTTTCGACCTTTACGAACGACAGCAGGTTAAGCTACCCTAAACTGTCAATTAAATTCCAATCAATCTTGAGCTTGAAAAATTAATAAAGAAAGAAGTTCTGTTCAAAGGCTTTATATCCTATCCATCGACCACTTAAGACGCGGTGAATAGACAACTTTTAGGTATTTGAGGAGGTGAAGCAGACGAAGTGGGACACGACGAGCCCCGCCCACTGCGGGGCGCTCCGCGCGAGTACATCGATGCGTGATGCGTCGTGCATCGAGAAATACGCACGTTCTATTAAATCTATACCAACAATTCTCTATTTCATCTACATTTAGAAGCGTAATTTCACAACCTAAACGCGAAGCATGATTGGTTCCGTTCGTCACAATCCCGGTTCGCATTAGACATCCGCGGCGAGCACCAGGTTCGAATCCCACATGCGTTTACTTTACCATGCGATTTTCGAAAATGTATATTTTTTACATATTTTCATTTTTTATTATTACTTTTGTTTTCTTTTTATTTTTATAATGCGCTTTGTCCGTTCTGCTTAAATTTTTTGTGTTATGTCCTTTTTTCATGAAACTGTTAGTTTACATCATTCTAAGCACTAGTACAAACCCGACTTCGATAAGAGCTGCAGTTTTGAAGAAAAAATCTTTTATTTTTTTTAAATATGCGATTTTTCTTTTAACAGTTACTCTAAACAGCTGTTTATAAATAGTAATTGCTAGAAATTATACATACTTCATTTCTAGAAATTACTATTTATAAACAGCTGTTTAGAGTACCTAACTGTTAAAAAAAATACATTTTCGGATATTTAAAAAAAAATATAAGATTTTTTCTTCAAAACTGCAACTCTTATCGAAGTCGGGTTTGCACTAGTGCTTAGAATGATGTTAACTAACAGTTTCATGAAAAAAGGACATAACACAAAAAGATAGAAATAGATGGAGGCACTTGGAGGAGGCCTATACCGAAAGAGGCCATGAATAATGCAACGAAGCAAAATCTAAATTTACTATTATGAACTATTATCAAATTAACTGTTATTTTTATTGTTTTTCTTTTGTTAAATTATATTATGAACTAAGAAATTCATGGTTAAATAAAGGCTTAATATTATTATTTATTATTAATTTCTAGAAATTTGTAGAAAAAAAATTATAACGAATTGATTTTAAATATTAGTTTGCATTATAATTGTTACAAAAAGAATATATTTAAAAAGATGTAACAATTACTACAAAAAATACAGAAAATCGGCAAAATTAATAATAATTAAAAAAAAAACTATTGCAAATAAGAAATCCAACAAAAAGCATACAATGTAAAGCTGGTGTTTGAACCCGAACACATACAGGTGAAGAAAAATTTGCCGCGAAAAAATAAAAAGGAAGAATAATTACAGAAAAAAATCAAATAAAATATCGGCAAAAATATAACAGTAAATTAAAAAGCATTTCTTTCAATTAAAACCTACAAAAAGCATATAATGTAAACCTGGGGTTTGAACCCGGGCAAAAACGAAATATGATTATTCATCAACAAACAGACACGTAAATATAATTATTTTCTGTGCGGGGTAAAGCAAAAACTGACATATGTTCATCAAGCGAGCGCGCCTCAGCGGTCACTGTCGCTAAGCATAGATGTGAAAGAGAAGGCAATGGACACGCCGCGATGGAGCGACGTTTCGTTCACGTCATTTATCATTAAATACATTATTTATTTTAGAATATCTTAGTTAAATCGATAAACAAAAACAATTGTTTCATTTACTATTATATTTTGCATCGCTCTTCTCAATTTTATCAAGATTTGATGATTAATAATACAGTTACAACGGTTATAAATTCAATTTTAGTGGTTACTTTAGGATTTTTTTCTATCGAGACATTGATAAAATATTAAACAGATACGATATATTCTAACAAACTGACCAAAAAAAATGTGCCGAACACAGCAGCAGCACACATGCATATTTTTATTCGGCATACATTGGTACAGTGTGAGTGAGATGGGGCGTAATCTAAAGCAAAGAGAAGAAAAAGATGGCTAGTGTTTGTCGTTTGCGCTGTTAGTGTTTGTCGTTTGTTTTTACGAATGTATCGAGAGTGACTAAAGCGAGATACAGGACTTACCTCCTTTTGTACGCTTCATTTTTAGTGCGCTAGTGACATATCTACCTTAGTTTAATATTTTATCAATGTATCGAGAAAATTAATTCAAAACGTGTTTTGAAAACAATGGTTTCCTGCTACATATAATCAAGATTAACATATAAATTTTTGGCTGCTCTGAAATGTATACATTTGGCTAAAAAACTGTTTTTTGAAGCCTATTTTTACTGAGCACAGCGCCTTAAACACTAGATTCACAATCAGCGTAAAAAGATGGTTGAACTGAACAAGCCCACAACACAGCACTTGGGTGCTTCTTTCATTTAGTACTTACTTTATAATTTTGACTTTAATGCATGCCTATAAGGTTAAATTGGTTTGATGTTTGATGGGTCGTAAAAATTAGTGGCTTTTTGTACACTGTTTTGTAATAAGAAATTAAGAACTTTATACACTGTACTTAGGGCTGATTTTAAATTAATGTATGTTTATGTTGACTACTTTAGACAGTTTAATACTTGTCGCCATTTTTCATAAGAGTTTTGTTCGAGACTGTGTATCTAGTGTATATGTGATCGATGTATATATCCGAGTTAAACAGGGAAACTTATAATTGGCCATAATAAAATTTAATACTCATGTTGTGTAAAATATATTATGTATCGCTGTTGGTCAGCTAAATAAAGATAGATTGAACTGAAGTATAAAAAAGGTCTTGCCTATCCAAAGGCGGGCTTAGCATAATAGATTAGAATTGGCTTATTTCAAAACATCAAATCTCAGCAGGCCATTTGAGTTTCTTATAATTATTGCAGTTCAAAATCAAACCGCCCAAGGGCGGTCTCGGCGTGCCGTGAGTATTCTTCATTTTTGCTAGTCACATACTCACATGTCTTAAAAGACGAATCCTTGAGGGGGAAGAACAAGACTCTGTTTTGTTTGTTCTCATGTTCTGGCAACACCACGATTAAAGCAACATTGCCAATGGATTCTGGCGGGAACCTTGAAAAAGAGCGGTCGATTTCAATTTCTTTGAATATCTTTTTTAGTTATTTAGTAGTTTCTTTTAAATTATTTGTGTAATTTTTAAAAAAAAAAAAACATTGTAAATAACTTATTAAATGGTCGGTAACGAGGGGGGCGGGGATAACCCGCCCCAAAATCCTCCGAAGCGCTCACGCCCTGAGGACTATGGGAGTAGCGGATCTGGATCTGGCGGCGGCGGTGAGCGATTGCATGTACCATATTTTAAACCCAATTATAAACGTCTGTACCCGGAAAACTCCAGTAATACTGAATTTAAAGTTTTTGTGGAGAGTACTAATGGACAGGAGAAACTTGGAAATAAAAGTCCAATCTTTTTAAACCACATATTTACAACAAGTATAAAAGGTGTGACGGCAATTCACCGAGTAAATGCATTTAAAATTGCAGTCATATTTAAACAATATAACACGGCCAATAACTTCATCAATAACTCAACTTTTCTGGATAAGAATTGCATGAGAGCTTACATACCTGCGACACAGATTGAGAAAACAGGAATTATTAGATTTGTCCCAACAAATTTATCAAATCAAGAGCTATATTCGAAATTGTCCTCTATATATGAAATTATAGCAATTCGTAGATTTACAAAGAAAGTTGGTCATGAACGCGTACCATTGCAGACAGCCAGCATTACTTTTTTATCCAACATATTACCTGACCACGTGCAATATGACCTCTTTTCATACAGGGTTTTTGAATATGTACCTCCATTGCAACAATGTTTCAAATGTTTTAAATTCAACCATTCAGCTAAAGTATGTAATGGTAAACAACGCTGTTCCATCTGTTCAGGGGAACACTTGTATAAGGATTGTGATAAACCTAACGAGATCAGCTGTGTTAATTGCAGTGGACCTCACTTAGCTATCTCTAAACTGTGCCCAATTAAGATTAAAAAGATTACAGAAAAGAAAAACAAAATTACTTATGCAAGTGTTACTCAAACTAAAACAACCAAAGATGATTTTCCTCCACTAATGTTACCTACTGCACAAAAATCTGTATATAATAGTGTAAATAAAAATGTAAATAAATCTATGCCAAAATCTGTAAATAATGTAAATATTAATAAGTCTACCTCACAGACTACACATATGGACGTCTGCCCCACTGACATCAAAACCCAAATCATTGGCAACAATGCTGTACTCATGGCCCTGGTACAGACATTGGTAGAATTGGGTAACAACAGTGATTCTTCACCTATAACCAATGCAACAATTAAGAGTATTTTAATTAAAAATCTGTCTCTTTAATGGATTTAAGTCCTCCTGGAACATCTACACTACGTATTGCGCAGTTTAACATCCAAAGTGCCAATAGTAAAAAGCCCCTGTTAACAAAGTTTTTGCAAGAACAAAATATTGATATCTGTTTACTCAATGAAACTTGGTTTAAGGAACATCACAATTTTAAAATATCTGGCTATAATACTCATAGTAAAAACTCAAAAAATGTACGAAATGGAGTCGCCATATTAATCAAGCCATTTCTGAAATATAATGTTATCAATACTTCATTCTATGAAGATATTCAGACAATTGCTGTTTCTATATCAACTGGAAATAGTAAATTGACTATTCTTTGTGTTTACTGTCCTCCAACTAATCGACACATAAGAATGAATAGACTGTGCAATATCATAACTGGTCTACCTAAACCTATATTTGTTAGTGGTGACTTTAATGCGCATCACATTGCATTCGGCTGTCTATGTACAAAAGGCAGAGGCCAAGATCTATTTGAAGTTATAGATAGCTGTGACTTATGCATCCTGAATGATGGCAGTTTCACTACAGTGAATTACCCTATGCGTAATCCCTCCGCTATTGACGTAAGCTTTACTAGTGCATGTATGGCCCCGCTATGTGAATGGTCGGTACATGACGATGCTATGGGAAGTTATCATTATCCAACTATCACGGAAATATCTTTAACTGTTGATAAATATCAAATGAATCCCCCTTTAGATAAATTCTTATTTAAAAAAAAAACCAATTGGGAAGATTACAGTAAATTATCTGAAATTGAATTTCAAAACTTTAGAGTAAATACAGATGAACCCCTGTCATCCTATCAACAGTTTTGTGAACGCTTGGATACTCTTAAGCAAAAAGTTATTCCTAAGTTTACTAAAAGTAGTACATTCAAAAGCAGACCACCAACACCATGGTGGAATGAAATATGTGAACGAAGTGTAGTCGATTCATACAACGCATTAAAAATTTATCGTAATAATCCGAGTATTGATAATTATATTAACTATAAAAGACTAGACGCTCTAAAGAAAAGAACCATCTCTGAACAAAAAAAGTTAGGCTGGAAAAATATCTGTGATACGTTTAATAGAACCACACCTATTAGTAGGATTTGGAATCTTATTAAAATGCTGAAGGGTGTTAAGTCAAGCAATAGATCTTACAAAGATGAATTTATACCTTCCTTCATAGATAAAATTACAAATAACAGTAACGTAATAGATGCAAGAAATTTAAACAGTCACTTTGAAAATAACAACAACAATCCAGATTCAAAATTTTTACTAGATACTTTTTCATGGTCTGAATTTATAAGAAGTTTACAATCTAGACGTGATACAGCCCCAGGATTGGATGATTTCCCATATATTCTCATTAAAAAATTACATGACTCTGCTCAAAGAGTTTTCTTAGATATATTAAATGCACTTTGGCTTAAAAAAAATAATTCCAGATTCATGGAAGACACAATGTGTTATTCCTATTCTTAAAGTGGATAAACCACCCGATCAAGCTAATTCCTATCGCCCCATATCTTTGTCATCCTGTCTTGGAAAAGTATTTGAAAATATGATAAAAACACGTCTTGATTGGTATATTGAATCCAACAACATCATTCCATCTGTACAGTTTGGCTTTCGTCGAGGGCGAAGCTGCGCTGATAGTTTTATATCACTGATCTCCGACCTGAAATATGCCAAAAATGTAAAATGTAATACAATTTGTGTTTTCTTAGATGTTCAGGGTGCGTTTGATAGTGTTGACCCTGGTATAATGGTGGAAGTTATGTCCGGTTTGTGTATTCCAGGTGAACTGTGTAAATGGATCTATAATTTTTTAAATAATATGACATTATATGTGAAGTTTAATAACAAACTACATGGCCCTAAAATTGCATCAAAGGGCACAATGCAAGGTGCCTGTCTATCACCTTTATTGTACAATCTGTATACAAGTGAAATATGTAAATATGTAAATGTTAAAAATGTAAATATTCTACAATTTGCTGATGACATAGTTCTATACAGTAGTAATCTAAATTTAGATATTGCTATGGAAAATATTAATAAGGCATTACATGAACTAGCAGGATATTACCAAAATAAACTACACTTAGATATCAATGCTTCGAAAAGTAGTATGATGGTTTTTGGTCCTGATAACCCAACTACAAATATTATATACAACAAAGAAATAATTAAAAGAGTAAATTTAAAGAAATTTCTTGGTGTTATCATTGACCAAAAATTGAATTTTGAGGAGCACATTAAGCATATATCTAAAAATGCTTTAAAAAGCTTCAACATAATGAAATGTCTTGCTGGTGTATCCTGGGGTGCAGACCCTAAAACATTATCTATTTTGTACAAAGCAATAGTTAGAAGCCACTTTGATTATAGTACCATAGCTTATCTAAATAGTCCATATGCTCACAAATTAACTTTATTGCAAAATAAGGCTTTGAGAACTATATCCGGGGCAATGTGCTCTACTCCCATAAGGGCCATGGAAGTGGAGACTAAAATAATGCCTATGGTTTTGAGACGCATCCTACTAGCTGAAAGATATTGCCTTAAGCTGATATCTTCAAATAATCAACAAATTATAAGAAAAATCTTACCTCATCATATTAATGTATCCAGTCCTTTAACAGCTGCAGAAGAACTTCTGCACGATAACTCTCCACAGCTCCTTCGGATTTTGCTGGAAGTTATAAAAAAATATGATAAAGTTAAAAAGCACTGCCCATGGCCATGTTACTCCACGTCTTATTTAAGCATTATACATCCTATTCAGATCATAGATTGTACTATTGAGAATAACTCAGATATGTTAAGATTTCTATTGGAAAATAGAAAGTTTTACAAATTATATACTGATGGTAGTAAAGGTGATGGTTATGTGCGTAGTGCTGTGTATGACCCACAGATCCAATTTTCTCAAAGCTTTGCTTTGCCATGTTCTTGCTCAACATTTACAGCAGAATCCTTTGCAGTTTTACAGGCTTTGAAGCAAATTCCTAATGTAAATAGTTGTAAATACTTTTTAATAATTACTGATTCTTTAAGCTTAGTACAAAGTTTATCTTGTATAAAAATTCATTTCAAAACAAACTTTTTCTTATTCTTCATTAAGGAACTATTGTATCAATACTCAGTCAGAAATATTGAGGTTCATTTCATGTGGGTGCCCTCTCACAAGGGCATTACAGGTAATGAAATTGTTGACAGAATTGCTTTTGAGGGCATTAACCTGTTGGATGTTACGCAGACAATAGACGTACCTATTACTGATTATATATGCAATATAGATGAAGAAATTAAAGATTTATGGACAGACATGTGGAAATTGGACCAACTGGAGAAGGGCAAATGGTATGGAAGTATCCAACAGAGCATACCTACTAGACCTTGGTACGACACACTGAAGGAAACTGGTCGTGACTTCATAACCACCATAAACAGACTTCGTTTTGGCCACAATTTAGCACCATCACACCTTTCAAGATTGAAAATAATACAAAGTGATAGATGTCCGCATTGTGAAACAGACGAAATCGCTGATGTTGAACATTTGCTGTTGAAATGTCAAAGATTTTTGCTTGACAGACTAGTGCTTGCATCGGAAATCGATGAAATTTTTAAAAATAACGCTGAGCTCTCTACCCGCCCGCCGCCACTCACTTTATTATTAAAAGAAGTTGGAGCATATAAACCTATCTACAAATATATCAAGCAAACAGTTGGTAAAATTTAGTGCAACATCTCAAAAAAACTCAAAAAGTGCCAAGTGAACTAAGTAAAACTAAAGTGCTACTAAGTGAAGTGCAAATAAGACATGGCTTAAAGGTCTTAGAAACCAGGCCATAAAATTCCCAAAAAAAAAAACATTGCCAATTCCAAATAATGTCGTCGCTGCTGTTTAGTTGCTGTCGCCTGTCTGCTGTCATTTTCGTTCGTGTTTCGCTTCTTCATTCGCGTTGCGGTATTCGGCTTTTTGTAAATGAAAAATGATTGATTTTTTCAAAATGTAAACATTTGTGTTATTGGACATAAATAGATGTGATTACTATAAGATATTCTGTGTTAGAAGATTTTCCACGATGCCTCCAGTGAATTCTAAGGTGAAAAAGAACGGCGCAGAATATGAGGTAAATATAACAAGACTGTGTAAGGATTAATTAGAACGTAAATAAGCATGATTATATATTAAATAGTTTTCAGGCCATTAATACAAATTTGTTTTTAAAATGTTCCCGATCCTTAAGCAGTTTTTTGTGCTCCTAATTGGAAAATTTCCTTTGCTTACTTTCTATTTGCATTAAAAATTTCTACTTCCATTCTTGCTATACTTACATCACTCTGTTCCATGCCCTAAATATTACAAGTGACATTAATTCATTAAATTTTAAATTTAAGGATTAATTATCATATCAATAACTACTGTCATATTATATTATTACCTTGTCTGTCTGTCTGCTGTACAATATTTACATAACATTACCTCTCAGATATTGTAAACATTGTAAAAGGATGTTACTACTACTAAACTACTTAGAATATAATCTTGAAAGCACATTAAAGATGTTTGTGTTTAATATAACAACAACTTAACTTAGAATTCCCAAAATAAATAACCAAATCATGAGCTTACTATTATTCTCTTTCAGGTAATAACAATGTTAGAGTAAACTAGCTGCGCCCCACAGTTTCACCTGTTTTAGTTTCAGTGCCGTGGGAATATGTGGATAAAATACCTTTTGTTTTATTCCTGGTTATAAACTAAATTTGTACTAAATTTCAACTAAATGTATTCAGTACTTTTTGTTTGTGTGAAAGAAGAAAAAACATCTATCCATACATACATACATCCTGACAAACTTTCACATTTATAATATTAATAAAAAGTGGGATAGTATGCAAATTCACACCAGTTTATCAAACATATTAAAGTCTCCTCTAAAACCCCCTGCCTGTGATTGATAATTGTAAAAAAATATGTTTTGACTTAGGTCCGTTATCCTGATATTAATAAAATTTTAAAATATTATGTAAGAGCTAAGAAATGCATTATTTCCAAATTGTTATTTTTTTTGCAGATTATGTATTAATGTAGAAGGGATAAAACAAAACCACCCCCAAAAAACATACTTATTATTCTCTGCATATAACAAAACCAGAAACATGGATATCGGCATAACTAAAACAATACTAAAGACATGATCATCCTTAACAATGTAAAATAATTTAAGAACTTCTGAAAGCCTCTTCTCATAATTTAAAACATTCAAAATCTCATCTCAGTCTCACCTCGGTGACAAACAAATGACAGAAACTTCAAAATGTAAGCATATTTGAAGTATTGTTGGACAGATTGAGAATGAGATCCGACTGTAAACATTCCAAGCTGTATGTCCATCTTCATGCACATGCATATTGGTTTTCATTGCCTGATGTGTTAATTTTTTGTATGGATCCCTAGCTCTTTTTATGAGTTAACGTAACCTAAGTAACTCCTTATACTTTCACCTATCTGCCAATGTGAATCTTGTCAAAATCAGCCCAACCTTTATGAAGATTTAATGGAGCACACTGTTTTTTTTAATTATAAAACAAGCTGATAGAGTATAATCACATTACTGTCCTTTGTTACAGAACATCATTGCCAAAAAATGTACTGCCCTGGACTTTGAACAGTACATCCAAGATAACAAGACTCTTCTGCTGAATGATCCACTTAGGGACATTCTACTGTACCCAACTGATGATGTATCTGTAAGTTATTTTTCTTTTAGAGTTAACTTATGTCCAACTGTAAACGAATTACTGTATTTGCAAGTTAAGCACATTAAGTCATCCAACACGGCTGTCAATTGTGGTTCGTTGACAATTGTTACCTGAGCGGATGTGTTGCGATAGATTAGATATTTGCTGCATCTGATAATATTGGAATCTGGCCCAGCATATTTGGAAACAGGTCAGGCAAATGATGATGACTTAAGTGCAGTTCCAGTGACCTTTTAAAGCTTTTGTGTTAACATATGTATATTATTCATTATATTGTTCTATTAATGCTTACTAAAGCTACAAGCTCCTGCTTACTAAAAACTAGTATCTATTTTTTTTATATATATTATAAACTAGTGCTTGCTTGTTGTTGCTAGTGCTGAGAGGATTATAGACTCCTAGATCCGGGAGGAGTGTGCTGTCTCGGAGTGTCAATATGGGTTTCGTCCAGGTTACGGAACCATGGATCCTATCTTCGCACCAAGGATCACCATGGACAGATACAGATCGAAGACTACGCCTCTGCATATGCTGTTTCTTGATATGCAGAAGGCCTGTGACTGTGTACCGCATGGGGTGATCTGGTGGACACAGAGGTCCAAAGAGGTACAAAAAGCTTATGTTGACATAATTCGAGACATGTACCTCAATTCTGATTCCGTTGTTAGGACCGCTGTTGGCGACACTAAACCCATCCCCATCACCGTCGGAATCCACCAGGGATCCATCCTTAGTCCGTTTCTGTTCAGCGTGATATTAGACGTTTTGTCGGACAGCATCAAGGATTCACATGAGCAACCTCCCTAGTTGCCATTGACCATCATTAGATCTGTTCGTTGTTGTGACGTTGTCGTGTTGACGCAAGCAGGAGCTGCATGTCACAGAGATGAATATGCTGCGGTGGATGTGTGGAGTTACGCGGAACGACGGTATCAGTAACTACCGCATCCGTGGCAGTATTCTTGTCTGTGACATAGCAGACAAACTGCAGGAGGGTCGTCTACGCTGGTACGGCCACGTCTTACGTCTACGTGGGTAACAATGTCTTACCATGGCGCCTCCGCCGGGCCGGATTAAGCGGTGTAGACCAAAGAAGTGCTGGCTTGACGTTGTAAGAGATGACAAGCGTGCCAACAATCTCTTACCACATAATGCTAAGACCGTGCGAAATGGAGGAGAATGTGCAGGAAAGCGGACCCCGGGCTCCAACGCGAAAGCCGCGGATGCAACCGGGATAAACGCTAAGATGATGATGATGAAACGAAACTAGTGCTTGACCGCAATCCCGCCTGATGGTAAGCAGTCATGCGATCGTTGATGGTAAAACGCGCTAGTTCATTAAGAGCCTGTTCACTCTAGCCTTCAAGACACTTAAATTGTAGTCTGACGGAAACACCGCCGCTGGCAAATTGCTTAAGTTCCTCGATGTACGTGGTATAAAAGACTAAGCGAAACGGTTCGTTCGGATCGTTGTGGTGTCAATAACGTAAGTGTGGAACCGTACGCCGTACGACGGAATTAAATCATGCAATTTTCTCGCACACTCGCATTTTCTAGACATGGTACTACATGACAACTAATGTTAAAAATCTAGACAGTTGCAGACTGCAGCAATCCTGTTACTTATTGAGGTTTTTTGAACAGGAAAATGTAAATGGAAATACCCATTGATCTTATAGGTATTTTATATTGAACCTAAAGTGTAGACGAGACTTTTACTATCTTATGAGTCAGTGACCCCAGTCAATAAAATCCCCTTTTATTACATTTAATGATTTTGTTATATCTACTTTATATCAATAGCTACCTTTTTATTATCTATGTATAAACTAATCTCCATTTATTCTGCGGGGATTCCCTGCAAAATTAATGCTTGAATAAGAAAGTATTGCTCACTTTTGAAAGTAGATATAAAATTGACATTCATTTTAAGTAAGTATTGCATTCTTGCTTTTTCCTTGTTAAACTTTGACCATGTAATAAAAAAGTTCAAATGTTTTGCATATGTAAAATGTATTGTCTGGCAGAGTGTTGTATTGCCCCGTCGCTGGAGAACAGTTACCACGGCAGTCCCCGACGTAAGGACTGCGGCCTCCTGCCCTCTGCTCACGAGACAGGCGCTGCTTAGTTATGCCTCCAGTTGGAACCTCATACATTACAAGTTCACTAACTACTCAGGCACTTATCTCAATTTGCCAAGGTAAGTAATAAGTAAAATCAAATATATTTATTAGTAGTTGTTACTAAAAAATGTTTTAATACAATTATTATTATCTGTGATATTCATTATGTGATACACATCCATGTCTATATTGTAATAGTTACACGCAGTGGTCTCGAACGTCAAAAAGCGAGATCGGTAGAATTGCCAGTAAAAATCGGTATATTAGTAACGGTCGGTAATAAAAATCGGTATTTCTAAAAAAAAAGATCGATATTCAATTATATCCGTTAATTTAAAAAAAAAACCACACATATTGACTTACTTTATTTTTACCAATCAGCAGGCGTATCGAACGTCAAACAGCGAGGTCGGTAGAGTAAACATCGGTAGATTACTACCTAAAATCGGTATTTCTTAGCAATATTTAATAGAATTCAGAAATAAAAGAGGTTGCCATGTCACAAGCGTGAAATCGGTAGAAAAATCCGGCATTTCGGTATATCGGTAGGACAGAGCCCATATCGGTAGAAATACCGAAAAATCGGTAGGTTCGAGACCACTGGTTACACGTAGTCTATATTAGGAATTAGAGATCTGTTTGTAGGTATAAATATTCATTGTGATTATTTTTTATGGTAGCAATACTTGTATTCATAATACTTATTAAGTAAAAAAATGTTGGATTCACCAAAATACCCAATATAAATAAAACGATAGTAATATTCATGATTATATAAAAACTACATTTGAATATCATTGTTGAAAATGCATTCATTATCGACTTCCCATCTAAAACTAATGAAAGGCGGTTGCATGCAATGTGCTAAAATTGTAGCAAACAGTAGGGTGCTCATTAGTAGGTATAATTAACATACTTTACGTGGCAATGAACATTGTTGGTATTGGTATGGGCAACAAAAAGTTATGTGCTATATCCCCAAGGCCAGGGCATTATGCTCTCATATCTGATGCATGAGTCATATCCTACTGATTACATAACGTGGGATGAAAGGATTTCAAACCAAATATAGTAAATTAATAAATTACATAATATGCTAATAGGATGGTTGCGACTGACGCTTTCACTGATTATTGTTTTTAAATCTTCCAATGATCTTATATGTTACTAGCTTTTTTTATCTTGGTAACATAAATTAACACGCTTTAGTATAAGCTAAACGTCGTGACCTCTGCCAAAACCATAAGAAATATTCGTAAGCTTATGAAAGCTTTCTTGTGTATAAGGTTTTTATTCCACCATTCTTTAATTCAACTCTACTATCAATATCGCAGTTCACTGTTGGCTACAACACCCTGTCCTCTACCTTTCGCAGTCACTCTGTCCCAGCCTCCTTTTTGATTCCACCTGGAAGACGACCTTAGCTAGATAGCTACAGGCTTCCACTAGCCACTATTTCAATTGCGTGTTTATTTCTATCCGTATTTAAAGTAATATTTGACGATGACGACATCTTCATATGAATTCGTATCAAAATTCTCCTTAAAACTGATAACATGATATGGCAAGCATTTTCCGTAATCAGCAATTCAGAGAACCACTTTTTAAAATGTGTACCTACCTACATATTAGCACATACAAACACAACACTTAGTAATCGATACTGCTTGGACACTTCCGTGACCACTATATTTTCTTATACAGGCCAATAGAAAACAAATTTCCAGAAGAGGTTTACGATATTGACGCCGAAACTGAGAGCGATAATGAAACACAAGCAGCCAAGTTGGACCTTGGTACCAAGGAGGGCCACTTGCTCAAAGGACCCGAAATCGGCTCAGATAGGATATTCAGTAACCTTGCTTCAAAGTCGTTTAAGAAACGTTATTGCTCAATGCTACGGGAGGCCGATGGCACGTACATACTCGAAGTGTACAAGGATGATAAGAAGACGGATACGAAGCTCACTATCGTTATGGACTTTTGTTCTGACGTGGTCAGGGTAAGGCTTTATCAATATATTACATAACAAAACTATCTTATATTCAGCCCAATTTTAAAGACTTCTAAGTCTTTAAAATTGAAATGGGCTTGTTATTTAAAAAATATTTATTCAAGTCCCGTATGTTTAGTATGAGTTTTCATTACGAGACTCGATCGTCGATATCGAGCGCGTTTGGCGCTCTCATTGATTGAGAGTTCTTACAACCTTGAAGCGGGCCAATCGATGGGTAAAACGCGCTCGATATCGAAAACTCATACTAGGCCTACCGGTTTCAATTTACGTGTCTGTTTCTTTACTGTATGACGAGTTCCTAACTTAAATAGAATGTGGTGTCCTTTTGAGCCTAAATCTAATCGGACCCAAAGGATATGAGCAAAATAAGAATTACTATTGAATCTCACAGACAACTTAAAATCAAATTTTATCGTTTCCCTGTTCATATAACGGCACGTAGGTATATTTTGTGGTAAGATTATTGTTGCGCATGATTACAGAATCCGAAAAGGGGAAGGTTTTCTTTCGAATTGCGGATGTCCGGTGGGAAAGGCTATACCTTTGCAGCAGAAAACGAGGAAGATGTGAACGATTGGATCAATGCTTTTAAAGCAGCCCTAAAGAAGAACCAGGATAGCCAGGAAACTCACCAAAGTGATGAAGCATTGGATAAAGGTAGAATAAACGACTGTTGCATTAAAAATGTGAAGCCCACATCAAACGAAAAGGTTGTGAGAGCCATTCTTTACCGGTATCGTTATATACTTCACACAGAAAGCTTATGTGTGGTTTAAATATTAACATGTAAAAAAGACACAGCATAATATTAGCAACGACTGTTGCGTTAACGTTGTATGCATAAGGCGCCAATTTATGATTCATCACCTGTTTAGAAACTTTAATATTTAATACATCACAGGATAACAGTCCTCTGTCAGGGTGCCAAAATATGAAAAACATTCCTCTTATTTGATGAAAAAAAAAAAAAAAAACTTTAAACCATACCATACTTACTATAAACATCCTTATTCAGATGCCGACGTCTCCCTAACGGCGGAGCCTCCGCCCCCAACGTACGGCACCCTAAAGGGTCTGGAGCACAGTATGAACCCTCTGCTCATGCGCTATTCCCGCGAGACAGACATGTCCATAGCGGCTGCGCGCAACGAGTGCCGATACAATATCTTCAACATGCCGTATAAGCGCGTACCTTCGCCTGAACCTCAGCTCGAACCATTCAAGTACGTGAATTTGAATTTAGAATCTCCGATAACCGTCTCATTTTGGATTAAAATTCAAAATTGGAAATTCCATTGCTACCACTTTTTTTACACAAATAGTCAATTAAAAATCAACTTTGACTACATAACGCTAAAGTAGACAGTTAAAGTAGCAATGAATGTAAATCATTTTAGATTCTGAATTGAAGTAAAATACCTTTAGCTGAATGTTTTTCTGTTGTTTTGTCAATTTCTCGTGTGCCAGTGAGGTAGCGAAAACGACTTTTCCTACGCAGGTCTTAACAGTTTGTTCATTGTTGTTACTTTTTTCAAATACACTGTCGTAACAATAAGACTATTTCACCAAGACCGACATTCCTCAAGGTATAAATGGTTTTTATTTTATAGTTTTTTCGCCAGAGTAACTGTCACCAAGATTCTTGTTTACACGGTCTAGCTTCAACAGTATTTTTTATTGTTTCAGAGAACACTTTGGCCAAAGAATTTTGCTCAAATGCGAAAGCTTAAAGTTTAGGTTACAAGCGCCTATAGACGGCGATAAAGAACTATTGTGTCAAGTAGAACCTTATTACACGTACTTAGCGTTGTATGACGCCAGGAGTGGGAAGAAACTCTCGGAAAACTTCCACTTTGACCTGAACCATGATGCCGTCAGAGATCTAGTCAAGGACACGGAGTGCGCAAAGTCATTAGTCGAAAATTTTAGTTACGATGTTAAGTTAGACGTTAATCAGATACCGGAAGAGTGGTTCCGATCGAAGAGACAGGTATTTAAATTAATTTACGTAAGAAACTAAGTGAAACTGAGACGCGTTTATGGTAATTTATCGCCATTTAAAAACCAATAATTTCTTGTTTATGTTTCTTCTCAGGTAATACTGTCTGTAAACAATCCTCACCCAGACTTGTTTCTGGTGGTGAAAATCGACAAAATCTTACAAGGTCATGTGAGTCAAGTTATGGAGCCGTACCTCAAGGCTACTAAAGATCCGAGACTTGGGCTCAAAGTCCACAAAAATGTCCAGGCTTACGCAAACCGCGTCGGAACCTACAGGATGCCCTTTGCATGGGCGGCAAAACCTTTATACAAGTAAGACACTTATTTAGTAATATGTATCTAATCCAGTACATCGTTTATTTGCGCGTTCTGCTGCTTATTGAATATCCAAACACCACTATACAACAACTTTCACATGTGATATTACTTACTAGGTTTTTTTCTGTGGTTTCGCCTGTGTATCAAACTGGGCATTTTTATCACCATTCTCTCCACCATGGGAACAATGTATTAATACTGTATTTTTTATTATTATTATGCCATCTCGTAGTTACCCTTGAGAGGTCGTGACTACTTAACCGGATTATCGTGTGGGTGCCTTAAATGAATTTAAAGCCTCCAGACAGGGGCATCTAAAAATTAAGCGACAACACGCTAAGGGCACCCCCTGTGGGGTACGAACCTCGGCTTAGGGCGTCGCTGGAGAGAACAGCAAGGGACTCC